>CM057350.1:213853581-215308908 GCA_030015575.1 Agapanthus africanus | reverse complement strand
TGTAATGATCGAGCAAGCTTCTCTTTTCCTGCATAGACTTCGAAACACGGGTTGCAAGATATAGAAAATATGCCATGTAATGCAATGCAGTCAATTTCCTAGAAATGCCGGTTTTAAGGTCGAATACATGTAATCTGATATTTTGCGACCGATTTGCTAATATGTGAATTATGAATACCGTACACTTCTATATGGATGCAAATGATAAGGAAATTGCCGGTTAAAATATGCAATATTTTCGACTGATCAAATACCCCCAAACTTAATTTCGATCGTCTCGAGAGAATGTTTTATTAAAAAGAGAGAAGGAGAAAATAAAGAAAGAGAAAAACTAACTAGCACACTTTCGTAGGCAACACGATTGCACTGAGCATGTGCAACAAGCCTTTAAACCTCTAGGTGTCCCTAGTAGGAGGAGTGTTGTCTCCTGAGGGTTTTCAGCGGATTGCACCCACAAAATCCAATAATAAAAGCAAGATCATGAATATTACATTTAAAGAAGAGAATTGTAAAAGAAAAGCTTTGAAAATTAGGGTTTCCAACTAAGCTAGCTTTTTCGGTTGTCATGAGCCCTATCTTAATGGTCATGAAAAGATGTTAGAAATCACGTCCTCCCTCAATAAAACATCGTCTTATTCTTCATTCCTATCTTTATTCCAAACATCGATCATATCACCCTGCGTGTGTGTAAAGACATCCCTACACCCGGAGAATTCAATTCAAGCTATCATACCCTTGCCCATCGGCCTCAGTACTTCTTGGCAAACGAGATTGCTTACACACTTTCATGCGACCGTTAATACTTCTTGAGGTACTAACCGACCGATTACTAATGTGCTTGCATGCTTGGTGTATTTTCCTCGTCTTGCACCACCTCAGGCATAGCAGTGACTCCCAGACCAGTTGACCTTGGGGCACTAGGTGAAGAAGCACCCTTTTGCTATATATTTTTATTGCCCTTGGTGATAACAAAACCAGTATCCATTTTTCTCACCACTTTAAAACACATATTTTTTTTCCCATACTTTTGGCTTTAAGACAAGAGCATTTCAAGGTATCCTCTACTATCCCAGGCTTTAAGACGTGTGTAAGTGCGAATAGCAGGGTAGCCACGTTCAAAATGTTTGGCTTCCAGAATAGAAACTATTTTTCAGACTTATTTTTATCCTCAGATTAGTGACGTCCTTCATCTTACTAACCCTTGGGACAACGGCTCATAACTACTTATTACTAGTTCGTATAAGAAAACTTCTAATTTTCTTAGTTTTCTAAAATTTTTCTAATCTCATGGATGTAATTTTTCACTATCTAAACTTTCATTATCTTATTTATATACAAAAAAGGTGTAAATATTAAAATTATTTTTATATTTGAAAATTTTTAAATTTTTATGGGTTTTGAAAATTTTTCAATTTTTATAGATTTTAAAAGAAATGGTTTGTGCTTATGCAGATGATATGCAAATGATGCGAAAATAAGCACAAACCTCCCCCAAACTTGTTTTCAACAGTGTCCTCACTGTTGCCGACAGCTATACCTACAAAAATCTGTAAATCTGGGGGAATTATTAGTGGGGGCAAAATATATAAGTGAAGAACTTCCCCCAAACTTGTTTTTCACTCACCTTCATTCAAAAGATGATGCAATGATATACAGGATATGAAGGTGAGACGGAGGAATTTTAATCCAAATAAACTGGCTCTTGTAAGAACAAGAGCTCCTCCGTGGGGTCAGTGGAAAAATACGGCTTTAGTCTATGTCCATTTACTTTGAAAATTGTGCCGATTTTAACATTTTCTACTTCTACTGCCCCGTGCGGGAATACAGACCGCACAACAAATGGTCCCTTCCATCGAGATCGGAGCTTACCCGCGTGAAGGTGTAAACGTGAATCATAAAGAAGGACTTGTTGACCAGGTAAAAATGTTTCCTTAAAATGCTTTTATCGTGAAAAACCTTAGTCCTATTCTTTGTGATTACAGCATTATCATAAGCTTCATCGCGGAGTTCGCTTAGCTCGTTAAGTTGCAGCTTCCGAAAGTTGCAAGCAAGGTTTAAATCAAAATTTATTTCTTTTATAGCCCACAATGCTTTATGTTCTATCTCAACAGGTAGATGACATGCTTTACCAAAAACTATCCTATATGGAGACATTCCTAGGTCGGTCTTATATGCAGTCCTGAATGCCCAAAGAGCATCCGTCAATTTGGTCGACCAATCTTTTCTATTTTTAGCAACAGTTTTCTCCAGGATAAGTTTGATTTGTCTGTTTGAGATCTCAGCCTGCCCGCTTGTTTGGGGGTGATAGGGTGTAGAAAGACGGTGGTTGATTGAGTATTTTCGCATCAGAGTCTCGAAAGACCTGTTGCAGAAATGTGTCCCATTATCGCTAATGATAGCGCGTGGGTGTCCAAATCGCGAAAAGATATTCTCTTTAAGAACTTAATGACAACTTTCCTGTCATTAGTGCGACATGGAATGGCTTCTACCCACTTTGAGACATAATCAACCGCCAGCAAAATGTACAGATTCCCAAAGGAGTTGGGAAAAGGACCCATAAATCAATGCCCCAAACATCAAACAATTCAACAACCAAGATAGGTTGCTGAGGCATTTCATTCCTCTGGGATATTCTACCCGTATACTGACATTGTGTACAGGTTTTGCAATACTCAAATGCGTCCTTGAATAAGGTCGGCCAATAAAATCCACATTGCAAAACCTTTTCCGCTGTCTTTCTAGGACCAAAGTGACCCCCACAAGCCTGATCATGACAAAATGAAAGAACACTCTTGAACTCTTCATTAGGGACGCACCGGCGAATGATCTGATCAGGACAATATTTAAACAAATAGGGCTCGTCCAGTAAAAGTGTTTTACTTGGGAAAGAAAACGATATTTGTCCTGTTTTGACCAATCGCTCGGTATAAGTCCCGTGGCATGATAGTTCACAATATCCCTGAACCATGGTTCAGCGGATATGCTCAAGAGTTGTTCATCAGGGAATGAATCATTGATCGGCAGGGTCACAGGGGAAGAAACGATGCGTGAAAGGTGGTCAGCTACTACGTTTTCACATCCTTTCTTATCTTTGATAACAAGATCAAATTCTTGTAACAGTAGGATCCAACGTATTAGTCGACCTTTTGCATCTTTCTTCGCCAGAAGATGTTTTAAAGCGGAATGGTCAGTATATACAACTATAGGTGAGCCGATTAAGTAAGGCCTGAATTTTTCTAATGCAAATACAACCGCTAAAAGCTCTTTCTCGGTGGTTGTATAATTGATTTGCGCATCATTCAGGGTCTTACTGGCATAGTAAATCACGTGTGGCATCTTATCGATGTGCTGTCCTAAGACTGCACCTACTGCAAAATCAGATGCGTCACACATCAGCTCAAAAGGGTAGTCCCAATTGGTGATGATAAAACGGGGGCTGTGGTGAGTGAGTGTTTAAGTGAGTCGAAAGCTGTCTCGCAATCCGAGTCAAAGTGGAAGGTCGTATCCTTGGCCAGGAGTAGTGTTAAAGGTCTAGCAATTTTGCTAAAGTCCTTAATGAATCTCCTATAAAAGCCGCATGGCCAAGGAAAGAGCGAATATCTTTGACGCTTTTGGGATGAGGCAGGTTTTGAATGACATCTACTTTAGCTCTGTCAACCTCAATGCCTTTCTGTGAAATGACATGTCCAAGTACTATTCCTTCTTGGACCATAAAGTGGCATTTTTCCCAGTTTAATGTCAAGTTCTTCTCTTTGCAACGAGTAAGAACAGCGTCTAGATTCGCTAGGCAATCAGAAAAAGAGTCTCCAAAAATCGAGAAGTCGTCCATAAAGATCTCCAAAAAATTCTCTACCATATCAGAGAATATCCCCATCATACACCGCTGAAAGGTAGCGGGAGCATTGCATAACCCAAAGGGCATGCGACTGTAAGCAAAGGTACCAAAAGGACAAGTAAAAGTGGTTTTATCTTGATCCTTTTTGGCGATGGGGACCTGATTGTAGCCTGAGTATCCGTCCATAAAACAATAAAACTCTCGTCCCGCTAAGCGTTCCAGCATTTGATCAATAAATGGTAGAGGAAAATGGTCTTTCCTCGTAGCAGCGTTGAGTTTCTATAATCAATGCATACACGCCACCCAGTTTGGGCGCGTGTCTGAATCAACTCATTCGCTTCATTTGTGATAACTGTGATGCCGGATTTCTTAGGAACGACATGTATAGGACTCACCCACTGGCTATCGGAGATGGGGTAGATAATACCATTATCTAAGCACTTGACGATTTCTTTCATGACAGCTTCCTTCATGACGGGATTCAACCGTCTCTGTGGTTCTCGGGTCGGTCTGGCATCATCCATCACATGTATATGATGTTCAACTATTAAGGGACTAATCCCTTTGATGTCCGCCATACTCCAACCAAACGCCTCTTTATTAGATCTTAATACTGATAAAAGGGCATTCTCTTGCTCTGATGCAAGAGAAGCGGAAATGATAACCGGTAATGACTCGTTCTCACCAAGATATGCATATTTCAGGTGAGAAGGTAAAACTTTGAGATCTAACTCAGGCGGAGAAATGATAGAAGGAAGGGTCATAGATTGATTTTTGGATCTACAAAGAAGCTCAGAGCCTGTGAAAGATACAGACTCGGGTGGAGAAAAGTCAGAAGTGCAGGACTCATGTGTAGCTAAAGTGTCCTCACTAAGATCTTGTGCTAAGTCAAACAGAGATGTGCTAGTGTCATCGAGATCAGTAAAGCAAAGATCCTCTGCTCCACAACTATCGGGAGCGATCTCTTGGACAGAGCACACATCTAAAATATGAGCACTAGGTTCTGACGGCTGACTTCCAACTTTATAGATATTTAGTTCAATAGTCATATTTCCAAATGATAAATTCATTGAACCATTTCTACAGTTTATAACAGCGTTGGAAGTGGCAAGGAAAGGACGACCTAGAATCACCCGGAATTTGGCCCCGGGGGTTTGCTACAGGATGTGTGTCGAGCACAATGAAGTCTACGGGGAAAACAAATTCCCCGACCTTTATCAGCATATCCTCTAATTCACCCCTTGGTTTGGTGATAGATCGGTCTGCCATCTGGAGAGTGCAATGAGCAGGTTTCAGCTCTCCAATCCCTAATTGCTCATAGACAGAATAAGGTAACAGGTTAACACTCGCGCCAAGGTCTAACAGAGCACGATTTATGTTTTTACCCCCAATCGAAATCGAAATTGTAGGACAACCTGGGTCCTTTCTTTTCTTTGGAAGCTGGGGTATAAAAGCAGTGCTGATATTATTAGACATAAAGACCTTCTTCGGCACTTGAGTCTTCCTCTTCCTAGTGCACAAGTCCTTTAGAATCTTCGCATAAGCGGGGACTTGCTGAATCGCATCTAAGAGAGGGATATTGATGTTAACCTGTTTGAACATCTCTAAAATTTTCTCCATATGAGGACCCGTTCTATTAGCCCTTAGCCGGTTCGGGTAAGGTGCTTTCGCAATAAGCGCGGGGTCCATCACAGGAGAAGGAAAGGGGGGTAGACGAGGTCCCAAAGGAGGTGTGGGGACCGTCTGTGGAGAACTATAAGGGTTGGGTGAAGTGTTGAGCCTAAGGGGAAATAGAGAATAGGCTCGTGCGAAGGTGGTTTGGTAGAAGAAGAAGGATCAGAAGGTGAAGTGTGTGTATGTGGGAAAGACTCAGCCGGGGTGTTGATATGATTTTCAGTATCATCAATACCTTCCCCGACATGATTGTTCAGCACTCTTCCCGATCTCAACGTTGTGATGGCATTTACATTGTAATGCCCAGGATTCTGTAGGGGTTGAGAGGGAAGTTTCCCTTTTTCTCTCGCACTCATTTCGGCTTTTAAGCGTGCGATTTCAGCTTCCATCGTGCGAATACTCTCAGCTTGGGACGCTGAGTTTTTCTTTATTTCACTGACGGAAGATCTAACTTCAGTAGAAACATCCATGAAATTTGATAAAAGTGATTTCATGGTTTGAGTGAATTGAGAGAACTCGTCAGAACAGGGCTGCATAGGATTAGACTGTGCAGGAGTGTTGCCCTGGTTTTGGAAATTTTGTGACTGATAGGGGTGCTGAGTGAGTTGTAGGGGTTGCTGTTGTGGTGGAGGAAGAGCCCGTTGAAATTGATTCGTGTTTGGAACCGTGTTTTGAGATTGTGATTGGTTCCAAGCAAAATTCGGGTGGTTCCTCCAACCCTGATTGTAACTGAAGAATATGGATCGTTTCGAGGTCGTTGAAATGCGGCATTAGAATGCTCGTGACCTTGAAACGCAGAGTTTAATGGACATTCTTCCGTTAAATGTGATGGATCAGAACAGCACCCACAAACAGTTTTGGGGGAGTGACATTGGGTTTAGGGAGGCTGCTGCAAATTTGTGTTCCATAGCGTCGAGCTTCTTTTGCATTGCTGCCATTTCAGCTCGGACACCTATGGACACATCTATTTGGTGTACGCCACCCCTATTCAATGGTTGTGTTCCACTCTCCCAAATTAGTGACTTTTCAGCGAACTCTTCTAAGTATCGCCAAGCTTCCCCGTCATCTTTGGTCATAAATGTACCTTGACACATATTTTCAAGGCTTTGTTTAGTGCTAGGGTTACTGCCCTCATATATGATTCGGCAAAGCTCCCATCTCGGGATGCCGTGGTGAGGACATTGAACCAATAGATCCTTGAAACGTTCAAAGTATTTTGAAAATGGTTCGGCAGGGAGCTGGGCAAATTGGTTCAGTTCGCTACGGATTCGAGCCGTCTTTTGGACTGGGTAAAATTTCTTAAGGAATGCAGCGACGAATTCTTCCCAATTCGTAATAGAGTGTGCGGTGGTGTTATATAGCCACTTCTCGGCTATATCGTACAAAGTAAATGGAAGAAGTCGTAGACGCATCGCATCCACTGAAAGTTGAGACGTACCCATCATTGCGCAAACGTTTTCAAATTTGGTAATGAAAACGTAAGCGTCCTCGGTCTCGAGTCCGTGGTATTTGGGTAAAAGATTGATATACTGGGGCTTTATTTCAAAGTTGTCCCCATTGGCTGGTGGTGTGGATAAGCAGGTCGAAAGAGGACCTCTATGTGGATAACATCTTTCCTGGAGAGAAATGTGGGGTGGAGTAGGATTCTGCGCACCAACGGACGGTGGCAGATTAGGGTTAAAGAAGTTTGATGGATTCGGATCCATCGGTGTGGGTGTGGTAGTGGGTAAAGAAAAGGTAAATGGAGAATTATCGACTTCGGAGTCGATAAAAGGTACGCGGACTAAACGGGCACTAGAATCCCGTGTCCAGCCTATCTTGTACTAAAAAGGGTTAGTACAAGTGGCAGCGTTGACTTATAATTAGGGGTAAAATGAATGCGGTGCTTGCTTTAAAAAGGGACGGATTTTGAAAAAATGATGCGACAAAACAAATGCAGCACACAAACCCTAGAATCTAATGGTCACCTAGGTCCGATCTCTAGACCGCTCCTAACTGCCAAAAGACAAGCCGCAGGATAGAATCCTCCACTGCCTCTTTGTCCCCCTGTGGCCGGATAAGTGCCAGGTAAGTGGGAAGGAACCACCACTACAGTGGACCTAATTAATAACCACTAGCCTTAGACACACTCGCCTTAGGCACCACAAGAAAACGCGGATAAGCAATGAATTACCCACGACCTTCTCTTGTCCTATTGAGCGCGACAGTCCTTAGAGTCTTCTCTAGATTTCTTTTAGTTAATAGGGGTAATGCGGATGCAAGTTTGACGATTTTCGGGGCCTAGGAAGGGTAATGAAATCCCCACCTAATTTGGATTTGGCCGTGCCCCTTAAATTTCCGTATTAGAATGCAAACAACCAAGAAATCAAAATCACACACAATTTTATTTTTGCTTTTGCGCGCTGCGATTTATTTGCAAAGAATCCTGCAGCAAAGGGTTAGTTGGAGCTAAAAAGGGTGAGAGGAGAGAGCAAGAAATTACCTGCTGGAAAATTTTCCAGAGAACCCTCAAGCATGCGGCGCTTCCGCCGCAAGAACCATATATATGCCGCGGATGAGCGGTCAGTTCTTGGGAACAGTGAACAATTTTTCTTCAGCAAGCTCCTGTTTCTATCTACAGCTCTCTGATATATTCAAACAAATTTTTCCACAGAACAGAATGCTCCAGATCACCTTGCAATCAAATCACAACACACGTGTAAGAGTTTGTACGAATTTTGATTTCAAGAAGTAAAACGTAATAATTCTTTCACTTCAAACTATAAATGCAAATGAATTAGCGCGATCCCCGGCAACGGCGCCATTTTGATTGATTCATTTTCTGACGTGTATATGTAAAAAGTAACGACAATCAAAAAATTATATTGACCGCAATCAAACCACGGTGTCGGATGTAGTTAATGAATGAGTGCGGATCGTCCACAGGGATTGTGCAATTCAATTGTATTTTGATACGTTTGAAATGAAATGTTAAACAACAATAAACGAAAACATGATTCAAGATGTGATTTGTATTCGAGTGTCACTAATCTTTTACTCAAGAATCAAGAAACTATAAACAATCAAGAATCGGTTGTTTTGATAATATTTCCAATCAACAATCAAGAATATAAGAGAGGCTCGTAGGAGTCGATCGGATCTTTAGACGTGATGTAATCTAAAGGGTTTCGTGTTCTTGTCCTTCGAAGAATTGATACTAGATCAATGGTGATCGACGAGAGTTAGGGTTTTCTTGATGAAATTAGGGTTTCATCTCTTAACCCTTATTCTTTCGAGGATACCATTTATATTCTAGCCTCTAGCAATTCCAAGAAACGATCGGAACTCCCCAATCTCGAGCGATGTCGATCAAGAAAGCATCGCAACGAATTGGGTCGTCGATTCTTGAACTTGCTAGGGTTTACAAACTCGTGGGATTCAAGAATCGATTACAAATTTGTTACATAATCATACTAAAGATCGTTTCGACTCCCCGACGAGCGGAGTTTTATTCACACATCACCACAAAGACAATATTCAAGAATAGGAATGATAACATGATGCGGAATTTAAAGAAAACAAGATAAAAGAATATCACCTTTTATTTAATCAACAATTTCAATACATTCTTTCAAGAATCTACAAGAAGAAGAAATCGATCGTTGACTCGGCTTCGCTCGTCTCCGTGGAACGTGGATCTACTTTGATCTCTTGCCCGATTGAAGATCGGCTCGGCTCATAAAAGGGTTGAAGGCATCTTGCTTGGCTTGCACTCAAGATCTTGAATTGTTGTTGGATTTAGGGTTAGGGTTTCCTACAAGCTCTCTCACTAAACTTGAGGAAGAGGGGATGAAGAAAGAGATTGATTTTCTAAACTTTCCCAAGGTTGCCAACATGAGAAATGAGTGAGCCTAGGGTCTTATTTATAGAGCTCCCAAACCCTAGGTTAGATTTGAATTAGAACTTTCCCTCCCAAAGTTTGTTGAAGGGTTTCTAGAAGGAGTTTGTTAGGAGTTAGCTTAGGGTTTAAGCTAGGGTTTTAGGAAAAGTTCTAGAAGTATTAGGCTAGTTTAGGTGTTTGCTGATCTGGAGGAAGTATCTGGAATCATCTGGAAGTTTGTGTGCATAATTGAGCAGTGGGCCATAGTACAGGAGTTGTGCACTAAAATTGGGGAGCTGACGTCATCATTGGGCCGCGCTTCCGCCGCAAGAACAAGGCATTGGCCGCCCTTCCGCGGCGTCTTGAGGAGGTTGGGCTCTGTAAATTCTTCAGTGGTCTTGGGCTTCTGTTTGTGGCTTTTTCTGATATTTAGATTTGTATAATCTCTTCTGTGTTGATACCAGATTTGGGTTCAGTGAGTTTACGAGCGATTGTAATGGTCGAGCACTGTAATGATCGAGCAAGCTTCTCTTTTCCTGCATAGACTTCGAAACACGGGTTGCAAGATATAGAAAATATGCCATGTAATGCAATGCAGTCAATTTCCCTAGAAATGCCGGTTTTAAGGTCGAATACATGTAATCTGATATTTTGCGACCGATTTGCTAATATGTGAATTATGAATACCGTACACTTCTATATGGATGCAAATGATAAGGAAATTGCCGGTTAAAATATGCAATATTTTCGACTGATCACATATCGTAGACCGATGATGTCGAATAGCCTCTCGAACACTGTCTGAGGAATCTGTGAGTGGATCTACAGTGTTTTTCTCCGTATCTACTCTCCTCACTTCAATCTCCTGGGGATCAACGATCTCCCTGCTCAGGTAGTACCGCCTCAAGATATGTCTGGACCTCTGATGGGACCTGGGTTCCTTCCCTAAAGCTATAGCACCGTATGTTGTCACAATACTAAAGTATTGGACCAACAAATGGAAGGAACCACCTGAAATTCAGTTAAGAACTTCCACATCCATACTGCCTCTTTTGCAGCATCTCATGCGACGAACTACTCCGTTTCCATCATCGAGTCTGCAACGGTGTCCTGCTTGGAGCTCTTCCAACAGACCGTCCCTCCACTGAGGGTAAAAACATAACCTGATATGGACTTGGAGTCATTCTTATTACTCTAGAAGCTGAAGTTAGCAAATGTCTCAATCTGGAGGTCCTTTTCTGCCATACACCAAGAACATCTCCTTAATCCTTCTCAGGTACTTGAGAATGTTCTTTACTGCTTCCCAGTGCTTCTCCCCTGGTGTAACATTTTGGAAAATTATAAATATAAATTTATAATTTTAAATATGAATTTAATAAGTTTACAAAAATGATATCGTTTATGAAATTGGGTATTGAAATTATATCCGAAAAATGTAATTATTTTGATAAATATGAATAAAAGTGTGTGATATCATAAAAATGATATTTTTAATTATTTAACATGACATTGTATTTTACATTAAGATGATGATATTTAAGTGATAGATTAATTATCTCATATCTTTTATTTTATATGGATTTAAATTGTAAAATGGATTTAAATTGTAACATAAAAGGTTTTGTTTTGTTGAAATTCTTTTAATGGTTGGTATAACTATTTTGTTAAATGGTTGGTATATTTTATCCTAGTTCAAACCCTCACACCACCACACCTTCACCCATGCTCAACTCCCTCCACCTCTTCCTTCACATTTTACACCTCCTCCATACACCATGACACCTCCACTTCACAACCCTCCACCTCCTGCTCTCTCTAAACACAACATAACACTTCACACTTTATCTTATCAAACTTAGAAATTCTTTAGCATTCTCAAACTGAACCATTGGTTTCTACAAGCTCTAAACAAAAATATTTCTAAGTATCCATCACCATAAGAGAAAAGCCATGAACTCATTCACCAATTTTGTTCACTTCATCAATCTAGAAGCCACTACAACCCCTAAGAGCCTCCATCATACAATCCTTGAGTTGGAATTTCTTTTCTCTCATTCCATATAGGTAAATATAATCTTGCTTTTAAATTTTGAAATGATAGTGAGTTTTACTTGCTGGCTGAATATCAGTGACATGTTAGGGGTTTTGAATTTTTTTGATGACTCTCTATTGATAATTAGGTAATGGTTAAAACTAAAAGGTTGTAGATAATTTCCATATCATTTAGAAAAAAAAATTTGGTTAAGTTTTACAGTAAAATAAATTTTACACGAATTTTTAAAGAAAGGGTTTCCAAACTGGAAATTTCATTTTGAGTGGCTGTTTTTCACTCAAATTGTAACAATTTTATTAATTTTTCTGTTAACAATTTAGAGAATCTTAAAATTGTAGGTTGTAGATAATTTTTTTTAGATATCTCTAAAATTTTTATTTTTCTTATTCTATTTACAAAATATAGAGATATCAAATTTTTAGTGAAGATTGTTTTCTGGTTTTTGCAGATTTTCCAGAAATATGTTTTTATTTTGCATTTTATTTCATGTCCTATACATAGAAATTGGAAAAGATATTTTGGGGTATCAAAAATATCTCATTTAACAATGTGTATAATTTTAGTTTCACTCTAAACATTGTGTTTACGATTTCTTGTGATTTTTTGAAGCGAGCCCAAAAACTGCCGTTTTCTGAGCTAACATTTTCAAACAATATGCATCCAAGCATTGTATTTTTCTCGCTACATTTTGCCAGTAAGATAATGTTATTGAAGAGCGTGTTCTTACATTTGAAGGGGTATTAGCGGAGACGTTGAAGGCGTTAAGACGAGGAAAAGCGATTGTGGATTTCGACGAGTTCGACAAGTTGGTGAGTAGATTTACATTTACGGGGGAAGTCGGGTGGATGGCGTATAGCACCCCCGCAACCATTTAACTAGGATAGTTATACTATCTAGTTAGTTATTAGTGTTAATTCAAATTAATGATATTGGAGTTATTTTGCATATAGTTTTATTCATGGTTTGGTGGATATTGTACGAAGGATCATACCGTACTTGTGATGAAGAAATTAGCGTGCCGAATACGGCCAAGTTCCTTTAAACTCATGGAGTCATGTTTTATTTTGTGTTAGAACGTAATACTTGAGTGAGCTATACTCTTTTAAAAACTAGCGATTCATTTCCCTTTTAAAGAATAAATGACAAGGATGTGATGCCAATTTCTAAAACGAATATCTATTTTAACCTAAGACAGCTTTCTTATTTTAAAACCAACGTTTCGTTTCATTTTCAAAGATAATGGTATAGCTCATAGCAAGTAGTTACATTTAATAATTACGCTTAGATTTACTTTACATGTTCGCGATATATTTATCAATATTATATGTTTCCGTGATACAAACACTCTGATAGAACACTGCACGACAACCAATGAGTATTATGTTGCACAAGCACATACGCATATGTTACACTACATCTCATTGGTACTGCTATGTCACTGTAGGACTGCTATACTACGTGATGCGTATGTGGATGTGTAATACCCCAGGTGGAGTTGGGGCTGAATACCACCTATCCCGTGAGAAGTGAGGTGTTATCTGGTATCGAGGTGGGGATGTAACCGATACGGATGCACAGGGGGACCCACCAGAACAATAGAGAGTATCGAATTCCATTCCGAAAGAGGGCACGATCTGAACTATAAATGGAATGATACCACTCTTATAACACAGCGGTGCCTTTTGGATGAATCGGAACTCCAGAGTTTGAAAAACTCCTTAGTTAAGCGTGCTTGAGCCAAAGAAATTCTGGGATGGGTGACCTACTGGAAAGTAGCCCCATGTTCATTCAAAGGGACAAAACCGTGCGGTATCGGCCAGAGTGGACAATACCATCTGTGTTTGGAGTTGGGTCGTGACAAATATGGTATCAGAGCTGGTCTCTCAAAAGTAGGTCTGTGGTTCGAGGATGAACCATTGTTTTAAGTGGGGGAAATGTAATATCCCAGGTGGAGTTGTGGATGAATACCACCTATCCCGTGAGAAGTGAGGTGTTATCCGGTATCGAGATGGGGATATAACCGATACGGATATACATGGGGACCCACCAGAACAATGGGGAGTATCGAATTCTATTCCGAAAGAGGGCACGATCTGAACTATAAATGGAATGATACCACTCTTATAAAATAGAGGCGCCTTTTGGATGAATAGGAACTCCGGATTTTGAAAAACTCTATAGTTAAGCGTGCTTGAGTCATAGAAATTCTGGGATGGGTGACCTACTGAGAAGTAGCCCCGGGTTCATTCAAAGGACAAAACCGTACGGTTTCGGCCAGAGCGGACAATACCATCTGTGTTTGGGGGTGGGTCGTGACAAGATGTCGATACGAGTAGGCGCTGTACACTTATAGAACACTCTCATAAATACTAATGATTACCATGTTGTACGAGCACAGACGCGTATGCTATGACACAGTATGACTGTTACATTTATTGCTTGTATGACTTTATTTACATACTTTACCTTCATTACCTGTTAAGCATTGCGAATACCAGTCCCATGGGTAGTCGTATTTGATTCTTATGAGTTTTCAGGATGTTTTACTTTTGATGATATATATTAATGGTATGGGACGCTGTTATATATGTATATATATAATATATCATCAGAATGATCTATGCAAGTATTCTTATTCTTTACTTGATATTTCTAGATATGATGAGTTGACGTCCACCATGAGCTTGATATTTTCTGATTGTTTTATTCCGAACCGAGTGGGGGAGATATACGGTTACGGACTTGCTACTTATCTGGACTGAGTGGGGGAGTATACAGTCGGATACATGGTGGACCCGGTCGAGACCGATGGGCAGGAAAGCTGCATTAGAGGAGGGGAGCCTAACAAGGACACTTGACACCGGAGATAGAGATGAGCACGACAGATATCCATGGGATACTGACCGGGGTTCGATTTGGGCACGGTGGATATCCAGGGGATACCGACTGGGGCCAGAGATATCGGGTGGTGATCATCTGTTGAGATGGTGTCGACGTTATCTGCATTTGCGTGTCGGTGATGGACACGAGAGATTTGAGGATTTACGTGTTGGTGATGGACAAGAGGGATTTCTGATTTCGGGTGTAATGCTGGACATCCAGATGTTGATATATTACTATCTTATGAGGTATATAGTTATGTTATGAGTTATTGTAGACGACTATGACTGATCCGGGGGATAGTACCTGCATTTTTTTTATAGGTTATTGCATATAAAAAGGATTTCAAATTCGAGCTATAGCCTCATTATTTTGACGTGTCTGGTATGAGATTGGAATCTTTTAAATTGTAAATCTCTTAACACTATTCATTAAAATAGCAGAACATATATCTTAAATATGATACCTATTATATACTTCATACCATCACGTCTGCTTTTATGCCGTGACATATGTATTCCGCGGCTATTTTAAAGAAGAGATTTTACCTATATATTTTCGGCTTCTTATGGGCTTATACCTAGATACAGGTCATTAGCATTGATACATTCTATTTTTGGTTTATATGATGGATAGAGTTACATTTATGATACATATGCATATCATATATTATATTAGTGCAGGATATGATATTATTATACTTATGACCTAGGTATTGTTGTGCATTTCGATTTCTACCTTGTGATGTACTTTTATTCACTGAGTTGGCAACTCATCCCCGTTGTGCCACAGTTTCTTGCAGGTTTTACTGCTTGGATTATCAGCGGCTTGGGGCATAAATTCCTTTCGGTGATTGCTTTGATAGGTGGGTTACTGTTGTATTGTACTCACACTTGTATATTCATATCTTCTTGTATCTAGTAAAACTCCATCAACTTAGAACTGGTATATTATAGACTTAGAAACGAGACTTAGAATTGTGTTTATGGGTGTCGTACTCATTGGAGTAGACCTTTTTATATTGTTGATTTTTTTTGCTTTCCTTTCTTCGCCATTGTGCGTCGTATAGTGTTTGCTTGGTTGCTCCGCCGTTTGGGTGTGGAAGCTAGCTCCCGTTGGGATGCTATTTTTATTGTTATGTTTGTATCGGGTTTTATTCAAAATTTACAAAGGAGGTGTTGTTAAATTTTAAAACGCCATAGATGTTTTTCAAACATACTTAGTTAGACTTAAATGTTTATTTTAAGCTGATCCCATCTGATGACTATTTTAAACCTCACCTCCAATATTTTCAATAAGGGTTTAGATTCCGGGTTTCGGCTTACTTGGACCACGTCGATGTCTTAAGATATCACATGATTTAAGTGCCGGTCACGTGCCACATTTGGGTCATGACACCTGGGTTTGACTGATACCGGTTTACCACGCTCAGTGCGTAAACTATATCTGGTCTGGTACACAATATCGCATACATTATAGAGCCTACCGCAGAACCGTAGGGTATAAGCGACATGCGAGCCCTTTCCAAATCAGACTTGGAAGACATCTCTTTGGAGAGGGTGATTCCATGACAAGATGGTAGACTACCGCTTAGAATCGTCCATACTAAATATTTTCAGTATGGTGTTGTTTTACCTTGAGTGTAAAAGTCCCATCATCCTCTTTGATCTATCACGATAGATCTGGATCCCCATAATGTAGTTGGTATCACCCTGGTCTTTCATGGAGAACCTCTGTGACAAGAATCCTTTGACTGATTGTAGCATAGGAATGTCATTTCCTATCAAGAGAATGTCATCCACGTACTCAACGAGGAATTCCACAGTTCTTGCTAAAATCTTACTATAAATGCATGGTTCATCTGGATTTTTGATAAAGTCGAATTCTTTGACGGTCTCAATTAAAACAAATGTTCCAACTCCGGGATGCCTGTTTTAGTCCATAAATGGACTTAAGAAACTTGCACACTATCCCGCTGCTCCCATTCTGATTAAAAACCCTCTGGCTGATCCATATAAACGCACTCTTCCAAGTTACCATTTAGAAAAGCTGTCTCTACGTCCATCAGCCGGATCTCAAAATATTGGAAGGAAGCAATGGCAGGAAAGATCCGAATAGATTTGAGCACAGACACTGGAGAAAAGGTTTCATCATGGTCCAAACCATGTCTTTGACGAAAACCTTTTATAACAAGTCTAGCTTTATAGGTTTCAACATATCCACCTACACCAATCTTCTTTTTGAAGATCCATTTGCAGCCTACGGATTTTACCCCTTCTGGAGCAATGTTCAAAGTGCATACTTTGTTGGTGTACATGGACTCCATTTTGGTCCGCATTGCATCCTGCCATTTTACCGAGTCACCGCTCTGAATAGCTTACTCGAAGCTAGCTGGCTCATCATTGTTAATGATGAAATCCTCTCAATCCCCGTCTATGAGAAAACCGTAGTATCTCTCGGGCGGATAGGACTTCCTACTAGTCCTGCGGATTGGCATAGGGATGTCTGGTTATTTTGAAACCTCTGGTTCTACCATACTTTCAGTAATAGTTTGTGGTTCTGGAATTTCTTCCAGTTCTATTGCGTTCCCACTATTTCCTTATACAAAAAATTGATTTTTCAAAAAAATGGGCAGGACGAGGAACAAAAGCCTTTAGTTCCTCTGCTTAATAGGAAAGATACCCCCGGAGTTCTTTGGGTATCCCACAAATCTATACAGTACTGAGTGTGCCTCGAGCTGGTCTGCATACTGCTTTTCAATAAAAGCTGGACATCCCTATATCTTCAGCTACTGAAGATAGGGTTTCTTCCCACTTCATATCTTATATGGTGTGGTAGGCACAGTCATAGTAGGAACCTTATTCAAAAGATATGTTGCTGATTCTAGTGCATAACTTCAGAAGGATTGCGGCAACTCAGCGTTACTCATCATGGAACGAATAATATCCAATAGGATTTTGTTCCGCCATTCCTATACACCGTTATGTTGTGGTGTGTATGGAAGAGTAAGCTGAGAGATAATTCCATTCTCTTTTAGGTAGTTCAGGAACTCGGCAATTTAAGTATTCACCACATCGATCAGATCGCAGTGTCTTGATACTTTTGCTTGTTTGTTTTTCCACTTCATTCTTATATTCCCGGAATTTTTCAAACGGTTCGGATTTATGTTTCATCAAGAAGACACGTCCTAACCTAGAGAAATTATCCGTAAAAGTAATGAAATAGGAATAACCACTTCGTGCATCTATAGATATTAGACTACACACGTCGCTGTGTATGAGTCCTAAGAGCTCGATCGCTCTTACTCCGTGTCCGGTGAACAGAGTCTTTGTCATCTTTCCTATGAGACAAGATTGACAAGTTGCATAAGACTGATGTTCGAACAGATCCATATATCCCTCTCTATGTAACTTTGACAACCGTATTTCATTGATGTGACCCTGTCTACAACGACATAAGAAAGTTTTATTTAATTCTGGAGACTTTCTTTTAATTGTGTTCTGGACGTTTGCAAACCTGAGCTTGATTCAATATATACTGTCCTCTAGTGTACATGACCAAATCAAACTTTGATTTAGGTGGATGTGAACCACATCGCTTACAAATTAGATTTGGTACACAAAAACAGTTACGTAGAATCAATATCTGCCCACTTGTCAATTCTAGGTGATATACCCTACGGATACAGCATCCACGCTCATTTCGTCAGTAACCCTGAGAGTCATATCACCTGCCTGATAACTCTACGGTTTCTCAAACCCTGTAATGAATTACAGATATAAGATCCTGATCCGGTATCTAGTACCCAGGAAGTAGAGTTAATTGACAGACCGTTTTCAATCATAAACACACTCGAAGTCGAACCCACAGCATGCTTCGGATCCTGCATTCTGGCTTTCCAAGCCCTGCATTCCTTCTGCTAATGCCCTTTCCCGTAACAATAGGAACAACTCTCCTTCCCCACGGTTAACCCTGAAACTTTTGCCCTTCCCTTTTCTTCTACCTTACCGACACCGCCTATCGCCTTTGTGGAGGTCTTTTTCTTCTCACCCTTGGCATCCACCTTAGATCCAGAAGAGGAAGATTCTCCAATAAGCAGAGCGGGTGTCTCCCTGGTTTCCTTCAGGATGCCCTCAACTGGAAGTATAACTTTCTTCTCCTGGACGTAAGTAGGAGGTAGGAAATGTAGAATCAAGTCATCATATGACTCGTTCTCCAACGTGGTCTCCAGGTCCGTGAGCTTTTTAATATAGCTAATCATTGTAGGGACGTGGTCCCCTACAGATGATCCGACAGCTAACCTCGTTTAAAGCAATTCTTTCGAGGTCTCATATCTTGTGATACGAGATTGCTCTCCATATAAAACATTGTTATGGAGGAAGATGGAAACTAAATCCATCTTCTCGTGCTGCTTTTGGTATACACCATCAACTGAAGCCAATACGAGGCACTTGGCATTTGCACTGCCCTTTTCCCTTGTCTTACGGATATCCTTATCCGCGACGGTGGAAACTGTACCTGGGACGGCGAGGGGTATGAGTAGTAATGAGGTGGTCCAGCTTGTCATAGGTAATGGACATCTGGACAAACCTTTGCCAGTCAATATAGTATAACTCAGTCATTTTATTATCTATCTGTAACCTAATCTGGTCACCTGGTCGCTGCAATTACGAGAAAGAGAAGAATACACTCAGCATGATGCTTTTGCAAGTTTAGATTGGTTTTTAATTTATCTAAAAAGGATGGTTCCCACGGTCTCTCGAATCCTTCCTTAAACCATAAAAGAAGAATTAGTCAGGATTGATCTCACCGTACAATATTTGCTTAACCATTCGGCCAGGATAGTGTCGGTATTTCGAGGGAGGTTTTACGACGCTTTCGTGAAGTTTTTTAATTAAATAACCTCTTTGCCCTGGAGGCGTAGCATCGCTAACACTGTTCTAGACACCTACTTGGTTTATACCATTGATCGTTAAGTGAAAAAATCTCCCGAGGAGTAGCAGATACTCACAGTAGGATCGGAATCCAAATATCATTGTGTGATAATGCTGAAGGAATCCTACCAACATTATCACACTCTAAATGGTATTTAGCACTAGCAAGTTTCAGTTTCTTTAGAAACTCCCGATGTGGATTTTTTTGCCCCATGCTTTTATGACCTTGACGAAGGCCAACATATCATAAGTCACATGTCAAGTTCTACCCGTCATTGTCCAGGTTAATTTGAACCTACCCGCACATACCCTTGAAGAAGGCCAAAATAGTAGTACGAATATCCCAAACCAAAGCATCTATCTATGCTACAGATGAATATCCAGCAGCTACCAAACACTATGCCTTGGCGAAGGTCAAAATACATAGCTTGAATACTACTGAATATTAAACTGAAATGACGGAGGGCTACAAATGGTTTGGCGAAACCGTGAACGTAGTGAACTTGGTATAATCGAAAGAACTTGATAGCTTTTAAAAGGAGTGGTTTAAGCTCCGCATTTAAAAGTCTCATGTTTTAAAATAACCGAGTGGTTTTAAAATTTATTCCAACGATTCAGCTTTGGTTTGTTTTCTTTGCATTAATATAATGCAGTCCCATCAATTAACCTACCATTGCAGAAAACAACGAAAATACAACGTACGCTTATGCCATCCGCATTCGCCATGGGGCCCCGTCATCACCTGTCAGGTTACTTAACTAACGACAGAGTGTATGGTTCCGTAGCACGGCAACGAGGTTTCGGGAGGCATCATCCATGCCGTTTTCAAATTTTTTCCGTTCTAAAGAACCCTAACTTAGAATCTTTAACTAGAGTTTTAAACAAACAAGCAATGTTAACATCTTAACATCCTAAGTGAATGAAGAATACAACCTTTGTAGACCGGTCCTTCACTTCTAAAACTCCGTGTAGTAGTCTCTTCACTCCAAGTAGTGAACTCTCGAACTCTAGTAAGGGTTCACATGAAGAAATGAACAACCTTACTCGATGTCTTTGAGGCCGAAGATGATCTACGTCGAGGAGACTCAAGCTCATGCTACCTATTCACTAATGGTAGATTAATGAAGTAAACACTATAAACTAAATGGCTAATAGTAGAGGATGCTGTAGTAGTAAGTGGGCTCACTTTAGATTTAATTTTCTCACAATATTTTCTCACCTTGAGAAAAGCTAGTGAGCATTCTCATGAGGAAGAAGAAGCTCAAGTGAAGAATAAGAGAATGAACTCTTGAGGTGAGAATAACAATCATGGGTGAGTTAGTGTCATACACTAACTCATGTAAAGAATAAACCATGGGTTAACAATAATGGTTGGGTTAATAAATATCTTCAAATAAAATAAAATGAGTGGACTTGGTCAAAGGTTCCACAACAAGCTTCAACCATGTGACCAATTACCACTAATTTGTGAATTACCAAGATAAATTAAAACCTTAGGATTATCATAACCATAGTGTAAGTCTCATATACCCATGTTGCATGTGGCATCAAGTATGACACAATAAAATGTACATTAATATATATCACATATATACTATATGCACACAAGTGAGAAAAAGAAATGCTTAGTGAGCAAATATTAGTTAATGTAAATTAATATATCAAATATATAATTATACATTAAATTATCAAATCAACACTTGATTTAATAATCCGGCAATATCACATATGTTCAGTTGAAAATATTGCGCATTTGATATGACATTTTCCTTACCATTTTTATATAATAAAAGGTGTTTATTATAAATATGACACATATGAGGGTTTATCCGTAAAAATACTATTTTCATGTGTTTATATATTATAATTAACATTATGAAGGAAAATGTAAGCATATAATATCTATGTAATATTTGGTCCATTTAAATATGCTTATCTTATTAAATATCTTTGACCAATTCTCTTAAAACTATAATATCATGTCAAATGGTTAAGATAATATCTCAATAAAAACAAATTCTACTAACATTATTTATTGAGATAATTGTGCAGAAATTATATCAGGACTGGAATCAAGGAAATCCGAGTTATCGAGATCAAATCTGCCGAAATCTTAAAGTAAATAGAAGAAATCAATTCAGGCAGAGACTTAGAGAAGATTTTCAGATTCTAGATATCAAAATAGTCTACATGTGTCACCAGAAGAGGCCACAAGATTTTTGAAGCAACGAACCACCTAACCAACCGCGAATCCGCGGTCAAACCAATCAAATGAACACGGTTCGGCCGCAATATTGAGGAGTTAGGGCTCTGGATTTTCTGGTTGGGATCCTAACAACTAGTTACCATATTAGTAAACTAGGGTTCTGGCTCTGTGACTACAAATAAGGACCGAGTGCCTTTTAGAAAAATCATCGAACCGATGCGATCATGAAGTCCACGAAGGCTTAAGAATCCTGGTTGATCATCGACAGCTCATCTACCTCCTTAAGAAGAGATCGAGAAGCAAACTAGGGTTTTGTAATCATTTTCTAAAGGAACAAAGTGTACTTGATCTTGTTGATTAGTAAAGGTAGTTTTATTCTATTGCATTTTATTTTCTTCATGATTTCTATCTTTTCTTTTCCCAACATGCGCGAGTAATTCTTCGCTTGTTAAGGTTCGTAGGATTATGGTAGATTAATGGATGATGAAAATCCTTAAACTCTTTTTGTGTCCTATAAAGATTATAAACTTTATCAAAAAAATAGTTAACATCCTAATCGGGCGCGCTATCAATTCATTGATAGTCTCGACTGCGATTTGAGATCAGATTAACAATTGTTTTGGTAAAGGCCAGACATGAACGGAGATCCATGTCAAGATAGGGGTTAAGAGTGGGAACCCTTTTCCCTTTAAAAATCCTAATCTGCATGCATCACTGTCAATCTAGTTTTAAATTTATTATAAGATAAAATGAGTAATCTTTAATTAAGCATCCATGACTACTAAATCTTAACGAACCCTACAAGCCCCCTTCTAATAAAAAACCTACATCCGTAGTTAATCTAGATCTATATCCTGCATCCGTGTTTGACGTAGATCTAGAATCTATAACCATTCTTCACCATTCTTTATTCTTCCTCCTTTCCTAATCAACACGCCTAAAGTAAAATTAAAAAATTCAACGTTTCCTTGAGGACGACCCATACCCATCTCGGTCTAGCTACACGCGACACCGTTATTGATTGCGGTTATACTATAAACACACACTTTACAAGACCAATCAAATGGCGCCATTGCCGGGGATCCGTGCGTAATTTTTTGTTCTTACTATTTTTGTTGAATTCTTATTCGATCTATATCATAAAAATAAACAAAACTGTAAATTGTATATTTAACGATTATTGTATGAATTTTGCAAGGGGATCTGGAGTCATAGACTTAAGGAAACAGAGATTCAGAAGCATTCATCAAGATCCAGAGGAGAAAGGGAGGCCACGTAGCAAAAAGCTTCATTAGATCTTCCTAGTCGGCGGCGGAACCGCGGCACAAAGAGCATATTGGCGGCGGAACCGCGGTGCATTAGGGGATTTAGGGATTCCAAATTCTCTGGTATCTTTTCTATATCTTTCTCTCTCCTCTGAAATCCAATAAAATTTCTTTTTTGCAGGATTTTTTGCAAAATATCGCCGCTCAAAAATCATTTTGCAAAGTTTTGTAATTGGTTTGTTTATTCATATTTTAATACGGACTTTAAGGGGCAATACAAAAATTCAGATTAGGTGGGGATTTTATCACCCTTCCTAGGCCTCGCAAATCACAAAACGAGCATCCACATCACCCTACATTAATTAAAAAACATCTAGACAAGATTCTAAGGACTGTCGCGCTAAAATAGGACAGAGGAAGGTCGTAGGTAATCTATCGCTTATCTGCATTACTTTTGTGGTGTTTAGGCAAGTGTGTCTAAGGCAAGTGATTACTTAATTAGGCCCGCTATTTTCGGTGATTCGTATAGTGGATACCTCCCACTTACCTGACACTTATCTGGCCATAAGAGTAGTAAAGAGGTGGTAGAAGATTGATCCTGCGGCTTATCCTTTGGAAGTCTAGGAGTGGTCTAGAGACTTGACCCAGGTAACCTTAGTTTTAGGATTGATTGTGCATTTTTGTGTGATTTGTCTCACGTCCGACACTTTTTAAAACAAACCTTTTTTTAAATCACACGCACGCTGCCACTTGTGCTAAACCCGTTTAGTGCATGCTTGGCTGGACACGGGATTCTAGCGCCCGTCTTGTCCGCGTTCCTGCTATCGACTCCGAAGTCGGTGCTTCTTCATCTTCTTTTTCCTCTCCACCCACCATATCGACCGAGATGGACGGTACTCCATCAAATTATAACACCACCCTGCCACTGCCCGTAGGTGAGCAGATCCACCATGCATCTATCTCTAAGAAAGATGTTATTCTATAAGCGGTCCACCTCCTACCTATTTATCTATTCCACCAGCCAACGGAGATAATTTTGAAATTAAACCCCACTACATCAACCTGTTGCCCAAATTTCACGGGCTTGAGTCTGAAGACGCGTACGTTTTCATCACTAAATTCGAAAATTTATGTGTAATGATGGGTACTTCACAACTGTCTGTGGATGCTATGCGCTTGCGTCTTTTCCCATTCACTTTGTGCGACTTGGCAGAAAAATGGCTTTATAATACTGCCGCACACTCTATTACCAATTGGGATGAATTCGTGATAGCATTCCTTAAGAAATTTTACCCAAATCATAAGACCGTCCGTGTTCGAAGCGAAATCAACCAGTTTACCCAGCTTCCTAATGAACCATTTTGGAAGTGCTTTGAACATTTCAAGGATCTGCCTGTCCAATGTCCTCATCATGGAATACATAGATGGGATCTGTGCCGAATTATATATGAAGGTATTAATCCAGCGACAAAGCAGATGCTTGAAACCATGTGTCAATACAATTTCATGTCCAAAGACGATGGTGAAACCTGGAAATATCTGGAAGATCTCGCTAAAAACACTTTGCAGTGGGAAAGCGTTAGGCCACCTTCATCTAGGGGAGGTATTCATCAGCTCGATATTTCTATCGCAGTAAAAGCCGAAATGGAAGCGAAGCAAAAGAAACTCGACACTATTGAGAACAAATTCTCATCAGTCTCCCTAAACCAGGTAACGCTCCCCAAGACCGTGTGTGGTTGCTGTTCCGATCCATCACACTTGACGGAAGAATGTCTTGTGAATGCACCGTTTCAAGATCATTGTCACGACCCGAAGGTACGGAACGTGACTGGCACTTAGATTACGAGACGTCTAAAGGCGTAACGTAAACTAAGTCAGCCAATGCCCAGAAAGTCTAAACCAAAATCAATAAGAGTGAAGGAAATCTTTCATGATAACGACTTTAAAATCAACTAAGTTGTATTAACTCTTTAAAAAAAGAACATGAAAAATTTCCGAAAATTTCGGCAGAGTCTCCTTTGTAAATTCTATTCCCTAAAATGGGTACAACAAGATATATAAACATGTAATAACAAAATGGCATACCCAAGCGGGAGCTAGCTCTTCGCACAAGGCGGATCACAACCACATGCAGTATATATGTAATATCAAGTGAATGAGCATAAAGAAATGAAAAATAGAAGAAAAACACAATGTCGGCTCAAGTGAGCTCGACCCTAAAGAAACCACATATACACAAATCTCTCAGTCTCATCACTAGGTCGCATATACAAATAAGAAGTGGTAGATGGAGAATACTAGATACAAAGATAGTATAAAAAGAGATAAAAGTATCCTCGCAACCCACCTACGAGCAATGTCGCGAGTCTGAGCAAAAGAAGCCAACAATAAAATAAGGCCGCCGCTACAAGGCTGACGGGGCTGACCTGCAAGACACTGTGGCACAACGGGGGTGAGTTGCCAGCTCGTGAGTAGAAAATAACATCTAATAAGGCTATCGTAAGAATGCACGCAAATGCGTCACAACATGTATGTCTAGATGTGATGTAATGCCACTAGTATGTATGCACATGTATGCAACATCAATATGAAATCTTTAAGTGTTTTAAAATAATATAAGCTCTGCATTCTTAACTTTAGAAAAAGAATATCTGTGCAATAGCTAAGTACCATCATGAAATCATCTGAAAACCATGTCAAGCATCGACACCAAATATGGAAATATATCTGTCTCACCGTATCCATGTCTCAATACATCGGGCTCCGTCAGTCCGGATTGGCCCATATCATCAAATCTCATGACAACGGTCGGTATCCTCCGGATATCCTCCGCGCCAGACATCACCGGTAGGTAGTCTTCCCCTGCCAGGCTCATCTTCTACAACTCAATCTTCTTGCCCCGGGATACCATACCGGGCCCACCATGTACCCGAGACGGTTCATCCACTCCTCGAATCGGGTCTCGAAATCCAACAGAAAATATGAAAACTCATAGTGGATGATACATACATCACGAGAAAACCGCAACTTTGTTTTAAAAATGATAACAATAGCTTTTGTTAAATTCTTGCGGTTTTCCCCAAAATCCAGAAATCGCAGCAATACTGAAATCCTCAAGAAAATCATAATACCCAACATGTTGTATATGATAAATGCTTATGATGTCAAAGGTATGCAATGTGATTTATAGCGAGAAACCTATATAGCATGATGATGAAGTGAGGTATATATATACTATGCAATTCGATGCATCATATACGATGCAAGTGTTGATACTGAACTAAGCAGGTTCTACAGTGCTCGTGGCATGACAATTACCAAAGGAGTGTGTGTCATATGAATAGTGCGCGTGCAACAGGAGCCAATGGTAATGGTGTACGTGTCCTAAGAGGTGATATCACACATGTGTATATGGATATCCATACAATTCTGGCAGACGAATAGCTATAAAGGTATGCATATGAATAAGAGGGTTAGCTAACTAACAATGCATATAGTTGCAAGTAATAAAGTAATCCTAACTATGGGGCATCTCGCGCCATCCAGACGATTCCCCCATAGATGTATACATCTACTCACCTAGACGCCTCGCTAATCAGATCCAGCTACCGCTTTGCCTTTGGGCGCCGCGTCCGATGTTTCCGCAACCGATCCTAAAATTGTATAACACACAACATAAGATTTCACCTCATGAAACAACGCAAGTCACCATATGAAAAGATCGACCTTCAAAAATTAGGCACAACGTGCACTCGGTGCGCGGAAAACACACGAAAATCGCTAAAACCTTAACTAAAATCGTCGTTTCGGGGCAACCGTCAAAACTAAAACCCGACTAATCCAAACTCCGCATTCGCACACCCTACAAGTCGTAGAAGATGCTAATAATATTTTCATGATAACTCAATTAAGTCACTTCCTAATAATTTAGAAAACCTAGTAAGCATTCGCGAAAAAAATTCCGATGCAAACCTCGCGGATTAACGTCTTTGCGATCGCAATTACACACAACCATCCAATTCAAGCTACTAGATGGACACAAAACAATTTACAACCCACTTATCCTACTTCAAACCCTAATTACAATATCAACCCTTTTCTTGAAATTTCCTAAACAAGAATCTATAACCAAATTTCACACTTAAACTTTCTAATCTAGCATATTTAAACTACAATTAAACAACTAGATTAGAATTATACCTTACAAGTTGTGATTCTCTTGCACTAAGCCTCCAAAGTGGCCTCTTTTCTCATTTTTTTTAACCCAATTTGGGCTTGAGAAGGGATGGCTTAAGGTTTTGGTTTGAATTAGAGAAGAATTTTGTGAATTTCGGTGGATTTTTGCATGAATTTTGAGCTAAACAAAATGGGGAAAATGGGGGCAGTTTGCTGCAGGTTGCTCGACCTAAGGGTAGAGGAGGAGAGTGAGAGAGAATTGTGTGGAAAATTCTGCACAAAAAGATTCTTCAAAGGTCAATTAATGAATGTTACATCAATTTTTTACAAAAAAACCCATTTTAATGCATTTTTTAAACTATAAAACCGCAATTCTTGGAAAGTTTTGGTAAAATTTTTGTTACTACTATATTTTAGTTTATAATGTTTCCTAAGTGTGTAATTTACCCATTTAAATTTGTATTTATCACTAATTTAATGTATTTTTAAAAGCTTAAAATAATATTAAAAACAATTAATTAAGGAATTTTTTTTAATTAACTAGAAAATTTTAAGTGACAATTTAGTGACCAAATTTTAGCAATATCTTATCTAAATTTTATATAATTAGGCCTATATTGAAAAATACTTATTTTGAATTTTTACGGAAATGACTGCTAATTTTGCCGATTATCGAAAAAACTGCCTAAACGATTTTCGTAGCGTTACAATCTTCCCCCCTTAAAGAAATTCGGTCCCCGAATTGAAAATTTAACTACGCGTACCTTTAAAAAGATGGGGATATTTCTTCCTCATCTCGACCTCGGTCTCCCGGGTGACCTTCTCGTTGTTCGGGCCACGCCAAAGAATCTTGACGGACGGTATAACCTTCTACCTCAATTTCTTCACCTGCCGATCCAAAATGACCACTGGCTACTCGGTGAATGAAAGATCGCACTCTAGCTGGATCGTCTGGTGCTGAATCGCATGGGAAGGATCATGAAGGTACTTCGGAGCATCGAAACATGGAACACGGGGTGAACATCGGGGAAGCTGGGCGGAAGAGCTAACCGATAAGCCACTGAACCGACACGCTCTAGGATCTCGAAGGGACCAACATATCTAGGACTAAGCTTCCCTTTCCACCCAAATCTCATCACACCCTTCATCGGAGAGACCCTCAGGAAAACATGATTGCCAACAGCAAACTCGAGTCGGCGACGGCGCCTGTCAGCATATGATTTCTGCCTACTCCGTGCCGCTCTCATCCTATCCCGAATCAGCTGTATCTTTTCGGTCGTATCCTGTACGATCCGCGGGCCTAAAATACTGCACTCCCTGAGCTCTGTCCAACAGACAGGTGATCGACATCTCCTCCCATATAAAGCCTCGAAAGGTGCCATCTGAATCGTCTCCTGGAAGCTATTATTGTAGGAGAACTTGATCAAGGGCAAATGACGATCCCAGCTACCACCGAAATCTAAAACACAAGCTCTGAGCATGTCCTCAAGAGTCTGAATAGTACGCTCAGACTGACTGTCAGTCTGCGGATGAAAGGCTGTGCTAAAACTCAATCGGGTGCCCAAAGCTTGCTGAAGTTTCTGCCACAATCGGCTGGTAAACTGGGTGCCCCGGTCGGACACGATGCAAGTCGGGACGCCATGCAGTCGCACGATCTCATCAATATAAACCTGGGCGTATTGAGCAAATCCAAAAGTGGCCTTCACTGGCAGGAAGTGAGCAGCTTTCGTCAGTCGATCCACAATCACCCAAATAGAGTCATACCCTCGACTGGTCCTGGGTAGACCCACAACGAAGTCCATGGAGACCTGTTCCCACTTCCACTCAGGGATGGGCAAAGGATGTAACTCGCTGGCTGGCCTCTGGTGCTCGGCCTTGACTTGCTGACAAGTCAGGCATCTCGACACAAAGTCTGTAACATCCTTCACGCACAGTCGAGTCCCAAATCGAAATATTCCCTGATCATCAATCACGAACTCGGAAACTCTGCCCTGCCGAATCTGCTCGATAATCTCTAAAATACGGGCATCGCTGGAATGTGCCTCGCGGATACGGTCAAGTAACTGTGGGCGTGCTATGAAATGGGCCAGCTGTCCCCTTATAGGAGTAAACTCGAACTGCACTCTTCTGTCATATAACACCTGCCAATCCGCCGTCGACTGCATCTGTACTGCGCTCAAACAGGATAAGCTACCTCCGGGCCTCCTACTCAAAGCATCTGCCACCATATTCACCTTGCCCGGATGGTATAGAATCTCGCAGTCATAATCTTTCATCAACTCCATCCAACGGCGCTGTCTCAGATTCAGATCTCGCTGCTGAAAGATATACTTCAAGCTCTTATGGTCAGTGAATATCTGGCACGACTCGCCGTATAGGTAATGTCTCCAGATCTTAAGTGCAAATACCACTGCAGCCATTTCTAAATCATGAGTGGGCTAGTTCTGTTCGTGTTTCCTTAACTGCCGAGAAGCATACGCGATAACTCTGTCGTGCTGCACCAATACACAGCCCAGCCCCGCTCGAGAAGCATCACAATACACCACAAAACCGCCCGATCCTGAAGGCAATGATAACACTGGTGCAGTAGTCAGACGAGTCTTCAACTGCTGGAAACTATCCTCACATGCCTGGGTCCAATCGAAAGGAACCCCTTTCCGGGTCAACCCGGTCAACGGTGCAGCAATACAGGAGAAATCCTGGACGAAACGTCGGTAATAGCCGGCCAGACCTAGAAAGCTGCGAACCAATATAACTGATACCGGTCTGGGCCAACGCTGCACTGCCTCGACCTTCTTCGGGTCCACACAAATACCATCTCTCATCACCACATGACCCAAGAGGTCGACCCTGTATAGCCAGAATGCGCACTTGGAAAATTTGGCGAACAACTGATGCTCTCTCAAAGTCTGCAATATGATACGCAAGTGCTGCTCATGCTCCTCTCGGCTCCGAGAATAAACCAAGATGTCGTCAATGAAAACAATGATGAATTGATCAAGATACACGGTTCATCAAGTCCATAAATGCTGCTGGGGCATTGGTGAGCCCGAACGACATCACCAAGAACTCGTAATGACCATATCGTGTACGGAAAGCGGTCTTCGGAATATCCTCCTTCCGAACCCGCAACTGGTGATAACCTGACCGTAAATCAACCTTCGAGAAAAACCCTGCACCCTGGAGCTGATCGAATAAGTCATCAATGCAGGGTAGGGGATATCTGTTCTGCACAGTAACCTGGTTCAGCTGACGATAATCAATGCATAAGCTCATACTGCCGTCCTTCTTCTTAACAAACAGGACGGGAGCACTCCAAGGTGACACACTCGGTCGGATAAGCCCTTTTTCCAGCAAGTCCTGTAACTGATCCTTCAGCTCTCTAAGCTCCGCCGGGGCCATCCGATAAGGCGGTATAGAGATAGGCCCCGTGTCGGGGATCAAGTCGATGCAGAACTCAATCTCGTGCTCTGGTGGCAGACCAGGCAGCTCGTCAGGGAATACATCACGAAACTCTCTCACAACAGGGACCTGGTCCAACGGAACTCTGTGGTGCTAGTATCACAAACATAGGCTAAGAATCCCTGACACCCTTTCCTCAAGATCTGACCAGCATGAAGAGAAGAAATCAAGCTGGGAAGGGTAGCGCTACGATCTCCCTGAATAACAAGAACCGGCTCACCAGGAAAGCTGAATCCGACTGCCTTCTCACGGCAATCCATGGATGCATAACTGGTGGCTAGCCAGTCCATAACAAGAAGAACGTCGAAGTCTAACATATCGAGGAGAATCAAATCAACTGAAGAATCTCTCTCCCCGATACGAACGGGACACGATCGGTACACAAAACGGGCAACAAACGACTCGCCCACTGGAGTAATAACGACAAGCGGCTGATCTAACAAAGAAGACTCTCGGCCCAACCTCGGTGCAAAGTATGTGGATATATAAGAATGTGTGGAGCCTGGATCAAATAATACCCGTGCATCAAAAGAACATACTGGCAGAGTACTTGTCACGACGGCATTGGATGCCTGTTCATCCTCAGGAGTCAACGCGAACACTCGGGCCTGTCCACCACTAATATCTGGCTGTCCTCTGCCTCTACCTCTTCCTCTGTCGCCTCGTCCTCTCTGAACCGGACCGCCACGCCCACGACCTCTAGGAGCATCTGGCTGGCATGGAGCATCATCAGGGGTAGGAAGTAGAGCTCTCTGAGGAGGTGGTGAAGGTGGTAAGGTCACATGCGGGACTGTCGCCGTGCCCTGGCGCCCCATGGTACAGTCTCTGATACGGTGGTACCGACTCCCGCGCCGAAAACATCCTGGCAACGACTGCTGGGTCTGCGGATATGAACCAAATAACTGACCTCGTCTCAATCCTCTGTCGCCACCATCTCCCGGAAAGAATCTATCATGATGTCTACCTATCTGCCGCTGAGCTGACGTATCAGTACGAATCCTCTTCGGCCCAGAAACGACCGGAGTCTCAGAAATGCGCTCCTCCAAAAGTAAGGCTGCGTCCATCGCGGCTGCGTATGTGTCAAAGTGCTGGGTGCCGATGTCAAGGAATAGCTGTGTGTTAAGCCCTCGCACAAACCTCTTTATTCTCTTCTTTTCCGTTTCTACTAGGTATGGAGCATATCGAGACAACTGGGTAAACTGTATATCATACTCCGACACTGTCATCCCAGGAGTCTTGCGCAGAGACTCAAAACTACATGATCGAGCATCTCGGACACTCTCCGGAAGGAAACAAGCAATAAATGCAGCTGTAAACTCATCCCAGGTCATAAATGGTAGACCTGCAGCTCGGCCTTTCTCTACTGAATCGTACCACGTCTGGGCAAGGCCCTCCAGACGATAACTCGCGAACTCCACCCATCTATCATCAGAACACCTCAACGAACGGCAAATCCTAGCTATCCTATCAAGAAATGCCTGTGAGTCCTCTGTCGCATCCGTACCGGTAAAAGCTGGAGGTCTCATCCTCATAAACTCCTGTAGTGAAACAGGGATAGTCGCAGTAGTAGCAGGAGTAACCGTATGGGCCGCAGGTGTTAGTTATATGTATGCCCTAGAGGCCATTACTGTACATTGGATGTATATTGTAGTGGATGCTGGGACATATATAGGTAGGACTTTCTTGCTTGACAAGATAGTACGCTATCTGGTTGCTCTTTATCTTAACATGTATACTTTCTGTCTCTCTGTTACATGTTGATAAAGCCCTTAGGATGTGTACTCGACTTCCATGACTATGATGTAGATCATACTAGTGGGGCCTGGGTAGTCCATGAGTACATCCTTCAATGTTCCTAGTCGTGGGAATATCGAGACGGGGCATCGATATTCCAGAGTAGACTAGCGTATATCTTCTCGACCCATGTGATGGGCGATGGATGATCCCATATCCATTGGTGTTTGACATCAGAGATGGTATGCGGGTGCTCAGTGGAGATTGGGTACACTGAACGAACTCGCCGAGAACTCCCAGATGGTATTATACCTCACGTCAGATGGCAGTTCTCTGGTGACACTGGTACAGCTTAGTCTGTTGACCCGAGATCGTCATAGAGTCTTGTGTGTCTCCCACTGTGCTTTGATTTCCACCCTACTACGGATCTACTGAGTCGTGCAAACAGGTGGTTTTTGGGTACAGTCCCGATTCACATGGAGGCAATGAGCGATAGGAGGGGATTCGTCTCTCCCGGTATTGGGGGTTGATGTTGCGCTATGCTCGACTGGCCATAACAGGAAATCCCTGGCCAGGGTTGCAGTGATCTACTGGTAAGTGTTATCAGTAGTTTCACACATGTTATGGACCTCACGTCAGCATGACTTATCAAGCTATTAGGGTCTGACATTTACCACCCCTAGGCGAGATATGCGACATATCAGATGAACAGACCGGACTGTACGGTAAGTGTTACTGGTTGGATTCACAGGAGTGTGAGCGGGCTTGCTCGTCGATCTTATGATCGCTCAATACCCGGGTGGCCGTTACGTTTAGCAGACCACTTGCGGCTTGTGGGTGTTTGATATGATCATCACCTGCTGCCGGCGTATTGACGAGTCTTTAGAGTCCTACACAGAGGTTTCCTGGCTCAAGCGAAAGGAAATAGGAGCACATATGAGATATGTGCGGGACCAAGAATAATGCGTGTATGTGATACCGTATTCTATTCTCGCGATGAATGTATCGATTGGTTGTATGCGATATAACCTAGTTATCGAATCGAGGATTGATTCGATAAGCCGATACATTGGATATTGGTCGGTCATATGCGATATGACCGGATCGTTAAATCAAGTGTTGATTTAATGATTTAATGTATAATTATATATTTGATATATTACTTTGCATTAGCTAATATTTGTTCACTTTAAATGGATTTTCTCACTTGAAATACACAAGTTGTATATGTGATATACTTTTGTGCACTTGTTTGTATCATGTTTGATGATACATGAAAACTTGGGTTTGTGTAAGACTTAAACCATGTTTAGTGAATGGTTAGGGTTTCTTTTCACTTAATTATTTATCTATTTATTTTGGTTAAAATAAAAAAGGAAAACAAAATGGTTGCTTTCATACATGAAGCTTCTTGATGCTTCATGCATCTTTAACTAAGTGACCATTCTTGTCTTCTTCTCCTAACCTTAACCATTCAACTAAACACTAGTTAATTCTCTACACTAAACCATGGTTGAAAATATGATAAGTATCATTTTATTTTCTATTTTAAATATACTTATCATATTCTTTTCTTCTTCTTCTCCTTCTTCAATATGAAGAAAAGCTTGCTACCATCAATGGTGAAATGAGAAAAAGAGTGAGAAATCCAATTCTAAAGTGAACCCACTTCCTATTTCTTCATCCTCTACCACTTGCCAAGTAGTATAGAGTGTTTTCTTCATAAGTTTCATGACTTGGTGAAGGTGGAGCTTGATCTTGAGTTGCCTCGACGTGGATCATCTTCGGCATCGAAGTCGACGACCTAGCCCGATCTTTTCTCCGATGAAACCACCGCAAGAGTCCGGATTCCGATAGGTACAGCGGAGGGACGTCATCACGGAGCCTAGGAAGTGGAGGACCGGATCTACAAAGGTTGTAGCCACTTTCCTTTAGCAATAAAGTCGTTTACTTACTTGCATCGCCTTATCATCTAGTTAACGATCCGTATTAGGGTTTGTAGGCACATGAAAAAATTTGAATTGGGCATGTTTGATCTGCTATGAGACCTCATTAGTGTGCCTAGGAACCCTACAGTGGTATCAGAGCCTAGCTAGAGCCTTAGGCGATGCGAAGACGGAGTTAGAAGTCCGATCGAACCGAAACCCTAATCTCAAATTGCTCTCTGTACATTTTTTGAAATCGGGGAATTTTGAGAATTAAAAATATGCAGAAAAATCAGCAGGAGTTTATAAGAATTACTGTGAAGCCCGTACCCCTGATTCCATCAAAGCGCGGCAGAACCGCGGCATTAGCATGGCTAATGCGGCGGTTCCGCGGCCATTTTGTCTCCTCTTTCATTTAATTTTACACAGTAATTCCTATTTTGTAGTGCTGGTTTTCCTGGGAATTTTTAATCTGAACTCAAGAGTTGAGTTTTCTGGGTTGTATTGGGAGTTCAGAGATTCGATCGGACTGTCTAATTTTCTCTGTGTTTTTTCCGGGTATTTTTAGAGCATGTTAAAAAGTTCGACCGGATATAAATACCCACTTTTTCCCCTGCCGGGAAATTTCCAATTGTTGGATTTTTCCGTAGTTTAACGACGTTCTAAGTAGTGCAAGTAACGCGATGGTCCCTCTAGAAGACAACAAACCTTAACTCGATTATGTGACCGTCTTGAACTGCCCTTTGAACCTTAGGGTTTGGGGCAGTACGGCATGCCACATGTGAGGCGTTGGCTTGACCCTTCTACGGCTGGACCGTTGGTACTGAGACACGAAGTGAATGTTTTTAAACTTATTTCATGTGTTGAGCTGTTTCGGGAAAACTTGGGTGTTCGATTGTTCGATCGGAAAGTTTAAAATTTTCTATTTACCCGGAATGTGATACAACATTTGGAATTCACAAGTAGTTATGAGATAACTGAATGAATGTTATAAACATAGCAGTTTAGTCTCACTTGATCGGTTGCCATGGAATTTTGATGTGATCAAAAGTCCGTCGCAATCACGTAGCGTACGCGGATACTCGCCGGGTAAACTTAATAGACATCCTCACCCCATAGCTTCGACTAAGTGACTGTAGGAGAACCACGTCGCCGAAAGCATCCGTTCGGGTGCTCGCGGCAGCGGTGTTCCGCCTTGGTGCACTTCGTCGATGGCGTCGGGGGTGCGGCCGCCTACTAAAGTTTGCGACGAGCATTCGATCAGGATGTCGGGAATCTTTTTGAATTGCCCGACTTGATATTGAAAAGAGTTTTCGATAATGAAACTAAAATGCGGGGTTTAAAATTGTTAGGCATGCGATGTCTAAGTATCTCATTTGTTTAGGCATGCGATGTCTAAAGAGATTGCGGATTCCAACTGTTGTAGTTTTACACTTTCTTTTCTGTGACCGTAAGTGTAATATGTGATATCGCCGGTTTCGTTGCTATATGTCAACGAAAATTGGGATACGCATGTTTACTTACGTTGATGACATGTGATGTTATGTGTTGCTGGATATGTTATATTGGATCGTCGTGTTTGAATAGCCGGGGTTTTTTTTATGTGAGATGAGTGTTTTTCATTTTCATTCATGTAAAAACTTGTATGTAATATTCTTTTATTGGGGCACTTCCAGGTTGCGGATGATGTCACCTTTTGTATATTATTTACTTTTCCGCATTAGGATAGACCCAAGGAGGGGAGCACAAGTAACCGGGTTCTAGGGTCCAGTGGGAGACCATCTCGAGGAGTCGAGTCCGGGTCTCCTAACCCTAGAATTGGTAGAGGGTTGCTTGCCACTCTCGTAGGGGTCTAGGAGTGTGGGATAGGCTATTCATCACGACCGTGGAATCCGTGTTTTATACTGGCTCGTATTGAAAACACGGACGTCCTAGTATATCCAATATTTCATATGATATTTTCTGCTGCGTTATCTGTGATGTGATCATGTGATATGTTCAGATAGATATTATATATAGTATATATGATATATTATATAGACGTTGCTTATGTTTTACACCCGCGCTAGCCCTACCTCGTTCTGGCGTTAGTTACCTAACCTAACGGTGCAGACGGGACATCGAAGCGAATGCGGATGGCATAAGCGTACGTTATATTTATCTGTGATGTTTAGGTGGACTTAAATGATGGGACATTCATTAATGAGATTAATGAAATAAAATAAACCTAATTGATGTTGTGGAATCGAATTTCAAAAATAAAACAGGTAGCTACAGTTCTTGCTTTGCATCGCTGTGTTCCTTATAGAATATCCTGCACCTTATTCGATGAGGAAAGGACCGAGATCCCTTCACCGGGAGTGACTCCTTTAGCAATAACTGGCAGATGCTACAACCCTCGGTTTGTCTTTTGATCGCTTCTATATTTTCCGCTTTGCACAGTGATATATATGATATATCCCGCACCTCATTCGACGAGGAAAGGGCCGACGATCTCTTCACCGGGAGTGACCCCTTTAGCAAAACTAGAACGCCTCAAAAACATTCCATTTAAAAACCATTTGATTCCACAACGAGATCAAGTTCAAAGCGTTAAAGGTTTTCTTAAAAACCATCCGCAACCCTCCGTCATTTTAGGAAGTAGAGTACTTAGTATTCGTGCTACGTTTGTCGACCATAGCCGAAGCGTAGTGTACGGTAGCTAAGTGATGTCTTCCTACATCGCATATGATGCGATTAGTTAGGACATTCATGTGGCTTTGTTGACCTTAGCCAAGGGTCATGTGGGTGGGTCTAACTAATCACGAAATGACGGGTAGAACTTGACTAGTGCTTATGATTTGTTGACCTTAGCCAAGGTCATAAGTGCTAGGGGTAAAAACCATTATCGGGAGTTTCAAGTGTTGAAATTTGCAATGAGATTGCATACCTTCTATGTGATAGTTGGATCCCGATACCCACTGCGAGTAATTGTAACTCCTGGGAGAGTTTTGCACTTTACAATTAGACGATCAAGTAGGTGTCTAGAAAGGTGTCAACGGGGTTACGCCTCTGGGAAAACGAGGTTTACTGTAATTAGGTCCGTGCGAAAGCACGGGGAACCTCCCTCAAAGTACCGACACTGGCCTGGCTGAAAGATTGGCGAACTTGTAGAGTGTAATTAATCTCGGCTAGTCTTTCCTTTTAAGGTTTGAAGGAAGATTTGGTAAAAACAGTGGGAGCCATTCTGATTAGATAAAATAATAACCAATCTATTCTTGCTAGAGCGCACGCAGAGTGTTTTCTTCTCTCTCTCTCCAGGTAGCGACCATATCACGCCTTAATCAAGATAATAATATGGATGTATTGACCGAACCCGCTTGTTATACTGAGCTGGGGAACGTTGGTCCCGCTCCAACTTATAATTGTTATAAGACAGAGCAGGAAATAGGGGAATACCAGAATTCCTATGCTGCCCAAACGATGAAAGTGCATATGATGCATCTCCTTCGGGTGTGTTCATTACAAAGAACTGTTTCTCAGTATCCTCTGCATCCTTGGTATTTGATACCGGATCAGGATCCCAGATATGTAATCTGTTACATAGGGCTGCAGAAAGGTAGAAAACTGAGAACGGATGATAAGTTTCATGAGACAAAAAACGGGGCAAGTGTTGCAGCCAAGTCTGTTGGTCACTGTCATCCTGTATTACCAAAATACATTGATTCTGAACGAATGTTATTAGATACCGAACCTGATATACAAAATCATATCAGTCTCTTTATTAGTAAAGAAATGATAAAATTTTGTATTGATGGATAATGTTTTGAACATTTCCTATATCAAAAGTTGATCGGTTCAGGCACGTTATCTAAAAGCATTGATGTTCTAAATCAAACTACAGTTCCTAGTATACAGAACACACACAAGAGGAAGAGTTCAGAAATGAACGAATCCTTCTTGAGGCATTGTAGACTAGGTCATATCAATGCGACCCGACTAGCTGAAGTTACATTTTAGATGCATATTTAAATCAGTTTGAATTTACATCTTATGAAACTTGCCAGTCATGTCACAAAATTAAGATGACCATAGCTCTGTTTATTGGAAACAGAGAAAGAGTTAGTAAACTCTTGGGACTGATACATGATGATGTATGTAAGGTCTCCTGTCTACACATGCCAGGACCGGTTCTTTGTACTTCATTACGTTCTCTGATGATCTCTCAAGATTCAGACATATGTTCCTGTTGAAACATAGGCCCGAAGCTTTTGAGATATTCACAGAATATAAGTTAGAAGTAGAGAACCAAAAACCGGGTATAAGTATTATGTCCTATGATGAGATCAGGGAGGAGAATACCTGTGCATGGAATTCCTGGACTATTCTAAAGGAGAATGAGATTCTCTCTCAGCATTACTCCCCCGTATACACCATAGCACGATGGTATATCTGGGCGGAGCAATCACACCCTATATGATATGGTGCGCTCTATGATGAGTACTACTGAGTTTCCTATTTCCTTTTAGGGAGTTATGCACTTATGAAGTTGCATACCTATTGAATAGGGTTCGATTCAAATCAGTGCCTACCACTCCATATAAGATATTGTATGGGAAGAGCATATCTCTTAAGTAAGTTAAGATTTAGGATTGTCCGGCCTGTGTCAAAAGCAAAATCCGGACAAGATCGAGGCAAGGTCAGTTCTGTAGAACTGGAAAGGTTCCAGCTATACAAAACTGCAGCTGATGATTTGACAGAACCAAAGAATTCAATAGTTCCCGACGAATCTCAGCCTCTCCGCCGATCTAGTAAGGTTTCTCATCCGCATGAGAGATACTTCGGTTTCTCGATGACAGTGGGAGCAAGGATTTCATCATGAGATGATGACCCAACTAGATTCGAGCAGGTCATCGAGAGTAGGGACTCTGTAAGAATGGCTGGATGCTTAGCGATCTGAGATGGAATCCATGTACACCAACAAAGTATGGACTTTGGTTGCTATATCTGAAGGGTTAAATCCCCATCAGGAGCAAGTATATCTTGAGAAGATTACTTGGTGTAGATAGAAAAGTTGAGACTTTCAAATCTACACTTGTTAAAGGTTTTCGTCATCGACCAGGCGTGGATAATCATGATACCTTTTCCAGTAGCTATGCTTAAGTCCATCCGGATCCTACTTGCCATGGCTACATACCATGACTACGATATCTGACGGTTGGGTGCCATGACTACTTTTCTAAATAATGATTTAGAAGAGAATATCTATAAGTACACAGCCAGAGGGCTTCGTAAAAAGTGGGAGCAGCGGAAACATGTGCAAGTTGCTTTACAGGGTAAAGCAGGCATCGCGGAGTTGGAACATCTGTTTTGATGTGGTAGTCAAAGAGTTTGACTTCATCAAAATGGTAGATGAACCTTGTATATACAAAAAGGGAGTAGAGAGTAAGGTGGTCATCCTCGTATTGTACGTGGACAACATACTCTTGATAAGAAAAGAGTTTCCCATGCTACGCACGGTCAATCTCCGCTTATCACATGGATTCTACATATAGGATAAAGATGATACCTCCTAAATCCTGGGATTTGGGTCTATGGGATAGATCTAAATGGATGTTAGGATTCTCACTAGCTGTAGTAAGATAGTATCAATCGATCCTGGGGAGAATCACTGGAAGTGTTCCAGGGTGATAAGGAAGACTGAATGTCAGTCACAGACATTGTCTTCACCCTCAGTGGAGGGACGGTATGTTGGAAGAGTTCCAAGCTAGATACCGTGGCAAACTAGACGATAAAGGCTGGTAACATCGCTATTAAAGATATTACCAAAGAGGCAGTTTGGGTGTATATTGGTTCATGAGATGAACTAGGTTCCTACCATTGTATGACAATGGAAGTGTGGCTTCGGCCCAGGAACCCTGGTCCCATCAGTGACCCAGACATATTCTGAGGCAGCATCACCTGATCATAGAGATAGTTGATCTCCAGGGTGATCGAGGTTTGGGGAGTAGACTTAGAGGACAACACGGCGGATCCACTCACAAAGGCTTTTTCCCAGAGAGAGACTTATATAGGATGGTTGAGTATGTGATACTGCAACCATTGCTACAGATGGCCCTAGTGCAAGTGGGAGATTGTTAGTTATATGTATGCCCTAGAGGCCATTACTGTACATTGGATGTATATTGTAGTGGATGCTGGGACATATATAGGTAGGACTTTCTTGCTCGACATGATAGTACGCTATCTGGTTGCTCTTTATCTTAACATATATGCTTTTTGTCTCTCTGTTACATGTTGATAAAGCCCTTAGGATGTGTACTCGACTTCCAGGACTATGATGTAGATAATACTACTGGGGCCTGGGTAGTCCATGAGTACATCCTTTAATGTTCCTAATCGTGGGAATACCAAGACGGGGCATCGATATTCCAGAGTAGACTAGCGTATATCTTCTCGACCCATGTGATGGGTGATGGATGATCCCATATCCATTGGTGTTTGACATCAGAGATGGTATGCGGGTGCTCAGTGGAGACTGGGTACACTGAACGGACTCGCCGAGAACTCCCAGATGGTATTATACCTCACGTCAGATGGCAGTTCTCTGGTGACACTGGTACAGCTTAGTCTGTTGACCCGAGATCGTCATAGAGTCTTGTGTGTCTCCCACTGTGCTTTGATTTCCACCCTACCACGGCTCTACTGAGTCATGCAAACAGGTGGTTTTTGGGTACAGTCCCGATTCACATAGAGGCAATGAGCGATAGGAGGGGATTCGTCTCTTCCGGTATTGGGAGTTGATGTTGCGCTATGCTCGACTGGCCTGTAGGGCTCCTAGGCATCCTAATGAGGTCTCACAAGGCATCGAACATGCCATAATAAAATTTTACGGGTGCCGAGAGACCCGACTACGGATCGTTTGCTAGATTTCTAGGCGAAAAAGCTAACTAGTTAACACTTAACTATGAGATACGGAAATACAACCTTTGTAGATCCGGTGCTCCACCTCCATAGCTCCGCAACGAAGTCGTCTCCGCTTTCCAAAAGGAATCCGGGCTCTAGCGTCGTCTTCGTCGGAGAATGGGCGGGCTAGGTCGTCGATGTCCAAGCCGAAGATGATCTACGTCGAGGCATCGATGAATCAAGCTCCACCTTCACCAAGTCATAAAACTTGTGAAGGAAACACACTCTACTACTTGGCAAGAGGTAGAGGATGAAGAAATAGGAAGTGGGTAGACTTTAGAATTGGATTTCTCACTCATTTCCATCACTTGCCATTGATGGGGCAAGCTTTCTTCACTTGAAGAATGAAGAAGAAGAAGGAAAATAGTTATGATAAGTTTATTAGAAAAAGAAAAGAATAATCAAAACTTATCATGACTAAACCATGGTAAAGTGTAGAGTATTAATCATGGTTGAAGCAATGGTTAGGGTTAAGCTAGAGACAAAATGGTCACTTAGTCAAAATGTTCATGAAGCTTCATGAACAAAACAAAACCAAGCCACCATTTTCTCATTTGAATTTCTTTTATCCATTTATCAAAAAGAATAAATGAATAATTAAGAAAATAAAACCCTAAACATAAACACAACCATGGTTCAAACTTTACACTTAACCAAAGTGGTATGCATCATCAAACATGATACAAACATGTGCACATAAACATATCGCATATACAATGCGCACACCCGAGCGAGAAAATCCATCTTAAGTAAACCGATACTAGTTGATGCAAAGCAATATATCAAATATATAAATATGCATTAAATCATTAAATCAACACTTGATTCAATGATCCGGTCATGTCGCACACAACCGACTAGTATACAATGTATCGGCTTATCGAATCAACGCTTGAATCGATAACTAGGTTATATCGCATACAACCATTCGATACATTCATCGCGAGAATGAAATACGGTATCACATATACGCATTATTCTCGGTCCCGCACATATCTCATATGCGCTCCTATTTCGTTTCGCTTGAGCCAGGAAACCTCTGTGTAGGACTCTAAAGACTCGTCAATACGCCGGCAGCAGATGATGATCATATCAAACACCCACAAGCCGCAAGCGGTCTGCTAAACGTAACGGCCACCCGGGTATTGAGCGATCTGAAGATCGACGAGCAAGCCCGCTCACACTCCAGTGAATCCGACCAGTAACACTACCGTACAGTCCGGTCTGATCGTCTGATATGTCGCATATCTCGCCTAGGGGTGGTAAACGTCAGACCCCAATAGCTCGATAAGTCGTGTCGATATGAGGTCTATAACTGTTCGAGAAACTACTGGTAACACTTACCAGTAAATCTCAGCAACCCTGGCCAGGGATTTCCTGTTATAGCCAATCGAACACAGCACAACATCAACCCCCTATACCGGGAGAGACGAGTCCCCTCCTATCGCTCATTGCCTCCATGTGACTCGGGACTGTACCCAAAAACCACCGTTTTGCACGCCCTCTTGGACGTGGTAAGATGGAAATCGAAGCACAGTGGGAACCACACAAGACTCTATGACGATCTCGGGTCAACAGACTACTCTGTACCAGTGTCACCAGAGAACTGCCATCTGACGTGAGGTATAATACCATCTGGGAGTTCTCGGCGAGTCCGTCCAGTGTACCCAGTCTCTACTGAGCACCCGTATATCATCTCCGATGTCAAACACCAATGGATATGGGATCATCCATCGCCCATCTATATGGGTCGAGAAGGTATACGCTAGTCTACTCTGGTATATCGATGCCCCGTCTCGATACACCCACGACTAGGGACTTTGAAGGATGTACTTATGGACTACCATGTCCCCACTAGTATGATCCGCATCATAGTCCAGGTAGTCAAGTACAGATCCTAAGGGCTTTACCAACATGTAACAGAGAGACAAACAGTGTACACGTTAAGGTAAAGATCAACCAGATAGCATACTATCATGTCGAGCAAGAAAGTCCTCCCTATATATGTCCCAGCATCCACTACAATATACATCTTATGTATAGTAATGGCCTCTAGGGCATACATATAACTAACAATCTCCCACTTGCACTAGGGCCATCTGATAGCAGTGGTTGTAGTATCTCATACTCAACCATCCCATAAAAGTCTCTCTCTGGGAACAGGCCTTTGTGAGTGGATCCGCTGTGTTGTCCTCTGAGTCTACTCTCCAAACCTCGATCACCCTGGAGATCAACTATCTCCATGATCAAGTGATACTGCCTTAGAATATGTCTGGATCACTGATGGGACCTGCGTTCCTTGGCATAAGCCACAACTCCATTGTCTCACAATGGTAGGAACGTAGTTCATCTCATGAACCGATATACACCCAAACATCCTCTTTGGTAGCATCTTAAGTAGCGATATATCCAGCCTTTATCGTCTAGTATGTCACGGTATTTTGCTTGGAACTATTCCAACATACCGTCCCTTTACTGAGGGTAAAGACAATGCCTGTGACTGACACTCAGTCGTCTTTATCACCCTGGAACCATTCCAGTGATTCTCCCCAGGATCGATTGATACCGTCTCACTACAACTAGTGAGAGTCCTAACATCCAATTAGATCTATCTCATAGATCCATAAACCCAGGACTTAGGAGGTATCATTTTGATCCTATATGGAGAATCATTGTGATAAGCGGAGATTGATCGAGCGTAGCATAGGAAACTCCTTCCCTATCAAGAGTATGTCATCCACGTGCTCTACGAGGATCGTTACCATACTCCCTACTACCTTTTTTTTTATACAAGGTTCATCTACCATTTTGATGATGTCAAACTCTTTGACTAATCCATCAAAACAGATGTTCCAACTCCGCGATGTCTGCTTTATCCTATAAAACATCTTGCACACGTTTCCGCTGCTCCCACTGTCTACGAAGCCCTCTGGCTGTGTACTTATAGACGCTTTCTTTTAAAATATCATTTAGAAAAGCAGTCATGACACCCAACCACCAGATATCGTAGTCATGGTATGTAGCCGTGGCAAGTAGGATCTGGATGGACTTAAGCATAGTTACTTGAAAAGGTTTCATCATAATCCACGCCTGGTCGATGACGAAAAGCTTTAACAAGTCTAGCTTTGAAAGTCTCAACTTTTCCATCTACACCAAGTAATCTTCTCAAGATATACTTGCTCCTGATGGGGATTTAACCCTTCAGATATTGCAACCAAAGTCCATACTTTGTTGGTGTATAAGGATTCCATCTCAGATCACTAAGCATCCAGCCATTCTTACAGAGTCTTACTCCTGATGGCCAGCTCGAAGCTAGTTGGGTCATCATCTCATGATGCAATCCTCGCTCCCACTGTCATAGAGGAACCGAAGTATCTCTCAGGTGGGTGAGGAACCCTACTAGATCGGCGGAGAGGCCGAGGTTCGTTGGTAACTATTGAATCCTTTAGTTCCATCAAATCATCTTCTGTAGTTTGCATAGCTGGAACCTTTCCAGTTCTACATAACTAACCTTGCCTCGAGTTTGTCCGGATTTTGCTTTCAGACATAGGCCGGACAACCCCAAATCTTAACTAGCTTAAGACATGGGCTCTTCCCTTTCCATATCTCATATGGAGTGGTAGGCAACTGATTTGATTCGAACCCTATTCAATAGGTATGCAGCTTCTCAAGTGCATAGCTCCCAAAAAGGAAATAGGTAACTCAGTAGTACTCATCATAGAGCACACCTTATCACATAGGGTGTAATTGCTCCACCCCGATATACCATCGTGCTATGGTGTATACGAAGGAGTAATGCTGAGAGAGAATCTCATTCTCCTTTAGAATAGCCCAGGATTTCCGTGCTCAAGTAATCTCATCCTTGATCTCATCAAAGGACATAATACTTATACCCGTTTTGGTTCTCTACTTCTAAATCATATTCTGTGAATATCTCAAAAGGTTCGGATTTGTGTTTCAACAGGAACATATGTCTGAATCTTGAGAGATTATCAGAGAATGTAATGAAGTACAAAGAACCGGTCTTGGCATGTGTAGACAGGGGACCTTTATACATCAACATGCATCATCCCAAGAGTTCACTAACTCTTTCTCTGTTTTCAATAAACAGAGCTGGTGTCATTATATCTCTGTGACATGACTGGCAAGTTTCACAAGATGTAAATTCAAACTAATTTAAATATACATCTAAATGTAACTTCAGCTAGTCGGGTCACATTGATCTGACCTAGTCTACAATACCTCAAGAAGAATCCGTTCATTTATGAACTATTCCTCTTTTGTGTGTTCCGTATACCAAGAACTGTAGTTTGATTTAGAACATCAACGCTTTTAGATAACGTGCCTGAACCGATCAACTTTTGATATAGGAAATGTTCAAAACATTATTCAACAATACAAAATTTTATCATTTCTTTACTGATAAAGAGACTGATATGATTTTGTATATCAGGTTCGCTATCTAATAACATTCGTTCAGAATCAATGTATTGTTAATACAGGGTGACAGTGACCAACAGACTTGGATGCAACACTTGCCCCGTTTTCTGTCTCATGAAACTTATCACCCTTTCTCAGTTCTCTACCTATCTGTAGCCCTATGCAACAGATTACATATCTGGGATCCTGATCTGGTATCACATACCCAGGACGTAAAGGATACTGAGAAACAGTTCTGTATAATGAACACACCCGAAGATGATGCATCAGCATGCACTCTCTTCGTTTGGGCGGCACGGGAATTCTGGTAATTCCCAATTTCCTGCTCTATCTTATAACAATTATAAGTTGGAGCGGGACCAACGTTCCCCAGCTCAGTATAACAAGCGGGTTCGGTCAATATTCCGTATTATTATCTTGATTAAGGCGTGATATGGTCGCTACCTGGAGAGAGAGAGAAGAAAACACTCAGCGTGCGCTCTGTCAAGAATAAATTGGTTATTATTTTATCTAATCAGGATGGCTCCCACTGCTTTTTATCAAATCTTCCTTCAAACCCTAAAAGGAAAGACTAGCCGGGATTAATTACACACTACAAGTTCGCCAATCTTTCAGCCAGGCCAGTGTCGGTACTTTGAGGGAGGTCCCCCGTGCTTTCGCACGAACCTAATTAATGTAAACCTCGTTTTCCCAGAGGCGTAACCCCGTTGACACCTTTCTAGAAACCTACTTGATCGGCTAATTGTAATGTATAAAACTCTCCCAGGAGTAACTCTTACTCGCAGCGGGTATCGGGATCCAACTATCTCATAAAAGGTATGCAATCTCATTGCAAATTTCAACACTTGAAATTCCCGATAATATTTTGCCCCTAACGTGCTATGACCTTGACGAAAGCCAACAAACCATAGCCCGCTAGTCAAGTTCAACCCGTATATTTCTTGATCGAATTAAACCCACCCGCACGACCCTTGACGAAAGCCAACAAAGCCGCACGACTACCCTAATCCAGTCGCATTGTATGCTAGCAGATAAGCAGCATATAGCTACCGCACACTGCACCTTGACGAAAGCCAACAAATGCAGCACGAATACTATATACAACTTATCTGAAATGACGGAGGGCTACGACAGGTTTTTCTGAAAACCTATTGCGTAATGAACTTGATATCGTTGTAGAATCAAATGATTTTAAAATGGAGTGCTTTTGAGGCTTTTCTAGTTTTGCTAAAGGAGTCACTCCCGGTGAAGGGATCGTCGGTCCTTTCCTCGTCGAATGAGGTGCGGGATATATCATATATATCACTGTGCAAAGCAAAAACTCTTAAAAGCAATCAAAAGACAAACCGAGTGTGTAGCATCTGCCAGTTATTGCTAAAGGAGTCATTCCCGGTGAAGGGATCTCGGTCCTTTCCTCATCGAATAAGGTGCAGGATATATCACATATACCGCTGTGCAAAGCAAGAACTGTAGCTACCTGTTTTATTTTGAAATTCGATTCTACAATATCTTAGGTTTCTTTCATTTCATTAATCATATTAATGAAGTCCCATCATTTAAGTACCTAATCATCACAGATAAATACGACGTACACTTATGCCATCCGCATTCGCCTCGATGTCCCCTCGTGCACCGTTAGGTTAGGTAACTAACGGCAGAGCAGGGCAGGGCTAGCGCGGGTGTAAAACATAAGTAACGTCTATATAATATATCATATATACTATATGCTGTATCTATCACAGAACATCACATGATCACATCACAGATATCGCAGCAGAAGAAACATATGAAATATTGGATATACTAGGACGTCCGTGTTTTCAATACGAGCCAGTATAAAACACGGATTCCACGGTCGTGATGAATAGCCAAACCCACACCCCTAGACCCCTACGAGAGCGGCAAGCAACCCTACCAATTCTAGAGTTAGGAGACCCGGACTCGACTCCTCGAGTTGGTCTCCCACTGGACTCCAGAACCCGGTTACTTGTGCCCTCATCCTTGGGTCTATCCTAGTGCGGAAAAGTAAATAATATACAACGGGTGACAACTTCCGCAACCTGGAAGCGCCCTAATAAAAGAATATTACATACAAGTTTTTACATGAATGAAAATGAAAAACACTCATCTCACATAAAAACCCCTTAGCTATTCAAACACGACGATCCAATATAACATATCCAGCAACACATAACATCACATGTCATCAACGTAAGTAAATATGCGCATCCCAATTGTCGTTGACATATAGCAACGAAACCGGCGATATCACATATTACACTTACGGTCACAGAAAAGAAAGTGTAAAACTACAACAGTTGGAATCCGCAACCACCTCAGACATCGCATGCCTGACCAAATGAATTACGTAGACATCGCATGCCTAACAATTATAAACCCCGCATTTTAGTCTCAAAATCGAAAACACTTTTCAATATCAAGTCGGGTAATTCAACAAGATTCCCGACAGTCTGATCGAATGCTCGTCGCAAACTTCAGTAGGCGGCCGCACCCCCGATACCGTCGACGAAGTGCACCAAGGCGGAACACCGCTACCGCGAGCACCCGAACGGATGCTTTCGGCGATGAGGTTCTCCTACAGTCACTTGGTCGGGGTTATGGAGTGAGGCTGTCTATTAAGTTTACCCGGCGAGTATCCGCGTACGCTACGTGATTGCGACGGACTTTTGATCACATCAAAATTCCGTGGCAACCGATCAAGTGAGACTAAACTGCTATGTTTATAATATTCATTCAGTTATCACATAACTTTTGTGAATTCCAATTATTGTATCCCATTCCAGATAATTAGAAAATGTTAAACTTTCCGATTGAACATTCGAACACCCAAGTTTTCCCGATACAGATCAACACATGAAATAAGTCTAACAACATTCAGTTCGTGCCTCAGTACCGACGGTCCAGCCGTAGAAGGGTCAAGCCAACGCCTCACATGTGGCACGCCGTACTGCCCCAAACCCGAAGGTTCAAAGGGCAGTTCAAGACGGTCACATAATCGAGTTAAGGTTTGTTGTCTTCTAGAGGGTCCATCGAGTTACTTGCACTACTTAGAACGTCGTTAAACTACGGAAAAATCCAACACTTGGAAATTTCCCGACAGGGGAAAAATTGGGTATTTATATCCGGTCGAACTTTTTAACATATTCTAAAATTTATCTGGAAAGCCAAATAGACAAAATTTGATACCCCGATCGAAACACCGAATCCCCAAAACAACTGCAGAAAATTCAACTCTTGAATAATTTTTAAAAATACCCAGAGAACTCAGAAGCTGAAACAATGAATTACTGTGTAACAAGGTAGGGCTGACGTCATACATCCGCCGCGGAACCGCCGCATAAGCTTGGCTTATGCCGCGGTTCCGCAGCCAAAATCACTGTTCATGAAAAAAAATTTTCCACCGTAATTCTTAGAATTTCCTGCTGAGTTCTCTGCATATTTTTAATTTACAAAAATCCACGTTTTCAGAAAAAGTACAGAGAGCAATTTTCCGGGTTAAGTTATGGTTCGATCGGACTTCAAATTCCGTCGGGACTTCGCCTAAGGCTCTAGCTAGGCTCTGATACCACTGTAGGGCTCCTAGGCACCCTAATGAGGTCTCACAAGGCATCGAACAAGCCATAATAAAATTTTACGGGTGCCGAGAGACCCGACTATGGATCGTTTGCTAGATTTCTAGGCGAAAAAGCTAACTAGTTAACACTTAACTATGAGATACGGAAATACAACCTTTGTAGATCCGGTGCTCCACCTCCATAGCTCCGCAACGAAGTCGTCTCCGCTGTCCAAAAGGAATCCGGGCTCTAGCGTCGTCTTCGTCGGAGAATGGGCGGGCTAGGTCGTCGATGTCCAAGCCGAAGATGATCTACGTCGAGGCATCGATGAATCAAGCTCCACCTTCACCAAGTCATGAAACTTGTGAAGGAAACACACTCTACTACTTGGCAAGAGGTAGAGGATGAAGAAATAGGATGTGGGTAGACTTTAGAATTGGATTTCTCACTCATTTCCATCACTTGCCATTGATGGGGCAAGCTTTCTTCACTTGAAGAATGAAGAAGAAGAAGGAAAATAGTTATGATAAGTTTATTAGAAAAAGAAAAGAATAATCAAAACTTATCATGACTAAACCATGGTAAAGTGTAGAGTATTAATCATGGTTGAAGCAATGGTTAGGGTTAAGCTAGAGAAAAAATGGTCACTTAGTCAAAATGTTCATGAAGCTTCATGAACAAAACAAAACCAAGCCACCATTTTCTCATTTGAATTTCTTTTATCCATTTATCAAAAAGAATAAATGAATAATTAAGAAAATAAAACCCTAAACATAAACACAACCATGGTTCAAACTTTACACTTAACCAAAGTGGTATGCATCATCAAACATGATACAAACATGTGCACATAAACATATCGCATATACAATGTGCACACCCGAGCGAGAAAATCCATCTTGTAAGTGCACGGCGGCGCCCCGGCCGTCAATCCGACGCCGGAATGCGGAAGCGGTGAATAACTTAAAATTTTGCGGACTTTGCAAACCGGCACCACCGCGCACTATAACCCGGATCGAACCATTAACTAGTCTAAGCTACTAAACAAGATGGGTTAGAGATATACCGACGATCCAAGTCCTCCGGTCTTCTCGTCATGGTCCCGATCTCCTCGCGGGATCTCCGTCCGTCTCATCCTCGTCGCCGGAAGTGCACCACGTTGCCTACATCGTTTACGGGCTCCCACCTCAATGCCGAGGCAACTCGGGCACGAAGCCGGCTACTCGACGTGCCCAAGATTCGCTGTAGAATGTGTAGTAGAACTTGTGTCTCACTTTTGGGGTATTAGGAATTGCCTTTTGTGGAGGGATTGAGCTATGGAGTTTAACTAGGGAATTTTGGTGAAGCAAGAATGATATATGATGAACCAAAAGACCCCCACCAATTTGGACAGCCCCACCTCCAAGTGAATGGCCGGCCAATGCAAGTGAGAGGGTGAGTGAGAATGAGGGAGAGGTATGATAGATGAGAAAAACATCCAATAATACAAATGGAGAGAGAAAGAATGCTATCATGCCAAAAAGGAAATGATCACAATAATAAACCCACACTCAACCAACCTCACCCCTCATCATCATCAACCATCATGCCCACTAAAAGTCAAGCCATCATGAGAAGGAGAAGTCAATGATGGTGCTATAATCATGACATGAATATATGCAAAGACCCCCTCCACAAAAGTCTATTTGCAACAATGCAAATAAACCCTCCTCCACCAAACTTCGGCCAATGAACGGAACAAAGGAAATTGGCCGAAACGGAAAACAAACTGGCAACTCCAGAAAACTGGTCCCGTAATAAATCACAGGAAAACCCCGATACTGTGCATACACACCCGCATCTGTATTTCGACCGAAATACAAATGCAATGAGACAAAATCTACACTGTACTATACTAGGATCCGGCTTATACCAAAGCCGGCTAGTAATTTCCGTTCGATCCTGATCCGTGCAATACCGCACGTATCTGATCGAACCCTGCCATATATCCATACGGCCTATAGTACAAACTGTCCGATCCTGATCCGTGCAATACCGCACGTATCTGATCGGACCTTGCCATATCTCCATACGGCCTCTACAACCTTTCGCCCGAAAGCTGAGTAACTGAATGTGGGGGACTCTAAAGACTCGTCAACACCTTGGTTGTGGATTTAACCACTAGCACGTCAGAGGTATAAGCCAATACATGACGGGCTACCAGGTACTGACCAAATGGGACGTCGATGAGGAAGCTCACCCCGACACCCAACTGAGCCTGTCAGTGACAATATCCGTGCAGTCCGGTCCGTTCGTCTATGAGCATCGCATGGCGGGCCTAGGGGGTTGGTAAAAGTCAGACCCCCAAAAGCGGTACAAGTCGTGTCGGAGTGTAGCCCAGAACACCCTGAGATACTACTGGAATACCTACCAGTAAATCTCCTTGCCTTGGCCAAGGACTTTGTGTAATGGCTCTCCTAGACACAGCACGACCTCACCCCCAATACCGGGAGAGACGAACCCCTGAAGATACGCTCACTGCCTCCATGTGGCTCGGGACTGTACCCAACTAAAACCTGTTTGCACGACTCCTTTGAGCCGTGGTAGGGTAGTAATCAAAGTACAGTGGGAACTCACACGAGACAAATGACGATCCCCAGGTCGATGAACTAACCTGCACACATGTCACCAGGGAACTGCCATCTGACGTCTGGTATATGACCAACTAGCATGTTCCCGGCGAGTCCTGTCCGGTGTACTCATAACCCAATGAGCATCTGTATACATCTTAGGTGATCCAACTGACACCAGTGGCTTGTGAGACCGGCCACCGCCCCTCGTCGGGGTCTCGACTGTATACACTAGTCTACTAATGGAGTATCGATGCCCAGTCTCGAAACTCCCATGACTAGGGACCTTTTAAGGATATGCTTATAGACCCCCAGCTCCCACTTATATGATCGCCCTCATACTGCTGGTGGTCAAGCAAGAATCCTAGGGGCTCTATCAACGTGTAATAGCGACGTGTCAGGTCACTTAAAACAGTACACAATAATAAAGGTAAACCAGATAGCATACTATCATCTCGAGTAAGACTGTCCTACCGGGATAGGTCCTCCCTCAATCATTACAATCACGTACCTGTGACCTAATAATTGACTCTGAGGGCACTATCTCCAACAATCTCCCACTTGCACTCAAGGCTAATTATTGCGATGTCGCATACTCACAGCCCGTGTGATACCGAACATCCAACTCCTCTACTAGTCAGTCTCACAAAGCTCGTTTGCGGAACTATTGCGTTCGAGGAATAGCCTCAGTGAGTGGATCCGCTTAGTTGTTACTTTCTATGTCTCTCTATATCTCAAGTTCGCGGAGAAACCCATCTCCCGAAATGAGCAATACCTGTATCAGAATATGTCTGGATGTCTGATGGGACCTAGCTCATAAATGAACTCCAAATCCAAACTTCTTAGACTGTATCGTCAACTGAACTTAATCAGTATCCTGCGCGCCATGCCTCCCTCAGTATTGCCTTGGACCACCTGTCCAAAATACTGCCCCTCATCAGAAGGAAAACTATAACTCTGACAACCTTCTTGTCGTCCATGTCACCTTGGAAGCCTGGAATGATAACTGTCTCCTGAATGATGCTGTCGTTATCATCTCCCTAGAACATCCACTTATGTTCTAAAACTGCTTCCGACTGTTTCTCCAGGATTGGATTAATGTCAAGTTATTGCATCTAGTGCAAGAACAACATCTGGTGTGGTACTTGACATCTCACGATTGACTCAATTGCCTGAGCAAGTGATCTGCCAATCATGCCCGTCCCTCTCCCCTTTAGTCTGTAAGACACCTTTGGAGAGGGTGACTCCATTACCTGCAGGTACACTACCGTGCCAGGAGTCGCCCATCCTAAATACTCTTAGAATGCTGTCAAGTACCCTGATTGGGAAACCACCCAAATCTAGATCTAAGACCATAGATCTAGTAACCAGTATGTCAGATATAATGTCCAAGTCCATATGGAGAAACCACTGTGTGACGACCAAAGTATAACCGATCGTAGTATAGGAGTTTCCTTTCCTACTTTGTGTATGTCATCCAAATACCAGGATATCACACCCTACTACCTTCTCAACAGATCCATCCCCTATTCTGATGAAGTCAAACCCATGACTGTCACGTCAGAAATAGATGATCTATCTCCGCTACTGGTGCTTCAGTCTGTAAATAGACATAAGCTACCTGTCCACCAATGCTTCCGCTGCTCCCACTGACTACGACAACCCTCTGGCAGAGTCATATAGACGTGCACTTCTAAAACTAGTATAGAATGACGCTATACTCATCCTCCCGCCGGGTCTCGCAGCCTGGAACAACAGCAATGGTAATTGTGGGTAAACAAGAACTTCCCTGTCACCGTCCTTGAGGCTACCGTAGTACCTCTCGGGTGCCTGAAGTTACCCACCTTATCTGCGGAGTGGCCAATGGAATGTCAATTCAGATTGAATCTTAAGGTTCCTTATCAAATCTTCAGTAATCGTTTGTGGTTCTGGAATCACTTCCAGTTCTACCATACTCCCACTACTGTTTTCCTGAAAAAAATCCATTTTTAATTTAAAACTGTGGCGAGTCAAGAACAATATTGCTATTGATCTTCCAGATGGTAGAAAATCAACCCGCGTCATAGCCTGGGTCAACCCACAAACAGCCATTACAGAAACGTGCCTTGAGTTGTCCAGTGTCTGGTTTTAATCATAAACCGGACAACTCCCCGTACCTTAACATCGTTAAGATATGAACTGTTCTATATCCAATATAGAAACAGAGGCACTGATTTAATTGAACCAGATTCAAATCATGCAGCTGTCCCCAGCGCATGTCAACTAAATGGAAGGAGGCCGATCAGCGTTACTCAATCTTAGGAATACTTCCAATTATGAGTAACCTGAAAGAGAAGCAAGATCTCTTTATCATTACTATCAACTGAATACCATACACAAGTATCTACATCTTCGATCTCTTTGAAGAATCCCGATACTTGCTACACCTGGTTCTCTACTCTATTCAAATACATATAACTTCTCCAAATTCAGACCCTGTGTTTCCACGAAACGCCTGTCTAAAAACTAGAGAAGTCATAAGTAAACCGAATATAGTATGAGGACCATCCCCTCAGTCCTGATGGACCCTGGACAACATACAATACTCTGTACAAGTCCCTTGAGTCTGATAACTCATTCACTGTGTGTCGTAGGTTGAAAACTGTACTTATGGTTAAGAAGAATTACACCGCTGTTTAATGCTCCTTACCTAACCATCCACTGATATAGGTAAATGTCGTAGACATAATTTCAGAAAGGTATATCTCACTCTATGAAAATAGACGTACAGATATATCAATTTGAAATTGGTGCATAACTGCGGATATTCAAAACCAAATATTTGCCAACCGGCAAACAGCCCAGGTGATTTCCTCAAATATCACCGATTACAACGAATCCCGATATAATGAGGATAATCACCCAATTCCCAATAACTTACTCCCACTCATCATCTGTAAAACCATACAGATGTGAGAATCGTACCTGGTAAATACATACCCTGGAGTAAGTGTCTAATTGGGAAATCAGTTTTCTTTTAACATTACACAGTGAAACTGAAACATCGAAATGTTTCGATGGGGTATCCTGGTATTCCTAGTAATGCCTCTTCCAGATTCACGACTGTAACCGTATAGTTCTTTGTCACCTCTCCAAATCCCTTCATATGTCTTTAGTCTTTACCTTCTGCACACCCTTTTAGGCCAAATGGTTTTCTTCCTTCCCTACCGTTCGGCACCAGCCTATGGTTTGGAAGAAGACTATCCAATAAGCATAATGGTTGTACTGTCCGCATCCTAGGAACACTCGCAATGAGAGAGGGTGAAGATAAAAGACAACCGAATAAACCTTATTCCTATTTCTCCTGAACCAGAATCCATCCCCGAACTGGAACAAGTTCCATTCGAGTTCGTATATAACCATACGATGGAGTATCCAAATAAACTGTGGATCTTCGTAGTGATACGGAGTGTCCTGGAGAAATACAAAGGTGATGTGGGAGTGGTAATGAAATATTTGGTTTGGTCGTGAATATCTGTTGCAATTTACTTTGCCCTCCTACTAATCCCTTGCTTTGTCTGAACTTAATACCTTCTGCACACCATCGTTATGCTAATTGGTTTTCTTCATTCCCTACCGGTCGGCACCTGCCTATGGTTTGGAAGAAGACGATCCAATTTGCGTAATAGGTGTGCTACCCCTAAACCAAGGAGTACTCGTAACCTGAGAGAGGGTAAAAGGAAAAGACAACTGAATAATCCTATCCGTTTTCTCCAGAACCGGAAACCATCCTCGAATAAATCTGTCGAGTTCGTATCTAACCATACGATGGTTTTGTCCAATGGAAGTGGACGTTCGTAGCAATACGGGGTGTCCCGGAGAAAAGGGTAAAAGTAGGAGTGGCAATGAGGTCTGCAACTCTGACAATCCAAAAGCCAGTGTTTAGAAGGTTCGGTCAACTTGGTCACTGAGTCAAAGTCTTAGGGTCGGGTCAATGGTCGCTGCCAAAGAGAGAGAGAAAAGAAACACTCAGCGTGCACTCTAACCTAGATCAGAATGGTCACCAATTTATCTAATCTGGAATCCTCCCACTGTACCTCAAATTCTCCACCAAACCTGAAAGAAGAATTAGTCGGGGTCACCCGAGGAGTAAACCAACTCATCAGTGGGAATCGGGATCCAACTCTCATCGCATGATAACGTGACGGAATCACACTCCAGAAGGTATGCGCATATCTGGCAAGTTTCAGTACTTTTGAAACTCCCGATGAGATTTCTGCCCCATGCTCTTATGACCTTGGCGTGAGGTCAAAATATCATAAGTCACATGTCAAGTTCTGCCCATCATTATCCTGGTTAATTTGAATCCACCCGTACATACCCTTGACGTAGGCCAAAATAGTAGTACGACTGTCCCAAACCAACGCATCTATCTATGCAACAGATAAATACCCGGCAGCTACCAAACACTATGCCTTGGCGTGAGGTCAAAATACATAGCTTGAATACTACCGAATATTTAACTGAAATGATGGAGGGCTACGAATGGTTTCTGGCGAAAACCTTTAACGTAATGAACTTGATATCGTTGAAGGAACGGATAGCTTTTTGAAAATATAGTGACGAAAACCGTTGCTAAAGAGGTCACTCCCGGTGAAGGGATCTCGGCTCTTTCCCCGTAGAATGGGGTGCAGGATATTCCAACTGAATACCACGGTGCAAAGCAAAAGTAATCGGCTATAGTGAAGTTAATGCCCTGACGCAAACTTATTGTCCAAGGGGTCACTCCCGGTGAAGGGATCTCGGCCCTTGCCTCGTCGACTGAGGAGCAGGATATTCCAATGAATACCACGATGCAAAACAAAAGTAAACGTCCTTGCAATAACAGCTTTTTGAAAAGTGTTCCAACAACATCAGATTAGGTTTGTTTTTAACTTGCACTGATCCGAATCAATGCAGTCCCATCAATTGATCACACCAAAAAGAACGAAAATATACTGATGTACGTATATGCCATCCGCATTCGCCACTGGGTCCCGTCATTACCCGTTAGGTTAGCTTACTAACGACAGAGCGGGGACTGGACTAGCGCGGATGAAAAACATATACAACATCTACTAATATATATACCAATATATTATATTTCGCTCAAGGCGTGAAAAGAAATGCAACATCACAGAAATGTACAGCATCACAGAACAATACAGATATCTGGGATCCCCGGGTTTCACAGAGCCACTACTGAAACCCGACGTTCCCCTGGTCGTGTGGATAGCCTGTGCAATGAAATCCTAGACCCCTATGGGCGCGGCAAGTTACCCGCCAAAACCTGAAGCGAGGCAGCCCCCTTCAGCACCGTGAATGGACCACCCAGCACTTCACGGAATCCGGTAACTTGGGCACCCCTCCTGGGTCAACCTGTACCCCCTACGAGTGCGGCGAATAGCCCGCCAATCCTAGAGTGAAGCCCCTTCCGTCTCAATGCCATGAGATGCGGGCTTGTTGCCCTCCAGAACCCGGCTATCCGTGCACCCCTCCGCGGGGCAATCCTAGTACAGAAAGTAAAATATACATACACCGGGTACATCGACCGCAACCAGGCCGTGCCCCAAAATAATAATACAAACAGGCAGTGACGGCAGTCCACATGTCGGACGCTCGCCCCGCAATATCAAATGTACATAATACAACCACAACTGTACTAGCATTGCATCCAGGCTATCCCCCACGACCGATCCGCAACATCACAGCAAATACATAGAACATCAACGTGAAAATCACGTTCGCAAATCCGTCTAACCGGGCTATAGCAGTTAGACCGGATTTACCGATCGAGTGACATTCACGGTCGCAGATATAATGTAAATACTGTGAAAAATGTGTTTAAAATATCCGACCGATCGAATATTAACAAGTGGGCCCCAAAACAAAACTGTAGCAGTTACAGAAAATATGGGCCCAATTTTAATATTCCAAAACCCCTGAAATAAACCCAGAAGGCATCTGTAAAAATTTGGTGATGTGACGTGCACAGTGCACCGCGGAAGGGCGGCAAGTATGGTGTTTCCGCGGCGGTTCCGCGCTCACACTGTAGCTTTACATCGTCGAATTTTTACAGAACTCTTATATTTTCTCGTACATCAATATTTTACAACCTGAAAAATTTTTGGAGACTGAAAAATTTCAACAGAAACTGTCGTGGGTGTATTTGGGTTTTCGGACATTTCGATCGATCGGAACTGAAAAACACATTACACAAAGCTAGACTAGTTAATGGGGAGGCTCTGATACCACTGTAAGTGCACGGCGGCGTCCCGGCCGTCAATCCGACGCCGGAATGCGGAAGCGGTGAATAACTTAAAATTTTGCGGACTTTGCAAACCGGCACCACCGCGCACTATAACCCGGATCGAACCATTAACTAGTCTAAACTACTAAACAAGATGGGTTAGAGATATACCGACGATCCAAGTCCTCCGGTCTTCTCGTCATGGTCCCGATCTCCTCGCGGGATCTCCGTCCGTCTCATCCTCGTCGCCGGAAGTGCACCACGTTGCCTACATCGTTTACGGGCTCCCACCTCAATGCCGAGGCAACTCGGGCACGAAGCCGGCTACTCGACGTGCCCAAGATTCGCTGTAGAATGTGTAGTAGAACTTGTGTCTCACTTTTGGGGTATTAGGAATTGCCTTTTGTGGAGGTATTGAGCTATGGAGTTTAACTAGGGAATTTTGGTGAAGCAAGAATGATATATGATGAACCAAAAGACCCCCACCAATTTGGACAGCCCCACCTCCAAGTGAATGGCCGGCCAATGCAAGTGAGAGGGTGAGTGAGAATGAGGGAGAGGTATGATAGATGAGAAAAACATCCAATAATACAAATGGAGAGAGAAAGAATGCTATCATGCCAAAAAGGAAATGATCACAATAATAAACCCACACTCAACCAACCTCACCCCTCATCATCATCAACCATCATGCCCACTAAAAGTCAAGCCATCATGAGAAGGAGAAGTCAATGATGGTGCTATAATCATGACATGAATATATGCAAAGACCCCCTCCACAAAAGTCTATTTGCAACAATGCAAATAAACCCTCCTCCACCAAACTTCGGCCAATGAACGGAACAAAGGAAATTGGCCGAAACGGAAAACAAACTGGCAACTCCAGAAAACTGGTCCCGTAATAAATCACAGGAAAACCCCGATACTGTGCATACACACCCGCATCTGTATTTCGACCGAAATACAAATGCAATGAGACAAAATCTACACTGTACTATACTAGGATCCGGCTTATACCAAAGCCGGCTAGTAATTTCCGTTCGATCCTGATCCGTGCAATACCGCACGTATCTGATCGAACCCTGCCATATATCCATACGGCCTATAGTACAAACTGTCCGATCCTGATCCGTGCAATACCGCACGTATCTGATCGGACCTTGCCATATCTCCATACGGCCTCTACAACCTTTCGCCCGAAAGCTGAGTAACTGAATGTGGGGGACTCTAAAGACTCGTCAACACCTTGGTTGTGGATTTAACCACTAGCACGTCAGAGGTATAAGCCAATACGTGACGGGCTACCAGGTACTGACCAAATGGGACGTCGATGAGGAAGCTCACCCCGACACCCAACTGAGCCTGTCAGTGACAATATCCGTGCAGTCCGGTCCGTTCGTCTATGAGCATCGCATGGCGGGCCTAGGGGGTTGGTAAAAGTCAGACCCCCAAAAGCGGTACAAGTCGTGTCGGAGTGTAGCCCAGAACACCCTGAGATACTACTGGAATACCTACCAGTAAATCTCCTTGCCTTGGCCAAGGACTTTGTGTAATGGCTCTCCTAGACACAGCACGACCTCACCCCCAATACCGGGAGAGACGAACCCCTGAAGATACGCTCACTGCCTCCATGTGGCTCGGGACTGTACCCAACTAAAACCTGTTTGCACGACTCCTTTGAGCCGTGGTAGGGTAGTAATCAAAGTACAGTGGGAACTCACACGAGACAAATGACGATCCCCAGGTCGATGAACTAACCTGCACACATGTCACCAGGGAACTGCCATCTGACGTCTGGTATATGACCAACTAGCATGTTCCCGGCGAGTCCTGTCCGGTGTACTCATAACCCAATGAGCATCTGTATACATCTTAGGTGATCCAACTGACACCAGTGGCTTGTGAGACTGGCCACCGCCCCTCGTCGGGGTCTCGACTGTATACACTAGTCTACTAATGGAGTATCGATGCCCAGTCTCGAAACTCCCACGACTAGGGACCTTTTAAGGATATGCTTATAGACCCCCAGCTCCCACTTATATGATCGCCCTCATACTGCTGGTGGTCAAGCAAGAATCCTAGGGGCTCTATCAACGTGTAATAGCGACGTGTCAGGTCACTTAAAACAGTACACAATGATAAAGGTAAACCAGATAGCATACTATCATCTCGAGTAAGACTGTCCTACCGGGATAGGTCCTCCCTCAATCATTACAATCACGTACCTGTGACCTAATAATTGACTCTGAGGGCACTATCTCCAACACATCTTAAGTAAACCGATACTAGTTGATGCAAAGCAATATATAAAATATATAAATATGCATTAAATCATTAAATCAACACTTGATTCAATGATCCGGTCATGTCGCACACAACCGACTAGTATACAATGTATCGGCTTATCGAATCAACGCTTGAATCGATAACTAGGTTATATCGCATACAACCATTCGATACATTCATCGCGAGAATGAAATACGGTATCACATATACGCATTATTCTCGGTCCCGCACATATCTCATATGCGCTCCTATTTCGTTTCGCTTGAGCCAGGAAACCTCTGTGTAGGACTCTAAAGACTCGTCAATACGCCGGCAGCAGATGATGATCTTATCAAACACCCACAAGCCGCAAGCGGTCTGCTAAACGTAACGGCCACCCGGGTATTGAGCGATCTGAAGATCGACAAGCAAGCCCGCTCACACTCCAGTGAATCCGACCAGTAACACTACCGTACAGTCCGGTCTGATCGTCTGATATGTCGCATATCTCGCCTAGGGGTGGTAAACGTCAGACCCCAATAGCTCGATAAGTCGTGTCGATATGAGGTCTATAACTGTTCGAGAAACTACTGGTAACACTTACCAGTAAATCTCAGCAACCCTGGCCAGGGATTTCCTGTTATAGCCAATCGAACACAGCACAACATCAACTCCCTATACCGGGAGAGACGAGTCCCCTCATATCGCTCATTGCCTCCATGTGACTCGGGACTGTACCCAAAAACCACCGTTTTGCACGCCCTCTTGGACGTGGTAAGATGGAAATCAAAGCACAGTGGGAACCACACAAGACTCTATGACGATCTCGGGTCAACAGACTACTCTGTACCAGTGTCACCAGAGAACTGCCATCTGACGTGAGGTATAATACCATCTGGGAGTTCTCGGCGAGTCCGTCCAGTGTACCCAGTCTCTACTGAGCACCCATATATCATCTCCGATGTCAAACACCAATGGATATGGGATCATCCATCGCCCATATGTATGGGTCGAGAAGGTATACGCTAGTCTACTCTGGTATATCGATGCCCCGTCTCGATACACCCACGACTAGGGACTTTGAAGGATGTACTTATGGACTACCATGTCCCCACTAGTATGATCCGCATCATAGTCCAGGTAGTCAAGTACAGATCCTAAGGGCTTTACCAACATGTAACAGAGAGACAAACAGTGTACACGTTAAGGTAAAGATCAACCAGATAGCATACTATCATGTCGAGCAAGAAAGTCCTCCCTATATATGTCCCAGCATCCACTACAATATACATCCTATGTATAGTAATGGCCTCTAGGGCATACATATAACTAACGGCCATAACAGGAAATCCCTGGCCAGGGTTGCAGTGATCTACTGGTAAGTGTTATCAGTAGTTTCACACATGTTATGGACCTCACGTCAGCATGACTTATCAAGCTATTGGGGTCTGACGTTTACCACCCCTAGGCGAGATATGCGACATATCAGATGAACAGACCGGACTGTACGGTATGTGTTACTGGTTGGATTCACAGGAGTGTGAGCGGGCTTGCTCGTCGATCTTCTGATCGCTCAATACCCGGGTGGCCGTTACGTTTAGCAGACCGCTTGCGGCTTGTGGGTGTTTGATATGATCATCACCTGCTGCCGGCGTATTGACGAGTCTTTAGAGTCCTATACAGAGGTTTCCTGGCTCAAGCGAAACGAAATAGGAGCACATATGAGATATGTGCGGGACCGAGAATAATGCGTATATGTGATACCGTATTCTATTCTCGCGATGAATGTATCGATTGGTTGTATGCGATATAACCTAGTTATCGAATCGAGGATTGATTCGATAAGCCGATACATTGGATATTAGTCGGTCATATGCGATATGACCGGATCGTTAAATCAAGTGTTGATTTAATGATTTAATGTATAATTATATATTTGATATATTACTTTGCATTAGCTAATATTTGTTCACTTTAAATGGATTTTCTCACTTGAAATACACAAGTTGTATATGTGATATATTTTTGTGCACTTGTTTGTATCATGTTTGATGATACATGCAAACTTGGGTTTGTGTAAGACTTAAACCATGTTTAGTGAATGGTTAGGGTTTCTTTTCACTTATTTATTTATCTATTTATTTTGGTTAAAATAAAAAAGGAAAAAAATGGTTGCTTTCATAGATGAAGCTTCTTGATGCTTCATGCATCTTTGACTAAGTGACCATTCTTGTCTTCTTCTCCTAACCTTAACCATTCAACTAAACACTAGTTAATTCTCTACACTAAACCATGGTTGAAAATATGATAAGTGTCATTTTATTTTCTATTTTAAATATACTTATCATATTCTTTTCTTCTTCTTCTCCTTCTTCAATATGAAGAAAAGCTTGCTACCATCAATGGTGAAATGAGAAAAAGAGTGAGAAATCCAATTCTAAAGTGAACCCACTTCCTATTTCTTCATCCTCTACCACTTGCCAAGTAGTATAGGGTGTTTTCTTCACAAGTTTCATGAATTGGTGAAGGTGGAGCTTGATCTTGAGTTGCCTCGACGTAGATCATCTTCGGCATCGAAGTCGACGACCTAGCCCGATCTTTTCTCCGATGAAACCACCGCAAGAGTCCGGATTCCGATAGGTACATCGGAGGGACGTCATCACGGAGCCTAGGAAGTGGAGGACCGGATCTACAAAGGTTGTAGCCACTTTCCTTTAGAAATAAAGTCGTTTACTTACTTGCATCGCCTTATAATCTAGTTAACGATCCATATTAGGGTTTGTAGGCACATGAAAAAATTTGAATTGGGCATGTTTGATCTGTTATGAGACCTCATTAGTGTGCCTAGGAACCCTACAGCAGGTACGATCATGATCTGTGCGGAGGAAGGAACGTCCTCGGATCTCTGTGTCCGACTGGACTCAACTGATGACCCCATCATCTGTCGCAACTCCTGCATACCGGCCTCTAATCTGGCAATACGGTCTGGAGAAGGCGGATCAATATGACCCTAAGGGGTAGGTGTATCATCCCGTTCGATCCCCGCCTCAGACGAGCTCGCTCGAAGCTCAGCCCTAGCGGCAGCCCGCTGAGCTCTCGTAGTCTTTGGCGGCATCGAAGCTGGAATAAGAAACAGGAGCGATAAGAACATTGCAATTGAATCAAGGAATGCAAGGAATCAAGAGGAGAAATACAAGCAATTATGTCCTAAGGTCACTTAGGCGGAGTACCGTATCGTAAGTATGCCGCAGAACATACCCACGCTACGCCACTCTGCTTAAGTCACCTAATCCATCTACTAAGGGTCGTCCTACACTCAGAAAGGTAAAGCCTACGCTCTGATACCAACTTTGTCATGACCCGAAGGTACGGAACGTGACTGGCACTTAGATTACGAGACATCTAAAGGCGTAACGTAAACTGAGTCAGCCAATGCCCAGAAAGCCTAAACCAAAATCAATAAGAGTGAAGGAAATCTTTCATGATAACGACTTTAAAATCAGCTAAGTTGTATTAACTCTTTAAAAAAAACATCAAAAATTTCCGAAAATTTCGGCAGAGTCTCCTTTGTAAATTCTATCCCCCAAAATGGATACAACATGATATATAAACCTGTAATAACAAAATGGCATCCCCAAGCGGGAGCTAGCTCTTCGCACAAGGCGGATCACAACCACACGCAATATATATGTAATATCAAGCGAACGAGCATAAAGAAATGCAAAATATAAGAAAAACACAACGTCGGCTCAAGTGAGCTCGACCCCAAAGAAACCACATATACACAAATCTCTCAGTCTCATCACTAGGTCGCATATACAAATAAGAAGTGGTAGATGGAGAATACTAGATACAAAGATAGTACAAAAAGCGATAAAAGTGTCCTCGCAACCAACCTACGAGCAATGTCGCGAGTCTGAGCAAAAGAAACCAATAATAAGATAAGCCCGCCGCTACAAGGCTGACGGGTCTGACCTGCATGACACTGTGGCACAACGGGGGTGAGTTGCCAGCTCGTGAGTAAAAAATAACATCTAATAAGGCTATCGTAAGAATGCACGCAAATGCGTCACAACATGTATGTCTAGATGTGATGTAATGCCACTAGTATGTATGCACATGTATGCAACATCAATATGAAATCTTTAAGTGTTTTAAAATACTATAAGCTCTGCATTCTTAACTTTAGAAAAAGAATATCTATGCAAAAGCTAAGTACCATCATGAAATCATCTGAAAACCGTGTCAAGCATCGACACCAAATATGGAAATATATCTGTCTCAATGTCTCACTGTATCCATGTCTCAATACATCGGGCTCCGTCAGTCCGGATCGGCCCAAATCATCAAATCTCACGACAACGGTCGGTATCCTCCGGATATCCGCCGTGCCAGACATCACCGGTAGGTAGTCTTCCCCTGCCAGGCTCATCGTCTACAACTCGATCTTCTTGTCCCGGGGTACCATACCGGGCCCACCATGTACCCGAGACGGTTCATCCACTCCTCGAATCGGGTCTCGAAATCCAACAGAAAACATGAAAACTCATGGTGGACGACACATACATCACGAGAAAACCGCAACTTTGTTTTAAAAATGATAACAAAAAGCTTTTGTTAAATTCTTGCGGTTTTCCCCAAAATCCAGAAATCGCAGCAATACTGAAATCCTCAAGAAAATTATAATACCCAACATGTTGTATATGATAAATGCTTATGATGTCAAAGGTATGCAATGTGATTTATACCTAGAAACCTATATAGCATGATGATGAAGTGAGGTATATATATACTATGCAATTCGATGCATCATATACGATGCAAGTGTTGATACTGAACTAAGCAGGTTCTACAGTGCTCGTGGCATGACAATTACCAAAGGAGTGTGTGTCACATGAATAGTGCGCGTGCAACAGGAGCCAATGGTAATGGTGTACGTGTCCTAAGAGGTGATATCACACATGTGTATATGGATATCCATGCAATTCTGGCAGACGAATAGCTATAAAGGTATGCATATGAATAAGAGGGTTAGCTAACTAACAATGCATATAGTTGCAAGTAATAAAGTAATCCTAACTATGGGGCGTCTCGCGCCATCCAGACGATTCCCCCATAGATGTATACATCTACTCACCTAGACGCCTCGCTAATCAGATCCAGCTACCGCTTTGCCTTTGGGCGCCGCGTCCGATGTTTCCGCAACCGATCCTAAAATTGTATAACACACAACATAAGATTTCACCTGATGAAACAACGCAAGTCACCATATGAAAAGATCGACCTTCAAAAATTAAGCACAACGTGCACTCGGTGCGCGGAAAATACACGAAAATCGCTAAAACCTTAACTAAAATCGTCGTTTCGGGGCAACCGTCAAAACTAAAACCCGACTAATCCAAACTCCTCATTCGCACACCCTACAAGTCGTAGTAGATGCTAATAATATTGTCATGATAACGCAATTAAGTCACTTCCTAATAATTTAGAAAACCTAGTAAGCATTCGCGAAAAAAATTCCGATGCAAACCCCGCGGATTAACGACTTAGCGATCGCAATTACACACAACCATCCAATTCTAGCTATTAGATGGCCACAAAACAATTTACAACCCACTTATCCTACTTAAAACCCTAATTACAATATCAACCCTTTTCTTGAAATTTCCTAAACAAGAATCTATAACCAAATTTCACACTTAAACTTTCTAATCTAGCATATTTAAACTACAATTAAACAACTAGATTAGAATTATACCTTACAAGTTGTGATTCCCTTGCACTAAGCCTCCAAAGTGGCCTCTTTTCTCCTTGTTTTAACCCAATTTGGGCTTGAGAAGGGATGGCTTAAGGTTTTGGTTTTAATTAGAGAAGAATTTTGTGAATTTCGGTGGATTTTTGCATGAATTTTGAGCTAAACAAAATGGGGAAAATGGGGGCTGTTTGCTGCAGGTTGCTCGACCTGGGGGTAGAGGATGAGAGTGAGAGAGAATTTTGTGGAAAATTCTACACAAAAAGCTTCTTCAAAGGTCAATTAATGAATGTTGCATCAATTTTTTTTACAAAAAAACCCATTTTAATGCATTTTTTAAACCATAAAACCACAATTCTTGGAAAGTTTTGGTAAAATTTTTTCTACTACTATATTTTAGTTTATAATGTTTCCTAAGTGTGTAATTTACCCCTTTAAATTTGTATTTATCACTAATTTAATGTATTTTTAAAAGCTTAAAATAATATTAAAAACAATTAATTAAAGAATTTTTTTTAATTAACTAGAAAATTTTAAGTGACAATTTAGTGACCAAATTTTAGCAATATCTTATCTAAATTTTGTATAATTAGGTCTATATTGAAAAATACTTATTTTGACTTTTTACGGAAAAGACTGCTAATTTTGCCGATTATCGAAAAAACTGCCTAAACGATTTTCGTAGCGTTACAGTCATAAGCAAACTAGTGCTACTTTTCAGCAGCGACCTAGAAACGATTCTTATTCTTCCACGTACAAGGATGGAGGAATCATCCTAACTTTTCTTGGAACCAAAACCAAAACCAAAATCAAAACCAGTTCCAAAGCAATTACCAAAGACCTCCTCCACAGCAACAGCAACAGCAACAGCAACCACCACAACAGACTCGGCATCCCTTTCAGTTACAAAATTTTTAAAATCCTGTCAACAATTATGTACCTTCTAATAATTCTTTCCAAACGACCGGTACCGACAACTCCTCCTCACTCGCACAAACTTTGGATTTGTTTATGAAGCATTCCATCCAAATGTCGCTGATATGAGGTCTTCTATTGATACCATAAAGAAAGACTCCGCCTCCCACGGTGAGAGTATTAAATCAATAGAAGCCCAAATTGCACAGTTGAATGCCGTGATGAGTGCGAGAGAAAAAAGGAAGCTCCCATCTCAACCCCTACCAAATCCTTGCCACTCACAAAATCATAATGTGAGTGTCGTTACTATATTGAGATCGGGAATAGTGCTGGATAATCGAGTAGGTGAACAAGTTGATGACGTTAGTGATACTAATGATACCCCGGCTGCTACTTCTTCTCCTAATTCGTCTAGTCTCCCACCTTCTTCCGAGCCTATTCTCCGTTTTCCCCAAGGCTCGAACCCTCAGCCCACTTCCTCGAATCTATCTAAAACGATCCCCACTCCAATTCTGGGATCCATTCCATCCCCACATTCCTCTCCAATGTTGGACCTAACTCTTATTGATAAAGCACCTTATCCAAACAGATTAAGGGGGCAACAGACCAAGTCCACAAATGGAGAAAATTGTGGAAATTTTTAAGCAAGTTAACATAAACATTCTTCTCCTAAATGCTATTCAACAAGTTCTATCTTATGCGAAAATCCTAAAAGACTTGTGCACTACGAAGAGAAAAGTTCAAGTATCTAAAAATGTTTTCCGTGCGAGTAATGTGAGCACTGCTTTTACACAACAACTACCCAAGAAACGAAAGGATCCTGGAAGTCCTACAATTTCTATTTCTATTGGGCGGAAAAATATCAATCGTGCTCTACTCGATTTAAGTGCCAGTGTTAACTTGCTTTCGTATTCTAGTTATGAGCAATTAGGGATCGGAGAGTTAAAACCGGCGCATTGTACTTTTCAGATGGCCGATCGATCTATCACCCAACCTAGGGGTGAGAAAGAGGATGTGTTAATCAAAGTCAGGGAATTTATATTCCCTGTGGACTTTATCGTTATAAATACACAACCTGTAGCGAACCCACGAAACCAAATTCCGGTGATTTTAGGTCGACCTTTTCTTGCGACTTCCAACGCAATAATCAATTGTCGAAATGACTCTATGACCCTATCATTCAGAAAGATGTCAATTGAGCTTAACATTTACATGTTGGGAAGTGAACCCTCCGAACCTTATGCTCATGTGTGTTCTGTCGAAACAATAGATTCCGACAGCAGCGAAATTGAAGAGCTTCACGATACTGATCTCGACTCTGCTACTACGTTGTTGTCCGGGTCAACATCTAACGCTAAATGTGAACCTTTTATGGAGTAAGAGTATCATCCCGTTTTTTCCGATGAGATTATTATTCGGGATATCGATGAAAGCTTCGAGGAAATCTTCGTTGATGAACTCGCATTCTTAGAAGACACGGGCGTTGTGATGAATCAACCCCAACCCAAAGAAGTTGAACCGCAACATTTTCTTCTTATCAAGAATGAGAATGGGAGTAATCCATCGTCATTGTTTCATCTCTACAAACCGAGACGTAAACCTTTTCCATTACACTTCTTATCTCCTCCCTACTTTTTCACGTCAATAGGCGACATGTTCTTCCACCAACCTTGGTGTTTTATCGATAAATTTTTTTAATGGTTGGTGTTGACTATTGGTTTTCGTAAGGCTTTACTTTGAACAATAACTTTAAACCCTCCCCCCCAATAATTTTAATTGCTTAAACTATTTTACTTAAGTTTAAGGGGAAATATTTTGGCTCTTGAAAGAAAATGATTTTTACAAAATTGCGAGCCAAAAATAAGTTTGGGGGAGAATTTTACTTTCACTATTTCATGTCCCCGTTACTAACTTTTCCTCCCAAGTCTACAGTCTTTTTTAAGCTTAACAGATGACATCAGTGAGGACACTGCTGTAAACAGGTTTGGGGGAGCTTTGTGCTTATTTACGCATTATTTTGCATTATACTTTATATAAGCACAATTTTTTTTTGATAACGTAAGTTAGAAAGTGAAAAATTATATATGAAAGATATGAATAGTTTGAGAAAAACAAGAAAATTATAGGTTTTCTTAAACAAAACTAGTCATAAGTAGTTATGAGTTGTTGTTCCAAGGGTTAGTAAGATGATGGAAATTGCTAATCTGAGGATAAAAATAAGTATGAAAAATAGTCCCTATTCTTGAGGCCAAATATCTGAATGTTGATACCCTACTATACGCACTTACACACATCTTCAAACTTGGGATAGTAGAGGATACCTTGAAATGCACTTTTCTAAAAAGCTTAGTATGAATGGAAAAAAGTATAAGTGGTGAAGAAAGAAAAAAAAATGAACACTGGTTTTGTAATTACTTAAGGCAGCATAAAAAATATAGCAAGGGTGCTTTATCACCCAATTCCTTAGACCAACTGGTTTGGGAGCCACTGCTAAGCCTTAGGTGTTACGAAACGAGGAATTACGCCTAAATGCGCGAGCACATTTTGTAATCGGTTGGTTAGTACCTCAAGAAATAGTAACGGTCGCATGAAGGATGTGTGAGCAATTTCATAAAAAAAATCACCGACTAAAAAGTACTTTGGAAGATGGACAAGAGTATGATAGCTTGAATTGAATTCTCTAAGTGTAGGGATGTCTTTTATACACACATAGGAGTATATGATCGATGTTTGGATAAAAGGTAGGGAGGAAGACTAAAGGCGATGTTTTATTGAGGGATGATGTCATTTCTAACATTTTTTCACAACCATTAAGATAGGGCTTATAGCAACCGAAAAGCTGATATAGTTGGAAACTCTTATTTTTGAAGTCCTTTCTTTTATAAGTTCTTATCTTTATATGTAACCTTCACCATCTTTATTTTATTATAGGATTTTATGGGTGTAATCCGCTGAAAACCCTCAGGATACAATACTCCTCCTACTAGAGACACCTAGAGGTTTAACAGCTTGTCGTACGTGCTCAGTGCAATCGTGTTGCATATGAAAGTGTGCTACTTAAGTTTTTTCTTTTTCTTTTCTCTTGAATAACTAGTTTGCTCAGGACGATCAAAGTTATGTTTTGGGGGTATTTGTTCGGTTGAAAATATTGCACATTTGATATGACATTTTCCTTACTATTTTTATATAATAAAAGGTGTTTATTATAAATATGACACATATGAGGGTTTATCCATAAAAATACTATGTTCATGTGTTTATATATTATAATTAACATTATGAAGGAAAATGTAAGTATATAATATCTATGTAATATTTGGTCCATTTAAATATACTTACCTTATTAAATATCTTTGACCAATTCTCTTAAAACTTTAATATCACGTCAAATGGTTAAGATAATATATCAATAAAAAAAAATTCTACTAACATTATTTATTGACATAATTGTGCAGAAATTATATCAGGACTGGAATCAAGGAAATCCAAGTTATCGAGATCAAATCTACCGAAATCTTAAAGTAAATAGAAGAAATCAATTCTGGCAGAGACTTAGAGAAGATTTTCAGATTCCAGATATCAAAATAGTCTACATGTGTCACCAGAAGAGGCCACAAGATTTTTGAAGCAAAGAACCCCTAACCAACCACGGATCCACGGTCAAACCAATCAAATGGCCACGGTTCCGCCGCAATATTGAGGAGTTAGGGCCCTGGATTTTCTGGTTGGGATCCTAACAACTAGTTACCATATTAGGAAATTAGGGTTCTGGCTTTGTGACTATAAATAAGGACCGAGAGTCTCTTGGAAAAATCATCAAACCGACGCGATCACGAAATCCACGACGGCTCAAGAATCCTGGTTGATCATCGACAGTTCATCTACCTCATTAAGAAGAGATCGAGAAGCAAACTAGGGTTTTGTAATCATTTTCTAAAGGAACAAAGTGTACTTGATCTTGTTGATTAATAAAGATAGTTTTACTCTATTGCATTTTATTTAATTCATGATTTATATCTTTTCTTTTCCCAACATGCGCGAGTAATTCTCCGCTTGTTAGGGTTCCTAGGATTATGGTAGATTAATGGATGATAATTATCTTTAAACTCTTTTTATGTCCTATAAAGTTTATAAACATTATCAAAAGAATAGTTAACATCCTAATCGGGCATGCTATCAATTCATTGATAGTCTCGACCGCGATTTGAGATCAGATTAACAATTGTTTTGGTAAAGGATAGACATGAACGGAGATCCATGTCAAGATAGAGGTTAAGAGTAGGAACCCTTTTCCCTCCAGAAACCCTAATCTGCATGCATCACTGTCGATCTATTTTTAAATCTATTAAAGGATAAAAAGAGTAATCTTTAATTAAGCATCCATGACTAGTAAATCTCAACGAACCCTATAAGCCCCCTTCTAATACAAAACCTACATCCGTAGTTAATCTAGATCTATATTCTACATCCGTGTTTGACGTAGATCTAGAATCTACAACCATTCTTCACCATTCATTATTCTTCCTCCTTTCCTAATCAACACGCCTAAAGTAAGTTTAAAAGATTCAACGTTTCCCTGAGGACGACCCGTACTCATCTCGATCTAGCTACACGCGACACCGTTATTCATTGCGGTTATACTACAAACACACACTTTAAAAGACCAATCAACATACAACCGACTAATATTAAATGTAACAATCTATCGAATCAACACTTGATCCGATAACCCGGTTATATCACATATTATCGATCGATATCACATATCGCGAGAATAGAATGCGGTATCACATACGCGCATTAATCTCGGTCCCGCACATATCACATATGTGCTCTTACTTCATTTCGCATGAACCAGGAAACCTCTGTGTAGGACTCTAAAGACTCGTCAATACGCCGGCAGTAGGTGATGATCATATCAAACACCCACAAGCCGCAAGTGGTCTGCTAAATGTAACGACCATCCGGGTATTGAGCGATCAGAAGATCAATAAGCAAGCCTGCTCATACTCCTGGAAATCCAATCAGTAACACTACCGTACAGTCCGGTCTCTTCGTCAGATATGTCGCATATCGCAGCCTGAGGGTGGTAAAATGTCAGACCCCAATAGCTTGATAAGTCATGCCGATGCAAGGTCCATAACGGTTCGAGAAACTATTGATAACACTTACCAGTAAATCTCAGTAATCCTGGCCAAGGATTTCATGTTATGGCCAATCGAGCATAGCACAACATCAACTCCCAATACAGGGAGAGACGAATCCCCTCCTATCGCTCATTGCTTCCATGTGACTCGGGACTGTACCCAAAAACCACCTTTATGCATGATTTCTTGACCGTGGTAGGGTGGAAATCAAAGCACGGTAGGAATCACACAAGACTCTATGACGATGTCGGATCGACAGACTAACCTGTACCAGTGTCACCAGAGAACTGCTATCTAACGATAGGTATAATACCATCTAGGAGTTCTTGGCGAGTCCGTTCAGTGTACCCAGTCTCCACTGAGCACCTGCATACCATCTTTGATGTCAAACACCAATGGATGTGGGATCATCCATCGCCTATCATATGGGTCAAGATGCGTATACGCTAGTCTACTCTGGAGTATCGATGCCCTGTCTCGATACCCACATGACTAGGAACAATTATAGGGTGTACTTGTAGACTACCCTTAGCCCTACTAGTATAATCTCTATCATAGTCTTGGTAGTCAAGTACACATCCTAAGGGCTTTATCAACATGTAAGAGTAAGACAGTATCACTTATGCAAGTCAACATGTTAAGATAAAGTGCAACCAGATAGCATACTATCATGTCGAGCAAGAAAGTCCTCCTTATATATGTCCAAGCATCCACTACAATATACATCACATGTACAGTAATGACCTCTAGGGCATACATATAACTAATTCAGAGCGGGGGTTGCACAAGCGCGGATGCAAAACATAAGCAACATCTATTATATAATACATATACAATAGTATCCATTTGTTAGACGCAATGATAAGTATTCCAGATCACAGATGAACACATTGGATATACTAGGAATTCCGCGTTTCGTTTGAGCCTGTAACAAAAAACGGATTCCACGGTCGTGATGAATAGCCAAACCCTACCTTATACCCCTACGGGTGTGGCAAACTACTCGCCAAATACCCGAAGTGAAGCAACCTCCCTCAACAAAGTGACTAGGCCACTCGTCATTTCAAAGTACCCGGTAGTTTGTGCACCCCACCTTGGGTATATCCTAGGAGCAAAAACAGTAAAAGAAATAATACAACGGTGGCTACAACCTCAACCCAGATGCTCCCCGCAAAAATAATATTACATCACTTTACAAATTTTACATCGAATGAAAGAATAAAATCCCGCATCTCACATCCCCGGCTATTCATCCATGACGAGCCAACAAGTTCATATACACAAGCCAACATAATATCATCACAAATATATGCAACCCCGACTAATCGACGTATAGCAATTAGTCGACGTTTCCAAACACATATATATAACGCAGAGCTTGTAAAGTAACTACAACAATAGAATTCCGCACGCAATTAGCAAACTTAAACAATTTTCCAAGACATGAAAATCCAGTGAGCTAAAGTTCCAAAATCGATAGTTTTGAGCTAATCCGGGAGTTGAAACGAACTCGAAGCCCGCCCAAATCTTCGTGGAGGAGAATACATAAGAATTACGATCGAAAGGGGGGCCTTGAGGGGGTACCCACCCCTGTGGGCCACCTCAAGGTGGCCCCCAAAGGAAGGCAGACCCGAGAGTACCAATTCCTGGTGCTCTCGGGTCACCAGCCCCCAAGGCCACCAAGTGGTGGTCTTGGGGGGTGGTCCCGGCCATTGGTCCCCTCTCCAGGTGTCCCCGAGGTGCGCACGCTTCATCCCGCGGCTTCTCGGTTCAAACTGTGAGCCCGCGGGGTGTGCAAACAACTCAAATATTCACTTTTGAAAACAGTTTTTGTCGACAGTTTTTCCGCGACAAAAACGGCGGAATTCTAACATCGTTACAAGCTATCTAGGGTTTATGAAAGGATCTGATGCCACTGTAAGTCGATGTCGCGCACCCCACATGTTCGCGGGGAGGCGGAATTTGGAAAAAATGATTTTTACGGGCTTCGCAACACCGACTAGAACCAAGGATCGTTCATAAACCCTAGCTAGCAAACTACAAGAGGTTTAACTACTATGATATGAAATTATACCTCACGATTCAAGTCCTTCGGGTCTTCTTCGCTGACTTCCTCGTCATCGTAGGCTCCAAGGATCGATCTGGATCGTAGTAACCTCGACGTCCTCTTCGAGTCAAAGACGATCCACCCGAGAGTCTATAGTCCGAGCTCCACCTCAAAACCGAGGTAACTAGGGAAACAAGCTTGCTAAACTTGATGGCCTAGATGATGTAGAGTATGAAGATGGATTTATTTGTCTCTTGAAACCCTAGGATTCTCAACACATGAGAGCTTTTAGGGTTTTTGATGTGAGGAAGAAGAAGAGAGCTAACATGAGGAAAGAGAAAAGATTTTTGATAATCATAATGATAAAATGAGATGGGTAACTTGACATGACCACAAGCATGGCATGAAAAATATCTATAAAAATATCTAGGTCACAAAATATCTCACAAAAATATCTAAAGTCAAAGAGTCAAACCAAGTCAAGTGGTCAAACCAAGTCAAGTAGTCAAAACAAGTAGCCATAGCTCGATTATCATTTACAAAAATAACAAATACTTTCCTCCACCTCATTATTGTTTTAATCAAGTCAATGGTCAAAACCCTAATGATGTGTCTCCTTCTATGCCCCTCTCATCCGTATATACATACCCGCATTCGTGTTCCGAGAAACACGAATACAAAGAGACGAAACTGATCCATCAATATAATACTAGGATCCGGCTTAAACCAAAGCCAACTAGTATAATCCGCCTGAACATCATACGCGCACAAGTGCACGTAAGTGATCGAAGCTCTGCCATAAAACCATACGGCCTCTACACCTTTTGCCTGGTGCAAGGAAACTCTCTATGTGGGACTTTAAAGACTCGACACTACACTGGCAGTGGGTTTAACCACAGGCCGCAAGCGGTACTAGCTGCATAATACGGTATAAGAAGTCCGATAAGGAAAACCCATCCGAACTCCTACTGAACCTGAATGTGACAATCTCTGTACATTCCGGTCTGTTCGTCTAAGAGTATCGCATATCAGGCCTAGGGGATGGTAATCGTCAAACCCCTAATACCGCAATAAGTCGTGTCGGAGAGTATCCCAATACACCTTGAGAAACTACTGAAATACCTACCAGTAAATCTCGCTTGCCTTGGCCAAGGACTTTGTGTAATGGCCTTCCGAACACAACGCGATATCAACCCCCAATACCGGGAGAGACGAATCCTATCTAACCGCCACTGCCACCAAGTGATTCGAGACTGCACCCAACTACTACCAGTTTGCACGACTCCTTTAAGCCGTGGTAGGTTAGTAATCAAAGTATAGTGGGAACACACTTCAGGCAAAGCAGCAGTGTCAAGTCGACGGACTAAGCTGTACTCATGTCACCTGGAAACTGCTACCCGATGACAGGTATAATACCCACCAACAGTTCCCGACGAGCCCTATCCAGTATACTCATAACATAATGAGCACCTGCATACTATCTCCAGTACGACATACTAATGGCTGTGGGACAGACCATCTCCTCTACTGAGATGAGAAGTGTATACACTAGTCTACTGTGGAGTATCGATGTCCCGTCTCGATAATCCTACGACTAGGGACCTGTATAAGATGTGCTTATAGATTACCCAACCCCCACTAGTGTTACTGCCATCACAATACTGGTAATCAAGCAAAGATCCTAAGGTCTCTACCAATATGTATAAGCAATATGCTAAAAGAAACACATGCACATATTGAGGTAGAAACAAACCGGGTAGCATACTACCATTTCGAGCAAGACTGTTACTATATCCGTGTATATCCTAAGCTCCCATTAAGTAATATACAATCCAGTATGATACAATAATGGCCTCTAGGGCATATATCACTAATAGAGTTAATGTACCTGGATTTGGCACACTCTTAACATCCATTTAGATCTATCACCATAGATCATAATCCACAAGATGTAGTAGGTATCATCCAGATCTTCTTTGGAAAATTCTCATGATAAGAGGAGCTTGATCGAGTGTAGCATAGGAAACCATTTTCTATCAAGAGTGTGTCAACTACGTACAATACGTGGAAGACAACCTTACTCTCTACAACCTTCTTGTATATACAAGGTTCATCTACCTTTTTGATGAAGTCAAACTCTTTGACTGTCACATGAAAACAAATGTTTCAACTCCGCAAGGCCTGCTTTGATCCTGATGGACTTAAGCATAGTCACTGGAGAAAAGGTTTCATCATAAACCACACTTGGTTGCATGATGGGAACCTTTTACTACAAGTCTAGTTTTGAAAGTCTCAACTTTTCCATTTACACCAAGAATCTTCTCAACATCCATTTGCTCCCTATAGGTTTTAACCCTTTAGGGGAAACATTTAAAGTCATACTTTGTTGGTGTATATGGATTCCATCTCTGATTGCATAGCATCCAGCCATTTCACAGAGTCCCCACTCGTGATGGCCTGCCTGAACCTTGTAGGGTTCCTAAGCACAACAGCAAGGGTTCGGGTGGCATCATCCATGCCAAATTAAAATTTTGCCATGCTAAAAGAACCCTAACCTGGAATCATAACTAGGGAATCATACGAAAACAAGATGTAAACAACTTTTACAACTAAGTGAGTATGGATTACAACCTTTGTAGTCCGTTCCTTCACTTCTATAGCTCTTTGTTGTGGTCCCTTCGCTGCGATCAACGAACTCCCGGACTTTTGAAAGGCTCCATAAGATGTATGATGCATGCTTACTAGAAGCCTTCAAAGACTATGATGATCTACGTCGAGGAAACACGGACTCAAGCTTTCACTTCACTAATATGGAATTATTGAAGCTAACACCCTAAACTATATGGCTAGTATAGAAGAAGATGATGAAGTAGGAATTTTGCTCACTTTAGAATTTAATTTCTCACTATTTCTTTATCTCCTCAAAACTAAAGAGAGAGCTTGAGAGAGATGAAGATGAAGAAGATGAATGAATAATGAGCTTGAGATTAGAAATGCAACCATGGTGAGTATATCTCATACACTAACCATTTTAGAGAATAAACCATGGTGTGTGGTTAATGGTTAGATTAATAAACATCTTTAAGTAAAACAAAAGAAATGGACTTAGTTAATGTTCTACTAGTTTCCATCCAAGCTCAACCATGACAAAATCCACCAATTTTGAATTACTTAATAAATAAATATAAAACCCTAACATTAACCTAGTATGGTGTGAGACTCATACATACATGTTGCATGTGTAACTTAGCATGTCACAATGATATATATCACATATATATTATTTGTGAACAAAAGAAAATAATACAATTAACATTTATCTCATATATATCAATGTATCATAAATGTGAGAAAAAGAAATACTTAAGTGATCTAATATTAGTTAATGTAATGTAATATATCAAATATATAATTAAACATTAAATTATTAAATCAACACTTGATTTAATAATCTGGCTATATCACATATAACCGACTAATATCAAATGTATCGTTTTATCGAATCAACACTTGATCCGATAACCCGACTATATCACATATAACCGATCGATACAAAAATCGCGAGAAAAGAATGCGGTATCACATACGCGCATTAATCTCGGCCCCGCACATATCACATATGTGCTCCAACTCCGTTTCGCCTGAGCCAGGAAACCTCTGTGTAGTACTCTAAAGACTCGTCAATACTCCGGCAGTAGGTGGTGATCATATCAGTCACCCACAAGCCGTCAGCGGTCAGCTAAACGTAACGGCCACTCGGGTATTGAGCGATCAGAAGATCAACAAGCAAGCCTGCTCACACTCCTATGAATCCAATTAGTAACACTACAGTACAGTCCGGTCTCTTCGTCTGATATGTCGCATATCCAGTCTAGGGGTGGTAAACATCAGACCCCAGTAACCGATAAGTCATGTCGATATGAGGCTCATAACGGATCGAGAAACTACTGATAACACTTATCAGTAGTTCTCTATATCAGCCCTGGCCAGGGACTTCCTGTTATAGCCAATCGAACACAGCGCAACATCAACCCCCAATACCAGGAGAGACGAAACCCCTCCTATCGCTCATTGCCTCCATGTGATTCGGGACTGTACCTAAAAGCTACTATTTTGCACGTTCTATTGAACGTGGTAAGGTGGAAATGAAAGAATAGTGGGAATCACACAAGACTCTATGACGATCTCGGGTCTACAGACTAACCTGTACCAGTGTCACCAGATAACTGCTATCTGACGATAGGGATAATACCAACTAGGAGTTCTCGGTGAGTCCGTTCAGTGTACCCTGTAATATTTCAGAAAATATAAAATATTATTTTTGGAACTTAATATTAAAATAATATATTTCCCGAAAACTGCCCGATTTGCGAAATTGTGGTTTTCGAAAAAGGGTATAAATATATACCGATAATTTTGAAATAAATGGAAATTAAAATGATTTATTCATTGAATAATATATTTAAAGGATTTGGCATTTTAAAAATTTATTATATACAGTTTCGATAAAAACCCGATTAGTGCTTTGCTAATCGCGATTAGGCCAAATCCGTGTTTCTACAGTTTTCATGACTAGTGCACCATGTCATATTGCATTTTGGTTACATGTTATTTTCTCGTGTTATTTTGGGTATTTTATGGTTTGGTTTTAAAAGAAATGAGAAAAGAAAAGAGAAAAGGGTAAAAGGGTAAATAGATGAAAGAGTGGGTGAGAATAAGAGAGGAGAGAGAGAGGGGGGCTGCCTCATTTTCACCACCCCCATCATTTTTTTCTCCTTCTTCTTCCTCACTTCCCTCTACCTTCACCCCATGATATCATCTCAAAATATTCATCAAAACCCTAAACCCCTTTCATTAAATTTGATCACCTCCTTCTCCTCTACACATTGGACCAAGAAAAGTTAGATTTTAACAACCTTGAGGAGCTAGGGTTTTTCTTGAGTTGCATCCTCGAGGTATAATTTCTACCATTTAGTTAGTTTCAAGTTTCTTTATATTCTAGTTAGTTAGAAATGGGTTTAGGTTGTGGATTTGTGAACTTGGAAAATCCTAGTGAGGGTTTGAGTGAAATTGTGGATTGGTGATGATTGAGTGGCTGTTGAGTGGCCGTTTAAGACCTGGGTTTGAGTATAGAGACCAGAATATGGATTTAGGAATTTATTTGTGTTGGTTATGTGTTGAATTGTGAGGGTATATGGGAATCTGGAGTAACCCGGAGACACTAAAAATAATTTAGCGAGCACAGTGACACATGCAGGCACCCAGGAAGCTACCACAGAGACCCGAGACCCCAAGTCCACCAAATGGCCACCGATTTAATCATTCTAGCCACAATTTGCGGCCAGAGTAGGGTGGATTTGATCCATGTTGGTTCCAGGGCTTTATCTTCAGTAAATTGGACCCTCCATATGTGCAGAATTGACCAATTTGGCCTAGGGTAAAATCTGGGAGCACATTGGGGTGTTTTTGGCTATGTTTTCCGTATTTTTGGATGCTTGGTTTTGGTATTGGGATTTTATTTGGTCGTGTGGCGTATGAACGTCAACGACTAGGATTTTTAGTCGTGTTTTGCACGCGAAGCTATAGGTTTTAACCTATGAGCGGAACTTGTGTCGTTTTAGTTTCCGACTTGATTTTAATATGCAATTGCGATGTGTTATGATATGTAGGTACCACACTAGGATTTCAAGACGGTGAAGAAGAGGATGGTGACATTGACATCGGCAAGCAAGAGCAAGGTGAGTAGATCTATATCTACCGGGGAAATCGGGTGGATGGCGTATAGCACCCCCGCAAAGTTTTGATGGAAACTGATTTATAGAATATGGATAAGGAAACCTAGATTTGGAAACTAGGGTTAGAGTTAAATGATAGTTAGTGAAACCATATTAGAAACTAAAGATAGTTAGAAATGATATAATACGGCTAATATGTGATGACAGGATTTGAGGATGATGTTTGACGATATTGCCGTTTAGGATACTATAGGACTAGATAGTCGACGTAGATGTGTCATCCGAACCATACATATTTCTAAACTGAAGAGTCGTATGCATCTTTTAAACAGATACCTTGAGGGACGTTACGGAATTTCAAATGATATCTTTTCCTTAAAAACACCGTAACCCCTATTTTCAAAAACTACGACTCGCTCTTTAAAAATCTGATTGTATGGTTCGGGTGTGTATGTTAGATTAGATACTTATACTTTTAGAGGAGATAGAATGTTTATGTAAACTCGACTTGATGTGAGGTATAAATGCGATGAAAGAATATAAGACGGATATAATGATATGATGATAATTTGGTATACGGATGCGAGTCGATTGAGATGGTTGATACCTTGTCTGTCCCCTGATATGGGATCGTTATGGATGTGACCTGGGACATAGGTATATAGTTACATTTATATATGTTGTGAAACATGTGTGATATGCCATACGGTGGATTATACCGTACGTGATGTTGTGTGGTTAGATGCCGATTGATAGATTCACCGACTCGGTCATATTAGATACGTATACCTATCAGCATTTGCATATGATTTACCTTTATGCTGCATTCATGTTTTCTGCATTTCATTATTTGTACTTGTGCTAGTATACCTGCACCATTATCGATGATGCGTATGTTAGACGTACACAGATTTGCTGGCTCACACACTTCATCATCGATAATTGCCATGTCACTACACAGCAGGATTGCTACATTATGATACAACTCCTTGCATAATTTACTTGCTATTGTTGCATATGCACCTTTATATGATGTTGTATTTGACTTGGAGAAATTGGGAACCGCAGGATGTATTTTAAAAACGGGAATCATTTAAAAGAGCGGTTTTCCTTTAATATCTCATATCACTGTCCCATGTTGCATGATATTGAGATATGCTGTTTTCATGAGATTTCTGGATTTGAGAACCATGGCTATTTCAAAAAAAAGTAAGTACTGTTTTAAATACCCGGTTTCTCTTGATATGATATTTCAGTGCGTCCACCATGCGTTTTCTCGGTTCTAAGACGTGTGACATGTGAAACCCAATCGAGGAGCCGGATGAGGCTGATTGCGGTTACATGGTGGACCCGGTAAGGTACCCCGGGGCAAGAAGCTCGAGGTGTAGACGATGAGCCTGGCAGGGGCAGACTGCCTACCGGTGATAGCATTTGGACCTAGCAGTTATCCGGAGGATATCGACCGGAGTCATGAGATGGATATAGGCCGATCCGTACTGCCGGAGCCCGCGGGCCGATCCCGCAGATGATACGGAGCCTGAGATATATGAGTATTTACGTGCCGATGCTGGGCACAGGTTTCATGATGTTTTTGGGTGTCAATGTTGGATACCCAGGTTCCATGATTTTGATGTGTCGCGAGAGACACCATTGATTTATATCCTCATACTTTCATGTACACAACTTTATGATATTTACGTGCATACAGACATTGATCATATGGGTGGATGAGATCCACATGCATACATGCGTTTCTTTTACTGTTGGATGTTATCCACATGTTTATAGGCATTGACTACCTTGTTGGCACATATACAGACCCGGTATATCATAGTATTACCTTCATGATATAGTTGACCTAGGAGTCGTTGTTTATTCGATTTCTATTTGTTGATATATTTCTATTCACGAGTTGGAAACTCACCCCCGTTGTGCCATAGTTCTTTCAGGTAGACCGCAGGGATCAGTAGCGGCTTCGCTGGCACACAGTTGCATTCGGGTGTTTTGCATTGGTAGGTGGGACATTTGTATCGTACCCACTCTTGTATCCACATTTCATATTATATCTAGTCAACTCCATCAATCAAAATTAGTAAATTTTATAAGTAATGAGACTTAGTGTGATTGTGGCTGCGAGACTTAGGGCGAGGGGTTTTCCGCTACTTGTGGTTTTTATGTCTTGCTTTTCTTTATCTTTTGTGGTGATCTTCGCCGTTGGGCGTCGTATACTTATTTATATTGTCTTGCATGGTTGTGATCCACCGTTTGGCGAAGCGCTAGCTCCCGCTTGGGGATGCTTTTATCATTATCTTGTATATGTGGTTTTGGATCAAAATGTACAAAGGAGGTGCTGCCCAAATTTTTAAAGGACGAAACATGTTTTCAAACTAGTAAATTCCACTTGCATTTTCATGTCTCTTTTCTATGCATTTTAAGAAAACTTGATCTCATTATACCTTTATTTCAAAACTTCACCTCCTTTATTTTCTTAAAAAGGTTTAGATTTCTGGGTTTCAGCTTACTTGAATTACGTTACGCCTTTAGACGTTGCGTGATTTAAGTGCCGGTCATGAGCTAATATTTTGGGTCGTGACGTACCCAGTCTCTACTGAGCACCCGTATACCATCTTTGATTTCAAACACTAATGGATGTGGGATCATCCATCTCCTATCATATGGGTCAAGAAGCGTATACGCTAGTCTACTCTGGAATATCGATGCCCTGTCTCGATACACCCTCGACTAGGATCATTATAGGATGTACTTATGGACCGCCCTGGCCCCACTAGTATGATCTCCATCATAGTCCTAGCAGTCAAGTACACATCTTAAGGGCTTTATCAACATGTGAGAGTAAGACAGTATCACAATACAAGTCAATATGTTAAGACAAAGAGCAACCAGATAGCATACTATCATGTCGAGTAAGAAAGTCCTCTTTATATATATCCAAGCATCCACTATAATATACATCATATGTACAATAATGGCCTCTAGGGTATATACATTACTAACAATCTCCCACTTGCACTAAGGCCAGTTGTTGTAGTATCTCATACCCAACATCCCGAAGAGTCTCTAAAATTTTATCTGAGGTATGGCTTTCGTGAGTGGATCCGCTGTGTTTTCCTTCGTGTCAACTCTCCTGACTTCGATCTCCCGGCGATCAACTATCTCCCGGATCAGGTGATACCGCCTCAGAATATGTCCGGATCTCTGATGGGACTTGGGTTCCTTAGCCAAGGCCACTGCTCCATTGTTATCTCAATACAAAGGTATTGGATGCTCAATGAATGGAACCACACCAAGTTCAGTTATGAACTTTTTCATCCAGACATTCTCTTTGGCAGCATTGTTGGCAGCGATGTATTCAGCCTCTATCGTCGAGTCTGCCACGGTTTCCTGTTTGGAACTCTTCCAACAAACTACCCCTCCATTGAGGGTAAAGACAAATCCTGAGACCGACTTAGAGTCGTCCTTATCACTCTGGAAGCTCGAATCCGTAAAGGACTCAACTTGGAGTTCTCTGTTACCATACACAAAGAACATCTCTATAGTCCTTCTCAAGTACTTGAGAATGTTCTTCACAATTGTACAGTGACTCTCTCCTGGATCTGCTTGATACCTACTCACCACACTTAGTGAGTATGCTACATCGGGTCTGGTACACAGCATCGCATACATGATAGAGCCTACTGCCGAAGCATAGGGTATCTCTTGCATGCGAGCTCTCTCCAAATCAGGCTTAGGAGACATCTTTTTGGAGAGAGTGAGTCTAGAGATCGTCGGTAAATTACGACGCTTGGATTCTTCCCTACTAAATCTCTTTAGTATGGTGTCAATGTACCTGGATTAGGACAATCCTAGTATCCGTTTAGATCTATCTCTATAGATCTTAATCCCCAATATGTAGGATGCATCACCTAGATCTTTCATTGAGAATCTTTGTGATAAGAAGAGCTTGACCAAGTGTAGCATAGGAACATCATTTCCTATCAAGAGTATGTCATCCACGTATAATACGAGGAAGTCAATCTTACTCTATGCCATTTTCTTGTATATACAAGATTCATCTACGTTCTTGATGAATTCAAACTCTTTGACTGCAACATCAAAATAGATGTTCCAACTCCGTGATACCCGCTTTAACCCGTAGATGAATTTAAGCAGCTTGCATACTTTCCCGCTGCTTCCACTGTCTACGAAGCCCTCTGGCTGAGTCATGTACACGCACTCTTCTAAATCACCATTTAGAAAGGCAGTCTTAACATCCATTTGCCAGATTTCGTAGTCATGGTATGCAGCGATGGAAAGTAGGATCCGGATGGACTTAATCATAACCACTAGAGAAAATGTTTCATCATAATCCACACCTGGTCGTTGACGAAAACCTTTTGCAACAAGTCTAGCTTTGAAAGTCTCAACTTTTCCATCTACACCAAGTTTCTTCTTAAAGATCCATTTGCTCCCAATGGGTTTTACCCCTTCAGGAACAACTTCCAAAGTCCATACTTCGTTGGTGTACATGGATTCCATCTCAGATCGCATGGCATCCAGCCATTTCACAGAGTCCTCACTCATGATGGCCTAATCGAAGCTAGTTGGGTCATCATCTTCCATGATGCAATCCTCGCTCCCACCATCAACGAGAAAACCGTAGTATCTCTCAGGTGGATGAGGAACCCTACTAGATCATGTAGGATTGCTAGGCACACGCACAAGGGTCTACGAGGCATCAACCATGCCTGATTTAAAATTTAGCCATGCCGAACAATCCAAAGCCGGATCTTTAAACTAGAGATTAGGAGAAAACAAGCATGTTAAACATTTTAGCACTAAGTGAGAGGGATTACAACCTTTGTAGATCCGGTCCTTCACTTCTAAACCTCCGTGTTGAGGTCCCTTCGCTGCGATCATCGTGTTCCGGACTCTCGAGAGGCTCCACGAAGAGAATGATGCAAACTTGCTTCCGATCTTCGATAACAAAGATGATCTACCTTGAAGTTTCATTAACACAAGCTCTCACTCACAAAATGAAGTGAACACCCTCATCTAAATGGCAATGATAGATGAGCATGATGAGGTAGGATTTTTACTCTCATTTGTTTTCTTATACTCACTCATTTTCATCACTTAGGAAAAACCTAGAAAGCTTTTCCATGAAGAAAGAAGGAAGAAGAAGATGAATAATAATTAGAATCCTTTTATGATGAATAATGAAAAGAAGATAATGATTAATTATGCAACAATGGTCAACTAAACCTTTGTAGAGATTTAACTAGGGCTAGGGTTTGGGTTGGGTTAAGTATGAGTCACTTGAAAATATCTTACACAAAACAAAAAGGAAAACCTTCTAGAAGGTTCATGAATGAACTAACCCAAATCTATTACCCAATTCAAACCCTAATCTTTTTTAATCTCCACTAAACAAGTTGCATTAGTAATCATATCATGTTACAATATTATATATCACATATATAATATTTATTGTAACAAAATAAAATAATACAATTAACATATATCGCATATATATCAATGTATTACCCAAGTGAGAAAAAGAATCTTTTAGTGAGCTAATATTAGTTAATGTAATTTAATATATCATATATATTATTATACATTAAATTATCGAATCAACACTTGATTCGACAATCCGGCTATATCGCATATAACCGACTAATATCTCATTTACCGATTCATCGAATCAACACTTGATCCGATGACCCGGCTGATATCATATATCGCGAGAATAGAATACGATATCTCATATCGCATTATCCTCGGTCCCGCACATATCACATACGTGCTCCTACTCCGTTTTTCCTGAACCAAGAAAGCTCTGTGTAGGACTCTAAAGAATCGTAAATACGCCGGCAGTAGGTGATGATCATATCAAACACCCATAAGCTGCAAGCGGTCAGCTAAACGTAACAGCCACCCAGGTATTGAGCGCTCAGAAGATCAACAAGCAAGCCTGTAAATTCTTCTGTGAATCCAATCAGTAACACTCCCGTACAGTCCGGTCTCGTCGTATGATATGTCGCATATCTCGCCTAGGGGTGGTAAACGTCAGACCCCAGTAGCTTGATAAGTTGTGTCGATATGAGGTCTATAACAGTTCGAGAAACTACTGGTAACACTTACCGGTAAATCTCATCAACCCTGGCCATGGATTTCCAGTTATAGCCAATCGAGCACAGCGCAACATCAACTCCCTATACCGGGAGAGACGAATCCCCTCCTATCGCTTATTGCCTCTATGTGGTTCGGGACTGTACCCAAAATCCACCTTTTTGCACACCCTCTTGGAGGTGGTATGATGGAAATCAAAGCACAGTGGGAATCACACAAGACTCTATGACGATCTCGGGTCAACAGACTACTCTGTACCAGTGTCACCGGAGAACTGCCATCTGACGTGAGGTATAATACCATCTGGGTGTTCTCGGCGAGTCCGCCCAGTGTACCCAGTCTCCACCGAGCACCCATACACCATCCTTGATGTCAAACACCGATGGATATGGGATCATCCATCGCCCATCATATGGGTCAAGATGCGTATACGCTAGTCTACTCTGGTGCATCGATGCCCTGTCTCGATACACCCTCGACTAGGAATAGTTATAGGATGTACTCGTCGACTACCGTGGCCCCACTAGTATGATCTCATCATAATCCCAGTAGTCGAGTACATATCCTAATGGATTTATCAACATGTAACATAAAGATAATCAAAGTACATGTTAAGATAAAGTACAACCAGATAGCGTACTATCATGTCGAGCAAGAAAGTCCTCCCTATATATGTCCAAGCATCCATTACAATATACATCGTATATACAGTAATGGACTCTAGGGCATACATATAACTAACAGATCGGTGGAGAGACTTGGGTTCGTTGGAGACTATTGAATCCTCTGGTTTCACTAAATCTTCAGTTGTAGTTTGTATAGCTGGAACTTCTTCCAGTTCTACCACTTTGCCACTAATTCCTTTTACAAGAAATTCCTTTTATAAAATGGTAGCATGTTGAGCAACAAACACCTTTTGTTCCTCACTGTGATAAAAAAATATCCATATGAATTCTTTGGATATCCCACAAACTTGCAAAGAACTGATCGTGCCTCGAGTTTGTCCGGATTTTGCCTTTTGACATAGGCCGAATAACCCCATATCTTAACTCGTTTAAGATATGGTCTCTTCCTACTGCATATCTTATATGGTGTGGTAGGTACATATTTAGATGGAACTTGATTCAATAGGTATGCTGCTGTCTCAAGTGCATAACCCCAAAAGAAAATAGGCAACTCAGCGGTGCTCATCATAGAGCGCACCATATCTAATAGGGTGCGATTCCTCCGCTCTGATACACCGTTGTGTTGTGGTGTATATGGAGGAGTAAGCTGAGAGAGAATCCCATTTTCTTTTAGATAGTCCAGGAACTCATTGCTCAAGTATTCTCCTCCTCGATTAGATCGAAGGATTTTAATAATTTTACCCGTTTGGTTCTCGATTTCGTGCTTATATTCTTTAAATTTCTCAAAAGCTTCAGACCTGTGTTTCAACAGGAACACATGTTCGTATCTTGAGAGATCGTCAGTGAATGTAGTGAAGTACGAAGAACCATTTCTGGCATGTGTAGATATGGGACCACATACATCACTATGTATCAGTCCCAAGAGTTCCGTAACTCTTTCTCCATGTCCAGTAAACGGAGTTTTGGTCATCTTGCCTTTGATACATAACTGGCAAGTGTCATAAGATGAAAATTCTAACGGATTCAAATATCCATTCTCTAGTCGTGCCGCATTGATATGACCTAATCTACAATGCTATAAGAAGGATTCATTCATTTCTGAACTCTTCCTCTTGTGTGTGTTTTGTACATTAAGAACTGTGGTTTGAATTAGAACGTATATGCCATTATTTAGCGAGCCTGATCCAATCAACTTTTGATTCAGGAAGATATTCATAACATTATCCTGTGCTACAAAATTATATCCTTATTTACTTAATAAAGAAACTGATATAAGATTTCATATCAGGGTTGGTATGTAATAAAATTCGTTCAGAATCAATGTATCACCATTTGGTAATACAAGGTGATATTCGCCAACTGCTTTGGCTGCAACATTTTCACCATTCCCTACTCTTACGGAATGATCACCCATTCCTAGTTCTCTACCTTTCCTTAGCCCATGCAACATATTATATCTGTGGGATTCTAATCCGGTATCAAATACTCAGGACGTAGAGTGAACAGAGAAATAGTTCTCGGTAACTAACACACCCGAAGAAGACGCATCAACATGCTTATTCTTCGTTTAGGCGGCGTGGGAATCCGGATATGTCCCTATTTCCTGCTCAGTCTTATAACAATTATAAGAAAGAACGGAACCAATGTTCCCTGTTCAGTATAACAAGCGGGTTCGGTCAATACATCCATATTATTATCTTGATTAAGGCCTGACATGGTCGCTACCTTGAGAGAGAGAAGAAAATACTTTAGCATATGCTCTTGCAAGATTAGATGGGTTATTATCTTATCTAATCAGGATGGCTCCCGCTGGTTTTATCAAATCTTTCTTCAAAACCTTAAAGGTAAGACTAGTTGGGATACACCTTACAAGTTCGCCAATCTTTCAGTCACGCCAGTGTTGGTACTTTGAGGGAGGTTTCTCGTGCTTTCGCACGGACCTAACTAAAATAAATATCGTTTTCCCAGAGGCATAACCCCGTTAACACCTTTCTAAATACCTACTTGATTGGCTAATTGTGATGTATAAACTCTCCCAGGAGTAACTCTTACTCGCAGTGGGTATCGAGATCCAACCATCTCATAGAAAGTATGCAATCTCATCACAAATTTCAACACTTGAAATTCTCGATAATACTTTTACCCCAAGCGATCTATGACCTTGACAATGTCAATAAACTATAAATCGCAAGTCAAGTTCAATCCGTATATTTCATGATTGAATTAAACCCACCCGCACAACCCTTGACAAGGTCAATAAGACCGTACGACTATCCTAATCCAATCGCATCTCATGCTTTAGCTGATAAGCACTAATTAGCTACCGTACACTACACCTTGACAAGGTCAACTAACGTAGTACGAATACTAAATATTACTTATCTGAAATGACAGAGGGCTACATCAGGTTTTTATGAAAACCATTTGCGTAATGAACTTGATATCGTTTGTAGAAACAAGTGATTTTGAAAAGGAGTGTTTTTGAGGCTTTTACTAGTTTCGCTAAGGAGGTCACTCCCGGTGAAGGGATCTCGGCTCTTTCCTTATCGAATAAGGTGCAGGATATTTCACAAATACCACTTTGCAAAGCAAGAACTATAGAAGCAATCAAAAACAAAACCGAGTAAGTTGTAGCATCTGCTAGTTTCGCTAAAGAGGTCACTCCCGGTGAAGGGATCTCGGCTCTTTCCTTATAGAATAAGGTGATGGATATTCTACAAGGAATACCGCTATGCAAAGCAAAAACTAGAGCTACCCTTTTTGAAAATTTGATTCTACAACATCTTTTAAGATTTTTTTCTTTCATTAATCTCATTAATGAAGTCCCATCATTTATGCTTCCTAAGCATCACAGAAGAAACGAAAATACAACGTACGCTTATGCCATCCGCATTCGCCACAGTGTCCCGTTATGCACCGTTAGGTTACTTAACTAACGGCATAGCGGGGCAGAACTAGCGCGGGTGCAAAACATAAGCAACGTTTATTATATATCATATATATAATAATAAAGTATTCGTCTCAAACATATAAAGTGATCGCATAACAGAATATCAGCAGCAGAAGATAACATATGAAATATTGGATATACTAGGAGGTCCGTGTTTTATTTTAGGCCTGTATAAAACACGGATTCTACGGCCGCGATGAATAGCCAAACCCACATCCCTAGACCCCTACGAGAGCGACAAGAAACCCTACCAATTCTATAGTTAGGAAACCCGGACTCGACTCCTCGAAATGGTCTCCCACTAGACTCTAGAACCCGGTTACTTGTGCTCCCCACCTTGGGTCTATCCTAATGCGGAAAAGTAAATAATATACAACAATGGTGACATTATCCTCAACCCAGAAGTTCCTCAATAAAAGAATATTACATACAATGAATTTTACATGAATGAAAATAAAAACTCTCATCTCATATAAAACCCCCAGCTATTTAAAACACGACGATCCAATATAACATATCACAGCAACACATAACATCACATGTCATCAACGTAAGTAAATATGTGTATCCCAATTGTCGTTGACATATAGCAACGAAAACGGCGATACACCACATATTACACTTACGGCCGCAGAAAAGAAAATGTCAAACTACAACATTTAGAATCCACAATCATCTTAGACATCATAAACCAAAATATCACATATCTCAGATTTCATGCCTAACAATATGAATTCCAAATATTGTATCACATTCTAAAAAAATCTAGACGATGTTAAACATTCCGATCGAATCAACAAACACCTAAAATTTCTTAAAAAGCTCAATACTTGAGCGCAGTTTAAAAATACTCAGTACATGCCACAGTACCTATGGACCAGCCGTAGAAGGGTCAACCTTTGCCTCACCTATGGCGCCGCGGAACTACCGCAAACCCTAGGGTTTGGCAGCGGTTCTTACGCTCATAGAATCGAGTTAGGGTTTCGTTCTTCTAGAGGGTCTATTGAATCACTTGCACAATATTTGAATGTTCTTTAACTAGGAAAAAATCCAACACTTGGAAAATTTTCCGGCGAGGGTTAAAGTGGTTATTTGTTTAACACCGTCTAAATAACCTGAAACAAAGCTAGAATTAAGAATGCGAAACACTCTGAATTGCCTTTGTATAAAGATAACATCATATGCAAATTTAGCAAAAACAAGCAACACCTGAAATACTAAAACCCAGAGACTGGAACACACTGAAAAATTCAACTGTGAAATCCTAATTCTGGCCAAGCAGGCCGGTTTTAACACTGATGTGGCTGCCAAATTCCGGTGAGGGGGGCTGAATTTTTCACTGTGTTCATGTTGCATCTCATACAACATTCTGCAGTTGCTAAAATAATTTTTTGACATCTTAAAAAATTCGACAGATTAAAAAATTCGACAGAACCGAGGGTTTTAAATCGGGTGTTTTGGAGTTTTTTCGGTTTCATAATCCTACAAAATCCGTCTAATTCTCTAGCTTGGTTCTGATACCACTGTGGGTTTCCTAAGCACAACAGCAAGGTTTCGTGTCGTATCATCCATGCCAAATTAAAATCTTTCCATGCTAAAAGAACCCTAGCCTGGAATCTTAACTAGAGAATCATACGAAAACAAGATTTAAACAACTTTTACAACTAAGTGAGTAGAGATTACAACCTTTGTAGTCCGTTCCTTCACTTCTATAGCTCCTTGTTGTGGTCCCTTCGCTGCGATCAACGAACTCCCGGACTTTTGAGAGGCTCCACAAGATGTATGATGCATGCTTACTAGAAGTCTTCAAAGTGTATAATGATCTACGTCGAGGAAACACGGACTCAAGCTTTCACTTCACTAATATGGAATTAGTGAAACTAACACCCTAAACTATATGGCTAGTATAGAAGAAGATGATGAAGTAGGAATTTTGCTCATTTTAGAATTTAATTTCTCACTATTTTCTTTATCTCCTCAAAACTAAAGAGAGAGCTTGAGAGAGATGAAGATGAAGAAGATGAATGAATAATGAGCTTGAGGTTAGAAATGCAACCATGGTGAGTATATCTCATACACTAACCATAGTAGAGAATAAACCATGGTGTGTGGTTAATGGTTGGGTTAATAAATATCTATAAGTAAAACAAAAGAAGTGGACTTAGTCTATGTTCTACTAGCTTCCATCCAAGCTCAACCATGACAAAATCCACTAATTTTGAATTACTTAATAAATAAATATAAAACCTTAACATTAACCTAGTATGGTGTGAGTCTCATACATACATGTTACATGTGTAACTTAGCATATCACAATGATATATATGACATATATATTATTTGTGAACAAAAGAAAATAATACAATTAACATATATCACATATATATCAATGTATCATAAATGTGAGAAAAAGAAATACTTAAGTGAGCTAATATTAGTTAATGCAATATAATATATCAAATATATAATTATACATTAAATTATTAAATCAACACCTGATTTAATAATCCGGTTATATCACATATAACCGACTAATATCAAATGTATCGTTTTATCGAATAAACACTTGATCCGATAATCCGGCTATATCACATATAACCGATCGATACACAAATCACGAGAATAGAATGCGGTATCACATACACGCATTAATCTCGGTCCCGCACATATCACATATGTGCTCCTACTCCGTTTTACCTGAGCCAGGAAACCTTTGTGTAGGACTCTAAACACTCGTCAATACTCCGGCAGTAGGTGGTGATCATATCAGTACCCCCAAGCCGTCAGCGGTCAGCTAAACGTAACGGCCACCCGGATATTGAGCGATTAGAAGATCAACAAGCAAGACTGCTCATACTCCTGTGAGTCCAATCAGTAACACTACCGTACAGTCCGGTCTCTTCGCCTGATATGTCGCATATCCAGTCTAGGGTTGGTAAACGTCAGACCCCAGTAACCGATAAGTCGTGTCGATGTGAAGCTCATAACCGGTCGAGAAATTACTAATAACACTTACCAGTAGATCTCCATATCATCCCTGGCCAGGGACTTCCTGTTATAGCTAATCGAACACATCTCAACATCAACCCCCAATACCGGGAGAGACGAAACCCTTCCTATCGCTCATTGCCTCCATGTGATTCGGGACTGTACCCAAAAGCCACCGTTTTGCACGTTCTATTGAACGTGGTAAGGTGGAAATCAAAGCACAGTGGGAATCACACAAGACTCTATGACGATCTCGGGTCTACAGACTAACCTGTACCAGTGTCACCAGAGAACTGCTATCTGACGATTGGTATAATACCAACTGGGTGTTCTCGGCAAGTCCGTTCTGTGTACCCAGTCTCCACTGAGCACCCGTATACCATCTTTGATATCAAACACCAATGGATGTGGGATCATCCATCGCCCATCATATGGGTCAAGAAGCGTATACGCTAGTCTACTTTGGAATATCGATGGCCTGTTTCGATACACCCTCGACTAGGAACATTATAGGATGTACTTGTGGACTACCCTGGCCCCACTAGTATGATCTCCATCATAGTCCTCGTAGTCAAGTACACATCCTAAGGGCTTTATCAACATGTGAGAGCAAGACAGTGTAACATTTCAGAAAATATAAAATATTATTTTTGGAATTTAATATTAAAGTATTATATTTTGCGAAAACTACCCGATTTGCGAATTTGGGGTTTTCGTAAAATGGTATAAATATATATACCAATAATTGTGAAATAATTGGAGATTAAAATGATTTATTCATTTAAAAATATATTTATTGGATTTGGCATTTTTATAATTAATTATATGCAGTTTGAATAAAAATTGATTAACGCACTACTAATCGCGATTAAGCCAAATCCGTGTTTCTACATTTTTCCATGATTAGTGCACCATGACATGTTGCATTTTTGTTGCATGTTGTTTCATTGGTATTTGTTGATATTTGGTCTTTAGAGAAAAAGGAAAAAGAAAGTGAATTATTGAAGAGAGAGAAGGGGGGGACCACATCATGACAAGATGCATGGCATGAAAGAGAGAGTGAGGGTGAGAATAAGAGAGAGGGGGGCTTCCCATTTCCCTTCATTCTCCTCCAATTGTTTGCTTCATTTTCTTACTCCTTATCTCCCTCTACCTCCACCTCTAAGTATCATCTCCATTTCTTCACCAAAACCCTATACCATCTTCATTAAAAATGATCCCCACTTCATTCTCAACATATTGGACCTTGGAAGTTTGGATTTTGGAGACTTTGGGAAGCTAGGGATTTTTCTTAAGTTGCATTTGTTGGATCTGGTGCCCTAAAAGTCAATTATTGGATCACAGGCACGTGATTGCAATAATTGAGGGACGACCTATACCGGTAGGACAGTCTTACTCAAGATGATAGTATGCTATCTGGTTTACCTTTATCATCGTATACTGCTTCAGGTGACCTTACAGGTCGCTATTACACGTTGATAGAGCCCTTATGATTCTTGCTTGACTACCAGCAGTATGATGGCGATCATATACGTGAGAGTTGGGTAGTCTATAAGCACATCCTTAAAGTGGTCCCTAGTCGTGGGAGATTCGAGACTGGGCATCGATACTCCATTAGTAGACTAGTTATACAGTCGAGACCCCGACGAGGGGCGTGCTTCGTAGACCCTCGTGCGTGTGCCTAGCAACCCTACAGTGGTATCAGAGCCTAGCTAGAGCTTTAGGCGAAGTGTAGACGAAGTTAGAAATCGGATCGAACCCCGAAACCCTAATCTATACCCTTCTCTGGACATTTTCTGAAAATGTAGTTTTTTCCAAATTAAAAATAAGCAAAAAATTCAGCAGGGTTTTCTAGGAGTTACTGTGCAACACGTGGGCCCAACTCCATAAAGGAGCCGCAGAACCGCGGCCGTACCCCAGGTCGCGCGGCGGTTCCGCGGCCATTACATGGCTTCTTTGGCCACTATTTGCACAGTAATGTTCTTATATGGTTTTTGTATTTTCTGGGTAATTTTAATTTATACTCAAGAGTTGAGTTTTCTGGGTTGTATTGGGAGTTCGTTGATTCGATCGGAAAGTTTAACTTCGTCTATGTGTTTTTCCGGGTAATTTAGAACGTGTTAAAAAGTTCGACCGGATATCAATAACTCACTTTTTCCCGACCCGGAAAATTTCCAAGTGTTGGATTTTTCCGTTGTTTGAGAACGTCTGAATCGTGCAAGTTACGCAATGGACCCTCTAGAAGACAACAAACCTTAACTCGATTATATGACCGTCTTGAACTGTCTTTTGAACCTTAGGGTTTGGGGCAGTACGGCGTGCCACATGTGAGGCATTGGCTTGACCCTTCTACGGCTGGACCGTTGGTACTGTGGCATGAAATGGATGTTTTTAAACTCCCCTTAAGTGTTGAGCTATTGGGAAAACTTGGGTGTTTGATTATTCGATCAGAAAGTTTAACATTGTCTATTTATCTGGAATGTGATACAATAATTGGAATCCACATCTAGTTATGAGATAACTAATTTGAATGTTATAGACATAGCAGTTTAGTCTCACATGATCGGTTGCCACGGAATTTTGATGTGATCAAAAATCCGTCGCAATCACGTAGCGTACGCGGATACTCGCCAGGTAAACTTAATGGACAACCATGCCCCATAGCCCCGACCAAGTGACTGTAGGAGAACCCCATCGCCAAAAGCATCCGTTCGGGTGGTTGCGGCAGCGATGTTCCGCTTTAGTGCACTTCGTCGACGGCATCGGGGGTACGGCCGTCTACTAAAGTTTGCGACGAGCATTCGATCAGATTGTCGGGAATCTTGTTGAATTACCCGACTTGATATTGAAAAGAGTTTTCGATAATGAGACTAAAATGCGGGGTTTATAATCGTTAGGCATGCGATGTCTAAGAAATTCATTTGGTTAGGCATGCGATGTCTAAGGAGGTTGCGGATTCCAACTGTTGTAGTTTTACACTTTCTTTTCTGCGACCGTAAGTGTAATATGCGATATCGCCGGTTTCGTTGCTATATGTCAACGATAATTGGGATGCGTATATTTACTTACGTTGATGACATGTGATGTTATGTGTTGCTGGATATGTTATATTGGATCGTCGCGTTTTGAATAGCCGGGTTTTTTTTATGTGAGATGAGTGTTTTTTCATTTTCATTCATGTAAAATTAAATGTATGTAATATTCTTTTATTGGGGCACTTCTGGGATGAGGTTGATGTCACAATTTGTATATTATTTACTTTTCCGCACTAGGATAGACCCAAGAAGGAGAGCACAAGTAACCGGGTTCTGGAGTCCAGAGGGAGACCAACTCGAGGAGTCGAGTCCGGGTCTCCTAACTCTAGAATTGGTAGGGTTGCTTGCCGCTCTCGTAGGGGTCTAGGGGTATGGGTTTGTCTATTCATCACGACCGTAGAATCCGTGTTTTATAGAAGCTCAAAATAAAATACGGACGTCCTAGTATATCCAATGTTTCATATGTTTCTTCTGCTGCGATATCTGTGATGTGATCATTTGATATGTTGTGATAGATACAGTATATAGTATATATGATATATTATATAGACGTTACTTATGTTTTACACCCGCGCAAGCCCTGCCCCGCTCTGCCGTTAGTTACCTAACCTAATGGTGCACGAGGGGACATCGAGGCGAATACGGATGGCATAAGTGTATGTCGTATTTATCTGTGATGTTTAGGTGACTTCAATGATGGGACTTCATTAATGTGATTAATGAAAGAAAAAGAAACCTAAAAGATGTTGTGGAATCAAATTTTCAAAAACAGGTAGCTACAGCTCTGGCTTTGCATCGCGGTGTTCCTTGTAGAATATCCTGCACCTTATTCGATAAGGAAAAGGCCGAGATCCCTTCACCGGGAGTGACCCCTTTAGCAATGACTGGCAGATGCTACAACCCTCGGTTTTGTCTTTTGATTGCTTTTCTAGTTCTTGCTTTGCACAGTGATATATATGATATGTCTTGCACCTCATTCGACGAGGAAAGAGCCGAGATCCCTTCACCGGGAGTGACCTCTTTAGCGAAACTAGAAAAAGCCTAAAAAACACTCCATTTTAAAATCATTTGATTCTACAACGATATCAAGTTCATTACGCAATAGGTTTTCAGAAAAATCTGTCGTAGCCCTCCGTCATTTCAGATAAGTTGTATATAGTATTCGTGTTACATTTGTTGGCTTTCGTCAAGGTGTAGTGTGCGGTAGCTATATGCTACTTATCTGCTGCATATGATGCGATTGGATTAGGGTAGTCGTGCGGCTTTGTTGGCTTTCGTCAAGGGTCGTGCGGGTGGGTTTAATTCAATCAGGAAATGACGGGTTGAACTTGACTTGTAGCCTATGGTTTGTTGGCTTTCGTCAAGGTCATAAGATGCTAGGGGCAAAATATTATCGGGAATTTCAAGTGTTGAAATTTGCAATGAGATTGCATACCTTCTATGAGATAGTTGGATCCCGATACCCACTGCGAGTAATTGTTACTCGTGGGAGAGTTTTACACATTACAATTAGCCGATCACGTAGGTGTCTAGAAAGGTGTCAACGGGGTTACGCCTCTGGGAAAACGAGGTTTACTTTTATTAGGTCCGTGCAAAAGCACGGGGAATCTCCCTCAAAGTACCGACACTGGCCTGGCTGAAAGATTGGCGAAGTTGTAAGGTGTAATTAATCCCGGCTAGTCTTTCCTTTTAGGGTTTTAAGGAAGATTTGATAAAAATAGTAGGAGCCATCCTGATTAGATAAAATAATAACCAATCTGATCTTACAAGAGCATACGCTGAGTGTTTTCTTCTCTCTCTCTCCAGGTAGCGACCATATCACGCCTTAATCAAGATAATAATACGGATGTATTGACCGAACCCGCTTGTTATACTGCGCTGGGGAACGTTGGTCCCGCTCCAACTTATAAATGTTATAAGACAGAGCAGGATTTAGGGGGATTACCAGAATTCCCGTGCCGCCCAAACGAAGAAAGTGCATGCTGAGGCATCTTCTTCGGGTGTGTTCATTACAGAGAACTGTTTCTCAGTATCCTTTACGTCCTGAGTATGAGATACCAGATCAGGATCCCGCATATGTAATCTGTTACATGGGATACAGAAAGGTAGAGAATTGAGAACGGGTGATAAGTTTCATGAGACAGAAAACGGTGCAAGTGTTGCAGCCAAGTCTGTTGGTCACTGTCACCCTGTATTACCAGAATACATTGATTCTGAACGAATGTTATTAGATACCGAACCTGATATACAACATCATATCAGTATCTTTATTAGTAAAGAAAGGATATAATTTTGTATTGTTGGATAATGTTTTGAACATTTCCTATATCAAGAGTTGATCGGTTCAGGCACGTTATCTAAAAGCATTGTTGTTCTAAATCAAACTACAGATTCTTAGTATACAGAACACACACAAGAGGAAGAGTTCATAAATGAACGAATCCTTCTTGAGGTATTGTAGACTAGGCCATATCAATGTGACCCGACTAGCTGAAGTTACATATAGATGCATATTTAAATTAGTTTGAATTTACATCTTGTGAAACTTGCTGGTTATGTCACAAAGATAAGATGACCATAGCTCTTTTTATTGGAAACAGAGAAAGAGTTAGTGAACTCTTGGGATAATACATGTTGATGTATGAAGGTCCCCTGTCTACACATGCCAAGGCCGGTTCTTTGTACTTCGTTACATTCTCTAATGATCTCTCAAGATTCAGACATATGTTCCTGTTGAAACACAAGTCCGAAAAGCAAGCTTTTGAGATATTCACAGAATATAAGTTAGAAGTAGAGAACCAAAATGGGTATAAGTATTATGTCCTTTGATGTGATCAGGGAGGAGAATACTGGAGCACGGAATTCCTGGATTATTTAAAAGGAGAATGAGATTCTCTCTCAGTATTACTCCTCCGTATACACCACAGCACGTCGGTGTATCGGGGCGGAGCAATCACACCCTATATGATAATGTGTGCTCTATGATGAGTACTACTGAGTTACCTATTTCCTTTTGAAGGTTATGCACTTGTGAAGCTGCATACCTATTGAATGGGGTTCCGATCAAATCAGTTGCCTACCACTTCATATGAGATATGGAAAGGGAAGAGCCCATATCTTAATTTTGTTAAGATTTGGGGTTGTCCAGCCTATGTCTAAAAGCATAATCCGGACAAGCTCGAGGCAAAATCAGTTCTGGAGAAGTTTGTTGGATATCCCAAGAATTAGCAAGGGAATATCTTCTACCTAACCGAGGAACAAAAGTTGTTTTGTTTCTCAGCATGCCACCTTTGTAAAAGGGAATTTCTTGTGAAGAAATTAGTGGTCATGAGGTAGAAATGGAAGGAGTTCCAGCTGTACAAACTGCAACTGATGATTTGGTAGAACCAAAAGATTCAATAGTAACCAACGAACCTCAACCTCTCCGCCGATCTAGTAGGGTTCCTCATCCACCTGAGAGATACTTCGGTTTCTCTATGACAGTGGGAGCGAGGATTGCATCATGAGATGATGACCCATCTATTTTCAAGCTGGCCATCAGGAGTAAGACTCTGTAAGAATGGCTGGATGCTTAACGATCTGAGATGGAATCCTTATACACCAACAAAGTATGGACTTTGGTTGCTTTATCTAAAGGGTTAAATCCCCATCAGAAGCAAGTATATCTTGAGAAGATTACTTGGTGTACATGGAAAAGTTGAGACTTTCAAAGCTAGACTTGTTAATGGTTTGCATCATTGACCAGGTATGGATTATGATGAAACCTTTTCTAAGTAGCTATGCTTAAGTCCATCCAGATCCTACTTGCCACGGCTACATACCATAACTACGATATCTGGCGGTTGGGTGTCATGACTGCTTTTCTAAATGATGTTTTAGAAGATAGAGTCTATAAGTACATAGTCAGAGGGCTTCGTAGACAGTGGGAGCAACAGAAACGTGTGCAAGATGTTTTATGTGATAATGCAGGCATCGCGGAGTTGGAACGTCTATTTTGATGTGTTAGTCAAAGAGTTTGACTTCATCAAAATGGTAGATGAACCTTGTATATACAAAAAGGTAGTAGGGAGTATAGTGGTAATCCTCGTAGAGTACGTGGATGACATACTCTTGATAGGGAAGAAGTTTCCTATGCTACGCTCGGTCAATCTCCGCTTATCACAAGGATTCTTCATATAGGATCAAAGTGATACCTCCTAAATCCTGGGTTTAGGATCTATGATATAGATCTAATTGGATGTTAGGATAATCACTAGATGTAGTGAGATGGTATCAATTGATCCTGGGGAGAATCACTGGAAAGGTTCCAGGGTGATAAGGACGACTGAATGTCAGTCGCAGGCATTGTCTTTACCCTCAGTAAAGGGACGGTATGTTGGAAGAGTTCCAAGCTGAATACCGTGGCATACTAGACGATAAAGGCTAAATACATCGCTACCAAAGATGCTACCAAAAAGGCAGTCTGGGTGTATATTAGTTCATGAGATGAACTTCGTTCCTACCATTGTGTGACAATGGAGTTGTGGCTTATGCCTAGGAACGCCTGTCCCATCAGTGATCCAGACATATTCTAAGGCAGTGTCACCTGATCATTGAGATGGTTGATATCCAAGGGATTGAGATCAGGAGAGTAGACTCAGAGGACAACACGGCGGATCCACTCACAAAGGCCTTTTCCCAGAGAGAGACTATTATGGGATGGTTGAGTATGAGATACTACAACCACTGTTATCAGATGGCCCTAGATCAAGTGGGAGATTATTAGTTATATGTATGCCCTAGAGGCCATTACCATACATGTGATGTATATTGTAGTGGATGCTTGGACATATATAGGGAGGACTTTCTTGCTCAACATGATAGTATGCTATCTGGTTACTCTTTACCTTAACGTGTATACTGATTGTCTCTCTGTTATATGTTGGTAAAGCCCTTACGATGTGTACTTGACTACATGGACTGTGATTCGGATCATACTAGTGGGGACATGGTAGTCCATAAGTACATCCTTCAAGGTCCCTAGTCGTGGGTGTATCGAGACGGGACATCGATATACCAGAGTAGACTAGCGTATAACTTCTCGACCCATATAGATAGGCGATGGATGATCCTATATCCATTGGTGTTTGACATCAGAGATGATATACGGGTGCTCAGTGGAGACTGGGTACACTGGACGGACTCGCTGAGAACTCCCAGATGGTATTATACCTCACGTCAGATGGCAGTTCTCCGGTGATACTGGTATAGAGTAGTCTGTTGACCCGAGATCGTCATAGAGTCTTGTGTGATTCCCACTGTGCTTTGATTTCCACCTTGCCACGTCCAAGAGGGCGTGCAAAACGGTGCTTTTTGGGTACAGTCCCGAATCACCTGGAGGCAATGAGCGATAGGAGGGGATTCGTCTCTCCCGGTATAGGGAGTAGATGTTGTGCTGTGTTCGATTGGCTATAACCGGAAATCCCTGGCCAGGGTTGCTGAGATTTACTGGTAAGTGTTATCAGTAGTTTCTCGAACTGTTATAGACCTCATAGCGACACGACTTATCGAGCTACTGGGGTCTGACGTTTACCACCCCTAGGCGAGATATGCGACATATCAGACGACGAGACCGGACTGTACGTGAGTGTTACTGATTGGATTTACAGAAGTACTAGCAGGCTTGCTTGTTGATCTTCTGATCGCTCAATACCCGGGTGGCCGTTACGTTTAGCAGACCGCTTGCGGCTTGTGGGTGTTTGATATGATCATCACCTACTGCCGGCGTATTGACGAGTCTTTAGAGTCCTACACAGGGGTTTCCTGGCTCAAGCGAAACGGAGTAGGAGCGCATATGTGATATGTGCGGGACCGAGATTGATACGATATGAGATACCGTATTCTTTTCTCGCGATTTGTGACATTGATCGGTTGTATGCGATATAGCCGGGTTATCGGATCAAGTGTTGATTCGATAAGTTGTTACTTTTGATATTTGTCGGTTATAACCGGATTATTAAATCAAGAGTTGATTTAATAATTTAATGTATAAATATATATTTGATATATTACATTACATTAACTAGTATTAGCTCACTTAAGATTTATTTTCTCACATGTTTGTGCACATTGTTTATATGTGATATATGCAAGTGTAAATGTTTGTATCATGCTTGATGATACATCAAAGATGGGTGTATGAGACTTGTACCAAGATTAGTTTTAAGATTAGGGCTATTCTTTTATCATAACATTTAACAAAAGGGTTAAACTTAGTCAAAGTAAACAAGCTTGAAGAAGCTTGGAGAAACTTTGACAAAGTCCACTCTTTTGTCATTTGTCATGATATTTTTTAACCTAACCCTTAACCTAATCCCTTGGTCAATTCTCTACATGAGTTAAGCATGATAGCTTAACTCACCCATGGTTACATTATTGAGGATAATAATTCATATGATGGATATTATTCTTTCTTCTTCTTCTTCTTCTTCATCAAGCTCCATGAAAAGCTTGTTGGCTTTAATGGCGCCATGAGAAAAAGTATGAGAAAATCAATTCTAAAGTGAGCCCACTTCCTACTTCTTCATCCTCTACCACTTGCCATGTAGTACAGTGTGTTCTCTTCACAAAGTTTATGACCTAGTGAAGGAATAGCTTGAGTTAGTGTCTCCCCGACGTAGATCATCTTGGGGCTGAAAGTCAACGAAGCAAGCACGCTCGTTCTTCTTGTGGATCTTCTCCAGAGTCCGAAGTTCACGATCGCAGCGAAGGGGACATCTACACGGAGCTATTGAAGTGAAGGACCGGATCTACAAAGGTTGTATTCCCTTTCACTTGTAGTTAAAGTTGTTAACTTGCTAGTTTTCGCCTAAACCCTAGTTTAAAGATCCGTATTAGAGTTGTTCGGCACGGCTAAAATTTTAATCGGGCATGGTTGATGCTTCGTAGACCCTCGTGCGCGTGCCTAGCAACCCTACAGGACGGTGGCCGGTCTCACAAGCCATTGGTGTCAGTTGGTTCACCTAAGATGTATACAGGTGCTTATTGGGTTATGAGTACACCGGACAGGACTCGCCGGGAACATGCTAGTTGGTATTATACCTAGCGTCAGATAGCAGTTCCCTGGTGACATGTGTACAGGTTAGTTCATCGACCTGAGATCGTCATTTGTCTCGTGTGAGTTCCCCCTGTGCTTTGATTACTACCCTACCACGGCTCAAAGGAGTCGTGCAAACAGGTTTTAGTTGGGTACAGTCCCGAGCCACATGGAGGCAGTAAGCGGATCGGCAGGGGTTCGTCTCTCCCGGTATTGGGGGTGAGGTCGCGCTGTGTCTAGGAGAGCCATTACACGAAGTCCTTGGCCAAGGCAGGAGATTTACTGGTAGGTATTCCAGTAGTATCTCAGGGTGTTCTGGGCTACACTACGACACGACTTGTACCACTTTTGGGGGTCTGACTTTTACCAACCACCTAGGCCCGACATGCGATTCTCATAGACGAACGGACCGGACTGTACGGATATTGTCACTGACAGGCTCAGTAGGGTGTCTGGATGAGTTCGCTCATCGACCTCCCTTTTGGTCAATACCTAGTAGCTCGTTACGTACGGCTAATACCTCTGACATGCTAATGGTTAAATCCACAGCCAAAGTATTGAAGAGTCTTTAGAGTCCCCCACAGACAGTTTCTCAAGTTTCGGGCGAAACATTGTAGAGGTCGTATGATATATGGCAGGGTTCGATCTTATACGTGCGGTATTGCACGGATCATGATCGGACGGATCATACTAGTAGGCTTTGGTTTAAGCCGGATTCTAGTATTAGATTTGTTGGATTACTTTAGTCTCATCGCATTCGCATTCAGTCGGAATGCAGATGCAGGTATGTATATACAGGTGAGGGGTATCCTTGTGATCCATCACGAGTTTATTTTCGATGTTGCCGTATCTTTTTATTGTTGTAAACATTTGGGTTAATATTTACAAATGGAAATTATCAGCTAGAAACCATCATTTTGTGCATTAAATGATACATGTACTTCATGGGTGAGTCACGGTATCATTTCTTGTGCAAATATCACATTATGTGATTGATTAGTGGGTTGATTTGATGAGAGGAGAGATAGGGGCAGCCAAGGGTGAGCTCTCATAATATTGTTTCAACTCTCTCTCTCATTTTGATCATAAGAAATCAACACAAGAAAAGAAAAGACGAAAAAGCTTCTCCTCCTCCTTCTTCTTCCTCTAGCTCATAGCATCCATTAATGGCAACACCTTCAAGCTCCATCCAAGCCATGGATGCAAGAGACAAAATGATCACAAACATTCTCTACAACACCTTGGACACGTCGGCTAGCACACTTCGTGCCTGAGTTGCTTCGGATGAAGCGGGAGCCTGTAAAAATACTCGTAGATGTGGTGCCCTTTCCGACGAGGAGATCGAGACCGGAGATGCCGCGAGGAGTTTGGGATGGTGGCCAAAGACCGAAGGACACGGATTGATCGGTATAGCCTCTCTACCCTTTCTCTAGTTAGCTAGTAGTAGGTTAATGGTTCGATCCGGGTTTTAAGCATACGATAGCACCGGTTTCTAGTTTGAAAAAGTTTTTGTTTTCCGCATTTTGGCCTCGAATAGACGACCGGGACGCTACCGTAGACTTACATGGTATCAGAGCCACGCCATTAACCTTTACTAGCTTGCTCTAGCGTGTTTAGAACTTCAATCGGACGAAATTTTCAAAAACTGCATTTCCAAGTCATCAGTTTCTGTCAAAATTTTTCTGTTGTCAAAAAATTATTTGGTGTATTGCAGAAAATCAGGCAGGGTTTTTTAAGAGAACTGAGAAAATTTGGTGGGCTGATTTCACTGTAGCGCGGCGGATCCGCGGCCGTACCCACGTTTTGGCCGCAGATCCGCCACCGTACTGTAGCCACAGTGCACCAAATTTCTTCAGTAGGTCTCTGACTTGGAAATGTGGTTTCTGGTATTTTTTGTTTGGGCCCAGATTTGTCTGAGTACTGGGAATTGTACTTGGGGCCCACTTTGGGAAATTTTGTCGATCAAAAATTTTAAACATGTTTTTTCACAGTATTTAAATTATATCTGCGACCGTGAATGTCATTCGAGCGGTAAATCCTGTCTAATTGCTATAGCTCTTTTAGACGGATTTGCGAACGTGACATTCACGTTGATGTTCTGTATAGTGCTGTGATGTTGCGGATTTGTCGTGGTGGATAGCCTGGATGCAGTTGTGGTATAGTTTGGTCGTATTTGTACATTTGTTATTGCGGGGAGAGCGTCTGACATGTGGACTGCCGTTACTGCCTGTTTGTATATTATTTTTTGGGGGCACGACCGGGCTGAGGTTGATGTACCCGTTGTATATTTTACTTTCTGTACTAGGATTACCCCGCGGTGGGGTGCACGGATAGCCGGGTTCTAGAGGGCAACGGGCCCGCATCTCATGGCTTTGAGACGGAGGGGGCTTCACTCTAGAATTGACGGGCTATTCTCCGCACTCGTAGGGGGTACAGGTTGACCCAAGAAGGGGTGCTCAAGTTACTGGATTCCGTGAAGTGCTGGGTGGTCCATTCACGTTGTTGAAGGGGGCTGCCTCGCTTCAGGTTTTGGCGGATAACTTGTCGCGTCCGTAGGGGTCTAGGATTTCATTGCCCAGGCTATCCACATGACCAGGGGAACGTCGGGTTTCAGTAGCGGCTCTATGAAACCCGGGGATCCCAGATTATCTGTATTGTTTTGTGATGCGCTTATTACATTTCTGTGATGTTGCATTTTATCATGCCTTGAGCGAATATTATATATTGATATATATACTAGTAGATGTTGTATATGTTTTACACCCGCGCTAGTCCAGTCCCCGCTCTGTCATTAGTTAAGTAACCTAACGGGTGATGACGGGACCCAGTGGCGAATGCGGATGGCATATACGTACATCATATTTTCGTTCTTTTGTGGTGTGATCAATTGATGGGACTGTGTTGATTCGGATCAATGCAAGCTAAACAAACCTATTCTGATGTTGTTGGAACATTTTTCAAAAAAAGCTGTTATTGCAAGGACGTTCTCTCTTGTTTTGCACAGTGGTATTCGATTATGAATATGCAGCACCTCAGTCGACGAGGCAAGGGCCAAGATCCCTTCACCGGGAGTGACCCCTTGGACAAAAGTTTGCGTCAGGGTAATAACTTCACTATAGTCGATTACTTTTTGCTTTGCATCTTGGTATTCAGTTGGAATATCCTGCACCTCATTCTACGGGGAAAGAGCCGAGATCCCTTCACCGGGAGTGACCTCTTTAGCAAAGGTTTTCGCCACGATATTTTCATAAAAAGCTATCCGGTTCCTTCAACGATATCAAGTTCATTACGTTAAATGTTTATCACCAAAAAACATTTGTAGCCCTCCATCATTTCAGACGGGTAGCACTTAGTATTCATGCTATGTTTGTTGACCTTCGTCAAGGCATAGTGAATGGTAGTTGCTTGTTACCTTTCTGTTGCATAGATAGATGCATTGGTTTGGGACAGTCGTATAGCCTTGTTGACCTTTGTCAAGGGCTTGTACGGGTGGGTTCAAATTAACCTGGATAATGATGGGTAGAACTTGACATGTGACTTATGATTTGTTGACCTTCGTCAAGGTCATAAGAGCATGGGGTAAAAATCACATCGGGAGTTTCTAAAGAAACTGAAATTTGCCAGATATGCGCATACCTTCTGGAGTGTGATAACGTGAGTGGATTCCATCACGTTATCATGCGATGATAGTTGGATCCCGATTCCCACTGATGAGTTGGTTTACTCCTCGGGTGATCCCGACTAATTCTTCTTTCAGATTTGGAGGAGAATTTGAGTATACAGTGGGAGGTTTCCTGATTAGATAAAGTGATAACTATTCTTATCTAGGCTAGAGTGCATGCTGGGTGTTTCTTTTCTCTCTCTCTTTGGCAGCGATCATGGCCCGACCCTTGACTACGACTCAGTGACCAAGTTAACTGAACCTTCTTAAAACACTGGCTTTTGGATTGTCAGAGTTGCATACCTCATTGCCACTCCTACTCTTACCCTTTTGTCCAGGACACCCCGTATTATTACGAACATCCACTTCCATTGGATAAAACCATCGTATGGTTATATACAAACTCAAAGGAACTTGTTCCAGATTCGAGGATAGTTTCCGGTTCTGGAGAAAACGAATAGGGCTATTCAGTTGTCTTTTCCTTTTACCTTCTTTCGGTTGCGAGTGCTCCTTGGATAAGGACAGTACACCTATTACGCTAATTGGATATTCTTCTTCCAAACCATATGCAAGTGCCGAACGGTAGGGAATGAAGAAAACCAATTAGCCTAACGATGGTGTACAGAAGGTATTAAGTAAAGACAAATAAAGGGATTAGTAAGAGGGCAAAGTAAATTGCGACTGCTATTCACGACCAAACCAAGTATTTCTTCGCCAATCCTACATCACCTTTGTATTTCTCCAGAACACTCTGTATCACTACGAAGATCCACAGTTATTTGGATACTCCATCGTATGGTTAAATACGAACTCAAAGGAACTTGTTCCAGTTCGGGGATGGATTCTGGTTCAGGAGAAATAGGAATAAGGTTTTATTCAGTTGTTTTTTATCTTTACCTTCTCTCGGGTTGCGAGTGCTTCTAGGATTAGGACAGTACACCCATTATCCTTATTGGATAGTCTTCTTCCAAACCATAGGCTGGTGCCGAACGGTAGCGAAGTAAGAAAACCATTTAGCCTAAGAGGGCGTACAGAAGGTAATGACTAAAGACATATAAAGGGATTTGGAGAGATGGCAAAGAAATATACGGTTACAGTTGTGAATCTAATAATGGAAGAGGCATTACTAGGAATACCCGGATACCCCTTCGAAACATTTACATGTTTCAGTTTCACTGTGTACTGTTAAAGGAAAACTGATTTCCCAATTAGTCCTTACTCCAGGGTATGTATTTACCAGGTTTGATTCTCACATCTGTATGGTTTTACAGATGATGAGTGGGAGTAAGTTATTGGAAATTGGGTGATCATTCTCATTATATCGGGATTGTTGTAATTGGTGATATTTGAGGAAGTCGCCTGGGTTGTTTTGCCGGACTATAAATATTTGGTTTTGAATATCCGTTGTTATGCACCAATTTCAAATTGATATATCTGTGCGTTTATTTTTATAAAGTGAGATATAACTTTTTGAAATTATGTCCATGACATTTACCTATATTAGTGGATGGTTAGGTAAGGAGCATTAAACAGCGGTGTAATTCTTCTTAACCATAAGTACAGTTTTCAACCTACGACACACAGGGAATGAGTTATTAGACTCAAGGGACTCATACAGAGTATTGTATGTTGTCCAGTATCCATGAGGACAGAGGGGTTGGTACTCATACTATATTCTATTTACTTATGACTTCTCTAGTTCTTAGACATGTGTTTCGTAGAAATGCAAGGTCTAAGTTTTGAGAAGTTATAGGTATAAGAATAAAATAGAGAACCAGGCGTTGCAAGTATCAGCATTCTTCAAGGTGATCGAAGATGTAGATACTTGTGTATGGTATTCAATTGATAGTAATGATTATGAGAACATACTTCTCTTTCAGGTTACTCATAATTGGAAGCACTCTTAAGTTGAGTAATGCTGATTGGCCTCTTTCCATTTAGTTGACATGCACTAGAGACAGCTGCATGATTTGATCTGGTTCCAATTAAATCAGTGCCTCTATTTCTATATTGGATATAGAATAGTTCATATCTTAACAATGTTAAGGTACGGGGAGTTGTCCGACTTATGCTTAAAACCAGACTCTGGATAACTCAAGGCGCGTTTCTGTAATGGCAGTTTGTGGGTTGACCCGGGCTATAACGAGGGTTGACTTTCTACCATCTGGAAGATCAATAGTGATATTGTTCTTGACTCGCCACAGTTTTAGTAAAATGGATTTTTTCAGAAAACAGAAGTGGGATTATGGTAGAACTAGAAGTGATTCCAGAACCACAAACGATTACTAGAAATTTGATGAGAACCTAAAGATTCAATCAGGTTTGACAATCCATTGGCCACTCCGCAGATATGGTGGGTAACCTCAGGCACTCGAGAGGTACTTCGGTATGCTCAAAGACGGTGACAGGGAGGTTCTTGTTTACCCAGACTTGCCATTGTTGTTGTTCCAGACTGTGAGACCCGGCAGGAGGATGAGTATAGCGTCGTTCTAGACTAGCTTTAGAAGTGCATGTGTATATTATTCTGCCAGAGAGTTGTCGTAGTTAGTGGGAGCAGCGGAAGCATAATGGACAAGTAGCTTGTGTCTATTTAGAGACTAAAGCAGATTTAGCGGAGATAGATCATCTATTTCTGATGTGACAGTCATAGGTTTGACTTCATCAGAATAGGGGATGGATCTGTTAAGAAGGTAGTAGGGTGTGATGTCCTGGTATTTGGATGACATACATAGAGTAGGAAGTGAAATTCCTATACTACAATCGGTTATACTTTGGTTGTCACATAGTGGTTTCTCCATATAGGATATTGATATTGTATCGGATATTCTGGTTACTAGATCTGTGGTTTTAGATCTAGATTTGGATAGTTTCCCAATCTAGGTACTTAGACAGCATTCTAAAGGTGTTTTAGAATGGAAGACTCCTAGCACGGTAGTGTACCTGCAGGTAATGGAGTCACCCTCTCTAAAGGTGTCTTACAGACTAAAGGGGAGAGGGATGTGCATGATTGGCAGATCACTTGCTTAGGCAATTGAGTCAATCATGAGATGTCAAGTACCACACCAGATGCTGTTTTTGCACTAGATGAAATAAGTTGATATTAATCCTATCCTGGAGAAACGTTCGGAAGCAGTTTTAGAACATAAGTGGATGTTCTAGGGATATGATAACGACAGCCTCTTTTAGGGGACAGTTATCATTCCAGGCTTCCAAGGTGACCTGAATGACAGAGTGACTGTCAGAGTTATATTTTTCCCTCTGACGAGGGGGCAGTAGTTTGGACAGGTGGTCCAAGCGGATACTGAGGGAGGCACGGCGCAGGATACTGATTGAGTTCAGTTGACGATACAGTCTAAGAAGTTTAGATTTGGAGTTCATTTTTGAACTAGGTCCTATCAGATATCCAGACATATTCTAAGACATGTATTACTCATTTCGGGAGATGGCTTTCTCCGCGAACTTGAGATAAAGAGAGACATAGAAAGAAACATCAGGGCGGATCCACTCACTGAGGCTATTCCTAAAACGCAATAGTTTCACAAACATGCTTTGTGACACTGATTAGTAGAGGAGTTGGGTGTTCGGTATCACACGGGCTGTGAGTATGCGATATCGCAATAATTAGCCTTGAGTGCAAGTGGGAGATTGTTGGATATAGTGCCCTCAGAGTCAATTATTGGATCACAGGCACATGATTGCAATGATTGAGGGAGGACCTATACCGGTAGGACAGTCTTACTCAAGATGATGGTATGCTATCTGGTTTACCTTTATCATCGTATACTACTTTAGTTGACCTTATAGGTCGCTATTACACGTTGATAGAGCCCTTAGGATTCTTGCTTGACTACCAGCAGTATGATGGCGATCATATACGTGAGAGTTGGGTAGTCTATAAGCATATCCTTAAAGTGGTCCTTAGTCGTGGGAGTTTCGAGACTGGGCATCGATACTCCATTAGTAGACTAGTGTATACAGTCGAGACCCCGATGAGGGGTGGTGGCCGGTCTCATAAGCCATTGGTGTCAGTTGGTTCACCTAAGATGTATACAGGTGCTCATTGGGTTATGAGTACACCGGACAGGACTCGCTGGGAAGATGCTAGTTGGTATTATACCTAGCGTCAGATAGCAGTTCCCTGGTGACATGTGTACAGGTTAGTTCATCGACCTGAGATCGTCATTTGTCTCGTGTGAGTTCCCACTGTGCTTTGATTACTACCCTACCACGCTCAAAGGAGACGTGCAAACAGGTTTTAGTTGGGTACAGTCCCGAGCCACATGAAGGCAGTGAGCGGATCGGCAGGGGTTCGTCTCTCCCGGTATTAGAGATGAGGTCGCGCTGTGTCTAGGAGAGCCATTACATGAAGTCCTTGGCCAAGGCAGGAGATTTGCTGGTAGGTATTCCAGTAGTATCTCAGGGTGTTCTGGGCTACACTCCGACACGACTTGTACCGCTTTTGGGGGTCTAACTTTTACCTGTAGGGATGCTAGGCACACGCACAAGGGTCTACGAGGCATCAACCATACCCGATTTAAAATTTAGCCGTGCCGAACAATCCTTAACAAGATCTTTAAACTAGAGATTAGGCGAAAACAAGCATGTTAAACACTTTAACACTAAGTGAGAGGGATTACAACCTTTGTAGATCCGGTCCTTCACTTCTAAAGCTTCGTGTTGAGGTCCCTTCGCTGCCATCATTGTGTTCCGGACTCTCGAGAGGCTCCACGATGAGAAAGATGCAAGCTTGCTTCCGATCTTCGATAACAAAGATGATCTACCTTGAAGTTTCATTAACACAAGCTCTCACTCACAAAATGAAGTGAACACCCTCATCTAAATGGCAAGGGTAGATGAGGATGATGAAGTAGGATTTTAGCTCTCATTTATTTTCTTTAACTCACTTAAAATCATCACATCATAAAAAGCTAGAAAGCTTTTCATGAAAGAACTCAAGAAAGAAGAAGAAGAAGAATTGTGATCCTTTTGTGATGAATAATGAAAGTTATGATAATGTTAGAAATGCAACCATGGTCATGTAACCTTTGTAGAGATTGAACTAAGGTTAAGGGTTTGGGTTGGGTTAAAGAATATCTTGCAAAATATCTACACAAAAATCTTTTCCAAAACAAAAGGCAAAGCTTCTAGAAACTTCTAGAAAAGATTAACCCAAATCAAACCCTAACCATGTTTAATCCCCACTAAACATGTTGCATTAATAACCATATCATGTTACAATATTATATATCACATATATAATATTTATTATAACAAAATAAAATAATACAATTAACATATATCACATATATATCAATGTATTACCCGAGTGAGAAAAAGAATCTTTTAGTGAGCTAATATTAGTTAATGTAATTTAATATATCATATATATAATTATACATTAAATTATCGAATCAACACTTGATCCGACAATCCTGCTATATCGCATATAACCGACTAATATATCATTTACCGATTCATCGAATCAACACTTGATCCGAAGATCCGGCCGATATCAAATATCGCGAGAATATAATACGGTATCTCATAACGCATTATCCTCGGTCCTGCACATATCACATATGTGCCCATACTCCGTTTTGCCTGAGTCAAGAAACCTCTGTGCAGGACTCTAAAGAATCGTCAATACGGCGGCAGTAGGCGATGATCATATCAAACACCCACAAGCTGCAAGCGGTCAGCTAAACGTAACAGCCACCTAGCTATTAAGCGATCAGAAGATCAACAAGCAAGCCTGTACATTCTCCTATGAATCCAATCAGTAACACTCCCGTACAGTCCGGTCTCGTCGTCTGATGTGTCGTATATCTCGCCTAGGGGTGGTAAACGTCAGACACCAATAGCTCGATAAGTCGTGTCGATATGAGGTCTATAACAGTTTGAGAAACTACTGATAACACTTACCAGTAAATCTCAGCAACGTTGGCCAGGGATTTCCGGTTATAGCCAATCGAACACAGCGCAACATCAACTCTCTATACCGGGAGAGACGAATCCCCTCCTATCGCTCATTGCCTCCATGTAATTCGGGACTGTACCCAAAAGCCACCTTTTTGCACGCCCTCTTAGACGTGGTATGATGGAAATCAAAGCACAGTGGGAATCACACAAGACTCTATGACGATCTCGGGTCAACAGACTACTCTGTACCAGTGTCACCGGAGAACTGCTATCTGACGTGAGGTATAATACCATCTGGGAGTTCTCGGCGAGTCCGTCTAGTGTACCCAGTCTCTACTGAGCACCCGTACACCATCCTTGATGTCAAACACCGATGGATATGGGATCATCCATCGCCCATCATATGGGTCAAGATGCATATACGCTAGTCTACTCTGGTGTATCGATACCCTGTCTCGATACACCTTTGACTAGAAACAGTTATAGGATGTACTCGTCGACTACCGTGGCCCCACTAGTATGATCTCATCATAGTCCCAGTAGTCGAGTACATATCCTAAGGGATTTATCAACATGTATATAGAGACAATCAGAGTACATGTTAAGATAAAGAGCAACCAGATAGCGTACTATCATGTCAAACAAGAAAGTCCTCCCTATATATGTCCAAACATCCACTACAATGTACATCGTATGTACAGTAATGGCCTCTAGGGCATACATATAACTAACAATCTCCCACTTGCACTAGGGCCATCTGTTGTGGTATCGCATACCCAACAATTAGCTGCGGTTGAAATATCTCATACTCAGCCATCCAATAAGAGTCTCTACTGGGAAAAAGGCCTTTAAGAGTGGATCTGCGCTGTTGTCCTCTGTGTCTGCTCTCCTAACCTCGATCTGTCTGGAGATCAACCATCACCATGATCAGGTGATACTGCCTAAGAATTCACATAATGTGATAGGTGACATGTGTACAGGTTAGTTCATCGACCTGAGATCGTCATTTGTCTCGTGTGAGTTCCCACTGTGCTTTGATTACTACCCTACCACGGCTCAAAGGAGTGGTGCAAACAGGTTTTAGTTGGGTACAGTCCCGAGCCACATGGAGGCAGTGAGCGGATCGGCAGGGGTTTCGTCTCTTCCGGTATTGGGGGTGAGATCATGCTGTGTTTAGGAGAGCCATTACACGAAGTCCTTGGCCAAGGCAGGAGATTTACTGGTAGGTATTCCAGTAGGATCTTAGGGTGTTCTGGGTTACACTCCGACACGACTTGTACCGCTTTTGGGGGTTTGACTTTTACCAACCCCCTAGGCCCAACATGCGATGCTCATAGACGAACGGACCGGACTGTACGGATATTGTCACTGACAGGCTCAGTAGGGTGTCAGGATGAGTTCGCTCATCGTCCTCCTTTTTGGTCAATACCTGCTAGCTCGTTACGTACGGCTGATACCTCTGATGTGCTAGTGGTTAAAACCACAGCCAAAGTATTGACGAGTCTTTAGAGTCCCCCATAGACAGTTTCTCAAGTTTCAGGCGAAACGTTGTAGAGATGCGTATATGGGATCATCCATCGCCCATCATATGGGTCAAGATGCGTATACGCTAGTCTACTCTGGTGTATCGATACCCTGTCTCGATACACCTTTGACTAGAAACAGTTATAGGATGTACTCGTCGACTACCGTGGCCCCACTAGTATGATCTCATCATAGTCCCAGTAGTCGAGTACATTTCCTAAGGGATTTATCAACATGTATATAGAGACAATCAGAGTACATGTTAAGATAAAGAGCAACCAGATAGCGTACTATCATGTCGAGCAAGAAAGTCCTCCCTATATATGTCCAAGCATCTACTACAATATACATCGTATGTACAGTAATGGCCTCTAAGGCATACATATAACTAACAATCTCCCACTTGCACTAGGGCCATCTGTTGTGGTATCGCATACCCAACAATTAGCTGCGGTTGAAGTATCTCATACTCAACCATCCAATAAGAGTCTCTACTGGGAAAAAAGCCTTTCTGAGTGGATCCGCGCTGTTGTCCTCTGTGTCTGCTCTCCTAACCTCGATCTGTCTGGAGATCAACCATCACCATGATCATGTGATACTGCCTAAGAATTCACATAATGTGATAGGTGACATGTGTACAGGTTAGTTCATCGACCTGAGATCGTCATTTGCCTCGTGTGAGTTCCCACTGTGCTTTGATTACTACCCTACCACGTCTCAAAGGAGTGGTGCAAACAGGTTTTAGTTGGGTACAGTCCCGAGCCACATGGAGGCAGTGAGCGGATCGGCAAGGGTTTCGTCTCTTCCGGTATTGGGGTTGAGATCGCGCTGTGTCTAGGAGAGCCATTACACGAAGTCCTTGGCCAAGGCAGGAGATTTACTGGTAGGTATTCCAGTATTATCTTAGGGTGTTCTGGGCTACACTCCGACACGACTTGTACCGCTTTTGGGGGTCTGACTTTTACCAACCCCCTAGGCCCGACTTGTGATGCTCATAGACGAACGGACCGGACTGTACGGATATTGTCACTGATAGGCTCAGTAGGGTGTCAGGATGAGTTCGCTCATCGACCTTCCTTTTGGTCAATACCTGGTAGCTCGTTACGTACGGCTAATACCTCTGACGTGCTAGTGGTTAAATCCATGGCTAAAGTATTGACGAGTCTTTAGAGTCCCCCACAGACAGTTTCTCAAGTTTCAGGCGAAACGTTGTAGAGGCCGTATGATATATGGCAGATTTTGATCTTATACGTGCGGTATTGCACGGATCATGATCGGACGGATCATACTAGTAGGCTTTGGTTTAAGCCAGATCCTAGTATTAGATTTGTTGGATTACTTTAGTCTCATCACATTCGAATTCAGTCGGAATGCGGATGCAGGTATGTATATACAGGTGAGGGGTATCCTTGTGATCCGTCACGAGTTTACTTTAGATGTTGCCGTATCTTTTTATTGCTGTAAACATTTGGGTTAATGTTTACAAATGGAAATTATGAGCTAGAAACCATCATTTTGTGCATTAAATGATACATGTACTTCATGGGTGAGTCATGGTATCATTTCTTGTGCAAATATCACATTATGTGATTGATTAGTGGGTTGATTTGATGAGAGGAGAGAGAGGGGAAGCCAAGGGTGAGCTATCATATTATTGTTTCAACTCTCTCTCTCATTTTGATCATAAGAAATCAACACAAGAAAAGAAAAGAAGAAAAAACTTCTCCTCCTCCTCCTTCTTCCTCTAGCTCATAGCTTCCATTAATGGCAACACCTTCAACCTCCATCCAAGCCATAAATGCAAGAGACAAAGTGATCACAAACATTCTCTACAACTCCTTGGACACGTCGGTTAGCACACTTCATGCCCGAGTTGCTTCGGATGAAGCGAGAGCCCGTAAAAAGACTCGTAGATGTGGTGCCCTTTCCGACGAGGAGATCGAGACCGGAGATGCCGCGAGGAGCTTGGGATGGTGGCTAAAGACCGAAGGACACGGATCGATCGGTATAGCCTCTCTACCCTTTCTCTAGTTAGCTAGTAGTAGGTTAATGGTTCAATCCGGGTTTTAAGCATACGATAGCGCCGGTTTCTAGTTTGAAAAGTTTTTGTTTTCCGCATTTTGGTCTCGGATAGACGGCCGGGGCGCTACCGTAGACTTACAGTATTCATGAGGTATAATTCCTTTCATTTAGCTTAGTTTTAGTTTCTTGTACCCTAGTTTAGTTTAGAATGTGATTTGGTTAAGGTATGTGATGTTGGAAAATTCAAGAGAAAGGTTGGGTGATTATTGTTAGTAGATATTGCGCACCCTCACAACATTTGTGAGGAGGCGGAAGTAGCAAAAAATAAAATTCTTGCATGCAACGCCTATTTTAAATCTAGATCTTGTGCTAAACCATAACTGGTAATCCTATCTAGAGATCTTATCTACTATGATAGGGGTTATACCTCAAGGAAATGGTCCTTCGGGTCTTCTTTCCGCTGCGACTCTTCAGCTCCTTTGGATGCTTGTGATGTCTTCGATCTCCGGCCACCTCGAGACCTAGATGATCCATCCGAGAGCTTTGGTACAAGCTTCAAACTCTTCACAAGAGTTCAACTTAGAGATCAAGTTTGCTAGAAGTGATAACTAAGATGAAGTAGAGATTAAGTATTGGATTATGATTTTGCTCTAGGCTTTTGATTCACAACTCATGTGAAGGTAAAGCAAAGAGAAGGAGGAAAGAGAGAATGAGGAGAGATAATGTGAGAGTGTCAAATGAAAAGTTCAAGCATGGAAAAATAATATGGCTCAAAATGAAATAATTGAAGCATATAATAAAAAATTGCACCATGCTTCAATAGTAACTCCAAATGAATAAATAATTAAACAAGTCATTCCTTCATCCATGCTTAGACTTTTCCAAATGCCACCTCATTTTTTTATTTTCACAAAATAAATATCCATTAATGAGGTGTCTCCTTCTAGAAAGTATTGTTGTAACGATTACAATAATACCCCTCCACCGTATACCGTATAAGTATACCCGTATCTGAATTCCAAAAAATACGAATACAAATAATCCAATAATACAATACCGGCATGCTGCTTAAACTAAAGCCTACCGGTATTAACATTCCGATCATTATTCCTGTAACGATTACACGAACATGATCGAAACCCTGCCGTAACAACTTACGGCCTCTACATCTTTCGCCTAAACCAGGAAACTTTCTGTATGGGACTCTAAAGACTCGACAGTACGCTGGCAGTGCGTTTAACGACAAGCACACCAGCGGCACTAGCTGTGCGTAACGGCTACCCAGGTACATGACGAAAAAGTGGTAGTCGACGAGCGAACTCATCCCAACCCTAACGAGCCTGTTAGCAACACTTACCGTACAGTCCGGTCTCTTCGTCTGGTACATTGCATATGAAGTCTAGGGGTGGTAAATGTCAGACCCCAGTAATTTTATATGTCATGCTGATTTACGGCCCATAACGGTTCAAGACTGTTGATAGCTCTTATCAGTAAGTCTTGAGAACCATGGCCTGGGATTTGCCGTTATGGCCGATCAAGCATAGCGCGACATCAACTCCCTATACCGGGAGAGACAAAACCCATCCTATCGCTCGCTCACTGCCTCCATGAGATTCGAGACTGTACCCAAAATCCACCTGTTTGCACGACTCAGTAGAGCCATGGTAGGGAGGAAATCAAAGCACAGCGGGAATCACACAAAACACTATGACGATCTCGGGTCTACAGACTAACCTGTATAAGTGTCACCAGAGAACTGCTATCTGACAATAGGTATATATACCATATAGGAGTTCTCAGCGAGTCTTGTTCGATGTAACCATTCACCAATGAGCACATGTGTACAATCTTTGATGTCAAACACCAATGGTTGTGTGATCAACCATCGCCCCCAGGGTCAAGAAACGTACACACTAGTCTACTCTGGTAATATCGATGCCCTGTCTCGATATATCCTCGACTAGAAACAATTAAAGGATATGCTTATAGAATGCCTAGGCCCCACTAGTATGATCTACATCATAATCCTGGTAGTCAAGCATAATCCTAAGGGCTTCATCAACATGTATATAAAGATATGAAATACAACACATCACACGTTAAGATAAAGATAAACCAGATAGCATACTATCATTTTGAGCAAAGATTGTTTCTGTACATATACATGCCTAGCATCCTATACAATACAGGCCTCTAGGGCATACATATCTAACAATCTCCCACTTGCACTAAGGCGTGTAGTCGGTGCAATAAGTACATACTGTCTACACTAGAACCAGTTGTCGGCGTACCACATGCCCAACAGGTCGAACAGTTTCTCAAACTGGACTTGAGGGATGGCCTTGGTGAATGGATCTGCTGTGTTGTCTTTCGTGTCTACTCTCCATACCTCGATGTCCTGGCGATCCACTATCTCCCTGATGAGGTGATACCGCCTTAAGATATGTCTGGATTTCTGACAGGACCTCGGTTCCTTTGCCAAAGCCATAGCTCCATTGTTATCGCAATACAGAGGTATTGGATTAGCAATGGTTGGAACCACCTGAAATTCAGAAATGAACTTCCTCATCCAGACTGCTTCTTTTGCGGCATCATTAGCAGCAATATACTCAGCTTCCATCGTGGAGTCAGCGACGGTATGTTTCTTGGAACTCTTCCAACATACCGCCCCTCCATTTATGGTAAATACAAACCCTGAGATGGACTTACTATCATCCTTGTCGCTCTGGAAGCTGGAGTCAGTAAAGCCCTCCATTTGGAGATCTCCGTTACCATACACCAAGAACATTTCTTTAGTTCTTCTCAACTACTTCAGAATGTTCTTCAAAGCAGTCCAGTGTTTCTCCCCTGGGTTGGATTGATACCTGCTTACTGCACTCAGTACATAAGCTACATCTGGGCGAGTACAAAACATCGCATACATTATAGATTCTACCGCCGAAGCGTAGGGTATAATGCTCATGCGAGCCCTTACCTCATCAGTCTTTAGAGACATCTCTTTGGAGAGGGTGATCCCGTAACAAGCGGGTAAATTACCCCCCTTGGAATCTTCCATACTACACCTCTTTAGTATGGTGTCAATGTATCTCGATTGGGACAATCCCAATAATTTCTTAGATCTATATCTATAGATTTTAATTTCCAGAATGTACGAGGCATCACCCAGGTCTTTCATGGAGAACCTCTGCGATAAGAATAGTTTGACCGCTTGTAGCATAGGAATATCATTTCCTATTAAGAATAGTAGATGTTGCACACCCTCACAACACTTGTGAGGAGGCGGAAGTAGCAAACAATAAAATTCATGCATGCAACACCTACTTTAAACCTTGATCTTGTACTAAACCATAACTAGTAATCCTATCTAGAGATCTTATCTACTATGATAGGGGTTATACCTCAAGGAAACGGTCCTTCGGGTCTTCTTTCCGCTGCGACTCCTCGGCTCCTTTGGATGCTTGTGATGTCCTTGATCTCTGGCCACCTCGAGACTTAGATGATCCACCCGTAAGCTTTAGTACAAGCTTCAAACTCTTCACAAGAGTTCAATTTAGAGATCAAGTTTGCTAGAAGTGATCACTAAGATGAAGTAGAGATTAAGTATTGGATTATGATTTTGCTCTAGGATTTTGATTCACAACTCATGTGAAGGTAAAGCAAAAAGAAGGAGGAAGGAGAGAATGAGGAGAGATGATGTGAGAGTGTCAAATGAAAAGTTCAAGCATGGAAAAATAATATGGCTCAAAATGAAATAATTGAAGCATACAATAAAAAATTGCACCATGCTTCAATAGTAACTCCAAATGAATAAATAATTAAACAAGCCATTCCTTCATCCATACTTAGACTTTTCCAAATGCCACCTCATTTTTTTAATTTCACAAAATAAATATCCATTAATGAGGTGTCTCCTTCTAAAAGATATTGTTGTAACAATTACAATAATACCCCTCCACCGTATAACGTATAAATATACCCGTATCCGAATTCCGGAAAATACGAATACAAATAATCCAATAATATAATACCGGCATGCGGCTTAAACAAAAGCCTACCAGTATTAGCATTCCGATCATTATTCCTGTAACGATTACACAAAAATGATCGAAACCCTGCTGTAACAACTTACGGCCTCTACATCTTTCGCCTGAACCAGGGAACTCTCTGTGTGGGACTCTAAAGACTCGACAGTACGCTGGTAGTGGGTTTAACCATAAGAACGTCAGCGGCACTAGCTGTACGTAACGGCTACCCAGGTACATGACGAAAAAAGGTGGCTGTAAGTCCACGTTGCCCACCCCGGTGCTTGCGGGGAGGCGGAAACGGTATAAAAATCGGATTTTTATCGAACTAGGAAACATGGACTATCAAAAGGAGGATCTTTGCTAAACAAAAACTAACTACAAAGCTAACTAGTTTTAGCTACATGGAAAAGAGGTTATACCTAGGGCTTTTTGTCCTTCTCTCCTTGCTCCTTGGAGTGAAAGAAAGTAATCTCCTTGTCGCCTTCTCTAGTCGAAGAAGGATCCACCCGAGAGCCTCAACCTTTGGCTTCAACTTCAAGCTAGAAGTAACTAAGATGCTTGGAGTGCTAATCCTAGAACCTTAGAAAAGAGTAGAGAGTATTTTTGAGTGATTTATCTTAAGCTCAAGTGTTTCTCAACTCATAAGAGGGGAGAGCTAGAGAGAGCGGAAGAGGAGGAGAGAGAACTAATATGATAGAATGAAATGAAAAATGAACCATTCTCACATATATGTGTGAATTATGAAATTAGATAATTAGCTAAGATAATTGTCATGATTAATCAAGACTTGACCATTATCATTTCACATTAAATGCAAATTGCAAGGATCAAAGAGTATCTTTCATATGGAATGATGATGGTCAACATGTCAACCTAGGTCAACAAGTCAAGTATGGTCAAATGGTCAACAACCCTAACCATGCACAATTATATTTAACTAATATCAATTAATCATAATTCTCACATAAGCATTAGGGTTAAGAAAATGACAATGGTCATTAACCCTAATCAAAGTCCTCTCCCTCTGTCTCAGTCAACTGTGCATACGCACCTTTATCCGTGATCCGAGGAACACGAATACAATGAGATAAAACCAATCCCAAATCATATACTAGGATCCGGCTTAAACCAAAGCCCGCTAGTATAAGCTGTCCGGACAGCAAACGTGCACAAGTGTGCGGATGTGAACGAACCCTGTCGCAGAACCATGCGACCTCTACTCATTTTGCCTAAAGGCGAATAACTCTCTGTGTGGGACTCTAAAGACTCGACACTACGCTGGCAGTGGGTTTAACCACAGACAGCAAGCGGCACTAGCTGTACGTAACGGTCCCCAGGTAGATGCCAATAAGAAGACTGACGAGGTGAACCCATCTGAACTCCTACTGAGCTTGAATGTGGCAGTCTCCGTACAGTCCGGTCTGTTCGTCTGATACATCGCATGGCGGGCCTAGGGGGGCGGTAAACGTCTGTCCCCTAATAGCGGTACAAGCCGTGTCGGAGTGTAGCCCAGAACACCCTGAGATAACACTGGAAACCTACCAGCATATCTCGCTTGCCCTGGCCAGGGACTACTTGTCTAATGGCTCTCCTGGATACAGCGCGATGTCAACCCCCAATACCGGGAAAGACGAATCCTGTCTAACCGTCACTGCCTCCAAGTGCTTCGGGACTGTACCCAAAAACTACCTGTTTGCACGACTCCTTTGAGCCGTGGTAGGATAGTAATCAAAGTACAGTGGGAACACACTCGAGGCGAAGTGACAGTGTCAAGTCAGCGGACTAAGCTGTACTCATGTCACCTGGGAACTGATAACTGACGATAGGTATAATACCAACCAATAGTTCCCGACGATTCATGTCCAGTGTACTCGTAACCCAACGAGCACCCGCATACTATCTCAAGTACGACGTACTGACGGCTGTAGGACAGGCCGTCTCCCGTGCTGGGATAAGAAGCGCATACGCTAGTCTACTCCGGAGTATCGATGCCCTGTCTCGATAATCCCACGACCAGGGACGGGTAAATAAGGATGTGCTTGTAGATTACCCAGCCCCCACGAGTGTGACTGCCATCACAACGCTGGTAATCAAGCAAAGATCCTAAGGGCTCCACTAATGCGTATAGGTGATATAATAAAGAAACACATGTACATATTAAAGCAGAGACAAACCAAGTAGCATACTACCATTCGAGCAAGATTGTCTATACAACTGTGAATATCCCAAGCTTCCATCAAGTAATATACATACTAGTATGATATAGTAATGGCCTCTAGGGAATATACACTAACAATCTCCCACTTGCACTAAGGTCATGTACTGGCGTATCGAAGACCTATCACCTCGATCAGCCGCTCGAACTGAGTCTGGGGTAAGGCCTTCGTGAATGGATCTGCAGTGTTATCTTCTGAAGCAACCCTTCCGAACCTCGATCTCCTGGCGATCCACGATCTCCCTGATCAGGTGATACCGCCTCAAGATGTGTCTGGATTTTTGATGGGACCTGGGTTCCTTTGCTAAAGCTATAGCCCCGTTGTTGTCGCAATACAGAGGTATTGGATCAACAATGGACGGAACCACCTGAAGTTCTTTCAAGAACTTCCTCATCCAGACGGCTTCTTTTGCGGCATCGGATGCAGCGATATATTCCGCTTCCATAGTCGAGTCAGCAACGGTTTCCTATTTGGAACTCTTCCAACACACCGCCCCTCCATTGAGGGTAAAGAAAAAACCCGACATGGACTTGGAATCATCCTTGTCACTCTGGAAGCTTGAGTCAACAAAGGTCTCGATCTGGAGGTCTTTTCCGCCATACACCAAGAACATCTCCTTAGTCCTTCTCAGGTACTTGAGAATGTTCTTTATCGCTATCTAATGTTTCTCCTCAGGGTTTGACTGATACCTGCTTACCACACTCAGTGCATAAGCCACATCTGGTCTGGTACACAACATCGCATACTTTATAGAGCCTACCGCAGAAGCGTAGGGTATAATAGACATGCGATCCCTCTCCAAATCAGTCTTGGGAGACATCTCTTTGGAGAGGGTGATCCCGTGACAAGCCGGTAGATTACCGCGCTTGGAATCTTCCATACTGAATCTTTTCAGTATGGTGTCGATGTACCTGGACTGTGAAAGTCCTAATATCCTCTTGGATCGGTCACGGTAGATCCGGATCCCCAGAATGTATGAGGCATCACCCAGGTCTTTCATGGAGAACCTGTGTAACAAGAACCCTTTGACAGATTGTAGCATAGGAATGTCATTTCCTATTAAGAGAATGTCATCCACGTATAAAAACAGGAATACTACAGTTCTCGCTACAAATCTACAATAGATGCATGGTTCATCTGGATTTTTGATAAAGCCAAATTCCTTGACCGTCTCATCAAAACAGATGTTCCAACTCCGCGATGCCTGCTTTAGTCCATAAATGGACTTAAGCAACTTGCACACCTTTCCGCTGCTCCCACTCTGAATGAAACCCTCTGGCTGGTCCATATAGACACACTCCTCTAAATTTCCATTTAGAAAAGCGGTCTTTACGTCCATCCGCCAAATCTCATAATCGTAGAAGGCAGCAATGGCAAGAAGGATCCGAATGGATTTCAGCATAGCTACCGGAGAAAAGGTTTCGTCATAGTCCAAACCAGGTCTCTGATGAAAACCCTTTGCAATCAGTCTAGCTTTATAGGTCTCAACCTGTCCATCTACACCAATCTTCCTTTTGAAGATCCACTTGCATTCTACGGGTTTTACCCCATCTGGAGCAATGTCCAACGTCCATACTTTGTTGGTGTACATGGACTCCATTTCGGTTCGCATTGCATCCAGCCATTTTACCGAGTCAACGCTCTGAATGGCTTGTTGAAAGCTAGTAGGCTCATCACAATCAATGATGCAATCCTCTCTATCCCCGTCTATGAGAAAACCGTAGTATCTCTCGGGCGGATGAGACTGCCTACTACTCCTGCGGAGCGGCGTAGAAATGTTCTGATCTTTCGAACCCTCTGGTTCTACTAAGCTTTCAGTAATAGCTCGTGGTTCTGGAATTTCTTCCAGTTCTATTGCGCTCCCACTAATTTCCTTTTCCAAGAACTGGTGTTCTAGAAAGTGGGCATGACGAGAAACAAAAACCTTTTGTTCCTCTTCGCAATAGAAGAAATATCCCTTGGAGTTCTTTGGATATCCCACAAACTTGCACTGTACTGAGTGTGCCTCGAGCTTGTCCGCATGCTGCTTTTAGACAAAAGCTGGACATCCCCATGTCTTAATGCGATTAAGATAGGGTCTCTTCCCACACCACATCTGATATGGTGTAGTAGGCACAGTCTTAGTTGGAACTCGGTTCAAAAGGTATGCTGCTGATTCTAGCGCATATCCCCAGAATGATCGCGGTAACTCAGCGTTACTCATCATGGACCGTACCATATCCAATAGGGTTCGGTTCCGTCTCTCCGATACACCGTTATGTTGTGGAGTGTATGGAGGAGTAAGCCGAGAGAGAGTTACATTCTCTTTTAAGTAATCCAGGAACTCGGCACTCAAGTATTCACCACCTCAATCAGATCTCAATGCCTTGATACTTTTGCCTGTTTGTTTTTCTACTTCATTCTTATATTCCAGGAATTTTTCAAAGGCTTCAGATTTATGTTTCATTAAGAAGACATATCCGTACATTGAAAAGTCATCCGTAAAAGTAATGAAGTAAGAATAACCGCTTCGTGCATGCGTAGACATTGGACCGCACACGTCGCTGTGTACGAGTCCCAAGAGCTCGCTCGCTCTCACTTTGTGTCCAGTGAACGGAGTCTTTGTCATCTTTCCTTTGAGATAGGATTGACAAGTTGCATACGATTGATATTCGAACGGATCCAAATATCCTTTTGTATGTAACTTCGTCAACCTTCTCTCATTTATGTGATCGAGTCTACAATGCCATAAGAAAGCCTGATTGATTTCTGGAGACTTTCTTTTGTGTGTATTCTGGACATTGAAAATCTGTGGTTGGTTCAATACGTATATACCATTACTCAATGTACCTGACCCAATCAGAACATGATTAAGGTGAATGTTTACAACATTACTTACAAACGCAAATTCATAACCTTCTTTAGAAATCAAAGATACAGAAATGATATTACAAGTTGCGTTGGGTACAAAAAAGCAATTACGTAAAACCAAAACATGTCCATCTGACATTCTCAGGTGATAGTCCCCCACGGCCTCAGCATCCATGCTAGCTCCGTTTGCAACTCTGAGGGTCATGTCACCTGCCTTAAAAAACCTACGCTTTCTCAATGCCTGCAAAGAATTACAGATATGAGATCCTGATCCGGTATCCAATACCCAGGAAGTAGAGTTTATTGATAGACAGTTTTCAATAACATACACACCTGAAGCTGAAGCCGCAACTTGCTTCAGATCCTGTGATCTGGCCTTCCAAGCCCTGCAATCTTTCTTCCAGTGTCCACTCTTGTGACAGTAAAAGCACTCTTCTTTCCCTACAAGCTTCCCCGCTACCTTTGTTGCTTTTGCCTTTCCCTTCGTATCCACTTTGCTGACACCGCCCCTTGGTTTGGCGGGGGCTTTCTTCTTCTTTCCCTTGGCTTTTGCCTTGGACTTAGAAGAGGAAGATCCTCTTACAAACAAAGTGAATGTCTCCCTACCTTTCTGTAGGGTGCCCTCTGCACTCCTCAGCATGTTGAGGAGCTCTGAAAGTTCAACTTCCTTTTCCTGTAAGTTGAAGTTCAGGATGAACTGGGCGTAAATGGAAGGAAGGGACTGGAGAATCAAGTCCGTATAGAGCTCATTCTCCAACGTGGTCCCAAGTTCCGCGAGCTCCTCTATGTAGCCAATCATCTTAAGCACGTGTTCCGCTACCGATGATCCGACGGCCAATCTGTTAGTGTATATGCCCTAGAGGCCATTACTGTATCATACTAGTGTATATGCCCTAGGATCTTTGCTTGATTACCAGCGTTGTGATGGCAGTCACACTCGTAGGGGCTGGGTAATCTACAAGCACATCCTTATACACGTCCCTAGTCGTAGGATTATCGAGACAGGGCATCGATACTCCGGAGTAGACTAGCGCATGCGCTTCTCATCCCAGTGCGGGAGACGGTCTGTCCCACAGCCGCCAGTACGTCGTACTTGAGATAGTATGCGGGTGCTCGTTAGGCTACGAGTACACTGGACAGGACTCGTTGGGAACTGATGGTTGGTATTATACCTATAGTCAGTTATCAGTTCCCAGGTGACATGAGTACAGCTTAGTCCGCTGACTTGACACTGTCACTTCGCCTCAAGTGTGTTCCCACTGCACTTTGATTACTATCCTACCACGGCTCAAAGGAGTCGTGCAAACAGGTAGTTTTTGGGTACAGTCCCGAAGCACTTAGAGGCAGTGACGGTTAGACAGGATTCGTCTTTCCCGGTATTGGGGGTTGACATCGCGCTGTATCCAGGAGAGCCATTAGACAAGTAGTCCCTAGCCAGGGCAAGCGAGATATGCTGGTAGGTTTGATGAAATCTAAAACCTTTTAAAGAAAATAAAAGAGGTGAAGTTTTGAAAATAAAGGTATGATGAAATCAAACGTTTTCTTAAAAGTATAAATAATGGAACATGAAAATACAAGTGGATTTACTAGTTGAAAAACATGTTTCGTCGTTTTAAAAATTTGGACGATACCTCCTTTGTATATTTTGATCCCAAACCACTTATATATGATAATAATAAAGGCATTCCTAAGCGGGAGCTAGCTCTTCGCCAATCGGAGGAATCACAACCACGCAAGACAGAATATAAGTATACGACTCCCAACAGCGAATATCAACACCAAGAATAATGAATAAAGCAAGACATCAATCCACCAAGCGAACATACAACCCATCGCTCTAAGTCTCGCAACTACAAGTCTTGCTAAGTCTTACTTCTTATATAAATACTAGTTTCTGATTGATAGAGTTAACTAGATACAACAGGAATAATAAATATAAGAGTGGTACGATCCAACATGTACCACCTACCAAAGCAAAACACCTAAATGCAGCTGTGTGCCAGCGATGCCGCTACTGATCCATGTGGTCAACTTGCAAAAACTGTGGCACAACGGGGGTGAATTGCCAACTCGTGAGTAGAAAACATCATCAGGTAGAAATCAAATAAAACAACGATTCCTAGGTCAACTATATCATAATGATAATACTACGATATCTAGGGTGACCGTATCTGTATATATACCAACAATATAATCAATGCCTGTAAGCATGTGGCTAACATCTACATGTCTATCAATGACACTACAACATCATGCATGTAAATATCATGAAAGCATATGCATGTAAATATGAGGATATCAACCAACGTGTGTCCATCAACGACACATCAAAATCATGGAACCTGAGTGTCCAACATCGACACTCGAAACATCATGAAACCCGTGTCCAACATCGACACGTAAATCCTCATATCTCAGGCGCCGCATCCTCAAATCGGCCCTCAAGCACCACATACTTCGGTCGGCCCTCATATTCACCTCACGACTCCGGTCGGTATCCTCCGGATAACCGCCGAGTCCAAATACTATCACCGGTAGGTAGTAGTCCCTCTGCCAGGCTCATCGTCTACACTACGAAAATCCTTTCTTGCCCCGGGGTACCATACCGGGTCCACCATGTACCCGCAGACGGTGCCTCCCGCTTCTCGAATCGGGTTTCACATGCCAATCTCAGAACCGAGAAAACACATGGTGGACGTCTCGAAAAATCGTATCAAGAGAAACCGGGTTTTTAAAACAATACATGTTTCCTTTGAAATATAACCACGGTTCTCAAATCCAAAATCTCATGAAAACAACATCTCAATGCGTAAAATCGTAAAGCATGATATATGCAAACATAGAACAGAAGTGTGAGCATATCAAGTATATCATGCGACATGGTCTAGTGATGTGAGCATACCAATATATCATAGCATGATATAGCAATTCTACTGTGTTAGTGACATAGCAATTATCGATGATGAAAGTGTGTGAGCCGGCAATCTGTGTAAGTGTAACATACGCATTATCGATAATTATGCAGGTGTACTAGCATGGGTATATGTAATGCAATGGGAATACCATGAATGTGGCATAAAGTACATCATGAGAGGAATGCTCCAAGGTATACATATCTATAACAAGACCGAGTCGGTGAATCTATCAATCGGCATCCAGGTTCACAACATCACGTATGGTACAATACATCGTACGACATCCTCTAGTCAAGGGTGTGGTTCAATCATCATGTAAAACTCATCATATACGGTATCCATCGTACGGCGGCATTAAACCACTAGAGATCCTATCAACCTATATAACAATGAGGGTACGGACCTAACGTCTCGTACGGCATATCACTCATGACTCACAACATTATATATATATATATATATACCTCTATCCCAGGTCACATCCGTATAAATCTCATATCATGGGACCGGAAAAGGTATCAATTATCTCATATCGACTCGCATCCGTATAATGATATATCAAACCAAGTCATCATATCTCATCGTATACTCTTTCATCACATTAATATCTCACATCAAGTCATCTTATTAATCTAAAGTCGTATTTATCAACCTCATAACATGACACTATAATCTCTTATTGATTCTCTTTGCAACTACTTATCTATATATATTGTGATTCATATTCACGTTTCACATCCTTATACATCAATTCGAGACATCATTCCTATCATATCATGTCACCTAAACCATAAGCTATAACTTTAATTCATGGATCTCCTACTAATTCTTTAACCATATTCATAGGTTTCCTAATATAGGTTTCCTTAACCATATTCTATATATCGGTTTCCATCAAAGTTGCGGGGTGCGATACGCCATCCACCCGACTTCACCCATAGATATAAATCTACTTACCTACGGAACTCCTTTTTCAGCCATAGTCGATGTGCTTCGTCGCCTCGGAACCCGCGCGAAGGTACCTACAATGAATACACAATCGCAAATGCTATTAAAATCAAGTCCGAAAAACCAATACGGCACACGGTGCGCTCATAGGTTAGAACCTATAGCCTACGCATGCAAAATCAATCAATTATCCCTCGTCATTGACGTACAAACATCCAACGACCAAATACAATATCAAATACCAAAACCCAAGTTTCAGAATCGCAAAACGCGAAAACAGCAACCTAGGAAAACCACTCCCAGATTTCACCCTAGGCCAAACTAGAGAATTTTGCAAACAGGGTTAGTCTAGATATCAGATAACAAGACTATTGACCAAAAATCACCAATTTCCACTTTAATGTTGCCGCAATTTGCGGCCACCATAAATTAATCTACGGCCAGATAGTTGAGTTGGAGTCTCGGGTCTTTAGGTTATGCTCTAAATCACCTGTACACATCTCTGTAAGGAAAATTAAATTATGGTGGTCTCGGGTCACTCCAGATTCCCATATACACTCAAAATCTATCAAATAGCCGATATCGGGAAATTCTAACTTCATGTTTTGGTGCTAATATATGGTCTTGGCCAGTAAAACACCACTAGGGGTTAAGTAAACACCCACAACAGGTTATAAGTCCATATAATTGTTAGATATGTATGCCCTAGAGGCCTGTATTGTATAGGATGCTAGGCATGTATATGTACAGAAACAATCTTCGCTCAAAATGATAGTATGCTATCTGGTTTATCTTCATCTTAACGTTTGATGTGTTGTATTTCATATCTTTATATACATAATGATGAAGCCCTTAGGATTATGCTTGACTACCAGGATTATGATCTAGATCATACTAGTAGGGCCTGGGCAGTCTATAAGCATATCCTTTAATTGTTCCTAGTCGAGGGTATATCGAGACAGGGTATCGATATTATCAGAGTAGACTAGTGTGTACGTTTCTTGACCCTGGGGGCGATGGCAGATCCCACAACCATTGGTGTTCGACATCAAAGATTGTACACAGGTGCTCATTGGAGAATGGGTATACCGAACAGGACTCGCCGAGAACTCCTAGATGGTATATATACCTATAGTCAGATAGCAGTTCTCTGGTGACACTTGTACAGGTTAGTCTGTAGACCCGAGATCGTCATAGTGTCTTGTGTGATTCCCACTGTGCTTTGATTTCCTCTCTACCACGACTCTACTGAGTCGTGCAAGCAGGAGGATTTTGGGTACAGTCCCGAATCGCATGGAGGCAGTGAGCGATAGAGGGGTTTTGTCTCTCCCCGTATAGGGAGTTGATGTCGCTCTATGCTTGATCGGCCATAACAGCAAATTCCTGGCCAGGGTTCTCGAGATTTACTGATAAGAGTTATCAGTAGTTTCTCGAACCGTTATGGGCCGTAAATCAGCATAACTTATAAAGTTACCGGGGTATGACATTTACCACCCCTAGACTTCATATGCGACGTATCAGACGAAGAGACCGGACTGTACGATAAGTGTTGCTTACACGCTCGTTTGGGTTGGGATGAGTTCGCTCGTCGACCACTGTTAGTGTATATGCCCTAGAGGCCATTACTGTATCATAATAGTATGAATATTACTTGATGGAAGCTTGGGATATTCACAGTTGTATAGACGATCTTGCTCGAAATGGTAGTATGCTACTTGGTTTGTCTCTGCTTTAATGTGTACATGTGTTTCTTTATTATATCACCTATACGCATTAGTGGAGCCCTTAGGATCTTTGCTTGATTACCAGCGTTGTGATGGCAGTCACACTCGTGGGGGCTGGGTAATCTACAAGCACATCCTTATTTACCCGTCCCTGGTCGTGGGATTATCGAGACAGGGCATCGATACTCCGGAGTAGACTAGCGTATGCGCTTCTTATCCCAGCACGGGAGACGGCCTGTCCCACAGCCGTCAGTACGTCGTACTTGAGATAGTATGCGGGTGCTCGTTGGGTTACGAGTACACTGGACATGACTCGTCGGGAACTATTGGTTGGTATTATACCTATCGTCAGTTATCAGTTCCCAGGTGACATGAGTACAGCTTAGTCCGCTGACTTGACACTGTCACTTCGCCTCGAGTGTGTTCCCACTGTACTTTGATTACTATCCTACCACGGCTCAAAGGAGTCGTGCAAACAGGTAGTTTTTGGGTACAGTCCCGAAGCACTTGGAGGCAGTGACGGTTAGACAGGATTCGTCTCTCCCGGTATTGGAGGTTGACATCGCGCTGTGTCTAGGAGAGCCATTACACGAGTAGTCCCTGGCCAGGACAAGCGAGATATACTGGTAGGTTTCCAGTGTTATCTCAGGGTGTTCTGGGCTTCACTCCGACACGACTTGTACCGCTATTAGGGGACTGACGTTTACCGCCCCCTAGGCCCGCCATGCGATGTATCAGACGAACAGACCGGACTGTACGGAGACTGTCACATTCAGGCTCAGTAGGAGTTCAGATAGGGTTCACCTCGTCAGTCTTCTTATCGGCATCTACCTGGGGACCGTTACGTACAGCTAGTGCCGCTTGCGGTCTGTGGTTAAACCCACTGCCAGCGTAGTGTCGAGTCTTTAGAGTCCTACACAGAGGGCTATTCGCCTTTGGGCAAAATGAGTAGAGGTCGCATAGTTTTGCGACAGGGTTCGTTCACATCCGCGCACTTGTGCACGTTTGTTGTCCGGACAGCTTATACTAGCGGGCTTTGGTTTAACCCGGATCCTAGTATATGATTTGGGATTGGTTTTATCTCTTTGTGTTCGTGTTCCTCGAAACATGAACGCGGGTGTGTATGCACAGTTGATTGAGGCGGAGGAAGAGTTTTTTCATTGGGGTTTTGGAACGGGTGTGTATGCACAGTTGACAGTCGTCTTTTTCCAAACCCTAATGATCTTGTGATTTATCAATTAATAATATTAATTAAATGAAATTGTGTCATGGTTGGGCTTGTTGACTTGTTGACCAAGGTTGACTAGTTGACTAGGTTTGAAACTTTGACCATCATCATTAGCTTTTTAGATGCTCTTTGATCTTTGCAAAATCATTTATGGTGATATGATAATGGTCTATTCAAACTAACCACCACCTTTTCATTTTTGATTAATATTATTTTTGATAAATCACTTATATTTTGTTATGGTTCTAAAACCATTTCATTCTATCATATTCACTCTCTCTCCTCTTTTCTTCTTCTTCCTCCTCTAGTTCAAGGAGATTCATTCTCATGTGTTGAGAAACCTCTCCTTGAGATAAAACTACCCTAAACCACTCTCTACTCACTCTAGGGTTGAAGGTCTAGCAAGCCAAAGACCTTAGTTCTCTCAAAGTTCAAGAAAGGAGCCCAAGGTTGAACCCTCAGGTGGATCCATCTTTGACGAAAGAAGGCGACGAAGAAAGCACCATCCAACCTCTACAAAGGTTTCAAGAAGAAGGAGTTCAAGTGAGGTATAACACCTTTTCCGAGTAGCTAACTCTCTTTAGCTTGGTAGCTAGTTTTGTTTAGAAAAGATCCCGACTTTTGTTAGTCCATGTTGCCTAGTGAGCTAAAAATTTGATTTTTTATACCGTTTCCGCCTCCCCGCAAGAACCGGGGTCGGAAACGTGGACTTACAGTGGTATCGGAGCCTAACTAAACATAAACTATCTAGGTAGTAAAGTGTATAGAAGTTCGATCGGAAAAATCACAAAACTACGACATGCAAAACCCTAAGTTTCTGTTAAAATTTTTTCTGTTCAAAAAATAAAAAGTCATACTCCAAAAATCATCTCAGGGTTTTGTGAAGAGGCCTACCAAAAACGGTCGAGTGATCACTTCAAAGCGCCGCGGTTCCGCGGCAATGGGTATACATTTGCCGCGGAACCGCCGCCGTTTTGACTCGGCTCATGACCGAGTTTGGTGCAGTGTTTTTAGGTTGTGGTGTTGGGATTTTTAAGATGGTTTATTTCAGCCCAGATTTTCCAGAAAAGAAATTTGTATTTGGGGGCCTATAAATCCGTATTTTTGATCGAACTTCACTATACTTTGACTAATCGGTTATATCTGTGATGTTTTTATGTATTGAACGTCGTCTAATCGCTATATGTCGATTAGTGGGGGTTATACATATCTGTGATCTGTGTTTGATGATGGTATGTGTATATGAATGCGTTGGATTGTCGCGGGTGAATAGCCGGGGTGGATGTGAGATGAGTTTTTCTTTTTCTTTCATTCATGTAATATGTAAATTGATGTAATAATATTTGTATGGCCGCACAACCGGGTCGGGGTTGTAGCCGTCATTGTATAATTCTTTTTACTGTTTTTGCTCCCAGGATAGACCCATGGAGGGGGTGCACAAACTACCGGGTATCTCAAAGTGCCGAGTGGCCTACTCACGGAGCTGAGGGAGGTTGTTTCGCTTCGGGTACTTGGCGGGTAGTTTTCCGCACCCGTAGGGGTCTTGGGTGGGGTATTGGCTATTCAACGCGACTGTGTAATCCGCTTATCATTGCAGGCTCGAACGGATTGCGGATTCCTAGTATATCCAATGTATTCATCTGTGATTTGTAATGTCTATCATTGCTATATATTTATATATAATAACTATTTAGGCGTTGCTTATGTTTTTCAGCCGCGCTAGCCCAGCCCCCGCTCTGTCGTTAGTTAAGTAACCTAACGGGTGATGACGGGGCCCCGTGGCGAATGCGAATGGCATAAGCGTACGTCATATTTTGGTTGTTTTCTGCAATGGTAGGATTAATTGATGGGACGTATTAAAAGAACTAATGCAAGAAAATAAACCAAGCAAAAGTCGATTGGAACACTTTGAAAACCACTCGGTTCTTTTCAAAACTAAACTTTTAAATGCGGAGATTGAGCCACTCCTTTTAAAAAGCTATCTCGTTCAATCGATTATATCAAGTTCACTACGTTCACGGTTTCGCCAAGACCATTCGTAGCCCTCCATCATTTCAGTTAAATATTCGGTAGTATTCAAGCTATGTATTTTGACCTCACGCCAAGGCATAGTGATTGGTAGCTGCCGGATATTTATCTGTTGCATAGATAGAACGCGTTGATTTGAGACAGTCGTACTGCCATTTTGGCCTACGTCAAGGGTAGGTACGGGTGGGTTCAAATTAATCTGGATAATGATGGGTAGAACTTGACATGTGACTTATGACATTTTGACCTCACGCCAAGGTCATAAGAGCATGGGGTAAAAATCACATCGGGAGTTTCATAAGTACTGAAACTTGCTAGCGTTGCATACCATTTGGAGTGTGATGATTCTGGTAGGATTCCTTCAGTTTTATCACGCAATGATATTTGGATCCCGATCCTACTGTGAGTATATGCTACTCCTCGGAAAATTTCTCACTTAACGATCAATGCTATAAACCTAGTAGGTGTCTAGAAAGGTGTTAGCGGGGCTACGCCCCCAGGGAAAAGAGGTTATTTAATTAAGGAACTTCGCGAAAGCGTTGGAAAACCTCTCTCGAAGTACCAACACTAGCCTGGCTGAACGGTTAAGCAAGTATTGTGCGGTGAGATTGATCCCGACTAATTCTTCCTTTATGGTTTGAGGAGGGATTCGAGAGACAGTGGGAGCCATCCTGTTTAGACAAATTAAAAACCACTCTAAACTTGCAAGAGCATCATGCTAAAGTGTTTCTTCTCTCTCTCCTAATTGCAGCGACCAAACATCATGACTGGACTTAAGTTACTACTAGATAAAAACATACTGACAGGGCCAAACTACAAGGATTGGCTCAGGAATGTCAAGATGGCAATCACTTATGATAAGTTGTGGTATCTTCTTACCACCAAAGCTCCCCCTGTCCCAGGTCCCAAAACCAGAGTCGCGGATAGGGAAATCCGTAAGACCTGGGAAATCGATTGCGCAAAGGCCAAGTGCCTCGTGCTTGCCTCTATGGACAACGAACATCAGAGGAGGCATGAGAATATGGACCTCGAATCCATATTTCTCCATACAAAAGAACTGTATGGAGAGCAATCTCGTATCGCAAGATACGAAGTGTCGAAGAAATTGTTTTCGGCAAGATTGGCCGTCGGATCATCGGTAGCGGAACACGTGCTTAAGATGATTGGCTACATAGAGGAGCTCGCGGACCTTGGGACCACGTTGGAGAATGAGCTCTATACGGACTTGATTCTTCAGTCCCTTCCTTCCACTTACGCCCAGTTCATCCTGAATTTCAACTTACAAGAAAAGGAAGTTGAACTTTTAGAGCTCCTCAACATGCTGAGGAGTGCAGAGGGCACCCTACAGAAAGGTAGGGAGACATCCACTTTGTTTGTAGGAGGATCTTCCTCTTCTAAGTCCAAGGCGAAAGCCAAGGGAAAGAAGAAGAAAGCCCCCGCCAAACCAAGGGGCGGTGTCAGTAAAGTGGATATGAAGGGAAAGACAAAAGCAACAAAGGTAGCGGGGAAGCTTGTGGGGAAAGAAGAATGGTTTTACTGTCACAAGAGTGGACACTGGAAAAAGGATTGCAGGGCTTGGAAAGCCAGGACACAGGATCTGAAGCAGGTTGCGGCTTCAGCTTCAGGTGTGTATGTTATTGAAAACTGTCTATCAATAAACTCTACTTCCTGGGTATTGGATACCGGATCAGGATCTCATATCTGTAATTCTTTGCAGGCGTTGAGAAAGCGTAGGTTTTTGAAAGCAGGTGACATGACCCTCAGAGTTGCAAACGGAGCTAGCATGGATGCTGAGGCCGTGGGGGACTATCACCTGGGTTTTTCAGATGGACATTTTTTGGTTTTGCGTGGTTGTTATTTTGTACCAAATGCAACTTGTAATATCATTTCTGTATCTTTATTATCTAAAGAAGGTTATGAATTTGCATTTGTAAGTAATGTTGTGAACATTCACCTTAATCAAGTTCTGATTGGGTCAGGTACATTAAACAACGGTATATACGTATTGAACCAACCACAGATTTTCAATTTCCAGAATACACACAAAAGAAAGTCTCCAGAAATTAATAAAACTTTCTTATGGCATTGTACACTGGGTCACATCAATGAGAGAAGGTTGAATAAGTTACATAAAGAAGGATATTTGGATCCGTTCGAGTATCAATCTTATGCAACTTATCAATCCTGTCTCAAAGGAAAGATGACAAAGACTCCGTTCACTGGACACGGAGTAAGAGCGAGCAAGCTCTTGGGACTCGTACACAGCGACGTGTGCGGTCCAATGTCTACGCATGCACGAAGCGGTTATTCTTACTTAATTACTTTTACGGATGATTTTTCAAGGTTCGGACATGTCTTCTGAATGAAACATAAATCTGAAGCCTTTGAAAAATTCCAGGAATACAAGAATGAAGTAGAAAAATAAACAGGCAAAAGTATCAAAACACTAAGATCTGATCGAGGTGGTGAATACTTGAGTGCCGAGTTCCTGAATTACTTAAAAGAGAATGGAATTCTCTCTCAGCTTACTCCTCCATACACTCCGCAACATAACGGTGTATCGGAAAGACGGATCCGAACCCTATTGGATATGGTAAGGTCCATGATGAGTAACGCTGAGTTACCGCGATCATTCTGGGGATATGCGCTAGAATCAGCTGCATACCTTTTGAACCGAGTTCCAACTAAGACTGTGACTACCACACCGTATGAATTATGGAGTGGGAAGAAACCCTATCTTCTGTACCTGAAAATCTGGGGATGTCCAGCTTTTGTCAAAAAGCAGCATGCGGACAAACTCGAGGCACGCTCAGTACTGTGCAAGTTTGTGGGATACCCAAAGAACACCAGGGGGTATCTTTTCTACCACGCAGAGGAACAAAAGGTATTTTTTTCTCGTAATGCCCACTTCCTAGAACACCAGTTCTTGGAAAAGGAGATTAGTGGGAGCGCAGTAGAACTGGAAGAAATTCCAGAACCACAAGCTATTACTGAAAGCTTAGTAGAACCAGAGGGTTCGAAAGATCAGGACATTCCGACGCCGCTCCGCAGGAGTAGTAGGCAGTCTTATCCGCCCGAGAGATACTACGGTTTTCTCATAGACGGGGATAGAGAGGACTGCATCATTGATAGTGATGAGCCTACTAGCTTCCAGCAAGCCATTCAGAGCGTTGACTCGGTAAAATGGCTGGATGAAATGCGGATCGAAATGGAGTCCATGTACACCAACAAGGTATGGACGTTGGACATTGCTCCAGATGGGGTAAAACCCGTAGGATGCAAGTGGATCTTCAAAAGGAAGATTGGTGTAGATGGACAGGTTGAGACCTATAAGGCTAGACTTGTTGCAAAGGGTTTTCGTCAAAGACCTGGTTTGGACTATGATGAAACCTTTTCTCCAGTAGCTATGCTGAAATCCATTCGGATCCTTCTTGCCATTGCTGCTTTCCACGATTATGAGATTTGGCAGATGGACGTAAAGACCGCTTTTCTAAATGGAAATTTAGAAGAGTGCGTCTATATGGACCAGCCAGAGGGTTTCATTCAGAGTGGGAGCAGCGGAAAGGTGTGCAAGTTGCTTAAGTCCATCTATGGACTAAAGCAGGCATCGCGGAGTTGGAACATCTGTTTTGATGAGACGGTCAAAGAATTTGGCTTTATCAAAAATCCAGATGAACCATGCATCTATAGTAGATTTGTAGCAAGAACTGTCGTATTCCTCGTTTTATACGTGGATGACATTCTGTTGATAGGAAATGACATTCCTATGCTACAATTTGTCAAGGGGTTCTTGTCGCACAGGTTCTCCATGAAAGACCTGGGTGATGCCTCCTACATTCTGGGGATCCGGATCTATCGTGATAGATCCAAGAGGATATTAGGACTTTCGCAGTCCAGGTACATCGACACCATACTGAAAAGATTCAGTATGGAAGATTCCAAGCGCGGTAATCTACCGGCTTGTCACGGGATCACCCTCTCCAAAGAGATGTCTCCCAAGACTGATTTGGAAAGTGATCGCATGTCTATTATACCCTACGCTTCTGCGGTAGGCTCTATAATGTATGCGATGTTGTGTACCAGACCAGATGTGGCTTATGCACTGAGTGTAGTAAGCAGGTATCAGTCAAACCCTGGGGAGAAACACTGGATAGCGGTAAAGAACATTCTCAAGTACCTGAGAAGGACTAAGGAAATGTTCTTGGTGTATGGCGGAAAAGACCTCCAGATCGAGGCCTTTGCTGACTCCAGCTTCCAGAGTGACAAGGATGATTCCAAGTCCATGTCGGGCTTTGTCTTTACCCTAAATGGAGGGACAGTGTGTTGGAAGAGTTCCAAACAGGAAACCGTTGCTGACTCGACTATGGAAGCGGAATATATCGCTGATGCAGATGCCGCAAAAGAAACCGTCTGGATGAGGAAGTTCTTGAAAGAACTTCAGGTGGTTCCGTCCATTATTGATCCAATACCTCTGTATTGCGACAACAAAGGGGCTATAGCATTAGCGAAGGAACCCAGGTCCCATCAGAAATCCAGACACATCTTAAGGCGGTATCACCTGATCAGGGAGATCGTGGATCGCAAGGAGATCGAGGTTCGGAGGGTTGCTTCAGAAGATAACACTGCAGATCCATTCACCAAGGCCTTGCCCCAGACTCAGTTCGAGCGGCTGATCGAGATGATAGGTCTTCGATACGCCAGTACATGGCCTTAGTGCAAGTGGGAGATTGTTAGTGTATATGCCCTAGAGGCCATTACTGTATCATACTAGTTTGTATATTACTTAATGGAAGCTTGGGATATTCACAGTTGTATATACAATCTTGCTCAAAATGGTAGTTTGCTACTTGGTTTGTCTCTGCTTTAATGTGTACATGTGTTCCTCAGAACATGAACGCGGGTGTGTATGCACAGTTGATTGAGGCGGAGGAAGAGTTTTTTCATTGGGGTTTTGGAATGGGTGTGTATGCACAGTTGACAGTCGTCTTTTTCCAAACCCTAATGATCTTGTGATTTATCAATTAATAATATTAATTAAATGAAATTGTGTCATGGTTGGGCTTGTTGACTTGTTGACCAAGGTTGACTAGTTGACTAGGTTTGAAACTTTGACCATCATCATTAGCTTTTTAGATGCTCTTTGATCTTTGCAAAATCATTTATGGTGATATGATAATGGTCTATTCAAACTAACCACCACCTTTTCATTTTTGATTAATATTATTTTTGATAAATCACTTATATTTTGTTATGGTTCTAAAACCATTTCATTCTATCATATTCACTCTCTCTCCTCTCTTCTTCTTCTTCCTCTAGTTCAAGGAGATTCATTCTCATGTGTTGAGAAACCCCTCCTTGAGATAAAACTACCACTGTCTCTCGAATCCCTCCTCAAACCATAAAGGAAGAATTAGTCAGGATCAATCTCACCGTACAATACTTGCTTAACAGTTCAGCCAGGCTAGTGTCGGTACTTCGAGGGAGGTTTTCCAACGCTTTCGCGAAGTTCCTTAATTAAGTAACCTCTTTTCCCTGTGGGCGTAGCCCCGCTAACACCTTTCTAGACACCTACTAGGTTTATAGTATTGATCGTTAAGTGAGAAATTTCCCGAGGAGTAGCATATACTCACAGTAGGATCGGGATCCAAATATCATCGCGTGATAAAACTGAAGGAATCCTACCAGAATTATCACACTCCAAATGGTATGCAGCGCTAGCAAGTTTCAGTACTTATGAAACTCCCGATGTGGATTTTTGCCCCATGCTCTTATGACCTTGACTTTGGCCAAAATATCATAAGTCACATGTCAATTTCTACTCGTCATTCTCCAGGTTAATTTGGACCCACCCGTACCTACCCTTGACTTTGGCCAAAATGGCAGTACGACTGTCCCAAACCAACGTATCTATCTATGCTGCACATGAATACCCAATAGCTACCAATCACTATGCCTTGATTTTGGCCAACATACATAGCTTGAATACTTATCGACCATTCATGTGGAATGACGGAGGGCTACGAATGGTTTTGGCGAAATCGTGAACGTAGTGAACTTGATATAATCGATGGAATGAGATAGCTTTTAAAAAGGAGTGGTTCAAGCTCCGCATTTAAAAGTTTAGTTTTGAAAAGAACCGAGTGGTTTTCAAAGTGTTCCAACGACTTTTACTTGGTTTATTTTCTTGCATTAATTCCAATGTGTCCCATCATTTAATCCTACCATTGCAGAAAACAACCAAAATATGGTGTACGCTTATGCCATCTGCATTCGCCACGGGGTCCCGTCATCACCCGTTAGGTTACTTAACTAACGACAGAGCGGGGGCTGGACTAGCGCGGATGCAAAACATAAGCAACACCTAAATAGATATCATATATAGATATATAGCAATGATAGTCAATCCAGATCACAGATGAACACTTTGGATATACTAGGAATCCGCGATTCGTTTGAGCCTGCAACGAAAAGCGGATTACACGGTCGCGATGAATAGCCAAACCCCACCCTAGACCCCTACGGGTGCGGCAAACTACCCGCCAAGTACCCGAAGTGAAGCAATCTCCCTCAACAACGTGAGTAGGCCATTCGGCACTTCGAGATACCCGGTAGTTTGTGCACCCCACCTTGGGTCTATCCTAGGAGCAAAAACAGTAAAAAGAAATAATATAATGACGGCTACAACCCCGACCCGGTTGTGCGGCCATACAAATAATATTACATCAATTTACATATTACATGAATGAAAGAAAAAAGAAACTCTCATCTCACATCCACCCCGGCTATTCATCCGCGACAATCCACCGAGTTCATATACACAAACCAACAAGCATTACAGATCACAGATATGTATAACCCCCACTAATCGACGTATAGCGATTAGCAGACGTTCAATACATATAAACATCACAGATATAACCTTTTAGTCAAAGTATAGGAAAGTTCGATCAAAAAATACGGATTTATAACCACCCCAAATACAAATTTCTTTTCTGGAAAATCTGGGCAGAAATAAAATGTCTTAAAAATCCCAAAACCTTAACAGAAGAACACTACACCAAACTCGGTCCAGAACCGAGTCAACTCGGCTGCGGTTCCGCGGCAAGAAGCATGTTCTTGCCGCGGAAACGCGGCTCTTTGAACGGTTCACTGGATCGTCTTTGGTGAGTTTCTTAACAAAATCCTGAGCCGATTTTTGAAGTATGATTTATTATTTTTAGAGCAGAAAAAAAAACAACAGAAACTTAGGGTTTTGAAATTTTAGTTTTGCGATTTTTACCGATCGACCTTCTATACACTTTACTAACTAGCTAGTTTATGTTTAGTTAGGCTCTGATACCACTGTAAGTCCACGTTGCCCACCCCGGTGCTTGCGGGGAGGCGGAAATGGTATAAAAATCGGATTTTTATCGAACTAGGCAACATGGACTATCAAAAGGAGGATATTTGCTAAACAAAAACAAACTACAAAGCTAACTAGTTTTAGCTATATCGAAAAGAGGTTATACCTAGGGCTTTATGTCATTCTCTCCTTGCTCCTTGGAGTGAAAGAAAGTAATCTCCTTGTCGCCTTCTCTAGTCAAAGAAGGATCCACCCGAAAGCCTCAACCTTTGGCTTCAACTTCAAGCTAGAAGTAACTAAGATGCTTGGAGTGCTAATCCTAGAACCTTAGAAAAGAGTAGAGAGTATTTTAGAGTGATTTATCTCAAGCTCAAGTGTTTCTCAACTCATGAGAGGGGAGAGCTAGAGAGAGAGGAAGAGGAGGAGAGAGAACTAATATGATAGAATGAAATGAAAAATGAACCATTCTCACATATATGTGTGAATTATGAAATTAGATAATTAGCTAAGATAATTGTCATGGTTAATCAAGACTTGACCATTATCATTTCACATTAAATGCAAATTGCAAGGATCAAAGAGCATCTTTCATATGGAATGATGATGGTCAACATGTCAACCTAGGTCAAAAAGTCAAGTATGGTCAAATGGTCAACAACCCTAACCATGCACAATTATATTTAACTAATATCAATTAATCATAATTCTCACATAAGCATTAGGGTTAAGAAAATGACAATGGTCATTAACCCTAATCAAAGTCCTCTCCCTCTGTCTTAGTCAACTGTGCATACGCACCCGTATCCGTGATCCGAGGAACACGAATACAATGAGATAAAACCAATCCCAAATCATATACTAGGATCCGGCTTAAACCAAAGCCCGCTAGTATAAGCTGTCCGGACAGCAAACGTGCACAAGTGCGCGGATGTGAACGAACCCTGTCGCAAAACCATGCGACCTCTACTCATTTTGCCTAAAGGCGAATAACTCCCTGTGTGGGACTCTAAAGACTCGACACTACGCTGGCAGTGGGTTTAACCACAGACCGCAAGCGGCACTAGCTGTACGTAACGGTCCCCAGGTAGATGCCGATAAGAAGACTGACGAGGTGAACCCATCTGAACTCCTACTGAGCCTGAATGTGACAGTCTCCGTACAGTCCGGTCTATTCGTCTGATACATCGCATGTGAGCCTAAGGGGCGGTAAACGTCAGTCCCCTAATAGTGGTACAAGTCGTTTCGGAGTGTAGCCCAGAACACCCTGAGATAACACTGGAAACCTACCAGCATATCTCGCTTGCCCTGGCCAGGGACTACTTATGTAATGGCTCTCCTGGACACAGCGCGATGTTAACCCCCAAAACCGGGAGAGACGAATCCTGTCTAACCATCACTGTCTCCAAGTGCTTCGGGACTGCACCCAAAAACTACCTGTTTGCACGACTCCTTTGAGCCGTGGTAGGGTAGTAATCAAAGTACAGTGGGAACACACTCGAGGCGAAGTGACTGTGTCAAGTCAGCGGACTAAGCTGTACTCATGTCACCTGGGAACTGATAACTGACGATAGGTATAATACCAACCAACAGTTCCCGACGAGTCCTGTCCAGTGTACTCGTAACCCAACGAGCACCCGCTTACTATCTCAAGTACGACGTACTGACGGCTGTGGGACGGGCCGTCTCCCGTGCTGGGATGAGAAGCGCATACACTAGTCTACTCCGGAGTATCGATGCCCTATCTCGATAATCCCACGACCAGGGACGGGTAAATAAGGATGTGCTTGTAGATTACCCAGCCCCCATGAGTGTGACTGCCATCACAACGCTGGTAATCAAGCAAAGATCCTAAGGGCTCCACTAATGCGTATAGGTGATATAATAAAGAAACACATGTACACATTAAAGCAGAGACAAACCAAGTAGCATACTACCATTTCGAGCAAGATCGTCTATACAACTGTGAATATCCCAAGCTTCCATCAAGTAATATTCATACTATTATGATACAGTAATGGCCTCTAGGGCATATACACTAACAGCGGTCGACGAGCGAACTCATCCCAACCCAAACGAGCGTGTAAGCAACACTTATCGTACAGTCCGGTCTCTTCGTCTGATACGTCGCATATGAAGTCTAGGGGTGGTAAATGTCATACCCCGGTAACTTTATAAGTTATGCTGATTTACGGCCCATAACGGTTCGAGAAACTACTGATAACTCTTATCAGTAAATCTCGAGTACCCTGGCCAGGAATTTGCTGTTATGGCCGATCAAGCATAGAGCGACATCAACTCCCTATACGGGGAGAGACAAAACCCCTCTATCGCTCACTGCCTCCATGCGATTCGGGACTGTACCCAAAATCCTCCTGCTTGCACGACTCAGTAGAGTCGTGGTAGAGAGGAAATCAAAGCACAGTGGGAATCACACAAGACACTATGACGATCTCGGGTCTACAGACTAACCTGTACAAGTGTCACCAGAGAACTGCTATCTGACTATAGGTATATATACCATCTAGGAGTTCTCGGCGAGTCCTGTTCGGTATACCCATTCTCCAATGAGCACCTGTGTACAATCTTTGATGTCGAACACCAATGGTTGTGGGATCTGCCATCGCCCCCAGGGTCAAGAAACGTACACACTAGTCTACTCTGATAATATCGATACCCTGTCTCGATATACCCTCGACTAGGAACAATTAAAGGATATGCTTATAGACTGCCCAGGCCCTACTAGTATGATCTACATCATAATCCTGGTAGTCAAGCATAATCCTAAGGGCTTCATCATTATGTATATAAAGATATGAAATACAACACATCAAACGTTAAGATGAAGATAAACCAGATAGCATACTATCATTTTGAGCGAAGATTGTTTCTGTACATATACATGCCTAGCATCCTATACAATACAGGCCTCTAGGGCATACATATCTAACAATTATATGGACTTATAACCTGTTGTGGGTGTTTACTTAACCCCTAGTGGTGTTTTACTGGCCAAGACCATATATTAGCACCAAAACATGAAGTTAGAATTTCCCGATATCGGCTATTTGATAGATTTTGAGTGTATATGGGAATCTGGAGTGACCCGAGACCACCATAATTTAATTTTCCTTACAGAGATGTGTACAGGTGATTTAGAGCATAACCTAAAGACCCGAGACTCCAACTCAACTATCTGGCCGTAGATTAATTTATGGTGGCCGCAAATTGCGGCAACATTAAAGTGGAAATTGGTGATTTTTGGTCAATAGTCTTGTTATCTGATATCTAGACTAACCCTGTTTGCAAAATTCTCTAGTTTGGCCTAGGGTGAAATCTGGGAGTGGTTTTCCTAGGTTGCTGTTTTCGCGTTTTGCGATTCTGAAACTTGGGTTTTGGTATTTGATATTGTATTTGGTCGTTGGATGTTTGTACGTCAATGACGAGGGATAATTGATTGATTTTGCATGCGTAGGCTATAGGTTCTAACCTATGAGCGCACCGTGTGCCGTATTGGTTTTTCGGACTTGATTTTAATAGCATTTGCGATTGTGTATTGATTGTAGGTACCTTCGCGCGGGTTCCGAGGCGACGAAGCACATCGACTACGGCTGAAAAAGGAGTTCCGTAGGTAAGTAGATTTATATCTATGGGTGAAGTCGGGTGGATGGCGTATCGCACCCCGCAACTTTGATGGAAACCGATATATAGAATATGGTTAAGGAAACCTATATTAGGAAACCTATGAATATGGTTAAAGAATTAGTAGGAGATCCATGAATTAAAGTTATAGCTTATGGTTTAGGTGACATGATATGATAGGAATGATGTCTCGAATTGATGTATAAGGATGTGAAACGTGAATATGAATCACAATATATATAGATAAGTAGTTGCAAAGAGAATCAATAAGAGATTATAGTCTCATGTTATGAGGTTGATAAATACGACTTTAGATTAATAAGATGACTTGATGTGAGATATTAATGTGATGAAAAGAGTATACGATGAGATATGATGACTTGGTTTGATATATCATTATACGGATGCGAGTCGATATGAGATAATTGATACCTTTTCCGGTCCCATGATATGAGATTTATACAGATGTGACCTGGGATAGAGGTATATATATATATATATATAATGTTGTGAGTCATGAGTGATATGCCGTACGAGACGTTAGGTCCGTACCCTCATTGTTATATAGGTTGATAGGATCTCTAGTGGTTTAATGCCGCCGTACGATGGATACCGTATATGATGAGTTTTACATGATGATTGAACCACACCCTTGACTAGAGGATGTCGTACGATGTATTGTACCATACGTGATGTTGTGAACCTGGATGCCGATTGATAGATTCACCGACTCGGTCATGTTATAGATATGTATACCTTGGAGCATTCCTCTCATGATGTACTTTATGCCACATTCATGGTATTCCCATTGCATTACATATACCCATGCTAGTACACCTGCACAATTATCGATAATGCGTATGTTACACTTACACAGATTGCCGGCACACACACTTTCATCATCGATAATTGCTATGTCACTAACACAGTAGAATTGCTAAATCATGCTATGATATATTGGTATGCTCACATCACTAGACCATGTCGCATGATATACTTGATATGCTCACACTTCTGTTCTATGTTTGCATATATCATGCTTTACGATTTTACGCATTGAGATGTTGTTTTCATGAGATTTTGGATTTGAGAACCGTGGTTATATTTCAAAGGAAACATGTATTGTTTTAAAAACCCGGTTTCTCTTGATACGATTTTTCGAGACGTCCACCATGTGTTTTCTCGGTTCTGAGATTGGCATGTGAAACCCGATTCGAGAAGCGGGAGGCACCGTCTGCGGGTACATGGTGGACCCGGTATGGTACCCTGGGGCAAGAAAGGATTTTCGTAGTGTAGACGATGAGCCTGGCAGAGGGACTACTACCTACCGGTGATAGTATTTGGACTCGGCGGTTATCCGGAGGATACCGACCGGAGTCGTGAGGTGAATATGAGGGCCGACCGAAGTATGTGGTGCTTGAGGGCCGATTTGAGGATGCGGCGCCTGAGATATGAGGATTTACGTGTCGATGTTGGACACGGGTTTCATGATGTTTCGAGTGTCGATGTTGGACACTCAGGTTCCATGATTTTGATGTGTCGTTGATGGACACACGTTGGTTGATATCCTCATATTTACATGCATATGCTTTCATGATATTTACATGCATGATGTTGTAGTGTCATTGATAGACATGTAGATGTTAGCCACATGCTTACAGGCATTGATTATATTGTTGGTATATATACAGATACGGTCACCCTAGATATCGTAGTATTATCATTATGATATAGTTGACCTAGGAATCGTTGTTTTATTTGATTTCTACCTGATGATGTTTTCTACTCACGATTTGGCAATTCACCCCCGTTGTGCCACAGTTTTTGCAAGTTGACCGCATGGATCAGTAGCGGCATCGCTGGCACACAGCTGCATTTAGGTGTTTTGCTTTGGTAGGTGGTACATGTTGGATCGTACCACTCTTATATTTATTATTCCTGTTGTATCTAGTTAACTCTATCAATCAGAAACTAGTATTTATATAAGAAGTAAGACTTAGCAAGACTTGTAGTTGCGAGACTTAGAGCGATGGGTTGTATGTTCGCTTGGTGGATTGATGTCTTGCTTTATTCATTATTCTTGGTGTTGATATTCGCTGTTGGGAGTCGTATACTTATATTCTGTCTTGCGTGGTTGTGATTCCTCCGATTGGCGAAGAGCTAGCTCCCGCTTAGGAATGCCTTTATTATTATCATATATAAGTGGTTTGGGATCAAAATATACAAAGGAGGTATCGCCCAAATTTTTAAAACGACGAAACATGTTTTTCAACTAGTAAATCCACTTGTATTTTCATGTTCCATTATTTATACTTTTAAGAAAACGTTTGATTTCATCATACCTTTATTTTCAAAACTTCACCTCTTTTATTTTCTTTAAAAGGTTTTAGATTTCTGGGCTTCGGCTTACTTAATTTACGTTATACCTTTAGACGTAGCGTAATTTAAGTGCCGGTCACGAGCTAATATTTCGTGTCATGACAAAGTTGGTATCAGAGTGCTAGGTTTAACCTTGGTACGAGTCTAGGTTTGACTATGCGGAGTCTAGGGCGTATATATTTCGGAACCTAGGCTTGACCTTACGGAACATAGACTTGAACAGGGGGGTATTAGACCCGAACTTTTGTTTCATAGGTTTTCCAAGTAGGTAGCTTGACTAGAGTGACGTACTGTACGTATGTTCCGCGGCATATTTACTATACGATACTCCACTTAAGAGACCTTAGGATGGACATATCTTGAGACTTGTGATTCTCTTCATTAGCTTGATCATACATCCATTTGAGATCCTTGATTCTGTACGTTTCCATGATCATACTCTCATTGATTCCGTTCCTCCTTATGATCATGTATCCATTTTGGATCTGTTGATTCCTTTCATTCTTTTGATCTGTTTTCATCGATACATGCTTGTGGTTCCGGTCACCATGGTTTGAGCGCAGATTGAGCTGTTGCTAGTGATGCGTTCAGGGCGAGCTCGTCATGGAGGAGGACTGACTATCTTGTTTTCTGGTGACATGGGAACGTATCGATTTAGTGTTTGTGTTGTGAACTCTCGTTTGAGGCGAATGTACAGTTTTGCACCGGATGATCGGGCCATTGTTAGAGGCTGCCAGTTGTGAGAGGACTGATGATGTATAGCCTACCTCGGAGATTATGATGCCGTCTACCGTGTAGACAGATGACCCAGCTGTTGCTGTGATTGATAGGACGTCGCTTCCAGAGCTTATGAGCTGAGATCGCAGGAGCTTTCAGGCAGAGATGTGACGGTTGTTAGTTATATGTATGCTCTAGAGGCCATTACTGTACATACGATATATATTGTAATGGATACTTGGACATATATAGTGAGGACTTTCTTGCTCGACATGATAGTATGCTATCTGGTTGTACTTTATCTTAACATGCATTCTGATTGTCTCTGTGTTACATGTTGATAAAGCCCTTAGGATATGTACTCGACTACTGGGACTATGATGAGATTATACTAGTGGAGCCACGGCAGTTGACGAGTACATCCTATAACTGTTCCTAGTCGAGGGTGTATCGATACACCAGAGTAGACTAGCGTATACGCATCTTGACCCATATGATGGGCGATGGATGATGCAATATCCATCGGTGTTTGACATCAAGGATGGTGTAGGGGTGCTCAGTAGAGACTGGGTACACTGGACGGACTCGCCGAGAACTCCCAGATGGCATTATACCTCACGTCAGATGGCAGTTCTCCGGTGACACTGGTACAGAGTAGTCTGTTGACCCGAGATCGTCATAGAGTCTTGTGTGATTCCCACTGTGCTTTGATTTCCATTATACCACGTCCAAGTGGGCGTGCAAAAATGTGGCTTTTGGGTACAGTCCCGAATCACATGGAGGCAATGAGCGATAGGAGGGGATTCGTCTCTCTCGGTATAGGGAGTTGATGTTGCGCTGTGTTCGATTGGCTATAACTGGAAATCCCTGGCCATGGTTGCTGAGATTTACTGGTAACTGTTATCAATAGTTTCTCGAACTGTTATAGACCTCATATCGACACGACTTATCAAGCTACTGGGGTCTGACGTTTACCACCCCTAGACGAGATATGCGACATATCAGACGACGAGATCGGACTGTACGGGAGTGTTACTGATTGGATTCACCGGAGAATGTATAGGCTTGCTTGTTGATCTTCTGAGCGCTCAATACCTGGGTGGCTGTTATGTTTAGCTGACCGCTTGCAGCTTGTGGGTGTTTGATATGATCATCACTTACTGCCAGCGTATTGACGATTCTTTAGAGTCCTATACAGAGGTTTCTTGACTCAGGCAAAACGGAGTAGGGGCACATATGTGATATGTGCAGGACCGAGGATAATGCGATATGAGATACCGTATTTTATTATCACGATATTTGATATCAGCCGGGTCATCGGATCAAGTGGTTATTCGATGAATCGGTAAATGAGATATTAGTCGGTTATATGCGATATAGCCGGATTGTCGGATCAAGTGTTGATTCGATAATTTAATGTATAATAATACATATGATATATTAAATTACACTAACTAATATTAGCTCACTAAAAGATTCTTTTTCTCACTCGGGTAATACATTGATATATATGTGATATATGTTAATTGTATTATTTTATTTTGTTACAATAAATATTATATATGTGATATATAACATTAAACATGATATGATTACTAATGCAACATATTTAGTGGAGATTAAAAAAGATTAGGGTTTGAATTGGGTTAGATCTTTCTAGAAATTTCTAGAAGGTTTTTCTTTTGTCATGAATGAGATATTATGCTTGATATTTATGTATGACTCATTCTTAACCCAACCCAAACCCTAGCCCTAGTTAAATCTCTATATGAGTCATCCTTGACCATGGTTGCAAGATTAATCATTATAACATAATTGATTATTCATCACAAATAGAATTACTATTCTTCTTCTTCTTCTTCCTTGATGAAAAAGCTTTCTAGATTTGATTTTGTGATGAAAAATGTGTTAGAAAAAGATTATAAATGAGAGAAAAAATCCTACTTCATCATCCTCATCTATCTTTGCCCTTTAGATGAGAGTGTTCACTTCATTTAGTGAGTGTTAGCTTGTGTTAATGAAACTTCAACGTAGATCATCTTTGTTATCGAAGATCGGAAGCAAGACTGCACCTTTCTCTTCGTGAAGCCTCTCGAGAGTCCGGAACACGATGATCGTAGCGAAGGGACCTCAACACGGAGCTTAAGAAGTGAAGGACCGGATCTACAAAGGTTGTAATCCCTCTCACTTAGTGTTAAAGTGTTTAACATGCTTGTTTTCGCCTAATCTCTAGTTTAAAGATCTCGTATCGAGTTGTTCGGCACGGCTAATTTTTAAATCAGGCATGGTTGATGCCTTGTAGACCCTTGTGCGTGTGCCTAGCAACCCTACAGTGGTATCAGAGCCAAGCTAGAGGTTTAGGCGAAGTCTAGGCGAAGTTTAAAGTCCGATCGAACTCTGAAAACCCGATATACCCTAGTTTCTGAAAAAAATTTAAAACTGTTGATTTTTTCATATTAAAAATACTCAGAAAAATAAGCAGGAGAATCTAAGAATTACTGTGAAGTATGGACTCCTAAATCGGTCACGTGACCGTGGAACCGCGGCCAAACCAAGCACGTGGCCGCGGTTCCGCGGCGGAACAGTGTCTTTGGGGCCCGCAACTTCACAGTAATAATCCTGGGTTCTTTTGCAGTCTTCAAGGAATTTTTAATTTGCTCAAGTGTTGACTTTTCTGCGATCTATTGCGGACTCGTTGATTCGATCGGATAATTTAACTTCGTTTAAGTTTTTTCCGGATAATTTTAGAAACTGTTAAAAAGTTCGAACGGATATCAATAACTCACTTTTTCCCCTGTCGGAAATTTTTTCAAAAGTTGGATTTTTCCGTAGTTTAAGAACGTTCTAAGTCGTGCAAGTAACGCGGTGGACCCTCTAGAAGACAACAAACCTTAACTCGATTATGTGACCGTCTTGAACTGCCTCTAAACCTTAGGGTTTGTGGCAGTACGGCGTGCCACATGTGAGGCATTGGCTTGACCCTTCTACGGCTGGACCATTGGTACTGTGCATGTGATGGATGTTTTTAAACTAATTTCAAGTGTTGAGAACTATTTGGGAAAATTTGGGTGTTTGATTATTCGATCGGAAAGTTTAACATTGTCTATTTATCTGGGATGTGATACAATATTTGGAATTTACAAGTAGTTATGAGATAACTAATTTGAATGTTATAAATCTAGCAGTTCAGTCTCAGTTGATCGGTTGCCACGGGATTTTGATGTGATCAAAAGTCCGTCGCAATCACGTAGCGTACGCGGATACTCGCCGGGTAAACTTAACAGACAGCCACGCCCCATAGCCCCGATCAAGTGACTGTAGGAGAACCCCGTTGCCAAAAGCATCCGTTCGGTTGCTCGCGGCAGCGGTGTTCCGCCTTAGTGCACTTCGTTGACGGCATCGGGGGTGCGGCCGTCTACTAAAGTTTGTGACGAGCATTTAATCAGGACGTCGGGAATCTTGTTAAATTGCCCGACTTGATATTGAAAAGAGTTTTCGATAATGAAACTAAAATGCGGGGTTTATAATAGTTAGGCATGCGATGTCTAAGGAATTCATTTGGTTAGGCATGCAATGTCTAAGGAGGTTGCGGATTCCAACTGTTGTAGTTTTACACTTTCTTTTCTGTGACCGTTAGCGTAGTATGTGGTGTATCGCCGGCTTCGTTACTATACATCAACGACAATCGGTATACGCATACTTGCTTACGTTGATGATATGAGATATTATGTGTTGCTGTGATATGTTATATTGGATCGTCGCATTCTGAATAGCAGGAGGTTTTATGTGAGATGAGAGTTTTTCTTTTTTTTTTTCATTAATGTAAAATTCATTTGTATGTAATATTCTTTTATTGGGGCACTTCCGGGCTGAGGATGATGTCACCATTGTGTATTATTTAATTTTCCGCATTAGGTAGACCCAAGGCGGGAAGCACAAGTAACCGGGTTCTAGGGTCCAGTGGGAGACCATCTCGAGGAGTCGAGACCGGGTCTCCTAACCCTAGAATTGGCAGTGTTGCTTGCCGCTCTCGTAGGGGTCTAGGGATGTGGGTTTGGCTATTCATCACGACCGTGGAATCCGTGTTTTATACAGGCTCGTATTAAAACACGGACCTCCTAGTATATCCAATATTTCATATATGTTCTTCTGCTGCAATGTTCTGTGATGAGATCATATTACTGCCTGAGACGAATGTTTATATTATATATATGAGATATATGTTATATTGCAGATTTCGTTTCAAATGTGATGCTTGTGAAGCATAATAAAATGGGACTTCATTAATGAGATTAATGAAATAAAAGAAAGCTAAAGATGTTGTAGAAACTTGTTTAAAAAACTGGTAGCTCTAGTTCTTGCTTTGCATAGTGGTGTTCCTTGTAGAACATCCAGCACCTTATTTGATAAGGAAAGAGCCGAGATCCCTTCACCGGGAGTGACCTCCTTAGTGAAACTAGCAGATGCTACAAACTTGGTCTGTCTTTTGATTGCTTCTATAGTTCTTGCTTTGCATAGTGGTATTTGTGAAATATCCTGCACCTTATTCGATGAGGAAAGAGCCGACGATCCCTTCATCGGGAGTGACCTCTTTAGCAAAACTAGAAAAGCTTCAAAAACACTCCATTTAAAATCACTCGATTCTACAACGATATAAAGTTCATTACGCAAAGGGTTTTCTTAAAAACCTGTCGTGGCCCTCCGTCATTTCAGATAAGTAGTTTTTAGTATTCGTGCTGCGTTTGTTGACTTAGTCAAGGCGTATTGTACGGTAGCTGATTAGTGCTTATCTGCAAAGCATATGATGCGATTGGATTAGGGTAGTCATGCGGTCTTGTTGACTCAGTCAAGGGTCGTGCGGGTGGGTTTAATTCAATCGGGAAATGACGGGTTGAACTTTACTTGCGGTCTATGGTTTGTTGACTTAGTCAAGGACATAGATCGCTTGGGGCAAAATTTTATTGGGAATTTCAAGTGTTGAAATTTGCAATGAGATTGCATACCTTCTATGAGATAGTTGGATCCCGATACCCACTGCGAGTAAGAGTTACTCCTGCGAGAGTTTTACACATTACAATTAGCCGATCAAGTAGGTGTCTAAAAAGGTGTCAACGGGGTTACGACCCTGGGAAAATGAGGTTTACTTTAATTAGGTCCGTGGGGAAGCACGGGGAACCTCCCTCAAAGTACTGGCACTGGCCTGGTTGAAAGATTGGCGAACTTGTAGGGTGTAATTAATCCCGGCTAGTCTTTCCTTTTAGGTTTGAAGGAAGATTTGACTAAAACAGTGGGAGACATCCTGATTAGATAAATTGATATCCAATCTAATCTTGTAAAAGCGCATGCTGAGTGTTTTCTTCTCTCTCTCTCCTGGTTACGACTATGTTACGCCTTAATCAAGATAATAATACGGATATATTGACCGAACCTGCTTGTTATACTGTGCTGGGGAACGTTGGTCCCGCTCCAACTTATAATTGTTATAAGACAGAGTAGGAAATTGGGGATTACCAGAATTCCCATTCCGCCCAAACGAAGAAAGTACATGTTGATGCATTTTTCGGGTGTGTTCATTACACAGAACTGTTTCTCAATGTCCTTTACGTCCTGGGTATTTGATACCGGATTAGGATCCCACATATGTAATTTGTTACATGGGCTACAGATAGGTAAAGAACTGAGAACGGGTGATAAGTTTCACGAGATAGAAAACGGTGCAAGTGTTGCAGCCAAGTCTATTGGTCACCATCACCCTGTATTACCAGAATACATTGATTCTGAACGAATGTTATTAGATACTGAACCTGATATACAACATCATATCAATCTCTTTATTAGTAAAGAAGGATATAATTTTGTATTGTTGGATAATGTTTTGAACATTTCCTATATCAAGAGTTGATCGGTTCAGGCACGTTATCTAAAAGCATAGACGTTCTAAATCAAACCAGAGTTCTTAACGTATAGAACACATACAAGAGGAAAAGTTCAGAAATGAACAAATCCTTCTTTAGGCATTGTAGACTAGGTCATATCAATGCGAACCGACTAGCTGAAGTTACATATAGATGCATATTTAAATTATTTTGAATTTACCTCTTGTGAAACTTGCCGGTCATGTCACAAAGATACGATGACCATAGCTCTGTTTATTGGAAACAGAGAAAGAGTTAGTGAACTCTTGGGATTGATACATGCTGATGTATGAAGGTCCCCTGTCTACACATGCCAAGACTGATTCTTTATACTTAATTACATTCACTGATTATCTCTCAAGATTCGGACATATGTTCCTGTTGAAACACAAGTCTGGAACTTTTGAGAAATTCAATGAATATAAGTTAGAAGTAGAGAACTATAAACGGGTATAAGTATTATGTCCTTTGATGAGATCAAGGAGGAGAATACTTGAGCACGGAAATCCTGGACTATTCTAAAGGAGAATGATATTCTCTCTTTGCATTACTCCTCCGTATACACCATAGCACAATGGTATATCGGGGCGGAGCAATAACACCCTATGTGATATGGTGTGCTCTATGATGAGTACTACTGAGTTTTCTATTTCCTTTTAGGAGTTATGCACTTGAGAAGCTGCATACCTATTGATTGTGGATTCAATAGTTTCCAACGAACCTCAGCCTCTCCGCCGATCTAGTAGGGATCTTCACCCACCTGAGAGATACTTCAGTTTCTCTATGACAGTGGGAGCGAGGATTGCATCATGAGATGATGATCCAACTAGTTTCGAGCTGGCCATCAGGAGTGGGACTCTCTAAGAATGGCTGGATGCTTATCGATCTGAGATGGAATCCTTATACACCAACAAAGTATGGACTTTGGTTGCTTTATCTGAAGGGTTAAATCCCCATCAGGAGCAAGTATATCTTGAGAAGATTACTTGGTGTACATAGAAAAGTTGAGATTTTCAAAGCTATGCTGAAGTCCATCCAGATCCTACTTGCCACGGCTACATACCATGACTACGATATTTGGCAGTTGGGTGTCATGACTGCTTTTCTAAATGATGATTTGGAAGAGAGCGTCTATAAGTACACAGCCAGAGGGCTTCGTAGACAGTGGGAGCAGCGGAAACGTGTGCAAGATGTTTTATGTGATAAAGCAGGCATCGTGGAGATGGAACATCTGTTTTGATTTGGTAGTCAAAGAGTTTGACTTCATTAAAATGGTAGATGAACCTTGTATATACAAAAATATAGTAGGGAGTATGGAGGTGATCCTTGTAGAGTATGTGGATGACATACTCTTGATAGGGAAGGAGTTTCCTATGCTACGCTCGGTCAATCTCCACTTATCATAATGATTCTCCATATAGGATCAAAGCGATACCTCCTGAATCCTGGGTTTTGGATCTAGGAGATAGACTTAATTGGATGTTAAGATTCTCACTAGTTGTAGTGAGATGGTATCAATCGATCCTAGGGAGAATCCCTGGAAAGGTTCCAGGGTGATAAGGATGACTGAATGTCAGTCGCAGGCATTGTCTTTACCCTCAGTGGAGGGACGGTATGTTGGAAGAGTTCCAAGCTAGATACCGTGACTTACTAGACGATTAATGGAAAGATACATCGTTACCAAGGATGCTACCAAAGAGGCAGTCTGGATATATATAAGTTCATAAGATGAACTTCGTTCCTACCATAGTGTGACAATGGAGTTGCGGCTTATGCCAAGGAACGCCCGTCCCATCAGAAGTCCAGATATAATTCTTAGGCAGTATCACCTGATCATGGAGATGGTTGATCTCCAGGGAGATCGAGGTTAGGAGAGTAGACACAGAGGACAACGGCACAGATCCACTCACAAAGGCCTTTTTTTCCAGTAGAGTCTTTTATGGGATGGTTGAGTATGAGATACTTCAACCGCAGCTAATTGTTGGGTATGTGATACCACAACAGATGGCCCTAGTGCAAGTGGGAGATTGTTAGTTATATGTATGCCCTAGAGGCCATTACTGTACATACGATGTATACTGTAATGGATGCTTGGACATATATAGGGAGGACTTTCTTACTCGACATGATAGTATGCTATCTAGTTGTACTTTATCTTAACATGTATTCTGATTGTCTCTGTGTTAAAGCCCTTAGGATATGTACTCGACTACTGGGACTATGATGAGATCATACTAGTGGAGCCACGGCAGTTGACGAGTACATCCTATAACTGTTCCTAATCGAGGGTGTATCGAGACAGGGCATCGATACACCAGAGTAGACTAGCGTATACGCATCTTGACCCATATGATGGGAGATGGATGATCCCATATCCATCGGTGTTTGACATCAAGTATGGTGTACGGGTGCTCAGTAGAGACTGGGTACACTTGACGGACTCGCCGAGAACTCCCAGATGGTATTATACCTCACGTCAGATGGCAGTTCTCCGGTGACACTGGTACAAAGTAGTCTGTTGACCCGAGATCATCATAGAGTCTTGTGTGATTCCCACTGTGCTTTGATTTCCATCATACCACATCCAAGAGGGCGTGCAAAAAGGTGGCTTTTGGGTACAGTCCCGAATCATATGGAGGCAATGAGCGATAGGAGAGGATTCGTCTCTCCCGGTATAGGGAGTTGATGTTGCGCTGTGTTCGATTGGCTATAACTGGAAATCCCTGGCCAGGGTTGCTGAGATTTACTGGTAAGTGTTATTAGTAGTTTCTCAAACTGTTATAGACCTCATATCGACACGACTTATCAAGCTACTGGGGTCTGACGTTGACCACCCCTAGGCGAGATATGCGACATATCAGACGACGAGACCGGACTGTACGAGAGTGTTACTGATTTGATTCACAGGAGAATATACAGGCTTGCTTGTTGATATTCTGAGCGCTCAATGTAAGTCGATGTAGTACACCCCGGTACTTGTGGGGAGGCGGAATTTTCTAAAACGATCAAGTTTAAAGAACGAACATCGACTAACCGCTTAAATCGAAGCTAAACTATAAATAACCGTACACAAAGTGTTTCTTAACTATTGTGTTTAGGGATTATACCAAATGAAACTAGTCCTTCGTCTTTACGATCTCCTTGTTCTCCTCGGCCTTCTCTAGGTAGTAGACGATCCACCCGAGAGCAAAACACCAAGCTAAACCTCTAACTTGAGGTAACTAATCTACTATGATTGCTAATCAAAGAAGAAAGGATGATATAGAGTGAAGGTAATGGATGTTTAAGTCTAACTAAACCTTTGATCTCAACACATGAGGATTAAGGATTAGTCTCTTGAAGATGAGAGCTTGAGGAGAGAGAATGTGAGATAAGATGATGAGATGAGAGAGAGTGTATCATAATATATTATGAAGCATTCTTATTTTAGAATAATGAATAAAAGAAATGAATAAGCATGCTTCATAAATGAAAAGAGGTGATTCATTAACATGAGTCATTAAGCATTTATGGTGCATTAATGATCATGATGAATCACCCTCATGACATCACTAATCTTATCCAAAGCTTATGTCACCTTAACCTCCTTAGTCACATCTTCTAGAAGCTTCTCGTACAATTACGAGAACGCCCCTCCAATCCGCAAAAATACGGAAAAACTTTAGACTGTAAAAATCCAATAACCGGATACCAGTAAATGGCTTAAACCAAAGCCGACTGGTAAAAAACTGTCCGAAAGTCATACGTGCGTAAACGCACGTATGCGTCCGAACCCTTTGTCGCAAAACCATGCGACCTCTATATCGTTTCGCCTGGAGTAGGAAACTCTCTGTGTGGGACTCTAGAGACTCGACTACTACGCTGGCAGTGGGTTTAACCACAGACCGCAAGCGGCACTAGCTGTACGTAACGGTCCCCAGGTAGTTGTCGATAAGAAGGCCGATGAGGAAACCCATCCGAACTCCTACTGAGTCTGATGTGACAATCTCCATACAGTTCGGTCCGTTCGTCCAAGACTATCGCATATCGGGCCTAGGGGGGCGGCAAGCGTCAGTCCCCTAATAGCGGTATAAGTCGTGTCGGAGTGAAGCCCATTACACCCTGAGAAACTACTGGAACCTACCAGCAAATCTCGCTTGCCCTGGCCAGGGACTTTGCGTAATGGCTCTCTGACACAGCACGATATCTACTCCCAATACCGGGAGGGACGAATCCTGTCTAACCGCCACTGCCTCCAAGTGCTCGGGACTGCACCCAACTGCTACCTGTTTGCACGACTCCTTTGAGCCGTGGTAGGGTAGCAATCTAAGAACAGTGGGACACACTCGAGGCGAAGTAGCAGTGTCAAGTCTGCGGACTACGCTGTACTCATGTCACCTGGGAACTGCTCACTGACGACTGGTATCAAACCAACCAACAGTTCCCCGTGAGTCCTGTCCGGTGTACCCGTAACCTAACGAGCACCTGCATACTATCTCCAGTACGACGTACTGACGGCTGTGGGACAGACCATCTCCCCAACTGGGATGAGAAGCGTACACACCAGTCTACTACGGAGTATCGATGCTCTGTCTCGATAATCCAACGACCAGGGACCTGAATAAGGATGTGCTTGTAGACTACCCAGCCCCCACTAGTGTGACTGCCATCACAACGCTGGTAGACAAGCAAGATCCTAAGAGCTCTATCAATACGTACACTCACATATTAAGATAGAAAAACCAAGTAGCATACTACCATGTTTAGCAAGACTGTTATATACATGCGAATATCCCAAGCTTCCTTTAAGTAATATACAAGCTAGTATGATACAGTAATGGCCTTCTAGGGCATAAACACTAACAATCTCCCACTTGCACTAGGGCCATGTACTGGCATATCGTAGACCAATGATCTCGAGTAGCCTCTCGAACTGAATCTGAGGAAGGGCCTTCGTGAATGGATCAGCAATGTTCTCTTCTGAAGCAACTCTCCGAACCTCGATCTCTTGACCATCAATGATCTCCCTGATCAGGTGATACCGCCTCAAGATGTGTCTGGACTTCTGATGGGACCTTGGTTCCTTCGCTAAAGCTATAGCTCCGTTTTTGTCGCAATACAGAGGTATTGGATCAACTATGGTAGGAACCACCTGAAGTTCTGTTAGGAACTTCTTCATCCAGACTGCTTCTTTTGCGGCATCGCAAGCAGCAATATACTCCGCTTCCATCGTTGAGTCAGCAATGGTGTCCTGCTTGGAGCTCCTCCAGCACACCGCCCCTCCTTTGAGGGTAAAGACATAACCCGACATGGACTTGGAATCGTCCTTATCACTCTGGAAGCCGGAATCAGCAAAGGCCTCCAACCTGAGGTCTTTAGCGCCGTAAACCAAGAACATCTCCTTAGTCCTCCTCAGGTACTTGAGAATGTTCTTTACTGCTATCCAGTGTTTCTCCCCTGGGTCTGACTGATACCGGCTTACCACGCTCAGTGCGTAAGCAATATCTTGTCTGGTACACAACATCGCATACATTATAGAGCCTACCGCAGAAGCGTAGGGTATAATAGACATGCGTTCCCTTTCCAAATCAGTCTTGGGAGACATCTCTTTGGAGAGGGTGATTCCGTGACAAGCCGGTAAATTACCGCGCTTAGAATCTTCCATACTGAATCTTTTCAGTACGGTGTCGATATACCTGGACTGCGAAAGTCCCAACATCCTCTTGGATCTATCACGATAGATCCGGATCCCCAGAATGTACGAGGCATCACCCAGGTCTTTCATGGAGAACTTGTGTGACAAGAATCCTTTGACAGATTGTAGCATAGGAACGTCATTTCCTATCAATAGAATGTCATCCACGTACAAGACGAGGAATACGACACTTCTGGCCACAACTTTACTATATATGCACGGTTCATCTGGATTTTTGATAAAGTCATATTCTTTGACTGTCTCATCAAAACAGATGTTCCAACTCCGCGATGCTTGCTTTAGTCCATAAATGGACTTAAGCAGCTTGCATACTTTCCCGCTGCTCCCACTCTGATTGAAACCCTCTGGCTGATCCATATAGACGCACTCTTCTAAATTTCCATTCAGAAAAGCCGTCTTTACGTCCATCTACCAGATTTCATAATCATGGAAGGCAGCAATAGCAAGAAGGACCCGAATGGATTTGAGCATAGCCACTGGAGAAAAAGTTTCGTCATAGTCCAAACCAGGTCTTTGACGAAAACCCTTTGCAACAAGTCTAGCCTTATAGGTTTCCACCTGTCCATTTACACCAATCTTTTTCTTGAAGATCCATTTGCATCCTATGGGTTTTACCCCATCTGGAGCAAAGTCCAAAGTCCATACTTTGTTGGTGTACATGGACTCCATCTCGGTCCGCATTGCATCTAGCCATCGTACCGAGTCGCCGCTCTGGATGGCCTGCCGGAAGTCATTAGGTTCATCATCATCTATGATGCAATCCTCTCTATCCCCATCTATGAGAAAACCGTAGTATCTCTCAGGCGGATGAGACGGCCTACTACTCCTGCGGAGGGGTGCGGGAATGTTCTGTTCTTCTTGAACCTCTGGTTCTACCAAACTTTCAGTAGCAGTTTGTGGTTCTGGAATTTCTTCCAGTTCTATTTCGCTCCCACTTATTTCCTTTTCTAAAAACTGATATTCTAGAAAATGGGCATTTCGAGAAACAAACACCTTTTGTTCCTCTGCGTAATAGAATAGATATCCCTTGGAGTTCTTTGGATATCCCACAAACTGACACTTTACTGATCGTGCCTCGAGCTTGTCCACATGCTGCTTCTTAACAAAAGCTGGACATCCCCAAATCTTTAGATACTGAAGATAGGGTTTCTTCCCACTCCACATCTGATATGGTGTGGTAGGCACAGTCTTGGTAGGAACCATGTTCAAAAGATATATCGCTGATTCTAGCGCATAACCCCAGAAAGATCGCGGTAACTCAGCATTACTCATCATGGATCGTACCATATCCAATAGGGTTCGATTCCGTCTCTCCGATACACCGTTATGCTGTGGAGTGTATGGAGGAGTAAGCTGAGAGAGAATTCCTTTCTCTTTTAGGTAACCTAGGAACTCGGCACTTAAGTATTCTCCACCTCGATCAGATCTTAGTGTCTTAATACTTTTGCCGGTTTGGTTTTCTACTTCATTTTTATACTCTTGGAATTTCTCAAAAGCCTCGGATTTATGTTTCATCAGATAAATGAATCTGTATCTTGAGTAATCATCCGTGAAAGTAATGAAATAGGAAAAACCACCTCTCGCATGTGTAGACATTGGACCGCATACATCGCTGTGTATGAGTCCTAAGAGCTCGCTCGCTCTTACTCCTTGTCCAGTAAATGGAGTCTTTGTCATCTTTCCTTTGAGACAGGATTGACAAGTGTCATAAGATTGATATTCGAACGAGTCCAAATATCCTTCTCTATGCAACTTAGTCAACCTTCTCTCATTGATGTGACCCAGTCTATAATGCCATAAGAAAGCTTTATTTAAATCTGGAGACTTTCTTTTTAGTGTGTTCTGGACATTGAAAATTTGGAGTTGGTTTAAAACATATATGCCGTTATTTAGAGTACCGGACCCAATCAAACCATGATTAAGGTGGATGTTAACAACATCTCTTTCAAACGTGAAATCATAACCTTTATTTGATAACAAGGAAACTGATATGATATTACACGTTAAGCTTGGTACAAAATAACAGTTATGTAAAACCAAAATGTGTCCACTCGTCAATCCTAGGTGATAATCCCCGACGGACGCAGCTCCCACGCTAGCTCCGTTAGCAACCCTGAGGATCATATCACCTTCCTTCAGCACTCTACGGTTTCTCAGTGCCTGCAATGAATTGCAAATATGAGATCCTGATCCGGTATCCAATACCCAGGAAGTAGAGTTGATCGACAGACAATTCTCAATTACAAACACACCTGAAGTCGAAGCCACAGCTTGCTTCGGTTCCTGGTTCTTGGCGTTCCACGCCTTGCAATCTTTCTTCCAGTGCCCTTTCCTGTGACAATGGAAGCACTCATCCGGGCCAACTATCGGTACTGCTATCTTTTTCTTTCCCTTCCCTCTCACCTTACTAACACCTCCTCTAGGTTTGGGTGCGTCCTTCTTCTTCCTTCCTTTGGCCCTAGCCTTGGACCCGGAAGAAGATGCACCGCCAACAAACATAGCGGGTGTTTCCCTTGCTTTCTTCAAGGTGCCCTCTGCACTCCTTAACATGTTCAGGAGTTCCGCAAGTTCAACTTCTTTTCCTTGAAGATTGAAGTTGAGGATAAACTGGGCGTAGGTGGGAGGAAGGGACTGGAGAATAAGGTCTGTATACAGCTCATTATCCAAAGTCGTCCCAAGGTCTGCGAGCTCTTCAATATAGCCGATCATCTGTAGGACATGTTCACCTACCGATGACCCAACAGCCAACCTCGCTCGAAACAAGTTCTTAGAGGTCTCGTATCTTGCTATACGAGATTGCTCTCCATAAAGTTCCTTTGTATGGAGAAATATGCCATCTAGGGACATATCCTCGTGCCTCCTCTGATGTTCATTGTCCATAGAGGCAAGCACGACGCACTTGGCTCTCGCGCAATCTAAATCCCAGGTTTTGCGGATTTCCTTATCCGCATTGCTGGATTTGGGACCAGGGACAGCAGGTGCCGTAGCGGTGAGGACGTACCCCAGTTTGTCATAGGTCAAGGCCATTTTGACATTCCGCAGCCAATCTTTATAGTTTGGCCCCGTCAGTATATTCTTTTCTAAAAGTAACTTAAGTCCAGTCATTTTCAGGGTCGCTGCAATTTGGAGAGAGAGAAGAAAACACATTAGCATGATGCTCTTGCAAGTTTAGAGTGGTTTTTAGTTTATCTAAACTGGATGGCTCCCACTGTTTCTCGAATCCTTCCTTAAACCATAAAAGAAGAATTAGCCAGGACTATTCTCACCGTACAATACTTGCTTAACCGTTCAGCCAGGCCAGTGTCGATACTTCGAGGGAGGTTTTCCAACGCTTTCGCGAAGTTCCTTAATTAAATAACCTCTTTTCTCTGGGGGCGTAACCCCGCTGACACCTTTCTGGACACCTACTAGGTTTATAGCATTGATCGTTAAGTGACGAATATCCTGATAAGTAGCATATACTCACAGTAGGATCGGGATCCAAATATCATCGTCTGATAATGTTGTAGGAATGCTACCAACATTCATCAAACTCAAAATGGTATGCATCTCTTTGCAAATTTCAGTTTCTTTAGAAATTCCCGATATATGTTTTTGCCCCATGCTCTTATGACCTTGGCGTTGGTCAAAATATCATAAGTCACATGTCAAGTTCTGCCCATCATTATCTTGTTAATTTGAACCCACCCGTACATATCCTTGACGTTGGCCAAAATGATCATACGACTGTCCCAAACTAACTCATCTATCTATGCAACAAATGAATACCCAGTAGCTACCAAATACTATGCCTTGGCGTTGGTCAAAATACATAGCTTTAATACTACTGAATACCCAGATGAAATGACGGAGGGCTACGACTGGTTTTGGCGAAACCGTGAACGTAGTGAACTTGATATAACCGAAGGAACCTGATAGCTTTTAAAAGGAGTGGTTAAGTCTCCGCATTTAAAAATATCTGTTTTAAAAATAACCGAGTTGTTTCTTTTAAATTGTTCCAACGATTTAAACTTTGGTTTGTTTTACTTTGCATTATAGATAATGCGTCCCATCATTAACCTATCATTGCAGAAAACAACGAAAATACAACGTCCTCTTATGCCATCCGCATTCGCCACTGGGTCCCGTCATCACCCGTTAGGTTACTTAACTAACGACAGAGCGGGGGCTGGGCTAGCGCGGGTGTAAAACATAAATGACGTCTAAATAGCTATCATAAATATAGATATTTTACATTCGTCTGACGCAATGATATTCATTCCAGAACACAGATAAACAATATTGGATTTGCAAGCAATCTGTATTTCTTTCGAGCCTGCAAGAAAAGACAGATTACACAGTTGTGATGAATAGCCGATACCCCACCCTCGACCCCTACGGGTACGGCAAACTACCCGCCCGGCAGTTTGTGTACCCCACCTTAGGTCAGTCCTAGGAGCAAAAACAGTAAAATGAAATAATACAACGGTGGCTACAACCGCAACCTGGATGTGCCCCGCAAAAATAATATTACAACAAATTACATTTACAACAAATGAATTAAACAATAACCCATTGCAAACCCCGGCTATACACCACAACAGTCCAATACAGTTTATATGCACAAACAGATATAACCATTTCAGAAATGTGCAACCCCCTGCCAACCGACATACTAGCAGTTAGGGGAGGTTTACGAACACATTAAACAATCACAGATATAATCCAACATGCAAATACTGTACAATTTCGATCGATGAAACAACATTAATATTGCTCCAAAAACTGCTCTGTTAAACTGAAACCTGGGCAAATATTAAATATTCCAGAGAACCCCAAATACCAGAGAGGACCCACACAAGAAATACGAGTCCATGACTCGGCAACTCGGCCGCGGAACCGCGGCGGATCGGTGGGATCCGCCGCCCTTCCGCGGCGCTTTAGCCGATTCATGGGCTCTAATTTCTTGGGTGTTCTTCTGGACTGTTTACAAGCTTTCTGAGATCACCTGAAAAATTTTAGGACTTCATTTTAAGTTCGACAGAAACTGAACAGTTTTAGGGTTTTCCGGCTTCGTTTTTCCGTTCGAAATTCGTACAAATTTGCAATCAAGTTATTTAGTGTTTAGCGAGGCTCTGATACCACTGTAAGTCGATGTAGTACACCCCAGTACTTGTGGGGAGGCGGAATTTTCTAAAACGATCAAGTTTAGAACGAACATCGACTAACCGCTTAAATCGAAGCTAAACTATAAATAACCGTACACAAAGTGTTTCTTAACTATTGTGTTTAGGGATTATACCAAATGAAACTAGTCCTTCGTCTTTACGATCTCCTTGTTCTCCTCGGCCTTCTCTAGGTAGTAGACGATCCACCCGAGAGCAAAACACCAAGCTAAACCTCTAACTTGAGGTAACTAATCTACTATGATTGCTAATCAAAGAAGAAAGGATGATATAGAGTGAAGGTAATGGATGTTTAAGTCTAACTAAACCTTTGATCTCAACACATGAGGATTAAGGATTAGTCTCTTGAAGATGAGAGCTTGAGGAGAGAGAATGTGAGATAAGATGATGAGATGAGAGAGAGTGTATCATAATATATTATGAAGCATTCTTATTTTAGAATAATGAATAAAAGAAATGAATAAGCATGCTTCATAAATGAAAAGAGGTGATTCATTAACATGAGTCATTAAGCATTTATGGTGCATTAATGATCATGATGAATCACCCTCATGACATCACTAATCTTATCCAAAGCTTATGTCACCTTAACCTCCTTAGTCACATCTTCTAGCAGCTTCTCGTACAATTACGAGAACGCCCCTCCAATCCGCAAAAATACGGAAAAACTTTAGACTGTAAAAATCCAATAACCGGATACCAGTAAATGGTTTAAACCAAAGCCGACTGGTAAAAAACTGTCCGAAAGTCATACGTGCGTAAACGCACGTATGCGTCCGAACCCTTTGTCGCAAAACCATGCGACCTCTATATCGTTTCGCCTGGAGTAGGAAACTCTCTGTGTGGGACTCTAGAGACTCGACTACTACGCTGGCAGTGGGTTTAACCACAGACCGCAAGCGGCACTAGCTGTACGTAACGGTCCCCAGGTAGTTGTCGATAAGAAGGCCGATGAGGAAACCCATCCGAACTCCTACTGAGTCTGATGTGACAATCTCCATACAGTCCGGTCCGTTCGTCCAAGACTATCGCATATCGGGCCTAGGGGGGCGGCAAGCGTCAGTCCCCTAATAGCGGTATAAGTCGTGTCGGAGTGAAGCCCATTACACCCTGAGAAACTACTGGAACCTACCAGCAAATCTCGCTTGCCCTGGCCAGGGACTTTGCGTAATGGCTCTCTGACACAGCACGATATCTACTCCCAATACCGGGAGGGACGAATCCTGTCTAACCGCCACTGCCTCCAAGTGCTCGGGACTGCACCCAACTGCTACCTGTTTGCACGACTCCTTTGAGCCGTGGTAGGGTAGCAATCTAAGAACAGTGGGACACACTCGAGGCGAAGTAGCAGTGTCAAGTCTGCGGACTACGCTGTACTCATGTCACCTGGGAACTGCTCACTGACGACTGGTATCAAACCAACCAACAGTTCCCCGTGAGTCCTGTCCGGTGTACCCGTAACCTAACGAGCACCTGCATACTATCTCCAGTACGACGTACTGACGGCTGTGGGACAGACCATCTCCCCAACTGGGATGAGAAGCGTACACACCAGTCTACTACGGAGTATCGATGCTCTGTCTCGATAATCCAACGACCAGGGACCTGAATAAGGATGTGCTTGTAGACTACCCAGCCCCCACTAGTGTGACTGCCATCACAACGCTGGTAGACAAGCAAGATCCTAAGAGCTCTATCAATACGTACACTCACATATTAAGATAGAAAAACCAAGTAGCATACTACCATGTTTAGCAAGACTGCTATATACATGCGAATATCCCAAGCTTCCATTAAGTAATATACAAGCTAGTATGATACAGTAATGGCCTTCTAGGGCATAAACACTAACACTCAATACCTGGGTGGCTGTTACGTTTAGCTGACCACTTGCAGCTTGTGGGTGTTTGATATGATCATCACCTACTGCCGGCGTATTGACGATTCTTTAGAGTCCTACATAGAGGTTTCTTGACTCAGGAAAAACGGAGTAGGGGCACATATGTGATATGTGCAGGACCGAGGATAATGCGAAATGAGATACCGTATTCTATTCTCGCGATATTTGATATCAGCCGGGTCATCGGATCAAGTGTTTATTCGATGAATCGGTAAATGAGATATTAGTCGGTTATATGCGATATAGCCGGATTGTCGGATCAAGTGTTGATTCGATAATTTAATGTATAATAATATATATGATATATTAAATTACATTAACTAATATTAGCTCACTAAAAGATTCTTTTTCTCACTCGGGTAATACATTGATATATATGCGATATATGTTAATTGTATTATTTTATTTTGTTACAATAAATATTATATATGTGATATATAATATTGTAACATGATATGATTACTAATGCAACATGTTTAGTGGAGATTAAAGAAGATTAGGGTTTGAATTGGGTTAGATCTTTCTAGAAGTTTCTAGAAGGTTTTTATTTTGTCATGAATGAGGTATTATGCTTGATATTTATGTGTGACTCATTCTTAACCCAACCCAAACCCTAGCCCTAGTTAAATCTCTACATGAGTCATCCTTGACCATGATGTTGGAGATAGTGCCCTCAGAGTCAATTATTGAGTCACAGGCACGTGATTGCAATGATTGAGGGGAGGACCTATCCCGGTAGGACAGTCTTACTCGAGATGATAGTATGCTATCTGGTTTATCTTTATCATCGTGTACTGCTTTAGGTGACCTTTCGAGTCGCTATTACACGTTGATAAAGCCCCTAGGATTCTTGCTTGACCACCAGCAGTATGAGGGCGATCATATAAGTGGGAGCTGGGGGTCTACAAGCACATCCTTAAAAGGTCCCTAGTCGTGGGAGATTCGAGACAGGGCATCGTTTCTCCACAGTAGACTAGTGTATACAGTCGAGACCCCGACGAGGGGCGGTGGCCGGTCTCACAAGCCACTGGTGTCAGTTGGTTCACCTAAGATGTATACAGGTGCTCATTGGGTTATGAGTACACCGGACAGGACTCGCCGGGAACCTGCTAGTTGGGATATACCAGACGTCAGATAGCAGTTCCCAGGTGACATGTGTACAGGTTAGTTCATCGACCTGGGATCGTCATTTGTCTCGTGTGAGTTCCCACTGTACTTTGATTACTACCCTACCACGGCTCAAAGGAGTCGTGCAAACAGGTTTTAGTTGGGTACAGTCCCGAGCCACATGGAGGCAGTGAGCGGATCTGCAGGGGTTCGTCTCTCCCGGTATTGGGGGTGAGGTCGTGCTGTGTCTAGGAGAGCCAGAACATGAAAAGTCCTTGGCCAAGGCAGGAGATTTGCTGGTAGGTATTCCAGTAGTATCTCAGGGTGTTCTGGGCTACACTCCGACACGACTTGTACCGCTTTTGGGGGTCTGACTTTTACCAACCCCCTAGGCCCGCCATGCGATGCTCATAGACGAACGGACCGGACTGTACGGATATTGTCACTGACAGGCTCAGTAGGGTGTCAGGATGAGTTCGCTCATCGACGTCCCTTTTGGTCAATACCTGGTTGCCCGTCACGTATTGGCTTATACCTCTGACGTGCTAGTGGTTAAATCCACAGCCACAGTATTGACGAGTCTTTAGAGTCCACCACACAGACAGTTACTCAAGTTTCGGGCGAAACGCTGTAGAGGCCGTATGGAGATATGGCAGGGTTCGATCAGATACGTGCGGTATTGCACGGATCGCGATCGGACAGTTTTTACTAGCCGGCTTTGGCTTAAGCCGGATCCTAGTATAAGATAGTGTAGTTTTGTCTCTTTGCATTTGTGTTCAGTGCGAATACAAATGCGGGCATGTATTTGCAGTAGCAGGGTTTTCCTGTAATTTATTACGGGATCGTTTTTTTGAAGTTGCCAGTTTGCATTCCGTTCCGGCCGGTTTTCTTTCATTCCTTCTCGGCCGGGCTTTGTGATGGAGAGTGTTAATTGCAAGTTCGCAATTAACATTTTGTGAGGGTTTTCTTTGCATAAGTGTGGCTTCATAATCATGAGATTCCTTTCTTGTCTTTTTGATGGCTTTTCATTTGATGGTTTAGAAATGGGATTGATTTGTGAGATGAGTGAGAAAGGATGTGAGGTTTATATTATCTTTATGATATATTGTTTTATAAAATTCTCTTTTCTCTCTCCAATCTAATTTGATGGAGAGGGGGCCGGCCACTTTAGAGTGAGAGAGAGGATCATTTTCCTTTTGTGTGAGAAATATGTTTCATATCCTTTCTCATGCTAAAAAGTTGATAAGCTCTTTTTGAGTTGTTTTCTTCACCTCCACCATTTCATGGCAACTTCCATAAACCCTAAAGAGACAACTCACTACACTATTCTATAGCAAGCCTTGGACGCGTCGGCTAGCCAACTTCGCGCCCGAGTTGCCTCGGTCAAGAGGCGGGAGCCCGTAAAAGATTCCGGCTACGTGGTGCCCTTTCCGACGAGCGAGGAGGTGACGGAGATTCCGCGGGAGATTGGAGCGGAGACGAAGACCGAAGGACACGGATCGTTTGGTATAGCATCTCTACTCTTTTCTTTTTGCTAGCTAGCTAGGTTAATGGCCCGATCCGGGTAGAAAGTCCGCGGTGGTGCCGTTTTGCAAAGTTCGCAAAGTTTTTGTTTTCCGCGTTTCCGGCGTCGGGTCGACGGCCGGGGCGCCCCCGCGGGCTTACAATGGTATCAGAGCCACGCCGTTAACCTTCTCTAGCTTGCTCTAGCGCGTTTAGAACCCGATCGAACAAAATCCCCAAAAACCGTATTTTTGTGCACATGTGTTCTCTGTTGAAATTTTTTAAGCTCCTAAAATTTTTCAGGTTGTTGCAGAGGCATGTACAAGCAATTATAAGAAATCTGGGAAAATACGATCCACTAATTCCTCAGTTCCACCGCGGAAGCGCGGCCAAAACCCTGGTTTGGCCGCGCTTGCGCGGCGGATAAGAGGAATTGTGGCACCAAATTTTCCCAGTAAGCTTGTGGTATAGAAATAGGGCTTTTGGGATATTTTATTTGGGCCCAGGTTTTCTGTAAGTGCTACAGTTCTTTTTGGGGGCCCACTTTGATAAATTTGTTCGATCGGATATTTTAAACATGCTAGTTCACAGTTTTTTTTACATTATATCTGCGGCCGTGAATGTCACTTGATCGGTAAGTCCCGTCTAACTGCTATAGCCCGGTTAGACGGATTTGCGAACGTGACTTTCACGTTGATGTTCTGTGATTGTACTGTGTTGTTACGGATCGGTCGTGGGGGATAGCCTGGTTGCAGTGGTAGTACAGTTCTGTTTTATATGTACATTTGATTTTGCGGGGCGAGCGTCCGACATGTGGACTGCCGTCACTGCCTGTTTGTATTATTATTTTGGGGCACGACCTGGTTGCGGTCGATGTACCCATTGTATGTATATTTTACTTTCTGTACTAGGATTACCCCGCGGAGGGGTGCACGGATAGCCGGATTCTAGAGGGCAACAAGCCCGCATCTCATGGCATTGAGGCGGAGGGGCTTCACTCTAGAATTGGCGGGCTATTCGCCGCACTCGTAGGGGGTATAGGGTTGACCCAGGAGGGGTGCCCAAGTTACCGGATTCCGTGAAGTGCTGGGTAGTCCATTCACGTTGCTGAAGGGGGCTGCCTCGCTTCAGGTTTTGGCGGGTAACTTGCCGCGCCCGTAGGGGTCTAGGATTTTCATTGCACAGGCTATCCACACGACCAGGGGAACGTCGGGTTTCAGCAGCGGCTCTGTGAAACCCGGGGATCCCAGATATCTGTATTGATCTGTGTTGCTATACATTTCTGTGTTGCTTTTTATCACGCCTTAAGCGAAAATTATATATCATATATATTAGTAGATGTTGTATATGTTTTTCATCCGCGCTAGTCCAGTCCCCGCTCTGTCGTTAGTTAGCTAACCTAACGGGTGATGACGGGACCCAGTGGCGAATGCGGATGGCATATACGTACATCAGTATATTTTCGTTCTTTGTGGTGTGATCAATTGATGGGACTGCATTGATTCGGATCAGTGCAAGTTAAACAAACCTAATTGATGTTGTTGGAACACTTTTTCAAAAAGCTGTTATTGCAAGGGCGTTCTCTTTTGTTTTGCATCGTGGTATTCAGTTGGAATATCCTGCTCCTCAGTCGACGAGGCAAGGGCCGAGATCCCTTCACCGGGAGTGACCCCTTGGACAAAAGTTTGCGTCAGGGCAGTAACTTCACTATAGCCGATTACTTTTGCTTTGCATCGTGGTATTCATTTGGAATATCCTGCACCTCATTCTACGGGGAAAGAGCCGAGATCCCTTCACCGGGAGTGACCTCTTTAGCAAAGGTTTTCGTCACTATATTTTATAAAGCTATCAGTTCCTTCAACGATATCAAGTTCATTACGTTAAAGGTTTTCGCCAGAAACCATTCGTAGCCCTCCGTCGTTTCATATGGATAGTCAATAGTATTCATGCTGTGTATGTTGGCCAAAGTCAAGGCACAGTGTTTGGTAGCTGTTGGGTATTCATATGCAGCATAGATAGATGCGTTGGTTTGGGACAGTCGTACTGCCATTTTGGCCAAAGTCAAGGGTATGTACGGGTGGGTTCAAATTAACCAGGAAAATGACGGGTAGAACTTGACATGTGACTTATGATATGTTGGCCAAAGTCAAGGTCATAAGAGCATGGGGTAAAAATCCACATCGGGAGTTTCAAAAGTACTGAAACTTGCCAGATATGCGCATACCTTCTGGAGTGTGATAACGTGAGCGGATTCCGTCACGTTATCATGCGATGATAGTTGGATCCCGATTCCCACTGATGAGTTGGTTTACTCCTCGGGTGACCCCGACTAATTCTTCTTTGAGGTTTGGAGAAGAATTTGACGTTACAGTGGGAGGTTTCCAGATTAGATAAATTGGTAACCATTCTGATCTAGGTTAGAGTGCACGCTGAGTGTTTCTTTTCTCTCTCTCTGGCAGCGACCATTGACCCGACCCTAGACTATGACTCAGTGACCAAGTTGACCGAACCTTCTTAACACTGGCTTTTGGATTGTCAGAGTTGCAGACCTCTTTGCCACTCCTACTTTTACCCTTTTCTCCGGGACACCCCGTATTACTACGAACGTCCACTTCCATTGGACAAAACCATCGTATGGTTATATACGAACTCGAAGGACTTCGAGGATGGTTTCAGGTTCTGGAGAAAACGAATAGGACTATTCAGTTGTCTTTACCTTTTACCTTCTCTCAGGTTGCGAGTACTCCTTGGTTTAGGAGATAGTACACCTATTACGCAAATTGGATAGTCTTCTTCCAAACCTTAGGCTGGTGCCGAACAGTGGGGAATGAAGAAAGTCAATTAGCCTAAACGGTGTACAGAAGGTATTAAGTTCAGACAAAGAAAGGGATTAGTAAGAGGGCAAAGTAAATTGCGACTGCTATTCACGACCTAACCATGTACTTCTTTGTCAAATCCTAAATCACCTATGAATCAAGTTCATTCGGTTGTCTCTTATCCTCACCTTCTCTCGCATTGCGAGTGCTCCTCGGATTAGGACAGTACACCCATTATGCTTTTTGGATAGTCTTCTTCCAAACCATAGGCTGGTGCCGAACGGTAGGGAAGGAAGAAAACCATTTGGCCTAAAGGGGTGTACAGAAGGTAATGACTAAAGACATGTAAAGGGATTTGGAGAGGTGGCAAAGAATTATACAGTTATAGTTGTGAATCTGGATAATGGAAGAGGCATTACTAGGAATACCAGCATACCCCATCGAAACATTTCAATGTTTCAGTTTCACTGTGTACTGTTAAAAGAAAACTGATTTCCCGATTAGACACTTACTCCAGGGTATGTATTTACCAGGTTGGATTCTCACTTCTGTATGGTTTTACAGACGATGAGTGGGAGTAAGTTATTGGGAATTAGGTGACCATCCTCATTATATCGGGATTCGTTGTAATCGGTGATATTTGAGGAAGTCACCTGGGTTGTTTGCCGGTCGGCAAATTTTTGGTTTTGAATATCCGCTGTTATGCACCAATTTCAAATTGATATATCTGTACGTCTATTTTCATAGAGTGAGATATACCTTTATGAAATTATGTCTATGACATTTACCTATACCAGTGGATGGCTAGGTAAGGAGCATTGAACAGCGGTGTAATTCTTCTTAACCAAAAGTACAGTTTTCAACCTACGACACACAGTGAATGAGTCACCAGACTCAGGGGACTTATACAGAGTATTGTATATTGTCCAGTGTCCATTAGGACATAGGGGATGGTCCTCGTACTATATTCTGTTTACTTTTAACTTCTCTAGTTCTTAGACATGTGTTTCGTAGAAACTCAGGGTCTAAGTTTTGAGGAGTTATAGGTATAAGAGTAAAGTAGAGAACCAGGTATTGCAAGTATCGGGATTCTTCAAAGTGATCGAAGATGTAGATACTTGTGTATGGTATTCAGTTGATAGTAATGGTTAAGAGAACTTGCTTCTCTTTCAGGTTACTCATAATTGGAAGCATTCCTAAGTTGAGTAATGCTGATCGGCCTCCTTCCATTTACTTGACATGCACTGGAGACAGCTGCATGATTTGAATCTGGTTCAATTAAATCAGTGCCTCTGTTTCTTGGATATAGAACAGTTCATATCTTGACATTGTTAAGATACGGGGAGTTGTCCGGCTTATGCTTAAAACCAGACTCTGGACAACTCAAGGCACGTTTCAGTAGTGGCTGTTTGTGGGTTGACCCGGGCTATGACGAGGGTTGATTTTCTACCATCTGGAAGATCAATAGAGATATTGTTCTTGACTCGCCACAGTTTTATCAAAAATGGATTTTTTCAGAAAAACAGTAGTGGGAGTATGGTAGAACTGGAAGTGATTCCAGAACCGCAAACGATTACTGAAGATTTGATAAGAACCTAAAGATTCAATCTGGTTTGACATTCCATTGGCCACTCCGCAGATATGGTGGGTAACCTCAGGCACTCGAGAGGTACTTCGGTATGCTCAAGGACGGTGGCAGGGAGGTTCTTGTTTACCCACACTTGCCATTGCTGTTGTTCCAGGCTGCGAGACCCGGCGGGAGGATGAGTATAGCGTCATTCTAAACTAGCTTTAGAAGTGTACGCCTATATGACTCTGCCAGAGGGTTGTCGTAGTCAGTGGGAGCAGCGGAAGCATTGGTGGACATCAAGCTTATGTCTATTTATAGACTATAGCAGATATTGCGGAGATAGATCATCTATTTCTGATGTGACAGTCATAAGTTTGACTTCATCAGAATAGGGGATGGATCTGTTAAGAAGGTTATAGAGTGTGATGTCCTGGTATTTGATGACATACACAGAGTAGGAAGTGATATTCCTATACTACGATCGGTTATACTTTGGTCGTCACACAGTAGTTTCTCCACATAGGACTTGGATATTATATCAGACATTCTGGTTACTAGATCTATGGTTTTAGATCTAGATTTGGGTGGTTTCCCAATCTGGGTACTTTGACCGCATTCTATGAGTATTTAGAATGGACGACTCCTGGCACGGTAGTGTACCTGCAGGTAATGGAGTCACCCTCTCTAAAGGTGTCTTACAGACTAAAGGGGAGAGGGACACCCATAATTGACAGATCACTTGCTTAGGCAACTGAGTCAATCATGAGATGTCAAGTACCACACCAGATGTTGTTCTTGCAGTAGGTGCAATAAGTTGATATTGATCCAATCCTGGAGAAACAGTCGGAAGCAGTTTTAGAACATAAGTTGATGTTCTAAGGAATTGATAACGGCAGCCTCCTTTACGAGACGGTTATCATTCCAGGCTTCCAAGGTGACCTGGATGGCAGAGTGGCTGTCAGAGTTATAGTCATCCCTCTGACGAGGGGCAGTATTGTGGACAGGTGGTCCAGGTGGATACTGAGGGAAGGCATGGCGCAGGACACTGATTAAGTTCAGTTGTCGATACAGTCTAAGAAGTTTGGATTTGGAGTTCATTTATGAGCTAGGTCCCATCAGACATCCAGACATTCTAAGACAGGTATTGCTCATTTCGGGAGATAGCTTTCTCCGCGAACATGGGATAAAGAGAGACATAGAAAGAAACATCAAAGCGGATCCACTCACTGAGGCTATTCCTCGAACGCAATAGTTTCGCAAACGAGCTTTGTGAGACTGACTAGTAGAGGAGTTGGGTGTTCGGTATCACACGGGCTGTGAGTATGCGACATCGCAATAATTAGCCTCGAGTGCAAGTGGGAGATTGTTGGAGATAGTGCCCTCAGAGTCAATTATTGAGTCACAGGCACGTGATTGCAATGATTGAGGGGAGGACCTATCCCGGTAGGACAGTCTTACTCGAGATGATAGTATGCTATCTGGTTTATCTTTATCATCGTGTACTGCTTTAGGTGACCTTTCGAGTCGCTATTACACGTTGATAAAGCCCCTAGGATTCTTGCTTGACCACCAGCAGTATGAGGGCGATCATATAAGTGGGAGCTGGGGGTCTACAAGCACATCCTTAAAAGGTCCCTAGTCGTGGGAGATTCGAGACAGGGCATCGTTTCTCCACAGTAGACTAGTGTATACAGTCGAGACCCCGACGAGGGGCGGTGGCCGGTCTCACAAGCCACTGGTGTCAGTTGGTTCACCTAAGATGTATACAGGTGCTCATTGGGTTATGAGTACACCGGACAGGACTCGCCGGGAACCTGCTAGTTGGGATATACCAGACGTCAGATAGCAGTTCCCAGGTGACATGTGTACAGGTTAGTTCATCGACCTGGGATCGTCATTTGTCTCGTGTGAGTTCCCACTGTACTTTGATTACTACCCTACCACGGCTCAAAGGAGTCGTGCAAACAGGTTTTAGTTGGGTACAGTCCCGAGCCACATGGAGGCAGTGAGCGGATCTGCAGGGGTTCGTCTCTCCCGGTATTGGGGGTGAGGTCGTGCTGTGTCTAGGAGAGCCAGAACATGAAAAGTCCTTGGCCAAGGCAGGAGATTTGCTGGTAGGTATTCCAGTAGTATCTCAGGGTGTTCTGGGCTACACTCCGACACGACTTGTACCGCTTTTGGGGGTCTGACTTTTACCAACCCCCTAGGCCCGCCATGCGATGCTCATAGACGAACGGACCGGACTGTACGGATATTGTCACTGACAGGCTCAGTAGGGTGTCAGGATGAGTTCGCTCATCGACGTCCCTTTTGGTCAATACCTGGTTGCCCGTCACGTATTGGCTTATACCTCTGACGTGCTAGTGGTTAAATCCACAGCCACAGTATTGACGAGTCTTTAGAGTCCACCACACAGACAGTTACTCAAGTTTCGGGCGAAACGCTGTAGAGGCCGTATGGAGATATGGCAGGGTTCGATCAGATACGTGCGGTATTGCACGGATCGCGATCGGACAGTTTTTACTAACCGGCTTTGGCTTAAGCCGGATCCTAGTATAAGATAGTGTAGTTTTGTCTCTTTGCATTTGTGTTCAGTGCGAATACAAATGCGGGCATGTATTTGCAGTAGCAGGGTTTTCCTGTAATTTATTACGGGATCGTTTTTTTGAAGTTGCCAGTTTGCATTCCGTTCCGGCCGGTTTTCTTTCATTCCTTCTCGGCCGGGCTTTGTGATGGAGAGTGTTAATTGCAAGTTCGCAATTAACATTTTGTGAGGGTTTTCTTTGCATAAGTGTGGCTTCATAATCATGAGATTCCTTTCTTGTCTTTTTGATGGCTTTTCATTTGATGGTTTAGAAATGGGATTGATTTGTGAGATGAGTGAGAAAGGATGTGAGGTTTATATTATCTTTATGATATATTGTTTTATAAAATTCTCTTTTCTCTCTCCAATCTAATTTGATGGAGAGGGGGCCGGCCACTTTAGAGTGAGAGAGAGGATCATTTTCCTTTTGTGTGAGAAATATGTTTCATATCCTTTCTCATGCTAAAAAGTTGATAAGCTCTTTTTGAGTTGTTTTCTTCACCTCCACCATTTCATGGCAACTTCCATAAACCCTAAAGAGACAACTCACTACACTATTCTATAGCAAGCCTTGGACGCGTCGGCTAGCCAACTTCGCGCCCGAGTTGCCTCGGTCAAGAGGCGGGAGCCCGTAAAAGATTCCGGCTACGTGGTGCCCTTTCCGACGAGCGAGGAGGTGACGGAGATTCCGCGGGAGATTGGAGCGGAGACGAAGACCGAAGGACACGGATCGTTTGGTATAGCATCTCTACTCTTTTCTTTTTGCTAGCTAGCTAGGTTAATGGCCCGATCCGGGTAGAAAGTCCGCGGTGGTGCCGTTTTGCAAAGTTCGCAAAGTTTTTGTTTTCCGCGTTTCCGGCGTCGGGTCGACGGCCGGGGCGCCCCCGCGGGCTTACACATGATTGCAAGATTAATCATTGTTGGGTTAGCCTAGCACCTCATGAAGGATTTGGAAGCATCACATGGACCAAAGATGGAATTTTTAGGGTGTTAAGTTAACAAACATCGGATCGTTCCAAGAAAAATTAAGGTTTCATAAACAATACTTCATCACATGAAAGAAATGCTAGGGTTTTGAGAGTACAACCTTTATAGCTCCCTACGCTAGACTCCTTGGCCACTTGTGGGTTAGAGGAGGGTTCGCTTGAAGTCTCCTAGTGTCCACGACGATCCACCCGAAGCTCCTAGTCCAAGCTTGCAACTTCACTTTTCAAGAGAAGAAATGAAGATAACACTCTAAACAAGTGGGCTAAACTTGTGTAGAATGATGTTGTGGTGGCTTTTCTGACTTCAAAAACCTAACTTGATGAGTATATTGCTCACTACAAAAGTCTAGAGAGCAAATGGTGAAGGAGGAAGAAGATGATGGCTTTCTTTTAACAAGAGTAAAAAGATAACTCATATGAAGAAAAATGGAAATATGTGTATATATATTTTCTTTTCCTCATCTCCAACCATGGTTAGATCATAAAGATATTATTTAACTTGAGTTTAAAACACAAAGAGAAGGTTAACTCATGGTTAGGAGTAGGTGAGCATGGTTAGGTTTAAGAAGAGTGTAGAAACTAAGCATGAATTATCCTTTTCTTTATATCTTTTGTTTTAACCAAAAATTAAATAATAATCCATATATTTAACCATGGTGTGAGTCTTATATTGCCATCATATTCAATGTGTAATCAACCATGAAGGATGATGTATGTATGTATGTATGTATGCACATCCATATGTGCATGAAACTAAAAGTAAGAAAGCATACATGCATGCATACATCCATCATGTACAAGAAAAGGTTTCATGTGAGAAAACTAATTGTTAAATGATAAATCAACACTTGATTTATCAATCCGGCCATATCACATATGACCCCACCAAAAGTAAGCCGCCCGATCAATATACGGTATCCTATACGCGCATTTTAATCGGGTCCATGCGCATATCGCATACGCGCACCACAACGTTTCGCCTGGACTAGGAAAATCCATTGTGGGACTCTAAGACTCATCAATACGCCGGCAGTGGGTGATGATCATATCAAGCACCCCCAAGCTGCAAGCGGTCAGCTAAACGTAACGGCCATCCGGGTATTGAGCGATCAGAAGAGAATAAGCGAACCTGCTACAACTCCCGTCGAGCCAATCGGCAACACTTCCCGTACAGTCCGGTCTCCTCGTCTGATATGTCGCATATCAAGTCTAGGGGTGGTAAACGTCAGACCCCAATAACTGATAAGTCGTGCCGATGTGAGGCTCATAATGGGTCGAGAAACTACTGGTAACACTTACCAGTAAATCTCCAATCAGCCCTGGCCAGGGACTTCCCTGTTACGGCCAATCGAGCACAGTGCAACATCAACCCCCAATACCGAGAGAGACGAAACCCCTACTATCGCTCTTTGCCTCCATATGACTCGGGACTGTACCCAAAAACCACCGTTTTGCACGCCCTCATGGACATGGTAAGGTGGAAATCAAAGCACAGTGGGAATCACACAAGACTCCATGACGATCTCGGGTCTACAGACTAACCTGCATAAGTGTCACCTGAGAACTGCCATCTGACGTGAGGTATAATACCATCTGGGAGTTCTCGGCGAGTCCGTCCAGTGTACTCAGTCCCCACTGAGCACCCGTATACCATCTCTGATGTCAAACACCAATGGATATGGGATCATCCATCGCCCATCTCATGGGTCGAGAAGCGTATACGCTAGTCCACACTGGTATATCGATGCCCCGTCTCGATACATCCATGACTAGGGACCTTGAAGGATGTACTTATGGACTACCATGTCCCCACTAGTATGATCCGCATCATAGTCTAGGTAGTCAAGTACATATCCTAAGGGCTTTACCAACATGTAACTATAAGACAGTATAAAGAGACTAGTATACATGTTAAGATAAAGAGTAACCGGATAGCGTACTATTATATCGAGCAAGAAAGTCATCTCTATATATGTCCAAGCATCCAAAATAATATACATCATCTGTATAATACTGGCCTCTAGGGCATACATACAACTAACAATCTCCCACTTGCACTAGGGCCAGCTGCTGTAGTATCGCATACCGAGCATCCCGAAGTGTCTCTCAAACTGTATCTGGGGAATGGCCAGTGAGTGGATCCGCTGTGTTATTCTTCGTGTCAACCCTCCTGACCTCGATCTCCCGGCGATCAACTATCTTCCGGATCAGGTGATACCGCATCAGAATATGCCTGGATCGCTGATGGGACCTGGGTTCCTTGGCCAAAGCCACCGCTCCATTGTTACTGCAATACAAAGGTATTGGATTCTCAATGGATGGAACCACTCCAAGTTCAGCAATGAACTTCTTGATCATGACAGCCTCTTTGGCAGCATCGTTGGCAGCGATGTATTCAGCCTCCATCGTCGAGTCTGCCATGGTTTCCTGCTTGGAACTCTTCCAGCTAACCGCCCCTCCGTAAAGGGTAAAGACAAATCCCGACTGCGACTTAGAGTCGTCTTTATCACTCTGGAAGCTCGAATCGGTAAAGGACTCTACTTGGAGTTCTCCGTTACCATACACCAAGAGCATCTCTTTAGTCCTTCGTAAGTACTTGAGAATGCTCTTCACAGCTGTCCAGTGACTCTCTCCAGGATCAGCTTGATACCTGCTCACTACACTTAGTGAGTATGCTACATCGGGTCTGGTACATAGCATCACGTACATGATAGAGCTTACAGCTGAAGCATAGGGTATCCCTTGCATGCGAGCTCTTTCCAAATCAGTCTTGGGAGACATCTCTTTGGAAAGAGTGACTCCAGAGATCGTGGGTAAGTTCTCACGCTTGGATTCTTCCATATTAAACCTCTTTAGTGTGGTGTCAATGTACCTGGATTGGGACAATCCCAATATCCGTTTGGATCTATCTCTATAGATCCTGATTCCCAATATGCAGGAGGCATCACTTAGATCTTTCATTGAGAATCTTTGTGATAAGAAGAGCTTGACCGATTGCATCATAGGAATATCATTTCCTATCAAGAGTATGTCATCCACGTATAATACGAGGAAAACAACCTTACTCTCTGCCACCTTCTTGTAAATACAAGGTTCATCTACGTTTTTGACGAAATCAAACTCTTTGATAACGACGTCAAAGCAGATGTTCCAACTCCGCGATGCTTGCTTTAATCCATAAATGGATTTAAGCAGCTTGCACACCTTCTCGCTGCTCCCACTATCTACGAAGCCCTCTGGCTGAGTCATGTACACTCTTCAAAATCACCGTTTAGAAAGGCGGTCTTAACATCCATTTGCCAGATTTCGTAGTCATGATATGCAGCGATGGCAAGCATGATCCGGATGGATTTAAGCATAGCCACTGGAGAAAAGGTCTCGCCATAGTCCACACCGGGTCTTTGACGAAAACCCTTTGCAACAAGTCTAGCTTTGAAAGTCTCCACTTTCCCATTTACACCAAGTTTTTTCTTGAAGATCCACTTCCTCCCAATGGGTTTTACCCCTTCAGGAGCATCTTCCAAAGTCCATACTTTGTTGGTGTACATGGATTCCATCTCGGACGGCATACCATCCAGCCATTTCACTGAGTCCCCACTCGTGATGGCCTGCTCAAAGCTAGTTGGGTCATCATCCTCCATGATGCAATCCTCGCTCCCACCATCCATGAGAAAACCATAGTATCTCTCAGGCGGGCGAGGAACCCTACTAGATCGGTGGAGTGGCTGGGGTTCATTGGGAATTACCGAATCCTCTGGTTCCACTAAATCTTCAGTTTGAATTTGTGTAGCCGGAATTTCTTCCAGTTCTACTTTGTTGCCACTAATTTCTTTTGCAAGAAATTCCTTTTCTAAAAAGGTGGCATGTCGAGAAACAAACACATTTTGTTCCTCAGCATGGTAGAAAAGATATCCATGTGAATGTTTGAGATATCCCACAAACTTGCATAGAACTGACCGTGCCTCGAGTTTGTCCGGATTTTGCCTCTTGACATAGGCCGGACAACCCCATATCTTAACTCGTTTAAGACATGGTCTCTTCCCACTCCATATCTCATATGGTGTGGTAGGTACAGATTTAGATGGAACTTGATTCAATAGGTATGCTGCTGTTTCCAGCGCATATCCCCAGAAGGAAATAGGTAACTCAGCTGTGCTCATCATAGGGCGCACCATATCTAATAGGGTGCGGTTTCTCCGTTCTGATACACCGTTGTGCTGTGGTGTATATGGAGGAGTCAGCTGAGAGAGAATCCCATTCTCTTTTAGGAAGTCCAGGAATTCATTGCTCAAGTATTCACCTCCTCGATCAGATCGAAGGATTTTAACACTTTTCCCGGTTTGGTTCTCGACTTCTAGTTTATATTCTCTAAATTTCTCAAAAGCATCTGATTTGTGTTTCATCAGGAACACATATCCGAATCTAGAGAGATTGTCAGTGAATGTAATGAAGTACGAAGAACCATCCCTAGCATGTGTAGACATAGGACCGCATACATCACTATGTATCAGTCCCAAGAGTTCGGTAACTCTTTCTCCGTGTCCCGTAAACGGAGTTTTGGTCATCTTGCCTTTGAGACATGACTGGCAAGTGTCATAAGATGATAATTCAAATGGATTCAAATATCCATCCTTATGCAACTTAGCTAGTCGTGTCGTATTGATGTGACCCAGTCTACAATGCCACAAGAAGGATTCGTTCAGTTCTGAACTTTTCCTCTTGTGTGTTTTTGTTATGCTTAGAACTGTTGATTGATTTAGAACATAAATGCCATTGCACAACGTGCCTGATCCAACCAACTTTTGGTTACGGAAAATGTTCATAACATTATCCTGTAATGCAAAATTATATCCCTCTTTACTCAACAAAAAAACCGATATAATGTTGCATATCAGGTTCGGCATGTAATAGCATTCGTTCTGAATCAATGTATTACCAGTTGGTAATACAAGGTGATATTCCCTGACGGTCTTAGCTGCAACAGTTGCACCATTTCCAACTCTTATGTCTTTATCACCTTCTCCAAGTTCTCTACCTTTCCTAAGCCCATGTAACCGATTACATATATGGGATCCTGACCCGGTATCTAATACCCAGGACGTAGGGCAAATGGAGAAACAGTTCTCTGTAACGAACACACCCGAAGAAAATGCATCAACATGTACTTTCTTCATTCGGGTGGCATGGGAATCCTGGTATTCCCCTATGTCCTGTTCAGTCCTATAACTCTTATAAGAAAGAACGGAACCAACGTTCCCCAGCACAGTATAACTTGCGGGTTCGGTCAATACATCCATATTATTATCTTGATTAAGGCATGACATGGTCACTACCTGGAGAGAGAGAGAGAAGAAAACACTTTAGCGTATGCTCTTGCAAGATCAGATTGGTTATTATCTTATCTAATCAGGATAGCTCCCACTGTTTTTATCAAATCTTCCTTCAAACCCTAAAAGGAAAGACTAGCCGGGATTAATTACACTCTACAACTTCGCCAATCTTTCAGCCAGGCCAGTGTCGGTACTTTGAGGGAGGTTCCCCGTGCTTTCGCACGGACCTAATTAAAGTAAAGCTCGTTTTCCCAGAGGCGTAACCCCGTTGACACATTTCTAGACACCTACTTGATCGGCTATTGTCCTGTGTAAAACTCTCCCAGGAGTAACAATTACTCGCAGTAGGTATCGGGATCCAACTATCTCATAGAAGGTATGCAATCTCATTGCAAATTTCAACACTTGAAATTCCCGATAATATTTTGCCCCTAACCCCCATGACCTTGACAAAGGCCAACAAATCATAGGATGCTAGTCAAGTTCAACCCGTCATTTCTTGATTGAATCAAACCCACCCGCACGACCCTTGAAAAAGGCCAACAAGGTCGTACGACTACCCTGAAACAATCTGCATCATATGCATAAGCAGATAAGCACTATTCAGCTACCGCACACTACGCCTTGACAAAGGCCAACAAATGCAGCACGAATACTAAACAGTTCTTATCTGAAATGACGGAGGGCTACGACAGGTTTTTCTGAAAAACCTATTGCGTAATGAACTTGATATCGTTGTAGAATCAAGTGAAGTTTTGAAATGGAGTGATTTTGAGGCTTTCATTAGTTTTGCTAAAGAGGTCACTCCCGGTGAAGGGATCTCAGCTCTTTCCTCATCGAATAAGGTGCGGGATATATTATATATATCACTGTGCAAAGAAAAACTCCAAAAGCAGTCAAAAGTCAAACCGAGTGTTGTAGCATCTGCCAGTTTTGCTAAAGAGGTCACTCCCGGTGAAAGGATCTCGGCTCTTTCCCCATCGAATAAGGTGCAGGGTATATCATATATACCGCTATGCAAAGAAAGACTGTAGCTACCCTTTTAAAATTTGATTCTACAACATCTTTTAGGTTTCTTTTCTTTCATTAATCACATTAATGAAGTCCCATCATTTAAGTCACACAAACATCACAGATAAATACGACGTACACTTACGCCATCCGCATTCGCCTCGATGTACCCTCGTGCACCGTTAGGTTAGGTAACTAACGACAGAGCAGGGCAGGGCTAGTGCGGGTGCAAAACATAAGTAACGTCTATATAATATATCATATATACTATATAAAGTATCTATCACAGCACATCACATGATCACATCACAGATATCGCAGCAGAAACATAGATATAATGTGGGATATAGTAGGACGTCCGTATTTAATATTTAGTCAACAATAGAAAATACGGATTCCACAGTCGCGATGAATAGCCAAGCCCACACCGTGGACCGCTACGAGAGCGGCAAGCGACCCTACCAATTGTGGAGTTTAGGAGACCCGGTCTCGACTCCTCGAGATGGCCTCCCACTGAACCCCAGAACCCGGTCACCCGTGTTCCCCTCCTTGGGTCCATCCTAATGCGGAAAAGTAAATAATATACAACACTGGTGGCATCAACCTCAACCCGGAAGTGCCCCAAATAAAAGAATATTACATTACATTTGAATTTACATGAATGAAAATATAAAACTCTCATCTCACATAAAACCCCCCGGCTATTCAATCGCGACAATCCTGCACATCATATCTCAGCAACATATAATATCTCATATCATCAACGTAAGTAAGTATGCGTACCCCGATTGTCGTTGACGTATAGCAACGAAACCGGCGATATCGACATACTACACTTACGGTCACAGAAAAGAAAGTGTAAAACTGCAATATCTGGAATCTACATTCTCTTTAGACATCGTAAATGCGAAATATCACATACTTCGTATTTCATGTCTACTAATATGAATTCCACACATTGCATCACATTCCAGATAAATAGACAGTATTAAAGTTTTTGAACGAACGATCAAATACCCAAGATTCCCTAAAGCTCAACACTTGAGCGGAGTTCAAAAACCCGGAGTGTGACACAGTAGAAGCGGTCCAGCCGTAGAAGGGTCAAGCCAACGCCTCACATGTGGCATGCCGTACTGCCCCAAACCCTAAGGTTCAAAGGGCAGTTCAAGACGGTCACATAATCGAGTTAAGGTTTGTTGTCTTCTAGAGGGTCCACCACAAAACTTGCACGTATCTCCGAAATATTTAAACCCCGTGAACAGTGAGCAAATGATACTCATTCAAACACTTCAATACTTTCTAATTTATCCGGAAAAGTCACGAAATGAAAATTCCGATCGAATCGATGAGTCCAAAACCATCCCCAGAATATACAGTACTAAATTCAGATTAAAAATACCCAAAACCATCTACAAGCAGACAAGAACACACTGTAAAAAAATGAAGCCTTAAAGGCTTTGTACGGCCGCGGAGTCGCGGCCTAAGCAAGCTATGGCCGCGGTTCCGTGGTGGAATTTCCGAATTAGGGTTTCATTTTTCACAGTATTTCTTAGAATTCCCTCCTCTATATTTTACATATTTTTAATTCTGAAAATAACCAGTTTCGGAAAAATGTCCAGAGAGGGTTCTAAAAAACCGTATTTCGGTTAGATCGGAGTTTTTACTTCGTTAAAGTGTCGCCTAATGTTCTAGGTCGGCTCTGATACCAATGTTGGGTTAGCCTAGCACCTCATGAAGGATTTGGAAGTATCACATGGACCAAAGATGGAATTTTTAGGGTGCTAAGTTAACAAACATCGGATCGTTCCTAGAAAAATTAGGGTTTCATAAACAATACTTCATCACATGAAAGAAATGCTAGGGTTTTGAGAATACAACCTTTGTAGCTCCCTATGCTAGACTCTTTGGCCACTTGTGGGTTAGAGCAGGGTTCGCTTGAAGTCTCCTAGTGTCCACGACGATCCACCCGAAGCTCCTAGTCCAAGCTTGCAACTTCACTTTTCAAGAGAAGAAATGAAGATAACACTCTAAACAAGTGGACTAAACTTGTGTAGAATGATGTTGTGGTGGCTTTTCTCACTTCAAAAACCTAACTTGATGATTATATTGCTCACTACAAAAGTCTAGAGAGCAAATGGTGAAGGAGGAAGAAGATGATGGCTTTCTTTTAACAAGAGTAAAAAGATAACTCATATGAAGAATAATGGAAATATATGTATATATATTTTCTTATCCTCGTCTCAAACCATGGTTAGATCATAAAGATATTATTTAACTTGAGTTTAAAACACAAAGAGAAGGTTAACTCATGGTTAGGAGTAGGTGAGCATGGTTAGGTTTAAGAAGAGTGTAGAAACTAAGCATGAATTATCTTTTTCTTTATATCTTTTGTTTTAACCAAAAATTAAATAATAATCCATATATTTAACCATGGTGTGAGTCTTATATTTCCATCATATTCAATGTGTAATCAACCATGAAGGATGATGTATGTATGTATGTATGTATGCACATCCATATGTGCATGAAACTAAAAGAAAGAAAGCATACATGCATGCATACATCCATCATATACAAGAAAAGGTTTCAAGTGAGAAAACTAATGGTTAAATGATAAATCAACACTTGATTTATCAATCCGGCCATATCACATATGACCCCACCAAAAGCAAGCCGCCCGATTAATATACGGTATCCTATACGCGCATTTTAATCGGGTCCATGCGCATATTGCATACGCGCACCACAACGTTTCGCCTGGACTAGGAAACTCCATTGTGGGACTCTAAAACTCGTCAATACGCCGGCAGTGGGTGATGATCATATCAAGCACCCCCAACCCGCAAGCGGTCAGCTAAACGTAACGGCCACCCGGGTATTGAGTGATCAGAAGAGAACAAGCGAACCTACTACAACTCCCGTCGAGCCAATCGGCAACACTTCCCGTACAGTCCGGTCTCCTCGTCTGATATGTCGCATATCAAGTCTAGGGGTGGTAAACTTCAGACCCCAATAACTGATAAGTCGTGCCGATGTGAGGCTCATAACGGGTCGAGAAACTACTGGTAACACTTACCAGTAAATCTCCAATCAGCCCTGGCCAGGGACTTCCCTGTTACGGCCAATCGAGCACAGTGCAACATCAACCCCCATTACCGGGAGAGACGAAACCCCTCCTATCGCTCTTTGCCTCCATGTGACTCGGGACTGTACCCAAAAACCACCGTTTTACACGCCCTCATGGACATGGTAAGGTGGAAATCAAAGCACAGTGGGAATCACACAAGACTCCATGACGATCTCGGGTCTACAGACTAACCTGCACAAGTGTCACCTGAGAACTGCCGTCTGATGTGAGGTATAATACCATCTGGGAGTTCTCGCCGAGTCCGTCCAGTGTACTCAGTCTCCACTGAGCACCCTTATACCATCTCTGATGTCAAACACCAATGGATATGGGATCATCCATCGCCCATCTCATGGGTCGAGAAGCGTATACACTAGTCTACACTGGTATATCGATGCCCCGTCTCGATACACCCACGACTAGGGACCTTGAAGGATGTACTTATGGACTACCATGTCCTCACTAGTATGATCCGCATCATAGTCCGGGTAGTCAAGTACATATCCTAAGGGCTTTACCAACATGTAACTATAAGACAGTATAAAGAGACTAGTATACATGTTAAGATAAAGAGTAACCAGATAGCATACTATCATATCGAGCATGAAATTCATCTCTATATATGTCCAATCATCCAAAATAATATACATCATCTGTACAATACTGGACTCTAGGGCATACATACAACTAACAATATTCTACAGAGTGATGAAGATACCGAGTTCGTAATTTCGAGTCCGTGTGAGAGACTTCGGATTGACTGTAGCCGAGAACAATTGCAGTACGCAGATAGCATGACGTGACGTCGAAGTGGACGATAATAAAGACGAGTGGAATAAGAGGTTCATGCGAGATGCTGACGAGCTATTGTTACTCCCCGTTGAGATTAGAGAACTGATATGTATACAGAGGCATTGGGATACGGTCAGTTCCTGAGGAAATGTTGTGCTCAGAACGTAGATGTCCAGAAAATGAGAGAAGATTATGTAAGAGTACCAGCCTCTGTATAGTTCGGCATAGGCGAGATCTGAAGAGACCTTGAACAGGTTCCTTCCAGGACACTCCTGCGATAAGATTTGCACCGAGTATTTGTTGTGTCACACGTATTCAGTAGGCCAGAGGCCGACTCCAGTGACGTGCTGCTTTATGAGTGGTCATGCAAATTGGCCTAGAGATGACCAGAGGTGTGTCAGAGCAGAATCATTTCCGTTAGTACACCTGACCGGGCCGACGAGCTAATGGATTGCGAGATTGGTAATCCACAGAGAAATGAGGACCCAGAGACAGAGGATGCCGGATCGTAAGCAGGAGGCAAGCGAATGTTCTTGCTCTGCCAGTTTTGGGCACACCGACATTTTTCGACATTGTAGGAGGTGTACCTCAATGTCATTTGTTGCGATTTGCGTTTGTGATCCGAGTATCTCGCTTATATCACTTGGATTTGAGTTTTGATGATTGAGTTTCATGATATTGTTTTGTGCACCAAGGCTGCACCTATTGGATGTTTTCTTTTATGCACAGTTATTGCACTTGATTTATGTTTATACACCGCTACATCGGTTTGCGATTTGTGCATAATTATTGCACTTGATGTCGATTTTGTGCCTTCGTAGCATGTGTTTATGATTTCGTAGATTTCATATGGTTGATTGGATTTTGTGCATATGGTACACACTCAATTTGATTTTTGCACTCAGTATAGCTCACATGTGCTTGCAGTGCATTGATACGTGTTTTATGCATGCAGTTGCACACGTTTATGATTTTATACACCTTGGTACACTCGGTGTTGCTTTTTATACGCGTTTGAGTTTTTGATGAGTTTCCGTGCATTTGCTGCACTAGATTTTTACGTCGTGCATTTGATGCACCGGATTTGTATTTCGTGCACTGGATGCACCCGATTTGTATTTCGTGCACTGGATGCACCCGATTTGTATTTCGTGCACTGGATGCACCCGATTTGTATTTTGTGCATTTGTTGCAACCGATTTGTATTTGGATCATTGGTTGCACTAAATTTATATTCCGTACATCGGTTACATCTGATTTATGTCTTTGAGCATTGTTTTCACCAGATTTATGTTTTTGTGCGCGTTGCACTTGACGTTCGTTTTCGTGTATGCTACTGCACTAGATGTTTTATACGGACCTGACGCGTTTGGGATGGATTTTCGCGCATGTTGGGCACATGATATGAGATGTGATTTTGTGCTCACCGGATGCACTCGATTGGGATTTTCATTCGTGCATGTTAGTTGCACTGGATTGAGGTTTTCATGCACTATAGATGCACTAGATGTTGTTGTCGTGCACACCCGTTGCACTGGACAGATGGTGTCGTGCACACCCGTTGCACTGGACAGATGCTTTCGTGCATACCCGTTGCACTTAGTTTTGGATTTTGTGCATATCATAGCACTTGTATTGGATTTGATTTCCGTGCCCACCAGACGTACGTGATTGTTAGATACACCTTTTGAGGCTGATTTTGCTCTTGAGAACATTGTTTTCATGATGCGCACTATACTATATAATAGCCGAACATGACTGATCTGAGGACAGTACCTGAGTATTTTTCATGAATTAAAAAGTTTAACAAGAGGTTTTCAAAAAGGAGCTATAGTTTCACTATTTCTTATGTGTCCGTGAGCGACACGAACGTTTACAAAGGAAAACCTTTTGGGATATTTTAAAAGGGCGGAACGTATATTATCAAAACCTATATGAACATATATTTATTAACTTACAAATGAGCGTCTGTCAGTTGTGCCGTGAGTTACGCATCATACGGAAAATTCAAAAAGGGATTTTGCATGAGTTTTATTCAGTTTTAGAAGGTTTTTCCAAGGATGCATACTATATACATATTATAGTATTTGACTAGTGCATATTGGATTTCAATAGTGGATTTCGAGATCTATATCTCCATTGTAACTCCGATGATATGCATGCAAATCCGATAATTTGTGTGACACTTGACGGAGTTTGATTTTTGTTAAAGATAGTGCCCTCAGAGTCAATTATTGGATCACAGGCACGTGATTGTTAGTTATATGTATGCCCTAGAGGCCATTACTGTACATAGGATGTATATTGTAGTGGATGCTGGGACATATATAAGTAGGACTTTCTTGCTCGACATGATAGTATGCTATCTGGTTGCACTTTATCTTAACATGTATACTTTCTGTCTCTCTATTACATGTTGATAAAGCCCTTAGGATGTGTACTCGACTTCCAGGACTATGATGTAGATCATACTAGTGGGGCCTGGGTAGTCCATGAGTACATCCTTCAATGCTCCTAGTCGTGGGAATATCGAGACGGGGTATCGATATTCCAGAGTAGACTAGAATAAATCTTCTCGACCCATGTGATGGGCGATGGATGATCCCATATCCATTGGTGTTTGACATCAGAGATGGTATGCGGGTGCTTAGTGGAGACTGGGTACACTGAACGGACTCGCCGAGAACTCCCAGATGGTATTATACCTCACATCAGATGGCAGTTCTCTGGTGACACTGGTACAGCTTAGTCTGTTGACCCGAGATTGTCATAGAGTCTTGTGTGTCTCCTACTGTGCTTTGATTTCCACCCTACCACGGCTCTACTGAGTCGTGCAAACAGGTGGTTTTTGGGTACAGTCCCGATTCACATGGAGGCAATGAGCGATAGGAGAGGATTCGTCTCTCCCGGTATTGGGGGTTGATATTGCGCTATGCTCGACTGGCCATAACTGGAAATCCCTGGCCAGGGTTGCAGTGATATACTGGTAAGAGTTATCAGTAGTTTCACGCTTGTTATGGACCTTACATCGGTATGACTTATCAAGCTACTGGGGTCTGACGTTTACCACCCTTAGGCGAGATATGCGACATATCAGACGAACAGACCGGACTGTACGGTAAGTGTTGCTGGTTGGATTCACAGGAGTGTGAGCGGGCTTGCTCGTTGATCTTCTGATCGCTCAATACCCGGGTGGCCGTTACGTTTAGCAGACCGCTTGCGGCTTGTGGGTGTTTGATATGATCATCACCTGCTGCCGGCGTATTGACGGGTCTTTAGAGTCCTACACAGAGGTTTCCTGGCTCAAGCGAAACGAAATAGGAGCGCATATGAGATATGTGCGGAACCGAGAATAATACCAGTATGAGATACTGAATTCTATTCTCGCTATTTGTATCATCGGACGGTTATATAAGATATAGCTGGGTTACCGAATCAAGTGTTGATTCGATACATTGATACACTTGATATTAGTCGGTTATATGCAGTATGACCGGATCATTAAATCAAGTGTTGATTTAATGATTTAATGTATAATTATATATTTGATATATTACTTTACATTAACTAGTATTTGTTCACTTAAGATTGATTTTCTCACTTGATGTGCACAAGTTGTATATGTGATATATTTTTGTGCACTAGTTTGTATCATGTTTGATGATACATGCAAACTTGGGTGTGTGTAAGACTCAAACCATGTTTAGGTTAATGGTTAGGGTTTCATTCATTTTATTTATTTATTTTAGTGAAATAAAATGGTGGCTCTCTTTGTCTTCATTTGAAGCTTCTTGATGCTTCATGCATCTTTGAAAAGTCTAACCATTTTGTTTTGCTCTTTAACCTAACCATTACCTAAACCCTAGTTTAGTCTCTACAAAGGTTAAATCTCACCCATGGTTGCTAAATGATAAGCATCACTTGATTTTCTATTTTTGATTATTATTCATTCTTTTCTTTCTTCTTCTTCTTCTTCATGAAGAGAAGAAACCATTGCTAGAAAATTCCAAGTGATGAATCCAAGTGAGAAATCCAAATCCAAAGTGAACCCACTTCCTATTTCTTCATCCTCTACCACTTGCCATGTTGTATAGGGTGTTTTCTTCACAAGTTTCATGACCTAGTGAAGATGGAGCTTGAGTTTGAGTCGCCTCGACGTAGATCATCTTCGTCATCGAAGTCAACGACCTAGCCCGCCCATTTTTCCGATGAAACCGACGCTAGAGTCCAGGATTCCGATGATCGCAGCGGTGGGACGTCAACACGGAGCTAGAGAAGTGGAGGACCGGATCTACAAAGGTTGTAATCTCTTTCACTTAGTAGTTAAGTTGTTAACTTGCATTTGTTTTCGCCTATCCTCTAGTAACGATATAGCATTAGGGTTCTTTGGCACATGGAAATTTTTGATTTTGGCATGGTTGATCAGTTGTAGAACCTCATGAGTGTGCTTAGGAACCCTACAGTGATTGCAATGATTGAGGGATGACCTATTCCGGTAGGACAGTCTTACTCAAGATGATAGTATGCTATCTGGTTTATCTTTATCATCGTGTACTGCTTCAGGTGACCTTACAGGTTGCTATTACACGTTGATAGAGCCCCTAGGATTCTTGCTTGACTGCCAGCAGTATGAGGGCGATCATATATGTGGGAGCTGGTAGTCTATAAGCACATCCTTAAAAGGTCCCTAGTCGTGGGAGTTTCGAGACAGGGCATCGATACTCCAGAGTAGACTGGTGTATACAGTCGAGACCCCGACGAGGGGCGGTGTCCGGTCTCACAAGCCACTGGTGTCAATTGGTTCACCTAAGATGTATACAGGTGCTTATTGGGTTATAAGTACACCGGACAGGACTCGCCGGGAACATGCTAGTTGGTCTTATACCAGACGTCAGATAGCAGTTCCCTGGTGACATGTGTACAGGTTAGTTCATCGACCTGAGGATCGTCATTTGTCTCGTGTGAGTTCCCACTGTACTTTGATTACTACCCTACCACGCTCAAAGGAGACGTGCAAACAGGTTTTAGTTGGGTACAGTCCCGAGCCACATTGAGGCAGTAAGCGGATCTTTAGGGTTTCGTCTCTCCCGGTATTGGGGGTGAGGTCGCGCTGTGTCTAGGAGAGCCATTACACAAAGCCCTTGGACGAGGCAGGAGATTTACTGGTAGGGTTCCAGTAGTATCTCAGGGTATTCTGGGCTACACTCCGACACGACTTGTACTGCTTTTGGGGGTCTGACTTTTACCAACCCCCTAGGCCCGCCATGCGATGCTCATAGACGAACGGACCGGACTGTACGGATATTGTCACTGACTGGCTCAGTAGGGTGTCAGGATGAGTTCGCTCACAGACATCTCTTTTAGTCAATACCTGGTAGCCCGTTACGTATGGCTAATACCTCTGACATGCTAGTGGTTAAATCCACAACCAAGGTGTTGACGAGTCTTTAGAGTCCCCCACAGACAGTTGCTCAAGTTTCGGGCGAAACGATGTAGAGACCGTATGGAGATATGGCAAGGTTCGATCAGATACGTGCGGTATTGCACGGATCATGATCGGACGGATAATACTGGCGGGCTTTGGTTTAAGCCGGATCCTAGTATTGTACAGTGTAGATTTTGTCTCTTTGCATTTGTATTCGGTCGGAATACAAATGCGGGTTTGTATATACAGTAGCGGGGTTTTCCTGTAATTTATTACGGGATCAGTTTTCTGAAGTTTCAAGTTTGTTTTCCGTTTCGGCCATTTTTCCTTTGTATCTTTCATTGGCTAAAGTTTGGTGGAGGAGGGCTTATTTGCATTTGTGCAAATTAGCAATTTGGAGGGTTGTCTTTGCATATTATTGCTTCATGATGGTTGCACCCTCATTTGACTTTCCTTGGATAATCATTGCTTGACTTTCTTATTCATCATGGTTTACTTTTGGAGTCATCATGCTTGGTGATGATGTTTTGTGATGATGGAGGGTTATGGTTGATGGAGTGTTTGGATTAGTTTGTGATCATTTCTTTTGTTAATGATAACCTTTTCTCTCTCTTGATTATTGGAGACACCCATATTCATTTGGCCACTCACTCCCCTCTCATTCTCTCCTAGAGCCAAGGCCGGCCACTTCCTCAAGGGGCTGTCCCAATTTGTTGTGTGGGGATATCCTCTCATTTGGCTTGCAAAATGATATAGTTCATTTCAAAAAGTTTTCACTTCATTATCCACCACCAAATATGGCAACTTCAACCCCTAGAGACACATAGAGTTCTACACTTCATTCTACAGCAAATCTTGGGCATGTCGACTCGCCAACTTCGTGCCCGAGTTGCCTCGGTCCAGAGGTGGGAGCCCGTAAAAGAAGCCGGCGACGTGGTGCCCTTCCGGCGAGCAGGTGAAGACCGGAGATTCCGCGGGGAGATCGGAACGACGACGAGAAGACCGAAGGACACGGATCGCTCGGTATCTCTCTCTAATCGTTCTTTAGTTAGCTAGAATTAGTTTAATGGCCCGATCCGGGAATTTTGTGCGCGGTGGTGTCGGTTTAAAAGTTAAAGTAAATTATCGTTTCCGCATTTTGGCCTCGAAAAGACGGCAGGGGCGCCGCCGTGCACTTACACTGGTATCAGAGCTACGCCATTAACCTAGTCTAGCTTGGTCTAATATGTTTACATTTTCGATCAAACAAAAATCCCAAAACCGCATTTTCAAAAGCATCAGTTCTCTGTCGAATTTTTTTGGGCTCGAAATTTTTTTCAGGTTGTTGCAGAGACATGTACAGGGAATTCTAAGCACTCTGTAAAAGTTTGGTCGTGTGACGTCATAATCCCACTGCGGAACCGCGGCCAAACCCATGCTTGGGTCGCGGTTCCGCCACCGGATTTACTGTTCAATGCACCCATTTTTTACAGAGGCCTCCTGACTTAAAAATAAGGTTTTTGGAACATTCTTTTTGGGCCCAAATTTTCTTTATGTGCTACAGTAGTGCTTGGGGCCCACTTGGGTAAATTTGATCGATCGAATATTTTAAACATGTTAGTTCACGGTATTTACATTGTATCTGCGACCGTGAATGTCACTTGATCGGTAAATCCTGTCTAACTGCTATAGCCCGGTTAGACGGATTTGCGAACGTGACATTCACATTGATGTTCTGTGTTGTGCTGTGATATTGTGGATTGTCGTGGTGGATAGCCTGGATGCAATGTTAGTACAGATTTAGTTGTATTATATACATTTGTTATTGCGGGGCGAGCGTCCGACATGTGGACTGCCGTCACTGCCTGTCTGTATATTATTCTTTTGGGGCACGACCGGGTCGAGGTCGATGTACCCGTTGTATGTATATTTTACTTTCTGTACTAGGATTACCCTAAGGAGGGGTGCACGGATAGCCGGCTTCTAGAGGGCAACGGGCATGCATCTCATGGCGTTGAGACGGAGGGGGCCTCACTCTAGAATTGGCGGGCTATTCGCCGCACTCGTAGGGGTACAGGTTGACCCAGGAGGGGTGCCCAAGTTACCGGATTCCGTGAAGTGTTGGGTGGTCCATTCACGTTGCTGAAGGGGGCTGCCTCGCTTCAGGTTTTGGAGGGTAACTTGCCGCACCCATAGGGGTCTAGGATCTCATTGCACAGGCTATCTACATGACCAGGGGAACGTCGGGTTTCAGTAGCGGCTCTGTGAAACCCGGGGATCCCAGATATCTTTATTGTTCTGTGATGCTGTACATTTCTGTGATGTTGCATTTTATCACGCCTTGAGCGAAAATTATATATTGATATATATATACTAGTAGATGTTGTATATGTTTTGCATCCGCGCTAGTCCAGTCCCCGCTCTGTCGTTAGTTAACTAACCTAACGGGTAATGACAGGACCTAGTGGCGAATGCGGATGGCATATACGTACGTCATTATTTTCGTTGTTTATTGGTGTGATCAATTGATGGGACTACGTTGATTCGGATCAATGCAAGTTAAAAACAAACCTGTTCTTATGTTGTTGGAACAATTTTTCAAAAAGCTGTTATTGCAAGGGCGTTCTCTTGTGTTTTGCACAGTGGTATTCAGTTATGAATATCCAGCACCTCAGTCGACGAGGCAAGGGCCGAGATCCCTTCACCGGGAGTGACCCCTTGGACAAAAGTTTGCGTCAGGGCAATAACTTCACTATAGACGATTACTTTTGCTTTGCATCGTGGTATTGAGTTGGAATATCCGGCACCTCATTCTACGGGGAAAGAGCCTAGATCCCTTCACCGGGAGTGACCTCTTTAGCAAAGGTTTTCGTCACTATATTTTTATAAAAGCTATCCAGTTCCTTCAACGATATCAAGTTCATTACGTTAAAGGTTTTTCGCCAGAAACCATTCGTAGCCCTCCGTCATTTCAGACGGGTAGCACGTAGTATTCATGCTATGTTTGTTGGCCTTCGTCAAGGCATAGTGTATGGTAGCTGCTTGTTGCCTTTCTGCAGCATAGATAGATGCGTTGGTTTGGGACAGTCGTATAGCCTTGTTGGCCAAAGTCAAGGGCTTGTACGGGTGGGTTCAAATTAACCTGGAGAATGACGGGTAGAACTGGACATGTGACTTATGATTTGTTGGCCTTCGTCATGGGGTAAAAATCACATCGGGGGTTTCTAAAGAAACTGAAACTTGCCAGATATGCGCATACCTTCTGGAGTGTGATAACGTGAGCGAAGTCCGTCACGTTATCTTGCGATGATAGTTGGATCCCGATTCCCACTGATGAGTTGGTATACTCCTCGGGTGATCCCGACTAATTCTTCTTTCAGGTTTGGAGGAGAATTTGATGGTACAGTGGGAGGTTTCCAGATTAGATAAAGTGATAACCATTCTGATCTAGGTTAGAGTGTACGCTGAGTGTTTCTTTTCTCTCTCTCTTTGGCAGCGACCATTGACCCGACCTTAGATTATGACTCAGTGATCAAGTTGACCGAACCTTCTTATAAGACTGGCTTTTGGATTGTCAGAGTCACATACCTCATTGCCACTCCTACTTTTACCCTTTTCTCCCGAACACCCCGTATTACTACGAACGTCCACTTCCATTGGATAAAACCATCGTATGGTTATATACGAACTCGAAGGAATTAATTCGAGGATGGTTTCTAGTTCTGGAGAAAACGAATAGGACTATTCAGTTGTCTTTTCCTTTTACCTTCTCTCAGGTTGCGAGTACCCCTTAGATTAGGGGATAGTACACCTATTACGCAAATTGGATAGTCTTCTTCCAAACCATAGGCAGGTGCCGACCGGTAGGGAATGAAGAAAACCAATTAGCCTAACGACGGTGTACAGAAGGTATTAAGTTTAGACAAAGAAAGGGATTAGAAGGAGGGCAAAGTAAATTGCGACTGCTATTCACGACCAAACCAAGTATTTCATTACCACTCCCACATCACCTTTGTATTTCTCCAGGACACTCCATATCACTACGAAGATCCACAGTTTATTAGATATTCTATCGTATGGTTATATACGAAATCGAAAGGAACTCGTTCCAGTTCGGGGATGGATTCGGGTTCAGGAGAAATAGGAATAAGGTTTATTCGGTTGTCTTTTATCCTCACCTTATCTCGCATTGCGAGTGCTCCTAGGATTAGGACAGTACACCCATTATGCTTATTGGATAGTCTTCTTCCAAACCATAGGCTGGTGCCGAACGGTAGGGAAGGAAGAAAACCATTTAGCTTAAGAGGGTGTACAGAAGGAAATGACTAAAGACATATAAAGGGATTTGGAGAGATGGCAAAGAATTATACGGTTACAGTTGTGAATCTGGATAATGGAAAAGGCATTACTAGGAATACCGGGATACCCCATCGAAACATTTCAATATTTCAGTTTCACTGTGTATTGTTAAAAGAAAACTGATTTCCTAATTAAACACTTGCTCCAGGGTATGTATTTACCAGGTATGATTCTCACATCTGTATGGTTTTACAGATGATGAGTGGGAGTAAGTTATTGGGAATTAGGTGATCATCCTCATTATATCGGAACTCGTTGTAATTGGTGATATTTGAGGAAATCACCTGGGCTGTTTGCCGGACGGCAAATATTTGGTTTTGAATATCCGCAGTTATGCACCGATTTCAAATTGATATCTCTGTACGTCTATTTTCATAGAGTGAGATATACCTTTTTGAAATTATGTCTATGACATTTACCTATATCAGTGGATGGTTAGGTAAGGAGCATTAAACAGCGGTGTAATTCTTCTCAACCAAAGGTACAGTTTTCAACCTACGACACACAGGGATTGAGTTATCAGACTCAAAGGACTTATACAGAGTATTGTATGTTGTCCAGTGTCCATTAGGACAAAGGGGTTGGTCCTCGTACTATATTCGGTTTACTTATGACTTCTCTAGTTCTTAGATAAGTGTTTCGTAGAAACACAGGGTCTAAGTTTTAAGAAGTTATAGGTGTATGAATAAAGTAGAGAACCAGGAGTTGCAAGTATCGGGATTCTTCAAGGTGATCGATGATGTAGATACTTGTGTATGGTATTCAGTTGATAGTAATGATTAAGAGAACTTGCTTCTCTTTTAGGTTACTCATAATTGGAAGTACTCCTAAGTTGAGTAACGATGATCGGCCTCCTTCCATTTAGTTGACATGCACTGGAGACAGCTGCATGATTTGAATCTGGTTCAATTAAATCAATACCTCTGTTTCTGTATTGGATATAGAACAGTTCATATCTTAACGATGTTAAGGTACGGGAAGTTGTCCAGCTTTTGCTTAAAACCAGACTCTGGATAACTCAAGGCACGTTTCTGTAATGGCTGTTTGTGGGTTGACCCAGGCTATGACGAGGGTTGACTTTCTACCATCTGGAAGATCAATAGTGATATTGTTCTTGACTCGCCACAATTTTAAAAGAAATGGATTTTTTCAGAAAACAGTAGTGGGAGTATGGTAGAACTGGAAGTGATTCCAGAACCACAAACGATTACTGAAAATTTGATAAGAACCTAAAGATTCAATCTGTATTGACATTCCATTGGCCACTCCGCAGATATGGTGGGTAACCTCAGGCACCCGAGAGGTATTCCAGTAGCCTCAAGGACGGTGACAGGGAGGTTCTTGTTTACCCAGACTTGCCATTGCAGTTGTTCCAGACTGTGAGACCCGGCAGGAGGATGAGTATAGCGTCGTTCTAAACTAGCTTTAGAAGTGTACGTCTATATGACTCTGCCAGAGGGTTGTCGTAGTTAGTGGAGCAGCGGAAGCATGGTGGACAAGTGGCTTATGTCTATTTATAGACTAAAGCAGATATAGCGGAGATAGATCATCTATTTCTGATGTGACAGTCATAGGTTTGACTTCATCAGAATAGGGGATGAATCTGTTAAGAAGGTAGTAGGGTGTGATATCCTGGTATTTGGATGACATACACAGAGTAGGAAAGAAACTCCTATACTACGATCAGTTATACTTTGGTCGTCACACAGTGTTTTCTCCACATAGGACTTGGATATAATATCAAGACATTCTGGTTACTAGATCTAAAGATCTAGATTTGGGTGGTTTCCCAATCAGGGTACTTAGACAGCATTCTGAAGGTGTTTTAGAATGGACGACTCCTGGCACAGTAGTATACCTGCAGGTGATGGAGTCACCCTCTCTAAAGGTGTCTTACAGACTAAAGGGGAGAGGGATGTGCATGATTGGCAGATCACTTGCTTAGGCAATTGAGTCGATCATGAGATGTCAAGTACCACACCGGAGGTTGTTTTTGCAGTAGATGCAATAAGATGATATTAATCCTATCCTGGAGAAACGGTCGGAAGCAGATTTAGAACATAAGTGGATGTTCTAGGGATTTGATAACGGCAGCCTCTTTTAGGAGACAGTTATCATTCCAGGCTTCCAAGGTGACCTGGACGGCAGAGTGGCTGTCAGAGTTGTAGTTTTCCCTCTGACGAGGGGCAGTAGTTTGGACAGGTGGTCCAAGCGGACACTGAGGGAGGCATGGCGCAGAATACTGATTAAGTTCAGCTGACGATACAGTCTAAGAAGTTTGGATTTGGAGTTCATTTTTGAGCTAGGTCCCATCAGATATCCAGACATACTCTAAGACAGGTATTGCTCATTTCGGGAGATAGGTTTCTCCGCGAACTTGAGATAAAGAGAGACATAGAAAGAAACATTAGAGCGGATCCACTCACTGAGGCTATTCCTCGAACGCATTAGTTTCGCAAACGAGCTTTGTGAGACTGACTAGTAGAGGAGTTGGGTGTTCGGTATCACACGGGCTGTGAGTATGCGACATCGCAATAATTAGCCTTGAGTGCAAGTGGGAGATTGCTGGAGATAGTGCCCTCAGAGTCAATTATTGGATCACAGGCACGTGATAGCAATAACTGAGGGATGACCTATTCCGGTAGGACAGTCTTACTCAAGATGATAGTATGCTATCTGGTTTATCTTTATCACCGTGTACTGTTTTAGGTGACCTTACTGGTCGCTATTACACGTTGATACAGCCCCTAGGATTCTTGCTTGACTGCCAGCAGTATGAGGGCGATCATATATGTGGGAGCTGGTAGTCTATAAGCACATCCTTAAATGGTCCCTAGTCGTGGGAGTTTCGAGACAGGGCATCGATACTCCAGAGTAGACAAGTGTATACAGTCGAGACCCTGACGAGGGGCGGTGGCCGGTCTCACAAGCCACTGGTGTCAGTTGGTTCACCTAAGACGTATACAGGTGCTCATTGGGTTATGAGTACACCGGACAGGACTCGCCAGGAACATGCTAGTTGGTCTTATACCAGACGTCAGATAGCAGTTCCCTGGTGACATGTGTACAGGTTAGTTCATTGACCTGAGGATCGTCATTTGTCTCGTGTGAGTCCCCACTGTACTTTGATTACTACCCTACCATGCTCAAAGGAGACGTGCAAACAGGTTTTAGTTGGTTACAGTCCTGAGCCACATGGAGGCAGTGAGCGGATCTTCAGGGGTTCGTCTCTCCCGGTATTGGGGGTGAGGTCGCGCTGTGTCTAGGAGAGCCATTACACAAAGCCCTCGGCCGAGGCAGGAGATTTACTGGTAGGTATTCCAGTGGTATCTCAGGGTGTTCTGGGCTACACTCCGACACGACTTGTACCGCTTTTGGGGGTCTGACTTTTACCAACCCCGTAGGCCCGCCATGCGATGCTCATAGACGAACGGACCGGACTGTACGGATATTGTCACTGACTGGCTCAGTAGGGTGTCAGGATGAGTTCGCTCACAGACATCCCTTTTAGTCAATACCTGGTAGCCCGTTACGTATGGCTAATACCTCTGACGTGCTAGTGGTTAAAACCACAACCAAGGTGTTGACGAGTCTTTAGAGTCCCCCACAGACAGTTGCTCAAGTTTCGGGCGAAGCGCTGTAGAGGTCGTATAGAGATATGGCAGGGTTCAATCAGATACGTGCGGTATTGTACGGATCATGATCGTACGGATAATACTAGCGAGCTTTGCTTTAAGCCGGATCCTAGTATTGTACAGTGTAGATTTTGTCTCTTTGCATTTGTATTCGGTCGGAATACAAATGCGGGTATGTATATACAGTAGCGGGGTTTTCCTGTAATTTATTACGGGATCAGTTTTCTGAAGTTTCCAGTTTGTTTTCCGTTTCGGCCATTTTTCCTTTGTATCTTTCATTGGCTGAAGTTTGGTGGAGGAGGGCTTATTTGCATTTGTGCAAATTAGCAATTTGGAGGGTTTTCTTTGCATATTATTGCTTCATGATGGTTGCACCCTCATTTGACTTTCCTTGGATAATCATTGCTTGACTTTCTTATTCATCATGGTTTACTTTTGGAGTCATCATGCTTGGTGATGATGTTTTGTGATGATGGAGGGTTATGGTTGATGGAGTGTTTGGATTAGTTTGTGATCAATTCTTTTGTTAATGATAACCTTTTCTCTCTCTTGATTATTGGAGACACCCATATTCATTTGGCCACTCACTCCCCTCTCATTCTCTCCTAGAGCCAAGGCCGGCCACTTCCTCAAGGGGCTGTCCCAATTTGTTGTGTGGGGATATCCTCTCATTTGGCTTGCAAAATGATATAGTTCATTTCAAAAAGTTTTCACTTCATTATCCACCACCAAATATGGCAACTTCAACCCCTAGAGGCACATAGAGTTCTACACTTCATTCTACAGCAAATCTTAGGCACGTCGACTCGCCAACTTCGTTCCCGAGTGCCTCGGTCCAGAGGTGGGAGCCCGTAAAAGAAGCCGGCGACGTGGTGCCCTTCCGGCGAGGAGGTGAAGACCGGAGATTCCGCGGGGAGATCGGGACGACGACGAGAAGACCGAAGGACACGGATCGCTCAGTATATCTCTCTACCCGTTCTTTAGTTAGCTAGAATTAGTTTAATGGCCCGATCCGGGAATTTTGTGCGCGGTGGTGTCGGTTTAAAAGTTAAAGTAAATTATCGTTTCCGCATTTTGGTCTCGGAAAGACGGCCGGGGCGCCGCCGTGCACTTACACTTTTGAGTTTCGTACTTGTTTTCAGGCGCACTCGACGCGTTGTGGTATTTCTATATCTTCCGTGATTTCGGAGCCCCGTTGATTTGAGCCGATTATTGAAATGTTTTAGAATTTGGGGATTTAAATTTAAATTCGGGGACCAAATTTTTTTAAGAGGGGAAGATTGTAACATTTCAGAAAATATAAAATATTATTTTTGGAATTTAATATTTAAATATTATATTTCGCGAAAACAACCCGATTTGCGAATTTGGAGTTTTGGTAAAATGGTATAAATATATATACCAATAATTGTGAAATAATTGGAGATTAAAATGATTTATTCATTTAAAAATATATTTATTGGATTTGGTATTTTTATAATTAATTATATGCAGTTTGAATAAAAATTGATTAGCGCATTACTAATCGCGATTAAGCCAAATCCGTGTTTCTACATTTTTCCATAGTTAGTGCACCATGACTTGTTGCATTTTTTTTGCATGTTGTTTCATTGGTATTTATTGATATTTGGCTTTTAGAGAAAAGGGAAAAAGAAAGTGAATTATTGAGGAGAGAGAGGGGGGACTTCATCATGACAAGAGGCATGTCATGAGAGTGAGTGAGGGTGAGAATAAGAGAGAGGGGGGCTGCCCATTTCCCTTCATTCTCCTCCATTTGTTTGCTTCATCTTCTTACTCATCTCCCTCCACCTCCACCTCCAAGTATCATCTCCATTTCTTCACCAGAACCCTACACCCTCTTCATTAAAAATGATCTCCACTTCATCCTCAACACATTGGACTTTGCAAGTTTGGATTTTGGAGAATTTGGGAAGCTAGGATTTTTGCTTAAGTTGCATCCATGAGGTATAATTCCTTTCATTTAACTTAGTCTTAGTTTCTTGCACCCTAGTTTAGTTTAGAATGTGATTTGGTTAGGTTATGTGATGTTTGGAATATTCAAGAGAAGGGTTGAGTGATTATATGGACTTATAACTTATAGTGGGTGTTTACATAACCCCTAGTGGTGTTTTACTGGCCAAGACCATAGATTAGCACCAAAACACGAAGTTAGAATTTCCCGATAACGACTATTTGACAGATTTTGAGTGTATATGGGAATCTGGAGTGACCCGAGACCACCATAATTTAAGTTGCCATTAAAGAGATGTGTGCAGGTGATTTAGAGCATAACCTAAAGACCCGAGACCCCAACTCAACTATCTGGCCGCAGATTAATTCATGGTGGCCGCAAATTGCGGCTACATTAGAGTGGAAATTGGTGATTTTTGGTTAGTAGTCTTGGTATCTGATATCTAGACTAACCCTGTATGCAAAATTCCCTAGTGGGATGTTATAAGGTTGATAACTACGGTTTTAGATTAATAAGATGACTTGATGTGAGATATTAATGTGATGAAAAGAGTATACAGTGAGATATTAATGTGATGAAAAGGGTATACGATGAGATATGATGACTTGGTTTGATATGTCGTTATACGGATGCGAGTCGATATAAGATAATTGATACTTTTGTCGGTCCCATGATATGAGATTGATATGGATGTGACCTGGGATAAAGGTATATAGATATATATATATAATGTTGTGAATCATGAGTGATATGCCGTACGAGACGTTAGGTCCGTACCCTCATTGTCATATAGGTTGATAGGATCCATAATGATTTAATGCCGACGTATGATGGATACTGTACGTGATGAGTTTTACTTGACGATTGATCCGCACCCTTGCCTAGAGGATGCCGTACGATGTATTGTACCGTACGTGATATTGTGAGGCTGGATGCCAATTGATAGATTCACCGACTCGGTCATGTTATAGATACGTATACCTTGGAGCATTTCGCTTACGATGTATTTTATGCCACGTTCATGGTATTCCCAATGCATTACATATAACCATGCTAGTACACCTGCATAATTATCGATGATGCGTATGTTACACTTACACAGATTTCCGGCTCATACACTTTCATCATCGATAATTGCTATGTCACTTACACAGTAGAAATTATACATCATGCTTTGATATATTGCTATGCTCACATCACTATACCGTGTTGCATGATATACTTGATATGCTCACACTTCTGTTCTATGTTTGCATATATCATGCTTTACGATTTTACGCATTGAGATGCTGTTTTCATGAGATTTTGGATTTGAGAACCGTGGTTATATTTAAAATAAAATCATGTATTATTTTAAAAACCCGGTTTCTCTTGATATGATATTTCGAGATGTCCACCATGTGTTTTCTCAGTTCTGAGATTGGCATGTGAAATCCGATTCGAGGAGTGGGAAGCACCGTCTGCGGGTACATGGTGGACCCGGTATGGTACCCCGGGGCAAGAAAGGATTTTCGTGGTGTAGACAATGATCCTGGCAGATGGACTACTACCTACCGGTGATAGTATTTGGACTCGGCGGTTATCCGGAGGATACCGACCAGAGTCGTGAGGTGGATATGAGGGCCGACGAGAGTATGCGGCGCCTGAGGGCCGATATGAGGATGCGGCGTCTAAGATATGAGGATTTACGTGTCGATGTTGGACACGGGTTTCATGATATTTTGAGTGTCGATGTTGGACACTCAGGTTCCATGATTTTGATGTGTCGTTGATGGACACACGTTGGTTGATATCCTCATATTTACATGCATATGATTTCATGATATTTACATGCATGATGTTGTAGTGCCATTGATGGACACATAGATGTTAGCCACATGCTTACAGGCATTGATTATATTGTTGGCACATATGCAGATACGGTCACCCTAGATATCATAGTATTACCTTTATGACATAGTTGACCTAGAAATCGTTGTTTTATTCGATTTCTACCTGATGATGTTTTCTACTCACGAGTTGGTAACTCACCCCCGTTGTGCCACAGTTCTTGCAGGTTGACTGCATGGATCAGTAGCGGCATCGCTGGCACACTGTTGCATTCGGATATTTTTCTTTGGTAGGTGGTACATTTTGGATCGTAACACTCTTGTATTTATTATTCCTGTTGTATCTAGTTAACTCCATCAATCAGAAACTAGTATTTGTATAAGTAATAAGACTTAGCGTGACTTGAAGTTGCGAGACTTAGAGCGATGGGTTGTATGTTCGCTTGGTGGGTTGATTATTAGTTATATGTATGCCCTAGAGGCCATTACTATACATGAGATGTATATTGTAGTGGATGCTTGGACATATATAGGGAGGACTTTCTTGCTCGACATGATAGTATGCTGTCTGGTTACTCATTATCTTAACATGTACACTGATTGTCTCTCTGTTACATGTTGGTAAAGCCCTTAGGATGCATACTTGACTACCTAGATTATGATGCGGATCTTACTAGTGGGACAAAGGTAGTCGGTAAGTACATCCTTTAATGTCCCTAGTCGTGGGTATATCGAGATGGGGCGTCGATATACCAGAGTTGACTAGCGTGTACCTTCTCGACCCATGTAGATGAGCGATGGATGATCCCATATCCATTGGTGTTTGATATCAGAGATGATATACTGGTGCTCAGTGGAGACTAGGTACACTGGACGTTCTCGCCGAGAACTTCCAGATGGTATTATACCTCACGTCGGATGGCAGTTCTCTGGTGACACTGGTACAGGTTAGTTCGTCGACCCGAGATCGTCATAGAGTCTTGTATGATTCCCACTGTGCTTTGATTTCCACCTTACCTCGTTCAAGAGAACGTGCAAAACGGTGGTTTTTGGGTACAGTCCCGAGTCACATGGAGGCAATGAGCGATAGGAGGGGATTCGTCTCTCCCGGTATTGGGAGTTGATGTTGCGCTGTGCTCGACTGGCTATAACATGAAGTCCCTGGCCAGGGCTGATTCTGAGATTTACTGGTAAGAGTTACTAGTAGTTTCTCGACCTATTATGAGAATCACATCGGAACGACTTATCGAGTTACTGGGGTCTGACGTTTAACACCCCTAGACGAGATATGCGACATATCAGACGAAGAGACCGGACAGTAAGGTAAGTGTTACTGATTGGATTCGCAGGAGTATGAGCAGGCTTGCTTGTTGATCTTCTGATCGCTCAATACCCGGGTGGCCGTTAAGTTTAGCATGCCTCTTGCGGCTTGTGGGTGTTTGATATGATCATCACCTACTGCCAGCGTATTGACGAGTCTTTAGAGTCCTATGATTAGTCGAAAATATTGTATTTTTAACACGACAATTTCCTCATCATTTGCATTCATATAGAAGTGTTCGGCATTCATATTTCACATATTAGCAAAACTGTCGCAAAATATTAGATTGCATGTGTTAGACTCTAAAACCGGCACTATAAAAGAAATTGACTGCATTTCATGGCATCGCATTATCTCTATATTGCGCAACACTTGTTTTGAGATCTATGCAGGAAAATCCAGAAGAAAGGCCAAAATTTACAGGGTACAGCTAAAACGTTACGCCAACTCAATGATTTCAGTTCTGATATTAATCCAAAAGGGAAAACAAAAATCAACATATCAGAAGAAGCCCCAAATAGAAACCCAAGACCACTGCAAAAAGACCAAGCCCCAAGGAGCATATTTGGCCGCGGAACCGCGGCCTAAGCCTGCTTGCGCCGCGGTTCCGCGGCTACTTGATGACGTCACCCCTTCGTATTTGCATCAAAACTCTTCTCTCAGGGCCCACACTTCAGAAAGACACCTCAAATTCCAGAAGACTCCAGAGACTTCTGCCAGATCAGCAAACCCTTGTTCCTACACTAAACTAAGCCTTGTATTCTAGAAACTTCTTCTTAAACCCTAGCTTAAACCCTAAGCTAAGCCTAACAAACTCTTTCTAGAAGTCTTTCAACAAACTTTTGGAGGGAACTCAAAGACTTAGGGTTTGGGAGATCTATAAATAAGAACCAAGGCTCACTTGTAAAAAAGATCTCTAATCTTGGAACCTTGGAAAAATCAATCCATTAGTTCATTTTAGAACCATTCTATCTCCTTCTTCATCTTCTTCTTCCACAAGTCTAGTGAGAGGACTTGTGTGAAACCCTAACCCTAATTCCAATCAAAAGCCAAGATCCCGAGTACCCATCAAGCAAGAAGCCTTGCAACCTTTTATGAGCCGAGCCGATCTTCAACAGAGCAAGTGGTCCAAGTCGATCCGCGACTCACGGAGCCGAGCGACGCCAATTCAACAATTTAGTTCTTCCTCTTGTAGTTCTTGAGCGACTGTAATCAAATTGTTGATATAAATAAAAGGTGATATTCTTTTATCTTGTTTTCTTTAAATTCTCGCATCATGATATCTTTTCAATTCTTGAATACTTTCTGTGTGATGATGTTTGAGTAATACTCCGCTCGTCGAGGAGTCGAGACGATCAATAGAATGATGATGTAATATATCTTAAATCGATTCTTGAATCCTACGAGTTTTGTAAACCCTAGCAAGTTCAAGAATCGACGACCCAATTCGATGCGATGCTTTCTTGATTGATATCGCTCGAGATTGGGGAGTTACGATCGTTTCTTGAAATTGTTAGAGGCTAGAATGTGAATGATATCGATGAAAGAACAAGGGTTAAACGATGAAACCCTAGTTTCATCAAGAAAGCCCTAACTCTCGTCGATCATCATCGATCTAATATCAATCCTTCGAAGGAAAAGAACAAGAAATCTTGAAATTACATCACGTCTATAGATCCGAGCGATTCCTACGAGCCTCATTTAGATTCTTGACATTTTGGTTGGAAATATTATCGAAACCCAATTCTTGATTGTTTATCAGTTTCTTGATTCTTGATTAAACTCGTGACACCTGAATCAATTGATAAATTCTTGAATCATGTTTTCTTTCCTTTTCGATTAACTTTTCGATTCAAACAAATTAAACATAGAAACGAATCGCACAATCCCTGTGGACGATCCGCACTTGCTAACGAAATCTACACGACACCGTTATTGATTGCGGTCAATTATAATTTTTGATTGTGATTTCTTTATACAATTTTCTAAATACCAATACAAGATACTGTTATCGATCACATGAAACCAACATCGGGAAACAATTGATTCGATACTTGCTTTTTACAAACACATCTGAGAATTACACTAAATCAAATGGCGCCGTTGCCGGGGATCGCGCGCTAATTCGTTTCATATTATTGTTTGAATCGAAAGAATTATTCCATTGTTGTTTTTGAGATCAAAATTCGTGCAAACCCTAAACGATTTGCTGTTGTTCATTGCAAGGAAATCTGGAGCTGTTTGGAAATTGAAGAAAATTTTTGGAATATACCAGATAGCAGAGGGAGTCTACAGAAGCTCCCTGGTGAAGTTTTGTGCATTGATCCCATTGTTCAACCGCGGAAGCGTGGTGGGAGTGCCCAAACGCGGCGGAAACGCGGCTCTTTGGAGGGTTCTCTGTACAATTTTTCTTCAGGTGATTTCTTACCTCCTTCTCTCTCCTCTCTTTAGCTCCAACTAACAATTTTCTGCAGGTTTCTTTGCAAATAATCGCAGCGCCGCAAAAGCAAAATTAAATTTGTGCGTGATTTTGATTTCTTGGTTGTTTGCATTATAATACGGAAATTAAGGGGCACGGCCAAATCCAAATTAGGTGGGGATTTCATTACCCTTCCTAGGCCCCGAAAATCGCAAAACTTGCATCCGCATTGACCCACATTAACTAAAAGAAATCTAGAGAAGACTCTAAGGACTGTCGCGCTCAATTAGGACAAGAGAAGGCCGTGGGTAATTCATTGCTTATCCGCGTTTTCTTGTGGTGCCTAAGGCGAGTGTGTCTAAGGCTAGTGGTTTTTAATTAGGCCCACTACTTACGTAGTGGAGTACCTTCCCACTTACCTGGCACTTATCCGGCCACAGGGGGACAAAGAGGCAGTGGAGGATTCTATCCTGCGACTTGTCTTTTGGCAGTTAGGAGCGGTCTAGAGCCGGACCTAGGTGACCACTAGATTCTAGGGTTGTGTGCTGCATTTGTTTTGTCGCATCATTTTTTCAAAAATCCGTATCATTTTTAAAAGCAAACACCGCATTCATTATGTAGGGTTCCTTGGCACCCTAATGAGGTCTCACAAGGCATCAACCATGCCAATTTCAAATTTAAACGGTGCCGAGAAACCCTAGAACGGATCGTTGGCTAGATTTCTAGGCGAAAAAGCAACTAGTTAACTACTTTAACTAAGTGAACGGAAATACAACCTTTGTAGATCCGGTTCTCTACCTCTATAGCTCCGCAACGAAGTATCCTCGCTGTCCAAATCGAAATCCGGGCTCTTGCGTCGGCTTCATCGGAGAAGAAGCGGGCTAGGTCATCGACGACGTGCCGAAGATGATCTACGTCGAAGCATCACTAGATCAAGCTCCACCTTCACCAAGCCATGAAAACTTGTGAAGGAAACACACTCTACTACTTAGCAAGAGGTAGAGGATGAAGAAATAGGAAGTGGGTAGACTTTAGAATTGGATTTCTCACTCATTTCCATCAATCACCATTGATGGAGCTTGCTTTCTTCATGAAGAATGAAGAAGAAGAAGAGGAAGAAGATGATAAGTTTTATATTATCTCTTTTTAAAAAGAATATAATATCAATACTTATCATAAGCCAACCATAGTTTGTTGTAGAGAATAAACCATAGTTAGAATGAAGGGTTAGGGTTAAGCATCAAGACAAAATGGTCACAAGGTCAAAGCTTCATGAAGCTTCAATGTACAAACAAAGAAAGCCACCATTTTCTCTTTATGCAAATTATTTTCCAAAAAGAAATGGATAAATAAATAAGTGAATAAAACAAAACCCTAACCATAATCATGTAACCATGGTTTGATCTTTACACAAATCCTAGTGAGCATGTATCATCAAACATGATACAATCAAGTGCACAAAAAGTATATCACATATACAATGTGCACATCCGAGCGAGAAAATCCATTTAAAGTGAACCAATACTAGTTAATGCAAAGTAATATATCAAATATATAATTATACATTAAATCATTAAATCAACACTTGATTCAATGATCCGGTCATGTCGCACACAACCGACTAGTATACAATGTATCGGCTTATCGAATCAACGCTTGAATCGATAACTAGGTTATATCGTATACAACCATTCGATACATTCATCGCGAGAATGGAATACGGTATCACATACACGCATTATTCTCGGTCCCGCACATATATCATATGCGCTCCTATTTCGTTTCGCTTGAGCCAGGAAACCTCTGTGTAGGACTCTAAAGACTCGTCAATACGCCGGCAGCAGGTGATGATCATATCAAACACCCACAAGCCGCAAGCGGTCTGCTAAACGTAACGGCCACCCGGGTATTGAGCAATCTGAAGATCGACGAGCAAGCCCGCTCACACTCCAGTGAATCCAACCAGTAACACTACCGTACAGTCCGGTCTGATCGTCTGATATGTCGCATATCTCGCCTAGGGGTGGTAAACGTCAGACCCTAATAGCTCGATAAGTCGTGTCGATATGAGGCTCATAACGGGTCGAGAAACTACTGGTAACACTTACCAGCAATTCTCTGAGCAGCCCAGGCCAGGGACTTCCTGTTATAGCCAATCGAACACAGTGCAACATCAACTCCCTATACCGGGAGAGACGAATCCCCTCCTATCGCTCATTGCCTCCATATGACTCGGGACTGTACCCAAAAACCACCGTTTTGCACGCCCTCTTGGACGTGGTAAGATGGAAATCAAAGCACAGTGGGAACCACACAAGACTCTATGACGATCTCGGGTCAACAGACTACTCTGTACCAGTGTCACCAGAGAACTGCCATCTGACGTAAGGTATAATACCATCTAGGAGTTCTCGGCGAGTCCGTCCAGTGTACCCAGTCTCTACTGAGCACCCGTATATCATCTCTGATGTCAAACACCGATGGATATGGGATCATCCATCGCCCATCTGTATGGGTCGAGAAGGTACACGCTAGTCTACTCTGGTATATCGATGCCCCGTCTCGATACACCCACGACTAGGGACTTTGAAGGATGTACTTATGGACTACCATGTCCCCACTAGTATGATCCGCATCATAGTCCAGGTAGTCAAGTACACATCCTAAGGGCTTTACCAACATGTAACAGAGAGACAATCAGCATACACGTTAAGGTAAAGAGTAACCAGATAGCATACTATCATGTCGAGAAAGAAAGTCCTCCCTATATATGTCCCAGCATCCACTACAATATACATCCTATGTACAGTAATGGCCTCTAGGGCATACATATAACTAACAATCTCCCACTTGCACTAGGGCCATCTGTAGCAGTGGTTGCAGTATCTCATACTCAACCATCCCATAAAAGTCTCTCTCTGGGAAAAGGCCTTTGTGAGTGGATCCGCCGTGTTGTCCTCTGAGTCTACTCTCCTAACCCTGATCACCCTGGAGATCAACCATCTCCATGATGAAGTGATACTGCCTTGGATATGTCTGGATCACTGATGGGACCTGCGTTCCTTGGCATAAGCCACAACTCCATTGTCACACAATGGGAGGAACATAGTTCATCTTATGAACCAATATATACCCAAACAGCCTCTTTGGTAGTATCTTAAGTAGCGATGTATCCTGCCTTTATCTTCTAGTATGTCACGGTATCTAACTTGGAACTCTTCCAACATACCGTCCCTTTACTGAGGGTAAAGACAATGCCTGCGACTGACATTCAGTCGTCTTTATCACCCTGGAACACTTCCAGTGATTCTCCCCAGGATCAATTGATACCATCTCACTACTACTAGTGAGATTCCTAACATCCAATTAGATCTATCTCATAGATCCAAAATCCAGGATTTAGTAGGTATCACTTTGATCCTATATGGAAAATCATTGTGATAAGCGGAGATTGATCGAGCGTAGCATAAGAAACTCCTTTCTTATCAAGAGTATGTCATCCACGTACTCTACGAGGATCATCACTATACTCCCTACTACCTTTTTGTATATACAAGGTTCATCTACCATTTCGATGATGTCAACTTCTTTGACTAATCCATCAAAACAGATGTTCCAACTCCGCGATGCCTGCTTTATCCTATAAAGCATCTTGCACACGTTTCCGCTGCTCCCACTGTCTACGAGGCCCTCTGGCTGTGTACTTATAGACGCTCTCTTCTAAACATCATTTAGAAAAGCTGTCATGACACCCAACCACCAGATATCGTAGTCATGGTATGTAGCCGTGGCAAATAGGATCTGGATGGACTTAAGCATAGCCACTTGAAAAGGTTTCATCATTATCCACGCCTGGTCAATGACGAAAAGCTTTAACAAGTCTAGCTTTGAAAGTCTCAACTTTTCCATCTACACCAAGTAATCTTCTCAAGATATACTTGCTCCTGATGGGGATTTAACCCTTCAGATATAGCAACCAAAGTCCATACTTTGTTGGTGTATAAGGATTCCATCTCATATCGCTAAGCATCCAGCCATTCTTACAGAGTCTTACTCCTGATGGCCAGCTCGAAACTAGTTGGGTCATCATCTCATGATGCAATCCTCGCTCCCACTGTCATAGAGAAACCGAAGTATCTCTCAGGTGGGTGAGGAACCCTACTAGATCGGCGGAGAGGCTGAGGTTCATTGGTAATTATTGAATCCTTTGGTTCTGTCAAATCTTCAGCTGCAGTTTTGTATAGATGGAACATTTCCAGTTCTACATGACTGACCTTGCCTCGAGCTTGTCCGGATTTTGCTTTTATACATAGGCCGGACAACCCCAAATCATAACTAGCTTAAGACATGGGCTCTTCCCTTTCCATATCACATATGAAGTGGTAGGCACTGATTTGATTCAAACCTAATTCAATAGGTATGCATCTTCTCAAGTGCATAACTCCCAAAAGGAAATAGGTAACTCAGTAGTACTCATCATAGAGCACACCTTATCATACAGGGTATGATTGCTCCGCCCTGATATACCATCATGCTATGGTGTATACAGAGGAGTAATGCTGAGAGAGAATCTCATTCTCCTTTAGAATAGTCCAGTATTTCCGTGCTCAAGTATTCTCCTCCTTGATCTCATCATAGGACATAATACTTATACCTGCATTCTGGTTCTCTACTTCTAACTTATTTTCTGTGAATATCTCAAAAGGTTCGGACTTGTGTTTCAACAAGAACATATGTCTGAATCTAAAGAGATCATCAGAGAACGTAATGAAGTATAAAGAACCAGTCCTGGCATGTGTAGACAGGGGACCTTACATACATCAACATGTATCAATCCTAAGAGTTCACTAACTCTTTCTCTGTTTCCAATAAACAGAGCTATGGTCATCTTATCTTTGTGACATGACTGGCGAGTTTCACAAGATGTAAATTCAAACTGATTTAAATATGCATCTAAATGTAACTCAGCCAGTCGGGTCGCATTGATATGACCTAGTCTACAATGCCTCAAGAAGGATCCGTTCATTTCTGAACTCTTCCTCTTGTGTGTGTTCTGTACACTAAGAACTGTGGTTTGATTTAGAACATCAATGCTTTTAGATAACGTGCCTGAACCGATCAACTTTTGATATAGGAAATGTTCAAAACATTATCCAACAATACAAAATTTTATCATTTCTTTACTGATAAAGAGACTGATATGATTTTGTATATTAGGTTCGGTATCTAATAACATTCTTTCAAAATCAATGTATTGGTAATACAGGGTGACAGTGACCAACAGACTTGGCTGCAACTCTTGCCCCGTTTTCTGCCTCATGAAACTTATCACCCGTTCTCAGTTCTCTACCTTTCTGTAGCCCTATGTAACAAATTACATATCTGGGATCCTGATCTGGTATCACATACCCAGGACGTAGAGGACACTGAGAAACAGTTCTATATAATGAACACACCCGAAGATGATGCATCATCATGCACTCTCCTCGTTTGGGCGGCACGGGAATTCTGGTAATCCCCAATTTCCTGCTCTGTCTTATAACAATTATAAGTTGGAGAGGGACCAACGTTCCCCAGCTCAGTATAACAAGCGGGTTCGGTCAATAAATCCGTATTATTATCTTGATTAAGGCGTGATATGGTCGCTACCTGGAGAGAGAGAGAAGAAAACACTCAGTGTGCGCTCTTGCAAGAATAGATTGGTTATTATTTTATCTAATCAGGATGGCACCCACTGCTTTTTATCAAATCTTCCTTCAAACCCTAAAAGGAAAGACTAGCCGGGATTAATTACACACTACAAGTTCGCCAATCTTTCAGCCAAGCCAGTGTCGGTACTTTGAGGGAGGTCCCCCGTGCTTTCGCACGAACCTAATTAATGTAAACCTCTTTTTCCCAGAGGCGTAACCCCGTTGACACCTTTCTAGACACCTACTTGATCGGCTAATTGTAATGTATAAAACTCTCCCAGGAGTAACACTTACTCGCAGCGGGTATCGGGATCCAACTATCTCATAGAAGGTATGCAATCTCATTGCAAATTTCAACACTTGAAATTCCCGATAATATTTTGCCCCTAGCTCGCTATGACCTTGACGCATGCCAAATAACCCATAGTCTGCTAGTCAAGTTCAACCCGTACATTTCTTGATTGAATTAAACTCATCCGCACGACCCTTGACGCATGCCAAACAACGCCGTACGAATACCCTAATCCAATCGCATCGTATGCTAGCAGATAAGCACTAGTTAGCTACCGTACACTACGCCTTGACGCATGCCAAACAACCGCAGCACGAATACTAACTAGTATTTATCTGAAATGACGGAGGGCTACGACACGTTTTTCTGAAAACCTATTGCGTAATGAACTTGATATCGTTGTAGAATCAAATGATTTTTAAAATGGAGTGTTTTTGAGGCTTTTCTTGTTTTGCTAAAGGAGTCACTCCCGGTGAAGGGATCGTCGGTCCTTTCCTCGTCGAATGAGGTGCGGGATATATCATATATATCACTGTGCAAAGCAAAAACACTTAAAAGCAATCAAAAGACAAACCGAGTGTGTAGCATCTGCCGGTTATTGCTAAAGGAGTCACTCCCGGTGAAGGGATCTCGGTCCTTTCCTCATCGAATAAGGTGCAGGATATATCACATATACCTCTGTGCAAAGCAAGAACTGTAGTTACCTGTTTTATTTTGAAATTTGATTCTACAACATCTTAGGTTTCTTTTATTTCATTAATCACATTAATGAAGTCCCATCATTAAATGTACCTAAACATCACAGATAAATACGACGTACACTTATGCCATCCGCATTCGCCTCGATGTCCCCTTGTGCACCGTTAGGTTAGGTAACTAACGGCAGAGCAGGGCAGGGCTAGCGCGGGTGTAAAACATAAGTAACATCTATATAATATATCATATATACTATATACTGTATCTATCATCAGAACATCACATGATCACATCACAGATATCGCAGTAGAAGAATCATATGAAATATTGGATATACTAGGACGTCCGTGTTTTCAATACGAGCCAGTATAAAACACGGATTCCACGGTCGTGATGAATAGCCAAACCCACACCCCTAGACCCCTACGAGAGCGGCAAGCAACCCTACCAATTCTAGAGTTAGGAGACCCGGACCCGACTCCTCGAGTTGGTCTCCCACTGGACTCCAGAACCCGGTTACTTGTGCTCCCCTCCTTGGGTCTATCCTAGTGCGGAAAAGTAAATAATATACAAACGGTGACAACTTCCGCAACCTGGAAGCGCCCCAATAAAAGAATATTACAAACAAGTTTTTACATGAATGAAAATGAAAAACACTCATCTCACATAAAAAACCCCAGCTATTCAAACACGACGATCCAATATAACATATCCAGCAACACATAACATCACATGTCATCAACATAAGTAAATATGCGCATCCCAATTGTCGTTGACATATAGCAACGAAACCGGCGATATCACATATTACACTTACGGTCACAGAAAAGAAAGTGTAAAACTACAACAGTTGGAATCCGCAACCACCTCAGACATCATATGCCTGACCAAATGAATTCCTTACACATCGCATGCCTAACAATTATAAACCCCGCATTTTAGTCTCATTATCGAAAACTCTTTTCAATATCAAGTCAGGCAATTCAACAAGATTCCCGACATCCTGATCGAATGCTCGTCGCAAACTTCAGTAGGCGGCCGCACCCCCGACGCCGTCGACAAAGTGCACCAAGGCGGAACACCGCTGCCGCGAGCACCCGAACAGATGCTTTCGGCGACGGGGTTCTCCTACAGTCACTTGGTCGGGGCTAAGGGATGTAGCTGTCTAATAAGTTTACCCGGCGAGTATCCGCGTACGCTACGTAATTGCGACGGACTTTTGATCACATCAAAATTCCGTGGCAACCGATCAAGTGAGACTAAACTGCTATGTTTATAACATTCATTTAGTTATCTCATAACTCTTTGTGAATTCCAATTATTGTATCCCATTCCAGATAATTAGAAAATGTTAAACTTTCCGATTGAACATTTGAACACCCAAGTTTTCCCGATACAGATCAACACATGAAACAAGTCTAACAACATTCAGTTCGTGCCTCAGTACCAACGGTCCAGCCGTAGAAGGGTCAAGCCAACGCCTCACATGTGGCACGCCGTACTGCCCCAAACCCTAAGGTTCAAAGGGCAGTTCAAGACGGTCACATAATCGAGTTAAGGTTTGTTGTCTTCTAGAGGGTCCATCGCGTTACTTGCACTACTTAGAACGTCTTTAAACCACGGAAAGATCCAACACTTGGAAATTTTCCGGCAGGGGAAAAGTTGGGTATTTATATCCGGTCGAACTTTTTAACATATTCCAAAATCATCCGGAAAGACACATAGACAGAGTTTGACAATCCGATCGAATAAACGAACTCCCAATACAACCCAAAATACTCAACTCTTTATTTCAGATCAAAAATTCTCAGGAAAACCAGCACTGAAAATAGGAATTACTGTGCAAAATTGAGTGCCTAATAAGACAAAACGGCCGCGGAACCGCCGCATTAGCATGCTAATGCCGCGGTTCCGCCGCACTTTTGAGGGATCATTAGTTACTTTTTGCACCATAATTCTTAGAATTTCCTGCTGATTTTTCTGTATATTTTTAATTCTCAAAAATCCACGAAAACAGAAAATGTCCAGAGAGCACTTTCAAGTCGGGGTTTCGGGTCGATCGGACTTCTAACTCCGTCTACGCATCGCCTAAGGCTCTAGCTAGGCTCTGATACCACTGTAGGGTTCCTTGGCACCCTAATGAGGTCTCACAAGGCATCAACCATGCCAATTTCAAATTTAAACGGTGCCGAGAAACCCTAGAACGGATCGTTGGCTAGATTTCTAGGCGAAAAAGCAACTAGTTAACTACTTTAACTAAGTGAACGGAAATACAACCTTTGTAGATCCGGTTCTCCACCTCCATAGCTCCGCAACGAAGTATCCTCGCTGTCCAAATCGAAATCCGGGCTCTTGCGTCGGCTTCATCGGAGAAGAAGCGGGCTAGGTCATCGACGACGTGCCGAAGATGATCTACGTCGAAGCATCACTAGATCAAGCTCCACCTTCACCAAGCCATGAAAACTTGTGAAGGAAACACACTCTACTACTTGGCAAGAGGTAGAGGATGAAGAAATAGGAAGTGGGTAGACTTTAGAATTAGATTTCTCACTCATTTCCATCAATCACCATTGATGGAGCTTGCTTTCTTCATGAAGAATGAAGAAGAAGAAGAGGAAGAAGATGATAAGTTTTATATTATCTCTTTTTAAAAAGAATATAATATCAATACTTATCATAAGCCAACCATAGTTTGTTGTAGAGAATAAACCATAGTTAGAATGAAGGGTTAGGGTTAAGCATCAAGACAAAATGGTCACAAGGTCAAAGCTTCATGAAGCTTCAATGTACAAACAAAGAAAGCCACCATTTTCTCTTTATGCAAATTATTTTCCAAAAAAAAATGGATAAATAAATAAGTGAATAAAACAAAACCCTAACCATAATCATGTAACCATGGTTTGATCTTTACACAAACCCTAGTGAGCATGTATCATCAAACATGATACAATCAAGTGCACAAAAAGTATATCACATATACAATGTGCACATCCGAGCGAGAAAATCCATTTAAAGTGAACCAATACTAGTTAATGCAAAGTAATATATCAAATATATAATTATACATTAAATCATTAAATCAACACTTGATTCAATGATCCGGTCATGTCGCACACAACCGACTAGTATACAATGTATCGGCTTATCGAATCAACGCTTGAATCGATAACTAGGTTATATCGCATACAACCATTCGATACATTCATCGCGAGAATGGAATACGGTATCACATACACGCATTATTCTCGGTCCCGCACATATCTCATATGCGCTCCTATTTCGTTTCGCTTGAGCCAGGAAACCTCTGTGTAGGACTCTAAAGACTCGTCAATACGCCGGCAGCAGGCGATGATCATATCAAACACCCACAAGCCGCAAGCGGTCTCCTAAACTTAACGGCCACCCGGGTATTGAGCGATCTGAAGATCGACGAGCAAGCCCGCTCACACTCCAGTGAATCCAACCAGTAACACTACCGTACAGTCCGGTCTGATCGTCTGATATGACGCATATCTCGCCTAGGGGTGGTAAACGTCAGACCCCAATAGCTCGATAAGTCGAGTCGATATGAGGCTCATAACGGGTCGAGAAACTACTGGTAACACTTACCAGCAATTCTCTGAGCAGCCCTGGCCAGGGACTTCCTGTTATAGCCAATCGAACACAGTGCAACATCAACTCCCTATACCGGGAGAGACGAATCCCCTCCTATCGCTCATTTCCTCCATGTGACTCGGGACTGTACCCAAAAACCACCGTTTTGCACGCCCTCTTGGATGTGGTAAGATGGAAATCAAAGCACAGTGGGAACCACACAAGACTCTATGACGATCTCGGGTCAACAGACTACTCTGTACCAGTGTCACCAGAGAACTGCCATCTGACGTAAGGTATAATACCATCTGGGAGTTCTCGGCGAGTCCGTCCAGTGTACCCAGTCTCTACTGAGCACCCGTATATCATCTCTGATGTCAAACACCGATGGATATGGGATCATCCATCGCCCATCTGTATGGGTCGAGAAGGTACACGCTAGTCTACTTTGGTATATCGATGCCCCGTCTCGATACACCCACGACTAGGGACTTTGAAGGATGTACTTATGGACTACCATGTCCCCACTAGTATGATCCGTATCATAGTCCAGGTAGTCAAGTACACATCCTAAGGGCTTTACCAACATGTAATAGAGAGACAATCAGCATACACGTTAAGGTAAAGAGTAACCAGATAGCATACTATCATGTCGAGAAAGAAAGTCCTCCCTATATATGTCCCAGCATCCACTACAATATACATCCTATGTACAGTAATGGCCTCTAGGGCATACATATAACTAACACATTACCCCTAATTATAAGTCAACGCTGCCACTTGTACTAACCCTTTTTAGTGCAAGATAGGCTGGACACGGGATTCTAGTGCCCGTTTAGTCCGCGTACCCTTTATCGACTCCGAAGTCGATATTTCTCCATTTACCTTTCCTTTACCCACTACCACACCCACACCGATGGATCCGAATCCATCAAACTTCTTTAACCCTAATCTGCCGCCGTCCGTTGGTGCGCAGAATCCACTCCGCATCTCTCTCCAGGAGAGGTGCTACCCTATTCGAGGTCCGCTTTCGACCTGCTTATCCACACCACCAGCCAATGGGGATAACTTTGAAATTAAGCCCCAGTATATAAATCTTTTACCCAAATTCCACGGGCTCGAGACTGAGGACGCTTACGTTTTCATTACCAAATTTGAAAACGTATGCGCAATGATGGGTACGTCACAATTTTCAGTGGATGCAATGCGTCTACGACTTCTTCCATTTACATTGTGCGATATACCCGAGAAGTGGCTATATAACACTACCGCACACTCTATTACGAATTGGGAAGAATTCGTCGCTGCATTCCTTAAGAAATTTTACCCAATACAAAAGACAGCTCGAATCCGTAGCGAACTGAATCAATTTGCCCAGCTCCCTGCTGAACCATTTTCAAAATGCTTTGAACGTTTCAAGGATCTATTGGTTCGGTGTCCTCATCACGGCATCCCGAGATGGGAATTGTGCCGAATCATTTATGAGGGCATTAACCCAAGCACTAAACAGAGCCTTGAAAACATGTGTCAAGGTACTTTTATGACCAAAGATGATGGGGAAGCTTGGAAGTATTTAGAAGAGTTCGCTGAAAAATCACTACAGTGGGAGAGTGGAACCCAACCATTGAATAGGGGTGGCGTACACCAAATAGATGTGTCCATAGGTGTTCGAGCTGAGATGGCAGCAATGCAAAAGAAGCTCGACGCTATGGAACACAAATTTGCAGCAGCCTCCATAAACCCAGTGTCACTCCCCAAAACTGTTTGTGGGTGCTGTTCTGATCCGTCTCATTTAACGGAAGAATGTCCATTAAACTCTGCATTTCAAGGTCACGAGCATTCTAATGCCGCATTCCAACGACCTAGAAATGATCCATATTCTTCCACGTACAATCAGGGTTGGAGGAATCACCCGAATTTTGCTTGGAACCAAAACCAGCCTCAAAACACTGTTCCAAACACGAATAATTTTCAAAGGGTTCTTCCTCCACCACAACAGCAACCCCTTCAACTCACTCAGAACCCCTATCAGTCACAAAATTTCCAAAACCAGGGCAACACTCCTGCACAGTCTAATCCTATGCAGTCCTGTTCTGACGAGTTCTCTCAATTCACTCAAACCATGAAATCACTTTTGTCAAATTTCATAGAGGTTTCGACTGAGGTTAGATCTTCCGTCGGTGAGATAAAGAAAAACTCAGCGTCCCAAGCTGAGAGTATCAGATCGATGGAAGCTGAAATCGCACGCCTAAAAGCCGAAATGAGTGCGAGAGAAAAAGGGAAACTTCCTTCTCAACCCCTACAGAATCCTGGGCATTACAATGTAAATGCCGTCACAACGTTGAGATCGGGAAGAGTGCTGAACAATCATGTCGGGGAAGGTATTGATGATACTGAAAATCATATCAACAACCCGGCTGAGACCTTTCCACCTGTAAGTGCACGGCGGCGCCCCGGCCGTCAATCCGACGCCGGAAAGCGGAAGCGGTGAATAACTTAAATTTTGCGGACTTAGCAAACCGGCACCACCGCGCACTATAACCCGGATCGAAAACCATTAACTAGTCTAAGCTAACAAGAAGATGGGTTAGAGATATACCGACGATCCAAGTCCTCCGGTCTTCTCGCCATCGTCCGGATCTCCTGCGGAAAAGTCCCGTCTCCTCCTCGTCGCCGGAAGTGCACCACATCGCCTTCTTCGTTTACGGGCTCCCACCTCAATGCCGAGGCAACTCGGGCACGAAGCCGGCTACTCGACGTGCCCAAGGTTCGTTGTAGAATATGTAGTAGAACTTGTGTCTCCTTATGGGGTAGTGGAGATGCCATTTGGTGGAGGGGTGAAAAAACCAGAACAATGTGGAGGAGCTAGTGGGTATTTTGGAGCATGATGTGAACCAAAAATACACCCACACAATATTGGACAGCCCCCATCCTAAGTGGCCGGCCAAAGAGGTGAGGAGAAGAGCATGGAGTGAGGGAGTGATATGATAAAAACCAAAAGATCAAAAACCACAACCATAATCAAAAAGAGAAAGAAAGGAATGGTTATGATATCAAGCAATGATCACAAGCAAAACCAACACTCATCCAACCATCATCACCAAACTCATCATCAACAACCATGATGATCACTAAAAGTCAAGCAATCATGAAGCTAGAAGTCAAGGTCAATGAGAGGCTATCATGATAAAACAAAGATGCAAAGACCCCCTCCACAAATGCCTATTTGCAACAATGCAAATAAGCCCTCCTCCACCAATCTTCGGCCAATGAACGGAACAATGGAAATTGGCCGAAACGGAAAGCAAACTGGCAACTCCAGAAAACTGGTCCCGTAATAAATTACAGGAAAACCCCGATACTGTGCATACACACCCGCATTGGTATTCCGACCGAAATACAAATGCAATGAGACAAAATCTCCACTGTACTATACTAGGATCCGGCTTATACCAAAACCGGCTAGTAATATCTGTTCGATCCTGATCCGTGCAATACCGCACGTATCTGATCGAACCCTGCCATATAACCATACGGCCTATAGTACAAACTGTCCGATCCTGATCCGTGCAATACCGCACGTATCTGATCGGACCTTGCCATATCTCCATACGGCCTCTACAACCTTTCGCCCGAAAGCTGAGTAACTGAATGTGGGGGACTCTAAAGACTCGTCAACACCTTGGTTGTGGATTTAACCACTAGCACGTCAGAGGTATAAGCCAATACGTGACGGGCTACCAGGTACTGACCAAATGGGACGTCGATGAGGAAGCTCACCCCGACACCCAACTGAGCCTGTCAGTGACAATATCCGTGCAGTCCGGTCCGTTCGTCTATGAGCATCGCATGGCGGGCCTAGGGGGTTGGTAAAAGTCAGACCCCCAAAAGCGGTACAAGTCGTGTCGGAGTGTAGCCCAGAACACCCTGAGATACTACTGGAATACCTACCAGTAAATCTCCTTGCCTTGGCCAAGGACTTTGTGTAATGGCTCTCCTAGACACAGCACGACCTCACCCCCAATACCGGGAGAGACGAACCCCTGAAGATACGCTCACTGCCTCCATGTGGCTCGGGACTGTACCCAACTAAAACCTGTTTGCACGACTCCTTTGAGCCGTGGTAGGGTAGTAATCAAAGTACAGTGGGAACTCACACGAGACAAATGACGATCCCCAGGTCGATGAACTAACCTGCACACATGTCACCAGGGAACTGCCATCTGACGTCTGGTATATGACCAACTAGCATGTTCCCGGCGAGTCCTGTCCGGTGTACTCATAACCCAATGAGCACCTGTATACATCTTAGGTGATCCAACTGACACCAGTGGCTTGTGAGACCGGCCACCGCCCCTCGTCGGGGTCTCGACTGTATACACTAGTCTACTAATGGAGTATCGATGCCCGGTCTCGAAACTCCCACGACTAGGGACCTTTTAAGGATATGCTTGTAGACCCCCAGCTCCCACTTATATGATCGCCCTCATACTGCTGGTGGTCAAGCAAGAATCCTAGGGGCTCTATCAACGTGTAATAGCGACGTGTCAGGTCACCTAAAGCAGTACACGATGATAAAGGTAAACCAGATAGCGTACTATCATCTCGAGTAAGACTGTCCTACCGGGATAGGTCCTCCCTCAATCATTACAATCACGTACCTGTGACCTAATAATTGACTCTGAGGGCACTATCTCGAACAATCTCCCACTTGCACTCAAGGCTAATTATTGCGATGTCGCATACTCACAGCCCGTGTGACACCGAACATCCAACTCCTCTACTAGTCAGTCTCACAAAGCTCGTTTGCGGAACTATTGCGTTCGAGGAATAGCCTCAGTGAGTGGATCCGCTTAGTTGTTTCTTTCTATGTCTCTCTATATCTCAAGTTCGCGGAGAAACCTATCTCCCGAAATGAGCAATACCTGTCTTAGAATGTGTCTGGATGTCTGATGGGACATAGCTCATAAATGAACTCCAAATCCAAACTTCTTAGACTATATCGTCAACTGAACTTAATCAGTATCCTGCGCGCCATGCCTCCCTCAGTATTGCCTTGGACCACCTGTCCAAAATACTGCCCCTCATCAGAAGGAAAACTATAACTCTGACAACCTTCTTGTCGTCCATGTCACCTTGGAAGCCTGGAATGATAACTGTCTCCTGAATGAGGCTGTCGTTATCATCTCCCTAGAACATCCACTTATGTTCTAGAACTGCTTCCGACTGTTTCTTCAGGATTGGATTAATGTCAACTTATTGCATCTAGTGCAAGAACAACAACTGGTGTGGTACTTGACATCTCACGATTGACTCAATTGCCTGAGCAAGTGATCTGCCAATCATGCCCGTCCCTCTCCTTTTTAGTCTGTAAGATACCTTTGGAGAGGGTGACTCCATTACCTGCAGGTACACTACCGTGCCAGGAGTCGTCCATCCTAAATACTCTTAGAATGCTGTCAAGTACCCTGATTGGGAAACCACCCAAATCTAGATCTAAAACCATAGATCTAGTAACCAGTATGTCTGATATAATACCCAATTCCTATGTGGAGAAACAACTGTGTGACGACCAAAGTACAACCGATTGTAGTGTAGGAGTTTCTTTTCCTATTCTGTGTATGTCATCCAGATACCAGGACATCACACCCTACTACCTTCTCAACAGATCCATCCCCTTTTCTGATGAAGTCAAACCCATGACTGTCACATCAGAAATAGATGATCTATCTCCGCTACATCTGCTCTAGTCTATAAATAGACATGAGCTACCTGTCCACCAATGCTTCCGCTGCTCCCACTGACTACGACAACCCTCTGGCAGAGTCATATAGACGTACACTTCTAAAGCAAGTTTAGAACGACGCTATACTCATCCTCCTGCCGGGTCTCGCAGCCTGGAACAACAGCAATGGTAATTGTGGGTAAACAAGAACTTCCCTGTCACCGTCCTTGAGGCTACCGGAGTACCTCTCGGGTGCCTGAAGTTACCCACCTTATCTGCGGAGTGGCCAGTGGAATGTCAATCCAGATTGAATCTTTAGGTTCCTTATCAAATCTTCAGTAATCGCTTGTGGTTCTGGAATCACTTCCAGTTCTACCATACTCCCACTATTGTTTTCTGAAAAAAAATCCATTCTTAATAAAACGGTGGCGAGTCTAGAACAATATCGCTATTGTTCATCCAGATGGTAGAAAGTCAACCCTCGTCATAGCCTGGGTCAACCCACAAACAGCCATTACAGAAACGTGCCTTGAGTTGTCCAGTGTCTGGTTTTAATCATAAACCGGACAACTCCCCGTACCTTAACATCGTTAAGATATGAACTGTTCTATATCCAATATAGAAACAGAGGCACTGATTTAATTGAACCAGATTCAAATCATGCAGCTGTCCCCAGCGCATGTCAACTAAATGGAAGAAGGCCGATCAGCGTTACTCAACTTAGGAATACTTCCAATTATGAGTAACCTGAAAGAGAAGCAAGATCTCTTTATCATTACAGTCAACTGAATACCATGAACAAGTGTCTACATCTTCGATCACTTTGAAGAATCCCGATACTTGCTACACCTGGTTCTCTACTCTATTCAAATACCTATAACTCCTCAAAACTTAGACCCTGTGTTTCTACGAAACACATGTCTAAGAACTAGAGAAGTTAAAAGTAAACAGAATATAGTATGAGGACCAACCCCTTTGTCCTGATAGACCCTGGACAACATACAATCCTTTGTATAAGTCCCTTGAGTCTGATAACTCATTCACTGTGTGTCGTAGGTTGAAAACTGTACTTATGGTTAAGAAGAATTACACCGCTGTTTAATGCTCCTTACCTAACCATCCACTGATATAGGTAAATGTCGTAGACATAATTTCAGAAAGGTATATCTCACTCTATGAAAATAGACGTACAGATATATCAATTTGAAATTGGTGCATAACAGCGGATATTCAAAACCAAATATTTGCCGACCGGCAAACAGCCCAGGTGATTTCCTCAAATATCACCGATTACAACGAATCCCGATATAATGAGGATAATCACCCAATTCCCAATAACTTACTCCCACTCATCATCTGTAAAACCATACAGATGTGAGAATCGTATCTGGTAAATACATACCCTGGAGTAAGTATCTAATCGGGAAATCAGTTTTCTATTAACAGTACACAGTGAAACTGAAACATTGAAATGTTTCGATGGGGTATCCTGGTATTCCTAGTAATGCCTCTTCCAGATTCACGACTGTAACCGTATAGTTCTTTGCCACCTCTCCAAATCCCTTCATATGTCTTTAGTCTTTACCTTCTGCACACCCCTTAGGCCAAATGGTTTTCTTCCTTCCCTACCGTTCGGCACCAGCCTATGGTTTGGAAGTAGACTATCCAAAAAGCATAATGGGTGTACTGTCCTAATCCTAGGATCACTCGCAACACGAGAGAAGGTGAAGATAAAAGACACCTGAATGTACTATATTCCTATTTCTCCTGAACCAGGATCCATCCCCGAACTGGAACAAGTTCCTTTCGAGTTCGTATATAACCATACGATGGAATATCCAAATAAACTGTGGATCTTCGTAGTGATACGGAGTGTCCTGGAGAAATACAAAGGTGATTTTAGGATTGGCGAAGAAATACCTGGTTTGGTCATGAATATCTGTTGCAATTTACTTTGCCCTCTTACTAATCCCTTGCTTTGTCTGAACTTAATACCTTCTGCACACCATCGTTATGCTAATTGGTTTTCTTCATTCCCTACCGGTCGGCACCAGCCTAAGGTTTGGAAGAAGACAATCCAATTTGCGTAATAGGTGTACTACCCCTAAACCAAGGAGTACTCGTAACCTGAGAGAGGGTAAAAGGAAAAGACAACTGAATAATTCTATCCGTTTTCTCCAGAACCGGAAACCATCCTCGAATAAATCCCTTCGAGTTCGTATATAACCATACGATGGTTTTGTCCAATGGAAGTGGACGTTCGTAGTAATACGGGGTGTCCTGGAGAAAAAGGTAAAAGTAGGAGTGGCAATGAGGTCTGCAACTCTGATAATCCAAAAGCCAGTGTTAAGAAGGTTCGGTCAACTTGGTCACTGAGTCATAGTCTTGGGTCGGGTCAATGGTCGCTGCCAGAGAGAGAGAGAAAAGAAACACTCAGCGTGCACTCTAACCTAGATCAGAATGGTTACCAATTTATCTAATCTGGAATCCTCCCACTGTACCTCAAATTCTCCTCCAAACCTGAAAGAAGAATTAGTCGGGGTTACCCGAGGAGTAAACTAACTCATCAGTGGGAATCGGGATCCAACTCTCATCGCATGATAACATGACGGAATCCGCTCACGGTATCACACTCCAGAAGGTATGCGCATATCTGGCAAGTCTCAGTTCTTTTGAAACTCCCGATGTGATTTCTGCCCCATGCTCTTATGACCTTGGCGAAGGTCAACAAATCATAAGTCACATGTCAAGTTCTACCCGTCATTATCCAGGTTAATTTGAATCCACCCGTACAAGCCCTTGACGAAGGTCAACAAGGCTATACGACTGTCCCAAACCAACGCATCTATCTATGCAGCAGAAAGGTAACAAGCAGCTACCATACACTATGCCTTGACGAAGGTCAACAAACACAGCATGAATACTACGTGCTACCCGTCTGAAACGACGGAGGGCTACGAATGGTTTCTGGAGAAAACCTTTAACGTAAAGAACTTGATATCGTTGAAGGAACTGATAGCTTTTTGAAAATATAGTGACGACAACCGTTGCTAAAGAGGTCACTCCCGGTGAAGGGATCTCGGCTCTTTCCCCGTAGAATGGGGTGCAGGATATTCCAAATGAATACCACGGTGCAAAGCAAAAGTAATCGGCTATAGTGAAGTTAATGCCCTGACGCAAACTTATTGTCCAAGGGGTCACTCCCGGTGAAGGGATCTCGGCCCTTGCCTCGTCGACTGAGGAGCAGGATATTCTAATGAATACCACGATGCAAAACAAAAGTAAACGTCCTTGCAATAACAGCCTTTTTGAAAAAGTGTTCCAACAACATCAGATTAGGTTTGTTTTTAACTTTGCATTGATCCGAATCAATGCAGTCCCATCAATTGATCACACCAAAAAGAACGAAAATATACTGATGTACGTATATGCCATCCGCATTCGCCACTGGGTCCCGTCATTACCCGTTAGGTTAGCTAACTAACGACAGAGCGGGGACTGGACTAGCGCGGATGCAAAACATATACAACATCTACTAATATATATACCAATATATTATATTCGCTCAAGGCGTGAATAAAATGCAACATCACAGAAATGTACAGCATCACAGAAACAATACAGATATCTGGGATCCCCGGGTTTCACAGAGCCGCTGAAACCCGACGTTCCCCTGGTCGTGTGGATAGCCTGTGCAATGAAATCCTAGACCCCTACGGGCGCGGCAAGTCACCCGCCAAAACCTGAAGCGAGGCAGCCCCTTTCAGCGCCGTGAATGGACCACCCAGCACTTCACGGAATCCGGCAACTTGGGCACCCCTCCTGGGTCAACCTGTACCCCCTACGAGTGCGGCGAATAGCCCGCCAATCCTAGAGTGAAGCCCCCTCCGTCTCAATGCCATGAGATGCGGGCTTGTTGCCCTCCAGAACCCGGCTATCCGTGCACCCCTCCGCGGGGTAATCCTAGTACAGAAAGTAAAATATACATACAACGGGTACATCGACCGCAACCAGGTCGTGCCCCAAAAGAATAATACAAACAGGCAGTGACGGCAGTCCACATGTCGGACGCTCGCCCCGCAATATCAAATGTACATAATACAACAGCACAGTACTAGCATTGCATCCAGGCTATCCCCCACGACCGATCCGCAACATCACAGCAAATACATAGAACATCAACGTGAAAGTCACGTTCGCAAATCCGTCTAACCGGGCTATAGCAGTTAGACCGGATTTACCGATCGAGTGACATTCACGGTCGCAGATATAATGTAAATACTGTGAAAAATGTGTTTAAAATATCCGATTGATCAAACTTTAACAAGTGGGCCCACAAAGAATACTGTAGCAGTTAAAGAAAACCTGGACCCAATTTTAATATCCCAAAACCCCTAATTTAAGCCCAGAAGCCCACTGTAAAAACCCAACCCACTGATCCCTGTAGACTGCGGCGGAAGCGTGGCCAAACGTGGGTTTTGGCCGCCCTTCCGCAGTCAAGTAAGAAGATTAGTGCGTCGAATTTGAACAGTGTTCTTAGAATTTCTAGCACAGTACTTTTATGCAACCTGAAAAATTTTTGGAGACAGAAAAATTTCAACAGAAACTGTCGTGGGTGTATTGGGGTTTTCGGACATTTCGATCGATCGGAACAGAAAACACATTACACAAAGCTAGACTAAGTTAATGGGGAGGCTCTGATACCACTGTAAGTGCACGGCGGCGCCCCGGCCGTCAATCCGACGCCGGAAAGCGGAAGCGGTGAATAACTTAAATTTTGCGGACTTAGCAAACCGGCACCACCGCGCACTATAACCCGGATCGAAAACCATTAACTAGTCTAAGCTAACAAGAAGATGGGTTAGAGATATACCGACGATCCAAGTCCTCCGGTCTTCTCGCCATCGTCCGGATCTCCTGCGGAAAAGTCCCGTCTCCTCCTCGTCGCCGGAAGTGCACCACATCGCCTTCTTCGTTTACGGGCTCCCACCTCAATGCCGAGGCAACTCGGGCACGAAGCCGGCTACTCGACGTGCCCAAGGTTCGTTGTAGAATATGTAGTAGAACTTGTGTCTCCTTATGGGGTAGTGGAGATGCCATTTGGTGGAGGGGTGAAAAAACCAGAACAATGTGGAGGAGCTAGTGGGTATTTTGGAGCATGATGTGAACCAAAAATACACCCACACAATATTGGACAGCCCCCATCCTAAGTGGCCGGCCAAAGAGGTGAGGAGAAGAGCATGGAGTGAGGGAGTGATATGATAAAAACCAAAAGATCAAAAACCACAACCATAATCAAAAAGAGAAAGAAAGGAATGGTTATGATATCAAGCAATGATCACAAGCAAAACCAACACTCATCCAACCATCATCACCAAACTCATCATCAACAACCATGATGATCACTAAAAGTCAAGCAATCATGAAGCTAGAAGTCAAGGTCAATGAGAGGCTATCATGATAAAACAAAGATGCAAAGACCCCCTCCACAAATGCCTATTTGCAACAATGCAAATAAGCCCTCCTCCACCAATCTTCGGCCAATGAACGGAACAATGGAAATTGGCCGAAACGGAAAGCAAACTGGCAACTCCAGAAAACTGGTCCCGTAATAAATTACAGGAAAACCCCGATACTGTGCATACACACCCGCATTTGTATTCCGACCGAAATACAAATGCAATGAGACAAAATCTCCACTGTACTATACTAGGATCCGGCTTATACCAAAACCGGCTAGTAATATCTGTTCGATCCTGATCCGTGCAATACCGCACGTATCTGATCGAACCCTGCCATATAACCATACGGCCTATAGTACAAACTGTCCGATCCTGATCCGTGCAATACCGCACGTATCTGATCGGACCTTGCCATATCTCCATACGGCCTCTACAACCTTTCGCCCGAAAGCTGAGTAACTGAATGTGGGGGACTCTAAAGACTCGTCAACACCTTGGTTGTGGATTTAACCACTAGCACGTCAGAGGTATAAGCCAATACGTGACGGGCTACCAGGTACTGACCAAATGGGACGTCGATGAGGAAGCTCACCCCGACACCCAACTGAGCCTGTCAGTGACAATATCCGTGCAGTCCGGTCCGTTCGTCTATGAGCATCGCATGGCGGGCCTAGGGGGTTGGTAAAAGTCAGACCCCCAAAAGCGGTACAAGTCGTGTCGGAGTGTAGCCCAGAACACCCTGAGATACTACTGGAATACCTACCAGTAAATCTCCTTGCCTTGGCCAAGGACTTTGTGTAATGGCTCTCCTAGACACAGCACGACCTCACCCCCAATACCGGGAGAGACGAACCCCTGAAGATACGCTCACTGCCTCCATGTGGCTCGGGACTGTACCCAACTAAAACCTGTTTGCACGACTCCTTTGAGCCGTGGTAGGGTAGTAATCAAAGTACAGTGGGAACTCACACGAGACAAATGACGATCCCCAGGTCGATGAACTAACCTGCACACATGTCACCAGGGAACTGCCATCTGACGTCTGGTATATGACCAACTAGCATGTTCCCGGCGAGTCCTGTCCGGTGTACTCATAACCCAATGAGCACCTGTATACATCTTAGGTGATCCAACTGACACCAGTGGCTTGTGAGACCGGCCACCGCCCCTCGTCGGGGTCTCGACTGTATACACTAGTCTACTAATGGAGTATCGATGCCCGGTCTCGAAACTCCCACGACTAGGGACCTTTTAAGGATATGCTTGTAGACCCCCAGCTCCCACTTATATGATCGCCCTCATACTGCTGGTGGTCAAGCAAGAATCCTAGGGGCTCTATCAACGTGTAATAGCGACGTGTCAGGTCACCTAAAGCAGTACACGATGATAAAGGTAAACCAGATAGCGTACTATCATCTCGAGTAAGACTGTCCTACCGGGATAGGTCCTCCCTCAATCATTACAATCACGTACCTGTGACCTAATAATTGACTCTGAGGGCACTATCTCGAACACTTTCCACACACACACACTTGTCCTTCTGATCCTTCTTCTTCTACCACACCATCTTCTCGCGAGCCTATTCTCCATTTCCCACTAGGCTCGACACCTTCTCCCAACCCTTATAGTTCTCCACAGACGGTCCCCACACCTCTTTTGGGACCACGTCTACCCCCTCTTCCTTCTCCTGTGATGGACCCTGCGCTTATTGCGAAAGCTCCTTACCCGAACCGGTTAAGGGCAAACAGAACGAGTCTTCATATGGAGAAAATTTTGGAAATGTTCAAACAGGTTAACATCAATATCCCTCTCCTAGATGCTATTCAGCAAGTCCCCGCTTATGCAAAAATTCTTAAGGACTTGTGCACTAGGAAGAGGAAGACTCAAGTGCCGAAGAAGGTCTTCATGTCTAATAATATTAGCACTGCTTTTATACCCCAGCTTCCAAAGAAAAGAAAGGACCCAGGATGTCCTACAATATCGATTTCGATTGGGGGTAAAAACATAAATCGTGCTCTTTTAGACCTTGGCGCAAGTGTTAACCTGCTCCCTTATTCTGTCTATGAGCAATTAGGGATTGGAGAGCTGAAACCTGCTCACTGCACTCTCCAGATGGCAGACCGATCTATCACCAAACCAAGGGGTGAATTAGAGGATGTATTGATAAAGGTCGGGGAATTTGTTTTCCCTATAGACTTCATTGTGCTCGACACACATCCTGTAGCAAACCCCCGGGGCCAAATTCCGGTGATTCTGGGTCGTCCTTTCCTTGCCACTTCCAACGCTGTTATAAACTGTAGAAATGGTTCAATGAACTTATCATTTGGAAATATGACCATTGAACTAAATATCTACAAAGTTGGAAGTCATCCATCAGAACCCTCTGCTCATATTTTAGATGTGTGCTCTGTCCATGAGATCGCTCCCGATAGTTGTGGAGCCGAGGAACTTTGCTTTACTGATCTCGATGACATTACCACATCTCTGTTTGATTTCACACATGATCTTAGTGAGGACACTTTCTCTACACTTGAGTCCTGTACTTCTGAATTTTCTCCACCCGAGTCTGTATCTTTCACAGGCTCTGAGCTTCTTTGTAAATCCAAAAATCACTCAATGATCCCTCCTTCTATCATTTCTCCGCCTGAATTAGATCTCAAAATTTTACCTTCTCACCTGAAATATGCATATCTAGGTGAGAATGAGTCTTTACCGGTTATCATATCCGCTTCTCTTGCATCAGAGCAATAGAATGCCCTTTTATCGGTATTGAGATCTAACAAAGAGGCGTTTGGTTGGAGTATGGCGGACATCAAAGGGATTAGTCCCTTGATAGTTGAACATCATATACATGTGATGGATGATGCCAGACCGACCCGAGAACCACAGAGACGGTTGAATCCCGTCATGAAGGAAGCGGTCATGAAAGAGATCGTCAAATGCTCAGATAATGGTATTATATACCCCATCTCCGATAGCCAGTGGGTGAGTCCTATACATGTCGTTCCTAAGAAATCCGGCATCACAGTTATAACCAATGAGGCAAATGAGTTGATTCAGACACGCGCCCAAACAGGGTGGCGTGTATGTATTGATTATAGAAAACTCAATGCTGCCACGAGGAAAGACCACTTTCCTCTACCATTCATTGATCAGATGCTGGAACGCTTAGCGGGACGAGAGTATTATTGTTTTATGGACGGATACTCAGGCTATAATCAGGTCCCCATCGCCAAAAAGGATCAAGATAAAACCACTTTTACTTGTCCTTTTGGTACCTTTGCTTACAGTCGCATGCCCTTCGGGTTATGCAATGCTCCCGCTACCTTTCAGCGGTGTATGATGGGGATATTCTCTGATATGGTAGAGAATTTTCTGGAGATCTTTATGGACGATTTCTCGATTTTTGGAGACTCTTTTTCTGATTGCCTAGCGAATCTTGACGCTGTTCTTACTCGTTGCAAAGAGAAGAACTTGACTTTGAACTGGGAAAAATGCCATTTTATGGTCCAAGAAGGAATAGTACTTGGACATGTCATTTCACAGAAAGGCATTGAGGTTGACAGAGCTAAGATAGATGTCATTCAAAACCTACCTCATCCCAAAAGCGTCAAAGATATTCGATCTTTCCTTGGCCATGCGGGCTTTTATAGGAGATTCATTAAGGACTTTAGCAAAATTGCTAGACCTTTAACTCTTCTCCTGGCCAAGGATACAACCTTCCATTTTGACTCGGACTGCGAGACAGCTTTCGACTCACTTAAACACTCACTCACTTCAGCCCCCGTTTTATCATCACCAAACAGGGACTACCCCTTTGAGCTGATGTGTGACGCATCTGATTTTGCAGTAGGTGCAGTCTTAGGACAGCACATTGAAAAGATGCCACACGTAATATACTATGCAAGTAAGACCCTGAATGATGCGCAAATCAATTATACAACCACCGAGAAAGAACTTTTAGCGGTTGTATTTGCATTAGAAAAATTCAGGACTTACTTAATTGGCTCTCCTATAGTTGTGTATACTGACCATTCCGCTTTAAAACATTTTCTGGCGAAGAAAGATGCAAAAGGTCGACTAATACGTTGGATCCTTCTGGTACAAGAATTCGATCTTGTTATCAAAGATAAGAAAGGATGTGAAAACGTAGTAGCTGACCATCTTTCACGCATCATTTCTTCCCCTGTGACCCTGCCGATTAATGACTCGTTCCCTGACGAACAACTCTTGAGCATATCTGCTGAACCATGGTTCAGGGATATTGTGAACTATCATGCCACATGACTTATACCGAGCGATTGGTCAAAACAGGACAAATACCGTTTTCTATCCCAAGTAAAACACTTTTACTGGGACGAGCCCTATTTGTTTAAATATTGTCCTGATCAGATCATTCGCCGGTGTGTCCCGAATGAAGAGTTCAAGAGTGTTCTTTCATTTTGTCATGATCAGGCCTGTGGGGGTCACTTTGGTCCTAGAAAGACAGTGGAAAAGGTTTTGCAATGTGGATTTTATTGGCCGACCTTATTCAAGGACGCATTTGACTATTGCAAAACCTGTACACAATGTTAGTACACGGGTAGAATATCCCAGAGGAATGAAATGCCTCAGCAACCCATTCTGGTTGTTTAAATATTCGATGTTTGGGGCATTGATTTTATGGGTCCTTTTCCCAACTCCTTTGGGAATTTGTACATATTGCTGGCGGTTGATTATATCTCAAAGTGGGTAGAAGCCATTCCATGTCGCACTAATGACAAGAAAGTTGTCATTAAGTTCTTAAAAGAGAATATCTTCTCGCGATTTGGACACCCCCGCGCTATTATTAGCGATAATGGGACACATTTCTGCAACAGGTCTTTCGAGACTCTGATGCGAAAATACTCAATCAACCACCGACTTTCTACACCCTATCATCCCCAAACAAGCGGGCAGGCTGAAATCTCAAACAGACAAATCAAACTTATCCTGGAGAAAACTGTTGCTAAAAATAGAAAAGACTGGTCGACCAAACTGACGGATGCTCTTTGGGCATTCAGAACTGCATTTAAGACCGACCTAGGAATGCCTCCATATAGGATAGTGTTTGGAAAAGCATGTCATTTACCCGTCGAGATAGAGCATAAAGCATTGTGGGCTATAAAAGAAATAAATTTTGATCTAAACCTTGCTTGCAACTTTCGGAAGCTGCAACTTAATGAGCTAAGCGAACTCCGCGATGAAGCTTATGATAACACTGTAATCACAAAGAATAGGACTAAGGTTTTTCACGATAAAAACATTTTGAGGAAAACATTTTCACCTGGTCAACAAGTCCTTCTTTATGATTCACGATTACACCTTCACGCGGGTAAGCTCCGATCTCGATGGAAGGGACCTTTTGTTGAGCGGTCTGTATACCCGCACGGGGCTGTAGAAGTAGAAAATGTTAAAAACGGCACCTTTTTCAAAGTAAATGGACATAGACTTAAGCCGTATTTTTCCACTGACCCCACGGAGGAGCTCTTGTTCTTACAAGAGCCAGTTTATTTGGATTAAATTTCCTCCGTCTCACCATCATATCCAGTATATCATTGCATTATTTTTTTGAATGAAGGTGAGTGAAAAGAGTAAGTTTGGGGAAAGTTCTTCACTTATATATTTTGCCCCCACTAATAATTCCCCCAGGCTTACAGTTTTTGTAGGTATAGCGTTTGGCAACAGTGAGGACACTGTTGAAAACAAGTTTGGGGGAGGTTTGTGCTTATTTTCGCATCATTTGCATATCATCTGCATAAGCACAAAACATTTCTTTAAAAATCTATAAAAATTGAAAAATTTTCAAAACCCATAAAAATATAAAAATTTTCAAGTATAAAAATAATTTTAATATTTACACCTTTTGTACATAAATAAGATAATAAAAGTTTAGATAGTGAAAAATTACATCCATGAGATTAGAAAAATTTGAGAAAACTAAGAAAATTAGAAGTTTTCTTATACGAACTAGTAATAAGTAGTTATGAGCCGTTGTCCCAAGGGTTAGTAAGATGAAGGACGTCACTAATCTGAGGATAAAAATAAGTCTGAAAAATAGTTTCTATTCTGGAAGCCAAACATTTTGAACGTGGCTACCCTGCTATTCGCACTTACACACGTCTTAAAGCCTGGGATAGTAGAGGATACCTTGAAATGCTCTTGTCTTTAAGCCGATGTATGAAGGAAATAAAAAGAAAAAAATGATGAATAAAGAAAATATAAGTGGTGAGAAAAATGAACACTGGTTTTGTTATCACCAAGGGCAATAAAAAAATATATAGCGAGGGTGCCTCTTCACCTAGTGCCCTAAGGCCAACTGGTCTGGGAGTCACTGCTATGCCTAAGGTGGTGCAAGACGAGGAAAATACACCAAATAAGCAAGCACATGAGTAATCGGTCGGTTAGTACCTCAAGAAGTATTAACGGTCGCATGAAAGTGTGTGAGCAATCTCATCTAAATATTCATTAATTAAAAAGTACTGAGGCTGATGGGCAAGAGTATGATAGCTTGAATTGAATTCTCCGGGTGTAGGGATGTCTTTACACACACGCAGGGTTATATGATCGATGTTTGGAATAAAGATAGGAATGAACAATAAGACGATATTTTATTGAGGGAGGACGTGATTTCTAACATCTTTTCATAACCATTAAGATAGGGCTCATGACAACCGAAAAGCTAGCTTAGTTGGAAACCCTAATTTTCAAAAGCTTTTCTTTTACAATTCTTTTCTTTAAATGTAATATTCATGATCTTTCTTTTATTATTGGATTTTGTGGGTGCAATCCGCTGAAAACCCTCAGGAGACAACACTCCTCCTACTAGGGACACCTAGAGGTTTAAAGGCTTGTTGCACGTGCTCAGTGCAATCGTGTAACCTACGAAAGTGTGCTAGATAGTTTTTCTCTATTTTCTCTTTCTCTTTTTAATAAAACAGTTCGCTCGAGACGATCGAAATTAAGTTTGGGGGAATTTGATTAGTCGAAAATATTGTATTTTTAACACGGCAATTTCCTCATCATTTGCATTCATATAGAAGTGTTCGGCATTCATATTTCACATATTAGCAAAACTGTCGCAAAATATTAGATTGCATGTGTTAGACTCTAAAACCGGCACTATAAAGGAAATTGACTGCATTTCATGGCATCGCATTATCTCTATATTGCGCAACACTTGTTTTGAGATCTATGCAGGAAAATCCAGAAGAAAGGCCAAAATTTACAGGGTACAGCTAAAACGTTACGCCAACTCAATGATTTCAGTTCTGGTATTAATCCAAAAGGGAAAACAAAAATCAACATATCAGAAGAAGCCCCAAATAGAAACCCAAGACCACTGCAAAAAGACCAAGCCCCAAGGAGCATATTTGGCCGCGGAACCGCGGCCTAAGCCTGCTTGCGCCGCGGTTCCGCGGCTACTTGATGACGTCACCACTTCGTATTTGCATCAAAACTCTTCTCTCAGGGCCCACACTTCAGAAAGACACCTCAAATTCCAGAAGACTCCAGAGACTTCTGCCAGATCAGCAAACCCTTGTTCCTACACTAAACTAAGCCTTGTATTCTAGAAACTTCTTCTTAAACCCTAGCTTAAACCCTAAGCTAAGCCTAACAAACTCTTTCTAAAAGTCTTTCAACAAACTTTTGGAGGGAACTCAAAGACTTAGGGTTTGGGAGATCTATAAATAAGACCCTAGGCTCACTTGTAAAAAAAATCTCTAATCTTGGAACCTTGGAAAAATCAATCCATTAGTTCATTTTAGAACCATTCTATCTCCTTCTTCATCTTCTTCTTCCACAAGTCTAGTGAGAGGACTTGTGTGAAACCCTAACCCTAATTCCAATCAAAAGCCAAGATCCCGAGTACCCATCAAGCAAGAAGCCTTGCAACCTTTTATGAGCCGAGCCGATCTTCAACAGAGCAAGTGGTCCAAGCCGATCCGCGACTCACGGAGCCGAGCGACGCCAATTCAACAATTTAGTTCTTCCTCTTGTAGTTCTTGAGCGACTGTAATCAAATTGTTGATATAAATAAAAGGTGATATTCTTTTATCTTGTTTTCTTTAAATTCTCGAATCATGATATCTTTTCAATTCTTGAATACTTTCTGTGTGATGATGTTTGAGTAATACTCCGTTCGTCGAGGAGTCGAGACGATCAATAGAATGATGATGTAATATATCTTAAATCGATTCTTGAATCCTACGAGTTTTGTAAACCCTAGCAAGTTCAAGAATCGACGACCCAATTCGATGCGATACTTTCTTGATTGATATCGCTCGAGATTGGGGAGTTACGATCGTTTCTTGAAATTGTTAGAGGCTAGAATGTGAATGATATCGATGAAAGAACAAGGGTTAAACGATGAAACCCTAGTTTCATCAAGAAAGCCCTAACTCTCGTCGATCATCATCGATCTAGTATCAATCCTTCGAAGGACAAGAACACGAAATCTTGAAATTACATCACGTCTATAGATCCGAGCGATTCCTATGAGCCTCATTTAGATTCTTGACATTTTGGTTGGAAATATTATCGAAACCCAATTCTTGATTGTTTATCAGTTTCTTGATTCTTGATTAAACTCGTGACACCTGAATCAATTGATAAATTCTTGAATCATGTTTTCTTTCCTTTTCGATTAACTTTTCGATTCAAACAAATTAAACATAGAAACGAATCGCACAATCCCTTTGGACGATCCGCACTTGCTAACGAAATCTACACGACACCGTTATTGATTGCGGTCAATTATAATTTTTGATTGTGATTTCTTTATACAATTTTCTAAATACCAATACAAGATACTGTTATCGATCACATGAAACCAACATCGGGAAACAATTGATTCGATACTTGCTTTTTACAAACACATCCGAGAATTACACTAAATCATCCTACATAGAGGTTTCCTGGCTCAGGCGAAACGGAGTAGGAGCACATATGAGATATGTGCAGGACCAAGATTAATACGTGTATGAGATACCGTATTCTACTCTCGCTATTTATTCGTATCGATCGGTTATATATGATATGGCCGGGTTATCGAATCAAGTGTTGATTCGATAAATTGATACACATGATATTAGTCGGTTATATGTGATATAGCCGGATTATTAAATCAAGTGTTGATTTGATAATTTAATGTATAATTATATATTTGATATATTAATTTACATTAACTAGTATTAGCTCACTTAAGATTTCTTTTCTCATTTGTTTTGTGCATTAAGTGTATATGTGATATATACTTATGTACATAGTTTGTATCATGCTTGATGATACATGCAAGCATGGGTGTGTGTGCGATTTACACCATGATAATTAAAATGTGAAGGTTTTTATTTATCTTAATAATTCAAAATTAGTGAGAATTTTGTCATGCTTGGAAGCTTGGAGAAGCATGAAGTATCTTTGACAATGTCCACTTGTTTTGTCTCACTTAAGATATTTATTAACCTAACTATTTTAATTAGCCATGGTTTAGTCTCTACAATGGTTAGTATATGACACTAACTCACCCATGGTTGCTATTCTCACCTCATTAGTTTTCATTCTTCATTTTTCATGGTTGCTTTTCTTCATCTCCTTCCTTCTTCAAGCTTACTAGCTCCATGAAACATGAAGAAATATTGTGAGAAAATAAAATCTAAAGTGAGCCCACTTCCTATTTCATCATCATATACACTTGCTTGGATAGTAAAGGGTGTTCTCTTCACAAAGTTCTTGACCTAGTGAAGAGGTAGCTTGGGTTTGAGTCTCCTCGACGTAGATCATCTTCGGCCTCGAAGACTTCGAGCAAGCTTGTTCATTTCTCCAAGGTGTTAGTGTATATGCCTTAAGGGCCATTATTGTATCATACTAGATTGTATATTACTTAATGGAAGCTTGGGATATTCACAGTTGTATATACAGTCTTGATAAAAATGGTAGTATGCTACTTGGTTTGTGTCTACTTTAATATGTGCATATGTTTCTTGTAACGTATCACTTATACATATTAGTAGAGCCCATAGGATCTTTGCTTGATTACCAGCGTCGTGATGGCAGTCACACTAATGGGGGCTGGGTAGTCTGTAAGCAACATCCTATACAGGTCTCTGGTCATTGGATTATCGAGATAGGGCATCGATATTCCGGAGTAGACTAAGTGTGTATGCTTCTTATCCCAGTTGGGGAGATGGTCTGTCCCACAGTCATCAGTACGTCGTACTGGAGATAGTATGCAGGTGCTCATTAGGTTACGGGTACACCGGACTGGACTCGCAGGGGAACTGATTGGATGGTATTGTAGGGTCCCTAGGCACACTAGTGAGGTCTTGCAAGGCATCGAACATGCCAATTTCAAAAATTCTAGGTGCCGAGAGACCTGACTACGGATCGTTTGCTAGAAATCTAGGCGAAAAGTAAACTAGTTAACACTTAACTATGAGAATCGGAAATACAACCTTTGTAGATCCGGTGCTCCACCTCCATAGCTCCGCAATGAAGTCTTCTCGCTGTCCTACACAAATCCTGGGCTCTAGCGTCGGCTTCATCGAAGAATAGGCGAGCTAGGTCGTCGATGTCCATGCCGAAGATGATCTACGTCGAAGCATCGCAAGATCAAGCTCTCACTTCACCAAGTCAAGAAACTTGTGAAGGAAACACACTCTACTACTTGGCAAGAGATAGAGGATGAAGAAATAGGAAGTGGGTAGACTTTAGATTTGGATTTCTCACTCATATCATCAATCCACCATTGATGTAGTCTAGGTTTTTCTTCTTGAGTTGAAGGAAGAAGAAGAAGAAATGATATGATAAGATTATTAAAAAAGAAAAGAATAATCCATTCTTATCATAACATAACCCAAGTTAAGTGTAGAGAATTGACCAAGGTTAAAGAATGGTTAGGGTTAAGGAGATGAGACAAAAATGGTGACTTAATGAAAGCTTCATGAAGCTTCATGTTGAAAACAAAACTAGCCACCATTTTTCACTTCTTTTCCTTTTCTCATTTATCTTTTAAATTTAAATGAAAAGATAAATGAATGAATAAAAGAAAACCCTAATCATTTACTTAACCTAGGTTTAATTCATTACACTTAATAAAAAAGATATGTATCATCAAACATGATACAATCAAGTGCACAAAAATCATATCGCATATGCAATGCGCACACCCGAGTGAGAAAATCCATTTAAAGTGAACCAATACTAGTTAATGCAAAGCAATATATCAAATATATAATTATACATTAAATCATTAAATCAACACTTGATTTAACGATCCGGTCATATCGCATATAACCGACCAGTATCCTATGTATCGGCTTATCGAACCAACCTTTGATTCGATAACTAGGGTATATCGCATATAACCTAATCGATACATTCATCGCGAGAATGGAATACGGTATCACATACACGCATTATTCTCGGTCCCGCACATATCTCATACGTGCTCCTATTTCGTTTCGCTTGAGCCAGGAAACCTCTGTGTAGGACTCTAAAGACTCGTCAATACGCCGGCAGCAGGCGATGATCATATCAAACACCCATAAGCCGCAAGCGGTCTGCTAAACGTAACGGCCACCCGGGTATTGAGCGATCTGAAGATCGACGAGCAAGCCCGCTCACACTCCAGTGAATCCAACCAGTAACACTACCGTACAGTCCGGTCTGATCGTCTGATATGTCGCATATCTCGTCTAGGGGTGGTAAACGTCAGACCCCAATAGCTTGATAAGTCGCGTCGATATGAGGTCTATAACAATTCGAGAAACTACTGGTAACACTTACCAGTAAATCTCAGCAACCCTGGCCAGGGATTTCCTGTTATAGCCAATCGAACACAGCGCAACATCAACTCCCTATACCGGGAGAGACGAATCCCCTCCTATCGCTCATTGCCTCCATGTGACTCGGGACTGTACCCAAAAACCACCGTTTTGCACACCCTCTTGGACGTGGTAAGATGGAAATCAAAGCACAGTGGGAACCACACAAGACTCTATGACGATCTTGGGTCAACAGACTACTCTGTACCAGTGTCACCAGAGAACTGCCATCTGACGTGAGGTATAATACCATCTGGGAGTTCTCGGCGAGTCCGTCCAGTGTACCCAGTCTCTACTGAGCACCCGTATATCATCTCTGATGTCAAACACCAATGGATATGGGATCATCCATCGCCCATCTGTATGGGTCGAGAAGGTACACGCTAGTCTACTCTGGTATATCGATGCCCCGTCTCGATACACCCACGACTAGGGACTTTGAAGGATGTACTTATGGACTACCATGTCTCCACTAGTATGATCCGCATCATAGTCCAGGTAGTCAAGTATAGATCCTAAGGGCTTTACCAACATGTAACAGGAAGACAATCAGTGTACACGTTAAGGTAAAGATCAACCGGATAGCATACTATCATGTCGAGCAAGAAAGTCCTCCCTATATATGTCCCAGCATCCACTACAATATACATCCTATGTATAGTAATGGCCTCTAGGGCATACATATAGCTAACAATCTCCCACTTGCACTAGGGCCAACTGTAGCAGTGGTTGTAGTATCTAATACTCAACCATCCCATAAAAGTCTCTCTCTAGGAACAGGCCTTTGTGAGTGGATCCGCTGTGTTGTCCTCTGAGTCTACTCTCCTAACCTCGATCTCCCTGGAGATCAACCATCTCCATGATCAAGTGATACTGCCTTAGAATATGTCTGGATCACTGATGGGACCGGCGTTCCTCGGCATGAGCCACAACTCCATTGTCTCACAATGGTAGGAACGTAGTTCATCTCATGAACCAATATACACCCAAACATCCTCCTTGGTATCATCTTAAGTAGCGATGTATCCTGCCTTTATCTTCTAGTATGCCACGGTATCTAGCTTGGAACTTTTCCAACATACCGTCCCTTTACTGAGGGTAAAGACAATGCCTGCGGCTGACATTCAGTCGTCTTTATCACTCTGGAACACTTCCAGTGATTTTCCCCAGGATCAATTGATATCATCTCACTACAACTAGTGAGAATCCTAACATCCATTTAGATCTATCTCATAGATCCAAAACCCAGGATTTAGGAGGTATCACTTTCATCCTATATGGAGAATCATTGTGATAAGCGGAGATTGATTGAGCGTAGCATAGGAAACTCCTTCCCTATCAAGAGTATGTCATCCACGTATTCTACGAGGATCGTCACCATACTCCCTACTACCTTCTTGTTTATACAAGGTTCATCTACCATTTTGATGATGTCAACTTCTTTGACTAATCCATCAAAATAGATGTTCCAACTCCGCGATGCCTGCTTTATCACATAAAACATCTTGCACACGTTTCCGCTGCTCCCACTGTCTACGAAGCTCTCTGGCTGTGTACTTATAGAGGTTCTCTTCTAAAACATCATTTAGAAAAGCCGTCATGACACTCAACCACCAGATATCGTAGTCATGGTTTGTAGCCGTGGCAAGGAGGGTCTGGATGGACTTAAGCATAGTCACTTGAAAAGGTTTCATCATAATCCACGCCTGGTCGATGACGAAAAGCTTTAACAAGTCTAGCTTTGAAAGTCTCAACTTTTCCATCTACACCAAGTAATCTTCTCAAGATATACTTGCTCCTGATGGGGATTTAACCCTTCAGATATTGCAACCAAAGTCCATACTTTGTTGGTGTACATAGATTCCATCTCAGATCGCTAAACATCCAGCCATTCTTACAGAGTCTTACTCTCGATGGCCTGCTCGAAGCTAGTTGGGTCATCATCTCATGATGTAATCCTCGCTCCCACTGTCATAGAGAAACCGATGTATCTCTCAGGTGGGTGAGGAACCCTACTAGATCGGCGGAGAGGCTGAGGTTCGTTGGAATCTACTGAATCCTTTGGTTCTATCAAATCATGTGCTGTAGTTTGTGTAGCTGGAACATTTCCAGTTCTACATTACAGACCTTGCCTCGAGCTTTTCCGGATTTTTCTTTTAGACATAAGCCGGACAACCCCAAATCTTAACTGACTTAAGACATGGGTTCTTCCCATTCCATATCACATATGAAGCGGTAGGCAACTGATTTGATTGGAACCCTATTCAATAGGTATGCAGCTTCTCAAGTGCATAACTCCCAAAAGGAAATAGGTAACTCAGTAGTACTCATCATAGAGCACACCTTATCATATAGGGTGTTATTGCTCCGCCCCGATATACCATCGTGCTATGGTGTATACGGAGGAGTAATGCTGAGAGAGAATCTCATTCTCCTTTAGAATAGTCCAGGAATTCCGTGCTCAAGTATTCTCCTCCTTGATCTCATCAAAGGACATAATACTTATACTCGTATTTTGGTTCTCTACTTCTAACTTATATTCTGTGAATATCTTAAAAGGTTCGGACTTGTGTTTCAACAAGAACATAGGTCTGAATCTCGAAAGATCATCAGAGAATGTAATGAAGTATAAAGAACCAGTCCTGGCATGTGTAGACAGGAGACCTTACATACATCATCATGTATCAGTCCCAAGAGTTTACTAACTCTTCCTATGTTTCTAATAAACAGAGCTATGGCCATCTAATCTTTGTGACATGACTGGCAAGTTTCACAAGATGTAAATTCAAACTGATTTAAATATGCATCTAAATGTAACTTCAGCTAGTCGGGTCGCATTGATATGACCTAGTCTATAATACCTCAAGAAGGATTCGTTTATTTCTGAACTCTTCCTCTTGTGTGTGTTCTGTATACTAAAGAACTGTAGTTTGATTTAGAACGTCAATGCTTTTAGATAACGTGCCTGAACCGATCAACTTTTGATATAGGAAATGTTCAAAACATTATCCAACAATACAAAATTTTATCATTTCTTTACTAATAAAGAGAGTGATATGATTTTGTATATCAGGTTCGGTATCTAATAACATTCGTTCAGAATCAATGTATTGGTAATACAGGGTGACAGTGACCAACAGACTTGGCTGCAACACTTGCCCCGTTTTCTGCCTCATGAAACTTATCACCCGTTCTCAGTTCTCTACCTATCTGTAGCCCTATGTAACAGATTACATATCAGGGATCCTGATCTGGTATCACATACCCAGGACGTAAAGGATACTGAGAAACAGTTCTCTGTAATGAACACACCCGAAGATGATGCATCATCATGCACTCTCCTCGTTTGGGCGGCACGGGAATTCTGGTAATCCCCAATTTCCTGCTCTGTCTTATAACATTTATAAGTTGGAGCGGGACCAACGTTCCCCAGCTCAGTATAACAAGCGGGTTCGGTCAATATTCCGTATTATTATCTTGATTAAGGCGTGACATGGTCGCTACCAGGAGGGAGAGAGAAGAAAACACTCAGCGTGCGCTCTTGCAAGAATAGATTGGTTATTATTTTATCTAATCAGGATGGCTCCCACTGCTTTTTATCAAATCTTCCTTCAAACCCTAAAAGGAAAGACTAGCCGGGATTAATTACACACTACAAGTTCGCCAATCTTTCAGCCAGGCCAGTGTCGGTACTTTGAGGGAGGTCCCCCGTGCTTTCGCACGGACCTAATTAATGTAAACCTCGTTTTCCCAGAGGCGTAATCTCGTTGACACCTTTCTAGACACCTACTTGATCGACTAATTGTAATGTATAAAACTCTCCCAGGAGTAACTCTTACTCGCAGCGGGTATCGGGATCCAACTATCTCATAGAAGGTATGCAATCTCATTGCAAATTTCAACACTTGAAATTCCCGATAATATTTTGCCCCGAACGATCTATGACCTTGACAAGGTCAACAAACCATAGACCGCAAGTCAAGTTCAACCCGTCATTTCTTGATTGAATCAAACCCACCCGCACGACCCTTGACAAGGTCAACAAGGCCGCACGACTACCCTAACCCAATCTGCATCATATGCATAAGCAGATAAATACTGGTTAGCTACCGCACACTGCGCCTTGACAAGGTCAACAAACGCAGCACGAATACTAAACAGGATTTATCTGAAATGACGGAGGGCTACGACAGGTTTTTCTGAAAACCTATTGCTTAATGAACTTGATATCATTGTAGGATCGAATGATTTTAAAATGGAGTGTTTTTGAGGCTTTTCCAGTTTTGCTAAAGGAGTCACTCCCGGTGAAGGGATCGTCGGTCCTTTCCTCGTCGAATGAGGTGCGGGAGATATCATATATATCACTGTACAAAGAAAAAACACTTAAAAGCAATCAAAAGACAAACCGAGTGTGTAGCATCTGCCAGTTATTGCTAAAGGAGTCACTCCCGGTGAAGGGATCTCGGTCCTTTCCTCATCGAATAAGATGCAGGATATATCTCATATACCGCTGTGCAAAGCAAGAACTGTAGCTACCTGTTTTATTTTGAAATTCGATTCTACAACATCTTAGGTTTCTTTTATTTCATTAATCACATTAATGAAGTCCCATCATTTAAGTACCTAAACATCACAGATAAATACGACGTACACTTATGCCATCCGCATTCGCCTCGATGTCCCCTCGTGCACCGTTAGGTTAGGTAACTAACGGCAGAGCGGGGCAGGGCTAGCGCGGGTGTAAAACATAAGTAACGTCTATATAATATATCATATATACTATATACTGTATCTATCACAGAACATCACATGATCACATCACAGATAAATCACAGCAGAAGAAACATATGAAATATTGGATATACTAGAACGTCCGTGTTTTCAATACAAGCCAGTATAAAACACGGATTCCACGGTCGTGATGAATAGCCAAACCCACACCCCTAGACCCCTACGAGAGCGGCAAGCAACCCTGCCAATTCTAGAGTTAGGAGACCCGGACTCGACTCCTCGAGTTGGTCTCCCACTGGACTCCAGAACCCGGTTACTTGTGCCCTCCTCCTTGGGTCTATCCTAGTGCGGAAAAGTAAATAATATACAAAGGGTGACATCTTCCGCAACCTGGAAGTGCCCCAATAAAAGAATATTACATACAAGTTTTTACATGAATGAAAATGAAAAACACTCATCTCACATAAAAACCCCCGGCTATTCAAACACGACGATCCAATATAACATATCCAGCAACACATAACATCACATGTCATCAACGTAAGTAAATATGCGCATCCTAATTGCCGTTGACATATAGCAACGAAAACGGCGATATCACATATTACACTTACGGTCACAGAAAAGAAAGTGTAAAACTACAACAGTTGGAATCCGCAACCACCTCAGACATCGCATGCCTGACCAAATGAATTACTTAGACATCGCATGCCTAACAATTATAAACCCCGCATTTTTGTCTCAAAATCGAAAACTCTTTTCAATATCAAGTCGGGCAATTCAACAGGATTCCCGACATCCTGATCGAATGCTCGTCGCAAACTTCAGTAGGCGGCTGCACCCCCGATGCCGTCGACGAAGTGCACCAAGGCGGAACACCGCTACCGGGAGCACCCGAACAGATGCTTTCGGCGACGGGGTTCTCCTACAGTCACTTGGTCGGGGCTATGGAGTGAGGCCGTCTATTAAGTTTACCCGGCGAGTATCCGCGTACACTACGTGATTGCGACGGACTTTTGATCACATCAAAATTCCGTGGCTACCGATCAAGTGAGACTAAATTGCTAGATTTACAACATTCATTCAGTTATCTCATAACTATTTGTGAATTCCAATTATTGTATCACATCCCAGATAAACAGAAAATGTTAAACTTTCCGATCGAACAATCGAACACCCAAATTTTCCCGATACAATCCAACACATGAAATAAGTCTAACAACATTCAGTTCGTGCCTCAGTACCAACGGTCCAGCCGTAGAAGGGTCAAGCCAACGCCTCACATGTGGCACGCCGTACCGCCCCAAACCCGAAGGTTCAAAGGGCAGTTCAAGACGGTCACATAATCGAGTTAAGGTTTGTTGTCTTCTAGAGGGTCCATCGAGTTACTTGCACTACTTAGAACGTCGTTAAACTACGGAAAAATCCAACACTTGGAAATTTCCCGACAGGGGAAAAATTGGGTATTTATATCCGGTCGAACTTTTTAACATATTCTAAAATTTATCCGGAAAGCCACATAGACAAAATTTGATACTCCGATCGAAACACCGAATCCCCAAAACAACTCCAGAAAATTCAACTCTAGAATAAATTTTAAAAATACCCAGAAAATCCAGCACTCTCTATTAGGGGTTACTGTGTAAGATTCGCTCAACAATGATGCCGTACAGCCGCGGATCCGCCGCACGAGCCTTGTTCGTGCCGCGGAAACGCGGCAGTTTGATGGAGTTAGGAGCACGAATTTCACAGTACCTCTTAAATTCACCTGCTGATTTTTCTGCATATTTTTAATGTTGAAAAACTCACTGTTTTATAAAAGGACAGAGAGCATGGAAAATTTTGTGGTTTCGGTTCGTTCGGACTTCAAATTCCGTCTAGACTTCGCCTAAGGCTCTAGCTAGGCTCTGATACCACTGTAGGGTCCCTAGGCACACTAGTGAGGTCTCGCAAGGCATCGAACATGCCAATTTCAAAAATTCTAGGTGCCGAGAGACCCGACTACGGATCGTTTGCTAGAAATCTAGGCGAAAAGTAAACTAGTTAACACTTAACTATGAGAATCGGAAATACAACCTTTATAGATCCGGTGCTCCACCTCCATAGCTCCGCAATGAAGTCCTCTCGCTGTCCTACACAAATCCTGGGCTCTAGCGTCGGCTTCATCGGAGAATAGGCGAGCTAGGTCGTCGATGTCCATGCCGAAGATGATCTACGTCGAAGCATCGCAAGATCAAGCTCTCACTTCACCAAGTCAAGAAACTTGTGAAGGAAACACACTCTACTACTTGGCAAGAGGTAGAGGATGAAGAAATAGGAAGTGGGTAGACTTTAGATTTGGATTTCTCACTCATATCATCAATCCACCATTGATGTAGTCTAGGTTTTTCTTCTTGAGTTGAAGGAAGAAGAAGAAGAAATGATATGATAAGATTATTAAAAAAGAAAAGAATAATCCATTCTTATCATAACATAACCCAAGTTAAGTGTAGAGAATTGACCAAGGTTAAAGAATGGTTAGGGTTAAGGAGATGAGACAAAAATGGTGACTTAATGAAAGCTTCATGAAGCTTCATGTTGAAAACAAAACTAGCCACCATTTTTCACTTCTTTTCCTTTTCTCATTTATCTTTTAAATGCAAATGAAAAGATAAATGAATGAATAAAAGAAAACCCTAATCATTTACTTAACCTAGGTTTAATTCATTACACTTAACAAAAAAGATATGTATCATCAAACATGATACAATCAAGTGCACAAAAATCATATCGCATATGCAATGCGCACACCCGAGTGAGAAAATCCATTTAAAGTGAACCAATACTAGTTAATGCAAAGAAATATATCAAATATATAATTATACATTAAATCATTAAATCAACACTTGATTTAACGATCCGGTCATATCGCATATAACCGACCAGTATCCTATGTATCGGCTTATCGAATCAACCTTTGATTCGATAACTAGGGTATATCGCATATAACCTAATCGATACATTCATCGCGAGAATGGAATACGGTATCACATACACGCATTATTCTCGGTCCCGCACATATCTCATACGTGCTCCTATTTCGTTTCGCTTGAGCCAGGAAATCTCTGTGTAGGACTCTAAAGACTCGTCAATACGCCGGCAGCAGGCGATGATCATATCAAACACCCACAAGCCGCAAGCGGTCTGCTAAACGTAACGGCCACCCGGGTATTGAGCGATCTGAAGATCGACGAGCAAGCCCGCTCACACTCCAGTGAATCCAACCAGTAACACTACCGTACAGTCCGGTCTGATCGTCTGATATGTCGCATATCTCGCCTAGGGGTGGTAAACGTCAGACCCCAATAGCTTGATAAGTCGCGTCGATATGAGGTCTATAACAATTCGAGAAACTACTGGTAACACTTACCAGTAAATCTCAGCAACCCTGGCCAGGGATTTCCTGTTATAGCCAATCGAACACAGCGCAACATCAACTCCCTATACCGGGAGAGACGAATCCCCTCCTATCGCTCATTGCCTCCATGTGACTCGGGACTGTACCCAAAATCCACCGTTTTGCATGCCCTCTTGGACGTGGTAAGATGGAAATCAAAGCACAGTGGGAACCACACAAGACTCTATGACGATCTCGGGTCAACAGACTACTCTGTACCAGTGTCACCAGAGAACTGCCATCTGACGTGAGGTATAATACCATCTGGGAGTTCTCGGCGAGTCCGTCCAGTGTACCCAGTCTCTACTGAGCACCCGTATATCATCTCTGATGTCAAACACCAATGGATATGGGATCATCCATCGCCCATCTGTATGGGTCGAGAAGGTACACGCTAGTCTACTCTGGTATATCGATGCCCCGTCTCGATACACCCATGACTAGGGACTTTGAAGGATGTACTTATGGACTACCATGTCCCCACTAGTATGATCCGCATCATAGTCCAGGTAGTCAAGTACAGATCCTAAGGGCTTTACCAACATGTAACAGGGAGACAATCAGTGTACACGTTAAGGTAAAGATCAACCGGATAGCATACTATCATGTCGAGCAAGAAAGTCCTCCCTATATATGTCCCAGCATCCACTACAATATACATCCTATGTATAGTAATGGCCTCTAAGGCATACATATAACTAACATGTATTATACCCATCGTCAGTTAACAGTTCCCAGATGATATGAGTAAACCATAGTCTGCAGACTTGACACTGCTACTTCGCCTCGAGTGTGTCCCACTGTTCTTATATTGCTACCCTACCACAGCTCAAAGGAGTCGTGCAAACTGGTTGCAGTTGGGTGCAGTCCCGAGCACTTGGAGACAGTAGTGGTTAGATAGGATTCGTCTCTCCCGGTATTGGGAGATGATATCGCGCTGTGTCAGAGAGCCATTACGCAAAGTTCCTTGCCAGGGCAAGCGAGATATACTGGTTGGTTCCAGTAGTTTCTCAGGGTGTAATGGGCTTCGCTCCGACACGACTTATACAGCTATTAGGGGACTGACGCTTGCCACCCCTAGGCTTGATATGCGATAGTCTTAGACGAACAGACCGGACTGTATGTAGATTGCCACATCAGGCTCAGTAGGGGTTCGGATGGTTTTCTTCATCGGCCTTCTTATCGACATCTACCTGGGGACCGTTACGTACAGCTAGTGCCGCTTGCGGTCTGTGGTTAAACCCACTGCCAGCGTAGTGTCGAGTCTTTAGAGTCCCACACAGAGAGTTTCCCTGATCCAGGTGAAACGATATAGAGGTCATACGGTTTTACGACAAGGGTTCGAACGCGTACGTACGTTTACGCACGTACGACGTTCGGACAGTTTTTACTAGCCGGCTTTGGTTTAAGCCAGATTCTAGTATCGGGTTATTGGATTTATACAGTCTAAAGTTTTTCCATGTTTTCACGGATTGTAGGGGCTTTCTCGTAATTTTTCGGGAACCTTCTAGAAGAGTGGTGACTAAGGGGGTAAGGTGGCATTGCATTAAATGAGATTACTGACTCATTTGTGTGATTCATCCATGTCATTAATGCGTCATAAATGCTTAATGACTCATGGAGATGAATCACTCAAATGCATTTATGAAGCATGGTAGATTAATCATTTATATGTTTATTTGATAAATAAATAATGCTTCATAAATAATATGATACATCATTATCTCATTTCATTCTCATCTTCACCTTCTCTCTCCTCAAGCTCACTCTCTCTTCAAACCCTAACCCTAACCTCTCATGAGTTGAGATCAAGGGTTAGCTAGACTAATACATCCATAACCTCACTCTATATCCCTTAGGTAGCTTAGATTTGCACTTTAAGCAACCTAGTTATCTCAAGTTTGAGATTAAGCTTGGCGTAGGAGCTTTCGGGTGGATCGTCTTTGATTCGAGGAGGCCGTTGAGGTGCCGATGTTCCAAGGAGCCTACGAGGAGTGGAGGACAGTGATGAAGACCCGAAGGACATGTAACGTGAGGTATAACTTCGAATCCGAGTAATTAAACCTCTAGCTTTTAGTTAGCAATGGTTTAGATAACGATTCATGCGCTCAAGTCCGTGTTAAGAAGTTTTGATAATCGTTTTTCATATATTGCGCCTCCTCGCAAGTTCGTGGGGTGCGTGACATGGACTTACAGTGGTATCAGAGCCAACTAAACCATTACTAGCTTGTTAGCAACTGATTAGAAGTTCGATCGACGGAAAACACGAAAACAAAAACCCGGATATTCCTAGTTTCTGTTAATTTTAAAAGTGTCTGAAAAATAATTTGACATACCTTAAAATTCACAGCAGGGAATTGTAAGAATACTGGGAAAATACGAGCCTCTAACTCGGCAAGACGGCCGCGGATCCGCGGCAAGAAGGTGCTTTTGGCCGCGGATCTGCCGCCGAGTCAACGACGAGTTGACTCAGATTTTCACAGTAATTCATATTTTGGTGTTTTTTGTTTTCCTGTATGTTCTGTTTTTACCCAGGTTACTTCAGTGCAGGTTTGCTTTAGGGGTAGACACGGAATATGGTATTCGATCGATGTTCTAAGATATTTGCTGATTGGGTTCTTATCTGTAATGTTTAATGTGTTCGTAAACCTCCCCTAACTGCTAATATGTCGGTTGGCAGGGGGTTGCACATTTCTGAAATGTTTACTGTTTGTGTATATGAACTGTGTTGGACTGTTGTGATGATTAGCCGGGGTTTGAGATGTGTTTAATATTCATTCATTCAATGTAAATGTAATTTGATGTAATATTCTTTTGCGGGGCATATCCAGGTTGTGGTTGTAGCCACCGTTGTATTATTTCTTTTTACTGTTTTTGCTCCTAGGATAGACCCAAGGTGGGGTACACAAACTACCGGGTATGTCAAAGTGTTTAGTGGCCTACTCACGTTGTTGAGGGAGACCGCTTCACATCGGGTACTTGGCGGGTAGTTTGCCGTACCCGTAGGGGTCTAGAGTGGGGTAATGGCTATTCATCACAACTGTGTAATCCGTCTTTTATTGCAGGCTCAAAGCAAATGCGGATTGCTAGTATATCCAATAAAGTTCATCTGTGATCTGGAATGCTTATTATTGCGTCTGACGAATGTACAATATCTATATATGATAGCTATTAGACGTCACTTATGTTTTACACCCGCGCTAGCCCAGCCCCGCTCTGTCGTTAGTTAAGTAACCTAACGGGTGATGACGTGACCCAATGGCGAATGCAGATGGCATAAGAGGACGTGGTATTTTCGTTGTTTTCTGCAATGATAGGATAAAAGATGGGACACATTATTATAATGCAAATAAAATAAACCAAAGTTGAATCGTAGGAACAAATTTAAAAGAAACCACTCGCTTATTTTAAAAGAGCAGAATTTTTAATTGCGGAGTTTTAACCACTCCTTTTAAAAAAGAGTATCAGGTTCCTTCGATTATATCAAGTTCACTACGTTCACGGTTTTGCCAAAACCATTCGTAGCCCTCCGTCATTTCTTATGGATGGTCAGTAGTATTCAAGCTATGCTTGTTGGCCCTCAGTCAAGGCATAGTGTTTGGTAGCTGCTGGGGTATTCATTTGTTGTATAGATAGATGCGTTGGTTTGGGACAGTCGTATTACTTTATTGGCCCTTAGTCAAGAGTATGTACGGGTGGGTTCAAATTAACCTGGACAATGACGGGTAGAACTTGACATGTGACTTATGATTTGTTGGCCCTTAGTCAAGGTCATAAGAGCATGGGGCAAAAATCCACATCGGGAATTTCTAAAGAAACTGAAATTTGCAGAGAGAAGCATACCATTTTGGAGTTTGATGAATGTTGGTAGGATTCTTTCAACATTATCATACGATGATATTTTGGATCCCGATCCTACTGTGAGTACAAGCTACTTATCAGGAGATTCGTCACTTAACGATCAATGCTATAAACAAGTAGGTGCGTAGAAAGGTGTCAGCGGGGCTACGCCCCCAGAGAAAAGAGGTTATTTAATTAAGGAACTTCGCAAAAGCGTTGGAAAACCTCCCTCGAAGTATCGACACTGGCCTGGCTGAACGGTTAAGCAAGTATTGTACGGTGAGAATTGTCCTGACTAATTCTTCTTTTATGGTTTGAGGAAAGATTCGAGAAACAGTGGGAGCCATCCTGTTTAGATAAACTTAAAACCAATCTAAACTTGCAACATCATCATGCAAAAATGTTTTCTTCTCTCTCTCTTAATTGCAGCGACCTTGTGACCACACCTAGGTTACATCTAGATAACAAATTGACTGAATCTGACTTATATGACTGGCAAAGGTCTGTCCAGATGTCCATTGGCTATAACAAGCTGGACCACCCTATTACTACTCAAGATCCCGCCGTCCCGGGTCCAGTTTCCACTGTCGCGGATATGGATATCCGTCAGACAAGGGAAAAACATAAAGCGAAAGCTAAGTGCCTCGTGTTAGCTTCAGTTGATGGTGTATACCAGAAGCAGCACGAGAAGATGGACTTAGTTTCCATCTTTCTCCATAATAAAGATTTAAATGGAGAGCAATCTCATATCACTAGATATGAAACCTTGAACGAATTGATTCAAGCGAGGATGGCTGACGGGTCATTTGTAGGGGACAACGTCCTTACAATGACTAGCTGTATTGATAAGCTCCAGGACCTGGAGATCGCGTTGGGAAACGAGTCAAATAATGACTTGATTCTACAGTCTCTGCCTCCTACCCTGAAGGAAACCAGGGAAGGAGAAGGAAAGAGAAAGGCAAAAGTTTTGGGACTAGATATAGTAAAAGAGGGGCGTTCCTATTGTTACAGGAATGAACATTGGCAGAATGATTGCAGGGCTTTAGAAGCCAGTAGCCAGGATACGAAGCATGTTGTGGCTTCAGCCTCAAGTGTGTTTATAATAGAGAACTGTATGTCAGTTAACCCTACTTCCTGGGTATTGGATACCGGGTCAGGATCTCACATCTGTAATTCATTACAGGCTCTGAGAAACCGTAGGGTTATCGGGATAGGTGATATGACCCTCACAGTTGCTAACGGAATGAGCATGGACGCTGAATCCGTAGGGGAATATCATCTTGGACTGACAACTGGGTAGATATTGATTCTGCGTAACTGTTTTTATGTACCAGGAACAACTTGTAATATCATATCTGTATCCTTACTTTCTAAGGAAGGATATGATTTTACTTTTGTAAGTGATGTGTTTCACATCCACCTAAATCAAGTTCTGATTGGGTCAGGTACATTACAAAACGGAATATGCGTGTTAAATCAAGCTCAGATTTTCAGTGTCCAGAACAAACTTTAAAGAAAGTCTCCAGATATAAATCAGGCTTTCTTATGGCACTGTAGACTAGGTCCCATCAATGAGAGAAGGTTGACTAAGTTACATAGAGAAGGATATTTGAATCCGTTCGAATATCAATTTTATGCTACTTGTGAATCTTGTCTCATGGGAAAGATGACAAAGACTCCGTTCACTGGACACGGAGTAAGAGCAAGCAAGCTCTTGGGACTCGTACACAGTGACGTGTGCGGTCCAATGTCTACACATGCGCGATGTGGTTATTCCTACTTCATTACTTTTACAGATGATTTCTCTAGGTATGGATATGTCTTCTTAATGAAGCATAAATCCGAGGCTTTTGAGAAATTCCAAGAATACAAGAATGAAGTGGAAAAACAAACAGGCAAGAGTATAAAGACACTGAGATCTGATCGAGGTGGTGAATACTTAAGTGCCGAGTTCCTGGGTTACTTAAAAGAGAATGGAATTCTCTCTCAGCTTACTCCTCCATACACGCCACAACATAACGGTGTATCGGAAAGGAGGAATCGAACCCTATTGGATATAGTTCGTTCCATGATGAGTAACGCTGAGTAACCACGATCATTCTGGGGATATGCACTAGAATCAGCTGCATATCTTTTGAACCAGGTTCCTACCAAAACTATGCCTACCACACCATATCAGATGTGGAGTGGGAAGAAACCCTGTCTAAAACATTTTAAGATATGGGGATGTCCAGCTTTTGTAAAAAAGCAGCATGCGGACAAGCTCGAGGCACGCTCAGTAAAGTGTAAGTTCGTGGGATATCCAAAGAACTCCAAGGGATATTATTTCTATTACGCAGAGGAACAAAAGGTTTTTGTTTCTTGTCATGCCTGCTTCTTGGAAACTGAATTTTTGGAAAATCAGAAGAGTGGGAGCGCAATAGAACTGGAAGAAATTCCAGAACCACAAACTACTACTGAAAGTATGGTAGAACCAGAAGTTCAAGAAGAACAGGACATCCCGACGCCACTCCGCAGGAGTAGTAGGCAATCTCATCCGCACGAGAGATACTACGGTTTTCTCATAGACAGGGATAGAGAGGATTGCACCATTGACTATGATGAGCCTACTAGCTTCCAGCAAGCCATTCAGAGCGGTGACTCAGTAAAATGGCTGGATGCAATACGGACCGAAATGGAGTCCATGTACACTAACAAAGTATGGACTTTGGATGTTGCTCCAGATGGGGTAAAACCCGTAGGATGCAAATGGATCTTCCAAAAGAAGATTGGTGTAGATTGACAGGTTGAAACCTATAAGGCTAGACTTGTTGCAAAGGGTTTCCGTCAAAGACCTGGTTTGGATTATGACGAAACCTTTTCTCCAGTGGCTATGCTTAAATCTATTCGGGTCTTTCTTGCTATTGCTGCCTTCCACGATTATGAGATCTGGCAGATGGACGTAAAGACGGCCTTTTCTAAATGGTAATTTGGAAGAAAGCGTCTATATGGATCAGCCAGAGGGATTCATTCAGAGTGGGAGCAGCGGTAAAGTATGCAAGTTGCTTAAGTCCATTTATGGACTAAAGCAGGCATCACGGAGTTGGAACATCTGTTTTGATGATTCTATCAAAGAATTTGACTTTATCAAAAATCCAGATGAACCATGCATATACAGTAAGATTATAGGGAGAGCTGTAGTATTCCTCGTCTTGTACGTGGATGACATTCTCCTAATAGGAAATGATATTCCTATGTTACAGTCAGTCAAGAGTTTTTTGTCAAAGAAGTTCTCCATGAAAGACCTGGGTGATGCCACCTACATTCTGGGAATCCGGATCTATCGTGATGGATCAAAAAGGATGTTGGGACTTTCGCAGTCCAGGTACATAGACACCATAGTGATGATTTTCAGTATGGATGATTCTAAGCGTGGTAACCTACCGGCTTGTCACGGAATCACCCTCTCCAAAGAGATGTCTCCCAAGACTGATTTGGAAAGGGATCGCATGTCGATTATACCCTACGCTTCTGCGGTAGGCTCTATAATGTATGCGATGTAATGTACAAGACCAGATGTGGCATACGCATTGAGCGTAGTAAGCCGGTATCAAGCAAACCCAGGGGAGAAGCATTGGATAGCAGTAAAGAACATTCTCAAGTACCTGAGGAGGACTAAGGAGATGTTCTTGGTGTATGGCGGAAAAGACCTCCAGATGGAGGCCTTTGCCGACTCAGGCTTCCAGAGTGACAAAGATGACTCCAAGTCCATGTCGGGTTTTGTCTTTACCCTCAATGGAGGGGCGGTCTGTTGGAAGAGTTCCAAGCAGGAGACCGTTGCTGACTCAACAATAGAGGCAGAGTACATAGCTGCTTGCAATGCCGCAAAAGAAGCTATCTGGATGAAGAAGTTCCTCACAGAACTTCAGGTGGTTCCTTCCAGTGCTGGTCCAATACCTCTGTATTGTGACAAAAACGTTGCTATAGCTTTAGCGAAGGAACCTAGGTCCCATTTGAAATCCAGACACATCTTAAGGCGGTATCACCTGATCAGGGAGATCGTAGATCGCCGGGAGATCGAGGTGAAAAGAGTAGAGACAGAGAATAACATTGCTGATCCATTCACAAAGGCCCTTCCTCAGATGCAGTTCGAGAGGCTATTCAAGATGATAGGTCTACGATATGCAAGCTCATGGCCCTAGTGCAAGTAGGAGATTGTTAGTGTATATGCCCTAGGGGCCATTATTGTATCATACTAGATTGTATATTACTTAATGGAAGTTTGGGATATTCACAGTTATATATACAGTCTTGCTAAAAATGGTAGTATGCTACTTGGTTTGTGTCTACTTTAATATGTGCATATGTTTCTTGTAACGTATCACTTATACATATTAGTGGAGCCCATAGGATCTTTGCTTGATTACCAGCGTCGTGATGGCAGTCACACTAATGGAGGCTAGGTAGTTTGTAAGCAACATCCTATACAGGTCCCTGGTCATTGGATTATCGAGATAGGGCATCGATATTCCGGAGTAGACTAAGTGTGTACGCTTCTCATCCCAGTTGGGGAGATGGTCTGTCCCACAGCCATCAGTACGTCGTACTGGAGATAGTATGCAGGTGCTCGTTAGGTTACGGGTACACCGGACAGGACTCGCATAGGAACTGATTGGTTGGTATTATACCCATCGTCAGTTAACAGTTCCCAGATGACATGAGTACAGCATAGTCCGCAGACTTGACACTGCTACTTCGCCTCGAGTGTGTCCCACTGTTCTTAGATTGCTACCCTACCACGGTTCAAAGGAGTCGTGCAAACAGGTAGCAGTTGGGTGCAGTCCCGAGCACTTCGAGGCATTAGTGGTTAGATAGGATTCGTCTCTCCCGGTATTGGGAGATGATATCGCGCTGTGTCAGAGAGCCATTACGCAAAGTCCCTGGCCAGGGCAAGCGAGATATACTGGTAGGTTCCAGTAGCTTCTCAGGGTGTAATGGGCTTCGCTCCAACACGACTTATACAGCTATTAGGGGACTGACGCTTGCCGCCCCCTAGGCTTGATATGCGATAGTCTTAGACGAACAGACCGGACTGTATGGAGATTGTCACATCTGGCTCAATAGGGGTTCGGATGGTTTTCCTCATCGAACTTCTTATCAACATCTACCTGGGGACCGTTACGTACAGCTAGTGCCGCTTGCGGTCTGTGGTTAAACCCACTGCCAGCGTAGTGTCGAGTCTTTAGAGTCCCACACAGAGAGTTTCCCTGCTCCAGGCGAAACGATATAGAGGTCGTACGGTTTTACGACAAGGGTTCGAACGCGTACGTACGTTTACGCACGTACGACGTTCGGACAGTTTTTACTAGACGGCTTTGGTTTAAGCCAGATCCTAGTATCGGGCTATTGGATTTATACAGTCTAAAGTTTTTCCGTGTTTTCACGGATTGTAGGGGCGTTCTCGTAATTTTTCGGAAACCTTCTAGAAGAGTGGTGACTAAAGGGGTAAGGTGGCATTGCATTAAATGAGATTAGTGACTCATTTGTGTGATTCATCCATGTCATTAATGCATCATAAATGCTTAATGACTCATGGAGATGAATCACTCAAATGCATTTATGAAGCATGGTTGATTAATCATTTATATGTTTATTTGATAAATAAATAATGCTTCATAAATAATATGATACATCATTATCTCATTTCATTCTCATCTTCACCTTCTCTCTCCTCAAGCTCACTCTCTCTTCAAACCCTAACCCTAACCTCTCATGAGTTGAGATCAAGGGTTAGCTAGACTAATACATCCATAACCTCACTCTATATCCCCTAGGTAGCTTAGATTAGCACTTTAAGCAACCTAGTTATCTCAAGTTTGAGATTAAGCTTGGCGTAGGAGCTTTCGGGTGGATCGTCTTTGATTCGAGGAGGCCGTTGAGGTACCGATGTTCCAAGGAGCCTACGAGGAGTGGGGGACAGCGATGAAGACCTGAAGGACATGTAACGTGAGGTATAACTTCGAATCCGAGTAGTTAAACCTCTAGCTTTTAGTTAGCAATGGTTTAGATAACGATTCATGCGCTTAAGTCTGTGTTACGAAGCTTTGATAATCGTTTTTCATATATTCCGCCTCCCCGCAAGTTCGTGGGGTGCGTGACATGGACTTACACAAGGGAACCCATACTAGAGTTCGGGAGATCTTCGATCGCAGTGAAGGGACTACTACACGGAGATTTAGAAGTGAAGGATCGGTCTACAAAGGTTGTATTCCTCATTCACTTAGTGTAATGGTTTATTACATGTTCATATCATCTATTTACTCTAGCTTGATCCTAGGTTAGTGTTCGTTAGCACCTTAGAATTTTTGAAATTGGCATGCTTGATGTCTTGAAAACCCAGTAGGGTGCTAAGGAATCCCAACAGTGGTATCAGAGCCGGGCTAGAGTATTAGATGGTGTTTGTTAGATTATGAAACCGAAACTACTTCGAAACTTTAAACATCAAAACCTGCATTCTGTCGATTTTTAAATGATCTCTAAAAATTTTTCAAACAAGTGCAGAATGATGTATGAGACATTAGATGAACACAGAAGAAATTTGAACCCAAACGGCCGGATTTTGGCCGAGCACACATGCTCAAAATCCGAGCAGGCCGGCCCCAAGTGGGAATTTTGGATTCAAATTTCTTTTGTGTTCTGGTCTTTAGGTTTTGGAGTTTCAGGTGTTTCTTGTTTTTGCTAATTTTGTATTAGATGTAATCTTACACTATAAGCAATTCGGAGTGTTTTGTATTCATAGTTTAACAGTGTATTTAGGTTTTCACAAGTTAACTAGGCGAAGTTAAAAAGTTCGATCGAATGTCAAAAACCCATTTTTTCCAAGTTTAACGTATTCGGAAAAACATGCAAGTAATTCTGTGGACCCTCTAGAAGAATGAAACCCTAACTCGAATTTTTTGGATCGTGGAACCGCGGTCATACCCTAGGTTTTGCCGCAGTTCCATGGCGACATGAGTGAGGTTGGGTTTTCCCTTCTACGGTTGGTCCATAGGTACTGCGGCATGTTCCGGGTATTATTAAAACTGTGCTCAAGTGTTGAGCTGTCGGGAAATTGTTGGACTTTGATGAATCGATCGAAAAGTTTAACGTCGTCCGGATATCATGTGATGGGATACAATAATTGGAATCTATCTAGTTGCATGCAAGTTTAACATTTCGGCCTTAGAAGGAATCGGGAATCTTGTTGAATTACCCGACTTCCTTTGAAAAGTGTTTTCATGGTTGAGACCTAAATGTAAAATTTGCATTGCTAGGCATGAAATCCAGAATATGTGATATTCCGGGTTTATGATGTCTAAGGGCAGTGCGGATTCCAATTGTTATAGTTTTTCACTTTCTTTTCTGCGACTGTAAGTGTAATATGTGGTGTATCGCCGGTTTCGTTACAATATGTTAACGACAATTGGGATATGCATATTTACTTACGTTGATGACATGTGATATTATGTGTTGGTGGGATATATTATATTGGATCGTCGTGTTTGAATAGCCAGGGGGTTTTATGTGAGATGAGAGTTTTTCATTTTCATTCATGTAAAAACTTGTATGTAATATTCTTTTATTGGGGCACTTCTGGATTGAAGAAGATGCCACTGTTGATGTATATTATTTACTTTTCCACATTAGGATAGACCCAAGGAGGGGAGCAAAAGTAACCGGGTTCCAGAGTCCAGTAGGAGACCATCTCGAGGCATCGAGACCGAGTCTCCTAACTCTAGAATTGGTAGGATTGCTTGCCGCTCTTGTAAGGGTCTAGGGATGCGGGTTTGGCTATTCATCACGCCCGTGGAATCCGTGTTTTATACAGGCTTAATATAAACCCAGAAATCCTAGTATATCCAATATTTCATATGTTGTTTTCTGCTGCGGTATCTGTAATGTGATCATTTGATATGTTGAGATAGTCTTAAATCAAGAGTAATGTTAGTTATATATATGCCCTAGAGGCCTTTACTGTACATGCGATGTATATTATAGTGGATGCTTGGACATATAAAGGGAAGACTTTCTTGCTCGACGTGATAGTATGCTATCTGGTTTCTCTTTATCTTAACATGTACACTTATAGTCTCTATTACATGTTGATAAAGCTCTTAGGATGTGTACTTGACTACCAGGATTATGATGCATATCATACTAGTGGGGACAGGGTAGTCGATAAGTACATCCTAAAAATGTTCCTAGTCGAGGGAGTATCGAGATAGGGCATCGTTACTCCAGAATAGAATAGCGTATTCGTTTCTTGACCCATATGATGGGCGATGGATGATCCCATATCCATTGGTGTTTGACATCAGAGAAGGCATACGGGTGGTCAGTGGAGATTGTGTACACTGGACGGACTCGCCGAGAACTCCTAGATGGTATTATACCTATCATCGGATAGCAGTTCTCTGGTGACACTGGTACAGGTTAGTCTGTAGACCCAAGATCGTCATAGAGTATTGTGTGATTCCCTCTGTGCTTTGATTTCCACCTTACCACGGTCAAGAGATCATGCAAAACGGTGGCTTTTGGGTACAGTCCGGAGTCACATGGAGGCAATGAGCGATAGGAGGGGTTTCATCTCTCCCAGTATAGGGAGTTGATGTTGCGCTATGCTCGATTGGCCATAACAAGAAATCTCTGGCCAGGGTTGCTGAGATTTATTGGTAAGTGTTACCAGTAGTTTCTCGAACCGTTATGGACCTTGCATCGGCATGACTTATCAGGCTATTAGGGTCTGACGTTATACCACCCCCAGGCTGTGATATATGACATATCAGATGAAGAGACCGGACTGTACGGTAGTGTTACTGATTGGATTCGCAGGAGTTATATCAGGCTTGCTTGTTGATCTTCTGATCGCTCAATACCCGGGTGGCCGTTACGTTTAGCAGACCGCTTACGGCTTGTGGGTGTTTGATATGATCATCACCTACTGCCGACGTATTGACGAGTCTTTAGAGTCCTACACAGAGGTTTCCTGGTTCATGTGAAACGGAGTAGGGGCATATATGTGATATGTGCAGGACTGAGATTAATACGAGTATGTGATATCGTATTCTATTCTCGCGATATGTGATATCGGTCGGGTATATGTGATATAGCTGGGTTATCGGATCATGTGTTGATTCGATAAGTTGATTCATTAGATATTAGTCGGTTATATGTATTATCGCCGGATTATTAAATCAAAAGTTGATTTAATAATTTAATGTATAATTATATATTTGATATATTAAATTACATTAACTAATATTAGCTCACTTAAGATTTCTTTTCTCACTTAATGATACATTGATATATATGTGATATATATTAATAGTATTCTTTTTGCACAAAATATATATGTGATATATATTGTTATGTCATGCTAGGTTATACATGCAATATGTATGTATGAGACTTATACCATGCTAAGGTTAATGTTAGGGTTAATATTTGTTCTTAAGTAATTACAATTAGTGGAGATATTTTGATGGTTGGAAGCTTGGAGAAGTTTCAAGATAACCATTGACTTAGTCCACTCTTTTGTTTTCCTTAAGATATTTATCAACCTAAGCATTAACCATACGCAATGGTTAACTCTCTACAAGGGTTAGATATATGATATACTCACCCATGGTTGCAATTTTAACCTTAGTGGATTCATTCTTTCATCACTTGAGTTTCATCTTCTTCTTCCTCATTTTAAGCTTTCTAGCTTTTGACAAAGTGATGATAGATTGTGAGAAAACCAAATCTAAAGTGAGCAATAATCCTACTTTATCATCCTCTACTATTAGCCATTTAGTTTAGGGTGTTTGCTTCACTAATCTACACAATTAGTGAAGAGATAGCATGAGCTAGTGTCTCCTCGACGTAGATCATCTTCGGCCTCGAAGACTTCGAAGCAAGCTTGTTCGTTTCTTCATGGGAGCCTTTCTAGAGTCCAGGGGATCGTGATCGCAGCGAAGGGACTACTACACAGAGCTATTGAAGTGAAGGACTGGTCTACAAAGGTTGTATTTCTTGTTCACTTAGATGTAAAGTGTTTACATATCATGTTTAATCCTAAGTCTCTAGTTTGATTACTTGGCGGGTTGGTTTAGCACCCAAATTTTTTTAAAGTAGCATGATTGATGCTTTCCAAAACCTTGATAAGGTGCTCATCTAACCCTACAGTGGTATCAGAGCCAAGCTAGAGCATTAGGCGTTGTCTAGACGAAGTTTGAAGCCAAATCGAACTCCGAAACCCCGATACATCCCACTTTCTGGAAATTTTTTCAAAAGTTAAAATTTTTCATATTAAAAATACTCAGAAAATCATGCAGGGAATTCTATGGACCCATCTGAAGAACGAGTCCCTAACTCGCTACAGTGACCGCGCAACCGCGGCCAAAACTTAGTTTTGGCGGCGGTTCCGCGGCGCCACTGTGGAGGCTTGGGACAGGCCCTTCAGCGATGGTCCGTAGGTGTTGGGGCATGCTTCTGGGAACTTTTAATTCTGCTCAAGTGTTGAGCTCTCTGGGAATTTTTGGGAATTTGTTGCATCGATCGAATAATCTAACTTCGCCTAGTTATCTGTGATTGTGGTATAATATTTGGAATCCATATAATAGGTTATGAGATAACTAGTTTGAATTTTAAAAATCTAGCGTTTTAGCCTCATTTAATCGGTTGCCATGGGATTTTGATGTTGATCAAAAGTCCGTCGCAATTGCGTAACGTACACGGATACTCGTCGTGTAAACTTAATAGATAGCCACGCTCCATAGCCCCGACCAAGTGACTGTAGGAGAACCCCGTCGCCAAAAGCATCCGTTCGGATGCTCGCGGTAGCGGCATTCCGCCTTAGTGCACTTCGTCGACGGCATCGGGGGGTGCGACCGTCTAATAAAGTTTCCGACGAGCATTCGATCAGGTTATCGGGAATTTTGTTGAATTACCCGAAAGGTTATTGGAAATTGTTTTCAATATCGAGACTAAAATGCGGGGTTTATAATTGTTAGGCATGCGATGTCTAAGGAATTCATTTGGTTAGGCAAGAAATCCAATATATATGATACATTGTGTTTATGATGTCTAAAGTGGTTACGGATTCCAACTGTTGTAGTTTTTCACTTTCTTTTCTGTAACCGTAAGTGTAATATATGGTGTATCGCCGGTTTCAGTGCTATAGGTCAACGACAATTGGGATACGCATATTTACTTACATTGATGACATATGATGTTATGTGATGCTGTGATATGTTATATTGGATCGTCGTGTTTTGAATAGCCGGGGGGTTTATTCGAGATGAGAGTTTTTCATTTTCATTTATATAAGAGCTTGTATGTAATATTCTTTTATTGGGGCACTTCCGGGTTGAGGATGATGTCACCATTGTATATTATTTACATTTCCGCATTAGGATAGACCCAAGGCGGGGAGCATAAGTAACCGGGTTCTAAGGTACAGTGGGGACCATCTCGAGGAGTCGAGACCGGGTCTCCTAACTCTAGAATTGGTTGGGTTGCTTGTCGCTCTCGTAGGGGTCTAGGGATGTGGGTTTGGCTATTCATCGCGACCGTGGAATCCGCGTTTTTACTGACTTAAATAAAACACGGAATTCTTAGTATATCCAATATTTTATATATGATTCTTCTGCTGCTGATATTCTGTGATGTGATCATTTTATATGCCTGAGACGAATGCCTATATTATATATATGAGATATAAATAATTATTGTTGCTTTTGTTTCTTATGTGATGCTTGGGAAGTATAATCTGATGGGACTTCATTAATGAGATTAATGAAATAAAACTAAAAGAAACCTAAAGATGTTGTAGAAACTTGTTTAAAAACTGGTAGCTCTAGTTCTTGCTTTGCATAGCGGTATTCCTTGTAGAATATCCAGCACCTTAATAAAGAAAGTGCCGAGTTCCCTTCACCAGGAGTGACCTCTTTAGCGAAACTAGCAGATGCCACAACCCACTCGGTTTGTCTTTTGATTGCTTCTATAGTTTTTGCTTTGCATAGTGGTATTTGTAAAATATCCAGCACCTTATTCGATAAGGAAAGAACCGAGATCCCTTCACCGGGAGTGACCTCTTTAGCAAAACTAGTAAAAGCCTAAAAAACACTCCTTTTATAAAATTCACTCGATTTTACAACGATATCAAGTTCATTACGCAAAGGGTTTCTTAAAAACCTGTCGTAGCCCTCTGTCATTTCAGATAAGTAGTATTTAGTATTCGTGTTGCGTTTGTTGACTTAGTCAAGGCGTAGTGTGCGGTAGCTGATTAGTGCTTATCTGCAAAGCATATGATGCGATTGGATTAGGGTAGTCGTGCGGCCTTGTTGACCTTGTCAATGGTCGTGCGTGTGGGTTTAATTCAATCGGGAAATGACGGGTTGAACTTGACTTGCGGTCTATGGTTTGTTGACCTTGTCAAGATCTTAGATCGCTCAGGGCAAAACATTATCGGAAATTTCAAGTGTTGAAATTTGCAATGAGATTGCATACCTTCTATGAGATAGTTGGATCCCGATACCCACTGCGAGTAAGAGTTACTCCTGGGAAAGTTTTACACATTACAATTAGCCGATCAAGTAGGTGTCTAGAAAGGTGTTAACGGGGTTATGACCCTGGGGAAACGAGGTTTATTTTAATTAGGTCCATGCGAAAGCACGGGGAACCTCCCTCAAAGTACCGACACTGACCTGGCCGAAAGATTGGCGTACTTGTAGGGTGTAATTAATCCCGGCTAGTCTTACCTTTTAGGGTTTGAAGGAATATTTGACTAAAACAGTGGGAGCCATCCTGATTAGATAAAATAATAACCAATCTAATCTTGCAAGAGCGCACGCAGAGTGTTTTTCTTCTCTCTCTCTCTCCTGGTAACGACCATGTCATGCCTTAATCAAGATAATAATATGGATGTATTGACCGAACCTCCTTATTATACTGAGCTAGGGAATGTTGGTTCCGCTCTATCTTATAACTGTTATAAGTCCGAGCAGGAAATAAGGGAATATCTGGATTTCCATGTTACCGAATTCAAAGAAAGTGCATGTTGATGCATATTCTTCGGGTGTCCTTATTACTGAGAACTGTTTTTCAGTATCCTCTACGTCCTGGGTATCTGATACCGGATCAGGATCCCGCATATATAATATGTTACATGGACTTCAGAAAGGTAGAGAACTGAGAATAGGTGATATGTCTCTAAGTGTTAGAGAATGGTGCAAGTGTTGCAGCCAAGTCTGTTGGCAGATATCACCTTGTATTAAATACATTGATTCTGAACGAATGTTATTACATACCGAACCTGATATACAACATTACATCATGTTCTTTATTGAGTTAAAGAAGGATATAATTCTGTATTGGAGGATAATTTTGTGAACATTTTCCTGAATCAAGAGTTGATTCGATCAGTCACGTTAGATAATAGCATAAACGTTCTAAATCAAACCACAGTTCAAGTTATGTAGAACACACACAAGAGGAGTATTTCAGAAATGAACGAATCCTTCTTGAGGCATTTTAGACTAGGTCATATCAATGCGACACGACCAGCTAAGTTACATATGGATGAATATGAGAATCTTTTCGAATTTTCATCTTATGCTACTTGCTAGTCTTCTCTCAAAGATAAAATGACCAATACTCCGTTTATTGGAAACAGAGAAAGGGTTACTGAACTCTTGGGACGAATACATGCTGATGTATACGGTCCAATGTCTGCAAATGCCAAGGTTGGTTCTTTTGAGAACCAAACGGGTAAAAGTATTATAGTCCTACGATGTGATCGAGGAAGCGAATACTTATGTATGGAGTTCCTGGAGTTTCTAATCGGAGAATGTGATTCTCTCTCAGCTTACTCCTTCGTATACACCACAACACAACGGTGTATCGGGGCGGAGGTATCGCACCCTATGAGATATGGCGCGCTCTATGATGAGTACTGCTGAGTTACCTGTTTCCTTTTTGGTGTTATGCACTTGAGAAGCTGCATACCTATTGAATGGGGTTCCATCCAAATCAGGGCCAACCACTACATATAAGATATGGTATGGGTAGAGACCATGTCTTAAACGAGTTAAGATATGGGGTTGTCCGGCCTATGTTGAAAAGCAAAATCCGGAAAAGCTCGAGGCAAGGTCAGTTGTGCAAGTTCGTCAGGATATCCCAAACATTAGTGAGGGAATATCTTCTACCTAACTGAGGAGCAAAAAGTATTTTGTTTCTCAGCATGCCACCTTTTTAGAAAAGGAAAATCTAGTGAAGAAATTAGTGGTCATGTGGTAGAACTAGAAGAAGTTCCTGTAAGTCAACGTTACACACCCCACAAGATGCGGGGATGCGGAATAGGAAAAATAATCATTTTTTTCAAAGTAACATCGAATATCAAACAGATCTTTGCTAAATCCTGACTAACAAACTATATAGAAGTAGTTAACTACTATGATAGATGATTATACCTCAAGATACTAGTCCTTCTTGTTCTTGTTGTTCACCTCCTCGTCGGCCTCCTCGATATAATAGAAGATCCACCCGAGAGTTCCTTCTTCAAGCTTTAACCTCTAACTTGAGGTAACTAAGTGGCTAGGATTGCTAATCCAAGTGACCTAGAGGACATAGATATTGATTAAGGATCTATTAGCCTTGCTGACACTAGGGTTCTCAACACATGAGAGGATTAGGGTTAGGATGAAGAAGATGAGAGCTTGAGGAGAGAGAATGTGTATGTGATAATGAATTGAATCTTAAGTCATTTGGATAAATAATGAAGCATAACAAAATATCGAAACAATAATATATAAAATCAACAACCATGCTTCATTAAATACCTTGAGGTGAATCACCTCATGACTCATGGTGCAATTAATGAAAATAACACATCATCTCTCCACCTCATTATGTTTAATTCATAAATGAATTAAAACTAAATGAGTCACCTATCTTCTAGAAACTTCTCGACTAATTACGAGAATGCCCCTCCCATCCGTATTTACGAAAAACACGGATATACTGAGACTGCATAAATCCAATAATCCAATACTAGAATCTGGCTTAAACCAAAGCCTGCTAGTATAATTTGTCTGAACATCACACCTGCACAAGTACACGTATATGTCCGAACCCTGTCATAAAACCATACGACCTCTATATCGTTTCGCCTGAAGCAGGAAAACCCTCTGTATGGGACTCCAAAGACTCGACACTACGCTGGCGGTGGGTTTAACCACAGGCCGTAAGCGGTACTAGATGTACGTAACGGTCCCCAGGTAGATGTCGATAAGAAGGTCGATGAGGAAACCCATCCGAACTCCTACTGAGCCTGATGTGACAATCTCCGTACAGTCCGGTCTGTTCGTCTGAGACTATCGCATATCGGGCCTAGGGGGAGGCAAGCGGCATTCCCCTAATAGCGGTATAAGTCGTGTCGGAGTGAAGCCCATTACACCTTAAGATGCTACTGGAAAACCTACCAGTAAATCTCGCTTTCCTTGGCCAGGGACTTTGCGTAATGGCTCTCCAAACACAGCGCGATATCAACCCCCAACATCGGAAGAGACGAATCCTATCTAACCGCCACTGCCTCCAAGCGCTTCGGGACTGCACCCAACTGCTACCTGTTTGCACGACTCAGTCGAGCCGTGGTAGGGTAGCAATCTAAGAACAGTAGGAACACACTCGAGGCGAAGCAGCAGTGTCAACTCTACGGACTATGCTGTACTCATGTCACCTGGGAACTATTAACTGATGACGGGTAATACCAACCAACTGTTCCGTACGAGTCCTGTCCGGTGTACCCGTAACCCAACGAGAACCTGCATACTATCTCCAGTATAATATACTAATGGCTATGGGACAGACCATTTCCCCTACTGGGACGAGAAGCGTACACACTAGTCTACTCCGGAGTATCGATACCCTGTCTCGATAATCCTACGACTAGGGACCTGAAAAAGGATGTGCTTGGAGACTACTCAGCCTCCACTAGAGTGACTGCCATCATAACGCTGGTAGCCAAGTAAGATCCTATGGGCTCTATCAATATGTATTCGTGATATGCTAAAAGAAATATATACACATATTAAGATAGATACAAACCAAGTAGCATACTACTATGTTTGAGCAAGATTGTTAATACAACTGTGAATATCCCAAGCTTCCATTAGGTAATATACAAGCCAGTATGATACAATAATGGCCCCTAAGGCATATACACAAACAATCTCCCACTTGCACTAGGGCCATGTACTGGCGTATCGAAGACCTATCATCTCGAATAGCCTCTCGAACTGTGTCTGAGGTAAGACCTTTTTGAATGGATCTGTAGTGTTCTCCTCTGTAGGAACTCTCCGGACCTCGATCTCCTAACGATCTATGATCTCCCTGATCAGGTGATACTGCCTGAAGATGTGTCTGGACTTTTGATGGGACCTGGGTTCCTTCGCTAAAGCTATAGCCCCGTTGTTGTCACAATACAGAGGTATTAGATCAACAATGGATGGAACCACCTGAATTTCTATTAAGAACTTCTTTACCCAGACTGCTTCTTTTGCGGCATCAGAAGCTGCGATATACTCCGCTTCCATCATCGGGTCAGGAACGGTGTCCTGCTTAGAACTCTTCCAGCACACTGCCTCTCTATTGAGGGTAAAGACATAACCTGACATGGACTTGGAGTCATCCTTGTCACTCTGGAAGCTGGAGTCAGCAAAAGCCTCGATCTGGAGGTCTTTTCCGCCGTAAACCAAGAACATATCCTTAGTCCTTCTCAGGTATTTAAGAATGTTCTTTACTGCTATCCAGTGCTTCTCCCCTCGGTCTGACTGATACCGGCTTACCACGCTTAGTGCGTAATCTACATCTGGTCTGGTACACAACATCGCATACATTATAGAGCCTGCCGCAGAAGCATAGGGTATAATCGACATGCGATCCCTTTCCAAACCAGTCTTGGGAGACATCTCTTTGGAAAGGGTGATTTCGTGACAAGCCGGTAAATTACCGTGCTTAGAATTTTCCATACTGAATCTTTTTAGTATAGTGTTGATATACCTGGACTGCGAAAGTCCCAACATCCTCTTAGATCTATCGCGATATATCTGGATCCCCAGAATGTAAGAGGCATCACCCAGGTCTTTCATGGAGAACCTGTGTGACAAGAATCTTTTGACAGATTGTAGCATAGGAATGTCATTTCCTATCAAGAGAATGTCATCCACGTACAAGACGAGGAATATGACAGTTCGTGCTACAATCTTACTATATATACATGGCTCATCTGGATTTTTGATAAAGTTATATTCTTTGACCGTTTCATCAAAACAGATGTTCCAACTCCGCGATGCCTGCTTTAGTCCATAAATGGACATAAGCAACTTGCACACTTTCCCGCTGCTCCCACTCTGATTGAAGCGTTCTGGCTGATCCATATAGACGCACTCGTCCAAATTTCCATTTAGAAAAGTCGTCTTTACGTCCATCTGCCAGATCTCATAATCATAGAAGGTAGTAATGGCAAGAAGGATCAGAATGGATTTAAGCATAGCCACTGGAGAAAAAGTTTCGTCATAGTCTAAGTCAGGCCTTTGACGAAAACCCTTTGCAATAAGTCTAGCCTTATAGGTTTCCACCTGTCCATCTACACCAATCTTCTTTCTGAAGATCCACTTGCATCCTATGGGTTTTACCCCATTTGGAGCAAAGTCTAAAGTCCATACTTTGTTTGTGTACATGGACTCCATCTCGGTTCGCATTGCATCCAGCCATCTTACCGAGTCACCGCTCTGGATTGTAAGTCTACGGTAGCGCCCCGGCCGTCTGTCCGAGGCCAAAATGCGGAAACAAAAACTTTTCTTTAACTAGAAACCGGCGCTACCGCGGACTATAAATCCGGATCAGACCATTAACCTACTACTAGCAAACTAGAGAAAGGGTTGAGAGGCTATACCGAGCGATCCGTGTCCTTCGGTCTTCGGCCACCATCCCAAGCTTCTCCCGGCATCACTGATCTCCGGTCTCCTCGTCGGAAAGGCACCACATCACCGAGTCTTTTTACGGGCTCCTACCTCTGAACCGAGGCAACTCGGACACGAAGTTGGCTAGCCGACGTGTCCAAGATTGCTGTAGACTGAGTGTAGTATGCTATGTCTCGACGGGTTGTTTCAGTTGCCATTTGGATGTGAAGGTAGAGGAATGAACTTTGAAATGGTGCTATGGAATTTTGTGTGAGCCAATGAGATAAAAATCCCTCACCCAAAAATTTGGACAGCCCCCATCCATAGTGGCCGGCCATGCTCAAAAGGGAGAGAGGGAAAAGTATAATGCAAAAGAGAAATGAGTGATCATCATGAAGAAAGTCTTTTCCAAAGTATTTTTCAATCCCATCTCCATAAAGCAAGTAATGATGAACAAAAAAAATCATAACATGCTAGAACCATCATGATGCCTCCACCACAAAAAAAAAACACCCTCCTTTACAAATTGCAACTTTTGCAAATAAGCCCCTCCCATCAATTTTCAGCCAAAAAAAGATAGAAAGGAAAAAGGCCGAAACGGAATGCAAACTGGCAACTTCAAAAAAAGTGATCCGGTAATAAATTACAGGAAAACCCCGCGACTGTATATACATACCCGGATTTGTATTCCGACCGAATACAAATGCAATGAGACAAAATCTACACTGTATAATACTAGGATCCGGCTTAAGCCAAAGCCCGCTAGTATTATCCGTCCGAACCATAACATGTGCACAAGTGCGCGCATACGTTCGAACCCTGCCATAAATCCTTACGGCCTCTACAGCGTTTCGTCCAAAACTTGAGAAACTGTCTGTAGGGGACTCTAAAGACTCATCAATACTTTGGCTGTGGATTTAACCACTAGCACGTCAAAGGTATTAGTTGTACGTAACGAGCTACCAGGTATTGACCAAAAGGGAGGTCGATGAGTGAACTCATCCTAATACCCTACTGAGCCTGTCAGTGACAATATCCGTACAGTTCGGTCTGTTCGTCTATGAGCATCGCATGTCGGGCCTAGGGAGTTGGTAAAAGTCAGTCCCCCAAAAGCGGTACAAGTCGTGTCGGAGTGTAGCCCAGAACACCATGAGATACTACTGGAATATCTACCAATAAATCTCCTGCCTTGGCCAAGGACTTCGTGTAATGGCTCTCTAGACGCAGCGCGACCTCACCCCCAATACCGCCAGAGACGAACCCCTGCAGATCCGCTCACTGCCTCCACGTGGCTCGGGACTGTATCCAACTAAAACCTGTTTACACGACTCCTTTGAGCCGTCGTAGGGTAGTAATCAAAGTACAGTGGGAACTCACACGAGACAAATGACGATCTCAGGTCGATGAACTAACCTGTACACATGTCACCAGGGAACTGCTATCTGACGTCAGGTATAAAACAAACTAGCATGTTCCCGGCGAGTCCTGTCCGATGTACTCATAACCCAATAAGCACCTGTATACATCTTAGTTGAACCAACCGACACCAATGGCTTGTGAGACCGGCCACCGCCCCTCGTCGGGGTCTCGACTGTATACACTAGTCTACTCTGGAGTATCGATGCCCTGTCTTGAAAACTCCCATGACTAGGGACCTTTTAAGGATGTACTTATAGACCCCGGCTCCCACGTATATGATCGCCATCATACTGCTGGCCGTCAAGCAAGAATCCTAAGGGCTCTATCAACACGCAATAGTGACCTGTAAGGTCACCTAAAGCAGTACACGATGATAAAGATAAACTAGATAGCATACTATCATCTTGAGTAAGACTGTCCTACCGGTATAGGTCCTCCCTTAATCATTGCAATCACGTGCCTGTGATCCATAATTGACTCTGAGGGCACTATATCCAACAATCTCCCACTTGCACTCAAGGCTAATTATTGCGATGTCGCATACTCAAAGCCCGTGTGATACCGAACACCCAACTCCTCTACTAATCAGTCTCACAAAACCCGTTTGCGAAACTGTTGCATTCAAGGAATAGTCTTAGTGAGTGGATCCACTCTGATGTTTCTTTCTATGTCTATCTTTATCTCAAGTTCGCGGAGAAACCTATCTCCCGAAATGAGCAATACCTGTCTTAGTATATGTCTGGATATCTGATGGGACCTAGCTCATAAAAGAACTCCAAATCCGAACTTCTTAGACTGTATCGTCAACTGAACTTAATCAGTATCCTGCGTAATGCCTCCCTCAGTATCCGTTTGGACCACCTGTCCAAAATACTGCCCCTCGTCAGAGGGAAAACTATAACTCTGACAGCCACTCTGTCATCCAGGTCACCTTGGAAGCCTGGAATGATAACTGTCTCCTAAAAGAGGCTGTTGTTATCATATCCCTAGAACATTCACTTATGTTCTAAAACTGCTTCCGAATGTTTCTCCAGGATTGGATAATTATCAACTTACTGCATCTCGTGCAAAAACAATATCTGGTGTGGTACTTGACATCTCATGATTGACTCAATTGCCTAAGCAAGTGATCTGCCAATCTTGCACATCCCTCTCCCCTTTAGTCTGTAAGACACCTTCAGAGAAGGTGACTCTATCACCTGCAGGTACACTACCGTGCCAGGAGTCGTCCATTCTAAAACACCTTTAGAATGCCGTCTAAGTACCCAGATTGGGACACTTCCCAAATCTAGATCTAAAACCATAGATCTATAACCAGAATGTCTGATATAATATCCAAGCCTTATGTGGAGAAACCACTGTGTGACAACCAAAGTATAACCGATCGTAGTATAGGAATTTCACTTCCTACTCTGTGTATGTCATCCAAATACCAGGACATTACACCCTACTACCTTCTTAATAGATCCATCCGCTATTCTGATGAAGTCAAACCTATGACTGTCATATCAGAAATAGATGATCTATCTCCGCTATATTCTGCTTTAGTCTATAAATAGACATAAGCCACTTGTCCACTATGCTTCCGCTGCTCCCACTGACTACGACAACCCTCTGGCAGAATAATATACACGTACACTTCTAAAGCTAGTTTTGAATGACGTTATACTTATCCTCCTGCCGGGTCTCATAGCCTCGAACAACAGTAGTGTCAAGTCTGGGTAAACAAGAACCTCCCTGTCACCGTCCTTGAGGCTACCGGAGTACCTCTCGGGTGCCTGAGGTTACCCACCATCACTGTGGAGTGGCAAATGGAATGTCAATCCAGATTGAATCTTTAGGTCCTATTAAATTTTCAGTAATCGTTTGCTGTTCTGGAATCACTTCCAGTTCTACCATACTCCCACTACTGTTTTTCTGAAAAAATCCATTTTACTAAAACTGTGGCGAGTCAAGAACAATATCACTATTGATCTTCCAGATGGTAGAAAGTCAACCATCGTCATAGCCCGGGTCAACCCACAAACAGCCATTACAGAAACGTGCCTTGAGTTATCCAGAGTCTGGTTTTAAGCATAAGCCGGAAAACTCCCCGTACCTTAACAATGTTAAGATATGAACTATTCTATATCCAATATAGAAACAGAGGCACTGATTATGTTAGTGTATATGCCCTAGAGGCCATTACTGTATCATACTAGTTTGTATATTACTTAATGGAAGCTTGGGATATTCACCTTGTATAGACAATCTTGCTCAATATAGTAGTATGCTACTTGGTTTGTTTCTGCTTTAATGTGTACATGTGTTTATTTTAGTATATCACCTATACACATTAGTGGAGCCCTTAGGATCTTTGCTTGATTACCAGCGTTGTGATGGCAGTCACACTCGTGGGGGCTGGGTAATCTATAAGCACATCCTTATGCAGGTCCCTAGTCGCAGGACTATCGAGACAGGGCATCGATACTCCGGAGTAGACTAGCGTATGCGCTTCTCATCCCAGTGTGGGAGACGGTCTGTCCCACAGCCGTCAGTACGTCGTACTTGAGATAGTATGCGGGTGCTCGTTAGGTTACGAGTACACTGGACAGGACTCGTCGGGAACTGTTGGTTGGTACTATACCTATCGTCAGTTATCAGTTCCCAGGCGACATGAGTACAGCTTAGTCCGCTGACTTGACACTGTCACTTCGCCTCGAGTGTGTTCCCACTGTACTTTGATTGCTACCCTACCACGGCTCAAAGGAGTCATGCAAACAGGTAGTTTTTGGGTGCAGTCCCGAAGCACTTGGAGACAGTGACGGTTAGATAGGATTCGTCTCTCCCAGTATTAGGGGTTGACATCGTGCTGTGTCTAGGAGAGCCATTACATGAGTAGTCCCTGGCCAGGGCAAGCGAGATATACCGGTAGGTTTCCAGTGCTATCTCAGGGTGTTCTGGGCTTCACTCCGACACGACTTGTACCGCTATTAGGGGACTGACGTTTACCGCCCCCTAGGCCCGCCATGCGATGTATCAGACGAACAGACCGGACTGTACGGAGATTGTCACATTCAGGCTCAGTAGGAGTTCAGATGGGTTTCACCTCGTCAGTCTTCTTGTCGGCATCTACCTGGGGACCGTTATGCACAGCTAGTGCCGCTTGCGGTCTGTAGTTAAACCCACTGCCAGCGTAGTGTCGATTCTTTAGAGTCCCACAAAGAAAGCTATTCGCCTTTAGGCAAAAGAGTAGAGGTCGCATGGTTTTGCGACAGGTCGCATGGTTTTATGACAGGGTTCGGTCACATCCGTGCACTTGTGCACGTTTGGTGTCCGGACAGTTAACACTAGCGGGCTTTGGTTTAAGCCAGATCCTAGTGTACATTTTGGGATTGGTTTTATCTCGTTTTTATTCGTGTTCCTTGGAACGCGGATGCGGGTGTGTATGCACAGTTGACAGAGAGACAGAGGCAGAGGATTCTCATTGGGGTTGTTGACTGTTGACTATTGACTTTTGGCTAAACCCTAATGAGAATAAGAAACATAATTAACAATAATATTAATTAAGTATTATGATGACATGGTTGTTGAGGGGTTGACTTTGTTGACTTGTTGATTTTGTTGACCGGTTGACTAGGTTGGACTAGTTGACCATCATCATAACAATGGCTATCATTTCATGGCAAAGACTTTTGCTTGCTTGTTTGTTTTTGCAAAATGAGTGCATGAAATGATATATCCATTTTGACTTGAACCATCACATAATACTTGATTACTATTTTTGTTATGATGGTTTTGGATTATGAGAGCTTGGATGGAAAAAGAGTTACTCATTCTCTCATTTCATTTCTCTCTCTTGCTTGAGCCCTCCCTCTTGCTCTTCCTCTTGCTCTCTCTAGCTCAAGGCAACACCCACTCATGAGTTGAGAAACATTGCCTTAGAGATAAAAGAAAAACCCATATCACTTCTCTACTCATCCTAGTTCACAAGGTTTAGCAAACCAAGTGTTCTAGTTTCTTCAAGTTCGAAGAAGAAGCCAAAGGTAGAAGCTTTCAGGTGGATCCATCTTCGGCGCAAGGAGACGACGAGGTGAAGCCGATCCGTACACCGGAAAGAGTTGAAGACGAAGGAGTTCAAGAAAGGTATAACCCCCTAACCGAGTAGGTAAAACTCTTGTTAGGTTTGTTAGTTAGTTGTTTAACAAAGATCCGTATTTTGAGTCCATGTTACCACCTCTTGAAAATCGTTTTTCATCATTTCCGCAAGCCCGTAAGTACCGGGAGAGGTAGTATGGACTTACAGTGGTATCAAAGCCTAGTTAAACACTATCTAACATGTTAGCAAAGTAACTAGAAGTTCGATCAAAGAAAAAGTCGCGAAACGAACCCGGAAAATCAAGTTTCTGCCGAATTTTTTTTCTGTCCAAAAAATGATAAATCTTATCTTAAAAATGGGCTCAGGCTTTTTTTTAAACACCGAAGAAATTTGGTCCATCGAATCGATCAAAGCGCCGCGGAAACGCGGCGGGAGCATGCTCCCGCCGCGGTTCCGCGGCCGAGTTGACTCGGTCGAGGAAAAAGTTTCTTGCGGAGTGTTTCTGGGGCTGTTTTGGGATTTTTGGGATATGTGTTTTCTGCCCAGATTTTGCAGAAAGAAAAATTTGTGTTTGGGGCCTAAAAATCCGTATTTTAATCGAACTTCTAAAGACTTAAGCTGACGGGTATATATCTGTGATGTGTTATATGTATTGAACGTCCGGTAATCGCTATACGTCGATTAGTGGGGGTTATACATATCTGTGATCTGTAATGTTGATGGTATGTGTATATGAATTCATTGGATTGTCGCGGATGAATAGCCGGGGGGTTGTGAGATGAGAGTTTTCTTTTATCTTTCAATTCATGTAAAATTTGTAAATTGATGTAATATTATTTGTATGGCCGCACAACCGGGTCGGGGTTGTAGCCGTCATTGTATAATTTCTTTTTACTGGTTTTGCTCCTAGGATAGACCCAAGGTGGGGTGCACAAACTACCGGGTATCTTGAAGTGCCGAGTGGCCTACTCACGTCGTTGAGGGAGGTTGCTCCGCTTCGGATATTTGGCGGGTAGTTTGCCACACCCGTAGGGGTCTAGGGTGGGGTATTGGCTATTCATCGCGACCGTGTAATCCGCTTTTCGTTACAGGCTCGTACGAATTGCGGATTCCTAGTATATCCAATGTGTTCATCTGTGATCTGAAATGGCTATCATTGCAATATATATCTATATATGATATTACTTAGGCGTTGCTTATGTTTTGCATCCGCGCTAGTCTAGCCCCCGCTCTGTCGTTAGTTAAGTAACCTAACGGGTAATGACGGGGCCCCGTGGCGAAAGCGGATGGCATAAGCGTACGTCATATTTTGGTTGTTTTCTGCAATGGTAGGATTAAATGATGGGACGCATTGGAATTAATGCAAGAAAAATAAACCAAGTCAAAGTCGTTAGAACACTTTCAAAACCACTCGGTTTCTTTTCAAAAATAACTTTTAAACGCGGAGCTTAAGCCACTCCTTTTAAAAGCTATCTCGTTCCATCGATTATATCAAGTTCACTACGTTCACGGTTTCGCCAAAACCATTCGTAGCCCTCCGTCGTTTCACATGAATAGTCAATAGTATTCAAGCTATATATGTTGGCCAAAGTCAAGGCATAGTGATTGGTAGCTATTGGGTATTCATGTGCAGCATAGATAGATGTGTTGGTTTGGGGCAGTCGTTCTACCATTTTGGCCAAAGTCAAGGGTATGTGCGGGTGGGCTCAAATTAACCTGGAGAATAACGAGTAGAACTTGACATGTGACTTATGATATTTTGGCCAAAGTCAAGGTCATAAGAGCATGAGGCAAAAATCCACATCGGGAGTTTCAAAAGAACTGAAACTTGCTAGCGCTGCATACCATTTGGAGTGTGATGATTCTGGTAGGATTCCTTCAGTTTTGTCACGCAATGATATTTGGATCCCGATCCTACTGTGAGTATATGCTACTCCTTGGGAAATTTCTCACTTAACGATCAATGCTATAAACCAAGTAGGTGTCTAGAAAGGTGTTAGCGGGGCTACGCCCCCAGGGAAAAGAGGTTATTTAATTAAGGAACTTCGCGAAAGCGTTGGAAAACCTCCCTCGAAGTACCGACACCAGCCTGGCCGAACGGTTAAGCAAGTATTGTACGATGAGATTGATCCTGACTAATTCTTCCTTTTTGGTTTGAGGAGGGATTCGAGAGACAGTGGGAGCCATCCTGTTTAGACAAATTAAAAACAACTCTAAACTTGCAAGAGCATCATGCTAAGTGTTTCTTCTCTCTCTCCTAATTGCAGCGACCAAACATAATGACCGGACTTAAGTTACTACTAGATAAAAACATACTGACAGGGCCAAACTACAAAGATTGGCTCAGGAATGTCAAAATGGCAATGACTTATGACAAGTTGGAGTATCTCCTTACCACCAACGCTCCCCCTGTCCCAGGTCCCAAAACCAGCGTCGCGGATAGGGAAATCCGTAAGACCTGGGAAATTGATTGCATGAAGGCCAAGTGCCTCGTGCTTGCCTCTATGGACAATGAACATCAGAGGAGGCACAAGAATATGGACCTCGAATCCATATTTCTCCATACAAAAGAACTGTTTCGAGAGCAATCTCGTATCGCAAGATACGAAGTGTCGAAGAAGTTATTTTCGGCAAGGTTGGCCGTCGGATCATCGGTAGCGGAACACGTGCTTAAGATGATTGGCTTCATAGAGGAGCTCGCGGACCATGGGACCACGTTGGAGAATGAGCTCTATACGGACTTGATTCTTCAGTCCCTTCCTTCCACTTACGCCCAGTTCATCCTGAATTTCAACTTGCAAGAAAAGGAAGTTGAACTTTCAGAGCTCCTCAACATGCTGAGGAGTGCAAAGGGCACCTTACAGAAAGGTAGGGAAACATCCACTTTGTTTGTAGGAGGATCTTCCTCTTCTAGGTCCAAGGCAAAAGCCAAGGGAAAGAAGAAGAAAACCCCCGCTAAACCAAGGGGCGGTGTTAGTAAGGTCCAAGGCAAAAGCCAAGGGAAAGAAGAAGAAAACCCCCGCTAAACCAAGGGGCGGTGTTAGTAAGGTGGATACGAAGGGAAAGGCAAAAGCAACAAAGAAAGCGGGGAAGCTTGTGGATAAGGAAGAATGCTTTTACTGTCATAAGAGTGGGCACTGGAAGAAAGATTGCAGGGCTTGGAAAGCCAGAACACAGGATCTGAAGCAAGTTGCGGCTTCAGCTTCAGGTGTGTATGTTATTGAAAACTGTCTATCAATAAACTCTACTTCCTGGGTATTGGATACCGGATCAGGATCTCATATCTGTAATTCTTTGCAGGCGTTGAGAAACCGTAGGTTTTTGAAGGCAGGTGACATGACCCTCAAAGTTGCAAACGGAGCTAGCATGGATGCTAAGGCCGTGGGGGACTATCACCTGGGAATGTCAGATGGACATGTTTTGGTTTTACGTAATTGCTTTTTTGTACCCAACGCAACTTGTAATATCATTTCTGTATCTTTGATTTCTAAAGAAGGTTATGAATTTGCGTTTGTAAGTAATGTTGTAAACATTCACCTTAATCAAGTTCTGATTGGGTCAGGTACATTAAGCAATGGTATATACGTACTAAACCAACCACAGATTTTCAATGTCCAGAATACACACAAAAGAAAGTCTCCGGAAATAAATCAGACTTTCTTATGGCATTGTAGACTGGGTCACATCAATGAGACAAGGTTGACGAAGTTACATACAGAAGGATAATTGGATCCGTTTGAATATCAATCGTATGCCACTTGTCAATCCTGTCTCAAAGGAAAGATGACAAAGACTCCGTTCACTGGACACGGAGGAAGAGCGAGCTCGCTCTTGGGACTCGTACACAGCGACGTGTGCGGTCCAATGTCTACACATGCGTGAAGCGGTTATTCTTACTTCATTACTTTTACGGATGACTTTTCAAGGTACGATTATGTCTTCTTAATGAAACATAAATCCGAAGCCTTTGGAAAATTCCAGGAATATAAGAATGAAGTAGAAAAATAAACCGGGAAAAGTATCAAGACACTGATATCGGATCGAGGTGGTGAATACTTAAGTGCCGAGTTCCTGGATTACTTAAAAGAGAATGGAATTCTCTCTCAGCTTACTCCTCCATACACCCCGCAACATAACGGTGTATCGGAGAGACGGAACCGAACCCTATTGGATATGGTACGGTCCATGATGAATAACGCTGAGTTACCGCGATCATTCTGGGGATATGCACTAGAATCAGCTGCATACCTTTTGAACCGAGTTCCAATTAAGACTGTGCCTACTACACCATATCAGATGAGGTGTTGGAAGAGACCCTATCTTAATCACATTAAGACATGGGGAAGTCCAGCTTTTGTCAAAAAGCAGCATGCGGACAAGCTCGAGGCACACTCAGTACAGTGCAAGTTTGTGGGATATCCAAAGAACTCCAAGGGATATTTCTTCTATTGCGAAGAGGAACAAAAGGTTTTTATTTCTCGGCATGCCCACTTCTTGGAAACTCAGTTTTTAGAGAATCAGATAAGTGGGAGCGTAATAGAACTGGAAGAAATTCCAGAACCACGAGCTATTACTGAAAGCTTAGTAGAACCAGAGGGTTCGAAAGATCATGACATTCCTGTGCCGCTCCGCAGGAGTAGTAGGCAGTCTCATCCGCCCGAGAGATACTACGGTTTTATAATAGACGGGGATAGAGTGGATTGCATCATTGATTATGATGAGCCGACTAGCTTCCAGCAGGATATTCAGAGCGTTGACTCGGTAAAATGGCTGGATGCAATGCGGACCGAAATGGAGTCCATGTACACCAACAAAGTATGGACGTTGGACATTGCTCCAGATGGGGTAAAACCCGTAGGATGCAAGTGGATCTTCAAAAGGAAGATTGGTGTAGATGGACAGGTTGAGACCTATAAGGCTAGACTTGTTGCAAAGGGTTTTCGTTAAAGACCTGGTTTGGACTATGACGAAACCTTTTCTCTAGTGGCTATGCTGAAATCCATTCGGATCCTTCTTGCCATTGCTGCTTTCCACGATTATGAGATTTGGCAAATGGACGTAAAGACCACTTTTCTAAATGGAAATTTAGAGGAGTGTGTCTATATAGACCAACTAGAGGGTTTCATTTAGAGTGGGAGCAGCAGAAAGGTGTGCAAGTTGCTTAAGTCCATCTATGGACTAAAGCATGCATCGCGGAGTCGGAACATCTATTTTGATGAGACGGTCAAGGAATTTGGCTTTATCAAAAATCCATATGAACCATGCATCTATAGTAGATTTGTAGCGAGAACTGTAGTATTCCTCGTTTTATACGTGGATGACATTCTCTTAATAGGAAATGACATTCCTATGCTACAATCTGTCAAAGGGTTCTTGTCACACAGGTTCTCCATGAAAGACCTGGGTGATGCCTCATACATTCTGGGGATCCGGATCTATCGTGACAGATCCAAGAGGATACTGGAACTCTCACAGTCCAGGTACATCGACACCATATTGAAAAGATTCAGTATGGAAGATTCCAAGCGCGGTAATCTACCGGCTTGTCACGAGATCACCCTCTCCAAAGAGATGTCTCCCAAGACTGATTTGGAAAGGGATCACATGTCTATTATACCCTATGCTTCTGCGGTAGGCTCTATAATGTATGCGATGTTGTGTACCAGACCAGATGTAGCTTATGCACTGAGTGTGGTAAGCCGGTATCAGTCAAACCCTGGGGAGAAACACTGGATAGCAGTAAAGAACATTCTCAAGTACCTGAAAAGGACTAAGGAGATGTTCTTGGTGTATGGCGGAAAAGACCTCCAGATCGAGGCCTTTGCTGACTCCAGCTTCCAGAGTGACAAGGATGATTCCAAGTCCATGTCGGGTTATTTCTTTACCCTTAATGGAGGGGCGGTGTGTTGGAAGAGTTCCAAACAGGAAACCGTTGCTGACTCGACGATGGAAGCGGAATATATCGCTGCTGCAGATGCCGCAAAAGAAGCCGTCTGGATAAGGAAGTTCTTAACTGAACTTCAGGTGGTTCCGTCCATTGTTGATCCAATACCTCTGTATTGCGACAACAATGGGGCTATAGTTTTAGCGAAGGAACCCAGGTCCCATCAGAGATCCAGACACATCTTAAGGCGGTATCACCTGATCAGGGAGATCGTGGGTCGCCAGGAGATCGAGGTTCGGAGAGTTTCTACGGAAGATAACACTGCTGATCCACTCTCAAAGGCCTTACCCCAGACACAGTTCGAGCGGCTGATCGAGATGATAGGTCTTCGATACGCCAGTACATGGCCTTAGTGCAAGTGGGAGATTGTTAGTGTATATGCCCTAGAGGCCATTACTGTATCTTACTAGTTTGTATATTACTTAATGGAAGCTTGGGATATTCACCTTGTATAGACAATCTTGCTCAATATAGTAGTATGCTACTTGGTTTGTTTCTGCTTTATTGTGTACATGTGTTTATTTTAGTATATCACCTATACACATTAGTGGAGCCCTTAGGATCTTTGCTTGATTACCAGCGTTGTGATGGCAGTCACACTCGTGGGGGCTGGGTAATCTATAAGCACATCCTTTTGCAGGTCCCTAGTCGTAGGACTATCGAGACAGGGCATCGATACTCCGGAGTAGACTAGCGTATGCGCTTCTCATCCCAGTGTGGGATACGGTCTGTCCCACAGCCGTCAGTACGTCGTACTTGAGATAGTATGCGGGTGCTCGTTAGGTTACGAGTACACTGGACAGGACTCATCGGGAACTGTTGGTTGGTACTATACCTATCGTCAGTTATCAGTTTCCAGGTGACATGAGTACAGCTTAGTCCGCTGACTTGACACAGTCACTTCGCCTCGAGTGTGTTCCCACTGTACTTTGATTGCTACCCTACCGCGGCTCAAAGGAGTCGTGCAAACAGGTAGTTTTTGGGTGCAGTCCCGAAGCACTTGGAGACAGTGACGGTTAGACAAGATTCGTCTCTCCCGGTATTGGGGGTTGACATTGTGCTGTGTCTAGGAGAGCTATTACACGAGTAGTCCCGGGCCAGGGTAAGCGAGATATACTGGTAGGTTTCCAGTGCTATCTCAGGGTGTTCTGGGCTTCACTCCGACACGACTTGTACCGCTATTAGGGGACTGACGTTTACCGCCCCTTAGACCCGCCATGCGATGTATCAGACGAACAGACCGGACTGTACGGAGATTGTCACATTCAGGCTCAGTAGGAGTTCAGATGGGTTTCACCTCGTCAGTCTTCTTGTCGGCATCTACCTGGGGACCGTTACGCATAGCTAGTGCCGCTTGCGGTCTGTGGTTAAACCCACTGCCAGCGTAGTGTCGAGTCTTTAGAGTCCCACACAGAAAGCTATTCGCCTTTAGGCAAAAGAGTAGAGGTCGCATGGTTTTGCGACAGGTCGCATGGTTTTGCGACAGGGTTCGGTCACATCCGTGCACTTGTGCACGTTTGGTGTCCGGACAGTTAACACTACCGGGCTTTGGTTTAAGCCAGATCCTAGTGTACATTTTGGGATTGGTTTTATCTCGTTTGTATTCGTGTTCCTTCGAACGCGGATGCGGGTGTGTATGCATAGTTGACAGAGAGACAGAGGCAGAGGATTCTCATTGGGGTTGTTGACTGTTGACTGTTGACTATTGACTTTTGGCTAAACCCTAATGAGAATAAGAAACATAATTAACAAAAATATTAATTAAGTATTATGGTGACATGGTTGTTGAGGGGTTGACTTTGTTGACTTGTTGACTTTGTGGACCGGTTGACCAGGTTGGACTAGTTGACCATCATCATAACAATGGCTATCATTTCATGGCAAAGACTTTTGCTTGCTTGTTTGTTTTTGCAAAATGAGTGCATGAAATGATATAGCTATTTTGACTTGAACCATCACATAATACTTGATTACTATTTTTGTTATGATGGTTTTGGATTATGAGAGCTTGGATGGCAAAAGAGTTACTCATTCTCTCATTTCATTTCTCTCTTTTGCTTGGGCTCTCCCTCTTTCTCTTCCTCTTGCTCTCTCTCTAGCTCAAGGCAACACCCTCTCATGAGTTGAGAAATATTGCCTTAGAGATAAAAGAAAACCCATGTCACTTCTCTACTCATCCTAGTTCACAAGGTTTAGCAAACCAAGTGTTCTAGTTTCTTCAAGTTCGAAGAAGAAGCCAAAGGTAGAAGCTTTCAGATGGATCCATCTTCGGCGCAAGGAGAAAACGAGGTGAAGCCGATCCGTACACCGGAAAGAGTTGAAGACGAAAGAGTTCAAGAAAGGTATAACCCCCTAACCGAGTAGGTAAAACTCTTGTTAGGTTTGTTAGTTAGTTGTTTAACAAAGATCCGTATTTTGAGTCCATGTTACCACCTCTTGAAAATCGTTTTTCAACATTTCCGCAAGCCCGTAAGTACCGGGAGAGGTAGCATGGACTTACAGATTTAATTGGAACAAAATTCAAATCATGCAGTTGTCTCCAGTTCATGTCAACTAAATGGAGAGAGGCCAATCAGCATTACTCAACTTAGGAGTGCTTCCAATTATGAGTAACCTGAAAGAGAAGCAAGTTCTCTTATTCATTACTCTTAACTGAATACCATAAATAAGTATCTACATCTTCGATCATCTTGAAGAATCCCGATACTTGCAACTCCTGGTTCTTTACTTTATTCTTATACCTATAACTTCTCAAAACTTAGACCTTGCATTTCTACGAAATACATGTCTAAGAACTAGAGAAGTCATAAGTAAACAGAATATAGTACGAGTACTAACCCCTCTGTCCTCATGGACACTGGACAACATACAATACTCTGTATAAGTCTCTTGAGTCTAATAACTCATTCCCTGTGTGTCATAGGTTGAAAACTGTACTTATGGTTAAGAAGAATTACACCGCTGTTTAATACTCCTTACCTAACCATCCACCGATATAGGTAAATGTCATAAACATAATTTCAAAAAGTTATATCTCACTTTATAAAAATAAACATACAGATATATCAATTTGAAATTGGTGCACAACAATGGATATTCAAAACCAAATATTTGCCGTCCGGCAAACAACACAGGTGATTTCCTCAAATATCACCAATTACAACGAATCCCGATATAATGAGGATGATCACCCAATTCCCAATAACTTACTCCCACTCATCATCTGTAAAACCATACAGATGTGAGAATCACACCTGGTAAATACATACCCTGGAGTAAGTGTCTAATTGGGAAATCAGTTTTCTTTTAACAATACACAGTGTAACTGAAACATAAAAATGTTTTGGAGGGGTATCAGGGTATTCCTAGTAATGCCTCTTCCATTATCAGATTCACATCTGTAACCGTATATTTCTTTGCCATCTCTCCAAATCCCTTTATATGTCTTTAGTCATTACCTTCTGTACACCCCCTTTGTTAGTTATATGTATGCCTTAGAGGCCATTACTGTACATTGGATGTATATTGTAGTGGATGCTGGGTCATATATAGGTAGGACTTTCTTGCTCGACATGATAGTACGCTATCTGGTTGCTCTTTATCTTAACATGTATACTTTCTGTCTCTCTGTTACATGTTGATAAAGCCATTGGGATGTGTACTAGACTTCCAGGACTATGATGCAGATCATACTAGTGGGGCCTGGTGTAACGTTTTGAAAATCGTTTCGGTGAAATTTCGAAAAAACGGTAAAATAAGGGGGGTTTTCTGTAAAAAGTCAAAATGCAAATATCTTTATTATAAAATTAAATATACATATTCTAGCTATGTAATTGCTAGTATTTGGTGTTTATTGAGCCACTGGTGAAATTTCAAATTTTCTGAAAAATTTTCCGAAATTAATTATTTTAATATTATTTTAAGCCGTCACTAATATATTTAATTAGGGAAAATTACAAATTGGAATGAGTTGAAACAAATTTTGTGCATCATAAAACTTTAAACAAAATTTTATCATGTGGTTTTTGAAATAAAATGGTTTGCCAAAACGGTTTTAGAAAATATGAAAGAAAAAGGCTTATTTTGTGAAAATAAAAGGGTTTTGGTGCATATTGAATTGGTGTTTGGTGTTCTTTGCCTCACACACACACCCTCTCTCTTCTCCCCACTATGTGGCCGGCCCTTTTTGACAGCCCTCTCCCGCTTTCTCTCTCCAATCACCTCACTTTTCATTACTTATAAAATGAAATAAAAAGAAAATGAGAAGAAGAAAGATGTATGGGTTGGGTTGACTTGGATTTTCTTTGACTTAGCATTTCACATACCTCACCCTCTCACTCCTCTTACTCTCATTTCAGCAGCAGCCCTCCCCCAAATCCAACTCAATTTTTGCATCAAAAATCCACAAAAATGCTTTAAAAACCATATAAATTCAAAGCTAATTCCAATTCCAAGACCTACCCATTATTTCTTGTCCAAGCTAGCATGGATCTTGAAGAAAAAGAAGCATTTTGGAGGCTTGGTTTTCATTCTTGATCTCTTGATTTTTTTTTTTGAGGTAAAATTCTTAACCTAAAGGCTAAATTGTTGGTTTGACTATGTTAATCTAATTTATTCAAGTGTTAATTTGGTTGTGATTGCTAGTTTAGAAAATTCTAGAAAAGGGTTTAAATTTTTATTAGGTTTGTTATCATTAGATTGTGGTCTTAATGAGTAGATTAATATGTTATTGTTATGTAAAACTTAATCTTGTTGCATCTTGCTAATTGCTACTTTTAAATTGTCTAAATTGCATAATATTGCAAACTAGGTTTTTAAAATTGGTTAAATAATTGGGTTTAAAAATCTAATTAGGGTATTCATGGCATTATTAACATTTTAAAGTGTAGTTTAATACTTTAATTCATGAAAATCCAAGCTAGATTGTAGTTTGTGTATTTTTGCTATAAAATTGTTAAAATTTGGGCATATTGTAAACTAGAATTTTGGAAATTATGGAAATTTATGCGAATAAATTATAGGAATGGTTTATATGACTTTGTTGTGATATTTAGTCAATATTGTGGACGCTAGATTCATTTAAACATCAAGATGTTGTATTAAAGCGGTTAATTTTGCTTATTAGGTTTTCAGAAAAATAGCTTTAAAGCGAATTTGAAGTTTTGGTGATTTTAACCCTATTTTATATATATAATTAAGGTTTTGTGAAACCATGATTGATACGTTTGAGTTTTTCTCGATGGTTTGGCGTTTGTACGCCGACGTCGAGGGTTTTTCGGTTGATTTGTGAAAGCAACCATAGGTTTTGACTTATGTGGGATTCGTGTGTCGTTTTGGTCATGAGTCGGATTTTAATGCGATACGATGCGTTATGATATGTAGGTACCCCCATGTGGACTTCGAGACGACAAGCAAGCGCGTGGCGACGTCGGCACCAGCAAGCGAGGACCAGGTGAGTAGATTTATATCTACGGGGAGAAGTCGGGTGGATGGCGTATAGCACCCCCGCAGTCCGTGGTGGTGTATACGGATGCGTATACCCACCAACAATTATTATATGTTATTTAGGATTAATAACGATGTTTAGGATGGATATTGGTGTGTTGGATTATTTTAGTGTTGCGAACCTTAAGGTAGGGTTACACTACACATACACACATACATACTTGCATACATTTCTTTTTATATGTGCTCATGGGATTCTTTATAGTTATGTGTTCACATGGGTATGGGACTATGTGTTCACATACGGATTTGAAGATGATACTTGGGATTGAGCTGAGTCGATGGGATTTGTTTTGTGGTTGTGATATCGGTGATATGGCAGGATTCGTACTTGAGGTACGTCCTGGTGTTATAGCGGATCTTGGGGCGGCGATACGGGTGAATAGTGTTATAAATAAAATGGTCGACATGTGATCGTGATATGTGGCTTGATATGCTAGGATATTGATATTAGGCCGTATCGGGCGATGTATACCCCTTGATGATGATATATGCTGACGATATCGGTTTGTATGAGATTGTCGATCAGTAGTCAGATCATGAGTATATTGAGGATATTAGTATTGTACTAGACATAGGTCAGTACCCTAGACTATGATCTTGGATAAAGAGGATACCAGAGGAATAGTGTGAGGAATATGATATTGACCCGTACCCAGATTTGGGGATGCCGTACGATGGATTTACGTACGAGCTATATTTTGATGATTGATCCGCACTCTTGACTTGGGATGTCTGGTTATAGATATGGTATCGGATATGATATTATTGAGGCGGGATCACCGACTAATATATATATATATACAGGTATGTATATGTATCGACTCAGATATTAGGCGGTTTCCTTACCTGCAGCCCAGCTTGTTAACTTAGTCCTTTAGTTTAGTTTAGTTGATTAGATTAGATTCGATTCTTACCTATTTCAAAAACTAACGAATCGTGGGTATTTTAAAAGACAGCCCAAGGGATCCTACGGATATTTCAAAAGACGTATCTTTCCATAAAAACACCGTAGCCCCTATTTTCAAAACCCCATGATTCGTGTTATTTCAAAAGGCACCATTTGTAGGATTTATATTAGGGTAATGCAGATTAGTTATCGTTGTGTTTAGTATTTAGCTCCCGCGCATTATTACTGTTCGCTCCGCATCGCATATTTACATTGTTATGTCATATTGCATTGTTGACATTATGCTGTTAGGACACCAGCACCATTACCGATGATGCGTATGTACCACATACACCTACTTTCCGGCTCACACACATCTTCATCAGTAATTGCCATGCCACGTACACCTTAGAAAATATTATTGCTTAACTTAGCTTGATAGCCAGTAGTTTGACATAATATTAGTGTACATACCTTATATGCCAGCTTAGATATTGTAGTTATTACTTGTCACTTCATGCATACTGTTATTCATTCTCATGCTTATATTCATGGTTTTACATGCTATTGACGATTCGATTTCCATGATATTTTCTGGATTTGGAGGAAAACCGCAAAACATATATAAACTGCTTCTCTCTTTTTAAATAAAAATGCGGTTTTCCCATGATGTATGAGTAGTCCACCATGAGTTTGCTGATGGATTTCGAGACCCGATTCGAGGAGTTGGATGAACCGTTTCGGGTACATGGTGGGCGCGGTAAGGTACCCCGGGGCAAGAAGCTCGTGGTGATGACGATGAGCCTGGCAGGGGGAGACTACATACCGGTGATTTTACCCGACGCGTCGGATATCCGGAGGATACCGTCGTGGTCTTAAGATGGATGGTAGGGGCCGGTCTGGACTGACGGTGCCCTAGATATTGAGATTGAGACATTGAGATTTCGAGATATTGAGGTACAGAGATTTGATGATACAGGCCAGTCCGGATAGCCGGAGCCTGAGGTTTTGAGACATTGAGATTTATGTTTTTTGTCGATGCTAGACACTGTTGATGCTGATTTCATTTATGATAACTCATTTTAAAAATACAAAGGAAATCTCACTAATTTATGAAAACAGTTTCTTCATTTACATGTATTCTGTTTTCATGCATTCATACATCATTCATATGATATATTGCTACCTGAGGCACTGACACGGGCACATGAGATCACACTCGGGTTAAACATTACCCTAGCCATTGTTATAGACTGCATGTTATTCATATATTTGAGGATATATATTGATCGTATGACCTAGGATTGCGTCATACATGCGATTCCTGTTCGTAGATGTATTCTATTCACGAGTTGGCAACTCACCCCCGTTGTGCCCAGTTTCTTGCCGGTTTTGCCGTACAGGTTCATTACGGCTTTGCTGGCACTGTTTCTTTCGGGTGATTTGCTAGTAGGTGGGTTTACTTGTATCGTACCCCCATTATATATCTTGTATATTATTATTCTGTTGTATTTAGAAGTTCCATCAACCAAACATGTATTTATTTTTGAGATAGAGACCAGTGATGTTATTCTTTCGACCTTAGAGTCGCGCGTATATTTCTGCGGATTTCTTGTGGTTTTGAGTTTCCTTTGAGTTTTTGATCCTCGCCGTAGGCGTTGTATATTATATTGCTTGTGTGGTTGTGACCGTCGATTGACGAAGAGCTAGCTCCCGCTTGGGGATGCCTTTTATTGATTTCGTATACTATTCATGTTGTATCCCGTTTAGGAGCTAGTATTTACAAAGGAGACTCTGCCGAAATTTTCAGTAAATTTTTGATGTTTTTAAAAAACTGCATAATTCGGCTTATGCTATTGAAACTTCTTGCTTTAAGTTGGTTTTTCCTGCACTCTACATCTTTTCTTGGTTTGGATTTCTGGGTTTTCGGTTTACTTAGATTACGTACGCCTCGAGACGTTCGTAGTTTAAGTGCCGGTCATGTTCCGTACTTCGGGTCGTGACAAAGTTGGTATCAGAGCGTTAGGTTTTACCTTCGGAGCGTAGGATGACCCTTGGTTGATGGAATAGGTGACTAAAGTAGAGTGACGTACCGTAGGTATGTTCCGCGGCGTATTTACGATACGCTACTCCTCTTAAGAAGCCTTAGGATGTGCATTTCTTTGCTCAGTATTATATTCATTCCGATCTAGCCTCATCAGTACCAGTTATGGTTTTGCTACCACGATTACGGGCAGGGAGAGCTACAGCTAGAGTTGCGGTCAGCACGAGCTCGTCACGAACGAGGACTGACCAGGGCGAAATTCCGGCAACACACGATTGCAGAGATGTGTCTTTTTACTATGTTTCCGCGCCACGAGCGTTTGGCGGATCGCCTTTATGAGGTTACTCGGATGTGCGGATCGACACTAGAGGATTGAGCCAATGATAGAGGCCAGCCAGATTTTGATGACCGTTGGTGTATTGCTTACTCATGATGATTGAGGCACTGTTCAGCGTGCAGACGAGTGAGCCAATTGTTGCTGCGAGCGACGAGATATCGCCCTATATGTTGGAGCTATTGCAGTACAAGTTGTACTAAGAGATGATAGAAGGTCGCCAGTCACCCGAGGATGAATGACTAGGACAGGTGGTTCGTTCGTCTACCCCGATGCGAGGTCATCAGATAGATTGATTCCAGCTAGAGACGACTTCACGCGGAGATGTTGAGAGTCGACAGAAACGATCGAATGTCAGAAACCTATTATTCCAAGTTTAAAGTAGTCGGAAAGACATGCAGGCAATTCTATGGTCCCTCTAGAAGAATGAAACCCTAACTCGACTTAATGACCGTGTGAAAGCCTTTGAACCTTAGGGTTTGTGGCAGTTCCGCGGCGCCATTAGTGAGGCTTGGGTTTGCCCTTCTACGGCTGGACCACCGATGCTGTGGTATGTACTCGATACTATTAAACTGTGCCCAAGAGGTTGAGCTTTTAGGGGATTATGAAGTTTTGACGACTCGATCGGATGGCTCGACTTAATTCGGATGCTAGGTGGTCAGATGCATTTCTTGGGAGACTCCCGATATGAGGATAGCCGTTGGAGCTCAGTCCATGTAGCCACGATGAGACGAGTCCGAAGCAGTCGATATTAGAGAAAGTGGAGTAAAGAGGTCCGTACAAGATCTAGATAAGACGACGTTCCACTCCGCCGACATCAGAGATGCGATACGCATGCCGAGACAGAGTACTGGATATACCTTTCAGAAGGAGTCGCGATGGGTATGCAGCCGTTTCGGAGCAAGATGCAGATATAGGAAAGGACGATGACTTCAGGACTGTTGGCCCGAGATTCTTAGAGGATGCGCTTGAGCGGTACTATGCCGCCATTATTGATTTCAATGTTTTTAGTGATTTATTCGAATGATTTGATTTTGATGATTGAGGATTTACGATCCTTGCACAGTGTTGCACTTGATATCGTTTTCGTGCTTGGGTTTCACATGTTTGTGATTTTACGGTTTTAGACATTTGAGTTGATTTTGTGCGTATGCACGCACACGATTTGGTTCCTGCACTCTGTATAGTTTATATATGCTTGCAGTGCAGTGATACGCCTTTTGTGCACTTAGATGCATTGGACTTTGATTTCGATGGTGATGTTCGATATTTGTTTTGTGCACCTTGTGCACCTGATTTGATTTTGCGCATGTTCGGCGCTTGATATTGGATTTCATGATTTCGTGCATGATGGATGCACCTGCCTTGGATTTTCGCACATGTTGAGCGCATGTTTTGAGATGTGATTTTGGTGCACAGCAGATGCACTAAATCGAGATTTTTCGTGCATGTCAGATGAACCTGATTTTGCTGTCAGGCACACATGTTGCCTACGACAGATGTTTCGTGCACACCCGATGCACTTAGATGTTGTTTCTGTGCATATATATGGTACATATTTGGATTTTGATTTCCGTGCGCACCAGACGCACGTAGTATTCATACACATATTTTGGGATTGATTTTTCTTATAGAGCGGTACGTTTTTATGATATTTCTATGTGTTTTCGTACTGAGCAGGACTAGTCAGAGGACAGTACCTGTATATATTTTACATGCATTGATAGTTATTGAAGGGATTTCCAAAAAGCAAGCTATAGCCTCATATTTACCTACGTGTCTGATATGACACGAAATGTTTAAAACAAGGAGACCCTTCTAAATTGTTTCCAAAACGGCGGAACGTACATTTCAAACAAAGGTATATATGTATATAGTTATTTTCTTATGATAGATGTCCGCCACTGTGCAGTGTTATACGCGTTGCACAGCGACTTAAAGGATTTGGCATTGATGCCTTCCCCATGACTCCGATGATTGTGGGATGCTTGACGGAGTTTTGATTTGAGTTATATGCTCATTGTTCATGCGCATGCGCTGCGCTACGATTTGTTTTATGTATTTACGATTTCGGAGCCCCGACGACTTGATGGTTTTGCTTAGATGTTTTAGTATTTGGGGGGAGTTTTAATTTAAATTCGGGGACCAAATTTCTTTAAGGGGGGAAGATTGTAACATTTTGAAAATCGTTTCGGTGAAATTTCGAAAAAACGGTAAAATAATGGGGGTTTTCTGTAAAAAGTCAAAATGCAAATATCTTTATTATAAAATTAAATATACATATTCTAGCTATGTAATTGCTAGTATTTGGTGTTTATTGAGCCACTGGTGAAATTTCAAATTTTCTGAAAATTTTTCCGAAATTAATTATTTTAATATTATTTTAAGCCGTCACTAATATATTTAATTAGGGAAAATTACAAATTGGAATGAGTTGAAACAAATTTTGTGCATCATAAAACTTTAAACAAAATTTTATCATGTGGTTTTTGAAATAAAATGGTTTGCCAAAATGGTTTTAGAAAATATGAAAGAAAAAGGCTTATTTTGTGAAAATAAAAGGGTTTTGGTGCATATTGAATTGGTGTTTGGTGTTCTTTGCCTCACACACACACCCTCTCTCTTCTCCCCACCATGTGGCCGGCCCTTTTTGACAGCCCTCTCCCTCTTTCTCTCTCCAATCACCTCACTTTTCATTACTTATAAAATGAAATAAAAAGAAAATGAGAAGAAGAAAGATGTATGGGTTGGATTGACTTGGATTTTCTTTGACTTAGCATTTCACATACCTCACCCTCTCACTACTCTTACTCTCATTTCAGCAGCAGCCCTCCCCCAAATCCAACTCAATTTTTGCATCAAAAATGCTTAAAAAATCATAGAAATTCAAAGCTAATTCCAATTCCAAGACCTACCCATTATTTCTTGTCCAAGCTAGCATGGATCTTGAAGAAAAAGAAGCATTTTGGAGGCTTGGTTTTCATTCTTGATCTCTTGATTTTTTTTTTTGAGGTAAAATTCTTAACCTAAAGGCTAAATTGTTGGTTTGACTATGTTAATCTAATTTATTCAAGTGTTAATTTGGTTGTGATTGCTAGTTTAGAAAATTCTAGAAAAGGGTTTAAATTTTTATTAGGTTTGTTATCATTAGATTGTGGTCTTAATGAGTAGATTAATATGTTATTGTTATGTAAAACTTAATCTTGTTGCATCTTGCTAATTGCTACTTTTAAATTGTCTAAATTGCATAATATTGCAAACTAGGTTTTTAAAATTGGTTAAATAATTGGGTTTAAAAATCTAATTAGGGTATTCATGGAATTATTAACATTTTAAAGTGTAGTTTAATACTTTAATTCATGAAAATCCAAGCTAGATTGTAGTTTGTGCATTTTTGCTATAAAATTGTTAAAATTTGGGTATATTGTAAACTAGAATTTTGGAAATTATGGAAATTGATGCGAATAAATTATAGGAATGGTTTATATGACTTTGTTGTGATATTTAGTCAATATTGTGGACGCTAGATTCATTTAAACATCAAGATGTTGTATTAAAGCGGTTAATTTTGCTTATTAGGTTTTCGGAAAAATAGCTTTAAAGCGAATTTGAAGTTTTGGTGATTTTAACCCTATTTTATATATATAATTAAGGTGTTGTGAAACCATGATTGATACGTTTGAGTTTTTCTCGATGGTTTGGCGTTTGTACGCCGACGTCGAGGGTTTTTGGGTTGATTTGTGAAAGCAACCATAGGTTTTGACTTATGTGGGATTCGTGTGTCGTTTTGGTCATGAGTCGGATTTTAATGCGATACGATGCGTTATGATATGTAGGTACCCCCATGTGGACTTCGAGACGACAAGCAAGCGCGTGGCGACGTCGGCACCAGCGAGCGAGGACCAGGTGAGTAGATTTATATCTACGGGGAGAAGTCGGGTGGATGGCGTATAGCACCCCCGCAGTCCGTGGTGGTGTATACGGATGCGTATACCCACCAACAATTATTATATGTTATTTAGGATTAATAACGATGTTTAGGATGGATATTGGTGTGTTGGATTATTTTAGTGTTGCGAACCTTAAGGTAGGGTTACACTACACATACACACATACATACTTGCATACATTCCTTTTTATATATGCTCATGGGATTCTTTATAGTTATGTGTTCACATGGGTATGGGACTATGTGTTCACATACGGATTTGAGGATGATACTTGGGATTGAGCTGAGTCGATGGGATTTGTTTTGTGGTTGTGATATCGGTGATATGGCAGGATTCGTACTTGAGGTACGTCCTGGTGTTATAGCGGATCTTGGGGCGACGATACGGGTGAATAGTGTTATAAATAAAATGGTCGACATGTGATCGTGATATGTGGCTTGATATGCTAGGATATTGATATTAGGCCGTATCGGGCGATGTATACCCCTTGATGATGATATATGCTGACGATATCGGTTTGTATGAGATTGTCGATCAGTAGTCAGATCATGAGTATATTGAGGATATTAGTATTGTACTAGACATAGGTCAGTACCCTAGACTATGATCTTGGATAAAGAGGATACCAGAGGAATAGTGTGAGGAATATGATATTGACCCGTACCCAGATTTGGGGATGCCGTACGACGGATTTACGTACGAGCTATATTTTGATGATTGATCCGCACTCTTGACTTGGGATGTCTGGTTATAGATATGGTATCGGATATGATATTATTGAGGCGGGATCACCGACTAATATATATATATACAGGTATGTATATGTATCGACTCAGATATTAGGCGGTTTCCTTACCTGCAGCCCAGCTTGTTAACTTAGTCCTTTAGTTTAGTTTAGTTGATTAGATTAGATTCGATTCTTACCTATTTCAAAAACTAACGAATCGTGAGTATTTTAAAAGACAGCCCAAGGGATCCTACGGATATTTCAAAAGACGTATCTTTCCATAAAAACACCGTAGCCACTATTTTCAAAACCCCATGATTCGTGTTATTTCAAAAGGCACCATTTTTAGGATTTATATTAGGGTAATGCAGATTAGTTATCGTTGTGTTTAGTATTTAGCTCCCGCGCATTATTACTGTTCGCTCCGCATCGCATATTTACATTGTTATGTCATATTGCATTGTTGACATTATGCTGTTAGGACACCAGCACCATTACCGATGATGCGTATGTACCACATACACCTACTTGCTGGCTCACACACATCTTCATCGGTAATTGCCATGTCACGTACACCTTAGAAAATATTATTGCTTAACTTAGCTTGATAGCCAGTAGTTTGACATAATATTAGTGTACATACCTTATATGCCAGCTTAGATATTGTAGTTATTACTTGTCGCTTCATGCATACTGTTATTAATTCTCATGCTTATATTCATTGTTTTACATGCTATTGACGATTCGATTTCCATGATATTTTCTGGATTTGGAGGAAAACCGCAAAACATATATAAACTGCTTCTCTCTTTTTAAATAAAAATGCGGTTTTCCCATGATGTATGAGTAGTCCACCATGAGTTTGCTGATGGATTTCGAGACCCGATTCGAGGAGTTGGATGAACCGTTTCGGGTACATGGTGGGCTCGGTAAGGTACCCCGGGGCAAGAAGCTCGTGGTGATGACGATGAGCCTGGCAGGGGGAGACTACATACCGGTGATTTTACCCGACGCGTCGGATATCCGGAGGATACCGTCGTGGTCTTGCGATGGATGGTAGGGGCCGGTCTGGACTGACGGTGCCCTAGATATTGAGATTGAGACATTGAGATTTCGAGATATTGAGGTACTGAGATTTGATGATACAGGCCAGTCCGGATAGCCGGAGCCTGAGGTTTTCAGACATTGAGATTTATGTTTTGTGTCGATGCTAGACACTGTTGATGCTGATTTCATTTATGATACCTCATTTTAAAAATACAAAGGAAATCTCACTAATTTATGAAAACGGTTTCTTCATTTACATGTATTCTGTTTTCATACATTCATACATCATTCATATGATATATTGCTACCTGAGGCACTGACACGGGCACATGAGATCACACTCGGGTTAAACATTACCCTAGCCATTGTTATAGGCCGCATGTTATTCATATATTTGAGGATATATATTGATCGTATGACCTAGGATTGCGTCATACATGCGATTCCTGTTCGTAGATGTATTCTATTCACGAGTTGGCAACTCACCCCCGTTGTGCCCAGTTTCTTACAGGTTTTGCCGTACAGGTTCGTTACGGCTTTGCTGGCACTGTTTCTTTCGGGTGATTTGCTAGTAGGTGGGTTTACTTGTATCGTACCCCCATTATATATCTTGTATATTATTATTCTGTTGTATTTAGAAGTTCCATCAACCAAACATGTATTTATTTTTGAGATAGAGACCAGTGATGTTATTCTTTCGACCTTAGAGTCGCGCGTATATTTCTGCGGATTTCTTGTGGTTTTGAGTTTCCTTTGAGTTTTTGATCCTCGCCGTAGGCGTTGTATATTATATTGCTTGTGTGGTTGTGACCGTCGATTGACGAAGAGCTTGCTCCCGCTTGGGGATGCCTTTTATTGATTTCGTATACTATTCTTGTTGTATCCCGTTTGGGAGCCAGTATTTACAAAGGAGACTCTGCCGAAATTTTCAGTAAATTTTTGATGTTTTTAAAAAACCGCATAATTCGGCTTATGCTATTGAAACTTCTTGCTTTAAGTTGGTTTTTCCTGCACTCTACATCTTTTCTTGGTTTGGATTTCTGGGTTTTCGGTTTACTTAGATTACGTACGCCTTGAGACGTTCGTAGTTTAAGTGCCGGTCATGTTCCGTACTTCGGGTCGTGACACCTGGGTAGTCCATGAGTACATCCTTCAATGTTCCTAGTCGTGGGAATATCGAGACGAGGCATCGATATTCCAGAGTAGACTAGCGTATATCTTCTCGACCCATGTGATAGGTGATGGATGATCCCATATCCATTGGTTTTTGACATCAGAGATGGTATGAGGGTGTTCAGTGGAGACTGGGTACACTGAACGAACTCGCCGAGAACTCCCAGATGGTATTATACCTCACGTAAGATGGCAGTTCTCTGGTGACACTGGTACAGCTTAGTCTGTTGACCCGAGATCGTCATAGAGTCTTGTGTGCTTCCCACTGTGCTTTGATTTCCACCCTACCACGGCTCTACTGAGTCGTGCAAACAGGTGGTTTTTGGGTACAGTCCCGATTCACATGTAGGGAATGAGCGATAGGAGGGGATTCGTCTCTCCCGGTATTGGGGGTTGATGTTGCGCTATGCTCGACTGGCCATAACTGGAAATCCCTGGCCAGGGTTGCAGTGATCTACTTGTAAGTGTTATCAGTAGTTTCACACATGTTATGGACCTCACGTCAGCATGACTTATCAAGCTATTGGGGTCTGACGTTTACCACCCCTAGGCGAGATATGCGACATATCAGACGAATAGATCGGACTGTACGGTAAGTGTTACTGGTTGGATTCACAGGAGTGTGAGCGGGCTTGCTCGTCGATCTTCTGATCGCTCAATACCCGGGTGGCCGTTACGTTTAGCAGACCGCTTGCGGCTTGTGGGTGTTTGATATTATCATCATCTGCTGCCGGCGTATTGACGAGTCTTTAGAGTCCTACACAGAGGCTTCCTGGCTCAAGCGAAACGAAATAGGAGCGCATATGAGATATGTGCAAGACCGAGAATAATGCGTGTATGTGATACCGTATTACATTCTCGCGATGAATGTATCGATTGGTTGTATGCGATATAACCTAGATATCGAATCGAAGATTGATTCGATAAGCCGATACATTGGATACTAGTCGGTTATATGCGATATGACCGGATCGTTAAATCAAGTATTGATTTAATGATTTAATGTATAATTATATATTTGATATATTACTTTGCATTAACTAGTATTGGTTCACTTTAAAAGGATTTTCTCACTTGAAATGCACATTGTATATGTGATATATTTTTGTGCACATGATTGTATCATGTTTGATGATACATGCTAACTTGGGTTTGTGTAAAAGGATTAAACCATGGTTATGTAATGGTTAGGGTTTTCATTTTCTTATCTATTTATTTATTTATTTATTTTGGCAAAAGATAAAGATAAAATGGTGGCTTTCTTTGTTTGTTGTTGAAGCTTCATGAAGCTTTGACTAAGTGACCATTTTGTCTTCATGCTTAACCCTAACCATTCAAACTAACCATAGTTCATTCTCTACACTTGACCATGGTTGATATATGATAAGTATTCATTTTATTTTCTTTTTGGAATAACACTTATCATATTATCTTCTTCTTCTTCTCCTTCTTCAACATGAAGAAAGCTTGCCTCCATCAATGGCAACTAGTGAAAAAGAGTGAGAAATCCAATTCTAAAGTGAACCCACTTCCTATTTCTTCATCCTCTACCTCTTGCCAAGTAGTATAGGGTGTTTTCTTCACAAGTTTCATGACTTGGTGAAGTGGGAGCTTGATCTTGTGATGCCTCGACGTAGATCATCTTCGGCATCGAAGTCGACGACCTAGCCCGCCCATTTCTCCGATGAAACCGATGCTAGAGTCCGGGATCCGATTTGGACAGCGGAGGGACGTCATCACGGAGCCTAGGAGGTGGAGGACTGGATCTACAAAGGTTGTAGCCTCTTTCCTTTTAGATAAAGTTGTTTATTTGCATTGCATCGTCTATAAATCTAGTTAACGATCCGTATTAGGGTTTGTAGGCACATGGAAAATTTTGAATTAGCCCTGTTTGATCTCTTGTGAGACCTTATTAGTGTAACCCTACAGTGGTATCAGAGCCTAGCTAGAGCCTTAGGCGATGCGTAGACGGAGTTAGAAGTCTGATCGAACCGAAACCCAAACTCCAAAATGCTCTCTGGACTTTTTTCAAAAACTGGGTTTTTTCCAGATTAAAAATATGCAGAAAATTCAGCAGGAGATTGTAAGGGTTACTGTGAAATTCGATAGCCTAAATCCTTCAAACCGCCGCGGTTCCGCGGCATAAGCATGGCTTGTGCGGCGGTTCCGCGGCCGTAAGGTCTCCTTGTTCAATGAAATTTACACAGTAATTCTTATTTTGCAGTGCTGGTTTTCCTGGAAATTTTTGATCTGAACTCAAGAGTTGAGTTTTCTGGGTTGTATTGGGGAATCGGTGTTTCGATCGGATTGTCTAATTTTGTCTGTGTGTTTTTTCCGGGTAATTCTAGAATATGTTAAAAAGTTCGGCCGGATATAAATACCCACTTTCTCCCTTGCCGGGAAATTTCCAGGTGTTGGATTTTTTCCGTAGTTTAATGACGTTCTAAGTGGTGCAAGTAACACGATGGTCCCTCTAGAAGACAACAAACCTTAACTCGATTATGTGACCGTTTTGAACTGCCCTTTGAACCTTCGGGTTTGGGGCAGTACGGTATGCCACATGTGAGGCGTTGGCTTGACCCTTCTACGGCTGGACCGTTGGTACTGAGGCATGAACTGAATGTTTTTAGACTTATTTCATGTGGTGAGCTGTATTGGGAAAACCTGGGTGTTCGATTGTTCGATCGGAAAGTTTAGCATTTTCTATTTATCCGGAATGTGAAACAATAATTGGAATCCACAAGTAGTTATGAGATAACTGAATGAATGTTATAAACATAGTATTTTAGTCTCACTTGATCGGTTGCCACGGAATTTTGATGTGATCAAAAGTCCGTCGCAATCACGTAGCGTACGCGGATACTCGCCGGGTAAACTTAATAGACAGCCTCACCCCATAGCCCTGACCAAGTGACTGTAGGAGAACCCCGTCGCCGAAAGCATCCGTTCGGGTGCTCGCGGTAGCGGTGTTCCGCCTTAGTGCACTTTGTCGACGGTATCGAGGGTGCGGCCGCCTACTGAAGTTTGCGACGAGCATTCGATCAAAATGTCGGGAATCTTGTTGAATTGCCCGACTTGATATTGAAAAGAGTTTTCGATAATGAGACTAAAATGCGGGGTTTATAATTGTTAGGCATGCCATGTCTAAGAAATTCATTTGATTAGGCATGCGATGTCTAAAGAGATTGCGGATTCCAACTGTTGTAGTTTTATACTTTCTTTTCTGTGACCGTAAGTGTAATATGTGATATCGCCGGTTTCGTTGCTATATGTCAACGAAAATTGGGATACGCATGTTTACTTACGTTGATGACATGTGATGTTATGTGTTGCTGGATATGTTATATTGGATCGTCGTGTTTGAATAGCCGGGGTTTTTTTTATGTGAGATGAGTGTTTTTCATTTTCATTCATGTAAAAACTTGTATGTAATATTCTTTTATTGGGGCACTTCCAGGTTGCGGATGATGTCACCATTTGTATATTATTTACTTTTCTGCACTAGGATAGACCCAGGGAGGAGGGCACAAGTAACCGGGTTCTAGGGTCCAGTGGGAGACCAACTCGAGGAGTCGAGTCCGGGTCTCCTAACCCTAGAATTGGTATGGTTGCTTCCCGCTCTCGTAGGGGTCTAGGGGTGTGGGATTGGCTATTCATCACGACCGTGGAATCCGTGTTTTATACTGGCTCGTATTGAAAACACGGACGTCCTAGTATATCCAATATTTCATATGATATTTTCTGCTGCGTTATCTGTGATGTGATCATGTGATTTGTTCAGATAGATAAAGTATATAGTATATATGATATATTATATAGACGTTTCTTATGTTTTACACCCGCGCTAGCCCTGCCTCGTTCTGGCGTTAGTTACCTAACCTAACGGTGCAGACGGGACATCGAGGCGAATGCGGATGGCATAAGCGTACGCTATATTTATCTGTGATGTTTAGGTGGACTTAATTGATGGGACATTCATTAATGAGATTAATGAAAGAAAATAAACCTAATTGATGTTGTGGAATCGAATTTCAAAATAAAACAGGTATCTACAGTTCTTGTTTTGCATCGCAGTGTTCATTATAGAACATCCTGCACCTTATTCGATGAGGAAAGGACCGAGATCCCTTCATCGGGAGTGACTCCTTCAGCAATAACTGGCAGATGTTACAACCCTCGGTTTGTCTTTTGATAGCTTCTATAATTTCTGCTTTGCACAGTGATATATATGATATATCCCGCACCTCATTCGACGAGGAAAGGGCCGACGATCCCTTCACCGGGAGTGACCCCTTTAGCAAAACTAGAAAAGCCTCAAAAACATTCCATTTAAAAACCATTTGATTCCGCAACGAGATCAAGTTCAAAGCGTTAAAGGTTTTCTTAAAAACCATTCGCAACCCTCCATCATTTTAGGAAGTAGATTACTTAGTATTCGTGCTACGTTTGTCGACCATAGCCGAGGCGTAGTGTGCGGTAGCTAAGTGATGTCTTCCTACACAGCATATGATGCGATTAGTTAGGACAGTCATGTGACTTTATTGACCTTAGCCAAGGGTCATGTGGGTGGGTCTAATTAATCACGAAATGACGGGTAGAACTTGATTAGTACCTATGATTTGTTGACCTTAGCCAAGGTCATAGGTGCTAGGGGTAAAAACCATTATCGGGAGTTTTAAGTGTTGAAATTTGCAATGAGATTGCATACCTTCTATATAATTGTTGGATCCTGATACCCACTGCGAGTAATTGTTACTCCTGGAAGAGTTTTGCAGTTTACAATTAGCCGATCAAGTAGGTGTCAAGAAAGGTGTCAACGGGGTTACGCCTCTGGGAAAACGAGGTTTACTGTAATTAGGTCCGTACGAAAGCACGGGGAACCTCCCTCAAAGTACCGACACTGGCCTGGCTGAAAGATTGGCGAACTTGTAGAGTGTAATTAATCCCGGCTAGTCTATCCTTTTAGGGTTTGAAGGAAGATTTGATAAAAACAGTGGGAGCCATCCTGATTAGATAAAATATATAACCAATCTAATCTTGCAAGAGCGCACGCAGAGTGTTTTCTTCTCTCTCTCTCCAGGTAGTGACCATATCACGCCTTAATCAAGATAATAATATGGATGTATTGACCAAACCCGCTTGTTATACTGAGCTGGGGAACGTTGGTCCCGCTCCAACATATAATTGTTATAAGACCGAGCAGGAAATAGGGGAATACCAGGATTCCCATGCCGCCCAAACGAAGAAAGTGCATGAGATGCATCTCCTTCGGGTATGTTCATTACAAATAACTGTTTCTCAGTATCCTCTGCATCCTGGGTATTTGATACCGGATCAGGATCCCAGATATGTAATCTGTTACATAGGGCTACAAAAGGGTAGAAAACTGAGAACGGGTGATAAGTTTCATGAGACAGAAAACGGGGCAAGTGTTGCAGCCAAGTCTGTTGGTCACTGTCACCCTGTATTACCAGTACATTGATTCTGAACAAATGTTATTAGATACCGAACCTGATATACAAAATCATATCAGTCTCTTTACAAGTAAAGAAATGATAAAATTTTGTATTGTTGGATAATGTTTTGAACATTTCCTATATCAAAAGTTGATGGTTCAGGCACGTTATCTAAAAGCATTGATGTTCTGAATCAAACTGCAGTTCCTAGTATATAGAACACACACAAGAGGAAGAGTTCAGAAATGAATGAATCCTTCTTGAGGCATTATAGACTAGGTCATATCAATGTGACCCGACTGGCTGAAGTTACATTTTAGATGCATATTTAAATCAGTTTGAATTTACATCTTGTGAAACTTGCCAGTCAGGTCACAAAGATTAGATGACCATAGCTCTGTTTATTGGAAACAGAGAAAGAGTTAGTGAACTCTTGGGACTGATACATGATGATGTATGTAAGGTCTCCTGTCTACACATGCCAGGACCGGTTCTTTGTACTTCATTACATTCTCTGATGATCTCTCAAGATTCAGACATATGTTCCTGTTGAAACATAGGCCCGAAGCTTTTGAGATATTCACAGAATATAAGTTAGAAGTAGTGAACCAAAAACCGGGTATAAGTATTATATCCTATGATGAGATCAGGGAGGAGAATACTTGTACATGGAATTCTTGGATATTCTAAAAGAGAATGAGATTCTCTCTCAGCATTACTCCTCCGTATACACCATAGCACGATAGTATATTGGGGCGGAGCAATTGCACCCTATACAATATGGTGCGTTCTATGATAAGTACTACTGAGTTTCCTATTTCCTTTTAGGGAGTTATGCACTTATAAAGTTGCATACCTATTGAATAGGGTTCGATTCAAATCAGTGCCTACCACTCCATATAAGATATGGTATGGGAAGAGCCTATCTCTTAAGTAAGTTAAGATTTGGGATTGTCCGGCCTATGTCAAAAGCAAAATCCGGACAAGATTGAGGCAAGGTCAGTTCTGTAGAACTGGAAAGGTTCCAGCTATACAAAACTGCAGCTGATGATTTGACAGAACCAAAGGATTCAATAGTTCCCGACGAACCTCAGCCTCTCCGCCGATCTAGTAGGGTTCCTCATCCGCCTGAGAGATACCTCGGTTTCTCGATGACAGTGGGAGCGAGGACTGCATCATGAGATGATGACCCAACTAGATTCGAGCAGGCCATCGAGAGTAGGGACTCTGTAAGAATAGCTGGATGCTTAGCGATCTGAGATGGAATCCATGTACACCAACAAAGTATGGACTTTGGTTGCAATATCTGAAGGGTTAAATCCCCATCAGGAGCAAGTATATCTTGAGAAGATTACTTGGTGTAGATGGAAAGGTTAAGACTTTCAAAGCTAAACTTGTTAAAGGTTTTCGCCATCGACCAGGCGTGGAGAATGATGAAACCTTTTCAGGGACTATGCTTAAGTCCATCTAGATCCTACTTGCCATTGCTACATACCATGACTACGATATCTGGTGGTTGGGTGCCATGACTACTTTTCTAAATAATGATTTAGAAGAGAACGTCTATAAGAACACAGCCAGAGGGCTTCGTAAACAGTGGGAGTAGCGGAAACGTGTGCAAGTTGCTTTACAGAATAAAGCAGGCATCGCTGAGTTGGAACGTCTGTTTTGATGTGGTAGTCAAAGAGTTGACTTCATCAAAATGGTAGATGAACCTTGTATATACAAAAAGGTAGTGGGGAGTATGGTGGCGATCCTCGTAGAGTACATGGATGACATACTCTTGATAGGGAAGAAGTTTCCTATGCTACAATCGGTCGATCTCTTCTTATCACATAGATTCTCCATATAGGATCAAAGTGATACCTCCTAAATCCTGAGTTTTCATCTATGAGATAGATGTAATTGGATGCTAGGATTCTCACTAGATGTAGTGAGATGGTATTAATCGATCCTGGGAAGAATCACTGGAAAGGTTCCAGGGTGATAAGGATGACTGAATGTCAGTCACAGGCATTGTCTTTACCCTCAGTAAAGGGATGGTATGTTGGAAGATTTCCAAGCTAGATACCGTGACAAACTAGACGATAAAGGCTGGTAACATCGCTATTAAAGATACTACCAAAGAGGCAGTTTGGGTGTATATTGGTTCATAAGATAAACTAGGTTCCTACCATTGTGTGTCAATGGAAGTGTGGCTTTGGCCCGTGAACCACGGTCCCATCAGTGACCCAGACATATTCTGAGGCAGCATCACCTGATCATGGAGATAGTTGATCTCCAGGGTGATCGAGGTTGGGGAGTAGATTCAGAGGACAACACGGCGGATCCACTCACGAAGGCCTTTTCCTAAAGAGAGACTTTTAGGGGATGGTTGAGTATGTGATACTGCAACCACTGCTACAGATGGCCCTAGTGCAAGTGGGAGATTGTTAGTTATATGTATGCCCTAGAGGCCATTACTGTACATTGGATGTATATTGTAGTGGATGCTGGGTCATATATAGGTAGGACTTTCTTGCTCGACATGATAGTACGCTATCTGGTTGCTCTTTATCTTAACATGTATACTTTCTGTCTCTCTGTTACATGTTGATAAAGCCCTTGGGATGTGTACTCGACTTCCAGGACTATGATGCAGATCATAATAGTGGGGCCTGGGTAGTCCATGAGTACATCCTTCAATGTTCCTAGTCGTGGGAATATCGAGACGGGGCATCGATATTCCAGAGTAGACTAGCGTATATCTTCTCGACCCATGTGATGGGCGATGGATGATCCCATATCCATTGGTGTTTGACATCAGAGAAGGTATGAGGGTGCTCAGTGGAGACTGGGTACACTGAACGGACTCGCCGAGAACTCCCAGATGGTATTATACCTCACGTCAGATGGCAGTTCTCTGGTGACACTAGTATAGCTTAGTCTGTTGACCCGAGATCGTCATAGAGTCTTGTGTGTCTCCCACTGTGCTTTGATTTCCACCCTACCACGGCTCTACTGAGTCGTGCAAACAGGTGGTTTTGGGGTACAGTCCTGATTCACATGGAGGCAATGAGCGACAGGAGGGGATTCGTCTCTCCCGGTATTGGGGGTTGATGTTGCGCTATGCTCGACTGGCCATAACTGGAAATCCCTGGCCAGGGTTGCAGTGATCTACTGGTAAGTGTTATCAGTAGTTTCACACATGTTATGGACCTCACGTCAGCATGACTTATCAAGCTATTGGGGTCTGACGTTTACCACCCCTAGACGAGATATGCGACATATCAGATGAACAGATCGGACTGTACGGTAAGTGTTACTGGTTGGATTCACAGGAGTGTGAGTGGGCTTGCTCGTCGATCTTCTGATCGCTCAATACCCGGATGGCCGTTACGTTTAGCAGACCGCTTGCGGCTTGTGGGTGTTTGATATGATCATCATCTGCTGCCGGCGTATTGACGAGTCTTTAGAGTCCTACACATAGGCTTCCTGGCTCAAGCGAAACGAAATAGGAGCGCATATGAGATATGTGCAGGACCGAGAATAATGCGTGTATGTGATACCGTATTACATTCTCGCGATGAATGTATCGATTGGTTGTATGTGATATAACCTAGATATCGAATCGAAGATTGATTCGATAAGCCGATACATTGGATACTAGTCGGTTATATGCGATATGACCGGATCGTTAAATCAAGTATTGATTTAATGATTTAATGTATAATTATATATTTGATATATTACTTTGCATTAACTAGTAATGGTTCACTTTAAATGGATTTTCTCACTTGAAATGCACATTGTATATGTGATATATTTTTGTGCACATGATTGTATCATGTTTGATGATACATGCTAACTTGGGTTTGTGTAAAAGGATTAAACCATGGTTATGTAATGGTTAGGGTTTTCATTTTCTTATCTATTTATTTATTTTGGCAAAAGATAAAGAGAAAATGGTGGCTTTCTTTGTTTGTTGTTGAAGCTTCATGAAGTTTTGACTAAGTGACCATTTTGTCTTCATGCTTAACCCTAACCATTCAAACTAACCATAGTTCATTCTCTACACTTGACCATGGTTGATATATGATAAGTATTCATTTTATTTTCTTTTTGGAATAACACTTATCATATTATCTTCTTCTTCTTCTCCTTTTCAACATGAAGAAAGCTTGCCTCCATCAATGGCAACTAGTGAAAAAGAGTGAGAAATCCAATTCTAAAGTGAACCCACTTCCTATCTTCATCCTCTACCTCTTGCCAAGTAGTATAGGGTGTTTTCTTCACAAGTTTCATGACTTGGTGAAGTGGGAGCTTGATCTTGTGATGCCTCGACGTAGATCGTCTTCGGCATCGAAGTCGACGACCTAGCCCGCCCATTTCTCCGATGAAACCGATGCTAGAGTCCAGGATCCGATTTGGACAGCGGAGGGACGTCATCACGGAGCCTAGGAGGTGGAGGACCGGATCTACAAAGGTTGTAGCCTCTTTCCTTTTAGATAAAGTTTTTTATTTGCATTGCATCGTCTATAAATCTAGTTAACGATCCGTATTAGGGTTTGTAGGCACATGGAAAATTTTTAATTACCCATGTTTGATCACTTGTGAGACCTCATTAGTGTGCCTAGGAACCCTACACCCTTAGGCTAAATGGTTTTCTTCCTTCCCTACCTTTCGGCACCAGCCTATGGTTTGGAAGAAGACTATCCAATAAGCGTAATGGGTTTACTGTCCTAATCCTAGGAGCACTCGCAACCCGAGAGAAGGTAAAGATAAAAGACACCTGAATAAACCTTATTCCTATTTCTCCTGAACCAGAATCCATCCCCGAACTGGAACAAGTTCCTTTCGAGTTCGTATATAACCATATGATGGAGTATCCAAATAACTGTGGATCTTCGTAGTGATACGGAGTGTTCTGGAGAAATACAAAAGTGAAGTAGGAGTGGCGATGAAATACTTGGTTTGGTCATGAATATCAGTCGCAATTTACTTTGCCCTCTTTCTAATCCCTTTATTTATCTTTACTTAATACCTTCTGTACACCACACTTAGGCTAATCAGCTTTCTTCATTCCCTACCGTTCGGCACCTGCCTATGGTTTGGAAGAAGACTATCCAATCAGCGTAATAGGTGTACTGTCCTAATCCAAGGAGCACTCGCAACCTGAGAGAAGGTAAAAGAAAAAGATAACTGAATAGTCCTATTCGTTTTCTCCAGAACCAGAAACCATTCTCGAATCTAGAACAAGTTCCTTCGAGTTCGTATATAACCATACGATGGTTTTATCCAATGGAAGTGGACGTTCGTAGTAATATGGGGTGTTCTGGAGAAAAGGGTAAAAGTAGGAGTGGCAATGAGGTATGCAACTCTGACAATCCAAAAGCCAGTGTTTAAGAAGGTTCGGTTAATTTTGGTCACTGAGTCATAGTCAAGGGTCGGGCCATGGTCGCTGCCAAAGAGAGAGAGAGAAAAGAAACACTCAGCGTGCACTCTAACCTAGATCAGAATGGTTGTCAATTTATCCAATCAGGAAACCTCCTACTGTATCGTCAAATTCTCCTCCAAACCTAAAAGAAGGATTAGTCGGGATCAACCGAGGAGTAAACCAACTCATCAGTGGGAATCGGGATCCAACTATCATCGCATGATGACGTGATGGAATCCACTCACGTTATCACACTCCAGAAGGTATGCGCATATCTGGCAAGTTTCATTTTCTTTAGAAACTCCCGATGTGATTTTTATCCCATGCTCTTATGACTTTGACGTAGGCCAACATATCATAAGTCACATGTCAAGTTCTACCCGTCATTATCCAGGTTAATTTGAAACCACCGGTACATACCCTTGACGTAGGCCAAAATAGTAGCACGACTGTCCCAAACTAACGCATCTATCTATGCAGAAGAAAGGTAACAAATAACTACCATACACTATGCCTTGACGAAGGCCAACAAATATAGCATGAATACTAAGTGCTACCCGTCTGAAATGACGGAGGGCTACGAATGGTTTTTGGCGAAAAACCTTTAACGTAATGAACTTGATATCGTTGAAGGAACCGGATAGGATTTTATAAAAATATAGTGGCGAAAACCTTTGCTAAAGAGGTCACTCCCGGTGAAGGGATCTCGGCTCTTTCCCCGTAGAATGAGGTGCAGGATATTCCAACTGAATACCACGATGCAAAGCAAAAGGCAATCGGCTATAGTGAAGTTATTACCCTGACGCAAACTTCTGTCCAAGGGGTCACTCCCAGTGAAGGGATCTCGGCCCTTGCCTCGTCGACTGAGGTGCTGGATATTCATAACCGAATACCACTGTGCAAAACAAAAGAGAACGTCCTTGCAATAACAGCTTTTTGAAAAATGTTCCAACAACATCAGAATAGGTTTGTTTAGCTTGCATTGATCCGAATCAATGCAGTCCCATCAATTGATCACACCAATAAAGAATGAAAATACGATGTACGTATATGCCATCCGCATTCGCCACTGGGCCCCGTCATCACCCGTTAGGTTACTTAACTAACGACAGAGTGGGGACTGGACTAGCGCGGGTGTAAAACATATACAAAATCTACTAGTATATATATCAATATATAATAATCGCTCAAGGTGTGATAAAATGCAACATCACAGAAATGTAATAAGCATCACAGAACAATACAGATAATCTGGGATCCCCGGGTTTCATAGAGCCGCTACTGAAACCCGACGTTCCCCTGGTCGTGTGGATAGCCTGTGTAATGAAATCCTAGACCCCTACGGACGCAGCAAGTTACCTGCCAAAACCTGAAGTGAGGCAGCCCCCTTCAGCAACATGAATGGACCACCCAGCACTTCACGGAATCCGGCAACTTGGGCACCCCTCCTTGGGTCAACCTGTACCCCCTACGAGTGCGGCGAATAGCCGGCCAATTCTAGAGTGAAGCTCCCTCCGTCTCAAAGCCATGAGATGCAGGCCCGTTGCCCTCTAGAAACCGGCTATCCGTGCACCCCACCGCGGGGTAATCCTAGTACAGAAAATAAAATATACAACAGGTACATCGACCTCAGCCCGGTCGTGCCCCAAAAGAATAATATACAAACATGCAGTGACGGCAGTCCACATGTCGGACGCTCGCCCCGCAATATCAAATGTACAAATACAACCAAACTGTACTACCATTGCATCCAGGCTATCCACCACGACAAATCCGCAACATCACAGCACAACACAGAACACCAACGTGAATGTCACGTTCGCAAATCCGTCTAAAAGAATTATAGCAACTAGACAGGATTTACCGATCAAATGACATTCACAGTCGCAGATATAATGTAAATACTGTGAACTACCATGTTTAAAATTTTCGATCGACAAAATTTCCCGAAGTGGACCCCAAGTACAATACTCAATACACAAAATAAATCTGGGCCCAAACAGAATATACCATAAACCCCAATTCCAAGTTTAAAGAGCACTGTAGAAAAATGGTACGGTGATGACTCATTACTGCGGCGGAACCGCGGCCAGAACATGGGTTTGGCCGCGGTTCCGCGGTCCTACTGTAGCATCACCAAACCAAATTTTTACAGAATTCTTAAAATCGCCTGCACGAATTTCTGCAACACTCAAAATAATTTTTCGAGCACAAATGAAAATCGACAGAAACTAATGCTTTTGAAATCGCGATTTTGGAATTTTTGTTCGATCGAAGTTCTAAACACGTTAGAGCAAGCTAGAAAAGGTTAATGGCGTGGCTCTGATACCATGTAAGTCTACGGTAGCGCCTCGGACGCCTCGGCCGTCTGTCCGAGGCCAAAATGCGGAAACAAAAACTTTTCTTTAACTAGAAACCGGCGCTACTGCGGACTATAAACCCGGATCGAACCATTAACCTACTATTAGCAAACTAGAGAAAGGGTAGAGAGGCTATACCGAGCGATTCGTGTTCTTCGGTCTTCGGCCACCATCCCAAGCTCCTCGCGGCATCACTGATCTCCGGTCTTCTCGTCGGAAAGGCACCACATCACCGAGTCTTTTTACGGGCTCCCACCTCTGAACCGAGGCAACTCAGACATGAAGTTGGCTAGCCGACGTGTCCAAGATTGCTGTAGACTGAGTGTAGCATGCTATGTCTCGAGGGGTTGTTTGAAGTTGCCATTTGGATGTGAAGGTGGAGGAATGAACTTTGAAATGGTGCTATGGAAATTTGTGTGAGCCAATGAGATAAAAATCCCTCACCCAAAAATTTGGACAGCCCCCATTCATAGTGGTCGGCCATGCACAAAAGGGAGAGAGGGAAAAGAATAATGCAAAAGAGAAATGAGTGATCATCATGAAGAAAGTCTTTTCCAAAGTCTTTTTCAATCCCATCTCCATAAAGCAAATAATGATGAACAAAACAAATCATAACATGCTAGAACCATCATGAAGCCTCCACCACAAAAAAAAACACCCTCCTTTACAAATTGCAACTTTTGCAAATAAGCCCCTCCCATCAATTTTCAGCCACAGAAAGATAGAAAGGAAAATGGCCGAAACGGAATGCAAACTGGCAACTTCAAAAAAAGTGATCCGGTAATAAATTACAGGAAAACCCCGTGACTTTATATACATACCCGCATTTGTATTCCGACTGAATACAAATGCAATGAGACAAAATCTACACTGTATAATACTAGGATCCGGCTTAAGCCAAAGCCCGCTGGTATTATCCGTCCGAACCATAACACATGCATAAGTGCACGTGTACGTTCGAACCCTGCCATAAATCCATACGGCCTCTACAGCGTTTCTCCTGAAACTTGAGAAACTGTCTGTAGGGGACTCTAAAGACTCGTCAATATTTTAGCTGTGGATTTAACCACTAGCATGTCAGAGGTATTAGTCGTACGTAACGAGCTACCAGGTATTGACCAAAAGGGAGGTCGATGAGTGAAATCATCCTGACACCCTACTGAGCCTGTCAGTGACAATATCCGTACAGTCCGGTCCGTTCATCTATGAGCATCGCATGTCGGGCCTAGGGGGTTGGTAAACGTTAGACCCCCAAAAACGGTACAAGTCATGTCGGAGTGTAGCCCAGAACACCCTGAGAGACTACTGGAATACCTACCTGTAAATCTCCTGCCTTGGCCAAGGACTTCGTGTAATGGCTCTCCTAGACACAGCGGGCCCTCACCCCCAATACCGGGAGAGACGAACCCCTGCAGATCCGCTCACTACCTCCATGTGGCTCGGGACTGTACCCAACTAAAACCTGTTTGCACGACTCTTTTGAGCCATGGTAGGGTAATAATCAAAGTACAGTAGGAACTCACATGAGACAAATGACGATCTCAGGTCGATGAACTAACCTGTACACATGTCACCAGGAAACTGCTATCTGACGTCAGGTATAAAACCAACTAGCATGTTCCCGGCGAGTCATGTCCGGTGTACTCATAACCTAATGAGCACCTGTATACATCTTAGGTGAACCAACAGACACCAATGGCTTGTGAGACCGGCCACCGCCCCTCGTCGGGGTCTCGACTGTATACACTAGTCTAGTCTGGAGTATCGATGCCCTGTCTCGAAAACTCCCACGACTAGGGACCTTTTAAGGATGTGCTTATAGACCCCAGCTCCCATGTATATGATCGCCATCATACTGCTGGCCGTCGAGCAAGAATCCTAAAGGCTCTATCAACGCGCAATAGTGACCTGTAAGGTCACCTAAAGCAGTACACGATGATAAAGATAAACCAGATAGCATATTATCATCTTGAGTAAGATTGTCCTACCGGTATAGGTCCTCTCTCAATCATTGCAATCACGTGCCTGTGATCCAATAATTGACTCTGAGGGCACTATATCCAACATGGATGGCCTGCTGGAAGCTAGTAGGTTCATCATTATCAATGACGCAATCCTCTCTACCCCCGTCAATAAGAAAACCGTAGTATCTCTCAGGAGGATGAGACGTCCTACTACTCCTGCGGAGGGGTGCGGGAATGTCCTGTTCTTCTGGAACTTCTGCTTCTACCAAGCTTTCAGTAGTAGGTTGTGGTTCTGGAATTTCTTCCAGTTCTATTGCGCTCCCACTTGTTTCCTTTTCTAAAAACTGTTGTTCTAGAAAATGGACATTACGAGAAACAAAAACCTTTTGTTCCTCTGCGTAATAGAAAAAATACCCCTTGGAGTTCTTTAGATATCCCACAAACTTACACTGTACTGAGCGTGCCTCGAGTTTGTCCGCATGCTGCTTTTAAACAAAAGCTGGACATCTCTATATCTTGAGATACTGAAGATAGGGTTTCTTCCCACTCCACATCTGATATGGTGTGGTAGACACAGTCTTGGTAGGAACTCTGTTCAAGAGATATGCAGCCGATTCTAGTGCTTAACCCCAGAAAGATCGTGGTAACTCAGCATTACTCATCATGGAACGTACCATATCCAATAGGGTTCGGTTCCGTCTCTCCGACATACCGTTGTGTTGTGGAGTGTATGGAGGAGTAAGCTGAGAGAGAATTCCATTCTCTTTTAGGTAACCTAGGAACTCGGCACTTAAGTATTCACCACCTCGATCAGATCTTAGTGTCTTAATACTTTTGCCGGTTTGGTTTTCTACTTCATTCTTATATTCTCAGAATTTCACAAAGGCCTCGGATTTATGTTTCATCAAGAAAATGAATCTATACCTAGAGAAATCATCCGTAAAAGTAATGAAATATGAAAAACCGCTTCTTGTATGTGTAGACATTGGACCACATACATCGCTGTGTATGAGTCCTAAGAGCTCGCCCGCTCTTACTCCGTGTCCAGTGAACGGAGTCTTTGTCATCTTTCTTTTGAGACATGATTAACAAGTGGCATAAGGTTGATATTCAAATGGATCTAAATATCCTTCTTTATGTAACTTAGTTAACCTTGTCTCATTGGTGTGACCTAGTCTACAATGCCATAAGAAAGACTGATTTATATCTGGAGACTTTCTTTTTAATGTGTTCTGGAAATTGAAAATCTGCAATTGGTTTAACACGTATATACCGTTATCTAGTGTACCGGACCCAATCAAATCATAATTAAAGTGGATGTTAACAATATCGCTTACAAACGTGAAATCATAACCTTTTTTTGATAACAACGATATGAATATAATATTACACGTTAAACTAGGTACACAAAAACAGTTGCGCAAAACCAAAATATGTCCACTCGTCAATCCAAGGTGATAATCCCCTATGGACACAGCATCCACGCTCGCTCCGTTCACAACTCTCAGGGTCATATAACCAGTCTTCAACACTCTACGGCTTCTCAGTGCCTGCAATGAATTGCATATATGAGATCCTAATCCGGTATCCAATACCTAGGAAGTAGATTTGATTGACAGACAATTTTCAATTACAAACACACCTGAAGCCGAAGCCACAACTTGCCTCGGGTCCTGGTTCTTGGCTATCCAAGCTTTGCAATCCTTCTTCCAATGGCCTCTCCTACGACAGTGCAAGCACTCGTCCTTTGCTACTACCGGCACCGCAACCTTTGTCTTTCCTTTGACTCCTACCTTACCAACACCACCTCTCGGTTTGGTAGCGGCCTTCTTCTTCTTTCCTTCGGCCTTGCCTTGGACGTGGAAGAGGAAGCACCATGAACAAACTTAGTGGGTATTTCCCTTGCTTTCTGCAAGGTGCCCTCTGCACTCCTCAACATATTAAGGAGTTCTGGAAGTTCAACTTCTTTACCTTGAATATTGAAATTCAAGATAAACTGGGCGTAGGTGGAAGGAAGGGACTGAAGAACCAAGTCTGTATACAGCTCTTTCTCTAATGTTGTCCCGAGGTCTGTGAGCTCCTCAATGTAGCCAATCACCTTAAGGACATGTTCCCTTACAGATGATCCGATGGCCAGCCTCGACTGAAACAACTTCTTCGAGGTCTCGTATCTAGCTATACGAGATTGCTCTCCATACAGTTCCCTGGTGTGGAGAAATATGGATTCAAGATCCATATTCTCGTGACTCCTCTGATGTTCATTATCCATAAAGGCAAGCACAATGCATTTGGCCTTCGCGCAGTCTAACTCACAGGTCTTACGGATTTCCTTATCCGCGATACTGGATTCTAGACCTGGGACGGCAGGGGCCTTAGTAGCAAGGACATACCCCAATTTGTCATAGGTGATTGCCATCTTGACATTCTGGAACCAATATTTATAGTTTGGCCCTGTCAAAATATTTTTATCTAATAATAACTTAAGGCCCGTCATGTTCTTGGTCGCTGCAATTAGGAGAGAGAGAAGAAAACACTTTAGCATGATGCTCTTGCAAGTTTAGAGTGATTTTTAGTTTATCTAAACAGGATGGCTCCCACTGTTTCTCGAATCCTTCCTCAAACCAAAAAGGAAGAACTAGTTAGGACTATTCTTACTATACAATACTTGCTTAACGGTTCAGCCAGGCCGGTGTCGGTACTTCGAGGGAGGTTTTACGACGCTTTCGCGAAGTTCCTTAATTAAATAACCTCGTTTCCTGGGGGCGTAGCCCCGCTGACACCTTTCTCGACACCTACTTGGTTTATAGCAATTATTGTTTAAGTGAAAGAATCTCCCGATGAGTAGCATATACTCTCAGTAGGATCGGGATCCAAATATCATTGTATGATAAAGCTGAAGGAATCCTACCGCAATTATCACACTCCAAATGGTATGCAACTCTAGCAAGTTTCAGTTTCCTTAGAAACTCCCGATGTGGATTTTTGCCCCATGCTCTTATGACCTTGACGTCGACCAAAATGTCATAAGTCACATGTCAAGTACGATCCATCATTATCTTGTTAATTTGAACCCACCCATACATACCCCTGACGTTGGCCAAATGGCAGTACGATTGTCCCAAACCAACTCATCTATCTATGCAACGGATGAATACCCAGCAGCTACCAAACACTATGCCTTGGCGTTGGTCAAAATACATAGCTTGAATACTACTGAATACCGAAATGAAATGACGGAGGGCTATGAATGGTTTTGGCGAAACCGTAAACGTAGTGAACTTGATATAATCGAAGGAACATGATAGCCTTTTAAAAGGAGTGGTTTAAGCTCCGCAATTACAAATCTGTTGTTTTAAAATAACCGAGTGGCCTCTTTTAAATTGTTCCAACGATTCAACTATGGTTTTTTTCTTTGTTAGTGTATATGCCCTAGAGGCCATTACTGTATCATACTAGTTTGTATATTACTTAATGGAAGCTTGGGATATTCACAGTTGTATAGACAATCTTGCTCAAAATAGTAGTATGCTACTTGGTTTGTTTCTACTTTAATGTGTACATTTGTTTCTTTTAGTATATCACCTATACACATTAGTGGAAGCCCTTAGGATCTTTGCTTGATTACTAGCGTTGTGATGGCAGTCACACTCGTGGGGGCTGGGTAATCTACAAGCACATCCTTATACAGGTCCCTAGTCGTAGGACTATCGAGACAGGGGATCGATACTCCGGAGTAGACTAGCGTATGTGCTTCTCATCCCAGCAGGGGAGACGGTCTGTCCCACAGCCGTCAGTACGTTGTACTTGAGATAGTATGCGGGTGCTCGTTAGGTTACGAGTACACTGGACAAGACTCGTCAGGAACTGTTGGTTGGTACTATACATATCGTCAGTTATCAGTTCCCGGGTGACATGAGTACAGCTTAGTCCGCTGACTTGACACTGTCACTTTGCCTCGAGTGTGTTCCCACTGTACTTTGATTACTACCCTACCACGGCTCAAAGGAGTCATGCAAACAGCTAGTAGTAGGGTGCATTTCCGGAGCACTTGGAGGCAGTGACGGTTAGATAGGATTTGTCTCTCCCGGTATTGGGAGTTGATATCGCGTTGTGTCATGGAGAGCCATTACACATAGTCGTCCCTGGCCACGGCAAGCGAGGTATACTGGTAGGTTTCCAGTGTTATCTCAGGGTGTTCTGGGCTACACTCCGACACGACTTGTACCGTTATTAGGGGACTGACGTTTAATGCCCCCCTAGGCCCGCCATGCGATATTCTCAGACGAACAGACCGGACTGTACGAAGACTGTCATATTCAGGCTCAGTAGGAGTTCAGATGGATTTCACCTCGTCAGTCTTCTTATCGGCATCTACCTGGGGGGCCGTTACGCACAGCTAGTGCCGCTTGCGGTCTGTGGTTAAACCCACTGCCAGCTTAGTGTCGAGTCTTTAGAGTCCCACACAGAGAGCTATTCGCCTTTAGGCAAAAGAGTAGAGGTCGCATGGTTTTGCGACAGGGTTCAGTCACATCCGCGCACTTGTGCACGTTTGGTGTCCGGGAAGTTATTACTAGCAGGCTTTGGTTTAAGACAGAACCTAGTGTACGTTTTGGGATTGGTTTTATCTCGTTTGTATTCGTGTTCCTCGGAATGCGGATGCGGGTGTGTATGCACGGTTGACAGCGACAGAGGCAGAGGATTCTCATTAGGGTTGTTGACTGTTGACTTTTGCCAAACCCTAATGAGAATAAGAAATATGATTAATAATAATATTAATTAAGTTTTATTGTGCCATGGTTGGGTTGAAAGGTTGACTTTGTTGACTTGTTGGCTTTGTTGACCGGTTGACTAGTTTGGACTTGTTGACCATCATCATGACAATGGCTATCATTTCATGGCTATGACTTTTGCTTGCTTGTTTATTCATAAAATACATTAAATGCATGAAATGATATTTCCATTGAAATGAACCATCACATAATACTTGATTACAATTATTATTATGATTATTTTTGGTTTTTGAGAGCATGGTTGCAAAAGTCTTCACTCATTCTATCATTCTCACTCTCTCTCATCCAAGCTCTCTCCAAAGCTCTCCCTCTTCCTCTTGCTCTCTCTCTTACTCATGGTTCTATTGTCTCATGAGTTGAGAAACAAGAACCATTGAGATAAAACCCAAAACATTTCTCTACTCATCCTAGTGTACAAGGTCGAGCAAGCCAAGTATTCTAGTTTCCTCTAGATTGAGGTTGGAGCCAAAGGTAGAAGCTTTCGGGTGGATCCATCTTCGGCACAAGGAGACGACGAGGTGAGGCCGATCCGATCACCACAAGGAGTCGAAGAGAAGGAGTTCAAGTTAAGGTATAACCCCTAACATAGTAGTTAAACTCTTAGTTAGGTTATTAGATAGTTTGTTTAGCAAAGATCCGTTTTTAGAGTCCATGTTACCTCCACCGAAAAAATCGTTTTTCACCATTTCCGCATCCCTGAAAGAACCAGGATGGGTAACGTAGACTTACAGTGGTATCAGAGCCAGGCTAAACACTATCTAACATGTTAGCAAAGTATCTAGAATTTCGATCGGAGAAAAAACCGCAAAACACCCCGAAAAAGTGAACTTTCCGCCGATTTTTATTTCTGTTCAAAAAATAATAAATCATGTAGTAAAAATCGGCTCAGGGTTTTTAAAGAACACCCAAGTAAAACGATCCGGTGACTTGGTCAAAGCGCCGTGGAAACGCGGCATGAGCATGCTCTTGCCGCGGATCCGCGACTGAGTTGACTCGGTCGTGGGTTGTTTTTCCTACAGTGTTCTTATAATGGTGTTTTGTGATTTTTAGGATGGTTTGTTTCTGCCCAGAATTTCCAGAGAACAAATTTGTTTTTGGGGTGGTTACAAATCCGTATTTTGATCGAACTTCTCAAGACTTTGGCTAACGGGTTATATCTGTGATGTGATATATGTATTGAACGTCTGCTAATCGCTATACGTCGATTAGTGGGGGTTATACATATCTGTGATCTGTAATGTTGATGGTATGTGTATATGAATTCATTGGATTGTCGCGGATGAATAGCCGGGGGGTTGTGAAATGAGAGTTTTCTTTTTCTTTCAATTCATGTAATTTGTAATTGATATAATATTATTTTTATGGCCGCACATCCGGGATGAGGTTGTAGCCGCCATTGTATAATTTCTTTTACTGTTTTTGCTCCTAGGATAGACCCAAGGAGGGGGTGCACAAACTACCGGGTAGCTCGAAGTGTCGAGTGGCCTACTCACGTTGTTGAGGGAGGTTGCTTCACTTCGGGTATTTGGCTGGTAGTTTTCCGCACCCGTAGGGGTCTAGGGTGGGGTATTGGCTATTCACCGCGACCGTGTAATCCGCTATTCGTTACAGGCTCATACAGAATGTGGATTCCTAGTATATCCAATGTGTTCATCTGTGATCTGGAATGGCTATCATTGCATCTGACGAATTTATATATCTATATATGATATCTATTTAGGCGTTGCTTATGTTTTGCATCCGCGCTAGTCCAGCCCCCGCTCTGTCATTAGTTAAGTAACCTAACAGGTTATGACGGGGCCCCGTGGCGAATGCGGATGGCATAAGCGTACGTCATATTTTTGTTGTTTTCTGCAATGGTAGGATTAAATGATGGGACGCATTAAAATTAATGCAAGAAAATAAACCAAAGTAAAGTCGTTGGAACACTTTCAAAACCACTCGGTTCTTTTCAAAAACCAACTTTTAAACGCGGAGCTTGAACCACTCCCTTTAAAAGCTATCTCGTTCCATCAATTATATCAAGTTCACTACGTTCACGGTTTCGCCAAAACCATTCGTAGCCCTCCGTCATTTCATATGGGTAATCAATAGTATTCAAGCTGTGTTTGTTGGCCAAAGTCAAGGCACAGTGTTTGGTAGCTATTGGGTATTCATATGCAGCATAGATAGATGCGTTGGTTTGGGACGGTCGTACTGTCTTGTTGGCCAAAGTTAAGGGTAGGTACGGGTGGGTTCAAATTAACCTGGAGAATGACGGGTAGAACTTGACATGTGACTTATGATTTGTTGGCCAAAGTAAAGGTCATAAGAGCATGGGGCAAAAATCCACATCGGGAGTTTCTAAAGAAACTTAAACTTGCTGGTGCTGCATACCATTTGGAGTGTGATGATTCTGGTAGGATTCCTTCAGTTTTATCACACGATGATATTTGGATCCCGATCCTACTGTGAGTATATGCTACTCCTCGGGAAATTTCTCACTTAACGATCAATGATATAAACCAAGTAGGTGTCTAGAAAGGTGTTAGCGGGGCTACGCCCCCAGGGAAAAGAGGTTATTTAATTAAGGAACTTCGCGAAAGCGTTGGAAAACCTCCCTCGAAGTACCAACATTGGCCTGGCTGAACGGTTAAGCAAGTATTGTACGGTGAGATTAATCCCGACTAATTCTACCTTTATGGTTTGAGGAGGGATTCGAGAAACAGTGGGAGCCATCCTTTTTAGACAAATTAAAAACCACTCTAAACTTGCAAGAGCATCATGCTAAAGTGTTTCTTCTCTCTCTCCTAATTGCAGCAATCAATCGTCATGACCGGACTTAAGTTATTACTAGATAAAAACATACTAGCAGGGCCGAAGTACAAAGATTGGCTCAGGAATGTCAAAATGGAAATCACTTATGACAAGCTGGGGTATCTTCTTACCACCAAAGCTCCCCCTGTCCCAGGTCCCACCTCCAGCGTCGCGGATAAGGAAATCCGTAAGACCTGGGAGATCGACTGCGCGAAGGCCAAGTGCCTCGTGCTTGCCTCTATGGACAATGAACATCAGAGGAGGCACGATAATATGGACCTTGAATCCATATTTCTCCATACAAAAGAAATGTATGGAGAGCAATCCCGTATCACCAGATACGAAGTCTCGAAAAAGCTGTTTTCGGCGAGATTGGCCGTCGGATCATCGGTAGCGGAACACGTGCTTAAGATGATTGGCTATATTGAAGAGCTCGCGGACCTTGGGACCACGTTAGAGAACGAGCTCTATACTGACTTGATTCTCCAGTCCGTTCCTTCCACTTATGCCCAGTTTATCCTGAACTTCAACTTGCAAGAAAAAGAAGTTGAACTTTCAGAACTCCTCAACCTGCTGAGGAGTGCAGAGGGCTCCCTACAGAAAGGTAGGGAAACATCCACTTTGTTTGTTGGAGGACCTTCCTCTTCTAGGACCAGGGCGAAAGCCAAGGGAAAGAAGAAGAAAACCCTCACCAAAGTGTCAGTAAAGTGGAAACGAACGGAAAAGCAAAAGCAACAAAGGTAGCGGGAAAGCTTGTGGGGAAAGAAGAGTGCTTTTATTGTCATAAGAGTGGACACTGGAAAAAGGATTGCAGGGCTTGGAAAGCCAAGAACCCGGACCCGAAGGAAGTTGCGGCTTCGGCTTCAGGTGTGTATGTTATTGAAAACTGTCTATCGATAAACTCTACTTCCTGGGTATTGGATACCGGATCAGGATCTCATATCTGTAATTCTTTGCAGGCACTGAGAAAGCGTAGGGTTTTGAAGGCAGGTGATATGACCCTCAAAGTTGCAAACGGAGCTGGCATGGATGCTGAGTCCGTGCGGGACTATCACTTGGGAATGTCAGATGGACATGTTTTGGTTTTGTGTGATTGTTATTTTGTACCCAATGTAACTTGTAATATCATATCCGTATCTTTATTATCTAAAGAAGGTTATGAATTTGCATTTGTAAGCAATGTTGTGAACATTCACCTTAATCAAGTTTTGATTGGGTCAGGTACATTAAGCAATGGAATATACGTATTAAACCAACCACAGATTTTCAATGTCCAGAATACACACAAAAGAAAGTCTCCAGAAATCAATCATGCTTTCTTATGGCATTGTAGACTGGGTCACATCATTGAGAGAAGGTTGACGAAGTTGCATACAGAAGGATATTTGGATCCGTTCGAATATCAATCATATGCAACTTGTCAATCCTGTCTCAAAGGAAAGATGACAAAGACTCCGTTTACAGGAAACGGAGTAAGAGCGAGCGAGCTCTTAGGGCTCGTACACAGCGATATGTGCGGTCCAATGTCTACACATGCGCGAAGCGGTTATTCTTACTTCATTACTTTTACGGATGACTTCTCAAGGTACGGATATGTCTTCTTAATGAAACATAAATCTGAAGCCTTTGGAAAATTCTAGGAATATAAGAATGAAGTAGAAAAACAAACCGGCAAAATTATAAAGACACTGAGATCTGATCGAGGTGGTGAATACTTGAGTGCCGAGTTCCTGGATTACCTAAAAGAGAATGGAATTCTCTCTCAGCTTACTCCTCCATACACTCCGCAACATAACGGTGTATAGGAGAGACGGAACCGAACCCTATTGGATATGGTACGTTCCATGATGAGTAACACTGAGTTGCCGCGATCATTCTGCGGATATGCACTAGAATCAGCTGCATACCTTTTGAACCGAGTTCCAACTAAGACTGTGCCTACCACACCATATCAGATGTGGTGTGGGAAGAAACCCTATCTTAAGCATATTAAGGCATGGGGATGTCCAGCTTCTTTCAAAAAGCAGCATGTGGACAAACTCGAGGCACGCTCAGTACAGTGCAAGTTTGTGGGATATCCAAAGAACTCCAAGGGATATTTCTTCTATTGCGAAGAGGAACAAAAAGATTTTGTTTCTCGTCATGCCTGCTTCTTGGAAACTGAGTTTTTAGAAAATCAGATAAGTGGGAGCGCAATAGAACTGGAAGAAATTCCAGAACCACGAGCTATTACTGAAATTTTAGAAGAACCAGAGAGTTCGAAAGAACAGGACATTCCTACGCCGCTCCGCAGGAGTAGTAGGCAGTCTCATCCGCCCGAGAGATACTATGGTTTTCTCATAGACGGGGATAGAGAGGATTGCATCATAGATAATGATGAGCCGACTAGCTTCCAGCAAGCCATTCAGAGCGTTGACTCAGTAAAATGGCTGGATGCAATGCGGACCGAAATGGAGTCCGTGTACACCAACAAAGTATGGACTTTGGACGTTGCTCCAGATGGGGTACAACCCGTAGGATGCAAGTGGATCATCAAGAGGAAGATTGGTGTAGATGGACAGGTTGAGACCTATAAGGCTAGACTTGTTGCAAAGTGTTTTCGTCAAAGACCTGGTTTGGACTATGACGAAACCTTTTCTCCAGTGGCTATGCTGAAATCCATTCGGATCCTTCTTGCCATTGCTGCCTTCCACGATTATGAGATTTGGCAGATGGACGTAAAGACCGCTTTTCTAAATGGAAATTTAGAGGGGTGTGTCTATATGGACCAGCCAGAGGGTTTCATTCAGAGTGGGAGCAGCGGAAAGGTGTGCAAGTTGCTTAAGTCCATCTATGGACTAAAGCAGGCATCGCGGAGTTGGAACATCTGTTTTGATGAGACGGTCAAAAAATTTGGCTTTATCAAAAATCCAGATGAACCATACATCTATAGTAGATTTGTAGCAATAATTGTCGTATTCCTCGTTTTATACGTGGATGACATTCTCTTGATAGGAAATGGCATTCCTATGCAACAATCTGTCAAAGGGTTCTTATCACACTGGTTCTCCATGAAAGACGTGGGTGATGCCTCTTACATTCTGGGGATCCAGATCCATCGTGATAGATCCAAGAGGATATTAGGACTTTCACAGTCCAGGTACATCGACACCATACTGAAAAGGTTCAGTATGGAAGATTCCAAGTGCGGTAATCTACCGGCTTGTTACGGGATCACCCTCTCCAAAGAGATGTCTCCCAAGACTGATTTGGAAAGGGATTGCATGTCTATTATACCCTACGCTTCTGCGGTCGGCTCTATAATGTATGCGATGTTGTGTACCAGACCAGATGTAGCTTATGCACTGAGTGTGGTAAGCCGGTATCAGTCAAACCCTGGGGAGAAGCACTGGATAGCGGTAAAAAACATTCTCAAGTACCTGAGAAGGACTAAGGAGATGTTCATGGTGTATGGCGGAAAAGACCTCCAAATCGAGGCCTTTGCTGACTCCAGCTTCCAGAGTGACAAGGATGATTCCAAGTCCATATCAGGTTATGTCTTTACCCTCAATGAAGGGGCGGTGTGTTGGAAGAGTTCCAAACAGGAAACCGTTGCTGACTCTTCAGTGGAAGCGGAATATATCGCTGCTTGCGATGCCGCAATGGAAGTTATCTAGATGAAGAAGTTCATCATGGAGCTTCAGGTGGTTCCGTCCATTGTTGATCCAATACATCTGTATTGCGACAACAACGGGGCTATAGCATTAGCGAAGGAACCCAGGTCCTATCAGAAGTCCAGACACATCTTGAGGCGGTATCACCTGATCAGGGAGATCGTGGGTTGCCAGGAGATCGAGGTTCAGAGGGTTGCTACGGAAGATAACACTGCTGATGCACTCACGAAGTCCTTACCCTAGACTCAGTTCGAGCGGCTGATCGAGATGATAGGTCTTCAATACGTCAGTACATGGCCTTAGTGCAAGTGGGAGATTGTTAGTGTATATGCCCTAGAGGCCATTACTGTATCATACTAGTTTGTATATTACTTAATAGAAGCTTGGGATATTGACAGTTGTATAGACAATCTTGCTCAAAATAGTAGTATGCTACTTGGTTTGTTTCTACTTTAATGTGTACATGTGTTTCTTTTAGTATATCACCAATACACATTAGTGGAAGCCCTTAGGATCTTTGCTTGATTACCAGCGTTGTGATGGCAGTCACACTCGTGGGGGCTGGGTAATCCACAAGCACATCCTTATACAGGTCCCTGGTCGTAGGACTATCGAGACAGGGCATCGATACTCCGGAGTAGACTAGCGTATGCGCTTCTCATCCCAGCAGGGGAGACGGTCTGTCCCACAGCCGTCAGTACGTTGTACTTGAGATAGTTTGCGGGTGCTCGTTAGGTTACGAGTACACTGGACAGGACTCGTCGGGAACTGTTGGTTGGTACTATACCTATCATCAGTTATCAGTTCCCAGGTGACATGAGTATAGCTTAGTCCGCTGACTTGACACTGTCACTTCGCCTCGAGTGTGTTCCCACTGTACTTTGATTACTACCCTACCACGGCTCAAAGGAGTCGTGCAAACAGGCAGTAGTTGGGTGCAGTCCCGAAGCACTTGGAGGCAGTGACGGTTAGATAGGATTTATCTTTCCCGGTATTGGGAGTTGATATCGCGCTGTGTCATGGAGAGCCATTACACATAGTTGTCCCTGGCCAGGGCAAGCGAGGTATACTGGTAGGTTTCCAGTGTTATCTCAGGGTGTTCTGGGCTACACTCCGACACGACTTGTACCGCTATTAGGGGACTGACGTTAACCACCCCCCTAGACCCGCCATGCGATATTCTCAGACGAACAGACCAGACTGTACGGAGACTGTCACATTCAGGCTCAGTAGGAGTTCAGATGGGTTTCACCTCGTCAGTCTTCTTATCGGCATCTACCTGGGGGCCGTTACGCACAACTAATGCCGCGTGCGGTCTGTGGTTAAACCCACTGCCAGCGTATTGTCGAGTCTTTAGAGTCCCACACAGAGAGCTATTCGCCTTTAGGCAAAAGAGTAGAGGTCGCATGGTTTTGCGACAGGGTTCGGTCACATCCGCGCACTTGTGCACGTTTGGTGTCCGGGCAGTTATTATTAGCGGGTTTTGGTTTAAGCCAGAACCTAGCATACGTTTTAGGATTGGTTTTATCTCATTTATATTTGTGTTCCTCGGAATGCGGATGCGGGTGTGTATGCACGGTTGATAGAGACAGAGGCAGAGGATTCTCATTAGGGTTGTTGACTGTTGACTTTTGCCAAACCCTAATGAGAATAAGAAATATGATTAATAATAATATTAATTAAGTATTATTGTGCCATGGTTGGGTTGTAAGGTTGACTTTGTTGACCTGTTGACTTTGTTGACCGGTTGACTAGTTTGGACTTGTTGACCATCATCATGACAATGGCTATCATTTCATAGCTATGACTTTTGCTTGCTTGTTTGTTCACAAAATGCATGAAATGCATGAAATGATATTGCCATTGAAATGAACCATCACATAATACTTGATTACAACTATTATTATGATTATTTTTAGTTTTTGAGAGCATGGTTGCAAAAGTCTTCACTCATTCTATCATTCTCACTCTCTCTCATCCAAGCTCTCTCCAAAGCTCTCCCTCTTCCTCTTGCTCTCTCTCTTGCTCATGGTTCTATTGTCTCATGAGTTGAGAAACAAGAACCATAGAGATAAAACCCAAAACACTTCTCTACTCATCCTAGTGTACAAGGTCTAGCAAGCCAAGTATTCTCGTTTCCTCTAGATTGAGGTTGGAGCCAAAGGTAGAAGCTTTCGGGTGGATCCATCTTCGGCACAAGGAGACGACGAGATGAGGCCGATCCGACCACCACAAGGAGTCGAAGAGAAAGAGTTCAAGTTAAGGTATAACCCCTAACATAGTATTTAAACTCTTAGTTAGGTTGTTAGATAGTTTGTTTAGCAATGATCCATTTTTTGGGTCCATGTTACCTCCACCGAAAAAATCGTTTTTCACCATTTCCGCATCCCCGAAAGAACCGGGACGGGTAACGTGGACTTACATGTTAGTTGTATGTATGCTGTAGAGGCCAGTATTGTACAGATGATGTATATTATATTGGATGCTTGGACATATATAGAGAGGACTTTCTTGCTCGACATGATAGTATGCTATCTGGTTGCTCTTTATCTTAACATGTGTACTTGTCTCTTTATACTGTCTTATAGTTACATGTTGGTAAATCCCTTAGGATGTGTACTTGACAACCTGGACTATGATGCGGATCATACTAGTGGGAACATGGTAGTCCATAAGTACATCCTTCAAGGTCCCTAGTCATGGGTGTATCGAGATGGGGCATCGATATACCAGTGTAGCCTAGCGTATACGCTTCTCGACCCATGAGATGGGCGATGGATGATCCCATATCCATTGGTGTTTGACATCAGAGATGGTATACGGGTGCTCAGTGCAGACTGGGTATACTGGACGGACTCACCGAGAACTCCCAGATGGTATTATACCTGACGTCAGATGGCAGTTCTCTGGTGACACTTGTGCAGGTTAGTCTGTAGACCCGAGATCGTCATAGAGACTTGTGTGATTCCCACTGTGCTTTGATTTCCACCTTACCACGTCCATGAGGGCGTGGAAAACGGTGGTTTTTGGGTACAGTCCCGAGTCACATGGAGGCAATGAGCGATAGGATGGGTTTCGTCTCTCCCGGTATTGGGGGTTGATGTTGCGCTGTGCTCGATTGGCCGTAACAGGGAAGTCCCTGGCCAGGACTGATTTAGAGATTTACTGGTAAGTGTTACCAGTAGTTTCTCGACCCATTATGAGCCTCACATCGGCACGACTTAGCGGTTATTTGGGTCTGACGTTTTACCACCCCTAGACTTGATATGCGACATATCAGACGAGGAGACGTACTGTACGGGAAGTGTTGCCGGCAGGCTTTTACAGGAGTTGGAGCGGGCTTGCTTGCTGATCTTCTCATCGCTCAATACCCGGGTAGCCGTTACGTCCAGCTAGTACCGCTGACGGCTTATGGGTGCTTGATGTGATCATCACCTACTGCCGGCTGTTCACACCATAATATTGCATTATTATATTCCCCATTCTTATTCGTTTTATAAATAAACAGGTGCTTTTGACGCATGTCTGCTACATGTTACAGGTTACAGGTTCTTGGATCTAAAACAGTGAAAACAATGAAAAGACGATATAAAAGTGAGACTTTGAACAATAAACAGAAGACTCTTGATCAAGCCTACATAAAGATCAGTTCACCAAGCAAGGTTCAAGACGTCGACACAAAGCCATGATTAAAGTCCGCAACAATGTTCACTGGAAAATCTGGATGAGAACCAGAAGCTAAATTGAGAAAAGATATAAAGAAATAAGAAGATAAAAAGTACCAGAGCCAGCCCACAAAATTGTACGGCCCAAATCCATCATTTGGCCGCGGAACCACGGCCAAACCATGCCTCAGGCCGCGGTTCCGCTGCAGGGAAGTGCAATCAGGAGAAAATATTTTTTCCATATTTTTGTGGCGGCATTGACTGGTCTTTATAGGGCTATTCTTGTAAATGCAAACATGCGAATCAAATGTAACCTAGGGTTTCCTATCCTTTATAAATAAGAACTCTAAATCATTGTAAACCTTATGCCTCCTTTTAATAATAAATTTCAGAATTCTTTATGGAGAGCATCGGTGCCTCTTTTCAATTCATGAATTCAGATCTGACAACCCTGCGTTGATGTTTGGAGAGAGCCATCTGTAAGTAGTTTTATTTAATTGCTCTAGTTTAAATTTTAATTTTTTGCCCTAGGTAGATTTAATTCCTTGCAGTAGATAATTGTTTAGAGTTAGCATTGGGGAAGGCTTTTGAGAGATGAGATCTCTCATCCCTTTCTTACCCATTATATATTTGTAATAGGACTCCATGCATACACGCACACACCGCGCCCTACGGCACCGTATCCTTCGAAGTAACGGTGACACCGTAGTATAAAGGCCCGGTTGCGCGTGTTTTCCATGGAGGTTAGGGTAAGGATCTCTAAAGAAAGGACAAGAACCTAGAGGAAGGAAAACCTTCCCGAATGGATCTAATCCCCTTTATTGATAATTACCATAACTCCTCATAGATCTTCATTCGGGTATAGAAAGCGTTGAGATTTACTTGCATTTCCAAACCATTCTTAAACCTAACCCTAGCAAGACTAGATCTAGATAATCGTAGTATAGAATAATTAGGTTTTTGGATTTAATAATCAATCCGAACACCCTTCGGAATTTGCTCGTTAGAGCGATTAGGAAATTCACAAAATCCCTGTGGACCGACCCGTACTCACCGGCTAGCTGCAAAGCGACGCCGTTCTTAATTGCGGTTATAGATAGTTTTTGAGATCAATCACCGGCGTATTGACGAGTCTTTAGAGTCCTACACAGAGGTTTTACTGGCTCAGGCAAAACGAAATAGGAGCGCATATGTGATATGTGCGAGACCGAGAATAATGCGTGTATGTGATACCGTATTCTATTCTCGCGACTTTTTGTATCGGTCGGTTATATATGATATAGCCGGGTTATCGAATCAAGTGTTAATTCGACAAGTCGATACATTGGATGTTAGTCGGTTATATGTGATATGACCGGATTATTAAGTCAAGTGTTGATTTAATAATTTATTGTATAATTGTATATTTGATGTACTAGTTTACATTAACTAACACATGTTCACTTTAGGATTTTTCTCACATAAGCACCACTTTAATATATATGTGCTATATATTAAAATATGTTTTCTTTTTGTATCATGGTTGATGATACAACATCCATGAGTGTTTGAGACATACACCATCCTATTTATTATGTTGGATTTAAAGTTTAAAAGTAATTACAAAATTTGTGGAAAATTAGAAAATGCATGACGATTGTGGAAGCTTGTGGATGCATTGACTAAAATCCACTAAATTTGGTTTTACTTTGGATTTTAACCTAACCATCACACTTAGCTATGGTTATGTCTCTACAATAGTTAGTATATGATACTCACTCACTATGGTTAGCTTTCTCACTTGATCATTATCCTCATCTCTTTCTTTTGTTCTTCTTCTTCATTGTTAAAAGAAAAAAGCTTGTTAGGGTTTGATCAAAAGTGAGAAAGATTATGAGAAATAAAATTCTAAAGAGAACCCACTTCCTATTTCTCCATCCTCTACTAGACTAGCACTTTAGCTTAGGGTGTTTGCTTCACTAATTCTCAAGTTAGTGAAGTAGAACCTTGAGTTGGCATCCCCTCGACGTAGATCATTTTCGGCCTCGAAGACTTCAAGTAAGGACGCGTCTTTCGCCTCGTGAAGCCATGCGAGGGTCCGGGAGAACCGCGATCGCAGCGAAGGGACTTCAACAAGGAGCTAAAGAAGTGAAGGACCGAACTACAAAGGTTGTATTTCGTATTCACTTAGTTGTAAACGTAGTTTACTAGCATATGAAACCCTAATTTTCTAGCAACGATCTTGTTTAGGGTTATTCGGCATGGCTAAAATTTTAAACGGGCATGTTTGATGCTTCCGTAACCCTTGTTAGAGTGCCTAGTAACCCTACAGTGGTATCAGAGCCTAACTAGAATATTAGGCGATGTGTTAACGAAGTTAAAACCCCGATCGAACCCGAAAACGTCAAATTATACCCCTCTCTGGTTATTTTTTAAAAACTGGGTTTTTTCAGAATTAAAAATACCTAAAAAATTCAGTAGGGTTTTCTAAGCATTACGGTGCAAATTTGGTGATGTAATCTGTACGGATCACCACGGAACCGCGGTAATAGCCTGCTTGTGCCGCGGATCCGCGGCCGTACAGTGAGTGTATGCTTTGGTGTTTGCACAGTAATACTACTATATGATAGTGCTATTTTCTGGGTATTTTTAATCTGACTCAAGTGTTGAGTATTTTGGGGTTTATTTTGTAATCGTCGATTCGATCGGAGAATTTAATTTTGTTATGTTATTCTGGATATTTAGAAAGTATTAAAATGTTCGAACAGATATCATTAACTCAATTTTTCCCGGCACGAAAAACATTCAAGTGTTGAATTTTTCTCGGGTTTAAATCTTTCGAAAAAACGTGCATGTGACGTGATGGACCCTCTAGAAGACAACAAACCTTAACTCGATTATGTGACCGTCTTGAACTGCCTTTTGAACCTTAGGGTTTGAGGCAGTACGGCGTGCCACATGTGAGTCGTTGGCTTGACCCTTCTACGGCTGGACCGTTGCTACTGTGACGTATTCTGGAATTTTTGAACTCTGCTCAAGTGTTGAGCTATTATGGAAATCTTGGGTATTTGATTATTCGATCGGAAAGTTTAATACTGTCTATTTATCTGGAATGTGATACAATATGTGGAATTCATATAATTAGGCATGAAATGCGAAGTATGTGATATTTCGGATTTACGATGTCTAAAGAGATTGTGGATTCCAAATGTTGTAGTTTTACACTTTTTTTTCTGTGACCGTAAGTGTAATATGTGATATCGCCGGTTTCGTTGGTATATGTCAACGACAATTGAGATGCGCATATTTACTTACGTTGATGACATGTGATGTTATGTGTTGCTGGATATGTTATATTGGATCGTCGCGTTCTGAATAGCCGGGAGGTTTTATATGAGATGAGAGTTTTTATTTTCATTCATGTAAAATTAAATGTATGTAATATTCTTTTATTGGGGCACTTCCGAGATGAGGTCGATGTCACCATTTGTATATTATTTACTTTTCCGCACTAGGATAGACCCAAGGAGGAGAGCATAAGTAACCGGATTCTAGAGTCCAGTGGGAGACCAATTCGAGGAGTCGAGTTCGGGTCTCCTAACTCTAGAATTGGTAGGGTTGCTTGCCGCTCTCGTAGGGGTCCAGGGGTGTGGGTTTAGCTATTCGTCGCGACCGTGGAATCCGTGTTTTATAGAGGCTCAAAATAAAACACGGACGTCCTAGTATATCCAATGTTTCATATGTTTCTTCTGTTGCGATATCTGTGATGTGATTATTTGATGTTCTGTGATAAATACTGTATATAGTATATATGATATATTATATAGACGTTACTTATGTTTTACACCCGCGCTAGCCCTGCCCTGCTCTGCCGTTAGTTACCTAACCTAACGGTGCACGAGGCGACATCGAGGCGAATGCGGATGGCATAAGTGTACGTCGTATTTATCTGTGATGTTTAGGTAACTTAAATGATGGGACTTCATTAATGTGATTAATGAAAGAAAAGAAATCTAAAAGATGTTGTAGAATCAAATTTTAATAAAAAAGGGTAGCTACAGTTTTGCTTTGCATAGCGATATATATGATATATCCTGCACCTTATTCGATGAGGAAAGAGCCGAGATCCCTTCACCGGGAGTGACCTCTTTAGCAAAACTGGCAGATGCTACAAAACTCGGTTTGGTTTTTGATTGCTTTTGGAGTTTTGTTTTGCATAGCGATATATATGATATATCCTGCACCTTATTCCATAAGGAAAGAGCCGAGATCCCTTCACCGGGAGTGACCTCTTTAGCAAAACTAATGAAAGCATCAAAATCACTCCATTTCAAAATTCACTCGATTCTACAACGATATCAAGTTCATTACGCAATAGGTTTTCATAAAAATCTGTCGTAGCCCTCCGTCATTTCAGATAAATCCTACTTAGTATTCGTGCTACGTTTGTTGGCCTGCGTCAACGCGTAGTGTGCGGTAGCTAACTAGTATTTATCTGCTTATGCATATGATGCAGATTGGATTAGGGTAGTCGTGCGACTTTGTTGGCCTGCGTCAAGGGTCGTACGGGTGGGTTTAATTCAATCAAGAAATGACGGGTTGAACTTGACTAGCGCACTATGGTTTGTTGGCCTGCGTCAAGGTCATGGGACGCTACGGGCAAAATATTATCGGGAATTTCAAGTGTTGAAATTTGCAATGAGATTGCATACCTTCTATGAGATAGTTGGATCCCGATACCCACTGCGAGTAATAATTACTCTTGGGAGAGTTTTACAATGGACAATTAGCCGATCAAGTAGGTGTCTAGAAAGGTGTCAACGGGGTTACGCCTCTGGGAAAACGAGGTTTACTTTAATTAGGTCCGTGCGAAAGCACGGGGAACCTCCCTCAAAGTACCGACACTGGCCTGGCTGAAAGATTGGTGAAGTTGTAGTGTGTAATTAATCCCGGCTAGTCTTTCCTTTTAGGGTTTGAAGGAAGATTTGATAAAAAACAGTGGGAGCCATCCTGATTAGATAAAATATTAACCAATCTGATCTTGCCAGAGCATACGCTAAAGTATTTTCTTCTCTCTCTCTCCAGGTAGCGACCATATCATGCCTTAATAATGATAATAATATGGATGTATTGATCGAACCCGCATGTTATACTGTGCTGGGGAACGTTGGTTCCGTTCTTTCTTATAAGAGTTATAGGACTGAACTGGATATAGAGGAATACCAGGATTCCCATGCCACCCGAATGAAGAAAGTACATGTTGATGCATTTTCTTCGGGTGTGTTCGTTACAGAGAACTGTTTCTCCATTTCCTTTACGTCCTGGGTATTAGATACTGGGTCAGGATCCCATATATATAATCAGTTACATGGGCTTAGGAAAGGTAGAGAACTTGGAGAAGGTGATAAAGACATAAGGGTTGGAAATGGTGCAATTGTTGCAGCTAAAACCGTCGGGGAATATCACCTTGTATTGACAACTGGTAATACATTGATTCTGAACGAATGCTATTACATGCCGAACCTGATATGCAACATTATATCAGTTTCTTTGTTGAGTAAAAAGGGATATAATTTTGTATTACAGGATAATGTTATGAACATTTTCCGAAACCAAAAGTTGGTTGGATCAGGCACGATGTGCAATGGCATTTATGTTCTAAATCAATCAACAGTTTTGAGCATAACAAACACACACAAGAGGAAGAGTTCAGAAATGAACGAATCCTTCTTTTGGTATTGTAGACTGGGTCACATCAATGCGACACGACTAGCTAAGTTGCATAAGGATGGATATTTGAATCCGTTTGAATATTCATCTTATGACACTTGCCAGTCATGTCTCAAGGGTAAGATGACCAAAACTCCGTTTACGGGACACGGAGAGAGAGTTATGGAACTCTTGGGACTAGTACATAGTGATGTATGCGGCCCCATGTCTACACATGCTAGGAATGGTTCTGCGTACTTCATTACATTCACTGACGATCTCTCTAGATTCGGATATGTGTTCCAGATGAAACACAAATCAGAAGCTTTTAAGAAATTTAGAGAATATAAACAAGAAGTCGAGAACCAAACCGGGAAAAGTATTAAAATCCTTCGATCTGATCGAGGAGGTGAATACTTGAGCAATGAATTCCTGGACTTCCTAAAAGAGAATGGGAATCTCTCTCAGCTGACTCCTCCATATACACCACAGCACAACGGTGTATCGGAACGGAGGAACTGCACCCTATTAGATATGGTGCGCTCTATGATGAGCACAGCTGAGTTACCTATTTCCTTCTGGGGATATGCACTGGAAATAGCTGCAGACCTATTGATTATGGTTCCCACCAAATCTGTGCCAACCACTCCATATGAGATATGGAAAGGAAAGAGAACATGTCTTAATTATGTTAAGATATGGGGTTGTCCGGCCTATATAAAAACGCAAAATCCGGACAAACTCGCGGCAAGGTCCATTCTGTGTAAGTTTATTGGATATCCCAAACATTCACGCGGGTATATTTTCTACCACAACGAGGAACAAAAGGTGTTTGTTTCTCGACATGCCGCCTTTTTAGAAAAGGAATTTCTTGAAAAACAGATTAGTGGAAAGGAGGTAGAAATGAAAGAGGTTCCAGCAATAAAGACTACGACAGAAGATTTGGTTGAACTGGAGGATTCAGTAGTTCCCAACGAACCTCAGCCTCTCCGCCGATCTAGTAGGGTTCCTCGCCCACCTGAGAGATACTACGGTTTTCTCATTGATAGTGGGAGCGAGGATTGCTTCATGGTTGTGTTAGTGTATATGCCCTAGGGGCCATTATTGTATCATACTAGATTGTATATTATTTAATGGAAGCCTGGGTTATTCACATTAGTATATACAGTCTTGCTAAAAATGGTAGTATGCTACTTGGTTTGCGTCTATTTTAATATGTGCATATGTTTCTTATAACGTATCACTTATACATATTAGTAGAGCCCATAGGTTCTTTGCTTGATTACCAGCGTTGTGATGGCAGTCACACTAGTGGGGGCTGGGTAGTCTATAAGCAACATCCTATACAGGTCCCTAGTCGTAGGATTATCGAGACAGGGCATCGATACTCCAGAGTAGACCAGTGTGTACGCTTCTCATCCCAGTTGGGGAGATGGTCTGTCCCATAGCCATCAGTACGTCGTACTGGAGATAGTATACAGGTGCTCGATAGGTTACGGGTACACCGGACAGGACTCGCAGGGGAACTGTTGGTTGGTATTATACCCATCGTCAGTTAAACAGTTCCCAGGTGACATGAGTACAGCATAGTCCGCAGACTTGACACTGCTACTTCGCCTCGAGTGTGTCCCACTGTTCTTTGATTGCTACCCTACCACGGCTCAAAGGGGTCGTGCAAACAGGTAGCAGTTGGGTGCAGTCCAAAGCACTTGGAGGCAGTAGTGGTTAGATAGGATTTGTCTCTCTCGGTATTGGGAGATGATATCGCGCTGTGTCAGAGAGCCATTACGCAAAGTCCCTGGCCAGGGCAAGCGAGATATACTGGTAGGTTCCAGTAGTTTCTCAGGGTGTAATGGGCTTCGCTCCGACATGACTTATACAGCTATTAGGGGACTGACGCTTGCCGCCCCCTAGGGTTGATATGCGATAGTCTTAGACGAACAGACCGGACTGTACGGAGATTGTCACATCAGGCTCAGTGGGAATTCGGATGAGTTTCCTCATCGGCCTTCTTATCGACATCTACCTAGGGACCGTTACGTACAGCTAGTGCCGCTTGCGGTCTGTGGTCAAACCTACTGCCAGCGTAGTGTCGAGTCTTCAGAGTCCCACACAGAGAGTTTCCCTGCTCTAGGCGAAACGATATAGAGGTCGTATGGTTTTACGACAAGGGTTCGGACGCGTATGTGTGTTTGCGCACATACGACTTTTCAGACAGTTTTTACTAGCAGGCTTTGGTTTAAGCCAGATTCTAGTATCGGGTTATTGGATTTATACAGTCTAAAGTTTTTCCGTGTTTTCATGGATTGTAGGGGCGTTCTCGTAATTTTCCAGGAAGCTTCTTGAAGAGTGGTGACTAAGGGGTTAAGGTGGCATGAGCATTAATTGCTTAATGACTTATTTGTGTGATTCATCCTTTGCATTAAATGATTCATTAATGAGTTAATGAGTCATATGATGAATCACACAAGGTGAATGCATCAACCATGATGATTAATCATTTATATTATTTATTTGATTAATTGTTATGGTTGTTATATTCTAGCGAGTTCATTTTTCTTCTCATTCTCATCCTCACCTTCTCTCTTCTCAAGCTCACTCTCTCTTCAAACCCTAACCCTAGCCTCTCATGTGTTGAGATCAAGGGTTGGCTAGACTAATACATCTATAACCTCACTCTATATCCCCTAGGTAGCTTAGATTAGCACTTTAAGCAACCTAGTTATCTCAAGTTTGAGATTAAGCTTGGCGTAGGAGCTTTCGGTTGGATCGTCTTTGATTCGAGGAGGCCGTTGAGGTGCCGATGTTCCAAGGAGCCTACGAGGAGTAGAGGACAGCGATGAAGACCCGAAGGACATGTAACGTGAGGTATAACTTCGAATCCGAGTAGTTAAAGCTCTAGTTGATAGTTAGCAATGGTTTAGATAACGATTCATGCGCTCAAGTCCGTGTTACGAAGCTTTGATAATCGTTTTTCAAATATTCCGCCTCCCCGCAAGTTCGTGGGGTGCGTGACATGGACTTACAGTGGTATCAGAGCCAACTAAACCATTACTAGCTTGTTAGCAACTAGTTAGAAGTTCGATCGACGGAAAGCGCGAAAACGAAACACCCCGAATCCCAAGTTTCTGTTAATTTTAAAAGTGTCTGAAAAAATATTTGACATACCTTAAAATCACAGCAGGGTTTTTTAAGAATACTGGGAATGTAAGAGCCGGTAACTCGGCAAGACGGCCGCGGATCCGCGGCAAGAAGGTGCTTTTGGCCGCGGATCCGCCGCCGAGTCAATGCCGAGTTGACTCGGATTTGCTCTGTTATTCCTATTTTTGGGTGTATTGTTTTCCTGTATGTTCTGTTTCTATCTAGGTTACTTCAGTGCAGGTTTGCTTTTGGGATAGACACGGAAAAGGGAAGTCGATCGATGTTCTAAACTAATTGCTAATCGGGTTATTAACTGTAATGTTTAATGTGTTCGTAAACCTCCCCTAACTGCTAGTATGTCGGTTGGCAGGGGGTTGCACATTTCTGAAATGTTTACTGTTTGTGTATATGAACTGTATTAGACTGTTGTGATGATTTGCCGGGGTTTGAGATGTGTTTAATATTCATTCATTCAATGTAAATGTAATTTGATGTAATATTCTTTTGCGGGGCACATCCAGGTTGCGGTTGTAGCCACCGTTGTATTATTATTTCCTTTTACTGTTTTTGCTCTTAGGATAGACCCAAGATGGGGTACACAAACTACCGGGTACGTTGAAGTGTTTAGTGGCCTACTCACGTTGTTGAGGGAGACCGCTTCACTTCGGGTACTTGGCGGGTAATTTGCCGTACCCGTAGGGGTCTAGGGTGGGGTAATGGCTATTCATCACAACTGTGTAATCCGTCTTTTATTGCAGGCTCAAAGCAAATGCAGATTGCTAGTAAATCCAATAAAGTTTATCTGTGATCTGGAATGCTTATTATTGCGTCTGACGAATGTACAATATCTATGTATGATAGCTATTAGACGTCACTTATGTTTTACACCCGCGCTAGCCCAGTCCCCGCTCTGTTGTTAGTTAAGTAACCTAACGGGTGATGACGGGACCCAGTGGGGAATGCGGATGGCATAAGAGGACGTGGTATTTTCGTTGTTTTCTGCAATGATAGGACGCATTATTATAATGCAAAGAAAATAAACGAAAGTTTAATCGTTGGAACAAATTTAAAAGAAACCACTAGGTTATTTTAAAAGATCAGAATTTTTAATTGCGGAGCTTTAACCACTCCTTTTAAAAAGTATCAGGTTCCTTCGATTATATCAAGTTCACTACGTTCACGGTTTTGCCAAAACCAGTCGTAGCCCTTCGTCATTTCAGTTAAATATTCAGTAGTATTCAAGCTATGTATTTTGACCTTCGCCAAGGCATAGTGATTGGTAGCTGCTGGATATTTATCTGTAGCATAGATAGATGCGTTGGTTTGGGACAGTCGTACTACTATTTTGGCCTTCGTCAAGGGATGTACGGGTGAGTTCAAATTAACCTGGACAATGACGGGTAGAACTTGACATGTGACTTATGATATGTTGGCCTTCGTCAAGGTCATAAGAGCATAGGGCAAAAATTTATATCGGGAATTTCTAAAGAAAATTGAAATTTGCAGTGAGAGCATACCATTTTGGAGTTTGATGAATGTTGGTAGGATTCGTTCAACATTATCATACGATGATATTTTGGATCCCGGTCCTACTGTGAGTATATACTACTTATCAGGAGATTCGTCACTTAACGATCAATGCTATAAACCATGTAGGTGCCTAGAAAGGTGTCAGCGGGGTTACGCCGCCAAAGAAAAGAGGTTATTTAATTAAGGAACTTCGCGAAAGCGTTGGAAAAACTCCCTCGAAGTATCGACACTAACCTGGCTGAATGGTTAAGCAAGAATTGTATGGTGAGAAAAGTCCTAGCTAATTCTTCTTTTATGGTTTGAGGAGGGATTCGAGAAACAGTGGGAGCCATTCTGTTTAGATAAATTAAAAACCATTCTAAACTTGCAAGAGCATCATGCTAAAATATTTTCTTCTCTCTCTCTTAATTGCAGCGACCTTGTGACCACGACTAGGTTACATCTAGATAATAAATTGACTGAATCTTACTTATATGAGTGGCAAAAGTCTGTCCAGATGTCCGTTGCCTATGACAAGCTGGACCACCCTATTACTACTCAAGATCCCGCCGTCCCAAGTCCAGTTTCTACTGTCGCGGATATGGATATCCGTCAGACAAGGGAAAAAGATAAAGCGAAAGCTAAGTGCCTCGTGTTAGCTTCAGTTGATGGTGTATACCAGAAGCAGCACGAGAAGATGGACTTAGTTTCCATTTTTCTCCATAACAAAGATTTATATGGAGAGCAATCTCATATCGCAAGATATGAGACCTCGAATGAATTAATTCAAGCGAGGTTGCCTGACGGGTCATCTGTAGGGGTCAACGTCCTTACAATGACTAGCTTTATTGATGAGCTCCAGGACCTGGAGACCGCGTTGGGAAACAAGTCAGATACTGACTTGATTCTACAGTCTCTACCTTCTACCCTGAAGGAAACCAGGAAAATAGAAGGAAAGGGAAGGGCAAAAGTTTCAGGACTGAAAGTTGTAAAAGAGGGAAATTCCTATTGTTATGGGATTGAGCATTGGCAGAAGGATTGCAGGGCTAATAAAGCCAGTAGCCTGGATTCGAAGCATGTTGTGGCTTCGGCTTCGGGTGTGTTTGTAATAGAGAACTGTATGTCAGTTAACCTTACTTCCTGGGTATTGGATACCGGGTCTGGAACTCACATCTGTAATTCATTACAGGCTCTGAGAAACCGTAGGGTTATCGGGATAGGTGATATGACCCTCACGGTTGCTAACGGAATGAGCATGAACGCTGAATCCGTATGGGAATATCATCTTGGACTGACAACTGGGCAGATATTGATTCTGCGTAACTATTTTTATGTACCAGGTACGACTTGTAATATCATATCTGTACCCTTACTATCTAAGGAAGGATATGATTTTACTTTTACAAGAGATGTGGTTCACATCCACCTAAATCAAGTTATGATTGGGTCAGGTACATTAGAAAACGGAATATACATATTAAATCAAGCTCAGATTTTCAGTGTCCAGAACACACTTAAAAGAAAGTCTCCGGAAACAAATCAGGCTTTCTTATGGCATTGTAGACTAGGTCACATCAATGAAAGAAGATTGACTAAGTTACATAGAGAAGGATATTTGAATCCGTTCGAATATCAATCTTATGCTACTTGTGAATCTTGTCTCATAGGAAAGATGACAAAGACTCCGTTTACTGGACACGGAGTAAGAGCAAGTGAGCTCTTGGGACTCGTACACAGTGACGTGTGCGGTCCAATGTCTACACATGCGAGAGGTGGTTATTCCTACTTCATTACTTTTACGGATGCTTTCTCTAGGTATGAACATGTTTTCTTGATGAAACATAAATCCGAGGCCTTTGAGAAATTCCAGGAATACAAGAATGAAGTGGAAAACCAAAAAAGGCAAAAGTATCAAGACACTGAGATCTGATCGAGGTGGTGAATACTTAAGTGCCGAGTTCCTGGGTTACTTAAAAGAGAATGGAATTCACTCTCAGCTTACTCCTCCATACACACCACAACATAATGGTGTATCAGAAAGGAGGAATCGAACCCTATTGGATATGGTTCGTTCCATGATGAGTAAGGCTGAGTTACCGCGATCTTTTTGGGGATATGCGCTAGAAACAGCTGCTTATCTTTTGAACAAAGTTCCAACCAAGACTGTGCCTACCGCACCATATCAGATATGGAGTGGGAAGAAACCCTATCTTCAGTACCTGAAGACATAGGGATGTCCAGCTTTTGTAAAAAGGCAGCATACGGACAAACTCGAGGCACGCTCAGTGCAGTATAAGTTTGTGGGATACCCAAAGAACTCCAAGAGGTATTTTTTCTATTACGCAGAGGAACAAAAGGTTTTTGTTTCTCGTCATGCCCACTTTCTGGAACATCAGTTTTTAGAAAAAGGAACAAGTGGGAGCGAAATAGAACTGGAAGAAATTCCAGAAGCACAAACTACTGCTGAAAGTTTGGTAGAACTAGAAGTTCAAGAAGAACAGGACATCTCGACACCACTCTGCAGAAGTAGTAGGCAATCTCATCCGCCCGAGAGATACTACGGTTTTCTCATAGATGGGGATAGAGAGGATTGCACTATTGACTATGATGAGCCTACTAGCTTCCAGCAAGCCATTCAGAGCGGTGACTCAGTAAAATGGCTGGATGCAATGCGGACCGAAATGGAGTCCATGTACACTAACAAAGTATGGACTTTGGACGTTGCTCCAGATGGGGTAAAACCCGTAGGATGCAAATGGATCTTCAAAAAGAAGATTGGTGTAGATAAACAGGTTGAAACCTATAAGGCTAGACTTGTTGCAAAGGGTTTCCGTCAAAGACCTGGTTTGGACTATGACGAAACCTTTTCTCCAGTGGCTATGCTTAAATCTATTCGGGTCCTTCTTGCTATTGCTGCCTTCCATGATTATGAAATCTGGCAGATGGACGTAAAGACGGCCTTTCTAAATGGTAATTAGGAAGAGAGCGTCTATATGGATCAGCCAGAGGGATTCATTCAGAGTGGGAGCAGATGCAAGCTGTTTAAGTCCATTTATGGACTAAAACAAGCATCATGGAGTTGGAACATCTGTTTTGATGATGCTGTCAAAGAATTTGATTTCATCAAAAATCCAGATGAACCATGCATATACAGTAAGATTGTAGGGAGAGCTGTAGTATTACTCGTCTTGTACGTGGATGACATTCTCCTAATAGGAAATGATATTCCTATGTTACAGTCAGTCAAAAGATTCTTGTCACATAAATTCTCCATGAAAGACCTGGGTGATGCCACCTACATTCTGGGGATCCGGATCTATCGTGATAGATAAAAGAGGATATTGGGACTTTCGCAGTCCAGGTACATAGACACCATAGTGAAGAGATTCAGTATGGATGATTCTAAGCGCGGTAACCTACCGGCTTGTCACGGAATCACCCTCTCCAAAGAGATGTCTCCCAAGACTGATTTGGAAAGGGATCACATGTCGATTATACCCTACGCTTCTGTGGTAGGCTCTATAATGTATGCGATGTTATGTACCAGACCAGATGTAGCATAGGCATTGAGCGTTGTAAGCCGGTATCAGGCAAACCCAGGGGAGAAGTACTGGATAGCAGTAAAGAATATTCTCAAGTACCTAAGAAGGACTAAGGAGATGTTTTTGGTGTATGGCGGAAAAGACCTCCAGATGGAGGCCTTTGCCGACTCCGGCTTCCAGAGTGACAAAGATGACTCCAAATCCATGTCGGGTTATGTCTTTACCCTCAATGGAGGGATGGTCTGTTGGAAGAGTTCCAAGCAGGAGACCGTTGCTGACTCAACAATGGAAGCAGAGTACATAACTGCTTGCGATGCCGCAAAAGAAGTTGTCTGGATGAAGAAGTTCCTTACAGAACATCAGGTGGTTCCTTCCAGTGTTGGTCCAATACCTCTGTATTGTGACAACAACGGCGCTATAGCTTTAGCGAAGGAACCCAGGTCCCATCAGAAGTCCAGACACATCTTAAGGCGGTATCACCTGATCAGGGAGATCGTAGATCGCCGGGAGATCGAGGTGAAAAGAGTAGAGACGGAGAATAACATTGCTGATCCATTCACAAAGGCCATTCCTCAGACACAGTTCGAGAAGCTATCCGAGATGATAGGTCTACGATATGCCAGCTCATGGCCCTAGTGCAAGTGGGAGATTGTTAGTGTATATGCCCTAGGGGCTATTATTGTATCATACTAGATTGTATATTACTGTATGGAGATTGTCACATCAGACTCAGTAGGAGTTCGGATGGGTTTCCTCATCGGCCTTCTTATCGACATCTACCTGGGGACCGTTACGTACAGCTAGTGCCGCTTGCGGTCTGTGGTTAAACCCACTGCCAGCGTAGTGTCGAGTCTTTAGAGTCCCACACAGAGAGTTTCCCTGCTCCAGGCGAAATGATATAGAGGTAGTATTGTTTTACGACAAGGGTTCGGACGCGTACGTGTGTTTGCGCACGTACGACTTTTCGGACAGTTTTTACTAGCAGGCTTTGGTTTAAGCCAGATTCTAGTATTGGGTTATTGGATTTATACAGTCTAAAGTTTTTCCGTGTTTTCACGGATTGTAGGGGCGTTCTCGTAATTTTCCCGGAAGCTTCTAGAAGAGTGGTGACTAAGGGGTTAAGGTTGCATGAGCATTAATTGCTTAATGACTCATTTGTGTGATTCATCCTTTGCATTAAATGATTCATTAATGAGTTAATGAGTCATATGATGAATCACACAAGGTGAATGCATCAACCATGATGATTAATCATTTATATTATTTATTTGATTAATTGTTATGGTTGTTATATTTTAGTGAGTTCATTTTTCTTCTCATTCTCATCTTCACCTTCTCTCTCCTCAAGCTCACTCTCTCTTCAAACCCTAACCCTAGCCTCTCATGTGTTGAGATCAAGGGTTAGCTAGACTAATACATCCATAACCTCACTCTATATTCCCTAGGTAGCTTAGATTAGCAGTTTAAGCAACCTAGTTATCTCAAGTTTGAGATTAAGCTTGGCGTAGGAGCTTTCGGGTGGATCGTCTTTGATTCGAGGAGGCCGTTGAGGTGCCGATGTTCCAAGAAGCCTACGAAGAGTGGAGGACTGCGATGAAGACGCGAAGGACATGTAACATGAGGTATAACTTTGAATCCGAGTAGTTAAACCTCTAGTTGATAGTTAGCAATGGTTTAGATAACGATTCATGCGCTCAAGTCCGTGTTACGAAGCTTTGATAACCGTTTTTCATATATTCCGCCTCCCCGCAAGTTCGTGGGGTGCGTGACATGGACTTACAGGTTGATGATGACCCAACTAGCTTCGAGCAGGCCATCATGAGTGGGGACTCAGTGAAATGGCTGGATGCAATGCGGTCCGAGATGGAATCCATGTACACCAACAAAGTGTGGACTTTGGAAGATGCTCCTGAAGGGGTAAAACCCATTGAGAGCAAGTGGATCTTCCAGAAACAATTTGGTGTAGATAGGAAAGTGGAGAATTTCAAAGCTAGACTTATTGCAAAGGGTTTTCGTCGAAGACCAGGTGTGGACTATGACGAAACCTTTTCTCCAGTGGCTATGCTTAAATCCATCCGAATCATGCTTTCCATCGCTGCATATCATGACTACGAAATCTGGCAAATGGATGTTAAGACCGCCTTTCTAAACGGTGATTTAGAAGAGTATGTGTACATGACTCAGCCAGAGGGCTTCGTAGATAGTGGGAGCAGCGGGAAGGTGTGCAAGCTGCTTAAATCCATTTATGGATGGAAGCAAGCATCGCGGAGTTGGAACATCTACTTTGACGTCGTTATCAAAGAGTTTGATTTCGTCAAAAACGTAGATGAACCTTGTATCTACAAGAAGGCGGCAGAGAGTAAGGTTGTCTTCCTCGTATTGTACGTGGACGACATACTCTTGATAGGAAATGACATTCTTATGCTGCAATCGGTCAAGCTCTTCTTATCACAAAGATTCTCAATGAAAGATCTTGGTGATGCCTCCTGCATATTGGGAATTATGATCTATAGAGATAGATCTAAAAGGATATTGGGATTGTCCCAATCCAGGTACATTGACACCATACTAAAGAGGTTTAGTATGGAAGAGTCCAAACGTGGGTTTTTACCCACGATCTCAGGGCTTACTCTCTCCAAAGAGATGTCTCCCAAGACTGATTTGGAGAGACCTCGCATGCAAGGGATACCCTATGCTTTGTCTGTAGGCTCTATCATATACGCGATGCTATGTACCAGACCCGATGTAGCATACTCACTAAGTGTAGTGAGTAGGTATCAAGATGATCCTGGAGAGAGTCACTGGACAGCTGTGAAGAGCATTCTCAAGTACTTGCGAAGGACTAAAGAGATGCTCTTGGTGTATGGTAACGGAGAACTCCAAATGGAGTCCTTTACCGATTCGAGCTTCCAGAGTGATAAGGACGACTCTAAGTCGCAGTCGGGATTTGTCTTTACCCTTTATGGAGGGGCGGTTAGCTGGAAGAGTTCCAAGCAGGAAACCGTGGCAGACTCGACGATGGAGGCTGAATACATCGCTACCAACGATGCTGTTAAAGAGGCTTTCTGGATCAAGAAGTTCATTACTGAACTTGGAGTGGTTCCATCCATTGAGCATCCAATACCAATGTATTGCGATAACAATGGAGCGGTGGCTTTGGCCAAGGAACCAAGGTCCCATCAGCGATCCAGGCATATTCTGAGGCGGTATCACTTGATCCGGGAGATAGTTGATCGCCGGGAGATCGCGGTCAGGAGGGTTGACACGAAGAACAACACAGCGGATCCACTCACGAAGGCCATTCCCCATATACAGTTTGAGAGACTCTTCGGGATGCTAGGTATGCGATACTACAGCAGCTGGCCCTAGTGCAAGTGGGAGATTGTTAGTTGTATGTATACCCTAGAGGCCAGTATTGTACAGATGATGTATATTATATTGGATGCTTGGACATATATAGAGAGGACTTTCTTGCTCGACATGATAGTATGCTATCTGGTTGCTCTTTATCTTAACATGTGTACTTGTCTCTTTATACTGTCTTATAGTTACATGTTGGTAAAGCCCTTAGGATGTGTACTTGACTACCTGGACTATGATGCGGATCATACTAGTGGGGACATGGTAGTCTATAAGTACATCCTTCAAGGTCCCTAGTCGTGGGTGTATCGAGACGGGGCATCGATATACCAGTGTAGACTAGCGTATACGCTTCTCGACCCATGAGATGGGCGATGGATGATCCCATATCCATTGGTGTTTGACATCAGAGATGGTCTACGGGTGCTCAGTGCAGACTGGGTACACTGGACGGACTCACCGAGAACTCACAGATGGTATTATACCTTACGTCAGATGGCAGTTCTCTGGTGACACTTGTGCAGGTTAGTCTGTAGACCCGAGATCGTCATAGAGTCTTGTGTGATTCCCACTGTGCTTTGATTTCCACCTTACCACGTCCATGAGGGCGTGCAAAACGGTGGTTTTTGGGTACAGTCCCGAGTCACATGGAGGCAATGAGCGATAGGAGGGGTTTCGTCTCTCCCGGTATTGGGGGTTGATGTTGCGCTGTACTCAATTGGCCGTGACAGGGAAGTCCTTGGCCAGGGCTGATTTAGAGATTTACTGGTAAGTGTTACCAGTAGTTTCTCGATCCGTTATGAGCCTCACATCGGCACGGCTTATCGGTTATTGGGGTCTGACGTTTTACCACCCCTAGACTTGATATGCGACATATCAGACGAGGAGACTGGACTGTACGGGAAGTGTTACCGGCAGGCTTTTACAGGAGTTGGAGCGGGCTTGCTAGCTGATCTTCTGATCGCTCAATACTCAGGTAGCCGTTACGTCCAGCTAGTACCGCTGACGGCTTGTGGGTGCTTGATGTGATCATCACCTACTGCCGGCGTATTGACGAGTCTTTAGAGTCCTACATAGAGGTTTTACTGGCTCAGGCAAAACGAAATAGAAGCGCATATGTGATATGTGCGGGACCGAGAATAATGCGTGTATGTGATACCGTATTCTATTCTCGCGACTTTTTGTATCGGTCGGTTATATATGATATAACCGGGTTATCGAATCAAGTGTTGATTCGATAAGTCGATACATTGGATGTTAGTCGGTTATATGTAATATGACCAGATTATTAAGTCAAGTGTTGATTTAATAATTTATTGTATAATTGTATATTTGATATACTAGTTTACATTAACTAACACATGTTCACTTTAGGATTTTTCTCACATAAGCACAACTTTAATATATATGTGTTATGTAGGGTTCCTAGGCACACTAAGGAGGTCTCACAAGGCATCAAGCATGCCAAAATCAAATTTTTCCGGTGCCGAGAAACCCTAATGCGATCGTTAACTAGAGTTTAAGCGAAAACAAATGCGAATAAACAAATTTACTCTAAAGTGAAAGAGACTACAACCATTGTAGATCCGGTCCTCCACCTCCATAGCTCTGTGATGATGTCCCCTCGCTGCGATCATCGGATCCCGGGCTCTGGCGTCGGCTTCATCGGAGAAATGGGCGGGCTAGATCGTCGACTTCGATGCCGAAGATGATCTACGTCGAGGCGACTCTAACTCGAGCTCCAACTTTACCAAGTCATGAAACTTGTGAAGAAAACACCCTATACTATATGGCAAGTGGTAGAGGATGAAGAAATAGGAAGTGGGTTCACTTTAGAATTGGATTTCTCACTCTTTTCATCAAGTCACCATTGAAGGTTGCAAGCTTTCTTCTTCTTGAAGAAGAAGAAGAAGAAGAAGAAGAAGAAGAAAAAGAATATGATAAGAATTAATGAATAATAGAAAATAAGTGATTCTTATCATATTAGCAACCATGGTTATGTGTAGAGAGTAAACTAAGGTTAGGTGAATGGTTAGGTTAGGCATGAAACAAAAATGGAAGACTTTTTCAAAGCTTCATGAAGCTTCAATGTAAAACAAAAGTAGCAACCATTTCATTTCTTGCCAAAATGAAATAAATAATTAAATGAATAAATAAATTAAAACCCTAACCATTTACTTAACCAAGGTTTAAATCAAACATACACCCAAGTTTGCATGTATCATCAAACATGATACAAACTAGTGCACAAAACTATATCAAATATACAATGTGCACATCAAGTGAGAAAATCCATCTTAAGTGAACTAAAACTAGTTAATGTAAAGTAATATATCAAATATATAATTATACACTAAATCATTAAATCAACACTTGATTTAACGATCCGGTCATATCGCATATAACCGACTAATATCAAGTGTATTCGTTGTATTAAATAAACACTTGATTCGGTAACCCAGCTATATCACATATAACCGACCAATTATACAAATCGCGAGAATAGAATACTGTATCACATATTGGTATAATTCTCGGTCCCGCACATATCTCATATGCGCTCCTATTTCGTTTCGCTTGAACCAGGAAACCTCTGTGTAGGACTCTAAAGACTCGTCAATACGCCGGCAGCACTGTAAGACCATGTTGCCCACCCCGGTACTTGCGGGGAAGCGGAAAACAGAATAAAAATCAAATTTTTATCAACTTAGGCAACATGGACTAGACAGAGAAGGATCTTTCCTAAACAAAAACAAGCTAAAGCTAACTAGAAACTAGCTAAGTGCTAGAAAGGTTATACCTTGGACTTTATGTCCTTCTCTCCTTGCTCCTTGGAGTGGTGGAAGGAGGCCACCTTAGTCGTCTTCTCACGTCGAAGAAAGATCCACCCGAAAGCCTCGACCTTTGGCTTCAACTCCAAGCTAGAAGTAACTAGGGTGCAAGAAGTGCTAATCCTTGAACCCTAGATGAGAGTAGAGATTATCAAGAAAGGGTTTTTCTCAAGCTCAAGTGTTTCCCAACATATGAGAGGGGAGAGCTTGAGGGAGAGGAAGAACAAGAGAGAGAAAGTGAATAATAGAATGAGAGAAAAATAAACCATTCTCACATATATGTGTGAATTATTGTAATTAGATAATTAGCTAGATAATTGTCATGGTTAATCAAGACATGATCATTATCATTTCATTTTTAATGCAAATTGCAAGGATCAAAGAGCATTTTCCAAATGAAATGATGATGGTCAAAGTGTCAACCAAGGTCAACAAGTCAAGGAGGTCAAATGGTCAACAACCATAACCATGCACAATTATTTAAACTAATATCAATTAACAATAATACACACATAAGCATTAGGGTTAATAAAATGACAATAGTCATTAACCCTAATCAAAGTCCTCTCCCTCTGTCTCAAGCAACTGTGCATAGGCACCCGTATTCTGTAGGGTTCCTAGGCACCCACTAGAGGTCTCACAAGGCATCGACCATGCCAATTTCAAAAATACGGTACCGAGAAACCCTAGACTACGGATCGTTTGCTAGATGTCTAGGCGAAAGATGCAACTAGTAAACTACTTTACTAAGAGAATGGAAATACAACCTTTGTAGAGCCGGTCCTCCAACTCCATAGCTCCGCAATGAAGTCCCCTCGCTGTCCAAATGGAAACCCGGGCTCTAGCGTCGGCTTCATTGGAGAAAAAGCGGGCTAGGTCATCGACGACGATGCCGAAGATGATCTACATCGAGGCATCGCTAGATCAAGCTCCCACTTCACCAAGTCATGAAACTTGTGAAGAGAACACCCTATACTACTTGGCAAGAGGTAGAGGATGAAGAAATAGGAAGTGGGTTCACTTTAGAATTGGATTTCTCACTCATTTTCAAGAGTTGCCATTGATGGAGGAAGCTTTCTTCAAGTGAAGAAGAAGAAGAAGAAGAGAAAGAATATGATAAGTTTCTTATTTTAAAAAGAAACTAATATAAATCCTTATCATATCCTAACCATAGTCAAGTGTAGAGAGTAAACTAGGGTTAGTTGGAATGGTTAGGGTTAAGGATGAGATAAGAATGGTGGACTAGGTCAAAGCTTAATGAAGCTTCAACAAAACTACAAATAAAGCCACCATTCTTTTCTTATCATTTCCAAAATGAATAAACAAATAAATAAATGAATAAGAAAATGAAAAACAAAACCCTAAGCATTTAAATAAACATGGTTTAATCTTTACACAAACTCAAGTAAGCATGTATCATCAAACATGATACAATCAAGTGCACAAAAGTATATCATATATACAACTTGTGAACTTCAAGTGAGAAAATCCATTTAAAGTGAACCAATACTAGTTAATGCAAAGTAATATATCAAATATATAATTATGCATTAAATCATTAAATCAACACTTGATTTAAAGATCCGGTCATATCGCATATAACCGACTAATATCAAGTGTATCAATGTATCGAATCAATACTTGATTCGGTAACCCGGCTATATCACATATAACCAGCCAATGATACAAATCGCGAGAATAGAATACGGTATCGCATACACGCATTATTATCGGTCCCGCACATATCTCATATGCGCTCCTATTTCGTTTCGCTTGAGCCAGGAAACCTCTGTGTAGGACTCTAAAGACTCGTCAATACGCCGGCAGCAGATGATGATCATATCAAGCACCCACAAGCCGCAAGCGGTCTGCTAAACGTAACGGCCACCCGGGTATTGAGCGATCAGAAGATCGACGAGCAAGCCCGCTCACACTCCTGTGAATCCAACCAGTAACACTTACCGTACAGTCCGGTCTCGTCGTCTGATATGTCGCATATCTCGCCTAGGGGTGGTAAACGTCAGACCCCAATAGCTCGATAAGTCGTGTCGATATGAGGCCTATAACAGTTCGAGAAACTACTGGTAACACTTACCAGTAAATCTCAGCAACCCTGGCCAGGGATTTCCGGTTATAGACAATCGAACACAGCGCAACATCAACCCCCTATACCGGGAGAGACGAATCCCCTCCTATCGCTCATTGCCTCCATGTGACTCGGGACTGTACCCAAAAACCACCGTTTTGCACGCCCTCTTGGACGTGGTAAGGTGGAAATCAAAGCACAGTGGGAACCACACAAGACTCTATGACGATCTCGAGTCAACAGACAACTCTGTACCAGTGTCACCAGAGAACTGCCATCTGACGTAAGGTATAATACCATCTGGGAGTTCTCGGCGAGTCCGTCCAGTGTACCCAGTCTTCACTGAGCACCCGTATATCATCTCTGATGTCAAACACCAATGGATATGGGATCATCCATCGCCCATCTGTATGGGTCGAGAAGGTATACGCTAGTCTACTCTGGTATATCGATGCCCCGTCTCGATACACCCACGACTAGGGACTTTGAAGGATGTACTTGTGGACTACCATGTCCCCACTAGTATGATCCGCATCATAGTCCAGGTAGTCAAGTACACATCCTAAGGGCTTTACCAACATGTAACAGAGAGACAATCAGTGTACACGTTAAGGTAAAGAGTAACCAGATAGCATACTATCATGTCGAGCGAGAAAGTCCTCCCTATATATGTCCAAGCATCCACTACAATATACATCCTATGTATAGTAATGGCCTCTAGGGCATACATATAACCAACAATCTCCCACTTGCACTAGGGCCATCTATAGCAGTGGTTGTAGTATCTCATACTCAACCATCCCATAAAAGTCTCTCTCTAGGAATAGGCCTCCATGAGTGGATCCGCCGTGTTGTCCTCTGAGTCTACTCTCCTAACCTCGATCACCTGGAGATCAACCATCTCCATGATGAGGTAATACTGCCTTAGAATATGTCTGGATCACTGATGGGATGGGTGTTCCTTGGCATAAGCCACAACTCCATTGTCACACAATGGGAGGAACTAAGTTCATCTCATGAATAAATATACATCCAGACTGCCTCTTTGGTAGCATCTTTAGTAGCGATGTATCCAGCCTTTATCGTCTAGTATGCCACGGTATCTAGCTTGGAACTCTTCCAACATACCGTCCCTTTACTGAGGGTAAAGACAATGCCTGTGACTGACTTTCAGTCGTCTTTATCACCCTGGAACCCTTCCAGTGATTCTCCCCAGGATCGACTGATACCATCTCACTACAACTAGTGAGTATCCTAATATCCAATTAGATCTATCTCATAGATCCAAAATCCAGGATTTAGGAGGTATCAATTTTGATCCTATATGGAGAATCATGGTGATAAGCGAAGATTGAACGAGCGTAGCATAGGAAACTCCTTCCCTATCATGAGTATGTCATCCACGTACTCTACGAAGATCATCACCATACTCCCTACTACCTTTTTGTTTATACAAGGTTCATCTACCATTTTGATGAAGTCAAACTCTTTGACTACCACATCAAAACAGATGTTCCAACTCCGCGATACCTGCTTTATCCTATAAAGCATCTTGTACACGTTTCCGCTGCTCCCACTGTCTACGAAGCCCTCTGGCTGTGTACTTATAGACGTTCTTTTCTAAAACATCATTTAGAAAAGCAGTCATGGCACCCAACCGCCAGATATCGTAGTCATGGTATGTAGCCGTGGCAAGTAGGATCTGGATGGACTTAAGCATAGCCACTTGAAAAGGTTTCATCATAATCCACGCCTGGTCTATGTCGAAAAACGTTAACAAGTCTAGCTTTGAAAGTCTCAACTTTTCCAAGTACACCAAGTAATCTTCTCAAGATTTACTTGCTCCTGATGGGGATTTAACCCTTCAGATATAGCAACCAAAGTCCATACTTTGTCGGTGTATAAGGATTCCATCTCAGATCACTAAGCATCCAGCCATTCTTACAGAGTCACACTCCTGATGGCCAGTTCGAAACTAGTTGGGTCATCATCTCATGATGCAATCCTCGCTCCCACTGTCATCGAGAAACCGAAGTATCTCTCAGGCGGATGAGGAACCCTACTAGATCGGCGGAGAGGCTGAGGTTCGTTGGAATCTACTGAATCCTTTGGTTCTATCAAATCATCAGCTGCAGTTTGTATGGCTGGAACATTTCCAGTTCTACATAACAGACCTTGCCTCGAGCTTGTCCGGTATTTTGCTTTTAGACATAGGCCGGACAACCCCAAATCTTAACTAGCTTAAGACATGGGCTCTTACCATACCATATCTCATATGGAGCGGTAGGCAACAGATTTGATTTGAACCCTATTCAATAGGTATGCAGCTTCTCAAGTGCATAACTCCCAAAAAGGAAACAGGTAACTCAGTAGTACTCATCATAGAGCACACCTTATCATATAGGGTGTATCTGCTCCGCCCCGACATACCATCGTGCTATGGTGTATACGGAGGAGTAATGCTGAGAGAGAATCTCATTCTCCTTTAGAAAAGTCCAAGAATTCCGTGCTCAAGTATTCTCCTCCCTGATCGCATCAAAGGACATAATACTTATACCCTCATTTTGGTTCTCTACTTCTAACTTATATTCCGTGAATATCTCAAAAGGTTCGGACTTGTGTTTCAACAGGAACATATGTCTGAATCTTGAGAGATTATCAGAGAATGTAATGAAGTACAAAGAACCGGTCTTGGTATGTGTAGACAGGGGACCTTCATACATCAACATGTATCATCCCAAGAGTTTACTAACTCTTTCTCTGTTTCCAGTAAACGGAGCTATGGTCATTTTATCTCTGTGACACGACTGGCATGTTTCACAAGATGTAAATTCAAACTAATTTAAATATGCATCTAAATGTATCTTTAGCTAGTCGGGTCACATTGATCTGACCTAGTCTACAATACCTCAAGAAGGATCCGTTCATTTCTGAACTCTTCCTCTTGTGTGTGTTCCGTATACTTAAGAACTGTAGTTTGATTTACAACATCAATGCTTTTAGATAACGTGCCTGAACCGATCAACTTTTGATATAGGAAATGTTCAAAACATTATCCAACAATACAAAATTTTATCATATCTTTAATAATAAAGAGAATGATATGATTTTGTATATCAGGTTCGGTATCTAATAACATTCGTTCAGAATCAATGTATAGGTAATACAGGGTGACAGTGACCAACAGACTTGGCTGCAACACTTGCCCCGTTTTCTGCCTCATGAAACTTATCACCCGTTCTCAGTTCTCTACCTAGCTGTAGCCCTATGTAACAGATTACATATCTGGGATCCTGATCTGGTATCACATACTCAGGACGTAAAGGATACTGAGAAACAGTTCTCTGTAATGAACACACCCGAAAATGATGCATCATCATGCACTCTCTTCGTTTGGGCGGCACGGGAAGTCTGGTAATTCCCAATTTCCTGCTCTGTCTTATAACAATTATAAGTTGGAGCGGGACCAACGTTCCCCAGCTCAGTATAATAAGCGGGTTCGGTCAATAATCCGTATTATTATCTTGATTAAGGCGTGATATGGTCGCTACCTGGAGAGAGAGAGAAGAAAACACTCAGCGTGCGCTCTTACAAGAATAGATTGGTTATTATTTTATCTATCAGGATGGCTCCCACTGTTTTTATCAAATCTTCCTTCAAACCCTAAAAGGAAAGACTAGCCGGGATTAATTACACACTACAAGTTCGCCAATCTTTCAGCCAGGCCAGTGTCGGTACTTTGAGGGAGGTCCCCCGTGCTTTCGCACGAACCTAATTAATGTAAACCTCGTTTTCCCAGAGGCGTAACCTCGTTGACACCTTTCTAGACACCTACTTGATCGGCTAATTGTAATGTGTAAAACTCTCCCAGGAGTAACTCTTACTCGCAGCGGGTATCGGGATCCAACTATCTCATAGAAGGTATGCAATCTCATTGCAAATTTCAACACTTGAAATTCCCGATAATATTTTGCCCCTAGTGTTCTATGACCTTGACGAATGCCAAACAACCCATAGTCCACTAGTCAAGTTCAACCCGTACATTTCTTGATTGAATTAAACCCACCCGCACGACCCTTGACGAATGCCAAACAACGCCGTACGAATACCCTAATCCAATCGCATCATATGCTCAAGCAGATAAATACTAGTTAGCTACCGTACACTACGCCTTGACGAATGCCAAACTACCGCAGCACGAATACTAACTAGTACATATCTGAAATGACGGAGGGCTACGACAGGTTTTTCTGAAAACCTATTGCGTAATGAACTTGATATCGTTGTAGAATCAAATGATTTTAAAATGGAGTGCTTTTGAGGCTTTTCTAGTTTTGCTAAAGGAGTCACTCCCGGTGAAGGGATCGTCGGTCCTTTCCTCTTCGAATGAGGTGCGGGATATATCATATATATCACTGTGCAAAGCAGAACTCTTAAAAGCTATCAAAAGACAAACCGAGTGTGTAGCATCTTCCAGTTATTGCTAAAGGAGTCACTCCCGGTGAAGGGATCTCGGTCCTTTCCTCATCGAATAAGGTGCAGGATATATCATATATATCGCTGTGCAAAGCAAGAACTGTATCTACCTGTTTTATTTTTGAAATTCAATTCTACAACATTTTAGGTTTCTTTTATTTCATTAATCTCATTAATGAAGTCCCATCATTTAAGTTACCTAAACATCACAGATAAATACGACGTACACTTATGCCATCCGCATTCGCCTCGATGTCCCCTCATGCACCGTTAGGTTAGGTAACTAACGGCAGAGCGGGGCAGGGCTAGCGCGGGTGTAAAACATAAGTAACGTCTATATAATATATCATATATACTATATACAGTATCTATCACAGAACATCACATGATCGCATCACAGATATCACAGCAGAAGAATCATATGAAATATTGGATATACTAGGACGTCCGTGTTTTCAATACGAGCCAGTATAAAACACGGATTCCACGGTCGTGATGAATAGCCAAACCCACACCCCTAGACCCCTACGAGAGCGGCAAGCAACCCTACCAATTCTAGAGTTAGGAGACCCGGACTCGACTCCTCGAGTTGGTCTCCCACTGGACTCCAGAACCCGGTTACTTGTGCCCTCCTCCTTGGGTCTATCCTAGTGCGGAAAAGTAAATAATATACAAAAGGTGACATCTTCCGCAACCTGGAAGTACCCCAATAAAAGAATATTACATACAAGTTTTTACATGAATGAATATGAAAAACACTCATCTCACTTAAAAAAACCCCGGCTATTCGAACACGACGATGCAATATAACATATCCAGCAACACATAACATCACATGTCATCAACGTAAGTAAATATGCGCATCCCAATTGTCGTTGACATATAGCAACGAAACCGGCGATATCACATATTACACTTACGGTCACAGAAAAGAAAGTGTAAAACTACAACAGTTGGAATCTGCAACCTGCATAGACATCGCATGCCTAATCAAATGAATTCCTTAGACATCGCATGTCTAACAATTATAAACCCCGCATTTTAGTCTCATTATCGAAAACACTTTTCAATATCAAGTCGGGTAATTCAACAAGATTCCCGACATCCTGATCGAATACTCGTCGCAAACTTTAGTAGACGGCCGCACCCCCGATACCGTCGACGAAGTGCACCAAGGCGGAACACCGCTGCCGTGAGCACCCGAACGGATGCTTTCGGCGACGGGGTTCTCCTACAGTCACTTGGTCGGGGTTATGGAGTGAGGCTGTCTATTAAGTTTACCCGGCGAGTATCCGCGTACGCTACGTGATTGCGACGGACTTTTGATCGCATCAAAATTCCGTGGCAACCGATCAAGTGAGTCTAAACTGCTATGTTTATAACATTCATTCAGTTATCTCATAACTACTTGTGAATTCCAATTATTGTATCCCATTCCAGATAAATAGAAAATGTTAAACTTTCCGATCGAACAGTCAAACACCCAAGTTTTCCCGATATAGCTCAACACATGAAATAAGTCTAACAACATTCAGTTCGTGCCTCAGTACCAACGGTCCAGCCGTAGAAGGGTCAAGCTAACGCCTCACATGTGGCACGCCGTACTGCCCCAAACCCGAAGGTTCAAAGGGCAGTTCAAGACGGTCACATAATCGAGTTAAGGTTTGTTGTCTTCTAGAGGGACCATCGCGTTACTTGCACTACTTAGAACGTCGTTAAACTACGGAAAAATCCAACACTTGGAAATTTCCCGACAGGGGAAAAATTGGGTATTTATATCCGGTCGAACTTTTTAACATATTCTAAAATTTATCCGGAAAGCCACATAGACAAAATCTGATACTCCGATTGAAACACCGAATCCCCAAAACAACTCCAGAAAATTCAACTCTTGAATAAATTTTAAAAATTTCCAGAAAATCCAAAACCTGAAGAACTAAATTACTGTGCAAATATTATATGATAATTCAATAAAGTGGCCGCGGAACCGCCGCAGAAGCAAGGCTTCTGCCGCGGTTCCGTCGCAGTGTTCACTGTTCATCAAATAATTTTTGCGCCGTAATTCATAGATTTCCCTGCTGAATTTTTTGGCAATTTTTAATCTGGAAAAATCTCAGTTTTTGAAAAAAGGACAGAGAGCATTTTTGTGATCGGGTTTCGGGTTCGTTCGGACTTCAAATTGCGTCTAGACTTCGCCTAAGGCTCTAGCTAGGCTTTGATACCACTGTAGGGTTCCTAGGCATCCACTAGAGGTCTCACAAGGCATCGACCATGCCAATTTGAAAAATACGGTGCCGAGAAACCCTAGACTACGGATCGTTTGCTAGATGTCTAGACGAAAGATGCAACTAGTAAACTACTTTACTAAGAGAACGGAAATACCACCTTTGTAGATCCGGTCCTCCACCTCCATAGCTCCGCAATGAATTCCCCTCACTGTCCAAATGGAAACCCGGGCTCTAGCGTCGGCTTCATCGGAGAAAAAGCGGGCTAGGTCATCGACGACGATGCCGAAGATGATCTACGTCGAGGCATCGCTAGATCAAGCTCCCACTTCACCAAGTCATGAAACTTATGAAGAGAACACCCTATACTACTTGGCAAGAGATAGAGGATGAAGAAAAAGGAAGTGGGTTCACTTTAGAATTGGATTTCTCACTCATTTTCAAGAGTTGCCATTGATGGAGGAAGCTTTCTTCAAGTGAAGAAGAGGAAGAAGAAGAGAAAGAATATGATAAGTTTCTTATTTTAAAAAGAAACTAATATGAATCCTTATCATATCCTAACCATAGTCAAGTGTAGAGAGTAAACTAGGGTTAGTTGGAATGGTTAGGGTTAAGGATGAGATAAAAATGGTGGACTAGGTCAAAGCTTCATGAAGCTTCAACAAAACTACAAATAAAGCCACCATTCTTTTCTCATCATTTCCAAAATGAATAAACAAATAAATAAATGAATAAGAAAATGAAAAACAAAACCCTAACCATTTAAATAACCATGGTTTAATCTTTACACAAACTCAAGTAAGCATGTATCATCAAACATGATACAATCAAGTGCACAAAAGTATATCACATATACAACTTGTGAACTTCAAGTGAGAAAATCCATTTAAAGTGAACCAATACTAGTTAATGCAAAGTAATATATCAAATATATAATTATGCATTAAATCATTAAATCAACACTTGATTTAACGATCCGGTCATATCGCATATAACCGACTAATATCAAGTGTATCAATGTATCGAATCAATACTTGATTCGGTAACCCGGCTATATCACATATAACCAGCCAATGATACAAATCGCGAGAATAGAATACGGTATAGCATACACGCATTATTCTCGGTCCCGCACATATCTCATATGCGCTCCTATTTCGTTTCGCTTGAGCCAGGAAACCTCTGTGTAGGACTCTAAAGACTCGTCAATACGCCGGCAGCAGATGATGATCATATCAAGCACCCACAAGCCGCAAGCGGTCTTCTAAACGTAACGGCCACCCGGGTATTGAGCGATCAGAAGATCGACGAGCAAGCCCGCTCACACTCCTGTGAATCCAACCAGTAACACTTACCGTACAGTCCGGTCTCGTCGTCTGATATATCGCATATCTCGCCTAGGGGTGGTAAACGTCAGACCCCAATAGCTCGATAAGTCGTGTCGATATGAGGCCTATAACAGTTCGAGAAACTACTGGTAACACTTACCAGTAAATCTCAGCAACCCTGGCCAGGGATTTCCGGTTATAGCCAATCGAACACAGCACAACATCAACCCCCTATACCGGGAGAGACGAATCCTCTCCTATCGCTCATTGCCTCCATGTGACTCGGGACTGTACCCAAAAACCACCATTTTGCACGCCCTCTTGGACGTGGTAAGGTGGAAATCAAAGAACAGTGGGAACCACACAAGACTCTATGACGATCTCGGGTCAACAGACTACTCTGTACCAGTGTCACCAGAGAACTGCCATCTGACGTAAGGTATAATACCATCTGGGAGTTCTCGGCGAGTCTGTCCAGTGTACCCAGTTGTCACTGAGCACCCGTATATCATCTCTGATGTCAAACACCAATGGATATGGAATCATCCATCGCCCATCTGTATGGGTCGAGAAGGTATACGCTAGTCTACTCTGGTATATCGATGCCCCGTCTCGATACACCCACGACTAGGGACTTTGAAGGATGTACTTGTGGACTACAATGTCCCCACTAGTATGATCCGCATCATAGTCCAGGTAGTCAAGTACACATCCTAAGGGCTTTACCAACATGTAACAGAGAGACAATCAGTGTACACGTTAAGGTAAAGAGTAACCCGATAGCATACTATCATGTCGAGCGAGAAAGTCCTCCCTATATATGTCCAAGCATCCACTACAATATACATCCTATGTATAGTAATGGCCTCTAGGGCATACATATAACCAACATATTCGTGATTCGAGAAACACGAATACAAAGAGAAAAACCAATCCCAAATCATATACTAGGATCCGGCTAAAACCAAAGCCCGCTAGTATAAGCTGTCCGGACAGCAAACGTTCACAAGTACACGGATGTGAACGAACCCTGTCGCAAAACCATGCGACCTCCACTCATTTTGCCTAAAGGCGAATAGCTCTCTGTGTGGGACTCTAAAGACTCGACACTACGCTGGTAGTAGGTTTAACCACAGACCGCAAGCGGCACTAGCTGTACGTAACGGTCCCCAGGTAGATGTCGATAAGAAGACTGACGAGGTGACAGTCTCTATGTATGTGACAGTCTGAACTCCTACTGAGCCTGTATGTGACAGTCTCCGTACAGTCCGGTCTGTTCGTCTGATACATCGCATGGCGGGCCTAGGGAGGCGGTGAACGTCAGTCCCCTAATAGCGGTACAAGTCGTGTCGGAGTGTAGCCCAGAACACCCTGAGATAACACTGGAAACCTACCAGTATATCTCGCTTGCCCTGGCCAGGGACTACTCGTGTAATGGCTCTCCTGGACACAGCGCGATGTCAACCACCAATACCGAGAGAGACGAATCCTGTCTAACCGTCACTGCCTCTAAGTGCTTCGGGACTACACCCAAAAACTACCTGTTTGCACGACTCCTTTGAGCCGTGGTAGGGTAGCAATCAAAGTGCAGTGGGAACACACTCGAGGCGAAGTGACGGTGTCAAGTCAGCGGACTAAGCTGTACTCATGTCACCTGGGAACTGATAACTGACGATAGGTATAATACCAACCAACTGTTCCCGACGAGTCCTGTCCAGTGTACTCGTAACCTAACGAGCACCCGCATACTATCTCAAGTACGACGTACTGACGGCTGTGGGACAGACCGTCTCCCACGCTGGGATGAGAAGCGCATACGCTAGTCTACTCCGGAGTATCGATGCCCTGTCTCGATAGTCCAACGACTAGGGACCTGTATAAGGATGTGCTTATAGATCACCCAGCTCCCACGAGTGTGAGCGCCATCACAACGCTGGTAATCAAGCAAAGATCCTAAGGGCTCTACTAATATGTATATCAGTGATATGCTAAAAGAAACACATGCACATATTAAAGCAGAGACAAACCAAGTAGCATACTACCATTTCGAGCAAGATTGTATATACAACTGTGAATATCCCAAGCTTCCATCAAGTAATATAAAAACTAGTATGATACAGTAATGGCCTCTAGGGCATATACACCAACAATCTCCCACTTGCACTAAGGCCATGTACTGGCATATCGAAGACCTATCATCTCAATCAGCCGCTCGGGCGATCCACGATCTCCCTGATCAGGTGATACCGCCTCAAGATGTGTCTGGATTTCTGATGGGACCTGGGTTCCTTCGCTAAAGCTATAGCCCCGTTGTTGTCGCAATACAGAGGTATTGGGTCAACAATGGACGGAACCACCTGAAGTTCTCTCAAGAACTTCCTCATCCAGACAGCTTCTTTTGCAGCATCAGATGCAGCGATGTATTTCGCTTCCATAGTCGAGTCAGCAACTGTTTCCTGTTTGGAGCTCTTCCAACACACCGCCCCTCTATTGAGGGTGAAGACAAAACCTGACATGGGCTTGGAATCATCCTTGTCACTCTGGAAGCTGGAGTCAGCAAAGGCCTCAATCTGGAGGTCTTTTCCGCCATACACCAAGAACATCTCCTTAGTCCTTTTCAGGTACTTGAGAATGTTCTTTACTGCTATCCAATGTTTCTCCCCAGGGTTTGACTGATACCTGCTTACCACACTCAGTGCATAAGCCACATCCGGTCTGGTACACAACATCGCATACATTATAGAGCCTACCACAGAAGCGTAGGGTATAATAGACATGCGATCCCTCTCCAAATCAGTCTTGGGAGATATCTCTTTGGAGAGGGTGATCCCGTGACAAGCCGGTAGATTACCGCGCTTGGAATCTTCCATACTGAATCTCTTCAGTATGGTGTCGATGTACCTGGACTGTGAAAGTCCTAATATCCTCTTGGATCTGTCACGGTAGATCCGGATACCCAGAATGTATGAGGCATCACCCAGGTCTTTCATAGAGAACCTGTGTGACAAGAACCCCTTGACAGATTGTAGCATAGGAATGTCATTTCATATTAAGAGAATGTCATCCACGTATAAAACGAGGAATACTACAGTTCTCGCTACAAATCTACAATAGATGCATGGTTCATCTGGATTTTTGATAAAGCCAAATTCCTTGACCGTCTCATCAAAACAGATGTTCCAACTCCGCGATGCCTGCTTTAGTCCATAAATGGACTTAAGCAACTTGCACACCTTTCCGCTGCTCCCACTCTGAATGAAACCCTCTCGCTGGTCCATATAGACACACTCCTCTAAATGTCCATTTAGAAAAGCTGTCTTTACGTCCATTTGCCAAATCTCATAATCGTGGAAGGCAGCAATGGCAAGAAGGATCCGAATGGATTTCAGCATAGCTACTGGAGAAAAGGTTTCGTCATAGTCCAAACCAGGTCTTTGACGAAAACCCTTAGCAACCAGTCTAGTTTTATAGGTCTCAACCTGTCCATCTACACCAATCATCCTTTTGAAGATCCACTTGCATCCTACGGGTTTTACCCCATCTGGAGCAATGTCTAACGTCCATACTTTGTTGGTGTACATGGACTCCATCTCGGTCCGCATTGCATCCAGCCATTTTACCGAGTCGACGCTCTGAATGGCTTGCTGGAAGCTAGTAGGCTCATCAAAATCTATGATGCAATCTTCTCTATCCCCGTCAATGAGAAAACCGTAGTATCTCTCGGGCGGATGAGACTGCCTACTACTCCTGCGGAGTGGCGTGGGAATGTCCTGATCTTTCGAACCCTCTGGTTCTACTAAGCTTTCAGTAACAGCTCGTGGTTCTGGAATTTCTTCCAGTTCTATTGCGCTCCCACTTAATTCATTTTCTATGAACTGGTGTTCTAAAAAGTGGGCATGGCGAGAAACAAACACCTTTTGTTCCTCTTCGCAATAGAAGAAATATCCCTTGGAGTTCTTTGGATATCCCACAAACTTGCACTGTACTGAGCGTGCCTCGAGCTTGTCCGCATGCTGCTTTTTTACAAAAGCTGGACATCCCCATGTCTTAATGTGATTAAGATAGGGTCTCTTCCCACACCACATCTGATATGGTGTAGTAGGCACAGTCTTAGTTGGAACTCGGTTCAAAAGGTATTCAGCTGATTCTAGCGCATATCCCCAGAACGATTGCGGCAACTCAGCATTACTCATCATGGACCGTACCATATCCAATAGGGTTCGATTCCGTCTCTCCGATACACCGTTATGTTGCGGAGTGTATGGAGGAGTAAGCTGAGAGAGAATTCCATTCTCTTTTAAGTAACCCAGGAACTCGGCACTCAAGTATTCACCACCTCGATCAGATCTCAGTGCCTTGATACTTTTTCCTGTTTGTTTTTCTACTTCATTCTTATATTCCTGGAATTTTTCAAAAGCCTCGGATTTATGTTTCATTAAGAAGACATAACCGTACCTTGAAAAGTCATCCGTAAAAGTAATGAAGTAAGAATAACCGCTTCGTGCATGTGTAGACATTGGACCGCACACGTCGCTGTGTACGAGTCCCAAGAGCTCGCTCGCTCTTACTCCGTGTCCAGTGAACGGAGTCTTTGTCATCTTTCCCTTGAGACAGGATTGACAAGTTGCATACGATTGATATTTGAACGGATCCAAATATCCTTCTGTATGTAACTTAGTCAACCTTCTCTCATTGATGTGACCAAGTGTACAATGCCATAAGAAAGTTTTATTGATTTCTGGAGACTTTCTTTTATGTGTATTCTGGACATTGAAAATCTGTGGCTGGTTTAATACGTATATACCGTTGTTCAATGTGCCTGACCCAATCAAAACTTGATTAAGGTGAATGTTCACTACATTATTTACAAATGCAAATTCATAGCCTTCTTTAGATAATAAAGATACAGAAATGATATTACAGGTTGCATTTGGTACATAATAACAACTACGCAAAACCAAAAAGTGTCCATCCGACAATCTCAGGTGATGGTCCCCCACGGCCTCAGCATCCATGCTAGCACCGTTTGCAACTCTGAGGGTCATGTCACCTGCCTTCAAAACTCTACGCTTTCTCAATGCCTGCAAAGAATTACAGATATGAGATCCTGATCCGGTATCCAATACCTAGGATGTAGAGTTTATTGATAGACAGTTTTCAATAACATACACACCTGAAGCTGAAGCCGCAACTCGCTTCAAATCCTGTGTTCTGTCCTTCCAAGCCTTGCAATCTTGTTTCCAGTGACCACTTTTGTGACAATAGAAGCATTCTTCCTTCCCCACCAGCTTTCCCGCTATCTTTGTTGCCTTTCCTTTTCCCTTCGTATCCACTTTACCGACACCGCCTCTTGGTTTGGCGGGGGCTTTCTTCTTCTTTCCCTTGGCTTTCGCCCTGGATCTAGAAGAGGAAGATCCTCCTACAAACAAAGTGGATGTCTCCCTACCCTTCTGTAGGGTGCCCTCAGCACTCCTCAACATGTTCAGAAGTTCGGAAAGTTCAACCTCCTTTCCTTGCATGTTGAAGTTAAGAATAAACTGGGCGTAAGTGGAAGGAAGGGACTGGAGAATCAAATCAGTATAGAGTTCATTCTCCAACGTGGTCCCAAGGTCCGCGAGCTCCTCTATGTAGCCAATCATCTTAAGCACGTGTTCCGCTATCGATGATTCGACGGCCAACCTTGCCGAAAACAACTTCTTCGACATTTCGTATCTTGCGATACGAGACCGCTCTCCATACAGTTCTTTTGTATGAAGAAATATGGACTATAGGTCCATATTCTCGTGCCTCCTCTGATGTTCGTTGTCCATCGAGGCTAGTATGAGGCATCTGGCCTTCGCGCAATCTATTTCCCAGGTCTTGTAGATTTCCCTATCTACGACACTGGTTTTGGGAGCTTTGGTGGTAAGGACATACCCCAATTTGTCGTAAGTAATTGCCATCTTGACATTCCTGAGCCAATCTTTGTAGTTTGGCCCTGTCAATATGTTTTTATCTAGTAATAACTTAAGTCCGATCATGTTGAATGGTCGCTGCAATTAGGAGAGAGAAAAGAAACACTTTAGCATGATGCTCTTTCAAGTTTAGAGTGGTTTTTAATTTGTCTAAACTGGATGGCTCCCACTGTCTCTCGAATCCCTTCTCAAACCGTAAAGAAATGATTAGTCAGGATCAATCTCACCGTACAATACTTGCTCAACCGTTCAGCCAGGCCAGTGTCGGTACTTCGAGGGAGGTTTTCCAACGCTTTCGCGAAGTTCCTTAATTATGTAACCTCTTTTCCCTGTGGGCGTAGCCCCGCTAACACCTTTCTAGACACCTACTAAGTTTATAGCATTGATCGTTAAGTGAGAGTTTTCCCGAGGAGTAGCATATACTCACAGTAGGATCGGGATCCAAATATCATCGCGTGATAAAATCGAAGGAATCCTACCAGAATTATCACACTCCAAATGGTATGCAGCGCTAGCAAGTTTCAGTACTTATGAAACTCCCGATGTGGATTTTTGCCCCATGCTCTTATGACCTTGACTTTGGCCAAAATATCATAAGTCACATGTCAAGTTCTACCCGTCATTCTCCTGGTTAATTTGGACCCACCCGTACCTACCCTTGACTTTGGCCAAAATGGCAGCATGACTGTCCCAAACCAACACATCTATCTATGCTGCACATGAATATCCAATAGCTACCAATCACTATGCCTTGACTTTGGCCAAAATACACAGCTTGAATACTTTTTGACCATTCATGTGGAATGACGGAGGGCTACGAATGGTTTTGGCGAAACCGTGAACGTAGTGAACTTGATATAATCGATGGAACGAGATAGCTTTTAAAAGGAGTGGTTCAAGCTCCGCGTTTAAAAGTTTAGTTTTGAAAAGAACCGAGTGGTTTTCAAAGTGTTCCAATCGACTTTTACTTGGTTTATTTTCTTGCATTAGTTCTTTTAATGCGTCCCATCATTTAATCCTACCATTGCAGAAAACAACCAAAATATGACGTACGCTTATGCCATTCGCATTCGCCATGGGGCCCCGTCATCACCCGTTAGGTTACTTAACTAACGACAGAGCGGGGGCTGGGCTAGCGTGGCTGTAAAACATAAGCAACGCCTAAATAGTTATCATATATAAATATATAGCAATGATAGACATTACAGATCACAGATGAATACATTGGATATACTAGGAATCCGCAATCTGTTCGAGCCTGCAACGATAAGCGGATTACACGGTCGCGGTGAATAGCCAATACCCCACCCAAGACCCCTACGGGTGCGGCAAACTACCCGCCAAGTACCCGAAGCGAAGCAACCTCCCTCACCACCGTGAGTAAGCCACTCGGCACTTCGAGATACCCGGTAGTTTGTGTACCCCCTCCATGGGTCTATCCTAGGAGCAAAAACAGTAAAAAGAATTATACAATGACGGCTACAACCCCGACCCGGTTGTGCGGCCATACAAATAATATTATTACATCAATTTACATATTACAATGAATGAAAGAAAAAGCAACACTCATCTCACATCCACCCCGGCTATTCATCCGTGACAATCCAACCCATTCATATACACATACCATCATCAATCATAGATTACAGATATGTATAACCCCGACTAATCGACATATAGCGATTAGCCGACGTTCAATACATATAAACATCACAGATATAACCTTTTAGTCAAAGTGTATTGAAGTTCGGGAAAAAAATACGGATTTATAGGCCCCCAAAAACAAATTTCTATTCTGGAAAACCTGGGCACATATAAACCATCTTAAAAATCCTAAAACCAAGCCAGAAATACACTGCACCAAACTCGACCCAGTGAAGAGCCAAGATGGCCGCGGTTGCGCGGCAATAGCTTGCTATTGCCGCGGAACCGCGGCTCTTTGGTCGAATCACTGGATCGTTTTTGGTGGTTTTCTTCAGAAAACCCTGAGATGATTTTTGGAGTATAATTTATTTTGTTTTGAACAGAAAAAAAATTAACAGAAACTTAGGGTTTTGAAAACTCGATTTTTCGATTCTTCCGATTCGAACTTCGATACACTCTACTACCTAACTAGTTTATGTTTAGTTAGGCTCTGATAACACTGTAAGTCCACGTTGCCCACCCCGACACTTGTGGGGAGGCGGAAAACGGAATAAAAATCAAATTTTTATCAACTTAGGCAACATGGACTAGACAAAGAAGGATCTTTGCTAAACAAAAACAAGCTAAAGCTAACTAGAAACTAGCTAAGTGCTAGAAAGGTTATACCTTGGGCTTTATGTCGTTCTCTCCTTGCTCCTTGGAATGGTGGAAGGAGGTCACCTTAGTCGTCTTCTCACGTCGAAGAAAGATCCACCCGAAAGCCTCGACCTTTGGCTTCAACTCCAAGCTAGAAGTAACTAGGGTGCAAGAAGTGCTAATCCTTGAACCCTAGAAGAGAGTAGAGATTATCAAGAAAGGGTTTTTCTCATGCTCAAGTGTTTCTCAACACATGAGAGGGGAGAGCTTGAGGGAGAGGAAGAACAAGAGAGAGAAAGTGAATAATAGAATGAGAGAAAAATAAACCATTCTCACATATATGTGTGAATTATTGTAATTAGATAATTAGCTAGATAATTGTCATGGTTAATCAAGACATGACCATTATCATTTCATTTTTAATGCAAATTGCAAGGATCAAAGAACATCTTCCAAATGAAATGATGATGGTCAAAGTGTCAACCAAGGTCAACAAGTCAAGGAGGTCAAATGGTCAACAACCATAACCATGCACAATTATTTAAACTAATATCAATTAACAATAATACACACATAAGTATTAGGGTTAATAAAATGACAATAGTCATTAAACCTAATCAATGTCCTCTCCCTCTGTCTCAAGCAACTGTGCATACGCACCCGTATTCGTGATCCGAGGAACACGAATACAAAGAGAAAAACCAATCCCAAATCATATACTAGGATCCGGCTTAAATCAAAGCCCGCTAGTATAAGCTGTCCGGACAGCAAACGTGCACAAGTGCGTGGATGTGAACGAACCCTGTCGCAAAACCATGCGACCTCTACTCATTTTGCCTAAAGGCGAATAGCTCTCTGTGTGGGACTCTAAAGACTCGATACTACGCTGGCAGTGGGTTTAACCACAGACCGCAAGCGGCACTAGCTGTACGTAACGGTCCCCAGGTAGATGTCGATAAGAAGACTGACGAGGTGAACCCCATCTGAACTCCTACTGAGCCTGTATGTGACAGTCTCCGTACAGTCCGGTCTGTTCGTCTGATACACCGCATGGCGGGCCTAGGGAGGCGGTGAACTTCAGTCCCCTAATAGCGGTACAAGTCGTGTCGGAGTGTAGCCCAGAACACCCTGAGATAACACTGGAAACCTACCAGTATATCTCGCTTGCCCTGGCCAGGGACTACTCGTGTAATGGCTCTCCTGGACACAGCGCGATGTCAACCCCCAATACCGGGAGAGACGAATCCTATCTGACCGTCACTGCCTCTAAGTGCTTCGGGACTGCACCCAAAAACTACCTGTTTGCACGACTCCTTTGAGCCGTGGTAGGGTAGCAATCAAAGTGCAGTGGGAACACACTCGAGGCGAAGTGACGGTGTCAAGTCAGCGGACTAAGCTGTACTCATGTCACCTGGGAACTGATAACTGACGATAGGTATAATACCAACCAACAGTTCCCGACGAGTCCTGTCCAGTGTACTCGTAACCTAACGAGCACCCGCATACTATCTCAAGTACGACGTACTGACGGCTGTGGGACAGACCGTCTCCCATGCTGGGATGAGAAGCGCATGTAGGGTTCCTAGGCACGCTAGTGAGGTCTCCCAAGCCATCAACCATGGCAATTTCAAATATTATGGTGCCTACAAACCCTAAACTACGGATCGATAACTAGATGTCTAGGCGAACAAGAACTAGTTAACACTTAACTAATGAGAAAACGGAAATACAACCTTTGTAGATCTGGTGCTCCACCTCCATAGCTCCGCAACGAAGTCTTCTCCGCTGTCCAAATCAAATCCGGGCTCTAGGATCGGCTTCGTCGGAGAATGGGCAAGCTAGGTCGTCGATGTCCATGCCGAAGATGATCTACGTCGAGGCATCGCTAAATCAAGCTCCGACTTCACCAAGTCAAGAAACTTGTGAAGTAAACACACTCTACTACTTGGCAAGAGGTAGAGGATGAAGAAATAGGAATTGGGTTAACTTTAGAATTGGATTTCTCACTCTAATTCATCAATCACCATTGATGAGGTAAGCTTTCTTCTTGAAGTTCAAGGAAGAAGAAGAAGAAAGATGATAAGATAAGTTAATTAGAAAAAGAAAAGAATATGAATACTTATCATATTAGAACCATGGTCAAGTGTAGAGAATTAACTAAGCTTAGTTTAATGGTTAGGGTTTAAGATGAAGACAAGAATGGTTACAAAGTCAAAGCTTCATGAAGTTTCAACTAAACTCCAAAATTAGCAACCATTCTTTTCTTATCTAATCAAAATAAATAAATAAATAAATAAGTAATAAAAAGAAAACCCTAATCATTAGATTAACCATGGCTTAATTCATTACACCTAACTATAGTTAAACATGTATCATCAAACATGATACAATCAAGTGTACAAAAGTATATCACATATACAATGTGCACAAACCAAGTGAGAAAATCCGTTTAAAGTGAACCAATACTAGTTAGTGCAAAGTAACATATCAAATATATAATTATGCATTAAATCATTAAATCATCACTTGATTCAATGATCCGGTCATGTCGCACACAACCGACTAGTATTCAATGTATCGGCTTATCGAATCAACGCTTGAATCGATAACTAGGTTATATCGCATACAACCTTTCCGATACATTCATCGCAAGAATGGAATGCGGTATCACATACACGCATCATTCTCGGTCCCGCACATATCTCATATGCGCTCCTATTTCGTTTCGCTTGAGCCAGGAAACCTCTGTGTAGGACTCTAAAGACTCGTCAATACGCCGGCAGCAGGTGATGATCATATCAAACACCCACAAGCCGCAAGCGGTCTGCTAAACGTAATGGCCACCCGGGTATTGAGCGATCTGAAGATCGACGAGCAAGCCCGCTCACACTCCAGTGAATCCGACCAGTAACACTACCGTACAGTCCGGTCTGATCGTCTGATCTGTCGCATATCTCGCCTAGGGGTGGTATACGTCAGACCCCAATAGCTCAATAAGTCGTGTCGATATGAGGTCTATAACTGTTCAAGAAACTACTGGTAACACTTACCAGTAAATCTCAGCAACCCTGGCCAGGGATTTCCTGTTATAGCCAATCGAACACAGTGCGACATCAACCCCCTATACCGGGAGAGACGAATCCCCTCCTATCGCTCATTGCCTCCATGTGACTCGGGACTGTACCCAAAAACCACCGTTTTGCACGCCCTCTTGGACGTGGTAAGATGGAAATCAAAGCACAGTGGGAACCACACAAGACTCTATGACGATCTCGGGTCAACAGACTACTCTGTACCAGTGTCACCAGAGAACTGCCATCTGACGTGAGGTATAATACCATCTGAGAGTTCTCGGCGAGTCCGTCCAGTGTACCCAGTCTCAACTGAGCACCCGTATATCATCTCTGATGTCAAACACCAATGGATATGGGATCATCCATCGCCCATCTGTATGGGTCGAGAAGGTATACGCTAGTCTACTCTGGTATATCGATGCCCCGTCTCGATACACCCACGACTAGGGACTTTGAAGGATGTACTTATGGACTACCATGTCCCCACTAGTATGATCCGCATCATAGTCCAGGTAGTCAAGTACAGATCCTAAGGGCTTTACCAACATGTAACAGAGAGACAATCAGTATACACGTTAAGGTAAAGTTCAACCAGATAGCATACTATCATGTCGAGCAAGAAAGTCCTCCCTATATATGTCCCAGCATCCGCTACAATATACATCCTATGTACAGTAATGGCCTCTAGGGCATACATATAACTAACAATCTCCCACTTGCACTAGGGCCATCTGTAGCAGTGGTTTGAAGTATCTTATACTCAACCATCCCATAAAAGTCTCTCTCTGGGAACAGGCCTTTGTGAGTGGATCCGCTGTGTTGTCCTCTGAGTCTACTCTCCAAACCTCGATCACCCTGGAGATCAACCATCTCCATGATCAAGTGATACTGCCTTAGAATATCTCTGGATCACTGATGGGACGGGCGTTCCTTGGCATAAGCCACAACTCCATTGTCATACAATGGAAGGAACATAGTTCATCTTATGAACCAATATACACCCAAACAGCCTCTTTGGTAGCATCTTAAGTAGCGATGTATCCTGCCTTTATCGTCTAGTATGTCACGGTATCTAGCTTGGAACTCTTCCAACATACCGTCCCTTTACTGAGGGTAAAGACAATGCCTGCGACTGACATTCAGTCGTCTTTATCACCCTGGAACCCTTCCAGTGATTTTCCCTTGGATCGATTGATACCATCTCACTACTACTAGTGAGTATCCTAACATCCATTTAGATCTATCTCATAGATCCAAAATCCAGGATTTAGTAGGTATCACTTTAATCCTATATGGAGAATCTTTGTGATAAGCGGAGATTGACCGAGCGTAGCATATGAAACTACTTCCCTATCAAGAGTATGTCATCCACGTACTCTACGAGGATCGTCACCATACTCCCTACTACCCTTTTGTTTATACAAGGTTCATCTACCATTTTGATGATGTCAAACTGTTTGACTAACACATCAAAACAGATGTTCCAATTCCGCGACGCCTGCTTTATCCTATAAAGCATCTTGCACACGTTTCCGCTGCTCCCACTGTCTACGAAGCCCTCTGGCTGTGTACTTATAGACGCTCTCTTCTAAATCATCATTTAGAAAAGCAGTCAAGACACCCAACCACCAGAGATCGTAGTCATGGTATGCAGCCGTGGTAAGTAGGATCCGAATGGACTTAAGCATAGCTACTTGAAAAAGGTTTCATCATTATCCACACCTGGTCAATGATGCACACTTTTAACAAGTCTAGCTTTGAAAGTCTCAACTTTTCCATGTACACCAAGTAATCTTCTCAAGATATACTTGCTCCTGATGGGGATTTAACCCTTCAGATATAGCAACCAAAGTCCATACTTTGTTGGTGTATAAGGATTCCATCTCAGATCGCTAAACATCCAGCCATTCTTACAGAGTCTTACTCCTGATGGCCAGCTCGAAACTAGTTGGGTCATCATCTCATGATGTAATCCTCGCTCCCACTTTCATAGAGAAAACGAAGTATCTCTCAAGTGGGTGAGGAACCCTACTAGATCGGCGGAGAGGCTGAGGTTCGTTGGTAACTACTGAATCCTTTGGTTCTGTCAAATCATCTTCTGTAGTTTGCATAGCTGGAACCTTTCCAGTTCTACATAACTAACCTTGCCTCGAGTTTGTCCGGATTTTGCTTTTAGACATATGCCGGACAACCCCAAATCTTAACTAACTTAAGACATGGGCTCTTCCCTTTCCACATCACATATGAAATGGTAGGCAACTAATTTGATTCGAACCCTATTCAATAGGTATGCAGCTTCTCAAGTGCATAACTCCCTAAAGGAAATAGGTAACTCAGTAGTACTCATCATAGAGCACACCATATCAAATATGGTGTATCTTCTCCGCCCTGACATACCATCGTGCTATGGTGTATTCAGAGGAGTAATGCTGAGAGAGAATCTCATTCTCCTTTAGAATAGTCCTGGAATTCCGTGCTCAAGTATTCTCCTCCTTGATCACATCAAAGGACATAATACTTATACCCTTATTTTGGTTTTCTACTTCTAACTTATATTCTGTGAATATCTCAAAAGGTTCGGACTTGTGTTTCAACAAGAATATATGTCTGAATCTAAAGAGATCATCAGAGAACGTAATGAAGTATAAAGAACCAGTCCTGGCATGTGTAGACAGGGGACCTTACATACATCAACATGTATCATCCCAAGAGTTTATTAACTCTTTCTCTGTTTCCAATAAACGGAGCTATGGTCATCTTATCTTTGTGACATGACTGGCGAGTTTCACAAGATGTAAATTCAAACTGATTTAAATATGCATCTATATGTAACTCTAGCTAGTCGGGTCACATTGATCTGACCTAGTCTACAATGCCTCAAGAAGAATTTGTTCATATCTGAACTCTTTCTCTTGTGTGTGTTCCGTATACTAAGAACTGTAGTTTGATTTAGAACATCAACGCTTTTAGATAACGTGCCTGAACCGATCAACTTTTGATATAGGAAATGTTCAAAACATTATCCATCTATACAAAATTTTATCATTTCTTTACAAATAAAGAGACTGATATGATTTTGTATATCAGGTTCGGTATCTAATAACATTCGTTCAGAATCAATGTATTGTAATACAGGGTGACAGTGACCAACAGACTTGGCTGCAACACTTGCCCCGTTTTCTGCCTCATGAAACTTATCACCCGTTCTCAGTTCTCTACCTTTCTGTAGCCCTATGTAACAGATTACATATCTAGGATCCTGATCTGGTATCACATACCCAGGACGTAGAGGATACAGAGAAACAGTTCTTTGTAACGAACACACCCGAAGATGATGCATCGGCATGCACTCTCTTCGTTTGGGCGGCACGGGAAATCTGGTATTCCCCAATTTCCTGCTCTGTCTTATAACAATTATAACTTGGAGCGGGACCAACGTTCCCCAGCTCAGTATAACAAGCGGGTTCGGTCAATAATCCGTTTTATTATCTTGATTAAGGCGTGATATGGTCGCTACCTGGAGAGAGAGAGAAGAAAACACTCAGCGTGCGCTCTTTCAAGAATAGATTGGTTTTTATTTTATCTAATCAGGATGGCTCCCACTGCTTTTTATCAAATCTTCCTTCAAACCCTAAAAGGAAAGACTAGCCGGGATTAATTACACACTACAAGTTCGCCAATCTTTCAGCCAGGCCAGTGTCGGTACTTTGAGGGAGTTCCCCCGTGCTTTCGCACGAACCTAATTAATGTAAACCTCGTTTTTCCAGAGGCGTAACCTCGTTAACACCTTTCTAGACACCTACTTGATCGGCTAATTGTAATGTATAAAACTCTCCCAGGAGTAACACTTACTCGCAGCGGGTATCGGGATCCAACTATCTCATAGAAGGTATGCAATCTCATTGTAAATTTCAACACTTGAAATTCCCGATAATATTTTGCCCCTAGCACCCTATGACCTTGACGGAGGTCAACAAACCATAGGCTACTAGTCAAGTTCAACCCGTCATTTCTTGATCGAATTAAACCCACCCGCACGACCCTTGACGGAGGTCAACAAGGCCGCACGACTACCCTAACTCAATCTGCATCATATGCATAAGCAGATAAATACTGGTTAGCTACCGCACACTGCGCCTTGACGGAGGCCAACAAACGCAGCACGAATACTAAACAGCACTTATCTGAAATGACGGAGGGCTACGACAGGTTTTTCTGAAAACCTATTGCGTAATGAACTTGATATCGTTGTAGGATCGAATGAATTTTGAAATGGAGTGTTTTTGAGGCTTTTCTAGTTTTGCTAAAGGAGTCACTCCCGGTGAAGGGATCGTCGGTCCTTTCCTCGTCGAATGAGGTGCGGGATATATCGTATATATCACTGTGCAAAGCAAAAACTCTTAAAAGCAATCAAAATACAAACCGAGTGTGTAGCATCTGCCAGTTATTGCTAAAGGAGTCACTCCCGGTGAAGTGATCTCGGTCCTTTCCTTATCGAATAAGGTGCAGGATATATCACATATACCGCTGTGCAAAGCAAGAACTGTAGCTACCTGTTTTATTTTGAAATTCGATTCTATAACATCTTAGGTTTCTTTTATTTCATTAATCACATTAATGAAGTCCCATCATTTAAGTACCTAAACATCACAGATAAATACGACGTACACTTATGCCATCCGCATTCGCCTCGATGTCCCCTCGTGCACCGTTAGGTTAGGTAACTAACGACAGAGCAGGGCAGGGCTAGCACGGGTGTAAAACATAAGTAACGTCTATATAATATATCATATATACTATATACTGTATCTATCACAGAACATCACATGATCACATCACAGATATCGCAGCAGAAGAAACATATGAAATATTGGATATACTAGGATGTCCGTGTTTTCAATACGAGCCAGTATAAAACACGGATTCCACGGTCGTGATGAATAGCCAAACCCACACCCCTAGACCCCTACGAGAGCGGCAAGCAACCCTACCAATTCTAGAGTTAGGAGACCCGGACTCGACTCCTCGAGTTGGTCTCCCACTGGACTCCAGAACCCGGTTACTTGTGCCCTCCTCCTTGGGTCTATCCTAGTGCGGAAAAGTAAATAATATACAAACGGTGACTACTTCCGCTACCTGGAAGTGTCCCAATAAAAGAATATTACATACAAGTTTTTACATGAATGAAAATGAAAAACACTCATCTCACATAAAAACCCCCGGCTATTCAAACACGACGATCCAATATAACATATCCAGCAACACATAACATCACATGTCATCAACGTAAGTAAATATGTCCATCCCAATTGTCGTTGACATATAGCAACGAAACCGGCGATATCACATATTACACTTACGGTCACAGAAAAGAAAGTGTAAAACTACAACAGTTGGAATCCGCAATCTCTTCAGACATCACATGCCTGACCAAATGAATTCTTTAGACATCGCATGCCTAACAATTATAAACCCCGCATTTTAGTCTCAAAATCGAAAACACTTTTCAATATCAAGTCGGGCAATTCAACAAGATTCCCGACATCCTGATCGAATACTCGTCGCAAACTTCAGTAGACGGCCGCACCCCCGATACCGTCGACGAAGTGCACCAAGGCGGAACACCGCTGCCGCGAGCACCCGGACGGATGCTTTCGGCGACGGGGTTCTCCTACAGTCACTTGGTCGGGGCTATGGAGTGAGGCTGTCTATTAAGTTTACCCGGCGAGTATCCGCGTACGCTACGTGATTGCGACGGACTTTTGATCACATCAAAATTCCGTGGCAACCGATCAAGTGAGACTAAATTGCTACGTTTATAACATTCATTCAGTTATCATATAACTTATTGTGAATTCCAATTATTGTATCCCATTCCAGATAAATAGAAAATGTTAAACTTTCCGATCGAACATTCTAACACCCAAGTTTTCCCGATACAGATCAACACATGAAACAAGTCTAACAACATTCAGTTCGTACCTCAGTACCAACGGTCCAGCCGTAGAAGGGTCAAGCCAACGCCTCACATGTGGCACGCCGTACTGCCCCAAACCCGAAGGTTCAAAGGGCAGTTCAAGACGGTCACATAATCGAGTTAAGGTTTGTGTCTTCTAGAGGGACCATCGCGTTACTTGCACTACTTAGAACGTCGTTAAACTACGGAAAAATCCAACACTTGGAAATTTCCCGACAGGGGAAAATTTGGGTATTTATATCCGGTCGAACTTTTTAACATATTCTAAAATTTATCCGGAAAGCCACACAGACAAAATTTGATACTCCGATCGAAACACCGAATCCCCAAAACAACTGCAGAAAAATCAACTCTTGAAAAATTATTAAAAATTCCCAGAAAACCCATCTAATAAAAATAGGAAATACTGTGCAGAAAATGGGAGGTGACGTCATCAGTTAGCCTGGGAACCGCCGCAGAAGCTGGGCTTCTGCCGCGGTTCCGCGCTCTGTTTGAGGAATTAGTCACCTGAGTTTTTACAGTAATTCTTATAATTATGTATTGAATTTTTTAGGCATTTTTAATACACAAAAATCCGCATTCTCGGAAAAAGTACAGAGAGCATATTTGTTTCGGGGTTCCGGGTTCGTTCGGACTTCGAATTCCGTCTGGACTTCGCCTAAGGCTCTAGCTAGGCTCTGATACCACTGTAGGGTTCCTAGGCACGCTAATGAGGTCTCCCAAGCCATCAACCATGGCAATTTCAAATATTATGGTGCCTACAAACCCTAAACTACGGATCGATAACTAGATGTCTAGGCGAACAAGAACTAGTTAACACTTAACTAATGAGAAAACGGAAATACAACTTTTGTAGATCCGGTGCTCCACCTCCATAGCTCCGCAACGAAGTCTTCTCCGCTGTCCAAATCAAATCCGGGCTCTAGGATCGACTTCGTCGGAGAATGGGCAAGCTAGGTCGTCGATGTCCATGCCGAAGATGATCTGCGTCGAGGCATCGCTAAATCAAGCTCCGACTTCACCAAGTCAAGAAACTTGTGAAGTAAACACACTCTACTACTTGGCAAGAGGTAGAGGATGAAGAAATAGGAATTGGGTTAACTTTAGAATTGGATTTCTCACTCTAATTCATCAATCACCATTGATGAGGTAAGCTTTCTTCTTGAAGTTCAAGGAAGAAGAAGAAGAAAGATGATAAGATAAGTTAATTAGAAAAAGAAAAGAATATGAATACTTATCATATTAGAACCATGGTCAAGTGTAGAGAATTAACTAAGCTTAGTTTAATGGTTAGGGTTTAAGATGAAGACAAGAATGGTTACAAAGTCAAAGCTTCATGAAGTTTCAACTAAACTCCAAAATTAGCAACCATTCTTTTCTTATCTAATCAAAATAAATAAATAAATAAATAAGTAATAAAAAGAAAACCCTAATCATTAGATTAACCATGGCTTAATTCATTACACCTAACTATAGTTAAACATGTATCATCAAACATGATACAATCAAGTGTACAAAAGTATATCACATATACAATGTGCACAAACCAAGTGAGAAAATCCGTTTAAAGTGAACCAATACTAGTTAGTGCAAAGTAACATATCAAATATATAATTATGCATTAAATCATTAAATCATCACTTGATTCAATGATCCGGTCATGTCGCACACAACCGACTAGTATTCAATGTATCGGCTTATCGAATCAACGCTTGAATCGATAACTAGGTTATATCGCATACAACCTTTCCGATACATTCATCGCAAGAATGGAATGCGGTATCACATACACGCATCATTCTCGGTCCCGCACATATCTCATATGCGCTCCTATTTCGTTTCGCTTGAGCCAGGAAACCTCTGTGTAGGACTCTAAAGACTCGTCAATACGCCGGCAGCAGGTGATGATCATATCAAACACCCACAAGCTGCAAGCGGTCTGCTAAACGTAACGGCCACCCGGGTATTGAGCGATCTGAAGATCGACGAGCAAGCCCGCTCACACTCCAGTGAATCCGACTAGTAACACTACCGTACAGTCCGGTCTGATCGTCTGATCTGTCGCATATCTCGCCTAGGGGTGGTATACGTCAGACCCCAATAGCTCAATAAGTCGTGTCGATATGAGGTCTATAACTGTTCTAGAAACTACTGGTAACACTTACCAGTAAATCTCAGCAACCCTGGCCAGGGATTTCCTGTTATAGCCAATCGAACACAGCGCGACATCAACCCCCTATACCGGGAGAGACGAATCCCCTCCTATCGCTCATTGCCTCCATGTGACTCGGGACTGTACCCAAAAACCACCGTTTTGCACGCCCTCTTGGACGTGGTAAGATGGAAATCAAAGCACAGTGGGAACCACACAAGACTCTATGACGATCTCGGGTCAACAGACTACTCTGTACCAGTGTCACCAGAGAACTGCCATCTGACGTGAGGTATAATACCATCTGGGAGTTCTCGGCGAGTCCGTCCAGTGTACCCAGTCTCAACTGAGCACCCGTATATCATCTCTGATGTCAAACACCAATGGATATGGGATCATCCATCGCCCATCTGTATGGGTCGAGAAGGTATACGCTAGTCTACTCTGGTATATCGATGCCCCGTCTCGATACACCCACGACTAGGGACTTTGAAGGATGTACTTATGGACTACCATGTCCCCACTAGTATGATCCGCATCATAGTCCAGGTAGTCAAGTACAGATCCTAAGGGCTTTACCAACATGTAACAGAGAGACAATCAGTATACACGTTAAGGTAAAGTTCAACCAGATAGCATACTATCATGTCGAGCAAGAAAGTCCTCCCTATATATGTCCCAGCATCCACTACAATATACATCCTATGTACAGTAATGGCCTCTAGGGCATACATATAACTAACAGCGCATACGCTAGTCTACTCCGGAGTATCGATGCCCTGTCTCGATAGTCCAACGACTAGGGACCTGTATAAGGATGTGCTTATAGATCACCCAGCTCCCACGAGTGTGAGTGCCATCACAACGCTGGTAATCAAGCAAAGATCCTAAGGGCTCTACTAATATGTATATTAGCGATATGCTAAAAGAAACACATGCACATATTAAAGCAGAGACAAACCAAGTAGCATACTACCATTTCGAGCAAGATTGTATATAGAACTGTGAATATCCCAAGCTTCCATCAAGTAATATACAAACTAGTATGATACAGTAATGGCCTCTAGGGCATATACACTAACAAGCAGGTGATGATCATATCAAACACCCACAAGCCGCAAGTGGTCTGCTAAACGTAACGGCCACCCGGGTATTGAGCGATCAGAAGATCGACGAGCAAGCCCGCTCACACTCCTGTGAATCCAACCAGTAACACTTACCGTACTGTCCGGTCTCGTCGTCAGATATGTCGCATATCTCGCCTAGGGGTGGTAAACGTCAGACCCCAATAGCTCGGTAAGTCGTGTCGATATGAGGTCTATAACAGTTCGAGAAACTACAGGTAACACTTACCAGTAAATCTCAGCAACCCTGGCCAGGGATTTCCGGTTATAGCCAATCGAACACAGCGCAACATCAACTCCCTATACCGGGAGAGACGAATCCCCTCCTATCGCTCATTGCCTCCATGTGATTCGGGACTGTACCCAAAAGCCACCGTTTTGCATGCCCTCTTGGACGTGGTAAGGTGGAAATCAAAGCACAATGGGAATCACACAAGACTCTATGACGATCTCGGGTTTACAGGATAACCTGTACCAGTGTCACCAGAGAACTGCCATCTAACGTAAGGTATAATACCAACTGTGAGTTCTCGGCGAGTCCGTCCAGTGTACCCAGTCTCTACTGAGCACCCGTATATCATCTCTGATGTCAAACACCAATGGATATGGGATCATCCATCGCCCATCTGTATGGGTCGAGAAGGTATACGCTAGTCTACTCTGGTATATTGATGCCCCGTCTCGATATACCCACGACTAGGGACCTTGAAGGATGTACTTATGGACTACCATGTCCCAACTAGTATGATCCGCATCATAGTCCAGGTAGTCAAGTACACATCCTAAGGGCTTTACCAACATGTAACAGAGAGACAATCAGTGTACACATTAAGATAAAGAGTAACCAGATAGCATACTATCATGTCGAGCAAGAAAGTCCTCCCTATATATGTCCAAGCATCCATTACAATATACATCCTATGTATAGTAATGGCCTCTAGGGCAAACATATAACTAACAATCTCCCACTTGCACTAGGGCTATCTGATAGCAGTGGCTGTAGTATCTCATACTCAACCATCCCATAAAAGTCTCTCTCTGGGAAAAGGCCTTTGTGAGTGGATCCGCCGTGTTGTCCTCTGAGTCTACTCTCCTAACCTCGATCACCCTGGAGATCAACCATCTCCATAATCAGGTGATACTGCCTTAGAATATGTCTGGATCACTGATGGGACGGACGTTCCTTGGCATAAGCCATAACACCATTCTCACACAATGGGAGGAACTAAGTTCATCTCATGAACCAATATACACCCAGACTGCCTCTTTGGTAGCATCTTAAGTAGTGATGTATCTTACCTTTAATCGTCTAGTATGCCACGATATCTAGCTTGGAACTCTTCCAACATACTGTCCCTTTACTGAGGGTAAAGACAATGCCTGTGACTGACATTCAGTCGTCCTTATCACCCTAGAACACTTCCAGTGATTCTCCCCAGGACCAATTGATACCATCTCACTACAACTAGTGAGAATCCTAGCATCCATTTAGATCTATCTCATAGATCCAAAACTCAGGATTTAGTAGGTATCAGTTTGATCCTATGTGGAGAATCATAGTGATAAGCGGAGATTGATCGAGCGTAGCATAGGAAACTCCTTCCCTATCAAGAGTATGTCATCCACGTACTCTACGAGGATCACTACCATACTCCCTACTACCTTTTTGTATATACAAGGTTCATCTACCATTTTGATGAAGTCAAACTATTTGACTACTACATCAAAACAGATGTTCCAACTCCGCGATGCCTGCTTTATCCTATAAAGCATCTTGTACACGTTTCCGCTGCTCCCACTGTCTACGAAGCCCTCTGGCTGTGTACTTACAGACGCTCTCTTCTAAAACAAAATTTTAGAAAAGCAGTCATGACACCCAACCGCCAGATATCATAGTCATGGTATGTAGCCGTGGCAAGTAGGATCCGGATGGATTTAAGCATAGCCACTGGAAAAGGTTTCATCATTGTCCACTCCTGGTCGATGACGAAAACCTTTAACAAGTCTAGCTTTGAAAGTCTCAACCTTTCCATCTACTCCAAGTAATCTTCTCAAGATATACTTGCTCCTGATGGGTATTTAACCCTACAGATATAGCAACCAAAGTCCATACTTTGTTGGTGTATAAGGATTCCATCTCAGATCACTAAGCATCCAGCCATTCTTATAGAATCTTACTCCTGATGGCCAGCTCGAAACTAGTTGGGTCATCATCTCATGATGCAATCCTCGCTCCCACTGTCATAGAGAAACCGAAGTCTCTCTCAGGTGGGTGAGGAACCCTACTAGATCGGCAGAGAGGCTGAGGTTCGTCGGTTACTGTTGAATCCTTTGGTTCTATCAAATCATCTGTTGTAGTTTGTATAGCTGGAACCTTTCAAGTTGTACATAACAGACCTGGCCTCGATCTTGTCCGGATTTTGCTTTTAGACATAGGCCGGACAACCCCAGATCTTAACTAACTTAAGATATGGGCTCTTCCCTTTCCATATCACATATGAAGCGGTAAGCAACTGATTTGATTGGAACCCTTTTCAATAGGTATGCAGCTTCTCAAGTGCATAACTCCCAAAAGGAAATAGGTAACTCAGTAGTACTCATCATAGAGCATACCATATCACATAGGGTGCTATTGCTACACCCCGATATACCATCATGCTATGGTGTATACGGAGGAGTAATGCTGAGAGAGAATCTCATTCTCCATTAGAATAGTCCAGGAATTCTATGCACAAGTATTCTCCTCCTTGATCTCATCAAAGGACATAATACTTATATCCGTATTGGTTCTCTACTTCTAACTTATATTCTGTGAATATGTCAAAAGGTTCGGACTTGTGTTTCAATAGGAACATATGACTGAATCTTGAGAGATCATCAGAGAATGTAATGAAGTACAAAGAACCGGTCCTGGCATGTGTAGACGGGGGACCTTACATACATTATCATGTATCAGTCCCAAGAGTTTACTAACTCTTTCTCTGTTTCCAGTAAACGGAGCTATGGTCATCTTATCTTTGTGACATGACTGGTAAGTTTCACAAGATGTAAATTCAAACTGATTTAAATATACATCTAAATGTAACTTTAGCCAGTCGGGTCGCATTGATATGACCTAGTCTACAATACCTCAAGAAGGATCCGTTCATTTCTGAACTCTTCCTCTTATGTGTGTTCCGTATACTAAGAACTGTAGTTTGATTTAGAACATCAATGCTTTTAGATAACGTGCCTGAACCGATCAACTTTTGATATAGGAAATGTTCAAAACATTATCCAACAATACAAAATTTTATCATTTCTTTACTAATAAAGAGAGTGATATGATTTTGTATATCAGGTTCGGTATCTAATAACTTTCGTTCAGAATCAATGTATTTGGAATACAGGGTGACCGTGACCAACATATTTGGCTGCAACACTTGCACCGTTTTCTGTCTCATGAAACTTATCATCCGTTCTCAGCTCTCTACCTTTCTGTAGCCCTATGTAACAGATTACATATCTGGGATCCTGATCCGGTATCAAATACCCAGGACGTAGAGGATATAGAGAAACAGTTCTTTGTAATGAACACACCCGAAGGAGATGCATCATATGCACTTTCTTCATTTGGGCGGCACGGGAAATCTGGTATTCCCCAATTTCCTGCTCTGTCTTATAACAATTATAAGTTGGAGCGGGACCAACGTTCCCCAGCTCAGTATAACAAGCGGGTTCAGTCAATATTCCGTATTATTATCTTGATTAAGGCGTGATATGGTCGCTACCTGGAGAGAGAGAGAAGAAAACACTCAGCGTGCGCTCTTGCAAGAATAGATTGGTTATTATTTTATCTAATCAGGATGGCTCCCACTAATTTTATCAAATCTTCCTTCAAACCCTAAAAGGAAAGACTAGCCAGGATTAATTACACACTACAAGTTTGCCAATCTTTCAGCCAGGCCAGTGTCGGTACTTTGAGGGAGGTCCCCCGTGCTTTCGCACGAACCTAATTAATGTAAACCTCGTTTTCCCAGAGGCGTAACCTCGTTAACACCTTTCTAGACACCTACTTGATCGGCTAATTGTAATGTGTAAAACTTTCCCAGGAGTAAGTCTTACTCGCAGCGGGTATCGGGATCCAACTATCTCATAGAAGGTATGCAATCTCATTGCAAATTTCAACACTTGAAATTCCCGATAATTTTGCCCCTAGCGTCCTATGACCTTGACGCAGGCCAACAAACCATAGTACGCTAGTCAAGTTCAACCCGTCATTTCCTGATTGAATTAAGCCCACCCACACGACCCTTGACGCAGGCCAACAAAGTCGCACGACTACCCTAATCCAATCTGCATCATATGCATAAGCAGATAAATACTAGTTAGCTACCGCACACTACGCCTTGACGCAGGCCAACAAACGTAGCACGAATACTAACTACTACTTATCTGAAATGACGGAGGGCTACAACAGGTTTTTCTGAAAACCTATTGCGTAATGAACTTGATATCGTTGTAGAATCAAATGATTTTAAAATGGAGTGTTTTTTAGGCTTTTCTAGTTTTGCTAAAGGGGTCACTCCCGATGAAGGGATCGTCGGCCCTTTCCTCATCGAATAAGGTGCAGGATATATCATATATACCACTGTGCAAAGCAGAAACTATAGAAGCAATCAAAAGACAAACCGAGAGTTGTAGCATCTGCCAATTATTGCTAAAGGAGTCACTCCCGGTGAAGGGATCTCGGTCCTTTCCTTATCGAATAAGGTGCAGGATGTTCTTCAAGGAACACTGCGATGCAAAGCAAGAACTGTAGCTACCTGTTTTATTTAGAAATTCGATTCCACAAAATCTTAGGTTTCTTTTTCTTTCATTAATCATATTAATGAAGTCCCATCATTTAAATTTACCTAAACATCATAGATAAATACAACGTACACTTATGCCATCCGCATTTGCCTCGATGTCCCCTCATGCACCGTTAGGTTAGGTAACTAACGGCAGAGCGGGGCAGGGCTAGCGCGGGTGTAAAACATAAGTAACGCCTATATAATATATCATATATACTATATAAAGTATTTATCACAGAACATCAAATGATCACATCACAGATATCCCAGCAGAGGAAACATATGAAATATTGGATATACTAGGACGTCCGTGTTTTCAATACGAGCCAGTATAAAACACGGATTCCACGGTCGCGATGAATAGCCAAACCCACACCCCAAGACCCCTATGAGAGCGGCAAGCAACCCTACCAATTCTAGAGTTAGGAGACCCGGACTCGACTCCTCGAGTTAGTCTCCCACTGGACTCCAGAACCCGGTTACTTGTGCTCCCCTCCTTGGGTCTATCCTAGTGCGGAAAAGTAAATAATATACAAACGGTGACACATTCCGCAACCTGGAAGTGTTAGTTGTATGTATGCCCTAGAGGCCAGTATTGTACAGATGATGTATATTATATTGGATGCTTGGACATATATAGAGATGACTTTCTTGCTCGATATGATAGTATGCTATCTGGTTGCTCTTTATCTTAACATGTACACCTGTCTCTTTAAACTGTCTTATGGTTACATGTTGGTCAAGCCCTTAGGATGTGTACTTGACTACCTGGACTATGATGCAGATCATACTAGTGGGGACATGGTAGTCCATAAGTACATCCTTCAAGGTCCCTAGTCGTGGGTGTATCGAGACGGGGCATCGATATACCAGAGTAGACTAGCGTATACGCTTCTCGACCCATGAGATGGGCGATGGATGATCCCATATCCATTGGTGTTTGACATCAGAGATGGTATACGGGTGCTCAGTGGAGACTGGGTACACTGGACGGACTCGCCGAGAACTCCTAGATGGTATTATACCTCACGTCAGATGGCAGTTCTCAGGTGACACTTGTGCAGGTTAGTCTGTAGACCCGAGATCGTCATAGAGTCTTGTGTGATCCCCACTATGCTTTGATCTCCACCTTACCACGTCCATGAGGGCGTGCAAAACGGTGGTCTTTGGGTACAGTCCGGAGTCACATGGAGGCAATGAGCGATAGGAGGGGTTTCGTCTCTCCCGGTATTGGGGGTTGACGTTGCGCTGTGCTCGATTGGCCGTAACAGGGAAGTCCCTGGCCAGGGCTGATCAGAGATTTGCTGGTAAGTGTTACCAGTAGTTTCTCGACCCGTTATGAGCCTCACATCGGCACGACTTATCGGTTATTGGGGTCTGACGTATACCACCCCTAGACTTGATATGCGACATATCAGACGAACAGACCGGACTGTACGGTAAGTGTTACTGGTTGGATTCACAGGAGTGTGAGCGGGCTAGCTCGTCGATCTTCTGATCGCTTAATACCCGGGTGGCCGTTATGTTTAGCAGACCGCTTGCGGCTTGTGGGTGCTTGATATGATCATCATCTGCTACCGGCGTATTGACGAGTCTTTAGAGTCCTACACAGAGGTTTCCTGGCTCAAGCGAAACGAAATAGGAGCGCATATGAGATATGTGAGGGACCGAGAATAATGCGTGTATGTGATACCGTATTTCATTCTCGCGATGAATGTTTCGATTGGTTGTATGAGATATAACCTAGGTATCGAATCATTGATTCGATAAATCGATACATTGTATACTAGTCGGTTATGTGCGACATGACCGGATCATTGAATCAAGTGTTGATTTAATGATTTAATGTATAATTATATATATGATATATTACTTTGCATTAACTAGTATTGGTTCACTTTAAATGGATTTTCTCACTTGATGTGCAAGTTGTATATGTGATATACTTTTGTGCACATGTTTGTATCATGTTTGATGATACATGTTGACTTGTGCTTGTGTAAAGCTTAAACCATGGTTACATGAATGGTTAGGGTTTTATATACTTATTCATTTATTTATATTGATTATTCATTTTGGAAAAGAAAAGAAAAATGGTGGCATTATTTGTTTCTTTCATGAAGCTTCATGAAGAGTTGAATAATTGACCATTTTTGTTTTCTTCTCGTAACCTAACCATCCACTTAACCCTAGTTTGCTCTCTACACTTGACCATGGTAAGTATATGATAAGTATTGATTTTATTATTCTTTTTACACAATACTTATGATATTCTATCTACTTCTTCTTCTTCATCTTCAAGAGAGAAAGCTTGATGCCATCAATGGCAACTTGAGCAAAAGTGAGTGAAATCCAATTCTAAAGTGAACCCACCTCCTATTTCTTCACCCTCTACCTCTTGCCAAGTTGTTTTGGGTGTTTTCTTCACAAGTTTCACAACTTGGTGAAGTTGGAGCTTGAACTTGCGATGCCTCGACGTAGATCATCTTCGGCATGAAGCCGACGACCTAGTCCGCCCATTTTCCTGATGAAGCCGACGATTGAGTTCGGGATTCAAGATGGACAGCGAGAGGACGCCTATGTGGAGCTAAAGAAGTGGATATCCGGATCTACAAAGGTTGTAGCTTCTGATCTTTAGTTAACTTGTTAACTAGATTCGTTTTTCGCCTAAATTTCTAGTCAACGATCCGTATTAGGGTTTCTCGGCACCCATAAAATTTGAAATTCGCATGGTTGATGCCTTGTGAGACCTCTATAGTGTGCATAGGAACCCTACAGTGGTATCAGAGCCTAGCTAGAGCATTAGGCGAAGTCTAAACGACGTTTGAAACCCGAACGAACCCGGAACCCTAAACCAAACATGCTCTCTGGACTTTTTCTAAAATCTGGGATTTTCCAAATTAAAAATGCTTAAAAAATTCAGCAGGGAAATCTAAGAATCACGGTGCAAAATTTTACTCATGAACAGTCCAAATTGCGGCGGGACCGCGGCAGAAGCCTAGCTTCTGCGGCGGTTCCGCGGCCCATTGGTGACGTCAGCTTCCCGTTTTTGCACAGTAATTCCTCTTTTCTGGTGCTGGATTTTCTGGGAATTTTTAATATTTATTCAAGAGTTGAATTTTCTGGGATTGTTTTGGGGATTCGGTGTTTCGATCGGAGTATCAGATTTTGTCTATGTGGCTTTCCGGATAAATTTTAGAATATGTTAAAAAGTTCGACCGGATATAAATACCCAATTTTTCCCCTGTCGGGAAATTTCCAAGTGTTGGATTTTTCCGTAGTTTAACGACGTTCTAAGTAGTGCAAGTAACGCAATGGACCCTCTAGAAGACAACAAACCTTAACTCGATTATGTGACCGTCTTGAACTACCCTTTGAACCTTCGGGTTTGGGGCAGTACGGCGTGCCACATGTGAGGCGTTGGCTTGACCCTTCTACGGCTGGACCGTTGGTACTGAGGCATGAAGTGAATGTCTTTGAACCTATTTCATGTATTGAACGGTTTCGGGAAAACTTGGGTGTTCGAATGTTTGATCGGAAAGTTTAATATATTCTATTTATCCGGAATGGGATACAATAATTGGAATTCACAAACAGTTATGAGATAACTGAATGAACGTTATAAATCTAGCGGTTTAGTCTCACTTCATATTGAAAAGAGTTTTCGATAATGGGACTAAAATGCGGGGTTTATAACTGTTAGGCATGTGATGTCTAAGTATTTCATTTGATTAGGCATGTGATGTCTAAAAGGATTGCGGATTCCAACTGTTGTAGTTTTACACTTTCTTTTCTGTGACCGTAAGTGTAATATGTGATATCGCCGGTTTCGTTGCTATATGTCAACGGCAATTGGGATACGCATATTTACTTACGTTGATGACATGTGATGTTATGTGTTACTGGATATGTCATATTGGATTGTCGTGTTTGAATAGCCGGGGTTTTTTATGTGAGATGAGTGTTTTTCATTTTCATTCATGTAAAAACTTGTTTGTAATATTCTTTTATTTGGGGCACTTCCAGGTAGCGGAAGTCGTCGCCTTTTGTATATTATTTACTTTTCCGCATTAGGATAGACCCAAGGAGGGGAGCACAAGTAACCGGGTTCTGGGGTCCAGAGGGAGACCAACTCGAGGAGTCGAGTCCGGGTCTCCTAACCCTAGAATTGGCAAGGTTGCTTGCCGCTCTCGTAGGGGTCTAGTGGTGTGGGATTGGCTATTCATCACGACCGTGGAATCCGTGTTTTATACTGGCTCGTATTGAAAACACGGACGTCCTAGTATATCCAATGTTTCATATGTTTCTTCTGCTGCGATATCTGTGATGCGATCATGTGATGTTCTTTGATAGATACTTTATATAGTATATATGATATATTATATAGACGTTACTTATGTTTTGCACCCGCACTAGCCCTGCCCTGCTCTGTCGTTAGTTATTAACCTAACGGTGCACGAGGGGACATCGAGGCGAATGCGGATGGCATAAGTGTACGTCGTATTTATCTGTGATGTTTAGGTATTTAAATGATGGGACTTGATTAATGTGATTAATGAAAGAAAAGAAACCTAAGATGTTGTAGAATCAAATTTCAAATAAAACAGGTAGCTACAGTTCTTGCTTTGCATAGCGGTATATATGATATACCCTGCACCTTATTCGATGAGGAAAGGACCGAGATCCCTTCACCGGGAGTGACTCCTTTAGCAATAACTGGCAGATGCTACACACTCGGTTTGACTTTTGATTGCTTCTATAGTTTCTGCTTTGCACAGTGATATATATGATATATCCCGCACCTCATTCGACGAGGAAAGGGCCGCCGATCCCTTCACCGGGAGTGACCCCTTTAGCAAAACTAGAAAAGCCTCAAAATCACTCCAATTTAAAAACTTCATTTGATTCTACAACGATATCAAGTTCATTACGCAATAGGTTTTCAGAAAACCTGTCGTAGCCCTCCGTCATTTCAGATAAGAACTGTTTAGTATTCGTGCTGCGTTTGTTGGCCTTTGTCAAGGCGTAGTGTGCGGTAGCTGAATAGTGATTATCTGCTTATGCATATGATGCAGATTGTTTCAGGGTAGTCATGCGACCTTGTTGGCCTTTGTCAAGGGCCGTGCGGGTGGGTTTGATTCAATCAAGAAATGACGGGTTGAACTTCACTAGCATGCTATGATTTGTTGGCCTTTGTCAAGGTCATAGGACGCTAGGGGAAAAATATTATCGGGAATTTCAAGTGTTGAAATTTGCAATGAGATTGCATGCCTTCTATGAGATAGTTGGATCCCGATACCCACTGCGAGTAAGAGTTACTCCTGGGAGAGTTTTACACATTACAATTTGCCGATCAAGTAGGTGTCTAGAAAGGTGTTAACGAGGTTACGCCTCTGGGAAAACGAGGTTTACATTAATTATGTTCGTGCGAAAGCACGGGGGACCTCCCTCAAAGTACCGACACTGGCCTGGCTGAAAGATTGGCGAACTTGTAGTGTGTAATTAATCCCGGCTAGTCTTTCCTTTTAGGGTTTGAAGGAAGATTTGATAAAAACAGTGGGAGCCATCCTGATTAGATAAGATAAAAACCAATCTGATCTTGCAAGAGCATACGCTAAAATGTTTTCTTCTCTCTCTCTCCAGGTAGCGACCATTTCATGCCTTAATCAAGAAAATAATATGGATGTATTGACCGAACCCGCATGTTATACTGTGCTGGGGAACGTTGGTTCCGTTTTTTCTTATAAGAGTTATAGGAATGAACAGGACATAGGGGAATACCAGGATTCCTATGCCACCCGAATGAAGAAAGTACATGATGATGCATTTTCTTCAGGTGTGTTCGTTACTGAGAACCGTTTCTCCATTTGCTCTACGTCCTGGGTATTAGATACCGGGTCAGGATCCCATATATGTAATCAGTTACATGGGCTTAGAAAAGGTAGAGAACTTGGAGAAGGTGATAAAGACATTAGAGTTGGAAATGGTGCAATTGTTGCAGCTAAGACTGTCGGGGAATATCACCTTGTGTTACCAACTGGTAATACATTGGTTCTGAACGAATGCTATTACATGCCGAACCTGATATGCAACATTATATCAGTTTCTTTATTAAATAAAGAGGGATATAATTTTGTATTACAGGACAATGTTATGAACATTTTCCGTAACCAAAAGTTGGTTGGATCAGGCACGTTGTGCAATGGCATTTATGTTCTAAATCAATCAACAGTTCTGAGCATGACAAATACACACAAGTGGAAGAGTTCAGAAATGAACGAATCCTTCTTGTGGCATTGTAGGCTAGGTCACATCAATGCGACACGACTGGCCAAGTTGCATAATGATGGATATTTGAAACCTTTCGAATTTTCATCTTATGACACTTGCCAGTCATGTCTCAAAGGCAAGATGACCAAAACTCCGTTTACAGGACACGGAGAAAGAGTTACCGAACTCTTGGGACTAATACATAGTGATGTATGCGGCCCCATGTCTACACATGCCAGGGATGGTTCTTCGTACTTCATTACATTCACTGACGATCTCTCAAGATTCGGATATGTGTTCCTGATGAAACACAAATCAGAAGCTTTTGAGAAATTTAGAGAATATAAACAAGAAGTAGAGAACCAAACCGGAAAAAGTATTAAAATCCTTCGATCTGATCGAGGAGGTGAATACTTGAGCAATGAATTCCTGGACTTCCTAAAAGAGAATGGGATTCTCTCTCAGCTGACTCCTCCATATACACCACAGCACAACGGTGTATCAGAACGGAGGAACCGCACCCTATTAGATATGGTGCGCTCTATGATGAGTGTAGCTGAGTTACCTGTTTCCTTCTGGGGATATGTACTGGAAACAGCAGCATACCTACTGAATAGGGTTCCCACCAAATCAGTGCCTACCACACCATATGAGATATGGGAAGGGAAGAGACCATATCTTAATTTCATAAAGATATGGGGTTGTCCAGCCTATGTCAAAAGACAAAAACCGGACAAACTCGAGGCAAGGTCTGTATTGTGTAAATTTGTTGGATATCCCAAACATTCGCGAGGGTATATCTTCTACCACAGTGAGGAACAAAGAGTATTTGTTGCTCAACATGCCACCTTTTTGGAAAAAGAATTTCTTGCAAAAGAGATTAGTGGCTCTGAGGTAGAACTGGAAGAGGTTCCAGCTGAACAAAACACAACAGAAGATCTAGTGGAACCAGACGATTCAGTAGTACCCGACGAACCCCAGCCTCTCCGCCGATCTAGTAGGGTTCCTCGCCAACCTGAGAGATACTACGGTTTTCTCATGGATGGTGGAAGCGAGGATTGCATCATGGAGGATGATGACCCAACTAGCTTCGAGCAGGCCATCACGAGTGGGGACTCAGTGAAATGGCTGGATGCTATGCGGTCCGAGATGGAATCCATGTACACCAACAAAGTATGGACTTTGGAAATCGCTCCTGAAGGGGTAAAACCCATTGGGAGCAAGTGGATCTTCAAGAAGAAACTTGGTGTAGATGGGAAAGTGGAGACTTTCAAAGCTAGACTTGTTGCAAAAGGTTTTCGCCAAAGACCAGGTGTGGACTATGACGAAACCTTTTCTCCAGTAGCTATGCTCAAATCCATCCGGATCATGCTTGCCATCGCTGCATATCATGCTTACGAAATCTGGCAAATGGATGTTAAGACCGCCTTTCTAAACGGTGATTTAGAAGAGTGCGTGTACATGACTCAGCCAGAGGGCTTCGTAGACAGTGGGAGCAGCGGGAAGGTGTGCAAGCTGCTTAAATCCATTTATGGATTAAAGCAAGCATCGCGGAGTTGGAACATCTGCTTTGACGTCGTTATCAAAGAGTTTGATTTCGTCAAAAACCCAGATGAACCTTGTATCTACAAGAAGGTAGCAGAGTAAGGTTGTCTTCCTCGTATTGTACGTGGACGACATACTCTTGATAGGAAATGATATTCCTATGCTGCAAGCGGTCAAGCTCTTCTTATCACAAAGATTCTCAATGAAAGATCTTGGTGATGCCTCCTGCATATTGGGAATTAGGATCTATAGAGATAGATCCAAACGGATATTGGGATTGTCCTAATCCAGGTACATTGACACCATACTAAAGAGCTTTAGTATGGAAGAATCCAAGCGTGGGAACTTACCCACGATCTCTGGAGTCACTCTCTCCAAAGAGATGTCTCCCAAGACTGATTTGGAGAGAGCTCGCATGCAAGGGATACCCTATGCTTCGGCAGTAGGCTCTATCATGTATGCGATGCTATGTACCAGACCCGATGTTGCATACTCACTAAGTGTAGTGAGTAGGTATCAAGCTGATCCTGGAGAGAATCACTGGACAGCTGTGAAGAGCATTCTTAAGTACTTGCGAAGGACTAAAGAGATGCTCTTGGTGTATGGTAACGGAGAACTCCAAGTGGAGTCCTTTACCGATATGAGCTTCCAGAGTGATAAAGACGACTCTAAGTCGCAGTCGGGATTTGTCTTTACCCTTTACGGAGGCGCGGTTAGCTGGAAGAGTTCCAAGCAGGAAACCGTAGCAGACTCGACGATGGAGGCTGAATACATCGCTGCCAACGATGCTGCCAAAGAGGCTGTCTGGATCAAGAAGTTCATTACTGAACTTGGAGTGGTTCCATCCATTGAGCATCCAATACCTTTGTATTGCGATAACAATGGAGCGGTGGCTTTGGCCAAGGAACCCAGGTCCCATCAGCGATCCAGGCATATTCTGAGGCGGTATCACCTGATCCGGGAGATAGTTGATCGCCGGGAGATCGAGGTCAGGAGGGTTGACACGAAGAACAACACGGCGGATCCACTCACGAAGGCCATTCCCCAGATACAGTTTGAGAGACTCTTCGGGATGCTCGGTATGCGATACTACAGCAGCCGGCCCTAGTGCAAGTGGGAGATTGTTAGTTGTATGTATGCCCTAGAGGCCAGTATTGTACAGATGATGTATATTATATTGGATGCTTGGACATATATAGAGATGACTTTCTTGCTCGCTATGATAGTATGCTATCTGGTTGCTCTTTATCTTAACATGTACACCTGTCTCTTTAAACTGTCTTATGGTTACATGTTGGTAAAGCCCTTAGGATGTGTACTTGACTACCTGGACTATGATGCAGATCATACTAGTGGGGACATGGTAGTCCATAAGTACATCCTTCAAGGTCCCTAGTCGTGGGTGTATCGAGACGGGGCATCGATATACCAGAGTAGACTAGCGTATACGCTTCTCGACCCATGAGACGGGCGATGGATGATCCCATATCCATTGGTGTTTGACATCAGAGATGGTACACGGGTGCTCAGTGGAGACTGGGTACACTGGAAGGACTCGCCGAGAACTCCCAGATGGTATTATACCTCACGTTAGATGGCAGTTCTCAGGTGACACTTGTGTAGGTTAGTCTGTAGACCCGAGATCGTCATAGAGTCTTGTGTGATTCCCACTATGCTTTGATCTCCACCTTACCACGTCCATGAGGGCGTGCAAAATGGTGGTCTTTGGGTACAGTCCCGAGTCACATGGAGGCAATGAGCGATAGGAGGGGTTTCGTCTCTCCCGGTATTGGGGGTTGATGTTGCGCTGTGCTCGATTGGCCGTAACAGGGAAGTCCCTGGCCAGGGATGATCAGAAATTTGCTGGTAAGTGTTACCAGTAGTTTCTCGACCCGTTATGAGCCTCACATCGGCATGACTTATCGGTTATTGGGGTCTGACGTATACCACCCCTAGACTTGATATGCGACATATCAGACGAACAGACCGGACTGTACGGTAAGTGTTACTGGTTGGATTCACAGGAGTGTGAGCGGGCTAGCTCGTCGATCTTCTGATCGCTTAATACCCGGGTGGCCGTTACGTTTAGCAGACCGCTTGCGGCTTGTGGGTGCTTGATATGATCATCATCTGCTACCGGCGTATTGACGAGTCTTTAGAGTCCTACACAGAGGTTTCCTGGCTCAAGCGAAACGAAATAGGAGCGCATATGAGATATGTGAGGGACCGAGAATAATGCGTGTATGTGATACTGTATTTCATTCTCGCGATGAATGTTTCGATTGGTTGTATGAGATATAACCTAGGTATCGAATCATTGATTCGATAAATCGATACATTGTATACTAGTCGGTTATGTGCGACATGACCGGATCATTGAATCAAGTGTTGATTTAATGATTTAATGTATAATTATATATATGATATATTACTTTGCATTAACTAGTATTGGTTCACTTTAAATGGATTTTCTCACTTGATGTGCAAGTTGTATATGTGATATACTTTTGTGCACATGTTTGTATCATGTTTGATGATACATGTTGACTTGTGCTTGTGTAAAGCTTAAACCATGGTTACATGAATGGTTAGGGTTTTATATACTTATTCATTTATTTATATTGATTATTCATTTTGGAAAAGAAAAGAAAAATGGTGGCATTATTTGTTTCTTTCATGAAGCTTCATGAAGAGTTGAATAATTGACCATTTTTGTTTTCTTCTCTTAACCTAACCATCCACTTAACCCTAGTTTGCTCTCTACACTTGACCATGGTAAGTATATGATAAGTATTGATTTTATTATTCTTTTTACACAATACTTATGATATTCTATCTACTTCTTCTTCTTCATCTTCAAGAGAGAAAGCTTGATGCCATCAATGGCAACTTGAGCAAAAGTGAGTGAAATCTAATTCTAAAGTGAACCCACCTCCTATTTCTTTACCCTCTACCTCTTGCCAAGTTGTTTTGGGTGTTTTCTTCACAAGTTTCACAACTTGGTGAAGTTGGAGCTTGAACTTGTGATGCCTCGACGTAGATCATCTTCGGCACGAAGCCGACGACCTAGTCCGCCCATTTTCCCGATGAAGCCGACGATTGAGTTCGGGATTCAAGATGGACAGCGAGAGGACGCCAACGTGGAGCTAAGGAAGTGGATATCCGGATCTACAAAGGTTGTAGCTTCTGATCTTTAGTTAACTTGTTAACTAGATTCGTTTTTCGCCTAAATTTCTAGTCAACGATCCGTATTAGGGTTTCTCGGCACCCATAAAATTTGAAATTGGCATGGTTGTGTTAGTGTATATGCCCTAGAGGCCATTACTGTATCATACTAGTTTGTATATTACTTAATGGAAGCTTGGGATATTCACCTTGTATAAACAATCTTGCTAAATATAGTAGTATGCTACTTGGTTTGTTTCTACTTCAATGTGTACATGTGTTTATTTTGCGATATCACCTATACGCATTAGTGGAGCCCTTAGGATCTTTGCTTGATTACCAGCGTTGTCATGGCAGTCACACTAGTGGGGGCTGGGTAATCTATAAGCACATCCTTATACAGGTCCGTAGTCGCAGGATTATCGAGACAGGGCATCGATACTCCGGAGTAGACTAGCGTATGCGCTTCTCATCCCAGTGTGGGAGATGGTCTGTCCCACAGCCATCAGTACGTCGTACTGGAGATAGTATACGGGTGCTCGTTGGGTTACGAGTACACTGGACAGGACTCGTCGGGAACTGACAGGTTGGTATTATACCTATCGTCAGTTATCAGTTCCCAGGTGACATGAGTACAGCTTAGTCCGCTGACTTGACACTGGCACTTCGCCTCGAGTGTGTTCCCACTGTACTTTGACTACTACCCTACCACGGCTCAAAGGAGTCGTGCAAACAGGTGGTAGTTGGGTGCAGTCCCGAAGCACTTGGAGGCAGTGCCGGTTAGACATGATTCGTCTCTCCCGGTATTGGGGGTTGACATCGCGCTGTGTCTAGGAGAGCCATTACACGAGTAGTCCCTAGCCAGGGCAAGCGAGATATACTGGTAGGCTTCCAGTGTTATCTCAGGGTGTTTTGGGCTTCACTCCGACACGACTTGTACCGCTATTGGGGGACTGACGTTTACCGCCCCCTAGGCCCGACATGCGATGTATCAGACGAACAGACCGGACTGTACGGAGAATGTCACATTCAGACTCAGTAGGAGTTCAGATGGGGTTCACCTCGTCAGCCTTCTTGTCGGCATCTACCTAGGGACCGTTACGCACAGCTAGTGCCGCTTGCGGTCTGTGGTTAAACCTACTGCCAGCGTAGTGTCGAGTCTTTAGAGTCCCACACAGAGGGTATTCGCCTCTGGGCAAAACAGAGTAGAGGTCGCATGGTTTTGCGACAGGGTTCGTTCTCATCCGCGCACTTGTGCACGTTTGGAGTCCGGACGGATATTCCCAGCGGGCTCTGGTTTGAGCCGGATACTGGTATATGTTTTGGGGTTACTTTTATCTCTCAGTATTCATGTTCCTCGGAACAAGAATGCAGGTGTGTATGCACAGTTGTTTGAGGCGGAAGAAGAGGGTTTTTCATTAGGGTTTCGGAACGGGTGCGCATGCACAGTTGACAGTCGTCTTTTTTTTTCCAAACCCTAATGAATTAGTAAGATATCTATAAATAATAGTAATTAAATGAAATTATGTTATGGTTGGTTTTGTTGACTTGTTGACCATGGTTGACTTGTTGACCATGGTTGAATGTTTGACCATCATCATTATTTTGCAAGGATGCTCCTTGATTCTTGCCAATATTCATTTAATGAAGTATGATAGTGGTCATTCCAAAACAACCATCAACTATTCTCATTTGAATTATTATTACTAATTAGATAATTCTTTTTCTTTTGATATGGTTGCAAAAGGAAAAAGAAAGCTCATTCTCTCTCCTCACTTCATCTTCTTCTTCCTCAAGCTCAAGGAGAATCCTTCTCATGTGTTGAGAATCCCTCTCCTTGAAAAGAAAACAACCCCTAGACACTCTCTACTCACTCTAGGATCAAAGGTTTAGCAAGCCGAAGACTCTAGTTCTCTCAAAGTTCGAGAAAGAGCCCGAAGGTTGAACGCTCAGGTGGATCCATCTTTGACGGAAGAAGGCGACGAGAAAAGAACCATCAACCTCTACAAAGTTTGAAGAAGGAGTTCAAGTTTAGGTATAACCATCTTTCCGAGTAGCTAACTCTCTTTAGCATGTTTGCTAGTTTTAGTTTAGGAAAAGATCCCGACTTTGTTAGTCCATGTTGCCCCATGCGCTAAAAATTTGATTTTTATACCGTTTCCGCCTTCCCGTAAGAACCGGGGGTCGCAACATGGACTTACAGTGGTATCAGAGCCTAACTAAACTTAAACTAGCTTGGTAGCGAAGTGTATGGAAGTTCAAAACCGAAAAATCACAAAACCGGAAAATCCAAAACCCTAAGTTTCTGTTGAAATTTTTTGTGCTGTAAAAGTAAAACTTTTTACTCCTAAAATCGTCTCAGGGTTTTGTGAGAACACCCACGAAAAACGATCCCATGATTCATTCAAACCGCCGCGGATCCGCGGCCTCAGCTATTCTCTTAACCGCGGATCCGCCGCCGTTTAGCCGCTTCATGCGATCCTGTTTTGTGCAGTGTTCTTCTGGTAGGGTTTTGGGATTTTTAAAATATGTTATATGTGCCCAGATTTTCCAGAAAAGAAATTTACTTTTGGGGTCCTATAAATCCGTATTTTTTTCGAACTTCGCTACACTTTGGCTATATTGGTTATATCTGTGATGTTTGTATGTATTGAACGTCGGCTAATCGCTATAAGTCGATTAGTCGGGGTTATACATCTCTGTGATCTGTGTTTGACATTGGAATGTGTATATGAATGTGTTGGACTGTCGCGGGTGAATAGCCGGGGTGGATGTGAGATGAGCTTTTGTTTTTCTTTCATTCATTTGTAAATGTAAATTGATGTAATAATATTATTTGTATGGCCGCACAACCAGGTCGGGGTTGTAGCCGTCATTGTATAATTCTTTTTACTGTTTTTGCTCCTAGGATAGACCCATGGAGGGGTGCACAAACTACCGGGTACTTGGCGGGTAGTTTGCCGCACCCGTAGGGGTCTTGGGTGGGGTTTTGGCTATTCACCGCGACCGTGTAATCCGCTTTTCGTTGCAGGCTCGAACGGATTGCGGATTCCTAGTATATCCAATGTATTCATCTGTGATCTGTAATGTCTATCATTGCTTTATATTTAGGCGTTGCTTATGTTTTACAGCCGCGCTAGCCCAGCCCCCGCTCTGTCGTTAGTTAAGTAACCTAACGGGTGATGACGGGACCCCGTGGCGAATGCGAATGGCATAAGCGTACGTCATATTTTGGTTGTTTTCTGCAATGGTAGGTTTAAATGATGGGACGCATTAAAAGAACTAATGCAAGAATATCACGCATTAAAAGAACTAATGCAAGATAATAAACCAAGTTAATGTCGTTGGAACACTTTTGAAAAACCACTCGGTTCTTTTCAAAACTAACTTTTAAATGCGGAGCTTGAGCCACTCCTTCTAAAAGCTATCTCGTTCCATCGATTATATCAAGTTCACTACGTTCACGGTTTCGCCAAAACCATTCGTAGCCCTCCGTCGTTTCGTATGAATATTCAATATGTATTCAAGCTATGTTTGTTGACCTTCGTCAAGGCATAGAGATTGGTAGCTGTTGGGTGTTCATATGTAGCATAGATAGATGCGTTGGTTTGGGACAGTCGTATTGCCTTGTTGACCTTCGTCAAGGGTATATACGGGTGGGTTCAAATTAACCTGGATAATGACGGGCAGAACTTGACATGTGACTTATGATTTGTTGACCTTCGTCAAGGTCATAAGAGCATGGGGCAAAAATCCATATCGGGAGTTTCATAAGTACTGAAACTTGCTAGATTTGCATACCATTTGGAGTGTGATGGTTCTGGTAGGATTCCTTCAGTTTCGTCACGCGATGATATTTGGATCCCGATCCTACTGTGAGTATATGCTACTCCTCGGGAAATTTCTCACTAAACGATCAATGCTATAAACCTAGTAGGTGCCTAGAAAGGTGTTAGCGGGGCTACGCCCCCAGGGAAAAGAGGTTCTTGAATTAAGGAACTTCGCGAAAGCGTTGGAAAACCTCCCTCGAAGTACCGACACTGGCCTGGCTGAACGGTTAAGCAAGTATTGTGCGGTGGGATTGATCCCGACTAATTCTTCCTTTGTGGTTTGAGGAGGGATTCGAGAGACAGTGGGAGCCATCCTGTTTAGACAAATTAAAAACCATTCTAAAACTTGCAAGAGCATCGTGCTAAAGTGTTTCTTCTCTCCCCCCTGCAGCAACCAAATCGAAATGACTGGACTTAAGTTACTTCTAGATAAAAATATACTGACAGGGCCAAACTACAAAGATTGACTAAGGAATGTCAAAATGGCAATCACTTACGACAAGCTGGGGTATCTTCTTACCACCAAAGCTCCCCCCTTCCCAGGTCCCACCTCCAGCGTCGCGGATAAGGAAATCCGTAAGACTTGGGAGATTGATTGCGCGAAGGCCAAGTGCCTCGTGCTTGCCTCTATGGACAACGATCACCAGAGGAGGCACGAGAATATGGACTTGGAATCCTTATTTCTTCATACAAAAGAACTGTATGGAGAGCAGTCTCGTATCGCAAGATACGAAGTGTCGAAGAAGTTATTTTCGGCAAAGTTGGCCGTCGGATCATCGGTAGCGGACCACGTGCTTAAGATGATTGGCTACATTGAGGAGCTCGCGGAACTTGGGACCACGTTGGATAGTGAACTCTATACAGATTTAGTTCTCCAGTCCCTTCCTTCCACTTACGCCCAGTTCATACTGAATTTCAACTTGCAAGAAAAGGAAGTTGAACTTTCAGAACTCCTCAACATGCTGAGGAGCGCAGAGGGCACCCTACAGAAAGGTAGGGAAACACCCGCTTTGTTTGTAGGAGGATCTTCTTCCTCTAGGTCCAAGGCGAAAGCCAAGGGAAAGAGGAAGAAAGCCCCCGCCAAACCAAGAGGCGGTGTTAGTAAAGTGGGAACGAAGGGAAAGGAAAAGGCAACAAAGATAGCGGGGAAGCTTGTGGGTAAAGAGGAATGCTTCTATTGTCACAAGAGTGGACACTGGAAGAAAGATTGCAGGGCTTAGAAAGCCAGGACACAGGAACTGAAGCAGGTTGCGGCTTCAGCTTCAGGTGTGGATGTTATTGAAAACTGTCTTTGTATAAACTCTACTTCCTGGGTATTGGATACCGGATCAGGATCTCATATCTGTAATTCTTTGCAGGCGTTGAGAAACCGTAGGTTTTTGAAGGCAGGTGACATGACCCTCAGAGTTGCGAACGGAGCTAGCATGGATGCTAAAGCCGTGGGGGACTATCACCTGGGAATGTCAGATGGACATGTTTTGGTTTTGCGTAATTGCTTTTTTGTACCCAACGCAACTTGTAATATCATTTCTGTATCTTTGGTTTCTAAAGAAGGTTATGAATTTGCGTTTGTAAGTAATGTTGTAAACATTCACCTTAATCAAGTTCTGATTGGGTCAGGTACACTGAGCAATGGTATATACGTATTAAACCAACCACAGATTTTCAATGTCCAGAATACACACAAAAGAAAGTCTCCAGATATCAATCAGGCTTTCTTATGGCATTGTAGACTGGGTCACATCAATGAGACACGGTTGACTAAGTTACATAAAGAAGGATACTTGGATCCGTTCGAGTATCAGTCTTATGCCACTTGTGAATCTTGTCTCATAGGAAAGATGACAAAGACTCTGTTCACTGGACACGGAGAAAGAGCGAGCGAGCTCTTGGGACTCATACACAGTGACGTGTGTGGTCCAATGTCTACACATGCACGAAGCGGTTATTCATACTTCATTACTTTCACAGACGATTTCTCTAGGTATGGACATGTCTTCTTAATGAAGCACAAATCCGAGGCCTTTGAGAAATTTCGGGATTACAAGAATGAAGTTGAAAAACAAACAGGCAAAAGTATTAAGATTCTAAGATCGGATCGAGGTGGTGAATACTTGAGTGCCGAGTTCCTGGACTATTTAAAAGAGAATGGAATTCTCTCTCAGCGTACTCCTCCATACACTCCGCAACATAACGGTGTATCGGAAAGGAGGAATCGAACCCTATTGGATATGGTTCGTTCCATGATGAGTAAGGCTGAGTTACCGCGATCTTTCTGGGGCTATGCACTAGAAGTAGCTGCATATCTCTTGAACAAGGCTCCCACCAAGACTGTGCCTACCACTCCATATCAGATGTGGAGTGGGAAGAAACCCTGTCTTAAGTACCTTAAGATATGGGGATGTCCAGCTTTTGTAAAAAAGCAGCATGCGGACAAGCTCGAGGCACGTTCAGTACAGTATAAGTTTGTGGGATACCCAAAGAACTCCAGGGGGTATCTGTTCTATTCCGCTGAGGAACAAAAGGTTTTTGTTTCTCAACATGCCCGCTTCTTGGAAACTGAGTTTTTGGAAACCCAGATAAGTGGGAACGCAATAGAACTGGAAGAAATTCCAGAACCACAAGCTATTACTGAAAGCTTGGAAGAGCCAGTAGGTTCAAAAGAACAGGACATTCCTATGCCGCTCCGCAGAAGTAGTAGGCAGTCTCATCCGCCCGAGAGATACTACGGTTTTCTCATAGACGGGGATAGAGAGGATTGCATCATAGATTATGATGAGCCTACTAGCTTCCAGCAGGCCGTTCAGAGCGTTGACTCGGTAAAATGGCTGGATGCAATGAGGACCGAAATGGAGTCCATGTACACCAACAAAGTATGGACGTTGGACATTGCTCCAGACGGGGTAAAACCCGTAGGATGCAAGTGGATCTTCAAAAGGAAGATTGGTGTAGATGGAAAGGTTGAGACCTATAAAGCTAGACTTGTAGCAAAGGGTTTCCGTCAAAGACCTGGCTTGGACTATGACGAAACCTTTTCTACAGTGGCTATGCTGAAATCCATTCGGATCCTTCTTGCCATTGCTGCCTTCCACGATTATGAGATTTGGAAGATGGACGTAAAAACCGCTTTTCTAAATGGAAATTTAGAGGAGTGTGTCTATATGGATCAGCCAGAGGGTTTCATTCAGAGTGGGAGCAGCGGAAAGGTGTGCAAGTTGCTTAAGTCCATCTATGGACTAAAGCAGGCATCGCGGAGTTGGAACATCTGTTTTGATGAAACGGTCAAGGAATTTGGCTTTATCAAAAATCCAGATGAACCATGCATCTATTGTAGATTTATAGCGAGAACTGTAGTATTCCTCGTTTTATACGTGGATGACATTCTCTTAATAGGAAATGACATTCCTACGCTACAATCTGTCAAGGGATTCTTGTCATACAGGTTCTCCATGAAAGTCCTGGGTGATGCCTCTTACATCCTGGGGATCCGGATCCATCGTGATAGATCCAAGAGGATATTAGGACTTTCACAGTCCAGGTACATCGACACCGTACTGAAAAGATTCAGTATGGAAGATTCCAAGCGCGGTAACCTACCGGCTTGTCACGGGATCACCCTCTCTAAAGAGATGTCTCCCAAGACTGATTTGGAGAGGGATCGCATGTCTATTATACCCTACGCTTCTGCGGTAGACTCTATAATGTATGCGATGTTGTGTACCAGACCGGATGTAGCTTATGCACTGAGTGTAGTAAGTCGGTATCAGTCAAACCCTGGGGAGAAACACTGGATAGCAGTAAAGAACATTCTCAAGTACCTGAGGAGGACTAAGGAGATGTTCTTGGTGTATGGCGGAAAAGACCTCCAGATCGAGGCCTTTGCTGACTCCAGCTTCCAGAGTGACAAGGATGATTCCAAGTCCATGTCGGGTTTTGTCTTTACCCTCAATGGAGGGGTGGTGTGTTGGAAGAGTTCCAAACAGGAAACCGTTGCAGACTCGACGATGGAAGCGGAATACATCGCTGCATCTGATGCCGCAAAAGAAGCTGTCTGGATGAGGAAGTTCTTGAAAGAACTTCAGGTGGTTCCATCCATTGTTGACCCAATACCTTTTTATTGCGACAACAATGGGGCTATTGCTTTAGCGAAGGAACCCAGGTCCCATCAGAGATCCAGGCACATCTTGAGGCGGTATCACCTGATCAGGGAGATCGTGGATCGCAAGGAGATCGAGGTTCGGAGGGTTGCTTCAAAAGAAAACACTGCAGATCCATTCACCAAGGCCCTACCCCAGACTCAGTTCGAGCGGCTGATCGAGATGATAGGTCTTCGATACGCCAGTACATGGCCTTAGTGCAAGTAGGAGATTGTTAGTGTATATGCCCTAGAGGCCATTACTGTATCATACTAGTTTGTATATTACTTAATGGAAGCTTGGGATATTCACCTTGTATAAACAATCTTGCTCAATATAGTAGTATGCTACTTGGTTTGTTTCTACTTCAATGTGTACATGTGTTTATTTTGCGATATCACCTATACGCATTAGTGGAGCCCTTAGGATCTTTGCTTGATTACCAGCGTTGTCATGGCAGTCACACTAGTGGGGGCTGGGTAATCTATAAGCACATCCTTATACAGGTCCCTAGTCGCAGGATTATCGAGACAAGGCATCGATACTCCGGAGTAGACTAGCGTATGCGCTTCTCATCCCAGTGTGGGAGATGGTCTGTCCCACAGCCATCAGTACGTCGTACTGGAGATAGTATACGGGTGCTCGTTGGGTTACGAGTACACTGGACAGGACTCGTCGGGAACTGACAGGTTGGTATTATACCTATCGTCAGTTATCAGTTCCCAGGTGACATGAGTACAGCTTAGTCCGCTGACTTGACACTGGCACTTCGCCTCGAGTGTGTTCCCACTGTACTTTGACTACTACCCTACCACGGCTCAAAGGAGTCGTGCAAATAGGTGGTGGTTGGGTGCAGTCCCGAAGCACTTGGAGGCAGTGCCGGTTAGACAGGATTCGTCTCTCCCGGTATTGGGGTTGACATCGCGCTGTGTCTAGGAGAGCCATTACACGAGTAGTCCCTGGCCAGGGAAAGCGAGATATACTGGTAGGCTTCCAGTGTTATCTCAGGGTGTTTTGGGCTTCACTCCGACACGACTTGTACCGCTATTGGGGGACTGACGTTTACCGCCCCCTAGGCCCGACATGCGATGTATCAGACGAACAGACCGGACTGTACGGAGAATGTCACATTCAGACTCAGTAGGAGTTCAGATGGGGTTCACCTCGTCAGCCTTCTTGTCGGCATCTACCTGGGGACCGTTACGCACAGCTAGTGCCGCTTGCGGTCTGTGGTTAAACCCACTGCCAGCGTAGTGTCGAGTCTTTAGAGTCCCACACAGAGGGTATTCACCTCTGGGCAAAACAGAGTATAGGTCGCATGGTTTTGCGACAGGGTTCGTTCTCATCCGCGCACTTGTGCACGTTTGGAGTCCGGACGGATATTGCCAGCGGGCTCTGGTTTGAGCCGGATACTGGTATATGTTTTGGGGTTACTTTTATCTCTCAGTATTCATGTTCCTCGGAACAAGAATGCAGGTGTGTATGCACAGTTGTTTGAGGCGGAAGAAGAGGGTTTTTCATTAGGGTTTCGGAACGGGTGCGCATGCACAGTTGACAGTCGTCTTTTTTTTTCCAAACCCTAATGAATTAGTGAGATATCTATTAATAATAGTAATTAAATGAAATTATGTTATGGTTGGTTTTGTTGACTTGTTGACCATGGTTGACTTGTTGACCATGGTTGAATGTTTGACCATCATCATTATTTTGCAAGGATGCTCCTTGATTCTTGCCAACATTCATTTAATGAAGTATGATAGTGGTCATTCCAAAACAACCATCAACTATTCTCATTTGAATTATTATTACTAATTAGATAATTCTTTTTCTTTTGATATGGTTGCAAAAGGAAAAAGAAAGCTCATTCTTTCATAATCATTCTCTCTCCTCACTTCATCTTCTTCTTCCTCAAGCTCAAGGAGAATCCTTCTCATGTGTTGAGAATCCCTCTCCTTGAAAAGAAAACAACCCCTAGACACTCTCTACTCACTCTAGGATCAATGGTTTAGCAAGCCGAAGACTCTAGTTCTCTCAAAGTTCGAGAAAGAGCCCGAAGGTTGAACCCTCAGGTGGATCCATCTTTGACGGAAGAAGGCGACGAGAAAAGAACCAACAACCTCTACAAAGTTTGAAGAAGAAGGAGTTCAAGTTTAGGTATAACCATCTTTCCGAGTAGCTAACTCTCTTTAGCATGTTTGCTAGTTTTAGTTTAGGAAAAGATCCCGACTTTGTTAGTCCATGTTGCCCCATGCGCTAAAAATTTGATTTTTATACCGTTTCCGCCTCCCCGTAAGAACCGGGGGTCGCAACGTGGACTTACAGGTTGATGCCTTGTGAGACCTCTATAGTGTGCATAGGAACCCTACAGGAAGTGCCCCAATAAAAGAATATTACATACAAGTTTTTACATGAATGAAAATGAAAAACACTCATCTCACATAAAAAAACCCGGCTATTCAAACACGACGATCCAATACAACATATCCAGCAACACATAACATCACATGTCATCAACGTAAGTAAACATGCGTATCCCAATTGTCGTTGACATATAGCAACGAAACCGGCGATATCACATATTACACTTACGGTCGCAGAAAAGAAAGTGTAAAACTACAACAGTTGGAATCCGCAAACTCTTTAGACATCGCATGCCTAATCAAATGAATTCCTTAGACATCGCATGCCTAACAATTATAAACCCCGCATTTTAGTCTCATTATCGAAAACTCTTTTCAATATCAAGTCGGGCAATTCAACAAGATTCCCGACATCCTGATCGAATGCTCGTCGCAAACTTCAGTAGACGGCTGCACCCCCGATGCCGCCGATGAAGTGCACCAAGGCGGAACACCGCTGCCGCGAGCACCCGAACGGATGCTTTCGGCGACGGAGTTCTCCTACAGTCACTTGGTCGGGGCTATGGGGCGTAGCTGTCTATTAAGTTTACCGACGAGTATCCGCGTACGCTACGTGATTGCGACGGACTTTTGATCGCATCAAAATTCCGTGGCAACCGATCAAGTGAGACTAAACTGCTATATTTATAACATCCAAATCAGTTATCTCATAACTACTTGTGGATTCCAAATATTGTATCCCATTCCAGATAAATAGAAAATGTTAAATTTTCCGATCGAACATTCGAACACCCAAGTTTTCCCGAAACAGCTCAACACATGAAATAAGTTTAAAAACATTCACTTCATGCCTCAGTACCTACGGTCCAGCCATAGAAGGGTCATGCCAACGCCTCACATGTGGCATGCCGTACTGCCCCAAACCCTAAGGTTCAAAGGTCAGTTCAAGACGGTCATATAATCGAGTTAAGGTTTGTTGTCTTCTAGAGGGTCCATCATGTTACTTGCACTACTTAGAACATCATTAAACTACGGAACGATCCAACACTTGGAAATTTCCCGACAGGGGAAAAAGTGGGTATTTATATCCGGTCGAACTTTTTAACGGTTTCTAAAATATCGGGAAAAACATAAACGAAGTTAAATTATCCGATCAAATTGACGAGTCCCCAATAAAACCCTAGAAAACTCAACACTTGAGTGGAATTAAAAAATTCCCATAAAAAATTGCCAAGAAAGGACCTAAGAATTAATATATGAAATTTCAAGGACTAAGTCCAAATTTTGGCCGCGGAACCGCCGCCAAAACCATGGTTTCGCCGCTGTTCCGCGGTCAAATTATTGACTTAGTGGACCATACTTCACAGTAATTCTTAGTTTTTCCTGCTTGTTTTTCTGAGAATTTTTAATTCACAAAAATCCACCGTTTTGAAAAATGTACAGAGAAGGGTTTTGTCGGGGTTTACGGGTTCGATCGGACTTCTAACTTCGTCTACAGTTCACCTAAAGCTCTAGCTAGGCTCTGATACCACTGTAGGGTTCTTAGGCACACTAAGGAGGTCTCACAAGGCATCAAGCATGCCAAAATCAAATTTTTCCGGTGCCGAGAAACCCTAATTCGATCGTTAACTAGAGTTTAGGCGAAAACAAATGCGAATAAACAACTTTACTCTAAAGTGAAAGAGACTACAACCATTGTAGATCCGGTCCTCCACCTCCATAGCTCCGTGATGATGTCCCCTCGCTGCGATCATCGGAACCCGGGCTCTGGCGTCGGCTTCATCGGAGAAATGGGCGGGCTAGATCGTCGACTTCGATGACGAAGATGATCTACGTCGAGGCGACTCTAACTCGAGCTCCAACTTCACCAAGTCATGAAACTTGTGAAGAAAACACCCTATACTACATGGCAAGTGGTAGAGGATGAAGAAATAGGAAGTGGGTTCACTTTAGAATTGGATTTCTCACTCTTTTCATCAAGTCACCATTGAAGGTTGCAAGCTTTCTTCTTGAAGAAGAAGAAGAAGAAAAAGAATATGATAAGAATTAATGAATAATAGAAAATAAGTGATTCTTATCATATTAGCAACCATGGTTATGTGTAGAGAGTAAACTAAGGTTAGGTGAATGGTTAGGTTAGGCATGAAACAAAAATGGTAGACTTTTTCAAAGCTTCATGAAGCTTCAATGTAAAACAAAAGTAGCAACCATTTCATTTCTTGCCAAAATGAAATAAATAAATAAATGAATAAATAAATTAAAACCCTAAGCATTTACTTAACCAAGGTTTAAATCAAACATACACCCAAGTTTGCATGTATCATCAAACATGATACAAACTAGTGCACAAAACTATATCAAATATACAATGTGCACATCAAGTGAGAAAATACATCTTAAGTGAACTAATACTAGTTAATGTAAAGTAATATATCAAATATATAATTATACACTAAATCATTAAATCAACATTTGATTTAACGATCCGGTCATATCGCATATAACCGACTAATATCAAGTGTATCAATGTATCGAATCAACACTTGATTCGGTAACCCAGCTATATCACATATAACCGACCAATGATACAAATCGCGAGAATAGAATACAGTATCACATACTGGTATAATTCTCGGTCCCGCACATATCTCATATGCGCTCCTATTTCGTTTTGCTTGAGCCAGGAAACCTCTGTGTAGGACTCTAAAGACTCGTCAATACGCCGGCAGCAGGTGATGATCATATCAAACACCCACAAGCCGCAAGTGGTCTGCTAAACGTAATGGCCACCCGGGTATTGAGCGATCAGAAGATCGACGAGCAAGCCCGCTCACGCTCCTGTGAATCCAACCAGTAACACTTATCGTAGAGTCCGGTCTCGTCGTCTGATATGTCACATATCTCGCCTAGGGGTGGTAAACGTCAGACCCCAATAGCTCGATAAGTCGTGTCGATATGAGGTCTATAACAGTTCGAGAAACTACAGGTAACACTTACCAGTAAATCTCAGCAACCCTGGCTAGGGATTTCCGGTTATAGCCAATCGAACACAGCGCAACATCAACTCCCTATACCGGGAGAGACGAATCCCCTCCTATCACTCATTGCCTTCATGTGATTCGGGACTGTACCCAAAAGCCACCGTTTTGCATGCCCTCTTGGACGTGGTAAGGTGGAAATCAAAGCACAGTGGGAATCACACAAGACTCTATGAAGATCTCGGGTCTACAGACTAACCTATACCAGTGTCACCAGAGAACTGCCATCTGACGTAAGGTATAATACCATCTGGGAGTTCTCGGCGAGTCCGTCCAGTGTACCCAGTCTCTACTGAGCACCCGTATATCATCTCTGATGTCAAACACCAATGGATATGGGATCATCCATCGCCCATCTGTATGGGTCGAGAAGATATATGCTAGTCTACTCTGGTATATCGATGCCCCGTCTCGATATACCCACGACTAGGGACCTTGAAGGATGTACTTATGGACTACCATGTCCCCACTAGTATGATCCGCATCATAGTCCAGGTAGTCAAGTACACATCCTAAGGGCTTTACCAACATGTAACAGAGAGACAATCAGTGTACACGTTAAGGTAAAGAGTAACCAGATAGCATACTATCATGTCGAGCAAGAAAGTCTTCCCTATATATGTCCAAGCATCCACTACAATATACATCCTATGTATAGTAATGGCCTCTATGGCATACATATAACTAACATGTTATATATTAAAATGTGTTTTCTTTTTGTATCATGGTTGATGATACAACACCCATGAGTGTATGAGACATACACCATCCTATTTGTTATGTTGGATTTAAAGTTTAAAAGTAATTACAAAATTAGTGGAAAATTAGAAAATGCATGAAACTTGTGGAAGCTTGTGGATGCATTGACTAAAGTCCACTAAATTTGTTTTTACTTTGGATTTTAACCTAACCATCACACTTAGCTATGGTTATGTCTCTACAAGAGATAGTATATGATACTCACTCACTATGGTTAGCTTTCTCACTTTATCATTATCCTCATCTCTTTCTTTTTTTCTTCTTCTTCATTGTTAAAAGAAAAAAGCTTGCTAGGGTTTGATCAAAAGTGAGAAAGATTGTGAGAAATAAAAATCTAAAGAGAACCCACTTCCTAATTCTCCATCCTCTACTAGACTAGCACTTTAGTTTAGGGTGTTTGCTTCACTGATTCTCAAGTCAGTGAAGTAGAAGCTTGAGTTGGCATCCCCTCGACGTAGATCATCTTCGGCCTCGAAGACTTCAAGCAAGAACGCGTCTTTCGCCTCGTGAAGCCATGCGAGGGTCCGGGAGAACCACGATCACAGCGAAGGGACTTCAACAAGGAGCTAAAGAAGTGAAGGACCGATCTACAAAGGTTGTATTTCGTATTCACTTAGTTGTGAACGTAGTTTACTAGCATATGAAACCCTAATTTTCTAGCAACGATCTTGTTTAGGGTTATTCGGCACGGCTAAAATTTTAAACGGGCATGTTTGATGCTTCCTTAACCCTTGTTAGAGTGCCTAGTAACCCTGCATTACATTCTTTGTATTAATATAATGCGTCCCATCAATTAACCTATCATTGCAGAAAACAACGAAAATACGACGTCCGCTTATGCCATCCGCATTCGCCACTGGGCCCCGTCATTCACCCGTTAGGTTACTTAACTAACGACAGAGCGGGGGCTGGGCTAGCGCGGATGCAAAACATAAGCAACACCTACTAGATATCTTATATATATTGTACATTCGTCAGACGCAATAATAGGCATTCCAGTTCACAGATGAACATATTGGATATTCTATGAATCCGCATTTCCTTTGAGCCTGCAATGAAAAACTGATTACATAGTCGTGATGAATAGCCAACCCCACCCTAGACCCCTACGGGTATGGCAAACTACCCGTCAAGTACCCGAAGTGAAGCGGTCTCCCTCAACGACATGAGTAGGCCACTAAGCACTTCAAAGTACCCAGTAGTTTGTGCACCCCACCTTGGGTCTATCCTAGGAGTAGAAAACAGTAATTGAAATAATACAACGGTGGCTACAACCTCAACCCAGATGTGCCCCACAAAAGAATATTACAACAAATTACAATTTTCATTTGAATGAAAGAAATACTCGTCTCACATCCCCGGCTATCCATTCACGACAATCCAATAAGTTCATATCCACAAACATAAAGTAACCATTACAGAAATGTGCAACCCCCTGCTAACCGACATACTAGCAATTAGGGAAGGTTTACGAACACATTAAACACAACACAGATATAATCCAGTTAGCCAAAGTTCTTAGAATTTCGATCAATCACAACATTTGAATCTACTCCGAATACTTCTCTGTGTACATAAAACTTGAGCAGAAACAAAATATCCCAGAAAACCCAACATCAACACAGAAGAATAACTGAGCAAATTTGGGTTGACTCGGTGTCAACTCGGCCGTAGATCTGCGGCGGATCGCTTTGATCGGCCGCGGTTCCGCGGCGGTTTGGACGAGTCACGATCCCAAATTTCTTCACAATTCTTAAAAAATCCTGCTTGTATTTTTTAAGGTCACTGAAAAATTTTTAGACCCCAATTTAAAATCGGCAGAAACTTGGTGAAAATGTCATTTTTTTGGGATTAAATCACGATCGAATTTCTAAAGACTTTGCTAACATGTTAGTTATGGTTTAGCTAGGCTCTGATACCACTGTAAGTCAATGTTACACACCCCACAAGATGCGGGGAGGCAGAATAGGAAAAACAATCATTTTGTTCAAAGTAAAATCGACTGTCAAACGGATTTTTGCTAAACCCTAACTAACAAACTATCTAGAAGTAGTTAACTACTATGATAGATGATTATACCTCAAGATACTAGTCCTTCTAGTTCTTGTTGTTCACCTCCTCGTCGGCCTCCTCGATTTAATAGAAGATCCACCCGAGAGTTCCTTCTTCAAGCTTTAACTTCTAACTTGAGGTAACTAAGTGGATAGGATTGCTAATCCAAGTGACCTAGAGGATATAGATATTGATTAAGGATCTATTAGTCTTGCTAAACCTAGGGTTCTCAACACATGAGAGGAATAGGGTTAGGGTGAAGAAGATGAGAGCTTGAGGAGAGAGAATGTGTATGTGATAATGAATTGAATCTTAATTCATTTGGATAAATAATGAAGCATAACAAAATATCTAAACAATAATATATAAAATCAACAACCATTCTTCATTAATTACCTTGAGGTAAATCACCTCATGACTCATGGTGCAATTAATGAAAATAACACATCATCTCTCCACCTCATTAAGTTTAATTCATAAATGAATTAAAACTAAATGAGTCACCTATCTTCTAGAAGCTTCTCGACTAATTACGAAAATGCCCCTCCCATCCGTATTTACGAAAAACACGGATATACTGAGACTGCATAAATCCAATAATCTAATACTAGAATCTGGCTTAAACCAAAGCCTGCTGGTATAATTTGTCCGAACATCACACGTGCACAAGTACACGTATATGTCCGAACCCTGTCGTAAAGCCATACGACCTCTATATCGTTTCGCCTGAAGCAGGAAAACCCTCTGTGTGGGACTCTAAAGATTCGACACTACGCTGGCAGTGGGTTTAACTACAGGCCGCAAGCGGTACTAGCTGTACGTAATGGTCCCCAGGTAGATGTCGATAAGAAGGTCGATGAGGAAACCCATCCGAACTCCTACTGAGCCTGATGTGACAATCTCCGTACAGTCCGGTCTGTTCGTCTGAGACTATCGCATATCGGGCTTAGGGGGAGGCAAGCGTCAGTCCCCTAATAGCGGTATAAGTCGTGTCGGAGTGAAGCCCATTAACTTTGAGAAGCTACTGGAAAAGCTACAAGTAAATCTCGCTTGCTTGGGCTAAGGACTTTGCTTAATGGCTCTCCAAACACAGTGCGATATCAACCCCCAACACTGGGAGAAACGAATCCTATCTAACTGATTGATAAGATATGTGCGTGTCAAGTTTAGTTCTAAATACCGCAATCAAGACGGTTTCGCACGTAGCTAGCCGGTTGAGTACGGGTCGTCCGCAGGGAGATGGGAATCTTTTTCTATGTGTTTTTCGACGAGTTAAGTCCGGTTGTTCAGATTTTGTTTGTAGTTATCTAAGTGTTGAGTTGATATTTAAAGAGAGCATGTTAGGGTTAGGATTAGGTTAGTTTGAGTTAGGAGTCTCCACATCTTTCGTTGCCCTTCTTAATATCGTGTTACGGTAATCGGCAACAACGGGGATTAGCACGACTAGGAAGGACTTTGCGAGTATAAGCTAGGCTTTCCAACGCATAAGTCTTCCTTTTGGTGCTTGTCCGTCCGTTCTTGGCTCTTAGCCATAACCTCCGGTTAATCCAACCACAACCGGTCTCACTAAGGAATCACCGCTATCATGTAGGATAGGGTGCCGTAAGGAGCGGATTGTGGTTGGGTTAACGGGAGTCGATTTAAGCTGTTGGGCAAGGAAAGAGTGAGAGAGATTTCCTTCTCTCAAACTTCCCTTATCCTACCCTAACAAGAATGAACTACTCACACATCATAATACGGAAAAATAAAACAACACAAAAGAGGAAGATAGAAAGAAGGAGATTAGAAGAATACGACTAACTGTTTGCGACCTCACCTTGGCGAGGATCGAGCGTAAGTATCATTGTCGTATGTAAGGATAAAGAAAAAAGAGAAGAAAGAAATAACAAGGAAATAACAACAACTACTTAACGAATTTAAAGTTACAACAATTATAATAAAAGTAAGACAAGCATGGTAACAAATTGATCTTCTTTATTTATCATTCCTCCCTCACAAAGCTCACTACAAGGTTAATGGAGAAGAGATGAGAAGAAGAAGAACAAGTGAACTAAATCCTAGAAAAAGAAAATACAAGAATGGACCCTTTCCTTCACAGAATTCTGGGGTATTTATAGGCTGGAAAATGAGAGTCTAGGGCAACCATACGGGATAAAATGAAAAGACAAAAATGCCCCCAAAAATACTTCACAGTTGGCGCCAAGATGGCCGCGGAAGCGCGGCCAAGACCCCCCTTTGGCCGCGCTTCCGCGGCCGTTTTGATGACTTGGGTCTGGGTCTTTTTGGTGGGACCCTGATCTGATGGGAGCTTCACTCTGGTATATGTATTTTCTCATAATTGCTTCCCGAATTTTCCAGAATTTCTGTTGAGGGAAAGGTGGACTTTTTGTTAAGATTTTGTCATGATTGTCTCGAGCGCCGCGTAGATCTCTTGGATCTTGTGCTACCATTGAGCCTTGTGCCTGAAAACGATATCGATTTGACATTTTGTCTTCCTACAGGTATCTGGTAACAAACGGATGAGGGACGGAGACCGTGTTTTATCTGTGGTCGGCAAGAACCCGGGTTTTTCGTGTTTTCCATGAATTTCATTATTTCGGAACCGAGAACCTGTATCCTGCAATTGACTAGCAAACACGGCTCAAGAGTATCTATGGATATACAATATGATAAAAATTGGGCGGTATGAAAATGCAAAAATCTGATATGAACAAATACCCCCAAACTTATCATTTGCTCGCCCCGAGCAAAGTCCATTTATTCACAAAAAATTTCCTAACCTCACTTTCGCAGGGAACGCGATTGCACTGAGCATGTGCAACAAGCCGTTAAACCTCTAGGTGTCCCTAGTAGGAGGAGTGTTGTCTCCTGAGGGTTTTCAGCGGATACTACCCACAAAATCCGGTCAAGTTGGTTTGTAAAAATGACTAAGTTTCAAACCCTAAAGTTTTGTTTTAGAAAATAACAATTCTATAATCCTTAGTCTAGACTATCGAACCTTTATTTTTCACACCTCACATCTTATTTAACTACAGATTTTATATGTCTTTACGTGCAGTGCGGATAGTGTCGTTAAGTTCCAGAAGGATCGATTAGAGTCATCATGTCGCACAATAAAGCCCAGATAACAATTTAAAAGGATCACATAAGTTTTATAACGAGTTAAGCATTTTTCAAGTTTCGTTTTCCAGTAAGGTTTCAACTTCAGAATTTCTATCTTCCCTAACAGGAAACTAAATCGTATTTTTCACTCCACCTTTTTCTTGTTTTCATTTCATACACACCACTGTGAACGTGCAATAGTCTTTATCATAGAATAAAACCTTCACATCTCCGTAAAATTTTTTTTTATAAAAGTCTGTCTTTTATCAAGATTATTCTCACACAAAGAACCGTTAGGAATTTTAACCCGGAGAGAACACTTGCTTGACTTTGTTTTAAACTGGACTTTCTAGGCTTCTTAGCGAGCTTTGGGCCAATGCATCCAAACCAGTTGGTTTTAGGGCATTAGGTGTAGAAACACCCCGGCGGACTTAATTACTCAAGTTACCTAGGTCCAAAAACAAAAGACAGTATGGCGTGAAAATCAGCTGATTTAATACGAACGGAGATATAACCGGCAGTTCAAATATTTTTTGGATAAAAGACGTGTCTAGTGGGTTTGGTGTGTAATCATTCCAATCAAGTTTTAGATGGGTTATTTTTCAGACTTAGCTCCTATTATGGTATCAATAACATTCCTTCATATTTGCTTTACTTCATAAACTATTCTTGACATTACTTATTTCAGAACAAACCTATTTGATCCTCAGAAAATCATTTATCTGTTTAAAAGTTCAAACATGAAAGACTTGTCATCTAATTCCCAAAATCTTACGACACGTGTAGTGTGATGTAAAGACGTATATCAGCTATAGTTAACTTCAAAGGAGAGTTATCTTTCAGGTTTTCAAAATCCAAACATAAGATCTAGTTATTCCTATTTTTTCAAACAAAAACCGTCGAATGTTGAATCAGAGTTCTTCCACAAGCTAACTTGAAAAAAAGTTTTTATATTTTTGAAAAATATTCAAATTTTTATGGTTTTTATGGATTTAATATGCAGATGCAAAATATACATATGAATGCGAAGGTAAGAAATGTGTACCGAGCGTACCCCCAAACTTAAACTGGACAGTGTCCTCACTGTCATTGCATGAAGAGAGTAGTTTGAAGGTTCAAAATTGTTGGTTAGCGATACACAATTTTTATTTGTTTTTGTTTTGAAAGAAAAGAAAAAGAATATACAAGAATATAAACAAAATGGTTTGTACATACCCCCAAACTTATTTGGAACAGTGTCCACTGTTCTTGGCTGGATAACCGAAGTTTGGAGGTAGGCAGAGGAAGATCAAGCAAGGTAAACCGGCTCCTGTAAGAACAGGAGCTCCTCTGTTGGTTCGGCGCTAAGGTACGGTTTGCATCGGTGTCCGTTCACTTTGAAGAGTGAACCGTCCTTTGGATTTTCCAAATCCACAGCGCCCTGCGGATACACAGTCCGCACAAAATACGGCCCTTTCCAGCGAGATCGGAGCTTTCCAGGATGGAAGTGAAGTCGGGTGTCGTAAAGAAGTACCTGCTGACCAGGTACGAAGGTTTTGCGCACAAGGTGTTTATCATGAAACACCTTCGTTCGATTCTTAACGACAACCGCATTGTCGTAAGCCTCATCCCTAAGCTCGCTCAGTTCGTTCAGCTGCAGCTTCCGATGGCTGCCCGCGTCCTCCAGAGACAGATTCAGCTCCTTTATCGCCCAAAACGCGCGATGCTCGATTTCGACCGGAAGGTGGCAGGCTTTTCCGTACACAAGCCGATAGGGAGACATGCCAAGGTCGGTCTTATAAGCGGTTCTAAATGCCCAAAGGGCATCAGTGAGTTTCAAAGACCAATCCTTACGGTTCTTGGAAACCGTTTTCTCCAGTATCTGCTTGATTTGCCGATTTGAAACTTCGGCCTGCCCGCAGGTTTGGGGGTGGTAGGGCGTAGAAAGCTTATGATTAATGGAGTATTTCCGCATCAAGGCCTCGAAAGTCCTATTGCAGAAATGACTTCCATTGTCACTAATGATCGCTCGGGGGTGCCCAAACCGTGAGAAAATGTTTTCTTTAAGGAACCTAACGACAACCTTGTTGTCGTTAGTTCGGCTGGGCACAGCCTCGACCCATTTAGAGACGTAATCAACAGCTAGAAGGATGTACAAGTTCCCAAAAGAGCTGGGAAACGGCCCCATGAAGTCTATCCCCCAAACATCGAAAATCTCCACAACCAAGATCGGTTGGAGCGGCATCTCATTCCTCCGGGATATCCGGCCCATGTGTTGGCACCGGGAGCAAGTCTTGCAATAGTCATGAGCGTCTTTGAAAAGTTGTGGCCAGTAGAAACCACATTGCAAGATCTTCTCAGCTGTCTTTCTGGGCCCAAAATGCCCGCCACATGCTTGGTCGTGGCAAAATGACAGCACACTCTTGAATTCCTCATCAGGGACACACCGACGAATAATCTGGTCGGGACAGTACTTGAACAAGTAGGGTTCGTCCCAGTAAAAATGTTTTACTTGGGATAAGAAGCGAAGTCTGTCCTGACTCGACCATTCAGTCGGTAGTAAACCCGTGGCCAAATAGTTCACAATATCTGCGAACCAGGGTTCGCAAGATACTGTCAAGAGTTGTTCATCCGGGAAAACGTCATTTATCGGAATTGGAAGCGAAGGCGAAGAAGGAAGTCGCGAGAGATGGTCGGCAACCACGTTTTCACATCCCCGTTTGTCCTTAATGACAAGGTCAAACTCTTGAAGCAAGAGGATCCAACGGATTAACCGAGATTTGGCATCTTTCTTCGCAAAAAGATGGCGCAGAGCAGAATGATCAGTGTAAACGATGACTGGAGAGCCGATGAGGTACGGCCTGAACTTCTCTAAAGCAAATACAACAGCTAAGAATTCCTTCTCGGTTGTTGTATAATTGAGTTGTGCGTCGTTCAGGGTTCGGCTTGCGTAATAGATCACGTGCGGCATCTTGTTGATGTGCTGTCCAAGGACAGCACCGATGGCAAAGTCGGATGCATCGCACATAATCTCGAATGGGTGCGTCCAGTCAGGGGAAGAGAGAACGGGAGCAGAAGTGAGTGAGTGTTTTAATGATTCAAAAGCAGCCGCACAGCTTGAGCTGAAGTCGAATGGCGTATCCTTGGCCAGCAAAAGAGTCAAGGGCCTAGCAATCTTGCTAAAGTCCTTGATAAACCGTCTATAGAAACCGGCATGGCCAAGGAAGGCTCGGATATCTCTGACGCAACGGGGAGGAGGCAGATTGGAAATGACCTCAATCTTTGCTTTGTCGACCTCTATGCCATTTTGCGAGATGATATGTCCTAAGACAATACCTTCGCGCACCATGAAGTGGCATTTCTCCCAGTTCAAAGTGAGATTCTTGTCCTTACATCTGGTAAGGACAGCGTCGAGATGCAGCAGACACTCGTCAAAGGAGTCGCCGAAGATGGAGAAGTCATCCATGAAAATCTCCAGAAATTTTTCCACCATGTCCGAGAAAATTCCCATCATACACCGCTGGAAGGTAGCGGGCGCATTGCATAACCCAAAGGGCATGCGACGATATGCAAACGTGCCGAAAGGACAAGTGAAAGTGGTTTTGTCCTGGTCTTTTTCGGCGATGGGAATTTGATTGTAGCCAGAGTAGCCATCAAGAAAGCAATAGTACTCATGTCCGGCCAATCGTTCGAGCATCTGGTCAATAAAAGGTAGCGGAAAGTGGTCTTTCCGCGTTGCGGCGTTGAGTTTTCTGTAATCAATGCAAACTCGCCACCCAGTTTGGGTGCGAGTAGGGATTAACTCATTTGCCTCGTTGGTTATGACCGTGATGCCTGACTTCTTGGGGACAACATGAATGGGGCTAACCCACTGGCTATCAGAGATAGGGTAAATGATACCACTATCTAGACATTTGACGATCTCCTTCTTCACAGCCTCCTTCATGACTGGATTAAGACGTCTTTGTGGATCCCGGGCTGGTTTGGCATCATCCATCAGATGAATGTGATGCTCAACGATGAGGGGACTAATCCCCTTGATGTCCGCCATGGACCAGCCAAAAGCTTGCCTGTTGTCGTGCAAGACCGCGAGAAGGGCTTTCTCTTGCTCGGGAGCTAGAGAAGCCGAGATGATGACAGGGAGGGTCTCGTTCTCACCTAAGTAAGCATACTTAAGGTGAGACGGCAACGGCTTGAGTTCGAGCGTTGGAGGTGAAATGATGGAAGGCAAGACTGGTGCAAAGGTCTCGAACTCAAAGGACTCCAGCAAAGGTTCAAAACGAGTGTAGGCAACCGAGTCGGATGGTTCAGGTAACTCATCCGAAAAGTCGAAAGATTCAAACTCGGGTTGTGCGCGGCTAAGATCGTTCGTGAACGTGAAACACTCGTAGTCGTTATCGGGCGCAGAAACAGTAGCAGGTTCGAAGAGACACGCACTAGTGGCGTCAAGATCATCGTGTTCAAACAAAAACTCCTCGAATTCACACTCTTCGGGGGTGATCTCCTGGATCGAGCAAACATCCAGTATATGAGCATTAGGTTCGGCGGGCTGATTCCCCAACCTAAAAATGTTGAGTTCAATTGTCATATTTCCAAAAGAGAGGTTCATTGAACCATTGCGACAATTGATCACAGCATTTGAGGTTGCGAGAAATGGGCGACCGAGTATCACCGGAATTTGATTCCGGGGGTTAGCTACAGGCTGTGTATCTAAGACAATGAAGTCGACGGGGAATATGAAGTCCCCGACTTTGATTAACACATCCTCTAGCTCACCCCTAGGATGGGTGATCGATCGGTCGGCCATCTGGAGAGTGCAGTGTGTGGGTTTCAGCTCTCCGACGCCTAATTGCTCGTATACTGAATACGGAAGCAAGTTAACACTGGCACCAAGATCTAATAGTGCGCGGTTGATGTTCTTATCCCCAATAGTAATTGAAATCGTAGGAAAACGTGGAAGCATGTTGATGAAATGGGGCTTAATTTCAAAGTTGTCCCCATTGGCCGGAGGAAGAGAAAGGCAGGTTGGAAGTGCAGAACGGGTAGGGTAGAAACGATCCTGGAGCGCAATTCGCTGCGGCGCTACAACAGGCGGAGGTGGTGGGAGATTGGTCTCCATAGGAGGTGGAGCCAATCCAGGGGTGGTCAACGAGATGTTCGGATTAAATCCCGACATCGCGGAAGAAGAGGTTGGTGAAGGTGAAGGTGAAGGTGAAGATGTATGAACAGAATTTTGGTCAACGTCGGAGTTGGCCGGCAAAGGAAGGGGTGAAAGAGGAGTGGACGGAGTATCGACTTCGGAGTCGATCGCGTAGTCGGTCGCGACTAACGTAACGCGGACTAGACGGGCGCTAGTGTCCCGAGTCCAAGCGGACATACACTAAACGAGTTTAGTATAGTCAAAGCGAAGAAGGTGAGGGTAAGAAAACGTCAATGAAGAAAGGCGATGGGTGTTGGGTGAAAATGGATTTGGCGACAAAAGGGCAAGTTTTTATAAAAGTTTTTGATTTTTTTTCTTTTTTTTTTTTTGTTTTTAGAAAGAGATTTACAGAAGTATGTACGGAAATACGGCTTAAGCAATCACAAACAAGATATGCACAATCACACCTAGATCTAGGGTAACCTAGGTCTACTAGACCTGCTCCTGAACTTGATTGTCGAAGTTAAACAGTGTCGAGAAACAAGCTTAAAAATACACTGATCACGAGGCCAGGTAAGTGCAGAGATAAGGGGAGGTTGTCCAACGCTTTCGCGAAGTTCCTTAATTAAATAACCCTTTCTCTTTCGGCGGTTGCGCCTTTAACACTTTCCTAGACACCCCGTAAACAATATACGGTTAAGCAAGGTTCTAAACAAGGTTTATCTTCTCCTAATGAGCGCGAAGTCCTTAGGGCTGAAGTCTAGTATTTTTTAATTACAATGGACAATGCATATGCTTTAGTGATTTCCGGGGTCCTGGGAAGGGTGATGAAATCCCCACCCAATCTGGATTGGTTTCAAGCCCCTTAAGTCCGTATTAAAGAATGCAAAACAGTAACAATATCAACAGCAAACAATTTTATTTGCGGCGCAAAGAATCCTGCACAAGAACAGTTTATTGGAAGGGGGAGAAGAATTTGCGCAAAGAAGGCTGCAGAAAACACAATTCAGTGGAGCTTAGAGGAGTGGAGAGAGGCAGAGAGAGTTACCCAGAAAAAATGGCAGCCCAAGGGCACCAAGTGGCCGCTCTTCCGCGGCCAAACAGGTGCTAAGGCCGCGAAAGCGCGGCAGGAACAGAGGATTGGGACTTCAGGTTTGGTTCAGGTGCTGTTCTGGGTCTTCTCCTCTTGTCTGGATGTACTGAATCTTAAATTGCTCACTGTATTTGCTCCAGATTTGTACAGTAGACCGGATGATTCGTTTTGTCCGTCGCGGTGTAGCCGCGAAATGTGGGTCTACCTACCCACGTCTTTGGCACTGTACTTGAACTCCGTATTTCTAACGTCCTTGGCGTCGATCTTGAGCTTCGTATTTCCTGCACACTTGCACAAAAACTAATCAAGAATAACAAGATGGTTTCTTTTACAAAGTATATATATATTTTTTTTTTTTGGTTTTTGGTAGTTTTTATATTCACAAATTAACCCGAAATTTCACTTAGAAATAGACTACCGTCTCCCCGGCAACGGCGCCATTTGATTGATAAGATATGTGCGTGTCAAGTTTAGTTCTAAATACCGCAATCAAGACGGTTTCGCACGTAGCTAGCCGGTTGAGTACGGGTCGTCCGCAGGGAGATGGGAATCTTTTTCTATGTGTTTTTCGACGAGTTAAGTCCGGTTGTTCAGATTTTGTTTGTAGTTATCTAAGTGTTGAGTTGATATTTAAAGAGAGCATGTTAGGGTTAGGATTAGGTTAGTTTGAGTTAGGAGTCTCCACATCTTTCGTTGCCCTTCTTAATATCGTGTTACGGTAATCGGCAACAACGGGGATTAGCACGACTAGGAAGGACTTTGCGAGTATAAGCTAGGCTTTCCAACGCATAAGTCTTCCTTTTGGTGCTTGTCCGTCCGTTCTTGGCTCTTAGCCATAACCTCCGGTTAATCCAACCACAACCGGTCTCACTAAGGAATCACCGCTATCATGTAGGATAGGGTGCCGTAAGGAGCGGATTGTGGTTGGGTTAACGGGAGTCGATTTAAGCTGTTGGGCAAGGAAAGAGTGAGAGAGATTTCCTTCTCTCAAACTTCCCTTATCCTACCCTAACAAGAATGAACTACTCACACATCATAATACGGAAAAATAAAACAACACAAAAGAGGAAGATAGAAAGAAGGAGATTAGAAGAATACGACTAACTGTTTGCGACCTCACCTTGGCGAGGATCGAGCGTAAGTATCATTGTCGTATGTAAGGATAAAGAAAAAAGAGAAGAAAGAAATAACAAGGAAATAACAACAACTACTTAACGAATTTAAAGTTACAACAATTATAATAAAAGTAAGACAAGCATGGTAACAAATTGATCTTCTTTATTTATCATTCCTCCCTCACAAAGCTCACTACAAGGTTAATGGAGAAGAGATGAGAAGAAGAAGAACAAGTGAACTAAATCCTAGAAAAAGAAAATACAAGAATGGACCCTTTCCTTCACAGAATTCTGGGGTATTTATAGGCTGGAAAATGAGAGTCTAGGGCAACCATACGGGATAAAATGAAAAGACAAAAATGCCCCCAAAAATACTTCACAGTTGGCGCCAAGATGGCCGCGGAAGCGCGGCCAAGACCCCCCTTTGGCCGCGCTTCCGCGGCCGTTTTGATGACTTGGGTCTGGGTCTTTTTGGTGGGACCCTGATCTGATGGGAGCTTCACTCTGGTATATGTATTTTCTCATAATTGCTTCCCGAATTTTCCAGAATTTCTGTTGAGGGAAAGGTGGACTTTTTGTTAAGATTTTGTCATGATTGTCTCGAGCGCCGCGTAGATCTCTTGGATCTTGTGCTACCATTGAGCCTTGTGCCTGAAAACGATATCGATTTGACATTTTGTCTTCCTACAGGTATCTGGTAACAAACGGATGAGGGACGGAGACCGTGTTTTATCTGTGGTCGGCAAGAACCCGGGTTTTTCGTGTTTTCCATGAATTTCATTATTTCGGAACCGAGAACCTGTATCCTGCAATTGACTAGCAAACACGGCTCAAGAGTATCTATGGATATACAATATGATAAAAATTGGGCGGTATGAAAATGCAAAAATCTGATATGAACACTAACCGCCACTTCCTCCAAGTGCTTCGGGACTGCACCCAACTGCTACCTGTTTGCATGACTCAGTCGAGCCATGGTAGGGTAGCAATCTAAGAATAGTGGGAACACACTCGAGGCGAAGCAGCAGTGTCAAGTCTACGGACTATGCTGTACTCATGTCACCTGGAAACTGTTAACTGACGACGGGTATAATACCAACCAACAGTTCTCTGCGAGTCCTGTCCGGTGTACCCGTAACCCAACGAGCACCTGCATACTATCTCCAATACAATGTACTAATAGCTGTGGGATAGATCATTTCCCCTACTGGGACGAGAAGCGTACACACTAGTCTACTCCGGAGTATCGATGCCCTGTCTCGATAATCTTACGACTAGGGACCTGAAAAAGGATGTGCTTGGAGACTACCCAGCCCCCGCTAGTGTGACTGCCATCACAACGCTAGTAGTCAAGCAAGATCCTATGGGCTCTATCAATATGTATTCGTGATATGCTAAAAGAAACATTTACACATATTAAGATAGATATAAACCAAGTAGCATACTACTATGTTTGAGCAAGACTGTTAATGCAACTGTGAATATCCCAAGCTTCCATTAAGTAATATACAAGCTAGTATGATACAATAATGGCCCCTAGGGCATATACACTAACAGTTCCAGCTAGACAAACTAACAGCCGATGATTTGGTGAAACCAAAGGATTCAATAGTCTCCAATGAACCTCAGCCTTTCCGAATCTGGTAGGGTTCCTCATCTACTTGAGAGATACTACGGTCTTTTCGGTGACAGTAGGAGCGAGGATTGCATTATGAGATGATGGCCCAACCGGGTTTAGGCAGAAGGAACGTCTGTTTTGATGTGATAGTCAAAGAGTTTGACTTGATCAAAATGGTAGATGAACCTTGTATATACAAAATGGTTGTAGAGAGTAAGGTTGTCTTCCACGTATTGTACGTAGAAGACATACTCTTGATAGGAAATGGTTTCCTATGCTACACTCGGTCAAGCTCCTCTTATCACGGGGATTCTCAATAGAAGATCTGGATGATGCCTGCTACATCTTGTAGATTATGATCTATGGTGATATATATGGATGTTAGGAGTGACCTAAATCCAGGTACATAAACACCATACTAAAGGGATTTAGTATGGAAAATTCTAAGCGTGGTGGTTCATCCACTTACTCATGGATTACTCTCTCCAATACTCATTTAGCGAGAGCTCGCGTGCAAGGGATACCCTATGTTTCGGCAGTAGGCTCTATCAGAGTGTGTAATATTATGTACCAGACTAGATGTAGATGACTCACTAGGTGTAGCGATCAGGAATCAATCGGATCTTAGGAGAATCACTGGACAGCTGTAGAGGACATTCTTAAGTATTTGAGAAGCACTAAAAGAAAGTTCTTGGTTCCAACTTCTAGAGTGATAAGTTCGACTGAGAGTCAGTCACAGGAATTGTCATTACCCTCAGTGCAGGGACGGTATGTTGGAAGAGTTCCCAGCTAGATATCGTGACATACTAGACAATAAAGGCTGAATACATTGCTACCAACGATACTACCAAAATGGCTCTCTGGACATTTCTTGTTCATAAGATGAACAAGGTTCCTACCATTGAGCGTCCAATAATTGTTATTGTGACAACAATGGAGTTATGGCTTTGGCCTAGGAACGCCGGTCCCATCAGCGTTCCAAACATATTCTGAGGCAAGTATCACCTGATCAGGGAGATAGTTGATCTCCAAGGGATCGAGGTTAGGAGAGAAGACCTTAAGGATAACACAACGGATCCACTCACAAAGGCCTTACCCTTAGAGAGACTTTTATGGGATGGTTGAGTATAAGATACTACAACCACTGCTATATTGTTGGGTATTGGATACTACAACAGATGGCCCTAGTGCAAGTGGGAGATTGTTAGTTATATGTATGCCCTAGAGGCCATTACTGTACATGCGATGTATATTGTAGTGGATGCTTGGACATATATAGGGAACACTTTCTTGCTCGACTTGATAGTAAGCTATCTGGTTGCTCTTTATCTTAACATGTACACTTATAGTCTCTCTATTACATGTTGATAAAGCCCTTAGGATGTGTACTTGACTACCAGGATTATGATGCAGATCATACTAGTGGGGACAGGGTAGTCGATAAGTACATCCTTTATATGTTCCTAGTCGAGGGAGTATCAAGACAGGGTATCGATACTCCAGAGTAGACTAGCGAATGCGCTTCTTGACCTATATGATGGGCGATGGATGATCCCATATCCATTGGTGTTTGACATCAGAGAAGGCCGGGTGCTCAATGGAGACTAGGTACACTGGACGGACTCGCCGAGAACTCCTAGATGGTATTATACCAATCGTCGGATAGCAGTTCTCTGGTGACACTGGTACAGGTTAGTCTGTAGACCCGAGATCGTCATAGAGTCTTCTGTGATTCCCACTGTACTTTGATTTCCACCTTACCACGGTCAAGAGACCGTGCAAAACGGTGTCTTTTGGGTACAGTCCCGAATCACATGGAGGCAATGAGCAATAGGAGGGGTTTCATCTCTCCCGGTATAAGGAGTTGATGTTGCGCTATGCTCAATTGGCCATAACAGGAAATCCCTGGCCAGGATTGCTGAGATTTATTGGTAAGTGTTATCAGTAGTTTCTCGAACCGTTATGGACCTTGCATCTGCATGACTTATCAGGCTATTGGGGTCTGACGTTATACCACCCCCAGGCTGTGATATGCGACATATCAGATGAAGAGACCGGATTGTACGGTAGTGTTACTGATTGGATTCGCCGGAGTTATAGCAGGCTTGCTTGTTGATCATCTGATCGCTCAATACCCGGGTGGCCATTACGTTTAGCAGATCGCTTGCAGCTTGTGTGTGTTAGATATGATCATCACCTACTGCCGGTGTATTGACGAGTCTTTAGAGTCCTACACAGAGCTTTCCTGGTTCATGCGAAACGGAGTATGGGCACATATGTGATATGTGCAGGACCAAGATTAATACGAGTATGTGATACCGTATTCTATTCTCGTGATATGTGATATCGGTCGGGTATATGTGATATTGCTGGGTTATCGGATCAGGTGTTGATTCATTAGATATTAATCGGTTATATGTATTATAGCCGGATTATTAAATCAAGAGTTTATTTAATAATTTAATGTATAATTATATATTTGATATATGAAATTATATTAACTAATATTAGCTCACTTAAGATTTCTTTTCTCACTTAATGATACATTGACATATATGTGATATATATTAATAGTATTCTTTTTGCACAAAATATATATGTGATATATATTGTTGTGTCATGCTAGGTTATGCATGCAACATGTATGTATGAGACTTACACCATGCTAGGGTTAATGTTAGGGTTAATATTTATTCTTAAGTAATTACAATTAGTGGAGATATTTCGATGGTTGGAAGCTTGGAGAAGTTTCAAGATAACCATTGACTTGGTCCACTCTTTTTTTCCTTAAGATATTTATCAACCCAACCATTAACCATACACAATGGTTAACTCTCTACAAGGGTTCGATATATGATATACTCACCCATGGTTGCAATTTTAACCTTAATGGATTCATTCTTTCATCACTTGAGTTTCATCTTCTTCTTCCTCATTTTAAGCTTTCTAGCTTTTGACAATGTGATGGTAGATTGTGAGAAAATCAAATCTAAAGTGAGCAATAATCCTACTTTATCATCCTCTACTATTAGCCATTTAGTTTAGGGTGTTTGCTTCACTAATCTACACAATTAGTGAAGAGATAGCATGAGCTAGTGTCTCCTCGACGTAGATCATCTTCGGCCTCGAAGACTTCGAAGCAAGCTTGTTCGTTTCTTCATGGGAGCCTTTCTAGAGTCCAGGGGATCGTGATCGCAGCGAAGGGACTACTACATGGAGCTATTGAAGTGAAGGACCGGTCTACAAAGGTTGTATTCCTTGTTCACTTAGATGTAAAGTGTTTACATATCATGTTTAACCCTAAGTCTCTAGTTCGATTACTCGGCGGGTTGGTTTAGCACCCCAAAATTTTTAAAGTAGCATGATTGATGCTTGCCAAAACCTTGATAAGGTGCTAAGCTAACCCTACAGATAGATATTGTATATAGTATATATGATATATTATATAGACGTTGCTTATGTTTTATACACGCGCTAACCCTGTCCCGCTCTGTCGTTAGTTACCTAACCTAACGGTGCATGACGGGACATCGAGGCGAATGCTGATGGCATAAGCGTACGTTGTATTTATTTATGATGTTTAGGTAACTTAAATGATGGGACTTCATTAATGAGATTAATGAAAGAAAAGAAACCTAAAAGATGTTGTTGAAACTTGTTTTAAAAACTGGTAGCTCTAGTTCTTGCTTTATATAGAGATATTCCTTATGAAATACCATGCACCTTATTCGATAAGGAAAGAGCCGAGATCCTTTCACCGGGAGTGACCTCTTTAGCGAAACTAGCAGATGCTATAAACTCGGATTGTCTTTTGATTGCTTTTATAGCTTTTGCTTTGCATAGTGGTATTTGTGAAATATCATGCACCTTATTCGATAAGGAAAGAGTCGAGATCCCTTCACCGGGAGTGACCTCTTTAGAAAAACTAGTAAAAGCCTCAAAAACACTCCTTTTCAAAATCACTCGATTCTACAACGATATCAAGTTCATTGCGCAAAAGGTTTTCTTAAAAACCTGTCGTAGCCCTCCGTCATTTCAGACAAGTACTTCATAGTATTCGTGCTACGTTTGTTGGCCTTCGTCAAGGCGCAGTGTACGGTAGCTATTTATGCTTATATACTTAAGCATATGATGCGATTGAGTTAGGGTACGTGCGACTTTGTTGGCCTTCGTCAAGGGTCGTGCGGGTGGGTTTAATTCAATCATGAAATGTACGGGTTGAACTTGACTAGCCGCCTATGGTTTGTTGGCCTTCGTCAAGGTCATAGGATGCTAGGGGAAAAATATTATCGGGAATTTCAAGTGTTGAAATTTGCAATGAGATTGCATACCTTCTATGAGATAGTTGGATCCTGACACCCACTGCAAGTAATAGTTACTCCTGGGAGAGTTTTACACTTTACAATTAGCCGATCAAGTAGGTGTCTAGAAAAGTGTCAACGGGGTTATGCCCCCAGGAAAACGATGTTTATTTTAATTAAGTCCGTGCGAAAGTACGGGGAATCTCCCTCAAAGTAGCTGCACTGGCTTGGCTGAAAGATTGGCGAACTTGTAGGGTGTAATTAATCCTGGCTAGCCTTTCCTTTTAGGGTTTGAAGGAAGATTTGATAAAAATAGTGGGAGCCATCCTAATTAGATAAAATAATAACCAATCTGATCTTGAAAGAGCATGCGCTGAGTGTTTTCTTCTCTCTCTCTCTCCAGGTAGCAACCATGTCACGCCTTAATCAAGATAATAATATGGATGTATTGACCGAACCCGCTTCTTAGACTGTGCTAGGGAACGTTGCTCCCGCTCTAACTTATAATTGTTATAAGACCGAGCAGGAAATAGGGGATTTCCAGAATTCCCGTGCCGCCCAAACGAAGAAAGTGCATATTGATGCATCTTCTTCGGGTGTGTTCATTATCGAGAACTGTTTTTCAGTATCCTCTATGCCCTGGGTATGGTGATACCGGATCAGGATCACATATATGTAATCTGTTACATGGGCTACTGATAGGTAGAGAACTAGAAACGGGTGATAAGTTTCAAGAGTTGAAAATGGTGCAAGTGTTGCAGCCAAGATGTTGGCAGTTATCACCCCGTATTACCAAATACATTGATTCTGAACGAATGTTATTAGATACTGAACCTGATATGCAACATTATATCAGTCTCTTTATTTACTAAAGAAGGATATAATTTTGTATTGTTGGATAATGTTTTGAACATATCCTATATCAAGAGTTGATCGGTTCAGGTACGTTATCTAAAAGCATATACGTTCTAAATCAAACCACGGTTCTCAACGTACAGAACACACACAAGAGGAATAGTTCAGAAATGAACGAATCCTTCTTGAGGCATTATAGACTAGGTCATATCAATGCGACCCGACTAGCTAAGTTACATTAAGATGCATATTTAAATCAGTTTGAATTTACATCTTGTGAAACTTGCCAGTCATGTCACAAAAATAAGATGACCATAACTCCGTTTATTGGAAACAGAGATAGAGTTAACTTTTGGGTTTGATACATGTTGATGTATGTAGGTCCCCTGTCTACACATGCCAGGACTGGTTCTTTGTACTTCATTACATTCACTGATGATCTCTCAAGATTCGCACACGTGTTCCTGTTGAAACACAAGTCTGAAGCTTTTGAGAAATTCAAAGAATATATGTCTGAAGTAGAGAACCAAAACGGGTATAAGTATTATGTCCTTTGATGAGATCAGGGAGGAGAATACTTGAGCACGGAATTCTTGAACTATTCTAAAGGAGAATGAGATTCTCTCTCAGCATTACTCCTCCGTATACACCACAACACGTCGGTGTATCGGGGCAGAGCAATTGCACCCTATTAGATATGGTGTGCTCTATGATGAGTACTACTGAGTAGCCTATTTCCTTTTAGGAGGTTATGCACTTAAGAAGTTGCATACCTATTGAATAGGGTTCCAGCCAAATCAGGTGCCTACCACTCCATATGTGATATGGTATGGGAAGAGCCCATCTCTTAAGTAAGTTAAGATTTGGGGTTGTCCGGCCTATGTGTAAAAGCAAAATTCGGACAAGCTCGAGGCAAGATCAGATCTGTGGAAGTTTGTTGGATATCCCAAGCATTCGCAAGGGAATATCTTCTACCACACCGAGGAACAAAAGGTGTTTTATTTCTCGGCATGCCACCTTTTTAGAAAAGGAATTTATTTTGGAAACAAATTTGTGGTCATGAGGTAGAACTGGAAGGAGTTCCAGCTATACAAACTACAACTGATGATTTGGTAGAACCGGAGGATTCAATAGCTACCGACGAACCTCAACCTCTCCGCCGATCCGGTAGGGTTCCTCATCCGTTTGAGAGATACTTCGGTTTCTCGATGATAGTGGGAGCGAGGATTGCATCATGAGATGATGACCCAACTAGTTTCGAGCAGGCCATTAAGAGTGGGGACTCTGTAAGAATGGCTAGATGCTAAGCGATCTGAGATGGAATCCATATACACCAACAAAGTATGGAATTTGATTGCTATATATGAAGGGTTAAATCCCCATCAGGAGCAAGTATATCTTGAGAAGATTGGTGTACATGGAAAAGTTGAGACTTTCAAAGCTAGACATGTTGCAAAAGGTTCTCGTCATCGACCAGGTGTGGATAATGATGAAACCTTTTCTCAAGTGGCTATGCTTAAGTTCATCTGGATCCTACTTGCCATTGCTACATACCGTGACTACGATATCTGGCAGTTGGGTGTCATGACTGCTTTTCTAGATAGTGATTTAGAAAAGAGCATCTATAAGTACACAGCCAGAGAGCTTCGTAAACACTAGGAGCAGCGGAAACGTGTGCAAGTTGCTTTACAGGTTAAAGCAGTCGTCGCGGGGTTGGAACATCTGTTTTGATGTAGTCAAAGCGTTTGAATTCATAAAAATAGTAGATGAACCTTGTATATACAAAAGGGTATTAGAGAGTATGGTGGTATTCCTCGTATTGTACGTGGATGACATACTCTTGATAGGAAAGGGGTTTCTTATGCTACGCTCGGTCAATCTCCTCTTATCACAAGGATTCTCCATATAGGATCAAGGTGATACCTCCTAAATCCTGAGTTTTGGATCTATGAGATAGATCTAAGTGGATATTAGGATTCTCACTAAGTGTAGTGAGATAGTATCAATCGATCCTGTGGAGAATCACTGGATAGCTTCCAGGGTGGTAAGGTCGACTGAATGTCAGTCACAGGTATTGTCTTTACCCTCAATGGAGGGACGGTATGTTGGAAAAGTTCCAAGCTACATACCATGGCAAATTAGACGATAAAAGCTGGATACATTGCTACCTAAGATGCTACCAAAGAGGAAGTCTGGGTGTATATTAGTTCATGAGATGAACTTCGTTCGTACCATTGTGTGACAATGGAGTTATGGCTTAGGCCTAGGAACCCCCGTCCCATTAGTGATCCAGACATATTCTAAGGCAGTATCACCTGATCATGGAGATGGTTGATCTCCAGGGGATCGAGGTTAGGAGAGTAGACTCGGAGGAAAACATGGCGAATCCACTCACAAAGGCATTTTCCCAGAGAGAGACTTTTATGGGATGGTTGAGTATGAGATACTACAACTACTGCTATATGATGGCCCTAGTGCAAGTGGGAGATTGTTAGTTATATGTATGCCCTAGAGGCCATTACTATACATGAGATGTATATTGTAGTGGATGCTTGGACATATATAGGGAGCACTTTCTTGCTCGAAATGATAGTATGCTATCTTGTTACTCTTTATCTTAATATGTACACTGATTGTCTCTCTGTTACATGTTGGTAAAGCCCTTAGGATGCGTACTTGACTACCTAGATTATGATGCAGATCATACTAGTGGGACAAAGGTAGTCGTAAGTACATCCTTTAATGTCCCTAGTCGTGGGTGTATCGAGACAGGGTATCGATATACCAAAGTAGACTAGCGTGTACTTTCTTGACCCATGTAGATGGGCGATGGATGATCCTATATCCATTGGTGTTTGACACCAGAGATGATATACGGGTGCTTAGTGGAGACTGGGTACACTGGACGAACTCACCGAGAACTTGTTAGTTATATGTATGCCCTAGAGGCCATTACTATATATAGGATGTATATTGTAGTGGATGCCGGGACATATATAGGGAGGACTTTCTTGCTCAACATGATAGTATGCTATCTGGTTGCTCTTTACCTTAACGTGTATACTGATTGTCTCTCTGTTACATGTTGGTAAAGCACTTAGGATCTGTACTTGACTACCTGGACTATGATGCGGATCATACTAGTAGGGACATGGTAGTCCATAAGTACATCCTTCAAAGTCCCTAGTCGTGGGTGTATCGAGACGGGGCATCGATATACCAGAGTAGACTAGCGTGTACCTTCTCGACCCATACAGATGGGCGATGGATGATCCCATATCCATCGGTGTTTGACATCAGAGATGATATACGGGTTCTCAGTAGAGACAGGGTATACTGGACGGACTCGCCGAGAACTCCCAGATGGTATTATACCTCACGTCAGATGGCAGTTCTCTGGTGACACTGGTACAGAGTAGTCTGTTGACCCGAGATCGTCATAGAGTCTTGTGTGGTTCCCACTGTGCTTTGATTTCCATCTTACCACGTCCAAGAGGGCGTGCAAAACGGTGGTTTTTGGGTACAGTCCCGAGTCACATGGAGGCAATGAGCGATAGGAGGGGATTCGTCTCTCCCGGTATAGGGGGTTGATGTTGCGCTGTGTTCGATTGGCTATAACAGGAAATCCCTGGCCAGGGTTGCTGAGATTTACTGGTAAGTGTTACCAGTAGTTTCTCGAAGAGTTATAGACCTCATATCAACACGACTTATCAAGCTATTGGGGTCTGACGTTTTACCACCCCTAGGCGAGATATGCGACATATCAGACGATCAGACCGGACTGTACGGTAGTGTTACTGGTTGGATTCACTGGAGTGTGAGCGGGCTTGCTCGTCAATCTTCATATCGCTCAATACCCGGGTGGCCGTTACGTTTAGCAGACCGCTTGCGGCTTGTGGGTGTTTGATATGATCATCGCCTGCTGCCGGCGTATTGACGAGTCTTTAGAGTCCTACACAGTGGTTTCCTGGCTCAAGCGAAACGAAATAGGAGCGCATATGAGATATGTGCGGGACCGAGAATAATACCAGTATGTGATACTGTATTCGATTCTCGCGATGTGACATTGATCGGTTATATGTGATATAGCCGGGTTATCGGATCAAGTGTTGATTCGATAAGTTGTTACTAATGATACCAGTCGGTTATGTGCGACATGACCGGATCATTGAATCAAGTGTTGATTTAATGAATTAATGCATAATTATATATTTGATATATTACTTTGCATTAACTAGTATCGGTTCACTTTAAACGGATTTTCTCCCTCGCTTGTGCGCATTGCATATGCGATATGATTTTGTGCACTTGTTTGTGTCATGTTTAATGATACATGCAAATTAGGGTTTGTGTAAAGAATTAAACCTTGGTTAAAGAAATGGTTAGGGTTTTTATTTGATTATTCATTTATTCATTTGTTTTTATTTTTGGAAAATATAAACATAAGATGAAATGGTGGCATTCTTTGTTTTATTCATGAAGATTCATGAAGTATTGACTATGTGACCATTTTGTCTCATGCTTAACCCTAACCATTCCTTTCAACCATGATTAATACTCTACACTTGACCATGGTTTAGTCATGATAAGATTTGATTATTCTTTTCTTTTTTGAATTAACTTATCATGCTTTATCATCTTCTTCTTCTTCTTCAATGAAGAAACCTTCTCTTCATCAATGGTGAATTGATGAAATGAGTGAGAAATCCAATTCTAAAGTGAACCCACTTCCTATTTCTTCATCCTCTACCTCTTGCCAAGTAGTAGAGTGTGTTTCCTTCATAAGTTTTCATGGCTTGGTGATGGTGGAGCTTGATCTAGCGATGCCTCGACGTAGATCATCTTCGGCATGGACATCGACGACCTAGCTCGCTTATTCTTTGACGAAGCCGACGCTAGAGCCCGGGAGTTCACTTGGACAGCGAAGGGACTTCGTTGCGGAGCTATGGAGGTGGAGCACCGGATCTACAAAGGTTGTATTTCCGTTTCCTTATAGTTAAATTGTTAACTAGCTTCTTTTTCGCCTAGTTTTCTAGCCAACGATCCGTAGTCGGGCTTCTCGGCACCTAGATTTTTTGAAATTGCCATGGTTGATGGCTTGTGAGACTACCTTAGAGTGCCTAGGAACCCTACAGAACTCTCAGATGGTATTATACCTCACGTCAGATGGCAGTTCTCTGATGACACTGGTACAGGTTAGTCTGTCGACCCGAGTTTGTCATAGAGTCTTGTGTAATTCCAACTGTGCTTTGATTTTCACCTTACCATGTTCAAGAGAACGTGCAAAATAGTGGTTTTTGGGTACAGTCCCGAGTCACATGGAGGCAATGAGCGATAGGAGGGGATTCGTCTCTCCCGGTATTGGAAGTTGATGTTGCGCTGTGCTCGATTGGTTATAACATAAAGTCCCTAGCCAGGGCTGATTCTGAGATTTACTGGTAAGAGTTACCAGTAGTTTCTCAACCTATTATGAGCCTCACATCGGCATGACTTATCGAGTTACTAGGGTCTGATGTTTACCACCCCTAGACGAGATATGCGACATATCAGACAAAGAGATCAGACTGTACGGTAAGTGTTACTGATTGGATTCGCAGGAGTATGAGCAGGCTTGCTTGTTGATCTTCTGATCACTCATTACCCGGGTGGACGTTACGTTTAGCACGCCTCTTGCGGCTTGTGGATGTTTGATATGATCATCACCTACTGTCGGCGTATTGACGAGTCTTTAGAGTCCTAAACAGAGGTTTCCTGGCTCTGGCGAAATGGAATAGGAGCACATATGAGATATGTCCGTGACCGAGATTAATACGTGTATGAGATACCGTATTCTATTCTCGTGATTTATTCGTATCGATCGGTTATATGTTATATGGCCGGGTTATCGAATCAAGTGTTGATTCGATAAATCGATACACATGATATTAGTCGGTTATATGTGATATAGCCGGATTATTAAATCAAGTGTTGATTTGATAATATAATGTATAATTATATATTTGTTATATTAATTTACATTAACTAGTATTAGCTCACTTAAGATTTCTTTTCTCACTTGTTTTTTGCATTAAGTGTATATGCGATATATACTTATGTACATAGTTTGTATCATGCTTGATTATACATGCAAGCATGGGTGTGTGTGTGTGACTTACACCATGATAATTAAAATGTGAAGGTTTTATTTATCTTAATAATTCAAAATTAGTGAGAATTTTGTCTGCTTGGAAGCTTGGAGAAGCTTGGAGCATCTTTGACAAAGTCCACTTGTTTTGTCTCACTTAAGATATTATTAACCTAACCATTTTAATTAGCCATGGTTTAGTCTCTATAATGGTTAGTATATGACACAAACTCACCCATGGTTGCTATTTTCACCTCATTAGTTTTCATTCTTCATATATCATGGTTGATTTTCTTCATCTCCTTCCTTCTTCAAGCTTACTAGCTCCATGAAACATGAAGAAATATTGTGAGAAAATAAAATCTAAATTGAGCCCACTTCCTACTTCATTATCCTATACACTTGCTTGGGTAGTAAAGGGTGTTCTCTTCACAAAGTTCTTGACCTAGTGAAGAGGTGGCTTGGGTTTAAGTCTCCTCGATGTAGATCATCTTCGGCCTCGAAGACTTCGAGCAAGTTTGTTCATTTCTCCAAGTGAACCCATACTAGAGTTCGGGAGATCTTCGATCGCAGCGAAGGGACTACTACATGGAGCTTTAGAAGTAAAGTACCGGTCTACAAAGGTTGTAATCCTCATTCACTTAGTGTAATGGTTGATTACATGTTATGTTTTGTCTATTTACTCTAGCTAGATCCTAGGTTAGGGTTCGTTAGCACCTTAGAATTTTTGAAATTGGCATGCTTGATGTCTTGAAAACCCAGTAGGGTGCTATGAAATCCCAACATTGATGTCTTGCTTTATTCATTATTCTTGGTGTTGATCTTCGCCGTTGGGCATCGTATACTTATAATCTGTCTTACGTGGTTGTGATTCCGCCGATTGGTGAAGAGCTAGCTCCCACTTGGGATGCCTTTATTATTATCATGTATAAGTGGTTTTGGATCAAAATATACAAAGGAAATGCCGCTCAAATTTTTAAAAAGACGAAACATGTTTTTGAACTAGTAAATCCACATGTATTTTCATGTTCCATTATTTATACTTTTAAAAAAACGTTTGATTTCATCATACCTTTATTTTCAAAACTTCACCTCTTTTATTTTCTTTAAAAGGCTTTAGATTTCTGGGCTTTGGCTTACTTAATTTACGTTACGCCTTTAGACGTGCCGTGGTTTAAGTGCCGGTCACGACTAATATTTCGAGTCATGACAGACAGCATCACAATACAAGTCAACATGTTAAAACAAAGAGCAACCAGATACCATACTATCATGTCGAGCAAGAAAGTCCTCTCTATATATATCCAAGCATTCACTATAATATACATCATATGTACAATAATAGCCTCTAGGCCATATACATAACTAAAAATCCTAGTTAGGTCATCATCTACCATGATGCAATCCTCACTCCCACTGTCATCGAGAAAACCGCAGTATCTCTCAAGTGGATGAGAAACCCTACCAGATTCGCGGAGAGGCTGAGGTTTGTTGGAGACTATTGAATCCTTTGGTTTCACCAAATCATCAGTTGTTAGTTTGTTCGGATGGAACTCCTTCCAGTTCTACCTCATGACCACTAATTTCTTCACAATAAATTTCTTTTCTAAAAAAGTGGCATGCTGAGAAACAAAACACCTTTTGCTCCTCAGTGTGGTAGAAGATATACCCTTGCTAATGTTTGGGATATCCAACAAACTTACAGAACTGACCTTGTCTCGAGCTTGTCCGGATTTTGCCTTTCAACAAAGGCCGGACAACCCCATATCTTAACTTGTTTAAGACATGGTCTCTTCTCATTCCATATCTCATATATGGTGGTAGGCACTGATTTGGGTGGAACCCCATTCAATAGGTATGCAGCATCTCAAGTGCTTAACACCAAAAGGAAACAGGCAACTCAGCAATACTAATCATAGAGCGCGCCATATCTCATAGGGTGCGATACCTCCACCCCGATACATCGTTGTGCTATGGTGTATATGAAGGAATAAGCTGAGAGAGAATCCCATTCTCTGTTTAGAAACTCCAGGAACTCCATGCGCAAGTATTCTCCTCCTCGATCACATCGAAGGACTTTAATACTTCTACCCATCTGGTTCTCAACTTCAAGCTTATATTCCATGAATTTCTCAAAATTTTCAGACTTGTGTTTCAACAGGAACATATGTCCGAATATTGAGAGATGATCAGTGAATATAATGAAGTACAAAGAACCATGCCTAGCATTTGTAGACATAGGACCATATACATCATCATGTATGCGTCCCAAGAGTTCAGTAACTCTTTCTCTGTTTCCAGTAAATGGAGTATTGGTCATTTTACCTTTGAGACAAGACTGACAAGTATCATAAGATGAAAATTCGAACAGATTCTCATATTCATCCTTATGTAACTTAGCTGGTCGTGTCGCATTGATATAACCTAGTCAACAATGCCACAAGAAGGATTCGTTCATTTCTGAACTATTCCTCTTGTGTGTGTTCTACATACTTTGAACCGTGGTTTGATTTTGAACGTATATGCCATTTCATAACGTGCTTGATCCAATCAACTCTTGATTCAGGAAAATATTCACAACATAATCCTCCAATACAGAATTATATCCTTCTTTAACTTAATAAAAAATCTGATGTAAAGTTTTATATCAGGTTTGGTATGTAATAACATCCATTCAGAATCAATGTATTTACCACTTGGTAATACAAGGAGATATCTTGCCAACTGATTCGGCTGCAATAATTTGTCATGACCCGAAAAGTACGGAGCGTGACTAGCACTTAAATTACGAAACGTCTCGAGACGTACGTAATCTAAGTAAGCCAAAACCCAGAAATCAAAACCAAATAAAGCAGTAGAGTGAAGGAAAAAACAAGATTTTGTTGAAAGCGATTTAAATCAAATACGTCACATCAAGCTTATTAAAAGCAACATCATTTTCCGAAAATTTCGGCAGAGTTTCCTTTGTAAATTCTGGCCCCGTACGCGTACAAAACAGGAACATATGCACAATATGAAATAAGGTATCCCCAAGCGGGAGCTAGCTCTTCGTCCAAGGCGGACTCAAATTCACGCGCAATATAAATCATCACTGTGCAAAATAAGCATAAAAGGCACAAGTAATAAAGCATTATGTCGGCTCAAGTGAGCTCGACCCAGAGAAACAACATATAAACACACAAATCTCACTGTCTCGTCTCTAGGTCATAATAAAATAATACAAGTGGTAGATACGGTAGATAGAGTACACTAGATACAATACTGATACAAGGTGGCAACAAAATAACTCCGCAACCCACCTACGAACAATGCTGCGAGTCAAAGCAAAAAGAGCAAGAGAGAAGGTGCGCCCGCCGCTACTGTGCTGACGGGTCAGACCTACAAAACACTGCGGCACGACGGGGGTGAGTTGCCAACTCGTGAGTAATAAGTAAAATTTAATAAGGTTATCGTAAGTATGTACACAATGATGTCATAACCTACAAATACTAATATGATGCGATGTAATAATATGTATGCAACATGAATGCAATAATAATACGAGATTTGAATATAATTAACATAGGAAATCTATATTCTTTCTTTATTAAACTTCGATAATTTATCTTTAGTTTCATCAATGAAATCAATATAAATCTGTGTCAAGCATCGACACCAAATATGAATATCTCAATTATCAAGGGCTCCGGCAATCCGGACTGGCCCAAATTATCTGATCTAGGGCTCCGGTAAATCCAGACTAGCCCATATCATCAAAACTCAAGACTACGTCGGTATCCTCCGGATATCCACCGCGTCCCAAATAACCGGTCGGTAGTGCTTCCCTACCAGCCTCAACGCCATCATCTGTGACAATCTTGCCTCGGGGTACCTCACCGGGTCTACCATGCACCCACAGACGGTTCCTCCTCCTTCTTGAATCGGGTGTATGATATCGCTCAAGCACCGAGAAATCTCATAGTTGACGATATATATACATCATATCAGGAGAAAACTGCAACTTACATTTTTAAAAATGGTAATACGTTCTTAAATTCTTGCGGTTTCTCCAAATCCATAAATCTCATAAATACATAAATTCTCGAGAAGAATCATAATACATGAACATGTAGGAATTGATGAATGTCTAAAATATCAACAATATGCAATGCGATGCGGAACTAGAAAACTATGCATGAACAATGATGCAATAAGATATGTGCAAATGACTAGCAATCCTGCGTAACTATCGTGATGAATTAAATATATAAAATGCAGTTTTATTAAACATAATTGGCGCAAGATATAAGATTCGGATTTAACAAGTTATAAAGTGTTTGTGGCATAGCAATTACCAAGGCGTGTGTGTCCACCTGAATAGTGCTCGTGCAGCATAAACCAATGGTAATGGTGCGAGTGTCCTAGGAGGTACTATCACAGTGTGTGTGTGTGTGTGTGTGTGTGTGTGTGTATATATATATGATAAATGATGCAATGCAACGGGATGAATAACTAGGAACTACGCATAAGTGTAAGTACTAAACGAAATTCTAACTATTGGGCGTATTGCGCCATCCGAACGATTTCCCCCATAGATGTGTACATCTACTCACCGGAATGCCTCCGCTAGTCTGATCCAATCACCATCTTTCCTTTTCCACGCCGTGTCCGATGTCTCCATGGCCGGTTCTAGGATTACACAAAGCAACATACATAAGGCCAATATCTCGCAAAAAACGCGATTTCAAAACCATACGAGAAAACTAGCGTCGCAAGCTAACACGTGTGCACTCGAAACACCAAAACGTGTGTGCTAACATCTGAAACCAACCCAACATGCTGTGATACACAGCAAACACTAATCCCAAACTCATAACGTACGTGTCGCGCAAGTCTAAAAGTACTAAAAACAAGGTATGTGGTCCCAGATTTTGATTCGAGTGGAAACAGGAAAAGTTGCATGTACCAAAGACCTACAAAATGTAGTAGACACCTACAGAAGAACCCCTGACACCCATCTCTACCCTCTGGCCACAAATTGCAGCCAGAACCATTAAAATTGCGGCCATGGAGGTGAGTTGGGGTCTCGTGCTTCGTGTGTGTGGTCCTAGCCCAGTAATTAAGCTCCAGTAATTGCAACTTTTGCCTGAAGCATCCGGTTTGAAAGTAGATCACAAAACTTGCACAATTCTCAACTAAAACACCAATTAACACTAATTTAATACAATATGGTGTTTTAGTGAAAACTGGGGAAAAGACTAGGATTAATTAACACTCAAGTTAAGCTAATCAAGCCATAAAAACCTTAACTTGGCCTAATTTCCACTTAAACCACATAATTAGCACTAAATCCTACTTAAACACCACTTTAAGCTAAATAAACTAATAGTTTAGAAAAAAGGAAATTAAAGTTGGTTTAATACCTCAAGTTGGTCAAAGTATAGTTCAAACATGCTGACCTAGCCTCCTAAAGCCAAGACTTGCCTCAAGAACCAACAAGAAATTATTTTGAAGTGTTAAACATGAGATTTTTGTTGGATATAATGACCTCAAAGTCAATTATTGGATCGCAGGTACGTGATTGCAATGATTGAGGGAGGACCTATACCGGTAGGACAGTTTTACTCGAGATGATAGTATGCTATCTAGTTTATCTTTATCATCGTGTACTGCTTTAGGTGACATTACAGATCACTATTACACATTGATAGAGCCCATAGGATTCTTGCTTGATTACCAACAGTATGATGGCGATCATATACGTAAGAGTTGGGTGGTCTATAAACACATCCTTAAAAGTGGTCCCTAGTCGTGGGAGTTTCGAGACAGGGCATCGATACTCCGGAGTAGACTAATGTATACAGTCGAGACCCCAACAAGGGGCGGGGCCGGTCTTACAAGCCATTGGTGTTAGTTGGTTCACCTAAGCTGTATGCAGGTGCTCATTGGGTTATGAGTGCACCGGACAACACTCACCGGGAACCTGCTAGTTAGTATTATACCTGTCGTCAGATAGCAGTTCCCTGGTGACATGTGTACAGGTTAGTTCATCGACCTGAGATTGTCATTTGTCTCGTGAGAGTTCCCACTGTGCTTTGATTATTACCCTACTATGGCTCAAATGAGTCATGAAAACAGGTTTTAGTTGGGTACTGTCCCGAGCCACATGGAGGCAGTGAGAGGATCGGCAGGGGATTCGTCTCTCCCGGTATTAGGGATGAGACCATGCTGTGTCTGGAGAGCCATTACATAAAGTCCCTGGCCATGGCAAGCGAGATTTACTGGTAGGTACTCCACTAGTATCTCAAGGTGTTCTGGTCTACACTCTGACATGACTTATACCGTTATTGGAGGTCTGACGTTTACCATCCCCCAAGCCCGATATGCGATACTCATAGACGAACGGACCGGACTGTACAGATATTGTCACTGATAGGCTCGGTAGGGTTTCAGGATGAGTTCGCTCATCGTCCTCCTTTATGCTCAATACCTAGGCAGCCGTTACATACAGCTAGTACCACTAACATGCTTGTGGTTAAATCCACTGCCAGCGTATTGACGAGTCTTTAAAGTCCCCCATAGAAAGTTTCCCAAGTTCGGACGAAACGTTGTAGAGGCCGTATGGTTTTATGGCAGGATTAGAGCATACACGTGCACTTGTGCTGTTAGTTATATGTATGCCCTAGAGGCCATTACTGTACATATGATGTATATTGTAGTGGATGCTAGGACGTATATAGGGAGGACTTTCTTGCTCGACATGATAGTATGCTATTTGGTTGATCTTTACCTTAAAGTGTTTACTGATTGTCTCTCTGTTACATGTTGGTAAAGCCCTTAGGATCTGTACTTGACTACCTGGACTATGATGCGGATCATACTAGTGGGGACATGGTAGTCCATAAGTACATCCTTCAAAGTCCCTAGTCATGGGTGTATCGAGACGGGGCATCGATATACCAGAGTAGACTAGCGTGTACCTTCTCGACCCATACAGATGGGTGATGGATGATCCCATATCCATTGGTGTTTGACATCAGAGATGATATACGGGTGCTCAGTAGAGACTGGGTACACTGGACGGACTCGTCGAGAACTCCCAGATGGTATTATACCTCACGTCAGATGGCAGTTCTCTGGTGACACTGGTACAGAGTAGTCTGTGGACCCGAGATCGTCATAGAGTCTTGTATGGTTCCCACTGTGCTTTGATTTCCATCTTACCACGTCCAAGAGGGCGTGCAAAACGGTGGTTTTTGGGTACAGTCCCGAGTCACATAGAGGCAATGAGCGATAGGAGGGGATTCGTCACTCCCGGTATAGGGAGTTGATGTTGCGCTGTGTTCGATTGGCTATAACAGGAAATCCCTGGCCAGGGTTGCTGAGATTTACTGGTAAGTGTTACCAGTAGTATCTCGAATGGTTATAGACCTCATATCGACACGACTTATTGAGCTATTGGGGTCTGACGTTTACCACCCCTAGGCGAGATATGCGACATATCAGACGATCAGACCGGACTGTACGGTAGTGTTACTGGTCGGATTCACTGGAGTGTGAGCGGGCTTGCTCGTCGATCTTCAGATCGCTCAATACCCGGGTGGCCGTTACGTTTAGCAGACCGCTTGCGGCTTGTGGATGTTTGATATGATCATCATCCGCTGCCGGCGTATTGACGAGTCTTTAGAGTCCTACACAGAGGTTTCCTGGCTCAAGCGAAACGAAATAGGAGCGCATATGAGATATGTGCGAGACCGAGAATGATACCAGTATGTGATACTGTATTCGATTCTCGCGATTTGTGACATTGATTGGTTATATGCGATATAGCCGGGTTATCGGATCAAGCGTTGATTCGATAAGTTGTTACTGTTGATATTAGTCGGTTATATGCGATATGACCGGATCGTTAAATCAAGTGTTGATTTAATGATTTAATGCATAATAATATATTTGATATATTACTTTGCATTAACTAGTATCGGTTCACTTTAAATGGATTTTCTCGCTCGGGTGTGCACATTGTATATTCGATATAGTTTTGTGCACTTGCTTGTATCATGTTTGATGATACATGCATTATGGTTAAGTGTTAAGAATTAAACTATAGTTAAGTGGGTGATTAGGGTTTTTGATTTCATTTTATTCATTTATCTTTTTGGAAAAAGAAAAGGCAAAATGAGGAAAATGGTTGCTTTCTTTTGTTCATTCATGAACCTTCATGAAGACTTTGACCAAATGACCATTTTGTCTCATGCTTAACCCTAACCACTCACTTAAACCTTAGTTAACTCTCTACATCTAACCATGGTTCATTATATGATAAGGATTGGTTTTTCTTTTCTTTTCTAATTAATCTTATCATATTATTCTTCTTCTTCTTCCTTGCTTCAAGTGAAGAAAAGCTTACCTCATCAATGGTGATTGATGTTTTTGAGTGAGAAATCCAATTCTAAAGTTAACCCACTTCCTATTTCTTCATCATCTACCTCTTGCCAAGTAGTAGAGTGTGTTTTCTTCACAAGTTTCTTGACTTGGTGAAGTCGGAGCTTGATTTAGCGATGCCTCGACGTAGATCATCTTCGGCATGGACATCGACGACCTAGCTTGCCCATTCTCCGACGAAGCCGACGCTAGAGCCCGGATTTGATTTGGACAGCGGAGAGGACTTCGTTGCGGAGCTATGGAGGTGGAGCACCGGATCTACAAAGGTTGTATTTCCGTTAAACTTTTAGTTAAGTGTTAACTAGTTAGTTTTTCGCCTAGACATCTAGCCGACGATCCGTAGTTTAGGGTTTGTAGGCACCGTAAAATTTGAAATTGGCATGGTTGATGCCTTGTGAGACCTCATTAGGGTGCCTAGGAACCCTACAGTAGTATCAGAGCCTAGCTAGAGCCTTAGGCGAAGTCCAGACGTAATTTGAAGTCCGATCGAACCAAAACTTAACCCGGAAAATTGCTCTCTGTACTTTTTCTGAAAATGTGGATTTTTGCAAGTTAAAAATATGCAGAGAACTCAGCAGGAAATTCTAAGAATTACGGTGGAATTTTTTTTTCATGAACAGTGATTTTGGCTGCGGAACCGCGGCATAAGCTAAGCTTATGCGGCGGTTCCGCGGCGGATGTATGACGTCAGCCCTACCTTGTTACACAGTAATTCATTGTTTCAGCTTCTGAGTTCTCTGGGTATTTTTAAAAATTATTCAAGAGTTGAATTTTCTGCAGTTGTTTTGGGGATTCGGTGTTTCGATCGGGGTATCAAATTTTGCCTGTGTGGCTTTCCGGATAAATTTTAGAATATGTTGAAAAGTTCGACCGGATATAAATACCCAATTTTTCCCCTGTCGGGAAATTTCCAAGTGTTGGATTTTTCCGTAGTTTAACGACGTTCTAAGTAGTGCAAGTAACGCGATGGTCCCTCTAGAAGACAACAAACCTTAACTCGATTATGTGACCGTCTTGAACTGCCCTTTGAACCTTCGGGTTTGGGGCAGTACGGCGTGCCACATGTGAGGCGTTGGCTTAACCCTTCTACGGCTGGACCGTCGGTACTGAGGCACGAACTGAATGTTGTTAGACTTATTTCATGTGTTGAGCTGTATCGGGAAAACTTGGGTGTTCGATTGTTCGATCGGAAAGTTTAACATTTTCTGTTTATCTGGAATGGGATACAATAATTGGAATTCACAATAGTTATGAGATAACTGAATGAATGTTATAAATCTAGCGGTTTAGTCTCACTTGATCGGTTGCCATGGAATTTTGATGCGATCAAAAGTCCGTCGCAGTCACGTAGCGTACGCGGATACTCGCCGGATAAACTTATTAGACAGCCTCACTCCATAGCCTCGACCAAGTGACTGTAAGAGAACCCCGTCGCTGAAAGCATCCGTTCGGGTGCTCGCGGTAGCGGTGTTCCGCCTTGGTGCACTTCGTTGACGGTATCGGGGGTGCGGCCGCCTACTAAAGTTTGCGACGAGCATTCGATCAGGATGTCGGGAATCCTGTTGAATTGCCCGACTTGGTATTGAAAAGTGTTTTCGATAAAGAGACTAAAATGCGGGGTTTATAATTGTTAGGCATGCGATGTCTAAGAAATTCATTTGGTCAGGCATGCGATGTCTGATGTGGTTGCGGATTCCAACTGTTGTAGTTTTACACTTTCTTTTCTGTGACCGTAAGTGTAATATGTGATATCGCCGGTTTCGTTGCTATATGTCAACGACAATTGGGATGGACATATTTACTTACGTTGATGACATGTGATGTTATGTGTTGCTGGATATGTTATATTGGATCGTCGTGTTTGAATAGCCGGGTTTTTTTATGTGAGATGAGTGTTTTTCATTTTCATTCATGTAAAAACTTGTATGTAATATTCTTTTATTGGGGCGCTTCCAGGTTGCGGAAGTTGTCACCCTTTGTATATTATTTACTTTTCCGCACTAGGATAGACCCAAGGAGGAGGGCACAAGTAACCGGGTTCTGGAGTCCAGTGGGAGACCAACTCGAGGAGTCGAGTCCGGGTCTCCTAACTCCAGAATTGGTAGGGTTGCTTGCCGCTCTCGTAGGGGTCTAGGGGTGTGGGTTTGGCTATTCATCACGACCGTGGAATCCGTGTTTTATACTGGCTCATATTGAAAACACGGACGTCCTAGTATATCCAATATTTCATATGATTCTTCTGCTGCGATATCTGTGATGTGATCATGTGATGTTCTGTGATAGATATAGTATATAGTATATATGATATATTATATAGACGTTACTTATGTTTTACACCCGCGCTAGCCCTGCCCTGCTCTGTCGTTAGTTACCTAACCTAACGGTGCACGAGGGGACATCGAGGCGAATGCGGATGGCATAAGTGTACGTCGTATTTATCTGTGATGTTTAGGTAACTTAAATGATGGGACTTCATTAATGTGATTAATGAAATAAAAGAAACCTAAGATGTTGTAGAATCGAATTTCAAAATAAAACAGGTAGCTACAGTTCTTGCTTTGCACAGCGGTATATGAGATATATCCTGCACCTTATTCGATGAGGAAAGGACCGAGATCCCTTCACCGGGAGTGACTCCTTTAGCAATAACTGGCAGATGCTACACACTCGGTTTGTCTTTTGATTGCTTTTAAGAGTTTTTGCTTTGCACAGTGATATATGTGATATATCCCGCACCTCATTCGACGAGGAAAGGACCGACGATCCCTTCACCGGGAGTGACTCCTTTAGCAAAACTAGAAAAGCCTAAAAAACACTCCATTTTTAAAATCATTTGATTCTACAACGATATCAAGTTCATTACGCAATAGGTTTTCAGAAAAACCTGTCGTAGCCCTCCGTCATTTCAGATAAGTACTAGTTAGTATTCGTGCTACGTTTGTTGACCTCTGTCAAGGCGTAGTGTACGGTAGCTGATTAGTGCTTATCTGCATAAGCATATGATGTGATTGATTTAGGGTAGTCGTGCGACCTTGTTGACCTCTGTCAAGGGTCGTGCGGGTGGGTTTACTTCAATCAGGAAATGACGGGTTGAACTTGACTAGCAGCCTATGGTTTGTTGACCTCTGTCAAGGTCATAGGACGCTAGGGGCAAAATATTATCGGGAATTTCAAGTGTTGAAATTTGCAATGAGATTGCATACCTTCTATGAGATAGTTGGATCCCGATACCCGCTGCGAGTAAGAGTTACTCCTGGGAGAGTTTTATACATTACAATTAGCCGATCAAGTAGGTGTCTAGAAAGGTGTTAACGAGGTTACGCCTCTGGGAAAACGAGGTTTACATTAATTAGGTTCGTGCGAAAGCACGGGGGACCTCCCTCAAAGTACCGACACTGGCCTGGCTGAAAGATTGGCGAACTTGTAGTGTGTAATTAATCCCGGCTAGTCTTTCCTTTTAGGGTTTGAAGGAAGATTTGATAAAAAGCAGTGGGAGCCATCCTGATTAGATAAAATAATAACCAATCTATTCTTGACAGAGCGCACGCTGAGTGTTTTCTTCTCTCTCTCTCCAGGTAGCGACCCTATCACGCCTTAATCAAGATAATAATACGGATATTTGACCGAACCCGCTTGTTATACTGAGCTGGGGAACGTTGGTCCCGCTCCAACTTATAATTTTTATAAGACAGAGCAGGAAATTGGGGAATACCAGAATTCCCGTGCCGCCCAAACGAGGAGAGTGCATGATGATGCATCATCTTCGGGTGTGTTCATTATATAGAACTGTTTCTCAGTGTCCTTTACGTCCTGGGTATGTGATACCAGATCAGGATCCCAGATATGTAATCTGTTATATAGGGCTACAGAAAGGTAGAGAACTGAGAACGGGTGATAAGTTTCATGAGGCAGAAAATGGGGCAAGTGTTGCAGCCAAGTCTGTTGGTCACTGTCACCCTGTATTACCAATACATTGATTCTGAACGAATGTTATTAGATACCGAACCTGATATACAAAATCATATCAGTCTCTTTATTAGTAAAGAAATGGTAAAATTTTGTATTGTTGGATAATGTTTTGAACATTTCCTATATCAAAAGTTGATCGGATCAGGCACGTTATCTAAAAGCATTGACGTTCTAAATCAAACTACAGTTCTTTAGTATACAGAACACACACAAGAGGAAGAGTTCAGAAATGAACGGATCCTTCTTGAGGCATTGTAGACTAGGTCATATCAATGCGACCCGACTAGCTAAGTTACATAAAGATGCATATTTAAATCAGTTTGAATTTACATCTTGTGAAACTTGCCAGTCATGTCACAAAGATAAGATGACCATAGCTCCGTTTATTGGAAACAGAGAAAGAGTTAATAAACTCTTGGGATTGATACATGTTGATGTATGTAGGTCCCCTGTCTACACATGCCAGGACCGGTTCTTTATACTTCATTACATTCTCTGATAATCTCTCAAGATTCAGACATACGTTCCTGTTGAAACATAAGTCCGAACCTTTTGAGATATTCACAGAATATAAGTTAGAAGTAGAGAACCAATACGGGTATAAGTATTATGTCCTATGATGAGATCAAGGAGGAGAATACTTGAGCACGGAAATACTGGACTAGTCTAAAGGAGAATGAGATTCTCTCTCAGCATTACTCCTCCGTATACACCATAGCACGATGGTATATCGGGGCGGAGCAATAACACCCTATATGATAAGGTGTACTCTATGATGAGTACTACTGAGTTACCTATTTCCTTTTTGGAGTTATGCGCTTGAGAAGTTGCATACCTATTGAATACGGTTCGAATCAAATCTGTTGCCTACCACTCCATATGAGATATGGAAAGGGAAGAGCCCATGTCTTAAGCTAGTTAAGATTTGGGGTTGTCCGGCCTATGTCTGAAAGCAAAATCCGGACAAGCTCGAGGCAAGGTCTGTTATGTAGAACTGGAAGTGTTCCAGCTATACAAACTACAGCATGATTTGGTACAACCAGAGGATTCAGTGGAAACCAACGAACCTCAGCCTCTCCGCCGATCTAGTAGGGTTCCTCACCCACCTGAGAGATATTTCGGTTTCTCTATGACAGTGGGAGCGAGGATTGCATCATGAGATGATGACCCAACTAGTTTCGAGCTAGCCATCGAGAGTAAGACTCTGTAAGAATGGCTGGATGCTTAATGATCTGAGATGGAATCCATATACACCAACAAAGTATGGACTTTGGTTGCTATATCTGAAGGGTTAAATCCCCATCAGGAGCAAGTATATCTTGAGAAGATTACTTGGTGTAGATGGAAAAGTTGAGACTTTCAAAGCTAGACTTGTTAAAGTTTGCATCATTGACCAGGTGTGGATAATGATGAAACCTTTTCAAGTAGCTATGCTTAAGTCCATCCAGATCCTACTTGTCACGGCTACATACCATGACTGCGATATCTGGTGGTTGGGTGTCTTGACTGCTTTTCTAAATGATGATTTAGAAGAGAGCGTCTATAAGTACACAGCCAGAGGGCTTCGTAGACAGTGGGAGCAGCGGAAACGTGTGCAAGATGCTTTATATGATAAAGCAGACATCGCGGAGTTGGAACATCTGTTTTGATGAATTAGTCAAAGAGGTTGACATCATCAAAATGGTAGATGAACCTTGTATAAACAAAAAGGTAGTAGGGAGTATGGTGACGATCCTCGTAGAGTACGTGGATGACATACTCTTGATAGGAAAGGAGTTTCTTATGCTACGCTCGATCAGTCTCCGTTTATCATAATGATTCTCCACATAGGATCAAAATGATACCTACTAAATCCTGGATTTTGGATCTATGAGATAGATCTAATTGGATGTTAGGATTCTCACTAGTTGTAGTGAGATGGTATCAATCGACCCTGGGGAGAATCACTGGAAGGGTTCCAGGGTGATAAGAACGACTGAATGTCAGTCGCAGGCATTGTCTTTACCCTCAGTAAAGGGACGGTATGTTGGAAGAGTTCCAAGCTAGATACCGTGGCATACTAGACGATAAAGGCTGGATACATCGCTACTTAAGATGCTACCAAAAGGCTGCTTGGGTGTATATTGGTTCATGAGATGAACTATGTTCCTCCCATTGTGTGACAATGGAGTTGTGGCTTATGCCAAGGAACACCGGTCCCATCAGTGATCCAGACATGTTCTAAGGCAGTATCACTTGATCATGGAGATGGTTGATCTCCAGGGTGATCAAGGTTAGGAGAGTAGACTCAGAGGACAACACGGCGGATCCACTCACAAAGGCCTTTTCCCAGAGAGAGACTTTTATGGGATGGTTGAGTATGAGATACTACAACCACTGCTACAGATAGCCGTAGTGCAAGTGGGAGATTGTTAGTTATATGTATGACCTAGAGGCCATTACTGTACATATGATGTATATTGTAGTGGATGCTAGGACGTATATAGGGAGGACTTTCTTGCTCGACATGATAGTATGCTATTTGGTTGATCTTTACCTTAACGTGTTTACTGATTGTCTCTCTGTTACATGTTGGTAAAGCCCTTAGGATCTGTACTTGACTACCTGGACTATGATGCGGATCATACTAGTGGGGACATGGTAGTCCATAAGTACATCCTTCAAAGTCCCTAGTCGTGGGTGTATCGAGACGGGGCATCGATATACCAGAGTAGACTAGCGTGTACCTTCTCGACCCATACAGATGGGCGATGGATGATCCCATATCCGTTGGTGTTTGACATCAGAGATGATATACGGGTGCTCAGTAGAGACTGGGTACACTGGACGGACTCGCCGAGAACTCTCAGATGGTATTATACCTCACGTCAGATGGCAGTTCTCTGGTGACACTGGTACAGAGTAGTCTGTTGACCAGAGATCGTCATAGAGTCTTGTGTGGTTCCCACTGTGCTTTGATTTCCATCTTACCACGTCTAAGAGGGCGTGAAAAACGGTGGTTTTTGGGTACAGTCCCGAGTCACATGGAGGCAATGAGCGATAGGGGATTCGTCTCTCCCGGTATAGGGAGTTGATGTTGCGCTGTGTTCGATTGGCTATAACAGGAAATCCCTGGCCAGGGTTGCTGAGATTTACTGGTAAGTGTTACCAGTAGTATCTCGAATGGTTATAGACCTCATATCGATACGACTTATTGAGCTATTGGGGTCTGACGTTTACCACCCCTAGGCGAGATATGCGACATATCAGACAATCAGACCGGACTGTACGGTAGTGTTACTGGTCAGATTCACTGGAGTGTGAGCGGGCTTGCTCGTCGATCTTCAGATCGCTCAATACCCGGGTGGCCGTTACGTTTAGAAGACCGCTTGCGGCTTGTGGATGTTTGATATGATCATCATCCGCTGCCGGCGTATTGACGAGTCTTTAGAGTCCTACACAGAGGTTTCCTGGCTCAAGCGAAACGAAATAGGAGCGCATATGAGATATGTGCGGGACCGAGAATGATACCAGTATGTGATACTGTATTCGATTCTCGCGATTTGTGATATTGATCGGTTATATGCGATATAGCCGGGTTATCGGATCAAGCGTTGATTCGATAAGTTGTTACTGTTGATATTAGTCGGTTATATGCGATATGACCGGATCGTTAAATCAAGTGTTGATTTAATGATTTAATGCATAATAATATATTTGATATATTACTTTGCATTAACTAGTATCGGTTCACTTTAAATGGATTTTCTCGCTCGGGTGTGCACATTGTATATTCGATATAGTTTTGTGCACTTGCTTGTATCATGTTTGATGATACATGCATTATGGTTAAGTGTTAAGAATTAAACTATAGTTAAGTGGGTGATTAGGATTTTTGATTTCATTTTATTCATTTATCTTTTTGGAAAAAGAAAAGGCAAAATGAGGAAAATGGTTGCTTTCTTTTGTTCATTCATGAACCTTCATGAAGACTTTGACCAAATGACCATTTTGTCTCATGCTTAACCCTAACCACTCACTTAAACCTTAGTTAACTCTCTACATCTAACCATGGTTCATTATATGATAAGGATTGGTTTTTCTTTTCTTTTCTAATTAATCTTATCATATTATTCTTCTTCTTCTTCCTTGCTTCAAGTGAAGAAAAGCTTACCTCATCAATGGTGATTGATGTTTTTGAGTGAGAAATCCAATTCTAAAGTTAACCCACTTCCTATTTCTTCATCCTCTACCTCTTGCCAAGTAGTAGAGTGTGTTTTCTTCACAAGTTTCTTGACTTGGTGAAGTCGGAGCTTGATTTAGCGATGCCTCGACGTAGATCATCTTCGGCATGGACATCGACGACCTAGCTTGCCCATTCTCCGACGAAGCCGACGCTAGAGCCCGGATTTGATTTGGACAGCGGAGAGGACTTCGTTGCGGAGCTATGGAGGTGGAGCACTGGATCTACAAAGGTTGTATTTCCGTTAAACTTTTAGTTAAGTGTTAACTAGTTAGTTTTTCGCCTAGACATCTAGCCGACGATCCGTAGTTTAGGGTTTGTAGGCACCGTAAAATTTGAAATTAGCATGGTTGATGCCTTGTGAGACCTCATTAGGGTGCCTAGGAACCCTACATGTGCATGTGTCATGATTCGGACAGACAATACTAGTGGGCTTTGGTTTAAGCCGGATCCTAGTATTATATTGTGTTGGATTACTTTCGTCTCGTAGTATTCGTATTCAGTCGTAATACGGATGCAGTTATGTATTTACAGGTGAGAGGTATTCTCGTAATCCGTTACGAGATTACTTTAGAAGATGCATTTCTTTTTGGTTAAACATTTTGGTTTAAATGTTTATTGGATTTGGAAAGTGTGACTCATGTAGTGAGTCATTATTTCTAGCATGTTCACTAATGACTCATGGTAATGAGTCATGTAGTGAGTCATGATAGATTAATGACTTTTGTTTTGGGTGTGATATTTTAGGGTTTTGTGGGAGATATTTTGGTGAGATATTTTCTTGGTTTTTCCATCACAAAACCTCAATATATATCACCCAAACATAAGAGGGCAGCTATGAGATTTTTGGTGCATGGTTTTTCTCTCTTGACATTTGCGTGAGCTCACACTCTTCAACTCTTTGCATCTTCTTCAACCTCCGCCCTACCCCTCTCATGTGATGAGAATCCTATGGTGTATTGAGACAAAGTATTCACACTTCTCTCTACTTCAATTTTGGACATGTCGGCTAGCAAACTTCATGTCCGAGTTGCTTCGGTTTGAAGCAGGAGCCCGTTTAAGGATTCCTTGACGTGGTGCCACCTCGACGAGGAGACCGGAGATAGAGCGAGATCGGAGATGCCGCAACAAGCTAAGGATGGTGGCTAAAGACCGAAGGACACGAATCGATCGGTATAGCCATTCTAACATCTTTGTAGTATACTAGTTTATGGTTAATGGAACGATCCGGGATTTTAGGTTACGTTAGCGCCAGTTTTGTAAAAGTTTTTATTCCGCATTTAGCCTCAGATTGACTGCCGGGGCGCTACCGTAAACTTACATGGTATCAGAGCCAAACTATTAACCATTTACTAGTGCTTTAGACAATGTTAATGTATCGAAACCGAAACAAAACCCAAACATTGCCCTGCACATTTCATTTTCTGTCAATTTTGAAAGTGTCTTCTAAAATTATTTAAACAAGTGCAGAAGACTACTGACATGACCACAAGACAACACCCCAAACACGAGGCCACCTCTTCAGATTTTGGCCGAGCCCAAACACAAAAAATCAGAGGTCGCCGGCCGTTTAAGGGCTTCTGGGTTTGGTGTTTGGGGTGTGGTTTGGTCTCTGGAAAGTTGGTTCAATGGTATTGTTTGTTTAGCCCAGTTTGGATATGGTTTTATCAGGTTGTTTGGGCTATTCGGGGTTATTTCGAAGTCGATATTATCTAACATTGTTTAAAGTTTGCAGTGCATTACATTACTATCTGTGACCGTGAATGTCATTCGAGCGGTAAATCGTGTCTAATTGCTATAGCTCTTTTAGATGGGTTTACGAACGTGACATTCACGTTGATGTTCTGTGTTGTGCTGTGATTTTGCGGATTTGTCGTGATTGATAGCTTGCGTGCAATGGTAGTGCAGTTTGGATATATTTGTACATTTGATATCGTGGGGCGAGCGTCCGACATGTGGACTGTCGTCGCTGCCTGTTTGTATATTATTCTTTTGGGGAACGACCGAATTGAGGTCGATGTACCCGTTGTACATATTTTCTTTTCTGTACTAGGTTTACCCATGATGGAGTGCATGGATAGTCGGGTTGTAGAGGGCAACGGGCCCGCATCTCATGGCTTTGAGACGGAGGGGGCCTCACTCTAGAATTGGCAGGCTATTCACCGCACTCGTAGGGGGTACAGGTTGACCCAAGGTGGAGTGCTCAAGTTACCGGATTCCGTGAAGTGCTAGATGGTCCATTCACTTTGCTGAAGGGAGCCGCCTCGCTTCAAGTTTTGGCGGGTAACTTGCCGCACTCGTAGGGGTCTAGGTTTTCATTGCACAGGCTATCCATACAACCATGGGAACGCCGGGTTTCAGTTGCGGCTCAATGAAACCCGGGGCTCCCAGATTATCTGTATTGTTCTGTAATACTTATTACTTTTCTGTAATGTTGCATTTATCATGCCTGGAGCGATTATTGTATATTGATATATACTAGTAGATGTTGTATATGTTTTACACCCGTGCTAGTCTAGTCCCCGCTCTGTCGTTAGTTAAGTAACCTAACGGGTGATGACGGGACCCAGTGGCGAATGCGGATGACATATACGTACATTTTATTTTCATTCTTTTCTGGTGTGATTAATTGATGGGACTGCGTTGATTCTGATCAATGCAAAGAAAAACAAACATTTTGGATGTTGTTGGAACATTTTTCAAAAAAGCTGTTATTGCAAGGATGTTTCCTTTTGTTTTGCACAGAGGTATTCGGTTAGGAATATCCAGCACCTCATTCGATGAGGCAAGGGCCGAGATCCCTTCACCGGGAGTGACCCCTATGGCAGAGGTTTGCGTCAGGGTAATAACTTCACAATAGTCGATTACTTTTGCTTTGCATCGCGGTATTCAGTTGGAATATTCTGCACCTCATTCTACGAGGAAAGAGCCGAGATCCCTTCACCGGGAGTGACCTCTTTAGCAAAAGTTTTCACCACCATATTTTTGTAAAAATCTATTTGGATCCTTCAACGATATCAAGTTCATTACGTTAAAGGTTTTTCGCCAAAAATCAGCCGTAGCCCTCAGTCATTTCAGACGGGTAGCACTTAGTATTCATGCTATGTTTGTTGACCTTTGTCAAGGCATTGTGTATGGTAGTTGCTTGTTACCTTTCTGTTGCATAGATAGATGCGTTGGTTTGGGACAGTCGTATAGCCTTGTTGACCTTCTTCAAGGGCTTGTATGGGTGGGTTCAAATTAACATGGACAATGACGGGTAGAACTTGACATGTGACTTATGATTTGTCGACCTTCGTCAAGGTCATAAGAGCATGGGGTAAAAATCACATTGGGAGTTTCTAAAGAAACTGAAACTTGCCAGGTATGCGCATACCTTCTGGAGTGTGATAACGTGAGTGGATTCCATCACGTTATCATGTGATGATATTTGGATCTTGATTCCCACTGATGAGTTGGTTTACTCTTACGGTGATCCCGACTAATTCTTCTTTCAGGTTTTGAGGAGAATTTAAGGATACAGTGGGAGGTTTCCTGATTAAATAAACTGATAACCATTCTGATCTAGATTAGAGTGCACGCAGAATGTTTCTTTTCTCTCTCTCTTTGGCAGCGACCATGGCCCGACCATAGACTATGACTCGGTAACCAAATTGACCGAACTTTCTTAAAACACTGGCTCTTGGATTGTCTGAGTTGCATACATCATTGCCACTCCTTCGAATTTCTCTAAAACACCCCGTATTATTACGAACATCCACTTCCATTGGATAAATCCATCGTATGGTTATATACGAACTCGAAGGAACTTGTTCCAAATTCGAGGATGGATTAAGGTTCTGGAAAGATTGAATAGGACTATTCATTTGCCTTTTCCTTTTACCTTCTCTCAGGTTGTGAGGGCTCCTAGTACTAGGAGAGGGTACACTTATTACGCTTATTGGATAGTCTTCTTCCAAACCATAGGCAGGTGCCGAAAGGTAGGGAATGAAGAAAACCAATTAGCCTAAGTGTGGTGTACAGAAGGTAATAAGTAAAGACATATGAAAGGATTAGAAAGAGGGCAAAGTAAAATGCGACTGCTATCATTCGCGACCAAACCGTATATTTCATCGCTACTCCTACTTCACCTTTGCTTTTCTCCGGTTCTGGAGAAATAGAATAAGGTTTATTCAGTTGTCTTTTATCATCACCTTCTCTCGGGTTGCGAGTACTCCTAAGATTAGGAGAGTACACCTATTATGCTTATTGGATAGTCTTTTTCCAAACCATAGGCTGGTGCCGAACGGTTGGGAAGGAAGAAAACCATTAAGCCTAACGATAGTGTACAGAAGGTAACGACTAAAGACAAATAAAGGGATTTGGAGAGATGACAACGAAATATACGGTTACAGTCATGAATCTGGATAATGGAAGAGGCATTACTAGGAATACCAGGATACCCCTTCGAAACATTTTCATGTTTCAGTTTCACAGTGCATTGTTAATTGAAAACTGATTTCCCGATTAGATCCTTACTCCAGGGTATGTATTTACCAAGTATGATTCTCACATCTGTATGGTTTTACAGATGACGAGTGTTAGTAAGTTATTCAGGATTAAGATGATCATCCTCATTATATCGGAATTCGTTGCAATTGGTGATATTTGAGGAAATCGCCTGGGTTTTTTGCCGGACGGTAAATATTTGGTTTAGAATATCCGTTGTTGTGCACCAATTTCAAACTGATATATCTGTACGTTTATTTTTATAAAGTGAGATATAACTTTTTGAAATTATGTCGATGACATTTACCTATATCAGTTGATGGTTAGGTAAGGAGCGTTGAACAGCGGTGTAATTCTTCATAACCACAGTACATTTTTCAACCTACGACGCACAGGTTTTGAGTTATTCAACTCAGCGGACTTATACAGAGTACTGTATATTGTCCAGTGTCCATTAGGACAAAGGGGTTGGTACTCGTATTATATTCTGTTTACTTGTGACTTCTCCAGTTTTAGACATGTGTTTCGTAGAAATACAAGGTCTATGTTTTGAGAAGTTATAGGTACAAGAATAAAGTAGAGAATCAGGTGTCGCAAGTATCGGTATTCTTCAAGGTGATCGAAGATGTAGATACTTGTGTTTGGTATTCGGTTGATAGTAATGGTTTTGAGAAACTTATTTCTCTTTCAGGTTACTCATAATTGGATGAACTTCTAAGTTGAGTATTGCTGTTTAGCCTCTCTCCATTTAGTTGACATGCACTGGAGACAGCTGCTTGATTTGAATCTGGTTCCAATTAAATATGTGCCTATGTTTCTATATGGTATATAGAATGCTTTATATCTTAACGATGTTAAGATACGGGGAGTTGTCCGGCTTATGCTTAAAACCAGACTCTGGATAACTCAAGGCATGTTTCTGAAATGGCAATTTGTGGGTTGACCCGGGCTTTGACGAGGGTTGATTTTCTACCATCTGGAAGATCAATAGTGATATTGTTCTTGACTCGCCACGGTTTTAGTAAAATGGATTTTTTTCAGAAAACAGTAGTGGGAGTATGGTAGAACTGGAAGAGATTCCAGAACCGCAAACGATTACAGAAAATTTAATAGGACCTAAAGATTCACTCAGGTTTGACATTCCATTAGCCACTCCACAGATATGGTGGGTAACCTCAGGCACCCGAGAGGTACTCCGGTAGCCTCAAGGATGGTGACAAGGAGGTTCTTGTGTATCCAGACTTGACAATACTGTTGTTCCAGGCTATGAGACCCGGCAGGAGGATGAGTATAGCGTCGTTCTAAACTAGCTTTAGAAGTGTACGTGTATATGACTCTGCCAGAGGGTTGTCATGGTCAGTGGGAGCAGCGGAAGTATAGTGGACAAGTAGCTTATGTCTATTTATAGACTAGAGCAGATATAGCGGAGATAGATCATCTATTTTTTGATATGACAGTCATGGGCTTTGACTTCATCAGAATAGGGGATGGATCTGTTAAGAAGATAGTAGGGTGTGATGTCCTGGTATTTGGATGACATACACAGAGTAGGAAGTGAAATTCCTACACTACGATCAGTTATACTTTAGTTGTCACCTAGTAGTTTCTCCACACAGGATATGGATATAATATCAGGCATTCTGGTTACTAGATCTATGGTTTTAGATCTAGATTTGGGTAGTTTCCCAATCTGGGTACTTAGACAGTATTCTAAAGAGATTTAGAATATACGACTCCTAGCATGGTGGTGCACTTGCAGGTGATGGAGTCACCCTCTCTAAAGGTGTCTTACAGATTAAATGGGAGAGGGATGTGCATGATTGGTAGATCACTTTCTTAGGCAATTGAGTTGATCATGAGATGTCAAGTACCACACCAGATGTTGTTTTTCCACTAGCTGCAATAAGTTGATATTAATCCAATCTTTGAGAAACGTTCGGAAGCAGTTTTAGAACATAAGTGGATGTTCTAAGGATTTGATGACAGCAGCCTCTTTCGGGAGACGGTTATCATTCCATGCTTCCAAGGTGACATGGATGCAAGATTGATTGTCAGAGTTATAGTTTTCTCTCTGACAAGGGGCAGTAGTTTGGACAGGTGGTCCAAGCGGATACTAAGGGAGGCATGGTATAGGAAACTGATTAAGTTCAGTTGTCGATACAGTCTAAGTAGTTTGGATTTGGAGTTCATTTATGAACTAGGTCCCATCAGATATCCAGACATATTCTAAGACAGGTATTACTCAATTCAGGAGATGGCTTTCTCCGCGAACTTGAGATAAAGAGAGACATAGAAAGAAACATCAGGACGGATCCACTCACTGAGGCTATTTCTCGAACACAATAGTTTTACAAACGAGCTTTGTGAAACTGATTAGTAGAGGAGTTGTGAGTATGCGACATCGCAATAATTAGCCTTGAGTGCAAGTGAGGGATTGTTGGATATAGTGCCCTCAAAGTCAATTATTGGATCGCAGGTACATGATTGCAATGATTGAGGGTGGATCTATACTGGTAGTACAGTCTTACTCGAGATGATAGTATGCTATCTAGTTTATCTTTATCATCGTGTACTGCTTTAGGTGACATTACAGATCACTGTTACACGTTAATAGAGCCCATAGGATTCTTGCTTGATTACCAACAGTATGATGGCGATCATATACGTGAGAGTTGGGTGGTCTATAAGCATATCCTTAAAAGTGATCCCTAGTCATGGGAGTTTCGAGACAGGGCATCGATACTCCGGAGTAGACTAGTGTATACAGTCGAGACCCCGACAAGGGGCGGTGGACGGTCTCACAAGCCATTGGTGTCAGTTGGTTCACCTAAGATATATACAGGTGCTCATTGGGTTATGAGTGTACCGGACAGGACTCGCCGGGAAGCTGCTAGTTGGTATTATACCTGTCGTCAGATAGCAGTTCCCTGGTGACATGTGTAAAGGTTAGTTGATCGACCTGAGATCGTCATTTGTCTCGTGTGAGTTCCCACTGTGCTTTGATTATTACCCTACCACGCTTCAAAGGAGTCATGCAAACAGGTTTTAGTTGGGTACAGTCCCGAGCCACATGGAGGCAGTGAGCGGATCGGCAGGGGATTCGTCTCACCCGGTATTGGGGGTGAGATCATGCTGTGTCTGGAGAGCCATTACATAAAGTCCCTGGCCAGGGCAAGCGAGATTTATTGGTAAGTACTCCAGTAGTATCTCAAGGTGTTCTGGGTGTTAGTGTATATGCCCTAGAGGCCATTACTGTATCATACTAGTTTGTATATTACTTAATGAAAGCTTGGGATATTCACAGTTGTATAGACAATCTTGCTCGAAATGGTAGTATGCTACTTAGTTTGTCTCTGCTTTAATGTGTACATGTGTTTCTTTTAGTGTATCACCTATACATATTAGTGGAGCCCTTAGGATCTTTGCTTGATTACCAGCGTTATGATGGCAGTCACACTAGTGGGGGCTAGGTAATCTACAAGCACATCCTTATATACACGTCCCTGGTCGTAGGATTATCGAGATAGGGCATCGATACTCCGGAGTAGACTAGCGTATGCGCTTCTCATCCCAGCACGGGAGACGGTCTGTCCCACAGCCGTCGGTACGTCGTACTTGAGATAGTATGCGGGTGCTCGTTAGGTTACGAGTACACTAGACAGGACTCGTCGGGAACTGTTGGTTGGTACTATACCTATCGTCAGTTATCAGTTCCCAGGTGACATGAGTACAGCTTAGTCCGCTGACTTGACACAGTCACTTCGCCTCGAGTGTATTCCCACTGTACTTTGATTACTACCCTACCACGGCTCAAAGGAGTCGTGCAAACAGGTAGTAGTTGGGTGCAGTCCCGAAGCACTTGGAAGCAGTGGCGGTTAGACAGGATTCGTCTCTCCCGGTATTGGGGGTTGACATCGCGCTGTGTCTAGGAGAGCCATTACACAAGTAGTCCCTGGCCAGGGCAAGTGAGATATACTGGTAGGTTTCCAGTGTTATCTCCTGGTGTTCTGGGCTACACTCCGACACGACTTGTACCGCTATTAGGGGACTGACGTTTACCACCCCCTAGGCCCTCCATGCGATGTTATCAGACGAACAGACTGGACTGTACGGAGATTGTCACATACAGGCTCAGTAGGAGTTCAGATGGGTTTCACCTCGTTAGTCTTCTTATCGGCATCTCCCTGGGGGCCGTTACGCACAGCTAGTGCCGCTTGCGGTCTATGGTTAAACGCACTGCCAGCGTAGTGTCGAGTCTTTAGAGTCCCACACAGAGGGTTATTCGCCTTTGGGCAAAACAGAGTAGAGGTCGCATGGTTTTGCGACAGAATTCGTTCACATCCGCGCACTTGTGCACGTTTGGTGTCCGGACAGTCATTACTAGCGGGCTCTGGTTTGAGCCAGATCCTAGTATATGTTTTGGGGTTAGTTTTATCTCATTGTATTCATGTTCCTCGGAACACGAATGCGGGTGTGTATGCACAGTTGATTGAGGCGGAGGAAGAGGATTTTCATTAGGTTTCGGAACGGGTGTGTATGCACAGTTGACAGTTGTCTTTTTCCAAACCCTAATGGATATGTGAAATATCAATTAATAATATTAATTAAATGAAATTGTGTCATGGTTAGGGTTGTTGACTTGTTGACCAAGGTTGACTAGTTGACCATGTTTGAAACATTGACCATCATCATTACTTTTCAAGATACTCTTTGATCTTTGCAAAAAACATTTAATGTGATCTGATAATGGTCTCATCAAACCAACCATCATCTTTTTCATTTTGGATTAATATTATTAATTAGATAATTCACATATATTGTTATGGTTGTAAAAACTATTCTCATTCTCTCATAACCATTCTCTCTCTTCCTTTCATCTTCCTCCTCCTCTAGTTCAAGGAAAAAACATTCTCATGAGTTGAGAAACCTTTCCTTAGAGATAAAACACCCGAAACCACTCTCTACTCATCCTAAGGTTGAAGGTCTACCAAGCCGGAGACTTTAGTTTTCTCAAGTTCGAGAAAAGGAGCTCAAGGTAGAAACCCTCAGGTGGATCCATCTTCGGCAAGAGAAGGCGACGAGGAGAGAACCATCCGACCACTACAAAGAGTCCAAGAAGAAGGAGTTCAAGTGAGGTATAACCCCTAACCGAATAGATAAATCTCTAGTTAGGTTGTTAGTGTGTAGTTTAGCCAAGATCCGTATTTTGTAGTCCATGTCACCTAAACCCTAAAAATCGTTTTTCACCGTTTCCGCAAGCCCGAAAGAACCGGGAGAGGTAACGTGGACTTACAGTGGTATCAGAGCCTAACTAAACACACCGTAGCATGTTAGCAAAATATCTAGAATTTCGACCTGATAAAAAAAAACGGCGAAACACCCCGGAAAATCCTAGTTTCTGCTGATTTTTATTTCCGCTCTAAAAATAATAAATCTTGTCTTAAAAATCGGCTCAGGCTTTTTAATGAACAGGCAAGAAAAACGATCCAGCGAACCGACCAACTCACCGCGGTTCCGCGACAGAAGCTTGCTTCTGCCGCTGATCCGCGGCCGAGTTAACTCAGCCGTGGATCGTTTCTCCTGCAGTTTACTTCTGGTGGTGTTTTATGATTTTTGAGATGGTTTGTTTCTGCCCAGAATTTCCATAGAACAAATTTGTTTTTGGGATAGTTACAAATCCGTATTTTGGTCGATTTTCTGTAGACTTTGGCTAATGGTTGTATCTGTAATGTTATATATGTATTGAACGTCTGCTAATCGCTATACGTCGATTAGTGGGGGTTATACATATCTGTGATCTGTGATGTTGATGGTATGTGTATATGAATTCGTTGGATTGTCGCGGATGAATAGCTGGGGGTTGTGAGATGAGAGTTTTTTCTTTATCTTTCAATTCATGTAATATGTAAATTTGATGTAATATTATTTATTTGGCCGCACAACCGGGGTGAGGTTGTAGCCGTCATTGTATAATTTCTTTTTACTGTTTTTGCTCCTAGGATAGACCCAAGGTGGGGTGCACAAACTACCGGGTATACCGAAGTGCCGAGTGGCTTACTTATGTCGTTGAGGGAGGTTGCTTCGCTTCGGGTACTTAGCGGGTGTTTGCCGCACCCTTAGGGGTTTAGGGTAGGGTATTGGCTATTCATCGCGACCGAGTAATCCGCTTTTCGTTACAGGCTCGAACGGAATGCGGATTCCTAGTATATCCATTGTATTCATCTGTGATCTGGAATGGCTATCATTACATCTGACGAATGTGTATATATCTATATATGATATCTATTTAGGCGTTGCTTATGTTTTGCATCCGCGCTAGTCCAGCCCCCGCTCTGTCGTTAGTTAAGTAACCTAACGGGTGATGACGGGACCCCGTGGCGAATGCGGATGGCATAAGCGTACGTCATATTTTCGTTGTTTTCTGCAATGGTAGGATTAAATGATGGGACGCATTAAAATTAATGCAAGAAAATAAACCAAGTAAAAGTCGTTGGAACACTTTCAAAACCACTCGGTTGTTTTCAAAAACCAACTTTTAAATGCGGAGCTTGAACCACTCCTTTTAAAAGCTATCTCATTCCATCGATTATATCAAGTTCACTACGTGCACGGTTTCACCAAAACCATTCGTAGCCCTCCATCATTTCAGTTAAATATTCGGTAGTAATCAAGCTATATATTTTGACCTCACGCCAAGGCATAGTGATTGGTAGCTGCCGGATATTTATCTGTTGCATAGATAGAATGCGTTGGTTTGAGACAGTCGTACTGCCATTTTGGCCTACGTCAAGGGTAGGTACGGATAGGTTCAAATTAACCTGGATAATGATGGGTAGAACTTGACATGTGACTTATGACATTTTGACCTCACGCCAAGGTCATAAGAGCATGGGACAAAAATCCACATCGGGAGTTTCAAAAGAAACTGAAACTTGCTAGCGCTGCATACCATTTGGAGTGGGATGATTCTGGTAGGATTCCTTCAGTTTTGTCACGCGATGATATTTGGATCCCGATCCTACTGTGAGTATATGCTACTCCTCGGGAAATTTCTCACTTAACGATCAATGCTATAAACCTAGTAGGTGTCTAGAAAGGTGTTAGCGGGGCTACGCCCCCAGGGAAAAGAGGTTATTTAATTAAGGAACTTCGCGAAAGCGTTGGAAAACCTCCCTCGAAGTACCGACACTGGCCTGGCTGAACGGTTAAGTAAGTATTGTACGGTGAGATTGATCCCGACTAATTCTTCCTTTATTGTTTGAGGAGTGGATTCGAGAGACAGTGGGAGCCGTCCTGTTTAGACAAACTAAAAACCACTCTAAACTTGCAAGAGCATCATGCTAAAGTGTTTCTTCTCTCTCTCCTAATTAAAGCGACCATTCGACATGACCGGACTTAAGTTATTACTAGATAAAAACATACTGACAGGGCCAAACTACAAAGATTGGCTCAGGAATGTCAAAATGGCAATCACTTACGACAAGTTGGGGTATCTCCTTACCACCAAAGCTCCTCCTGTCCCAGGTCCCACCTCCAGCGTCGCGGATAAGGAAATCCGTTAGACATGGGAGATCGATTGCGCGAAGGCCAAGTGCCTCGTGCTTGCCTCTATGGATAATGATCATCAGAGGAGGCACGAGAATATGGACCTGGAATCCATATTTCTTCATACAAAAGAACTGTATGGAGAGCAGTCTCGTATCGCAAGATACGAAGTGTCGAAGAAACTGTTTTCGGCAAGATTGGCCATCGGATCATCGGTAGCGGAACACGTGCTTAAGATGATTGGCCTCATTGAAGAGCTCGCGGACCTTGGGACCACGTTAGAGAATGAGCTCTATACGGACTTGATTCTCCAGCCCCTTCCTTCCACTTACGCCCAGTTTATCCTGAACTTCAACATGCAAGGAAAAGAAGTTGAACTTTCGGAGCTCCTCAACATGTTGAGGAGTGCAGAGGGCACCCTACATAAAGGTAGGAAAACATCCACTTTGTTTGTAGGAAGATCTTCCTCTTCTAAGTCCAAGGCAAAAGCCAAGGGAAAGAAGAAGAAAGCCCCCGCCAAACCAAGGGGCGGTGTTAGTAAAGTGGATGCGAAGGGAAAGGCAAAGGCAACAAAGGTAGAGGGAAAGCTTGTGGGAAAGGAAGAATGCTTTTACTGTCACAAGAGTGGACACTGGAAAAAGGATTGCAGGGCTTGGAAGGCCAGAACCCAGGATCTGAAGCAAGTTGCAGCTTCAGCTTCAGGTGTGTATGTTATTGAAAACTGTCTATCCATAAACTCTACTTCCTGGGTATTGGATACCGGATCAGGATCTCATATCTGTAATTCTTTGCAGGCATTGAGAAGACATAGGGTTTTGAAGGCGGTGATATGACCCTCATAGTTGCAAACGGAGCTGGCATGGATGCTGAGTCCGTGGGGAACCATCACCTGGGATTGTCAGATGGGCATGTTTTGGTTTTGCGTGATTGTTATTTTGTACCCAATGCAACCTGTAATATCATATCTGTATCTTTATTATCTAAAGAAGGTTATGAATTTGCATTTGTAAGTAATGTTGTGAACATTCACCTTAATCAAGTTTTGATTGGGTCGGGTACATTAAACAATGGTATATACGTATTAAACCAACCACAGATTTTCAATGTCCAGAATACATACAAAAGAAAGTCTCCAGAAATCAATCATGCTTTCCTATGGCATTGTAGACTGGGTCACATCAATGAGAGAAGGTTGACGAAGTTCCATACAGAAGGATATTTGGATTCGTTCGAATATCATTCATATGCAACTTGTCAATTCTGTCTCAAAGGAAAGATGACTAAGACTCCGTTCACTGGACACGGAGTAAGAGCGAGCGAGCTCTTGGGGCTCGTACACAGCTATGTGTGCGGTCCAATGTCTACACATCCACGAAGCGGTTATTCTTACTTCATTACTTTTACGGATGATTTTTCAAGGTTCGGACATGTCTTCTTAATGAAGCATAAATCTGAAGCCTTTGAAAAGTTCCAGGAATATAAGAATGAAGTAGAAAAACAAACAGGCAAAAGTATCAAGACACTAAGATCTGATCGAGGTGGTGAATACTTAAGTGTCGAGTTCCTGGATTACTTAAAAGAGAATGGAATTCTCTCTCAGCTTACTCCTCCATACACTCCGCAACATAACGGTGTATCGGAGAGACAGAACCGAACCCTATTGGATATGGTACGTTCCATGATGAGTAACGCTGAGTTGCCGCGATCATTCTGGGGATATGCGCTAGAATCAGCCGCATACCTTTTGAACCGAGTTCCAACTAAGACTGTGCCTACCACACCATATGAGTTATGGAGTGGGAAGAAACCCTATCTTCAATACTTGAAGATCTGGGGATGTCCAGCTTTTTATCAAAAAGCAGCATGCGGACAAACTCGAGGCACGCTCAGTACTGTGCAAGTTTGTGGGATACCCAAAGAACTCCAGGGGGTATCTTTTCTATGACGCAGAGGAACAAAAGGCCTTTGTTTCTCGTAATGCCCACTTTCTGGAACACCAGTTCTTAGAAAAGGAAATTATTGGGAGCGCGATAAAATTGGAAGAAATTCCAGAACCACAGACTATTACTGAAAGGTTAGTAGAACCAGAAGGTTCGAAAGAACAGGACATTCCTACGCCGCTCCGCAGGAGTAGTAGGAAATCTCATCCGACCGAGAGATACTACGGTTTTCTCATAGACGGGGATAGAGAGGATTGCATCATTGATTATGATGAGCCGACTACCTTCCAGCAGGTCATTCAGAGCGTTGACTCGGTAAAATGGCTGGAAGCAATGCGGACCGAAATGGAGTCCATGTACACCAACAAAGTATGGACTTTAGACGTTGCTCTAGATGGGGTAAAACCCGTAGGATGCAAGTGGATCTTCAAGAGGAAGATTGGTGTAGATGGACAGGTTGAGACCTATAAAGCTAGACTTGTTGCAAAGGGTTTTCGTCAAAGACCTGGATTGGACTATGACGAAACCTTTTCTCCAGTGGCTATGGTGAAATCCATTCAGATCCTTCTTGCCATTGCTGCCTTCCACGATTATGAAATCTGCCAGATGGACATAAAGACCGCTTTCCTAAATGGAAATTTAGAGGAGTGTGTCTATATGGACCAGTCAGAGGGTTTCATTCAGAGTGGGAGCAGCGGAAAGTTGTGCAAGTTGCTTAAGTCCATTTATGGACTAAAGCAGGCATCGCAGAGTTGGAACATCTGTTTTGATGAGACGGTCAAAGAATTTGGCTTTATCAAAAATCCAGATGAACCATGTATCTATAATAGATTTGTAGCAAGAACTGTCGTGTTCCTCGTTTTATACGTGGATGACATTCTATTGATAGGAAATGACATTCCTATGCTACAATCTGTCAAAGGGTTCTTGTCACACAGGTTCTCCATGAAAGACCTGGGTGATGCCTCTTACATTCTGGGGATTTGGATCCATCGTGATAGATCCAAGAGAATATTAGGACTTTCGCAGTCCAGGTACATCAACACCATACTGAAAAGATTCAGTATGGAAGATTCCAAATGCGGTAATCTACCGGCTTGTCACGGGATCACCCTGTCCAAAGAGATGTCTCCCAAGACTGATTTGGAAAGGGATCGCATGTCTATTATACCCTACGCTTCTGCGGTAGGCTCTATAATGTATGCGATGTTGTGTACCAGACCAGATGTTGCTTACGCACTGAGTGTGGTAAGCCGGTATCAGTCAAACCCTGGGGAGAAGCACTGGATGGCGGTAAAGAACATTCTCAAGTACCTGAGAAGGAGTAAGGAGATGTTCTTGGTGTATGGCGGAAAAGACCTCCAGATTGAGGCCTTTGCTGACTCCAGCTTCCAGAGTGACAAGGATGATTCTAAGTCCATGTCGGGTTTTGTCTTTACCCTCAATGGAGGGGCGGTGTGTTGGAAGAGTTTAAAACAGGAAACCGTTGCTGACTCGACTATGGAAGCGGAATATATCGCTGCATCTGATGCCGCAAAAGAAGCCGTCTCGATGAGGAAGTTCTTGAAAGAACTTCAGGTGGTTCTGTCCATTGTTGATCCAATACCTCTGTATTGCGACAACAACGGGGCTATAGCTTTAGCGAAGGAACCCAGGTCCCATCAGAAATCCAGACACATCTTGAGGCGGTATCACCTGATCAGGGAGATCGTGGATCGCCAGGAGATCGAGGTTCGGAGCGTTGCTTCAGAAGATAACACTGCAGATCCACTCACGAAGGCCTTACCCCAGACTCAGTTCGAGCGGCTGATCGAGATGATAGGTCTTCGATACGCCAGTACATGGCCTTAGTGCAAGTGGGAGATTGTTAGTGCATATGCCCTAGAGGCCATTACTGTATCATACTAGTTTGTATATTACTTAATGGAAGCTTGGGATATTCACAGTTGTATAGACAATCTTGCTCGAAATGGTAGTATGCTACTTGGTTTGTCTCTGCTTTAATGTGTACATGTGTTTCTTTTAGTGTATCACCTATACACATTAGTGGAGCCCTTAGGATCTTTGCTTGATTACCAGCGTTGTGATGGCAGTCACACCAGTGGGGGCTGGGTAATCTACAAGCACATCCTTATATATATGTCCCTGGTCGTGGGATTATCGAGACAGGGCATCGATACTCCGGAGTAGACTAGCGTGTGCGCTTCTCATCCCAGCACGGGAGACGGTCTGTCCCATAGCCGTCAGTACGTCGTACTTGAGATAGTATGCGGGTGCTCGTTAGGTTACGAGTACACTGGACAGGACTCATCGGGAACTGTTGGTTGGTACTATACCTATCGTCAGTTATTAGTTCCCAGGTGACATGAGTACAGCTTAGTCCGCTGACTTGACACTGTCACTTCGCCTCGAGTGTGTTCCCACTGTACTTTGATTACTACCCTACCACGGCTCAAAGGAGTCGTGCAAACAGGTAGTAGTTAGGTGCAGTCTCGAAGCACTTGGAAGCAGTGACGGTTAAACAGGATTCGTCTCTCCCGGTATTAGGGGTTGACATCGCGCTGTGTCTAGGAGAGCCATTACACAAGTAGTCCCTGGCCAGGGCAAGTGAGATACACTGGTAAGTTTCCAGTGTTATCTCATGGTGTTCTGGGCTACACTCCGACACGACTTGTACCGCTATTAGGGGACTGACGTTTACCACCCCCTAGGCCCGCCATGCGATGTTATTAGACGAACAGACCGGACTGTACGGAGATTGTCACATACAGGCTCAGTAGGAGTTCAGATGGGTTTCACCTCGTCAGTCTTCTTATCGGCATCTACCTTGGGGCCGTTACGCACAGCTAGTGCCGCTTATGGTCTGTGGTTAAACCCACTGCCAGCGTAGTGTCGAGTTTTTAGAGTCCCACACAGAGGGTTATTCGCCTTTGGGCAAAACAGAGTAGAGATCACATGGTTTTGCGACAGGGTTCGTTCACATCCGCGCACTTGTGCACATTTGGTGTCCGGACAGTCATTACTAGCGGGATCTGGTTTGAGCCGGATCCTATTATATGTTTTGGGGTTAGTTTTATCTCATTGTATTCATGTTCCTCGGAACACGAATGCGGGTGTGTATGCACAGTTGATTGAGGCGGAGGAAGAGGATTTTCATTAGGGTTTCGGAACGGGTGTGTATGCACAGTTGACAGTTGTCTTTTTCCAAACCCTAATGGATATGTGAAATATCAATTAATAATATTAATTAAATGAAATTGTGTCATGGTTAGGGTTGTTGACTTGTTGACCAAGGTTGACTAGTTGACCATGTTTGAAACATTGACCATCATCATTACTTTTCAAGATGCTCTTTGATCTTTGCATAAAACATTTAATGTGATATGATAATGGTCTCATCAAACCTACCATCACCTTTTTCATTTTGGATTAATATTATTAATTAGATAATTCACATATATTGTTATGGTTGTAAAAACCATTCTCATTCTCTCATAACCATTCTCTCTCTTCCATTCATCTTCCTCCTCCTCTAGTTCAAGGAAAAAATATTCTCATGAGTTGAGAAACCTTTCCTTGGATATAAAACACCCGAAACTACTCTCTACTCATCCTAAGGTTGAAGGTCTACCAAGCCGGAGACTTTAGTTTTCTCAAGTTCGAGAAAGGAGCTCAAGGTAGAAACCCTCAGGTGGATCCATCTTCGGCAAGAGAAGGCGACGAGGAGAAAACCATCCGACCACTACAAAGAGTCAAAGAAGAAGGAGTTCAAGTGATGTATAACCCCTAACCGAGTAGATAAATCTTTAATTAGGTTGCTAGTGTGTTGTTTAGCCAAGATCCGTATTTTGTTGTCCATGTTACTTAAACCCTAAAAATCGTTTTTCATCGTTTCCGCAAGCCCGAAAGAACCGGGAGAGGTAACGTGGACTTACACTGGGCTACACTCTGACATGACTTATACCACTATTGGGGTCTGACGTTTACCATCCCCTAGGCCCGATATGCGATACTCATAGACGAACGGACCGAACTGTACGGATATTGTCACTTATAGGCTTAGTAGGGTTTCAGGATAATTTCGCTCATCGGCCTCCCTTATCCTCAATACCTAGGCAGCCTTTATGTACAGCTAGTACCACTAACGTGCTTGTGGTTAAATCCACTGCCAGCGTATTGACGAGTCTTTAGAGTCCCCTACAGAAAGTTTCCCAAGTTCGGGCGAAACGTTGTAGAGGCCGTATGGTTTTATGGCAGGATTTGAACATACACGTGCACTTGTGCACGTGTCATGATTCAGAAAGATAATACTAATGGGCTTTGGTTTAAGCCGGATCCTAGTATTATATTGTGTTGGATTGCTTTCATCTCGTAGTATTCGTATTCAGTCGGAATAAGGATGTAGGTATGTATTTACAGGTGAGGGGTATTCTCATAATCCGTTATGAGATTACTTTAGAAGATGCATTTCTTTTTGGTTAAACATTTTGGTTTAAATTTTTATTGGATTTGGAAAGTATGACTCATATAGTGAGTCATTATTTCTAGCATGTTCACTAATGACTCATTGTAATGAGTCATGTAGTGAGTCAAGATAGATTAATGACTTTTGTTTTGGGTGTGATATTTTAGGGTTTTGTGGGAGATATTTTGGTGAGTTATTTTCTTGGTTTTTCCATCACAAAACCTCAATATATATCACCCAAACATAAGAGGGCAGCTATGAGATTTTTGGTGCATGGTTTTTGCTCTCTTGACATTTGCTTGAGCTCACACTCTTCAACTCTTTGCATCTTCTTTAACTTCCACCCTACCCCTCTCATGTGATGAGAATCCTAGGGTGTATTGAGACAAAGTATTCACACTTCTCTCTACTTCAATCTTGGACATGTCGGCTAGCAAACTTCACGTCCGAGTTGCTTCGGTTTGAAGCGGGAGACCGTTTAAAGATTCCTTGACGTGGTGCCACCTCGACGAGGAGACCGGAGATCGAGCGAGATCAGAGATGCTGCAACAAGCTATAGATGGTGGCTAAAGACCGAAGGACACAGATCGATCGGTATAGCCATTTTAACATTTTTGTTGTATACTAGTTTTCGGTTGATTGAACGATCCGGGATTTAAGGTTACGTTAGCGCCAGTTTTGTAAAAGCTTTTATTCCGCATTTGGCCTCAGATTGACGGCCGGGGCGCTACCGTAGACTTACAATTTTGTAATGAAATGAGGGATTTTTAATGGAAATGAAGGCTTGGAAATGAAGAGAAGAAGAAAAAATGAGGGTGAGGGGCTGCTGGAGCTGCTGTTGCTGGCTTGAGGGGGGAGAGTGAGTGAGAAAGCGAGAAAGAGAGTGTCAAAAGTCAAGCCCCCATGCTCATTTAATGCTCCATGCCTCTCATTTTCTTTTCTTTTTCTTATTTTCTTTATTTATTTTGGTTTGTTTAAAAAGGGAAGGATTTGAGAACCATGAGGAAAAATTAGAAGAGAAAGACATGCTACAATATTAACCTAGGGTGAATATAGGATTGTGCAAGCTAAACTAAAAATTTTGCTTAGAAAATAATAGTTAAGAAAATTAGATAATTTTGTGAACAATAAATTAAATGATCATTAATAAAACACAATTGTTGGGTTACGGCGGCGCCCCGGCAGTCAATCCGAGGCCAAATGCGGAACAAAAACTTTTCAAACTTCGCGCTACCGCAACCATTCACCCGGATTGAACCATTAATGCTAAACTAGCTAACTATAAAGATAATAGAAAGGCTATACCGATTGATCCGTGTCTTTCGGTCTTTCGCCACCATCTTTTTCTCCTCGCGGCATCACCGATCTCGCTCGATCTCCTGTCTCCTCATTGAAAAAGGCACCACATCAAGAAGTCTTTTTACAGGCTCCCGCTTCAAACCGAAGCAACTCAGACATGAAGTTTGCTAGCCGACATGTCCAAGGTGATGTAGAGAATGTGTGTGACAACTTTTTCTCAAGCATCCATTGATTCTCAACACATGAGAGTGTATGGATGGAGGTTGAAGATGATGCTATTGGTGGAAGTTATGAGCTAGAGAAAGAAGAAGAAGAAGAGGCTTTTCCTTTTCCATTGTGTTCAAATGAATTGTGAGAGCCATATAATAAACTCAAGAGTTAACCCAAGGGTTAGTGGCTGTCCACTCTCTCTCCACCTCTCATTTCAACATAATAAACAATCACTAATGTGATATTTGCACAGGAAATAAGAACATGAGTCACCAATGAAGCTCATATCTCATTTAATGCACAAAATCATCACTCTCACTCATAATTTCCACCATCTAAACATTAACCCAAATGTTTAGTCCAACAAAAAGATATAGCAACATCTAAAGTAAACTCGTGACGGATCACAAGGATACCCCTCACCTGTATATACATACCTGCATCCGCATTCCGACTGAATGCGAATGCAATGAGACTAAAGTAATCTAACAACTTTAATACTAGGATCCGGCTTAAACCAAAGTCCACTAGTATGATCCGTCCGATCATGATACGTGCACTAGTGCACGTATATAATCGAACCCTGCCATAAAACCATACGGCCTCTACAACGTTTCACCCGACCTTGGGAAACTATCTGTGGGGGACTCTAAAGACTCGTCAATACACTGGCAGTGGTACTAGTGTACGTAACGGCTACCCTTATATTGACCAAAAGGGAGACCGATGAGCGAACTCTTCCTGAAACCCAACTGAGCCTGTCAGTGACAATATCTGTACAGTCTGGTCCGTTTGTCTATGAGTATCGCATGTCGGGCTTAGGGGGCTGGTAAACGTCAGATCCCCAAAAGCGGTACAAGTCGTGTCGGAGTATATCCCAGAACACCCTGAGATACTACCGGAATACCTACCAGTAAATCTCACTTGCCTTGGCCAAGGACTTCGTGTAATGGCTCTCCTAAACACAGCGCGAACTCACCCCCAATACCGGGAGAGAAGAATCCCCTGCCAATCCGCTCACTGCCTCCATGTGGCTCGGGACTGCACCCAACTAAAACCTATTTGCACGACTCCTTTGAGCCGTGGTTGGGTAGTAATCAAAGCACAGTGGGAACTCACACGAGACAAGTGACGATCTCAGGTTGATAGACTAACCTATACACATGTCACCAGGGAACTGCTATCTGACGCTAGGTATAAAACCAACTAGCATGTTCCCGCCGAGTCCGTCCGGTGTACTCATAACCTAATTAGCACCTGTATTCGTCTTAGGTGAACCAACTGACACCAATGGCTTGTGAGACCAGCCACCGCCCCTCGTCAGGGTCTCGATCGTTTACTCTAGAGTATCGATGCCCTGTCTCGAAACTCCATCGACTAGGGACGTTTTAAGGATGTGCTTAAAGACTCTAGCTCCCACGTATATGATCTCTATCATACTGCTGGCCGTCAAGAAAGAATCCTATGTGCTCTATCAACATGTAATAGTGAACTGTAATGTCACCTTAAGCATGTACACGATGATAAAGACAAACCAGATAGCATACTATCATCTTGAGTAAGACTGTCCTACCGGTATAGGTCCTCCCTCAATCATTGCAATCACATGCCTGCGATCCAATAATTGACTTTGAGGGCACTATATCCAACAATCCCCTACTTGCACTCAAGGCTAATTATTGCGATGTCGCATACTCACAGCCCGTATGATACCGAACACCCAACTCCTCTACTGATCAATCTCACAAAGCTTGTTTGTGAAACCATTGTGTTCGAGAAATAGCCTCAGTGAGTGGATCCGCCATGATGTTTCTTTCTATGTCTCTCTTTATCTCAAGTTCGCGGAGAAAGCCATCTCCCGAATTGAGAAATACCTATCTTAGAATATGTCTGGATATCTGATGGGACCTAGTTCACAAATGAACTCCAAATCCAGCAAACTTCTTAGACAGTATCGTCAACTGAACTTAATCAGTATCCTGCGTCATGCCTCCCTCGGTATCCGCTTGGATCACCTGTCCAAACTACTTCCCCTCGTCAGAGGGAAAACTATAACTCTGACAGTCATCTAGGCTATCTTGGAAGCCTGGAATGATAACTGTCTCCCGAAGGAGGCTGTCGTTATCAAATCCCTAGAACCTTCACTTATGTTCTAAAACTGCTTCCGAATGTTTCTCTAGGATTGGATTAATATCAACGTATTGTAGCTAGTGCAAAACAACATCTGGTGTGGTACTTGACATCTCATAATTGACTCAATTGCCTAAGCAAGTGATATGCTAATCATGCACATCCCTCTCCCCTTTAGTCTGTAAGACACCTTTAGAGTGGGTGACTCCATCACCTGGAGGTACACTACCATGCCAGGAGTCGTCCATTCTAAATACCTTTAGAATACTGTCTAAATATCCAGATTGGGAAACTACCCAAATTTAGATCTAAAACCATAGATCAAGTAACCAGAATGTCTGATATAATATCTAAGCCGCATGTGGAGAAACCATTGTATGACAACCAAAGTATAACCGATCGTAGTATAGGAATTTTACTTCCTACATTGTGTATGTCATCCCAATACCAGGACATCACACCCTACCACTTTCTTAACAAATCCATCCGCTATTCTGATGAAGTCAAAGCCTATGACTGTCACATAAAAAATTAGATGATCTAACCCCGCTATATCTGCTTTAGTCTATAAATAGATATAAGCAACTTGTCCACTACACTTCCGCTGCTCCCACTGACTACGATAACCCTCTGGCAGAGTCATATATACGTGCACTTCTAAAGCTTGTTCAGAACGACGCTATACTCGTCCTCCTGCTGGGTTTCATAGTCCAAAACAGCAGCAATGGAAAGTCTGGGTAAACAAGAACCTATTTGTCACCGTCCTTGAGGCTACCGGAGTACCTCTCGGGTGCCTGAGGTTACCCACCATATCTGCGAAATTGCTAATGGAATGTCAACCTAATTGAATCTTCATATCCTATTAAATTTTCAGTAATCGTTTACGGTTCTGGAATCACTTCCAGTTCTACCATACTCCCACTACTATTTTCTGGAAAAAACCCATTTTACTAAAACAGTGACGTGTTAATAACAATATCATTATTGATCTTCCAGATGGTAGAAAGCTAACCCTCGTCATAGCCTTGATTAACCCACAAACAGCCATTACAGAAACCTGCCTTGAGTTATCCAGAGTCTGGTTTTAAGAATAAGCCGGACAACTCCATATACTTTAACATCGTTAAGATATGAGCCATTTTATATACAATATAGAAACAGAGGCACTGATTTAATTGGAACCAGATTCAAATCATGCAGCTGTCTTTAGTGCATGTCAACTAAATGGAGAGAGGTTGATCAGCATTACTCAACTTAAGAATGCATCCAAACATGAGTAATCTGAAACAGAAACAAATTTCTTAAAACCATTACTATCGACTGAATACCAAACACAAGTATCTATATCTTCGATCACTTTGAAGAATCCCGATACTTGCAACACCTGGTTCTCTACTTTATTCTTATACCTATAACTTCTCAAAACTTAGACCCTGTGTTTCTGTTAGTTCATGATGCATGCTCCCCCAACTCTTGTGAGGCAGCGGAAGTGATAAACGAAAATTTTCTTTGCATACAATACGCACTTTAGCCAAGATATAGTCTAAACCACAACTAGTGAGCCCTAACTAGAGATGTTATCTACTATGTTAGAGGTTATACCTTGATGATCCGGTCCTTCGGGTCTTCTTTGATGAACTCCTTGGCTCCTTGGACGTTGCCGATGTGCACGATCTCCGGCCACCCCAAGACCTAGATGATCCATGCGAGAGTTGTCGTACAAGATATAAACTCTCCACAAGAGTTTAACCTAGAGACCAAGTTTGCTAGAAAAGATCACTAGGATTATGTAGAGATTAATGTATTGGATTAACTTAAGGTCCTAAGATTTGGATTCACATCACATGTGGGGGTTAAAGCTAGGAAGAAGAAGGAGGAGAGAAGAAGGAGAGAGAAACTGTTTGTGATAATGAGAGAGTTCAAGCATGACAAAATGATATATTGTAAATGAAATAATTGAAGCATATAATATTAAATTTGCACCATACTTCAATAGTAATTCCAAAACAATATAAAATTAAACAACCCATTCTTGCAACCATGCTTAGACTTTCTTATTTCCACCTCATTTATTTATTTTCATAAAATAAATAATGTCATTATGAGATGGCACCTTCTAGAAGGTATTCTTGTAACAATTACAAGAATACCCCTCCTCCGTATACCGTATACCCGCATCCGAATTCCGAAAAATACGAATACCATTAATCCAATAATATAATACCGGTATCCGGCTTAAACCAAAGCCTACCGGTATTATCCTTCCTATTATTATTCCTGTAACAATTACACGAACATAATGGAAACCCTGTCGTAACATCTTACGGCTGCCGTAACAACTTACGGCCTCTACATCTTTCACCTGAACAAGGGAACCCTCTGTGTGGGACTCTAAAGACTCGACAATGCGCTGGCAGTGGGTTTAACCACAAGCACGTCTGCGGCACTAGCTGTGCGTAACAGCTACCTAGGTACATGACAAAAAGGTGGCCGACGAGCGAACTCATCACAACCCCAACGAGCCTGCAAGCAACACTTACCATACAGTCCGGTCTCTTCGTCTGATACGTCGTATATGAAGTTTAGGGGTGGTAAATGTCAGACCCCAGTAACTTTATAAGTCATGCTGATTTACGGCCTATAACGGTTTGAGAAACTACTAATAACACTTATCAGTAAATCTCGATAACCCTGGCCAGGGATTTGATGTTATGGCCGATCAAGCATAGCGCGACATCAACTTCCTATACCCGGAGAAACGAAACCCCTTATATCGCTCACTGCCTCCATGCGATTCGGGACTGTACCCAAAATCCACCTGTTTGTACGACTCAGTAGAGCCGTGGTAGGGAGGAAATCAAAGTACAGTGGGAATCACACAAGACAGTATGATGATCTCGGGTCTACAGACTAACCTGTACAAGTGTCGCCAAAGAACTGCTATCGACAATAGGTATATATACCATCTAGGAGTTCTCGGCGAGTCCTGTTCGGTGTACCCATTCTCCAATGAGCACCTGTGTAAAATCTTTGATGTCAAACACCAATGGTTGTGGAATCAACCATCGCCCCCAGGGTCAAGAACGTACACACTAGTCTAATCGGGTAATACCGATGCCCTATCTCGATATACCCTCGACTAGGAACTATTAAAGGATATGCTTGTAGACTGCTCAGGCCCCACTAGTATGATCTCATCATAGTCCTGGTAGTCAAGCATAATCCTAAGGGCTTCATCAACATGCATATAAAGATATGAAATATAACACGACACATCACATGTTAAGATGAAGATAAACCAGATAGCATACTATCATTTCGAGCAAAGATTGTTTCTGTACATATACATGCTTAGCATCCTATACAATACAGGCCTCTAGGGTATACATATCTAACAATCTCCCACCTGCACTATGGCCTATAGTTGATGCAATAAATACCCATTGTCTGTACTAGAACCAGTTGCCGGCGTATCGCATGCCCAACAGCTCGAACAGTTTCTCAAATTGGACTTGAGGGATGGCCTTGGTGAATGGATCTGCTGTGTTGTCTTTCATGTCTACACTCTGTACCTCGATGTCCTGGCGATCCACTATCTCTCTGATGAGGTGATACCGCCTCAAGATAAGTCTGGATTTCTAATGGGACCTCGGTTCCTTTGCTAAAGCCATGGCTCCATTGTTATCGCCATACAGAGGTATTGGATTAGCAATGGATGGAACCACTTGAAGTTCGGAAATGAACTTCCTCATCCAGACTACCTCTTTTGCGGCATCATTAGCAGCAATATACTCAACTTCCATCGTAGAGTCAGCGACGGTATCTTGTTTGGAACTCTTCCAACATACCGCCCCTCCATTTAGGGTAAAATACAAACCCTGAGATGGACTTACTATCATCCTTGTCGCTCTGGAAGCTGGAGTCGGTAAAGCCCTCCATTTGGAGATTTCCGTTACCATACACCAAGAACATTTCTTTAATTCTTCTCAAGTACTTCAGAATGTTCTTCACAGCAGTCCAGTGTTTCTCCCCTGGGTTGGATTGATACATGCTTATTGGACTCAGTGCATAAGCTACATCTGGGCGAGTACACAACATCGCATACATTATAGATCCTACTGCTGAAGCATAGGGAATAATGCTCAGCGAGCCCTTTCCTCATCAGTCTTTGGAGACATCTCTTTGGAGAGAGTGATCCCGTGACAAGCGGGTAAATTACCCCTCTTGGAATCTTCTATACTAAACCTTTTTAGTATGGTGTCAATGTATCTCGATTGGGACAATCGCAATAATTTCTTAGATCTATCTCTATAGATCTTAATCCCCAGAATATACGAGGCATCACCCAGGTCTTTCATGGAGAACCTCTGCGATAAGAATAGTTTGACTTATTGTAGCATAGGAATATTATTTCCTATCAAGGGAATGTCGTCTACGTACAATATGAGCAATATAACAGTACTCTCTACAATCCTTTTATAAATACATGATTCATCCACATTTTTGATAAAACCAAACTCTTTGATTGTATCATCAAAGCAAATGTTCCAACTCCGTGATGCCTGCTTTAATCCATAGATGGATTTAAGCAGCCTGCATGCCTTTCCGCTGCTCCCACTATCAATGAAGACTTCTGGCTGATCCATAAAAATGCATTCTTCTAAATCACCATTTAGAAATGTCGTTTTAACATCCATCTGCCAGATCTCATAATCATAGTGAGCAGCTATAGCAAGCAGGATCCGAATGGATTTGAGCATCGCGACTGGTGAAAAGGTTTTATCATAGTCCAAGCCTAGTCTTTGACGAAATCCTTTTGCTACCAGCCTAGCTTTATAAGTCTCCACCTGACCATCCACACCGATCTTTCTTTTAAAGATCCATTTGCACCCTATGGGTTTTACTCCAGAAGGTGCAACCTCCAAAGTCCATACTTTGTTGGTGTGCATGGATTCCATTTTGGATCTCATGGCATCCAGCCACTTCACTGAGTCACCACTCATGATAGCTTGCTGAAAACTAGTAGGGTCATCATCATCCATGATGCAATCTTCTTTATCACCATCAATTAGAAAATCGTAGTATCTATCAGGTGTGCGAGAAGTCCTACTAGATCTACGGAGTGGCTGAGATTCGTCAGGTTCAATTGAAACCTCAGGTTCAACCAAATCATTGGTAATTGTTTGTTTATCTGGAATTTCTTCCAGTTCTACCGCATTGCCAATAGTATCATTTGTAAAAAATTGATTTTCTAAAAATGTGCCATACTGAGAAACAAACACCCTTTGTTCCTCCTTATGGTAGAAAAGATATCCATATGAGTGTTTTGGATATCCCATAAATCTACACAAAACCGATCGTTTCTCGAGTTTGTCCGGATTTTGCTTTTTTACATAAACCGGACAACCCTATATCCTAACTCTTTTAAGAGATGGTCTCTTCCCATACCATATCTTATATGGAGCGGTAGACATGGTTTTGGTCGGAACCCTGTTCAAAAGATAAATCGCAGTCTCCAATGCGTGCCCCCAGAATGATATTGGTAACTCAGCATCACTCATCATAGATCGTACCATATCTAATAGGGTACGATTCTTCTTTTCCGATACACCGTTGTGCTGTGGTGTGTATGGAGGAGTGAGCTGAGAGAGAATCCCATTCTTTTTTAGGAAATCTAGAAACTCTGAGCTTAGAAACTCACCTCCTCGATCTGATCGAAGTTTCTTGATACTTTAGCCTGTTTGTTTTTCTACTTCAGATTTATACTCCTTGAATTTGTTGAAGGCTTCGGACTTATGTTTCAATAAGAACACGTGCCCGAATCTCGATAAATCATCAGTGAAGGTTATGAAGTACGAAAAACCACCTCTTGCATGTGTAGACATCGGTCCATATACATCACTATGTATGAGGCCTAAGAGTTCAGTACCTCTCTCTCCGTGTCCAGTAAACGGAGTTTTGGTCATTTTACCCTTAATACAAGACTGGCAAGACGCATAAGATTTATATCCAAACGGGATCAAATATCCATCTTTATGTAACTAGGTTAGTCTTGTTTCGTTAATATGACCAAGTCTACAATGCCAAATGAAAGGTTCATTTATGTCTAAAACCTTTCTTTTGTTTGCATGTTGTATATGAAAAACTGTATGCTGATTTAGGACGTATATCCCGTTATTTAATGTACCATACCCAATCAACTCTTGATTTAGGTTAACGTTCATAACATTAGATTGCAATACAAAATTATATCCAGCATTGTCCAATAACGATACAGATATAATATTACATAACATCGAAGGTACAAAATAACATGGGTTCAAAACCAATATACAACCCGACGGCAAACCAAGATGATACTCTCCCACTGTAGTAGCATGTACCGAGGAACCATTCCCAACCCGGAGAGTGTGATCACCTTTCTTCAAAAACCTGCTATTTCTCAGCCCTTGCACACAATTGCAGATGTGAGATCCTGACCCAGTATCTAATATCCAGGAAGCAGAGTTAATTGAAAAACAGTTTACTGTTACAAACACACCTGAAGTGCAACCATCACCATGCTTCTTCTTCTTGAGGTCGGCCAGGTATCCAACGCAGTTTCTCTTCCAGTGCCCAATCTGGTGGCAGTGGAAACATTCCCCTCGTCCTGTCACAGCAGCCCCTTTCTTGTCCCTTCCCGGTGCCTTTTTCACTCCGCCTCTCTGCTTGATGGGATTCTTCTTCTTCTTTCCCTTGGCCTTGGCTTTCGGGACGGAGGAAGAAGATGGCCCAGCAATAAGAGCGGGAGTTTTCGCTACCTTTAGTGTGCTCTCTGTACTCCTCAACATATTGAGGAGTTCAGGTAAAGACTTCTCCATGTTGTGCATGTTGAAGTTTATAATGAATTGAGCAAAGGCAGGGTGAAGGGACTGTAGAACAATATCAACATACTGCTCGTTCTCTATGGTCCAACCCAGGTCCGCAAGTTCTTCGATAAGTCCAATTATCTTCAATACATGGTCACCTACAGACGTGCCAGCAGCCATCCGCATCTAAAACAACTTTCGAGATGCCTCGTATCAGAGAGTACGAGATTTCTCTCCATACAACTCCTTTGTATGGAGAAAAATGGATTGAACATCCATCTTCTCATGCTGCTTCTGATATTCATTGTTCATAGAAGCAAGCGCGAGGCACTTGGCTGTTGCGCAGTCTATATCCCATGTCTTGCGGATTTCTTTATCCGCAATCGAAGAATTAGGGCCTGGGCTAGGAGGGGCTGGAGTAGTCAGGACGTATCCGACCTTATCATAGGTCAGGGCAATATTCACGTTCCTTAGCCAATCTTTGTAATTCGGTCACGTGAGTTTATTTTTGTCTAATAAAAGCTTAAGTCCCGTCATAGGTATCTGCCATTAGGAGAGAGAAAAGAAGTCACTCAGCGATTGCTCTTGCATAATTAGATTGGTTATTAATCTTATCTATTTTAAGCCTCCCACCGTTTTTATCAAATTTTCATTCAAACCCTTTAAAAAAGAAAACTAGCCAGGATTAATTGCAATCTACAAGTTCGCTAACCGGTCGGCCAGGCCAGTGTCAGTACTCTGAGGGAGGTTCCCCGTGCTTTCGCACGGACCTAATTAAAATAAACCTCATTTTCCTAGAGGCGTAACCCCGTTGACACCTTTCTAGACACCTACTGGATTAGCTAATTGTAAAGTGCAAAAACTCTCCCGGGAGTAACTTTTACTCACAGTGGGATCGGGATCGGGATCCAACTATCAAATAGAAGGTATGCAATCTCATTGCAAATTTCAACTCTTGAAATTCCCAATATGATTTTTACCCCTAGTATCTTATGACCTTAACTATGGTCAACAAATCATAAGCACTAGTCAAGTTCTACCCACCATTTCATGATGGATTTAGATCCATTCGCATGACCCTTAACTATGGTCAACAAAGTCATACGAATGTCCTAATCGATCGCATCAAATGCTTTGTAGGAAGACATCACTTAGCTACCGTTCACCACGCCTTAACTATAGTCAACAAACGTGGCACGAATACTAAGTACTCTGCTTCCTAAAATGGCGGAGGGCAACGGATGGTTTTTATGAAAACCCTTAATGTTTTGAACTTGATATCGTTGTAGAATCGAGTGAGAAGGAGTGGTTAAGCTCCAGTTTTAAAAAGTCGAATGGTTTTATAACATCTTTCTAATTTTGCTAAAGAGATCACTCCCGGTGAAGGGATCTCGGCTCTTTCCTTATCGAATAAGGTGCAGGATATTCAAGAATACCACGATGCAAAGCAAAAGTTAGATCAACTATTAAATCAAATCGAGTACTTTGTAACATTTGCTAGTTTAGCTAAAGGGGTCACTCCCGGTGAAGGGATCTCAGCCCTTTCCTCATCGAATGAGGTGCGGGATATTCAAGAATACTACGATGCAAAGCAAAAGCTAGAGTTACCCATTTTATTAAAAAAATTGATTCTACAACATCTTTAGGTTTCTTTTTCTTAACATTAATCACATTAATGCTGTCCCATCATTTACATTTCCTAAACATCACAGAAAAGAAACGAAAATAGAACGTACACATATGTCATCCGCATTTGCCACTGCGCCCCGTCATGCACCGTTAGGTTACTTAACTAACGGCAGAGCGGGGGCTGGACTAGCGCGGGTGCAAAACATAAGTAACGTTTATTATATATCTCATATATAAATATACCCATTACAGATCACAGATGAATACATTGGATATACTAGGAATTCCGAATTTTATTCAAGCCTTAATGAAAAAACGGGTTCCATGGTGGTGATGAATAGCCAAACCCCACCCTAGACCCCTACGGGTGCGGCAAACTACCCGCCAAATTCCGGAAGTGAAGCAACCTCCCTCAACAAAGTGAGTAGGTCACTTGGCACTTCAAAAACCCGGTAGTTTGTGTACCCCACGTTGGGTCTATCGTAGGAGCAAAAACAGTAAAAAGAAATTATACAACGGTGGTTACAACCTCACCCCGGATGTGCCCCGCAAAATAATATTACATTACTTTTCACAAATTACATTGAATGAAAGAAAAGTAAAAACTCTCTTCTCACACCCCCGGCCATTCATCACGACGATCCAACATATTCATATACACATACCATCACAGAAGTGTGCAACCCCGACTAATCAACTTATAGTAATTAGTCGGCATTTCAAACACACATATAAAAAAGAACGGATAAACGATATTAAAATTTCGAATTCGAAACACTCCATATTTCCCTAACACTTAGTTTACACCACATGTGATTTTGAAATAATCAAACAATACCATAAATCCCCAAACCCAGTGCACAGATAACCCAAAAAAATCCAAGCCCAAACCTCATAGGAAATACGGCGACGCCGGAAAAATTGGTCTCGTCGCCGGCCAAATGCAGGTGGTTGGGGCTCGTTTTTCTAGGGTTTTCTAGTTATCATATAACAAGTATTCTGCACATGTTTAAAAAATTTTGAGAACAATTTTGAAAAATTTCCAGAGAGTAGAGTGTAAAAATACGGTTTTTGGAGTTGTTTCGTATTCGAAGGTTTAAACGTCGTCAAATCATCTTGTTGTGGTTTGGTTAGGCTCTGATACCATGTTAGTTCATGATGCATGCTCCCACAACTCTTGTGAGGCAGCGGAAGTGATAAACGAAAATTCCCTTTACATACAACACGCACTTTAGCCAAGATATAGTCTAAACCGCAACTAGTGATCCCTAATTAGAGATGCTATCTACTATGTTAGGGGTTATACTTTGATGATCCGGTCCTTCGGGTCTTCTTTGATGAACTCCTTGGCTCCTTGGACATTGCCGATGTGCACGATCTCCGGCCACACCAAGACCTAGATGATCCACGCGAGAGTTGTCGTACAAGCTAGAAACTCTTCACAAGAGTTTAACCTAGAGACCAAGTTTGCTAGAAGAGGTCACTAGGATTATGTAGAAATTAGTGTATTGGATTAACTTAAAGTCCTAAGATTTGGATTCACATCACATGTGAGGGTTAAATCTAGGAAGAATAAGGAGGAGAAAAGAAGGAGAGAGAAAGTATTTGTGATAATGAGAGAGTCCAAGCATGAAAAAATAATATATTGTAAATGAAATAATTGAAGCATATAATATAAAATTAGCACCATTCTTCAATAGTAATTCCAAAACAATATAAAATTAAACAACTCATTCTTGCAACCATGCTTGGACTTTCTTATTTCCACCTCGTTTATTTATTTTCATAAAATAAATAATGTCATTATGAGGTGGCACCTTCTAGAAGGCATTCTTGTAAAAATTACAAGAATACCCCTCCTCCGTATACCGTATACCGTATACCCGCATTCGAATTCTGAAAAATACGAATACCATTAATCCAATAATATAATACCGGTATCCGACTTAAACCAAAGCCTACCAGTATTATCCTTCCGATTATTATTCCTGTAACAATTACACGAAGATAATCGAAACCCAGTCGTAACACCTTACGGCTGCCGTAACAACTTACGGCCTCTACATCTTTCACCTGAACAAGGGAACCCTCTGTGTGAGACTCTAAAGACTCGACAGTACGCTAGCAGTGGGTTTAACTACAAGCACGTCAGTGGCACTAGCTGTGCGTAACGGCTACCCAGGTACATGACGAAAAGGTGGCCGACGAGCGAACTCATCACAACCCCAACGAGCCTGCAAGCAACACTTACCGTACAGTCCGGTCTCTTCGTCTGATACGTCGCATATGAAGTCTAGGGGTGGTAAATGTCAGACCCCAGTAAATTTATAAGTCATGCTGATTTACGGCTCATAACGGTTCGAGAAACTACTGATAACACTTATCAGTAAATCTCGAGAACCCTGGCCAGGGATTTGATGTTATGGCCGATCAAGCATAGCGCGACATCAAATCCCTATACCGGGAGAAACGAAACCCCTCCCATCTCTCACTGCCTCCATGCGATTCAGGACTGTACCCAAAATCCACCTGTTTGCACGACTCAGTAGAGCCGTGGTAGGGAGGAAATCAAAGTACAGTGGGAATCAAAAAAGACACTATGACGATCTCGGGTCTACATACTAACCTGTACAAGTGTCGCCAAAGAACTGCTATCTAGCAATAGGTATATATACCATATAGGAGTTCTCGGCGAGTCCTGTTCGGTGTACCCATTCTCCAATGAGCACCTATGTACAATCTTTGATGTCAAACACCAATAGTTGTGGAATCAACCATCGCCCCCAGGGTCAAGAACATTCACACTAGTCTAATCTGGTAATACCGATGCCCTGTCTCGATATACCCTCGACTAGGAACTATTAAAGGATATGCTTATAGACTGCCCAGGCCCTACTAGTATGATCTCATCATAATCCTGGTAGTCAAGCATAATCCTAAGGTCTTCATCAACATGCGTATAAAGATATGAAATATAACACAACACATCACATGTTAAGATGAAGATAAACCTGATAGCATACTATCATTTCGAACAAAGATTGTTTCTATACATATACATGCCTAGCATCCTATACAATACAGGCCTCTAGGGCATACATATCAAACAGTTTCTACGAAACACTTTTGTAAAACTTGAGAAGTCACAAATAAACAGAATATAGTACGAGGACCAACCCCTCTGTCCTAATGGACACTGGAAAACATACAATACTCAGTATAAGTCCCCTGAGTTAAATAACTCAAACCTTTTGCGTCGTAGGTTGAAAACTGTACTTACGGTCAAGAAGAATTACACCGCTGTTTAATGCTCCTTACCTAACCATCAACTGATATAGGTAAATGCCATGGACATAATTTCAAAAAGTTATATCTCACTTTATAAAAATAAACGTACAGATATATCAGTTTGAAATTGGTGCATAACAACGGATATTCAAAATTAAATTTTTGCCATCAGGCAAAAACCCAGGCGGTTTCCTCAAATATCACCAATTACAATGAATCCCGATATAATGAGGATGATCACCTAATTCCGAATAACTTACTCCCACTCATCATCTGAAAAGCCATATAGATGTGAGAAGCAACCTGGTAAATACATACCCTGGAGTAAGGACTAAAATGGGAAATCAGTTTTCTATTAAAAATGCACAGTGAAACTAAAACATGAAAATATTTCGAAGGGGTATCCAGGTATTCCTAGTAATGCCTCTTCCATTATTCGATTCATAACTATAACCGTATATCTCCTTGCCATCTCTCCAAATTCTTTTATTTGTCTTTACTCATTACCTTCTGTACACCCCTTTAAGCTAAGTGGTTTTCTTCTTTTCCTACCTTTCAGCACCAGTCTATGGTTTGGAAGAAGACTAACCAATAAGCGTAATAGGTGTACTATCCTAATCCTAGGAGCACTCGCAACTTGAGAGAAGGTAAAGATAAAAGACAACTGAATAAATCTCATTCTATTTCTCCTGAACTGGAGAAAAGCAAAGTTGAAGTAGAAGTAGCGATGAAATTCGCGGTTTGTTCGTGAATGATAGCAGTCACAATTTACTTTGCCCTCTTTCTAATCCCTTTATTTGTCTTTACTTGATACCTTTTGTACACCAAACTTAGGCTAATTGGTTTTCTTCATTCCCCACCTTTCGGCACCTGCCTATGGTTTGGAAGAAGACTATCCAATAACCGTAATAGGTGTACCCTCTCCTAATCCTAAGAGCCCTCACAACCTGAGAGAAGGTAAAAGGAAAAGACAATAGTCTTATTCATTCTCTCCAGAACCAGAATCCATCCTCGAATCTGGAACAAGTTCTTTCGAGTTCGTATATAACCATACGATGGATTTATCCAATGGAAGTGGATGTTCATAGTGATACGGGGTATTCTGGAGAAATGCAAAGGGTAAAAGAAGGAGTGGCAATGATGTATGCAACTCAGACAATCCAAAAGCCAGTGTTTTAAGAAGATTCGGTTAACTTGTTCACTGAGTCATAGTCTAGGATCGGGCTATGGTTGCTGCCAAAGAGAGAGAGAAAAGAAACACTCTGCGTGTACTCTAACCTAGATCAGAATGGTTATCAATTTATCTAATCATGATGGCTCCCACTGTATCCTCAAATTCTCCTCCAAACCTGAAAGAAGAATTAGTCGGGATCACCCGAAGAGTAAACCAACTCATCAGTGGGAATCGGGATCCAACTATCATTGCATGATAACTTGATGGAATCCACTCAAGTCACCACACTCCAAAAGGTATGCGCATGCCTGAAAAGTTTTAGTTTCTTTAGAAACTCCCGATGTGGACTTTTTCCCCTAGGACCCAAGTGACCTTGACTGAGCCAAAATATCAAAGGATCCTAGCCAAGGTCAACCCGTCATTATATTGACTACATTAGACCCACCCACACGAGTCCTTAACTGAGCCAAAATGACCGTACGACTGTCCTAACTAATCACATATCCATGAGACAGAAAAACATTACAGAGCTGCTGCACACTATGCCTCGGCTGAGCACGACATACGTAGCGTGAATACTAAGCAATACTAATCTGAAATGACGGAGGGCTACGGCTGGTTTTTGGCGAAAAACCTTTAACGTAATAAACTTGATATCGTTGAAGGAACCGTATGGCTTTTTATAAATATATATAGTAACGAAAACCTTTGCTGAAGAGGTCACTTCCGGTGAAGGGATCTCGGCTCTTTCCTCGTAGAATGAGGTGTAGGATATTCCAACTGAATACCGCGATGCAAAGCAACAAATAATCTAGTATAGTGATGTTATTACCCTGACGCAAACCTCTGTCCAAGGGGTCACTCCCGATGAAGGGATCTCGGCCCATGCCTCATCGAATGAGGTGCAGGATATTCTAACTGAATACCACTGTGCAAAACAAAAGAGAACGTCCTTGTAATAACAGCTTTTTGAAAATTGTTCCAACAACATCGAATAGGTCTATTTTCCTTCAATTGATCCGAATCAATGCAGCCCCATCAATTAATCACACCAATAAAGAACGAAAATATGATGTACGTATATGCTATTCGCATTCGCCACTGGGTCCCGTCATCACCCGTTAGGTTACATAACTAACGACAGAGCGGGGATAGACTAGTGCGGGTTTAAAACATATACAACATCTACTAGTATATATATCAATATATAATAATCGCTCCAGGCTTGATAAATGCAACATCACAGATAAGTAATAAGTATCACAGAACAATACAGATAATCTGGGAGCCCCGGGTTCCTTTGAGCCGCAAATGAAACCCGACGATCCCCTGGTCGTGTGGATAGCCTGTGCAATAAAAACCTAGACCCCTATGGGCGCGGCAAGTTACCCGCCAAAACCAGAAGCGAGGCAGCCTCCTTCAGCAAAGTGAATGGACCACCCAGCATTTCACGGAATCCGGTAACTTGAGCACCCCACCTTGGGTCAACCTATACCCTCTACGAGTGCGGCGAATAGCCCACCAATTCTAGAGTGAATCCCCCTCTGTCTCAAAACCATGAGATGCGGGCCCGTTGCCTCTAGAACCCGGCTATTCGTGTACTCCACCGCGGGGTAATCCTAGTACAGAAAAGAAAATATGTACAATGGGTACATCGACTTCAACCCGGTCGTGCCGCAAAAGAATAACATACAAACAGGCAGTGACGGCAGTCCACATGCCGGACGCTCGCCCCGCAATATCAAATGTACAAATAAAACAAAACTGTACTAATATTGCACCAAGCTATCCACCATGACAAATCCGCAGCATTACAGCACAACACAAAACATCAACATGAATGTCACGTTCGCAAACCCATCTAAAAGAGCTATAGCAATTAGACATGATTTACCGCTCGAATGACATTCACAGTCACAGATAGTAATGTAAGTACTGTGAACTAACGTATTTAAAATTTCAATCGACAAAATTTCCCGAAGTGGGCCCCAAGTGCAAATCCAGCACTCAAATAAATCTGGGCCTAAACAAAATATTCCAGAAACCACAATTCCATATGAAAGACACCTAGAAGAAAAATAGTACACTGTTGCCACAAATCGGCGGCGGAACCGCGGCCAACACATAGGTTGTGCGGCGGTTCCGCGGCAATCTGATGGGTTCAGTGACCCAAATTTCTTCTGTAGTCTTAAAAAATCCTGCACGATTTTCTGACATACCCAAAATAATTTTTAGACCACAAAAAAATTTCGACGGATACTGCAAAAATGGAATCGCGGTTTTGGAAATTTCATTCGATCGATGTTTTAAACATGTTAGAACAAGCTAGTAAAGGGTTAATGGCGTGGCTCTGATACCATGTTGGGTTACGGCAGGGCCCCGGCCGTCAATCCGAGGCCAAATGCGGAAAAAAAAACTTTTCAAACTTGGCGCTACCGCAACCATTCACCCGGATCGAACCATTAACGCTAAACTAGCTAACTATAATGATGATAGAAAGGCTATACCGATCGATCCGTGGCCTTCGGTCTTTAGCCACCATCTCTTGCTCCTCGCGGCATCTCCGATCTCGCTCGATCTCCGGTCTCCTCGTCGAAAAGGGCACCGCATCAAGAAGTCTTTTTACGGGCTCCCACTTCAAACCGAAGCAACTCGGACATGAATTTTGCTAGCCGACATGTCCAAGGTGATGTAGAGAATGTGTGTGACAACTTTGTCTCAAGCATCCATTGATTCTTAACACATGAGAGTGTATGGATGGAGGTTGAAGATGATGTTATTGGTGGAAGTTATGAGCTAGAGAAAGAAGAAGAAGAAGAAGAAGAAGAGGATTTTCCTTTCCTATTGTGTTGGAATGAATTGTGAGGGACATAGAATAAACTCAAGAGTTAACCCAAGGGTTAGTGGCTGTCCACTCTCTCTCCACCTCTCATTTCAACACAATAAACAATCACTAATGTGACATTTGCACAAGAAATAAGACCATGAGTTACCAATGAATCACATGTCTCATTTAATGCACAAAATCATCACTCCCACTCACAATTTCCACCATCTAAACATTAATCCAAATGTTTAGTCTAACAAAAAGATATGGCAACATCTAAAGTAAACTCATGATGGATCACAAGGATACCCCTCACCTGTATATACATACCTGCATCCACATTCCGACTGAATGTGAATGCAATGAGACTAAAGTAATCTAACAAATCTAATACTAGGATCCGTCTTAAACCAAAGCCCACTAGTATGACCCGTCCGATCATGATACGTGCACTAGTGCACGTATATGATCGAACCCTGCCATAAAACCATACGGCCTTTACAACGTTTCACCCGAACTTGGGAAACTATCTGTGGGGGACTCTAAAGACTCGTCAATACGCTGGCAGTGGGTTTAACCACAAGCACGTCAGTGGTACTAGCTGTACGTAACGGCTACCCTTGTATTGACCAAAGGGAGACCGATGAGCGAACTCATCCCGAAACCTTACTAAGCCTGTCAGTGACAATATCCGTACAGTCCGGTCCATTCTTCTATGAGTATCGCATGTCGGGCCTAAGGGGCTGGTAAACGTCAGACCCCCAAAAGCGGTACAAATCGTATCGAAGTATAGCCCAGAACACCATGAGATACTACCGGAATACCTACAAGTAAATCTCACTGGCCATTGGCCAAGGACTTCGTGTAATGGCTCTCCTAAACATAGCGCGAACTCACCCCCAATATCGGGAGAGACGAATCCCCTGCCGATCTGCTCACTGCCTCCATGTGACTCGGGACTGTACCCAACTAAAACCTGTTTGCAAGACTCCTTTGAGCCGTGGTTGGGTAATAATCAAAACACAGTGGGAACTCACACAAGACAAGCGACGATCTCAGGTCGATAGACTTACCTGTACACATGTCACCAGGGAACTGCTATCTGACACTAGGTATAAAACCAACTAGCATGTTCCCACCGAGTCCGTCCGGTGTACTCATAACCCAATGAGCACCTGTATGCGTCTTAGGTGAACCAACTGACACCAATGGCTTATGAGACCAGCCACCGTCCCTCGTCAGGGTCTCGGTCATATACACTAGTCTACTCTGGAGTATCGATGCCCTGTCTCGAAACTCCCTTGACTAGGGACCTTTTAATGATGTGCTTAAAGACCCCAGCTCCTACGTATATGATCGCCATCATACTGCTGGCCGTCAAACAAGAATCCTATGGGCTCTATCAACGTGTAATAGTGAACTGTAATATCACCTTAAGCATGTACACGATGATAAAGACAAACCAGAAAGCATACTATCATCTTGAGTAAGACTGTCCTACCAGTATAGCTCCTCTCTCAATCATTGCAATCACGTGCCTGCGATCCAATAATGGACTTTGAGGGCACTATATCCAACAACAATTATATATATAATTACATATTTTCACAATTAAAAATATATTTATTCCAGTCTATGTGGAAATATCTATTAACGAGGTTTTATGAAAAACATGCATTAACGCGAAATTAACCTAAACGAATTTTCAAGGCGTTACATAATTGCACTATTCTCTAACACTTAGAGACATATCACCCAATCTCAGTTCTCTACCTTTCTGTAGTCCATGTAACAAATTACATATGTAGGATCCTGATCCGGTATCTCATACCTAGGACGTAGAGGATACTGAGAAACAGTTCTCAGTAGTAAACACACCCGAAGAATATGCATCAACATGCTCATTCCTCGATTGGGTGGTATGGAAATCCGGATATTTCCCTATTTCCTGCTCGGACTTATAACAATTATAAGATAGAGCGAAACCATCATTCCCCAGCTCCATCATTCCCCAGCTCAGTATAATAAGCAGGATCGGTCAATACATCCATATTATTATTTTGATTAAGGAGTGTTACGGTCGCTAGCAGGAGAGAGAGAAGAAAACACTCTGCCTTAGTGCAAGTGGGAGATTGTTGGATATATGTATACCCTAGAGGCCATTATATGATAGTGGATGTTTTCATACATGTGTGTGTGTGTATATATATATATATATTCAGTGTACATTCTTACTCGACATGATAGTATGCTATCTAGTTCTTCTTTATCTGACATGTTGATTTGATCATGCTTTTATTCATTCACACATGTTGATAAAGCCCTGAGGATATAGGCTTGACTACTGTGATTATGATAGAGATCATACTAGTGGGACATCTATAGTTTATAAGCATATCCTGGAATGTCCCTAGTCGTAGGTGTATCAAGACGGGGCATCGATATACCAGAGTAGACTAGCGTATATGATACTAGAACCATATGATGGGCGATGCATGTTTCCACATCCATCGATGTTTGACATCGAGATCGTATACGGGTGCTCAGTGGTGACTGGGTACACTGGACGGACTCACCGAGAACTCCTATATGGAATTATATCTATCGTTGGATAGCAGTTCTCAGGTGACACTGGTGCAGGTTAGTCTGTAGACCCGAGATCGTCATAGAGTCTTGTGTGTGTTGGATATATGTATGCCCTAGAGGCCATTATATGATAGTGGATGTATTTGTACATGTATATATATATATATATATTCAGTATACATTCTTGCTCGACATGATAGTATGCTATCTGGTTCTTCTTTATCTGACATGTTGATTTGATCATGCTTTTATTCATTCATACATGCTGATAAAGCCCTGAGGATATCGGCTTGACTGCTCTGATTATGATAGAGATCATACTAGTGGGACATCTGTAGTCTATAAGTATATCCTGGAAAGTCCCTAGTCGTAGGTATATCGAGACGGGGCATTGATATACCGGAGTAGACTAGCGTATATGATACTAGACCCATACGATGGGCGATGAATGTTCCCACATTCATCAATGTTTGACATCAAGATCATATACGGGTGCTCAGTGGTGACTGGATACACTGGGCGGACTCACCGAGAACTCCTATATGGAATTATATCTATCGTCGGATAGCAGTTCTCAGGTGACACTGGTACAGGTTAGTCTGTAGACCCGAAATCGTCATAGAGTCTTGTGTGCTCTCCCATTGTACGTTGATTGCCACCCAACCACGGCTCTACTGAGTCGTGCAAACAGGTGGCCATTGGGTACAGTCCCGATACACACGAAGGCAATGAGCGATAGGAGGGGTTTCGTCTCTCCCGGTATTGGGAGTTGATGCTGTGCTGTGCCCGACTGGTTATATCAGTAAGTCCCTGGCCAGGGCTACTGAGATTTGCTGATAAGTGTTATCATTAGTTTCTCGATCTGTTATAGACCATTCACCGGCACGACTTATTGAGTTATTGGGGTCGACGTGACCATCCCTAGGCTCGATATGCAGCATATCTGACGAAGAGACCGGACTGTACGGTAGTGTTGCCGGTTGGCTCGACGGGAGTTGTAGCAGGTTCGCTTGTTTTCTTCTGATCGCTCAATACTCGGGTGGCCGTTACGTTTAGCTGACCGCTTGCGGCTTGGGGGTGCTTGATATGATCATCACCCTCTGCCGGCGTATTGACGAGTCTTAGAGTCCCACACAGGAGTTACCTAGTCCAGGCGAAACGTTGTGGTGCGCGTATGCGATATGCGCATGGACCCGATTAAAATGCGCGTATATGATACCGTACATTAATCGGGCGGCTTGCTTTTGGTAGGGTCATATGTGATATGGCCGGATTGATAAATCAACACTTGATTTATCATTTAACCATTAGTTTTCTCACTTAAAACCTTTTCTTGGATGATGGATGTATGCATGCATGTAAGTTTTTCTTTCTTTCTTTCTTACTAGTTTCATGCACATATGGATGTGCATACATACATACATACATACACCCATCTATCATGGTTGTTTACACATGGAAATGGTGGCAATATAAGACTCACACCATGGATAAATGGATGGATTATTATTTGATTTTGTGTTTAAAACAAAATACTAAAGAAAAGGATAATTCTTGCTAGCTTTTACACTCTTCTTTAAACCTAACCAAGCTCACCTACCACTAACCATGAGTTATCCTTCTCTTTGTGTTTTAAAACTCAAGTTAAATAATGTCTCCATCACTTAACCATGGTTTGAAGTGAGAAGAAATAAAATATATAAAGATATATTTCATTTCTTTTCTATGGTTATCATTTTACTCTTGTTAAAAGAAAGCTACCATCTTCATCCTCCTTCACCATTTGCTCTCTAGTTTTTTCTAGTGAGTAAAACACACAAAAAGAAAGGTTTTTGAAGTGAGAATCTAAACCACAACATCATTCTACACAAGTTTAGCCAACTTGTTTAGAGTGTTCTCTTCGTTTCTCATCTTGATAATCGAAGTTGCGAGCTTGGACGAGGAACTCCGGGTGGATCGTCGTGGACGCGAGAAGACTTCAAGAGGATCTTCTTCCAACACCCAAGAGGCCAAAGAGTCTAGCGAAAGGGAGCTACAAAGGTTGTAGTCTCGAAACCCTAGTTTTTATTGGCTTTAAATTTGAAACCCTAATTTTCTAAGATTGATTCCTTTGTATGCTTGTTTAGCACCATAAAAATTTAAACTTTGAGACATGTGATACTTCAAAACATTACATAGGATGCTAGGCAAACCTTTCATTGGTATCAGAGCCGGCCTAGAACATTAGGCGACGCTTTTACGAAGTAAAAATCCCGATCGGACAAAAATACGACATTTTAAGACCTTCTCTGGACAAATTTTAAAAACTGCTGTTTTTCAGAATTAAAAATATGTAAAAAATTCAGCAGGAAAATACGAGAATTACGGTATAAAAATTATGCAATGAACAGTGAATCTTGCCGCGGAAACGCGGCCTAAGCTTGCTTAGGCCGCGGCTCCGCGGCCGTACTTAGCAATCAATGCATCATATTTATACAGTAATGCTTCATTCTGCTTGTATATTTTTTAGGGCATTTTTAATCTGAATTTAGTACTGTATTTTCTGGAGATGGTTTCGGACGCGTAGATTCGATCGGAATTTTCATTTCGTTGCTTTTCCGGGTAAATTAGAAAGTGTTGAAGTGTTTGAACGAGTATCATTTGCTCACTGTTCACGGGATTTAAATATTTTGGAGGTACGTACAAGTCTTTTTGTGGTGGTCCCTCTAGAAGACAACAAACCTTAACTCGATTATGTGACCGTCTTGAACTGCCCTTTGAACCTTAGGGTTTGGGGCAGTACGGCGTGCCACATATGAGGCGTTGGCTTGACCCTTCTACGGCTGGACCACTACTACTGTGCCACACTCCGGATTTTTTGAACCCTGCTCAAGTGTTGAGCTTTAGTGAATCTTGGGTACTTGATCGTTCGTTCGAAAACTTTAATACTGTCAGTTTATCTGGAATGTGATACAATATGTGGAATTCATATAGTTTGGGCATGGAATATGAAATATGTGATATTTCGCATTTATGATGTTTAAAGAGAATGTGGATTCCAAATATTGTAGTTTTACACTTTCTTTTCTGTGACCGTAAGTGTAGGATGTTCGATATCTCCGGTTTCGTTGCTATATATCAACGATAATTGGGGTATGCATACTTACTTACGTTGATGATATGAGATATTATGTGTTGCTGAGATATGATGTGCAGGATTGTCGCGATTGAATAGCCGGGTTTTTTTTATGTGAGATGAGAGTTTTATATTTTCATTCATGTAAATTCAAATGTAATGTAATATTCTTTTATTTGGGGCACTTCCGGGTTGAGGTTGTGTCTCCAGTGTTGTATATTATATACTTTTCCGCATTAGGATGGACCTAAGGAGGGGAGCACAGGTGACCGGGTTCTGAGGTTCAGTGGGAGGCCATCTCAAGGAGTCGAGACCGGGTCTCCTAAACTCCAGAATTGGTTGGGTCACGTGCCGCTCTCGTAGGGGTCCAGGGTGTGGGCTTGGCTATTCATCGCGACTGTGGAATCCGTATTTTCTATTCTGGCTAAATACTAAATACGGACGTCCTAGTATATCCTATTTTATATCTATGTTTCTGCTTCCTGTGTTCTGTGATATCTGAGACGAATGACATATTATATATATGATATATAGTAGACGTTGCTTATGTTTTACACCCGCGCTTATCCCGTCCCGGTATGCCGTTAGTTAAGTAACCTAACGGTGCATAACGGAACATTGCGGCGAATGCGGATGGCATAAGCGTACGTGTTATTTTCGTTTCTTTTCTGTGATTGGCTTAAGGACTTAAATGATGGGATTACATTAATGTGATTAATGTAAAGAAAATAAACCTAAAAAGATGTTGTAGAATCAGATTTGAAAACTACTCGGCTATTTATGAAAAAACTATATTTCAAAACTGCGGAGTTTAAGCAACTCCTTTTGAAAACCATTTGATTCTACAGCGATATCAAGCTCAAAGCGTTAAAGATTTTCTTAAAAATCATCCGCAACCCTCCGTCATTTTAGGAAGTAGAGTACTTAGTATTCGTGCTACGTTTGTTGACCTTAGCCAAGGCGTAGTATACGGTAGCTAAGTGATGTCTTCCTACAAATGCATATGATACAGATTAATTAGGACGGGCATATGACTTTGTTGACCTTAGCCAAGGGTCATGTGAACGGGTCTAATTAATCAAGAAATGACGGGTTGAGCTAGACTAGTACTCGTGATTTGTTGATCTTAGCCAAGGTCACGAGTACTAGGGGTAAAAACCACATCGGGAATTTCAATAGTTGAAATTTGCAATGAGATTGCATACCTTCCATGTGATGGTTGGACCCCGATCCCACTGTGAGAAATAGTTGCTCCCATGAGAGTTTTACAGTTTACAATTAGCTAACTCATTAGGTGTTTAGAAAGGTGTTAACGGGGCTCCGCCTCTGGGAAAATGAGGTTTACTCTAATTAGGTCCGTGCGAAAGCACGGGGAACCTCCCTCAAGTACCGACACTGGCCTGGCTGAACGGTTAGCAAAGTTGTAGACTGTAATTAATCCTGGCTAGTTTTTCTTTTTAAGGTTTGAAAGAAAAACTCGATAAAAACAGTGGGAAACATCGATTAGACAAGATAATAACCGATCTGATCTATGCAAGAGCTTTCGCTGAGTGTATTCTTTTCTCTCTCTTAATGGCAGATACCCATGACTGGACTCAAGCTTCTACTAGATAAAAACAAACTGAATGGGACCAATTATAAAGACTGGCTGAGGAATCTGAAAATCGCCTTGACTTATGATAAAGTATCATATGTCCTCACGGCTTCAGCCCCGCCCGTCCCAGGTCCAAAATCCTCAGTTGCGGACAAAGAAGTCCGCAAGACATGGGACGCTGATTGTGCCACGGCCAAATGCCTCGCGCTTGCATCGATGGACAATACACATCAAAAGAAGCACGAGAATATGGACATTCAAACCATATTGCTCCATACAAAGGAGTTGTATGGAGAGCAATCCCGCGTATTGCGATACGAAGCATCAAAGAAATTGTTTCAGATGCGAATGGCCCCTGGCACACCAGTAGGAGACCATGTTCTGAAGATGATAGCTCTTATAGAAGAGCTTGAGGACCTTGGATGGACGATGGACAATGAACAATATATAGATATTATTCTGCAATCCCTCCCCTCCACCTTTGCTCAGTTCATAGTGAACTTCAACATGCATGGCATGGAGAAGGAACTCCCTGAACTCCTTAATATGTTAAGGAGTGCAGAGAGCACTATGAAGTCAGCAAAAACTCCCGTTATGACTATTGGACAGTCTTCCTCTTCTTGCCCGAAAGCTAAGGCCAAGGGAAAGAAAAAGAAAAAACCCACTAATCCTAAGGGTGGAGTTAAAAAGGTGAAGGGAAAGGAAAAGTCCAAGGCTGGAGATTCGGGGAAGGGTGAATGTTTTCATTGCCACAAGACAGGACATTGGAAGCGCAACTGCACGGATTACTTAAGTCTCAAGAAGAAGCATGGTGATGCTTCTGCTTCAGGTGCGTTTGTGACAGAAAACTGTTTTTCAATAAACTCTGCTTCCTGGGTATTAGATACCGGTTCGGGTTCTCACATTTGCAATTCTATGCAGGGGCTAAGAAATAGCAAAGTTTTGAAGACAGGTGACCATACTCTCCGCGTTGGAAATGGTTCCAATGTACATACAGTCGCAGTGGGAGAGTATCACTTGGGGTTGCCATCTGGATGTATTTTGGTTTTGAATCCATGTTATTTTGTACCAAGTATGCTATGTAATATAATATCCGTTTCTTTGTTGGACAATGAAGGATATAATTTTGTATTGCAGAACAATGTTATGAACATTCACCTGAATCAAATGTTGGTTGGGTATGGTACGCTTAATAACGGAATATATGTCCTAAATCAACACACAGTTTTCAGTATACAAAACACTAATAAAAGAAAACTTTCAGAATTAAATGAAGCATTTCTTTGGCACTGTAGACTTGGTCATATTAACGAAACAAGACTAAACAAGTTACACAAAGATGGATATTTAAACTCTTTTGAATATAAATCTTATGCGACTTGCCAGTCTTGTATCAAGGGTAAAATGACCAAAACTCCATTTACCGGACACGGAGAAAGAGCTACTCAGCTCCTAGGCCTTATACATAGTGATGTATGTGGGCCAATGTCTACACAGGCTAGAGGCGATTTTTCATACTTCATTACATTCACTGACGATTTCTCAAGATTCGGTCATGTATTTTTATTAAAGCACAAGTCCGAAGATTTTGAGAAATTCATTGAATATAAACAAGAAGTAGAAAAACAAACTGGCTTGAGCATCATGATGCTTCGATCAGATCGACGTGGTGAGTATCTCAGTACAGAATTTGCAAACTTCCTAAAAGAGAATGGGATTCTCTCTCAGCTCACTCCTCCTTACACACCACAGCACAACGGTGTGTCAGAACGACGGAATAGGACCCTATTAGATATGGTCTGATCCATGATGAGTGATGCTGAGTTACCCGTCTCATTTTGGGGGCATGCATTGGAGACTGCAGCGTTTTTACTGAACAGGGTTCCAACCAAAGCCGTGTCTACCAAGCCATATGAGATATGGCATGGGAAGAGACCATCTCTTAAGAGAATTAAGATTTGGGGTTGCCCGGCCTATGTTAAAAAGCAGAATCCGGACAAACTCGAGACACGGTCAGTCATGTGTAACTTTGTGGGATATCCAAAGAATTCTTATGGATATCTATTCTACCACAAAGAGAAACAAAAAGTGTTTGTTTCTCAACATGCCACATTCTTGGAAAAAGAGTTTTTCACAGATAAAGATGATGGCAAGGTGGTGGATCTAGAAGAGGTTCTAGAGACACAAACTACAAATGACGATTTGGTTGAACCGGCTGTTGCAAAAGAAACTGAAGAACCTCGGCCACTCCGTAGGTCTGGTAGGACTTCTCGCCCACCGGAGAGGTACTACGGTTTCCTCATTGATGGTGACAGAGAAGACTGTATCATGGATGATGATGATCCTACCAGTTTTCAGCAAGCTATCAGGAGTAGAGACTCTGTGAAGTGGCTGGATGCCATGAGATCCGAAATGGAGTCTATGTACACCAACAAAGTATGGACTTTGGACGTTGTACCCCCTGGGGTAAAACCTGTGGGGTGCAAGTGGATCTTTAAAAGAAAGATTGGTGTAGATGGGCAGGTAGAGACCTATAAGGCAAGACTTGTGGCGAAAGGCTTTCGTCAAAGACCAGGTTTGGACTATGACGAAACATTTTCGCCCGTAGCCATGCTTAAATCCATTCGGACCCTACTTGCTATTGCTGCTCACTACGACTATGAAATCTGGCAGATGGACATTAAAACAGCATTTCTAAATGAAGATTTAGAAGAATGCGTTTATATGGATCAGCCAGAGGGCTTCATTGACAGTGGGAGCAGTGGGAAAGCATGTAGATTGCTTAAATCCATATATGGGTTAAAGCTGGCATCTCGGAGTTGGAACATCTGTTTCGATGATGTTATCAAAGAATTTGATTTCATCAAAAATCCAGATGAACCTTGTGTTTATAAGATGGCTGTAGGAAGAGCTGTCACATTCCTCGTATTGTACGTAGATGACATTCTTCTGATAGGAAATGATATTCCTATGCTACAGTCGGTCAAATCTTTCTTATCACTAAGGTTCTCCATGAAGGACCTGGGTGATGCCACATACATCCTGGGTATAAGGATCTATAGGGATAGATCCAAAAAGTTATTGGGATTGTCCCAAACCAGGTACATTGACACCATCCTAAAAAGGTTTAGTATGGAAGACTCCAAGCGGGGTGCCTTACCCGCTGGCCATGGGGTCACTCTCTCCAAGGATTCTTGTCCAAAGACCGATGAAGAGAGAGCTCGCATGAGCGTTATACCCTATGCTTCGGCAGTAGGATCTATAATGTATGCGATGTTATGTACACACCCAGATGTAGCTTATGCACTTAGTGTTGTAAGCAGGTATCAATCCAACCCAGGGGAGAACCACTGGACAGCTGTGAAGAACATTCTTAAGTACTTGTGAAGGACTAAAGAATTGTTTTTGGTGTATGGTAATGCAGATCTCCAAATGGAGGCCTTTACCGATTCGAGCTTCCAGAGCGATAAGGACGACAGCAAATCTATCTCTGGGTTTGTATTTACCCTCAACGGAGGGGCGGTAAGTTGGAAGAGTTCCAAACAGGATACCGTTGCAGACTCTACGATGGAAGCTGAGTACATTGCTGCGAATGATGCTGCCAAGGAAGCCGTCTGGATGAAGAAGTTCGTCTCGGAGCTAGGAGTAGTTCCAACCATTATTGATCCAATACCTTTGTATTGTGATAATAATGGGGCTATGGCGTTAGCCAAGGAGCCCAGATCCCATCAGCGGTCCAGACACATCCTGAGGCGCTTTCATTTGATCCGGGAGATTGTAGATCGCAGCGAGATCGAGATTAAGAGAGTAGACACAAAGAATAACGAGGCAGATCCATTCACCAAGGCCCTCCCTCAGCCGCAGCATGAGCGACTTTTTGATATGTTGGGTATGAGATACGCCAGTAACTGGCCTTAGTGCAAGTGGGAGATTGTTGGATATATATATGCCCTAGAGGCCATTATATGATAGTGGATGTATTTGTACATGTATATATATATATATATATATATATATATATATATATATATATTCAGTATACATTCTTGCTCGACATGATAGTATGCTATCTAGTTCTTCTTTATCTGACATGTTGATTTGATCATGCTTTTATTCATTCATACATGCTAAAGCCCTGAGGATATCGGCTTGACTGCTCTGATTATGATAGAGATCATACTAGTGGGACATCTGTAGTCTATAAGCATATCCTGGAAAGTCCCTAGTCGTAGGTATATCGAGATGGGGCATTGATATACCAGAGTAGACTAGCGTATATGATACTAGACCCATACGATGGGCGATGAATGTTCCCACATTCATCGATGTTTGACATCAAGATCATATACGGGTGCTCAGTGGTGACTGGGTACACTGGACGGACTCACCGAGAACTCTTATATGGAATTATATCTATCGTCGGATAGCAGTTCTCAGGTGACACTGGTACAGGTTAGTTTGTAGACCCAAAATCGTCATAGAGTCTTGTGTGCTCTCCCACTGTACTTTGATTGCCACCCTACCACGGCTCTATTGAGTCGTGCAAACCGGTGGCCGTTGGGTACATTCCCGAGACACACGAAGGCAATGAGCGATAGGAGGGGTTTCGTCTCTCCCGGTATTGGGAGTTGATGCTGTGCTATGCCCGACTGGTTATATCAGTAAGTCCCTGGCCAGGGCTGCTAAGATTTGCTGATAAGTGTTATCAGTAGTTTCTCGATCTGTTATAGACCATTCAACGGCACGACTTATTGAGTTATTGGGGTCGACATGACCATCCCTAGGCTCGATATGCAGCATAACTGACGAAGAGACCGGACTGTACGGTAGTGTTGCCGGTTGGCTCGATGGGAGTTGTAGCAGGTTCGCTTGTTTTCTTCTGATCACTCAATACCCGGGTGGCCGTTACATTTAGCCGACCGCTTGCGGTTTGGGGGTGCTTGATATGATCATCACCCTCTGCCGGCGTATTGACGAGTCTTAGAGTCCCACACAGGAGTTACCTTGTCCAGGCGAAACGTTGTGGTGCGCTTATGCGATATGCGCATGGACCCGATTAAAATGCGCGTATATGATACCGTACATTGATCGGGCGGCTTGCTTTTGGTAGGTCATATGTGATATGGCCGGATTGATAAATCAAGTGTTGATTTATCATTTAACCATTAGTTTTCTCACTTAAAACCTTTTCTTGGATGATGGATGTGTGCATGCATGTATGTTTTTCTTTCTTTCGTTCTTACTAGTTTCATGCACATATGGATGTGCATACATACATACATACATACACCCATCTATCATGGTTGTTTACACATGGAAATGGTGGCAATATAAGACTCACACCATGGATAAATGGATGGATTATTATTTGATTTTGTGTTTAAAACAAAATACTAAAGAAAAGGATAATTCTTGTTAGCTTCTACACTCTTCTTTAAACCTAACCAAGCTCACCTACCACTAACCATGAGTTATCCTTCTCTTTGTGTTTTAAAACTCAAGTTAAATAATGTCTCCATCACTTAACCATGGTTTGAAGTGAGAAGAAATAAAATATATAAAGATATATTTCATTTCTTTTCTATGGTTATCATTTTACTCTTGTTAAAAGAAAGCTACGATCTTCATCCTCCTTCACCATTTGCTCTCTAGTTTTTTCTAGTGAGTAAAACACACATAAAGAAAGGTTTTTGAAGTGAGAATATAAACCACAACATCATTCTACACAAGTTTAGCCAACTTGTTTAGAGTGTTCTCTTCGTTTCTCATCTTGATAATCGAAGTTGCAAGCTTGGACGAGGAACTCCGGGTGGATCGTCGTGGACGCGAGAAGACTTCAAGAGGACCTTCTTCCAACACCCAAGAGACCAAAGAGTCTAGCGAAAGGGAGCTACAAAGGTTGTAGTCTCGAAACCCTAGTTTTTATTGGCTTTAAATTCGAAACCCTAATTTTCTAGGATCGATTCCTTTGTATGCTTTTTTAGCACCATAAAAATTTAAACTTTGAGACATGTGATGCTTCAAAACTTTACATAGGGTGCTAGGCAAACCTTTCAGTGTGTTCTCCCACTGTACTTTGATTACCACCTTACCACGGCTCTACTGAGTCGTGCAAACAGGTGGCCGTTGGTTACAGTCCTGAGATACATGAAGGCGATGAGCGATAGGAGGGGTTTCATCTTTTCCGGTATTGGGAGTTGATGTTGTGCTGTGCTCGATTGGCTGTATCAGTAAGTCCCTGGCCAGGGCTGTTGAGATTTACTGATAAGTGTTATCAGTAGTTTCTCGATCTGTTATAGACCATTCATCGGCACGACTTATTGAGTTATTGAGGTCAACGTTACCATCCCTAGACTCGATATGAAGCATATGTGACGAAGAGACCGGACTGTACGGTAGTGTTGCCGGTTGGCTCGACGGGAGTTGTGACAGGTTCGCTTGTTTTCTTCTGATCGCTCAATACCCAGGAGGCCGTTACGTTTAGTTGACCGCTTACGGCTTGTAGGTATTTGATATGATCATTACCTACTGCCGGCGTATTGACGAGCCTTAGAGTCCCACAATGAAGTTTCCTGGCTCAGGCGAAAAGATGTGGTGTGCATATGAGATATGCGCGGGGACCCGATTAAATACGGATATGTGATACCGTACATTAATCGGGCATTTTCTATTGGTCGGGTCGTATGTGATATGACTGATTTGCAAAATCAAGTGTTGATTTAACAAATGACTTTTAGATTAATTCTTTAATTAAACTATTTTTCTATTTTTGTATGCATGCATGTATGCACATGATGATGTGCATGGATACATACATACATACATTGTATCATGGTTGTTGATACATATTTGGTGGCAATGCAAGACTTATATTGTAGTGATTATCTATTTATTTATCATTTTGAATAAAGGAAAGGATAATTCACACAAGGTTAATGTTTATCATCTTTTGACCATGCTTCAACCTCTTTTTAACCTTGAGTTAATTATCCTTTTGCCTTTTAACTCATTTGATAAACATCTAGATAATTCTAACCATGGTTGAAGTGAGAAGGATTAATATAGATTATTCTTTTCTCATTTCAATTATTCACACTCATAACATTTCCTTTTGTGAAAAAGCTTAGCCACCATCTTCTTCTTCCTCTCTTGATAATTTCTTTGAGTGAGGTTGATAAAAAGAAAGAGTTTTGATTATAGAATACAAACCACATAATCATACTACACACATCTAGCCCATTTGTGTAGGGTGTTTGCTCTACTTCATTCACATATCAAGTAAAGCAAGGAGCTTTGGGCAAAGGAGCTTCGGGTGGATCGTCGTGGACCTATAGGATCTCAAGCGAACCTTTTTCCAACCCTCAAGTAGCCAAGGAGTCTAGCGTAGGGAGCTATAAAGGTTGTACTCTCAAAACCCTAGCTTTTACTACTTATGATGATGTCAAAGTAATGAAACCCTAAATTTCTAGTGATGATTCTTTGTATGTTCACTTAGCACCTTTAAAAATTTGATTTTGGCACATGTGATGCTTCCAAACCTTTAATGAGGTGCTAGGTAAACCTAGCAGGAAGGACAAGAGTATGATAGCTTGAATTGAATTCTCCGGGTGTAGGGATGTTCTTTACACACACGTAGGGTTATATGATTGATGTTTGGAAGAAAGATAGGAATGAAGAATAAAGACAATGTTTTATTGAGGGATGATGTGATTTCTGATATCTTTTCATGACTATTATGATAGGGCTCATGACAACTAAAAAGCAAGCATAGTTGGAAACTCTAATTTTCAAAGTCTTTCTTTTACAATTCTTATCTTTAAATGTAACTTTCATGTTCTTCCTTTTATTATTGGATTTTGTGGGTGCAATCCGCTGAAAACCCTCAGGAGACAATACTCCTCCTACTAGGGACACCTAAAGGTTTAAAGGCTTGTTGCACGTGCTCAGTGCAATCGTGTTTCCTACGAAAGTGTGCTAGTTAGTTTTTCTCTTTCTTTATTTTGTCCTTCTCTTTTTAAAAAAACAGTTCGCTCGAGACGACCGAAAATAAGTTTGGAGGAATTTGATCAGTCGAAAATATTGCATTTTTAACACGTCAATTTCCCTACCATTTGCACTCATCTACAGGTGTTCGATATTAATATAGCACATATTAGCAAAACAACCGTAAAATACCAAATTACATGTGTTATACTTTAAAACCGACATTTTGAAGGAAATTGAGTGTTTATCATCGCATCGTATCACCTTTGTATAGCGCAACACTTGTTTCGAGAATCTGTGCAGGAAATTGCAGGAAAAGAGCCGAAACAGTTAAAAGTGTTGACATAAATACGCCATGTCCAAGACTTGTGATCTGGCAGTGAAAGAGAAAGTACAAAAATATTAGACACATGAAATAAGTGCCAAGAAGTCAGTACAAGAACATTCCAGAAAGATCAAGCAATGAAAGCAACAAAGGACCGCGGATCCGTGGCCAATGGGCGCTTCCCGCCGCGGATCCGCAGCATGTTAATGAGATCACTGCATCATAATTCCTCCACGTGTCCTATGTAACGGCAATAGCTTCCAGAAGAGTCCAGAAATGCCACGTGGCTTCATCCAAAAGGCTCGGCCTAACAACCTTACCCAAGAATATTCCTCATTCTAGAATATTCCCTCCAACAAACTTCTTCAAGAAGCCTCCTTATAACAACTTTCTTCTAGAAGCCTCCTTGTAACAACCTCATTCTAGAATATTCCCTCCAATAAACTTCTTCTAGAAGATTCTTTCTAACAACCTCATTTTGGAGGGAAAATTCAAATGAGGTGGTTCATTTTGGAGGGAAAAGTTGTTCATTTTGGAAGGAAAAGTGGTTCATTTTGGAGGGAAATTTGAAATTTGAATTCTAGATCTAAGGTTGAGAGGCTTATAAAAGGAAACCTAGATCTAGGGTTTTAGGTTGATTCTTCTCCTCTCTTCATCTTCCACCTACAAGTTGAGTGACACAACTTATAAACCCTAATCCAAATTCCAAAGCCAAATTCAAGATCCCGAGTACCAAATCAAGCAAGAAGCCTTCAACCTTTTAGGAGCGGAGCCGATCTTCAATCGAGCAAGTGATCCAAGCCGATCCGCGACTCAAGGAGACGAGCGAGGCCAAATCGACGATCGAGTTCTTCCTCTGGTAGTTCTTGAGCGAATTGTAACGGAATTATTGATAAATAAAAGGTGAAATTCTTTAATCTTGCTTTCTTTAAATTCTTGCATCATGATTCGATCTCAATTTGTGATTGTGGTTCTTGTTGTGATGTTTGAGTAAAACTCCGCTTGTAAAAGAGTCGAGACGATCAATAGAATGATGATGTAACAAATCTTAAAACGATTCTTAAGTCCTACGAGTTTTGTAAACCCTATCAAATTGAACAATCGACGACCTAGTTTCGTTGCGATGCTTTCTTGATTGTGATCGCTCGAAATTAGGGATCTACGATCGATTCTTGAATTTACTAGAGGCTAGAATGTGAATGATATCGATGAAGGGACAAGGGATAGAAGATGAAACCCTAGTTTCACAAGAAATCCCTAATTCTCTTTGATCATCATCGATCTAGTATCAATTCATCGATGGATAAGAATATGTAATCGCTAGATTTCATCACATTTATAGATCCGATCGATTCCTACGAGCCTCACTTCGATTCTTGATATTTGATTTGGAAATCATCACAAATTCTCAATTCTTGATTTTATTGTTTCTTGATTTAGACTAGATTTGACTAATTCTTGAACCTCAATTCTTTAAATCATGAATTGTTGTTTCTTTTCTTTTCTTTAAATTTTCGACTCATCTAATTCGAAATACGATCGATTACACTTTCCCTGTGGACGATCCGCACTTACTGACGCGCTACAATCAACACCGTTATTGATTGCGGTCAAATAATTTTTGCTTGTGATTTCTATACATTTTCTAAACATACACAACGAGAAATTCATTATCAATCAGTGTTCATTAATGATATTCTGGTCTACTCGAAGAGTATTGAAGAGCATGCAGAACATTTGAAGATCGCACTGCAAACGCTGAGAGAAGAAAAACTATATGCAAAGATGAGCAAGTGCGAGTTTTGGCTGGAAGAAGTAAAGTTTTTGGGGCATGTTGTGTCTGGCGATGGAATCGCCGTTGATCCCGAAAAGATTACAGCAGTTCGAGATTGGCCGATTCCGAAGAATGTTGCGGAGATAAGAAGCTTTCTTGGACTCGCCGGGTATTATAGAAGGTTCGTGGAGAACATTGCTCGTCTGGCGGAGCCATTGACCAAGCTTATGCGCAAGGAGGTATCATTTGTGTGGACGGATAGGTGTGCGTCGGCTTTTGAGACGTTGAAGCAGAGATTGATAACCACCCCTATTCTGACCGTGCCAGACAATTCCGGAGGAATGGTAATTCACAATGACGCATCTGGGAAAGGATTGGGATGTGTTTTGATGCAGCATGGGAAAGTTATAGCGTCTGCATCGAGACAGTTGAAGACCTATGAAAAGAATTACCCAACTCATGACTTGGAGCTTGCGGCTGTGATCTTCGCTTTGAAGATTTGGAGACACTACCTTTTGGGCGAAAGGGTCGAGGTTTTCACTGATCATAAAAGCTTGAAGTATGCGTTCACGCAAAAGGAGCTTAATATGAGGCAACGTAGATGGTTGGAGCTGATGGCTGACTATGATGTTGATCTTAAGTACCATCCGGGAAAAGTTAATGTCGTGCCGGATGCGCTCAGTCGGTTACCAGCAATTCAGACGTTGACTGCTCAGAAGGAACTCATTGAAGACTTTCGGAGATTTGATTTGGAGGTTGTGCTACCGCATTCTTCGGGATAGTTGATGCAGCTGTAGGTACATTCGTCGTTGATCGAGAATATTAAAGCAGTGCAATCGCAGGACCCTAGATTGCAAAAGTTTCGAGAACAGGTTGAAGCCGGACTTCGAACAGGTTTATTGATCCATGAAGATGGTTCGTTGAGATATGGTAGCCGTTTGTGTGTGCTAAAGGGAGATATTCGCGAAGAACTTATGAAGGAGGCGCACAGTTCAGCATATTCCGTACATCCAGGAGTCACGAAGATGTACCGAGATATACGACAGCATTTCTGGTGGGAAGGCATGAAACGGGAGATTTCCCGCTTTGTAGCCAAGTGCTTGGTGTGTCAGCAAGTTAAGGCTGAACATCAAAGGGTTGCTGGTTTATTGCAACCACTTCCGATTCTTCAGTGGAAGTGGGAACATATAACCATGGATTTCGTGACAGCTCTACCGCGGAGTCCAAAGTGCAACAATGCAGTTTGGGTGATTGTTGATCGTTTGACCAAGGCAGCTCATTTCATTCCTTTTCGGGTTGGTCAATCAACAGAAACTTTGGCTGAACGGTACATGCAGGAGATTGTAAGATTGCATGGAGTACCGGTGAGCATTGTGTCCGACCGTGATACTCGGTTCTTATCACACTTCTGGAGGAACTTACAGGAAAGTTTGGGGACTCGATTGAAGTTTAGCACAGCTTATCATCCTCAAACAGATGTCCAGTCGGAGAGAACGATCCAAACTCTTGAAGATATGTTGATAGCTTGCATGTTGGACTTCAAGGGATCATGGGAGGACCATCTACATTTGGTGGAGTTTTCTTACAACAACAGTTTCCAGGCGACTATACAGATGGCTCCATTCGAAGCTTTATATGGTCGCAAGTGTCATTCACCTGTTTGTTGGGACGGTGTCGGTGAACGAAGATTGTTGGGACCAGATTTGGTTATGCAGACCGTTGAGAAAGTTAACGCTATCAGGAATCATATGAAAGCAGCACAAGACCGACAGAAGAGGTTGGCTGATACGTCGAAAAGACCTCTAGAGTTCGCCGTGGGTGATTTGGTATTCTTGAAGATATCACCGACTAGAGAAGTGATTCGTTTCGAAGATCGAGGAAAGCTCAGTTCTCGATTCGTCGGACCTTTTGAGATTTTGGAGCGTGTTGGTGTGGTAGCATATCGATTAGCGTTACCGAAATCCTAGGCGAATGTTCATGACGTGTTTTACGTATCTCAACTCCGTAAGTATGTTCGAGATGAAACACATGTGTTGGATCATTCGGAGCTGACTGTACGTGAAGACTTTACTTTTGATGAGCGGCCGATTGCGATTGTGGATCGAAGGGAAAAAGTTCTTAAGAACAAGGTTATCCCTCTTGTACTTGTTTCTTGGGGTAATTGCTCGCAGGGAGAGTCATCTTGGGAACGAGAAGATGAAATCGGGCAGACATTTCCACATCTTTTCTTGTTGTTTGTTGGTCGTTTATCCTTTTTGTGTTCTTGGAATTTCGAGTACGAAATTCTTTTGTAGTTGGGTATAATGGAACAACCGAGTCCAGTTATACCAATTTCTGTTGCCGCATGTGTGGTTTGTGGGGTTTAATTCATTTACTATATGGATGCGAATGGTAGTTTACTTTTTATTCGACACGCATGCTTGAGCTTGTTGTTTCCTAGTTATAGTTTACCCCGACATTACATATTTTTGCATATAACCATTTAAGTTACTTAAAATAATTTAAAAAATACATGACATGGCCTGCATGATACCCCTAACCCTGTGGTAGCGTCCTTGCATCGTGTTCTTGTAGGGTTCCTAAGCACACTATAGAGGTCTCACAAGGCATCAACCATGCCAATTTCAAATTTTATGGGTGCCGAGAAACCCTAATACGGATTGTCGACTAGAATTCTAGGCGAAACATTAAACTAGTTAACGACTTAACTAAAGGAGAGAGGCTACAACCTTTGTAGATCCGTTTCTCCACTTCCTTAGCTCCACGTAGGCGTCCTCTCGCTGTCCATCTCGAATCCCGAACTCAATCGTCGGCTTCATTGGAGAAAAGGGCGGGCTCGGTCGTCGGCTTCGTGCCGAAGATGATCTACGTCGAGGCATCACAAGTTCAAGCTCCAACTTCACCAAGTTGTGAAACTTGTGAAGAAAACACCCTATACTACTTGGCAAGAGGTAGAGGATGAAGAAATAGGAGGTGGGTTCACTTTAGAATTGGATTTCTCACTCTTTTTCTCAAGGTGCCATTGATGAAGGCAAGGTTTTCTTCATGAAGATCAAGAAAAAGAAGAAGATAGAATATGATAAGTATGTTTAAAAGAATAATAAAAATGAATACTTATCATCTTCTAACCTTGGTTAAGTGTAGAGAATAGACCATGGTCAAGTGAGAATGGTTAGGGTTAAGCATGAAGACAAAATGGTCACTTTAGTCAAAGCTTCATGAAGCTTCATCAAGCTTCATGAAAGAAAGAAACCATTTTGTTTTCTTTTATTTATTTATCAAGAAAGAATAGATAAATAAATAAGTAAATAAATCAAAACCCTAACTATTATCATAACCATGGTTTAAGTCTTAACACAAAACCAATGTACATGCATCATCAAACATGACACATTGTAGTGCACAAAAGTATATAACATATACAACTTGTGAACTACAAGTGAGAAAATCCTTTTAAAGTGAACCATTACTAGTTAATACAAAGCAATATATCAAATATATAATTATACATTAAATCATTAAATCAACACTTGATTCAATGATCCGGTCATGTCCCACATAACCGACTAGTATCCAATGTATCGACTTATCGAATCAATCTACGATTCGATAACTAGGTTATATCGCATATAACCAATCGAAACATTCATCGCGAGAATGAAATACGGTATCACATACACGCATTATTCTCGGTCCCTCACATATCTCATATGCGCTCCTATTTCGTTTCGCTTGAGCCAGGAAACCTCTGTGTAGGACTCTAAAGACTTGTCAATACGCCGGTAGCAGACGATGATCATATCAAGCATGCACAAGCCATAAGCGGTCTGCTAAACGTAACGGCCACCCGGGTATTGAACGATCAGAAGATCGACGAGCTAACCCGCTCACACTCCTGTGAATCCAACCAGTAACACTTACCATACAGTCCGGTCTGTTCGTCCGATATGTCGCATATCAAGTCTAGGGGTGGTAAACGTCAGACCCCAATAACCGATAAGTCGTGCCGATGTGAGGCCCATAACGGGTCGAGAAACTACTGGTAACACTTACCAGCAAATCTCTGATCAGCCCTGGCCAGGGACTTCCCTGTTACGGCCAATCGAGCACAGCGCAACATCAACCCCCAATACCGGGAGAGACGAAACCCCTCTTATCGCTCATTGCCTCCATGTGACTCGGGACTGTACCCAAAGACCACCGTTTTGCACGCCCTCATGGACGTGGTAAGGTGGAGATCAAAGTACAGTGGGAATCACACAAGACTCTATGACGATCTCGGGTCTACAGACTAACCTGTACAAGTGTCACCTGAGAACTGCCATCTGACGTGAGGTATAATACCATCTGGGAGTTCTCGGCGAGTCCGTCCAGTGTACCCAGTCTCCACTGAGCACCCGTATATCATCTCTGATGTCAAACACCAATGGATATGGGATCATCCATCGCCCATCTCATGGGTCGAGAAGCGTATACGCTAGTCTACTCTGGTATATCGATGCCCCGTCTCGATACACCCACGACTAGGGACCTTGAAGGATGTATCTATGGACTACCATGTCCCCACTAGTATGATCTGCATCACAGTCCAGGTAGTCAAGTACACATCCTAAGGGCTTTACCAACATGTAACTATAAGACAGTGCAAAGAGACAAGTGTACATGTTAAGATAAAGAGTAACCAGATAGCATACTATCATATCGAGCAAGAAAGTCATCTCTATATATGTCCAAGCATCCAATATAATATACATCATCTGTACAATACTGGCCTCTAGGGCATACATACAACTAACAATCTCCCACTTGCACTAGGGCCAGCTGCTGTAGTATCGCATACCGAGTATCCCGAAGAGTCTCTCAAACTGTATCTGGGGAATGGCCTTCGTGAGTGGATCCGCCGTGTTGTTCTTCGTGTCAACCCTCCTGACCTCGATCTCCCGGCGATCAACTATCTCCCGGATCAGGTGATAACGCCTCAGAATATGCCTGGACCGCTGATGGGACCTGGGTTCCTTAGCCAAAGCCACAGCTCCATTGTTATCGCAATACAAAGGTATTGGATGCTCAATGGATGGAACCACTCCAAGTTCAGTAATGAACTTCTTGATCCAGACAGCCTCTTTGGCAGCATCGTTGGCAGCGATGTATTCAGCCTCCATCGTCGAGTCTGCTACGGTTTCCTGCTTGGAACTCTTCCAGCTAACCGCCCCTCCGTAAAGGGTAAAGACAAATCCCAACTGCGACTTAGAGTCGTCCTTATCACTCTGGAAGCTCGAATCGGTAAAGGACTCCACTTGGAGTTCTCCGTTACCATACACCAAGAGCATCTCTTTAGTCCTTCGTAAGTACTTGAGAATGCTCTTCACAGCCGTCCAGTGACTCTCTCCAGGATCAGCTTGATACCTGCTCACTATACTTAGTGAGTATGCTACATCGGGTCTGGTACATAGCATCGCATACATGATAGAGCCTACAGCCGAAGCATAGGGTATCCCTTGCATGCGAGCTCTCTCCAAATCAGTCTTGGGAGACATCTCTTTAGAGAGAGTGACTCCAGAGATCGTGGGAAAGTTGCCTGATCGCACGCGGAAAGCGTGTCGGATGTTCAAAGAATTAAAGTGTAACCGCGATCAGGACAGTGTCGCTATGCAGCTAGCCGGTTGAGCACGGGTCGGTCCACAGGGAGATGGTGTATTTTACCTTCTTGTCATAGACGAGTCAATAAAGAATCTGTATGAGTTTGTTCTAACCTATGTGTATATCTGCAAGTATAAAGTTGTTAAGAAAGGATACAAAATTATAAGCTAAAGAAATCCATACTCAAAACCTTTGAGCCGAGTCTTGACCAATTGAAGCTAGAGCAATCGGCAACAACGTGGATTAGGGGATTTAAGCGCGGTATTTATGGAATCCGGCTTATTTACCCTTGTCCTTCCGTTCTTGTCTCTTGCTTTCGCCTCCGGCCAAACCGAACGCAACCGGTCGCGGTTAGGAATCACCGTTACCTTGTCAGGGTAGGGTGCCTAACGGAGCGCTTGCGTAACGTTTGGGCGGAGTTCAAATGGAAAATAACGGGAAAAGGAAACGAGGAAAGAAGTGTTAACTTACAATACCGTATTAATTCTTAACAACGACGATAATTACAACATTCACAAAATGAACAAAAGAGATCAAAAAGAAAAGAACAAAGAAAAGAAAAGATTACAAGAAGGAAAGTGCATGAATTAGATTGCAAATAATTAAAGACAAGGTAATAAAAAGCAAGTAATAAAAAGCGATAAAAAGAATACGAAACTAGGACTCAAGACAAGCATGTGATCAATAGCCAACCCTTAAACTTGCAAGCTCAATGAAGAGGTTGCAAGATCAAGGTAGAGAACGCATGTGAAATGAAGTGCTAGTCCCGTGAGAAAATACGACCCTTGAGATCAATAACTAACCCTTAACCATTCAAGCTCAATGAAGAGGTTGAATGATCAAGAGAAAGCAAGAATCTCAAGGGGAAGAAGAAACAAAAGAGAATGATACAAAACCCTCATCTTCATTGATCTCCCACTCAAAAGCTCTCACTACAATTTCATGGAAAAAGAATGAAGAAGAAGAAGAAGAACTATACAAAAGACTACAAAAGAGTGGACACAAAATTGGACCCTTGGCTTAGCTCAAATCTGCTGTATTTATAGGCAGGGAATGGAGTTCTAGGGCAACCACCAGACCAGAAATGGAGTACCCAAAATACCCCCAAAAGACGACAACATGAGGCCACAGTACGGCCGCGGATCCGCGGCCTGGACCCCACTTTGGCCGCGGATCCGTGCCCCTATAGTGGTGTTAGGGTGTGGTCTTCTGTGTACCTCCCTGGTCTTCTGTCCCCTCTTGTATGGTACATGTATTTTCTGATAATTTCTTCCAGAATATCAGCAGAATTCATAGACCAAGATTGTTATCTTTTCTTCACTTTTGACTTTATCTCTCTTGAGCTCCGCGCACCCATTGATTCTTGTGCTGCCCCCCTCGTGCTCTGTGCTTGTCCGAGACACGAATGACCACTGTCATATGTCTTGTCTCTGGAACTGGTACTCGGCACTGGACGGATATGGATGACCGGAACCCGGCTTTTATCTGCTGTGACAGATGTTCTGTATTTGGTGTAACTGTGGAGATTTGTCTTGATTTGCAATATTTGGACTGAAAACCTGTACTCTGTAAATATGTAACAAACACGGATTAAAAGTACCTACCTATAAACAACCGAGCGTAAGAATGGGCGGTATAAAATGCAGTATTCTGTGATGAACAAATACCCCCAAACTTAACTTTTGCTCGTCCCGAGCAAAACCAATTATTCACAAAAAAGAAAATCCTAACCGCACTTTCGCAGGGAACGCGATTGCACTGAGCATGTGCAACAAGCCGTTAAACCTCTAGGTGTCCCTAGGAGGAGGAGTGCTGTCTCCTGAGGGTTTTCAGCGGATACTACCCACAAAATCCGGTCAAGCTAGTTTTGTAAAATAACTAAGATTCAAACCCCTAAAGTTTTGTTTCAGAAAATAACAATTCTATGATCCTAAGTCTAGACTATCGAACCTTTATTTTTCACACCTCGCTTCATATTTAACTACAGATTTTATATGTCTTTACGTGCAGTGCAAATAGTGTCGTTAAGTTCCCGAAAGGTCGAATAAAATCATTATGTCACACAATAAATCCCAGATAACAATTTTAAAAGGATCACATAAGTTTTATAAAGAGTTAAGCATTTTTCAAGTTTCGTTTTCCAGTAAAGTTTCAACTTCAGAATTTCTATCTTCCCTAACAGGAAACTAGGTCTTATTCTTCACTCCACCTTTTTCTTGTTTTCATTTCATACACACCTCTGTGAACGTGCAATAGTCTTTATCATAGAATAAAACCTTCATATCTCCGTTAAAATTTTTTTATAAAAGCCTGTCTTTTATCAAGATTATTCTCACACAAAGAACCGTTAGGAATTTTAACTCGGAGAGAACACTTGCTTGACTTTGTTTTTATCTGGACTTTCTAGGCTTCCTAGCGAGCTTTGGGCCAATGCACCTAAACCAGTTGGTTTTAGGGCATTAGGTGTAGAAACACCCCGGCGAACTTAATTACTCAAGTTACCCAGGTCCAAAAACAAAAGACAGTTTGGCGTGAAAATCATGATGATTCAATACGAACGGAGATATAACCGGTAGTTCAATTATTTTTTTGGATAAAAGACGTGTTTAGTGGGTTTGGTGTGTAATCATTCCAATCAAGTTTCAGATGGGTTATTTTTCAGACTTAGTTCCAATTACGGCATCAATAACATTCCTTCATATTCGCTTTACTTCATAAACTATTCTTGACATTACTTATTTCAGAACAAACCTATTTGATCCTCAGAAAATTATTTATCTGTTTAAAAGTTTTTAAACATAAAAGACTTGTCTTCTAATTTCCAAGACTCACGACACGTGTAGTGTGATGTAAAGACGTATATCAGCTATAGTTAACTTCAAAGGAGAGTTATCTTTCAGGTTTTCAAAATCTAAACATAAGATTTAGTTATTCCTATTTTTTCAAACAAAAACCGTCGAATGTTGAATCAGAGTTCTTCCACAAGCTAACTTGATAAAAAAGTTTATATATTTTTAGAAAATTTTCAGATTTTTATGGATTTTATGGATTTAATATGCAGATGCAAAATATACATATGAATGCGAAGGAAGAAAGCTTACCGAGCACACCCCCAAACTTAAACTTGACAGTACCCTCACTGTCAGGCTATACCAAGAGGGTTAAAATTGCCGGCGCTTCCTAGAAACAAATTATATACAAAACAAAAAGGAAAACAAAAATATATACAAAAAAGTGTCCCCCCCAAACTTAAGTAAAACAGTGTTTCCACTGTTAAGCGTTGAAATTCAGGATTTAGGGGGGAAAGAACAGTATCAAGCTATACAAGGCCTTACACAGGCCAAAAGTGAGCACCAACCATTCAAAGATTTTATCGCTATAATGTACCGGTTGGTGGAAGAAGGCGTAGAGGAAAGAGATGGAGAATACGCGAGACCATATGCGGAGAGAAGCGGGATACGGTCTCGGTATATGAGAGGAAGAAGAATGGCGGAAAGGAAAAAGAAGTGGAATACGAACTTGAGGGTGCAAATGGAGTAAATAGATTAGCACAATTTGTGATGAGCGATGTGTAAAAAGCGATTGTGCTAATCTATTAACTCGTCGAGAAATGGGGTCAAATCCCTCAAGATTCGAGAAAAACCATGGGTACGCCGAACTTGGTAGACCAGACATACGAAATGAAAGTGAGACGGGTTCTTGCAAGGTCGGAACGATGGAAAGGGTGGGGGGAAGTGATTGAGGAAGGTTATCGGTTAAAGGTTCAGGAGGGTGTACACAGTCAGTGGAAGGAACAGGATGAATTGGAAAATCCGACTCATCAAGCAAAACTGGTTCATCCTCAAAACTATCCTCAAAATTCTCCTCAAAGTTTAGCACATCCATGCACTTCTCTTCAAATTCCGGACGCATATGGGGTTCGGGAAAAACATTTAATGACTCGGGATGATGATTTGAAGAGACAAACTCAGCCAAATCTACGGGTTCATCATCCAAAATATTCCCGGCGTCAATATCCTTAATCAAGTGAAAATCAAAATTGTCTGACACCTCAACAAAAGCATGGATATCAATCGATTCAGGTTCTAAAGTGGAGGTGTAGAGGTTAAAAGGTTTGGGATTGGTTTCACTTGGAAGGGACCCTTCACAATCAGGTAAATCAAACACTACAAAGTCGCACAACTCATTAATCATTCTATCTTCAATTGATAAAGCATGTGGGACACTCGATAGACTTTCAAAACAGTAGTTGTGGGATTCAATTAGGGACGGGTAGGTTTGATTTGGAAGGTGGTACATCTCACTCTCTCCACTCAAATTCACAGCCTGTCCTGCCGCCTCATCATACATTGAAAAATTTGGAGCTAGTTGAAAACTAGCTACCGGATCACTAGGTTGTATGAGGGCGGCCATGGACGCATTCAAATCCATCATTTGCTGGTTTGACGCTACCATAAAGTCTTCCAACGACTGTTCCAGACTAGACATGGGTTGTGAAGGGGTTTCAGTAAAAGATTCAAAGTTATTTGGATACTGAAAACTCCCAAACGGCGATTCTGAAGCAATGTCTAAGGAAGGTGCAAAAGTAGGGTAGGATTGGTAGGAATGGAATGGCTGGACAGGAGCAGGATCAACATTTGGATAAGAAGGTGAATGGAATTGTTGGTCCCAAGAGTTTGAAGTGGTGAAAGGAGTGAAAGATCGGCTACGAGATTGTTCAATACGTTCAGCGATGCACAAAGGACGACTTGCAGAAGGGGTATCAACATAAGCGGGAGTGAATGTTTGAAACGGTTGATACGAAGTGGAATGAGGAGTGCAAGTGTTTGTCCTAGACGCTGCTATGCGATCTTTCAGTGAAACTTTGGGCATGGAGGGGTCGTTCGAAGTTCGGCCAAAGCAAGAACCGTAAGATGTAATGTCTGGTTGTGGGTACCAAAGTTCGGCAAGAGTTTTGCGAGGTGGAGTACCCATGATATGAAGAGAGAGAGAGAAAGGTAGAGAAAAGGAGGGGAAAAAGAATGTGATTTTTTTTTTTTTTAGTTAGTTGTTAGCAAAAGAATGAAATATACAAAAAAAAAAATATGGACAAAAATAATCACGACACAAAAATACCACACACTTAAACGTTCTAGGGTTCACCTAGGTCAACTAGACCTGCTCCAGAACTTGATTGTCGAAGTAAAACTGTGTCGAGAAACAGGCTCAAGATACACTGATCACGAGGCCAGGTAAGTGCAGAGATAAGGGGAGGTTTTCCAACGCTTTCGCGAAGTTCCTTAATTAAATAACCCTTTCTCTTTTGGCGGTTTCGCCGTTAACACTTTCCTAGACACCCCGTAAACAATATACCGTTAAGCAAGGTTCTAAACACAGTCAACTTCTCCTAGTGAGCGCGAAGTCCTTAAGGCTTAAAGTCTAGTTTCTTTTAAATTTTTGTGCGGGTAAACGTTATGCTCAAGTTCGTGATTTGTGAGCCACGGAAAAGGTGATGAAATCCTTTACCGTATGTTGTGGGGTTCGCTTGCCCTTAAGTCCGTATTAATGTATGCAATGCGCAATCCAAAAATTCTATAAAGAATCAAACAATCGTTTTTTAGTTTAAGCGCGGCGCTGCAACAAATACGGGTTAGTCAATTTTTTTAGCGTTTGCTCGCGAACTTGCAAAGAATCCTGCAAAGAATAGTATATTGGAAGCGTCGGATTTGAGAAGAAGGTGTTAGTAAAGTACGTACCGTTAAGTTTTGGGTTAGGAAACCCCCGTTGAATCAAATCCGGTAAGCTTGAAAAGTTCGCTTGCACGGGTCAAACTACCCGGATCTTTGGCACCGTACTTTGCAATCACCTTAGCCTTGAATGTACACTTTGCTCCCCACAATCGCAGTTTGCAAATCTGCAAAAATCTGCACTCTTGCCCACAAAAATGATCAAAAAAAAACAAAAAACAAAAAGAATTTTTTTTTTATAAATATATACAAAAAGAATATTAACCCGAATAACAAGAAAGAAAATATGCTACCGTCTCCCCGGCAAATGCGCCATTTGATCGCACGCCGATGGCGTGTCGGATGTTCAAAGAATTAAAGTGTAACCGCGATCAGGACGGTGTCGCTATGCAGCTAGCCGGTTGAGCACGGGTCGGTCCACAGGGAGATGGTGTATTTTACCTTCTTGTCATAGACGAGTCAATAAAGAATCTGTATGAGTTTGTTCTAACCTATGTATATATCTGCAAGTATAAAGTTGTTAAGAAAGGATACAAAATTATAAGCTAAAGAAATCCGTACTCAAAACCTTTGAGCCGAGTCTTGACCAATTGAAGCTAGAGCAATCGGCAAAAACGTGGATTAGGGGATTTAAGCGCGGTATTCGTGGAATCCGGCTTATTTACCCTTGTCCTTCCGTTCTTGTCTCTTGCTTTCGCCTCCGGCCAAACCGAACGCAACCGGTCGCGGTTAGGAATCACCGTTACCTTGTCAGGGTAGGGTGCCTAACGGAGCGCTTGCGTAACGTTTGGGCGGAGTTCAAATGGAAAATAACGGGAAAAGGAAACGAGGAAAGAAGTGTTAACTTACAATACCGTATTAATTCTTAACAACGACGATAATTACAACATTCACAAAATGAACAAAAGAGAACAAAAAGAAAAGAACAAAGAAAAGAAAAGATTACAAGAAGGAAAGTGCATGAATTAAATTGTAAATAATTAAAGACAAGGCAATAAAAAGCAAGTAATAAAAAGCGATAAAAAGAATACGAAACTAGGACTCAAGACAAGCATGTGATCAATAGCCAACCCTTAAACTTGCAAGCTCAATGAAGAGGTTGCAAGATCAAGGGAAGGGTAGAGAACGCATGTGAAATGAAGTGCTAGTCCCGTGAGAAAATACGACCCTTGAGATCAATAACTAACCCTTAACCATTCAAGCTCAATGAAGAGGTTGAATGATCAAGAGAAAGCAAGAATCTCAAGGGGAAGAAGAAACAAAAGAGAATGATACAAAACCCTCATCTTCATTGATCTCCCACTCAAAAGCTCTCACTACAATTTCATGGAAAAAGAATGAAGAAGAAGAAGAAGAACTATACAAAAGACTACAAAAGAGTGGACACAAAATTGGACCCTTGGCTTAGCTCAAATCTGCTGTATTTATAGGCAGGGAATGGAGTTCTAGGGCAACCACCAGACCAGAAATGGAGTACCCAAAATACCCCCAAAAGACGACAACATGAGGCCACAGTACGGCCGCGGATCCGCGGCCTGGACCCCACTTTGGCCGTGGATCCGCGCCCCTATAGTGGTGTTTGGGTGTGGTCTTCTGTGTACCTCCCTGGTCTTCTGTCCCCTCTTGTCTGGTACATGTATTTTCTGATAATTTCTTCCAGAATATCAGCAGAATTCATAGTCCAAGATTTTTATCTTTTTTCTTCACTTTTGACTTTATCTCTCTTGAGCTCCGCGCACCCATTGATTCTTGTGTTGCCCCCCTCGTGCTCTGTGCTTGTCCGAGACACGAATGACCACTGTCATATGTCTTGTCTCTGGAACTGGTACTCGGCACTGGACGGATATGGATGACCGGAACCCGGCTTTTATCTGCTGTGATAGATGTTCTGTATTTGGTGTAACTGTGGAGATTTGTCTTGATTTGCAATATTTGGACTGAAAACCTGTACTCTGTAAATATGTAACAAACACGGATTAAAAGTACCTACCTATAAACAACCGAGCGTAAGAATGGGCGGTATAAAATGCAGTATTCTGTGATGAACATTGCCACGCTTGGATTCTTCCATACTAAACCTCTTTAGTACGGTGTCAATGTACCTGGATTGGGACAATCCCAAAATCCGTTTGGATCTATCTCTATAGGTCCTGATTCCCAATATGCAGGAGGCATCACAAAGATCTTTCATTGAGAATCTTTGTGATAAGAAGAGCTTGACCGATTGCAGCATTGGAATATCATTTCCTATCAAGAGTATGTCGTCCACATACAATACGAGGAAGACAACCTTACTCTCTGCCACCTTCTTGTAGATACAAGGTTCATCTGGGTTTTTAAACGAAATCAAACTCTTTGATAACGACGTCAAAGCAGATGTTCCAACTCCGCGATGCTTGCTTTAATCCATAAATGGATTTAAGCAGCTTGCACACCTTTCCGTTGCTCCCACTGTCTACGAAGCCCTCTGGCTGAGTCATGTACACGCACTCTTCTAAATCACCATTTAGAAAGGCGGTCTTAACATCCATTTGCCAGATTTCGTAATCATGATATGCAGCGATGGAAAGCATGATCCGGATGGATTTAAGCATAGCCACTAGAGAAAAAGTTTCGTCATAGTCCACACCTGGTCTTTGACGAAAACCCTTTTCTACAAGTCTAGCTTTGAAAGTCTCCACTTTCCCATCTACACCAAGTTTTTTCTTGAAGATCCACTTGCTCCCGATGGGTTTTACCCCTTCAGGAGCAACATCCAAAGTCCATACTTTGTTGGTGTACATGGATTCCATCTCGGACCGCATAGCATCCAGCCATTTCACTGAGTCCCTACTCGTGATGGCCTGCTCGAAGCTAGTTGGGTCATCATCCTCCATGATGCAATCCTCGCTCCCACCATCCATGAGAAAACCGTAGTATCTCTCAGGTTGGCGAGGAACCCTACTAGATCGGCGGAGAGGCTGGGGTTCATCGGGTACTACTGAATCCTATGGTTCTACCAAGTCTTCTGTTATAGTTTGTGTCGCTGGAACCTCTTCCAGTTCTACCTCAATGCCACTTATCTGTTTCATAAGAAAACTTTTTTCTAAGAAAGTGGCATGTCGAGAAACAAACACCTTTTGTTCCTCGGAATGGTAGAAGATATACCCTTGTGAATTTTTGGGATATCCTATAAACTTACATAAGACTGATCTTGCCTCGAGTTTGTCCGGATTTTGTCTTTTGACATAGGCTGGACAACCCCATATCTTAACATAATTAAGATGTGGTCTCTTCCCTTTCCATATATCATATGGAGTGGTAGGCACTGATTTGGTAGGAACTCTATTCAATAGGTCCATGGCTGTCTCAAGCGCATATCCCTAGAAGGAAATAGGCAACTCAGGTGTACTCATCATTGAGCGCACCATATTTAATAGGGTGCGGTTTCTCCATTCAGATACACCGTTGTGCTGTGGTGTATATGGAGGAGTTAGCTAAGAGAGAATCCTATTCTCTTTTAGGAAGTCCAGGAATTCATTGCTCAAGTATTCACCTCCTCGATCAGATCGAAGGATTTTAATTCTTTTTCCGGTTTGGTTCTCGACTTCTTGTTTATATTCTCTAAATTTCTCAAAAGCTTCTGATTTGTGTTTCATCAGGAACACATACCCGAACCTAGAGAGATCGTCAGTGAATGTAATGAAGTACGAAGAACCATCCCTGGCATGTGTAGACATGGGACCGCATACATCACTATGTATCAGTCCTAAGAGTTCAGTAACTCTTTCTCCGTGTCCCGTAAACGGAGTTTTGGTCATCTTGCCTTTGAGACATGACTGGCAAGTGTCATAAGATGAAAATTCAAACGGATTCAAATATCCATCCATATGCAACTTAGCCAGTCATGTCGCATTGATGTGACCCAGTCTACAGTGCCACAAGAAGGATTCGTTCAGTTCAGAACTCTTCCTCTTGTGTGTGTTTGTTATGCTCAGAACTGTTGATTGATTTAGAACATAAATGCCATTGCACAACGTGCCTGATCCAACCAACTTTTGGTTACGGAAAATGTTCATAACATTGTCCTGTAATACAAAATTATATCCCTCTTTACTCAATAAAGAAACCGATATAATGTTGCATATCAGGTTCGGCATGTAATAGCATTCGTTCAGAACCAATGTATTACCAGTTGGTAATACAAGGTGATATTCCCCGACAGTCTTAGCTGCAACAATTGCACCATTTCCAACTCTAATGTCTTTATCACCTTCTCCAAGTTCTCTACCTTTCCTAAGCCCATGTAATTGATTACATATATGGGATCCTGACCCGATATCTAACACCCAGGACGTAGAGCAAATGGAGAAACAGTTCTCTATAACGAACACACCCGAAGAAAATGCATCATCATGTACTTTCTTCATTCGGGCGGCATGGGAATTCTGGTATTCCCCTATATCTTGTTCAGTCCTATAACTCTTATAGGAAAGAACGGAACCAACGTTCCCCAGCACAGTATAACATGCGGGTTCGGTCAATACATCCATATTATTATCTTTATTAGGGCATGACATGGTCGCTACCTGGAGAGAGAGAGAAGAAAACACTTTAGCGTATGCTCTTGCAAGATCAGATTGGTTATTATCTTATCTAATCAGGATGGCTCCCACTGTTTTTATCAAATCTTCCTTCAAACCCTAAAAGGAAAGACTAGCCGGGATTAATTACACACTACAAGTTCGCCAATCTTTCAGCCAGGCCAGTGTCGGTACTTTGAGGGAGGTCCCCTGTGCTTTCACACGAACCTAATTAATGTAAACCTCATTTTCCCATAGGCGTAACCCCGTTGACACCTTTCTAGACACCTACTTGATCAGCTAATTGCAATGTGTAAAACTCTCCCAGGAGTAACTCTTACTCGCAGTGGGTATCGGGATCCAACTATCTCATAGAAGGTATGCAATCTCATTGCAAATTTCAACACTTGAAATTCCCGATAATATTTTGCCCCTAGCGTGCTATGACCTTGACGCATGCCAAACAACCCATAGTCCGCTAGTCAAGTTCAACCCGTACAATTCGTGATCGAATTAAACCCACCCGTACGACCCTTGACGCATGCCAAACAATGTCGTACGATACCTTAATCCAATCGCATCTCATGCTACAGATAAGTAATAATCAGCTACCGTACACTACGCCTTGACGCATGCCAAACAACCGTAGCATGAATACTGAATATTACATATCTGAATTGACGGAGGGCTACGCAGGTTTTTCTGAAAACCATGAGCGTAATGAACTTGATATCGTTGTAGAATCAAATGAAGTTTTGAAATGGAGTGATTATGAGGCTTTTCTAGTTTTGCTAAAGGGGTCATTCCCGGTGAAGGGATCGTCGGCCCTTTCCTCGTCGAATGAGGTGCGGGATATATCATATATATCACTGTGCAAAGCAGAAACTATAGAAGCAATCAAAAACAAACCGAGTGAGTAGCATCTGCCAGTTATTGCTAAAGGAGTCACTCCCGGTGAAGGGATCTCGGTCCTTTCCTCATCGAATAAGGTGCAGGGTATATCATATATACCGCTATGCAAAGCAAGAACTGTAGCTACCTGTTTTATTTTGAAATTTGATTCTACAACATCTTAGGTTTCTTTTCATTCATTAATCACATTAATGAAGTCCCATCATTTAAGTCACCTAAACATCACAGATAAATACGACGTACACTTATGCCATCCGCATTCGCCACGATGTCCCCTCGTGCACCGTTAGGTTAGGTAACTAACGACAGAGCAGGGCAGGGCTAGCGCGGGTGTAAAACATAAGTAACGTCTATATAATATATCATATATACTATATACTTTATCTATCACAGAACATCACATGATCACATCACAGATATCGCAGCAGAAGAAACATATGAAACATTGGATATACTAGGACGTCCGTGTTTTCAATACGAGCCAGTATAAAACACGGATTCCACGATCATGATGAATAGCCAATCCCATACCCCTAGACCCCTACGAGAACGGCAAGAAATCCTACCAATTTTAGGGTTAGGAGACCCGGACTCGACTCCTCGAGATGGTCTCCCACTGGACCCTAGAACCCGGTTACTTGTGCTCCCCTCCTTGGATCTATCCTAATGCGGAAAAGTAAATAATATACAAAAAGTGACAACTTCCGCAACCTGGAAGTGCCCCAAATAAAAGAATATTACATACAAGTTTTTACATGAATGAAAATGAAAAACACTCATCTCACATAAAAACCCCCGGCTACTCAAACACGACAATCCAATATAACATATCCAGCAACACATAACAATACATGTCATCAACGTAAGTAAATATGCGCATCCTAATTGTCGTTGACATATAGCAACGAAACCGGCGATACCACATATTACACTTACGGTCACAGAAAAGAAAGTGTAAAACTACAACAGTTGGAATCCGCAACCTCTTTAGACATCGCATGCCTAATCAAATGAAATACTTAGACATCACATGCCTAACAATTATAAACCCCGCATTTTAGTTCCATTATCGAAAACTCTTTTCAATATCAAGTGAGACTAAACCGCTAGATTTATAACATTCATCCAGTTATCTCATAACTGTTTGTGAATTCCAATTATTGTATCCCATTCCGGACAAATAGAAAATATTAAACTTTCCGATCGAACATTCGAACACCCAAGTTTTCCCGAAACCGTTCAACACATGAAATAAGTTCAAAGACATTCACTTCATGCCTCAGTACCAACGGTCCAGCCGTAGAAGGGTCAAGCCAACGCCTCACATGTGGCACGCCGTACTGCCCCAAACCCGAAGGTTCAAAGGGCAGTTCAAGACGGTCACATAATCGAGTTAAGGTTTGTTGTCTTCTAGAGGGACCATCGCGTTACTTGCACTACTTAGAACGTCTTTAAACCACGGAAAAACCCAACACTTGGAAATTTTCCGGCAGGGGAAAAGTTGGGTATTTATATCCGGTCGAACTTTTTAACATATTCGAAAATTATCCGGAAAACCACACAGACAAAATTTGAAAATCCGATCGAATCTTTGATTCCCAATACAACCCCAGAATACTCATCTTTAGAGTCACAATAAAAATACCCAGAAAATATAGCATTAAATTATATGAGTTACGGTGCAGAAATCATCAGACAAGGGGACAGTACGGCCGCGGAACCGCCGCACATGCCTAGCTCGTGCCGCGGTTCCGCGGTGGAAAAATCGATTTAGGCCCTCGTATTTCACAGTAATTCAAATAAGACCCTGCTTATTTTTCTGCATATTTTTAATTGACAAAAATCCAAATTTTCAGAAAATTTCCAGAGAGCATTTTGGCTTTTAGGGTTTCGGTTCGATCGGGTTTCAAACATCGTCTAGACTTCGCCTAAGGCTCTAGCTAATCTCTGATACCACTGTAGGGTTCCTAGGCACACTATAGAGGTCTCACAAGGCATCAACCATGCCAATTTCAAATTTTATGGGTGCCGAGAAACCCTAATACGGATCGTCGACTAGAATTCTAGGCGAAACATTAAACTAGTTAACGACTTAACTAAAGGAGAGTGGCTACAACCTTTGTAGATCCGTTTCTCCACTTCCTTAGCTCCACGTAGGCGTCCTCTCGCTGTCCATCTCGAATCCCGAACTCAATCGTCGGCTTCATCGGAGAAAAGGGCGGGCTCGGTCGTCGGCTTCGTGCCGAAGATGATCTACGTCGAGGCATCACAAGTTCAAGCTCCAACTTCACCAAGTTGTGAAACTTGTGAAGAAAACACCCTATACTACTTAGCAAGAGGTAGAGGATGAAGAAATAGGAGGTGGGTTCAATTTAGAATTGGATTTCTCACTCTTTTTCTCAAGGTGCCATTGATGAAGGCAAGGTTTTCTTCATGAAGATCAAGAAGAAGAAGAAGATAGAATATGATAAGTATGTTTAAAAGAATAATAAAAATGAAAACTTATCATCTTCTAACCTTGGTTAAGTGTAGAGAATAGACCATGGTCAAGTGAGAATGGTTAGGGTTAAGCATGAAGACAAAATGGTCACTTTAGTCAAAGCTTCATGAAGCTTCATCAAGCTTCATGAAAGAAAGTAACCATTTTGTTTTCTTTTATTTATTTATCAAGAAAGAATAGATAAATAAATAAGTAAATAAATCAAAACCCTAACTATTATCATAACCATGGTTTAAGTCTTAACACAAAACCAATGTACATGCATCATCAAACATGACACATTGTAGTGCACAAAAGTATATCACATATACAACTTGTGAACTACAAGTGAGAAAATCCTTTTAAAGTGAACCATTACTAGTTAATGCAAAGCAATATATCAAATATATAATTATACATTAAATCATTAAATCAACACTTGATTCAATGATCCGGTCATGTCCCACATAACCGACTAGTATCCAATGTATCGACTTATCGAATCAATCTACGATTCGATAACTAGGTTATATCGCATATAACCAATCGAAACATTCATCGCGAGAATGAAATACGGTATCACATACACGCATTATTCTCGGTCCCGCACATATCTCATATGCGCTCCTATTTCGTTTCGCTTGAGCCAGGAAACCTCTGTGTAGGACTCTAAAGACTCGTCAATACGCCGGTAGCAGACGATGATCATATCAAGTATCCACAAGCCGCAAGCGGTCTGCTAAACGTAACGGCCATCCGGGTATTGAACGATCAGAAGATCGACGAGCTAACCCGCTCACACTCCTGTGAATCCAACCAGTAACACTTACCATACAGTCCGGTCTGTTCGTCTGATATGTCGCATATCAAGTCTAGGGGTGGTAAACGTCAGACACCAATAACCGATAAGTCGTGCCGATGTGAGGCCCATAACGGGTCGAGAAACTACTGGTAACACTTACCAGCAAATCTCTGATCAGCCCTGGCCAGGGACTTCCCTGTTACGGCCAATCGAGCACAGCGCAACATCAACCCCCAATACCGGGAGAGACGAAACCCTTCCTATCGCTCATTGCCTCCATGTGACTCGGGACTGTACCCAAAGACCACCGTTTTGCACGCCCTCATAGACGTGGTAAGGTGGAGATCAAAGCACAGTGGGAATCACACAAGACTCTATGACGATCTCGGGTCTACAGACTAACCTGTACAAGTGTCACCTGAGAACTGCCATCTGACGTGAGGTATAATTGTTAGTTATATGTATGCCCTAGAGGCCATTACTATACATAGGATGTATATTGTAGTGGATGCTGGGACATATATAGGAAGGACTTTCTTGCTCGACATGATAGTATGCTATCTGGTTGCTCTTTACCTTAACGTGTATACTGATCGTCTCTCTGTTACATGTTGGTAAAGCCCTTAGGATGTGTACTTGACTACCTGGACTATGATGCGGATCATACTAGTGGGGACAGGTAGTCCATAAGTACATCCTTCAAAGTCCCTAGTCGTGGGTGTATCGAGACGGGGCATCGATATACCAGAGTAGACTAGCGTATACCTTCTCGACCCATACAGATGGGCGATGGATGATCCCATATCCATTGGTGTTTGACATCAGAGATGATGTACGGGTGCTCAGTGGAGACTGGGTACACTGGACGGACTCGCCGAGAACTCCCAGATGGTATTATACCTCACGTCAGATGGCAGTTCTCTGGTGACACTGGTACAGAGTAGTCTGTTGACCCGAGATCGTCATAGAGTCTTGTGTGGTTCCCACTGTGCTTTGATTTCCATCTTACCACGTCCAAGAGGGCGTGCAAAACGGTGGTTTTTGGGTACAGTCCCGAGTCACATGGAGGCAATGAGCGATAGGAGGGGATTCGTCTCACCCGGTATAGGGGGTTGATGTTGCGCTGTGTTCGATTGGCTATAACAGGAAATCCCTGGCCAGGGTTGCTGAGATTTACTGGTAAGTGTTACCAGTAGTTTCTCGAACAGTTATAGACCTCATATCGACACGACTCATCGAGCTATTGGGGTCTGACGTTTACCACCCCTAGGCGAGATATGCGACATATCAGACGATCAGACCGGACTGTACGGTAGTGTTACTGGTCGGATTCACTGGAGTGTGAGCGGGCTTGCTCGTCGATCTTCAGATCGCTCAATACCCGGGTGGCCGTTACGTTTAGCAGACCGCTTGCGGCTTGTGGGTGCTTGATATGATCATCACCTGCTGCCGGCGTATTGACGAGTCTTTAGAGTCCTACACAGAGGTTTCCTGGCTCAAGCGAAACGAAATAGGAGCGCATATGAGATATGTGCGGGACCGAGAATAATGCGTGTATGTGATACCATATTCCATTCTCGCGATGAATGTATCGAAAGGTTGTATGCGATATAACCTAGTTATCGAATCAAGGGTTGGATTGATAAGCCGATACATACAAAACTAGTCGGTTATATGCGATATGACCGGATCGTTAAATCAAGTGTTGATTTAATGATTTAATGCATAATTATATATTTGATATATTACTTTGCATTAACTAGTATTGGTTCACTTTAAATGGATTTTCTCACTCGGATTGTACACATTGTATATGTGATATACTTTTGTGCACTTGATTGTATCATGTTTGATGATACATGTTATGCTAGGGTTTTTGTGTAAAGATCAAACCATGGTTACATGATTATGGTTAGTGTTTTGTTTTATTCACTTATTTATTTATCCATTTCATTTTGGAAAATAAATGAGAAGAGAAAAGAAAGGTGGCTTTATTTGTTGTTTAGTTGAAGCTTCATGAAGCTTTGACTTTGTCCACCATTCTTATCTCATCCTTAACCCTAACCATTCCTTTAACCCTTGGTTAATTCTCTACACATAACCATAGTTAGAATTATGATAAGGATTGTTTTTCTATTCTTTTTGATTAACTTATCATATATATTTTTCTTCTTCTTCTTCCTTGAACTCAAGAAGAAAACCATTCTTCATCAATGGTGATTGATGAAAACAAGTGAGAAATCCAATTCTAAAGTCTACCCACTTCTTATTTCTTCATCCTCTACCTCTTGCCAAGTAGTAGAGTGTGTTTTCTTCACAAGTTTCTTGACTTGGTGAAGTCGGAGCTTGATTTAGCGATGCCTCGACGTAGATCATCTTCGGCATGGACATCGATGACCTAGCCCGTCCATTCTCTGATGAAGCCGACACTAGAGCCCGGGACTTGTTATGGACAGCGAGGAGACTTCATTGCGGAGCTATGGAGGTGGAGAACCGGATCTACAAAGGTTGTATTTCCGTATCTCTTAGTTAAGTGTTAACTAGATTATTGATTCGCCTAGAATTCTATCCAACGATCCGTAGTCGGGTTTCTCGGCACCTAGATTTTTTGAAATTGGCATGGTCGATGCCTTGTGAGACCTCATTGGGGTGCCTAGTGTTGGAGATAGTGCCCTCAGAGTCAATTATTGGATCACAGGCATGTGATTGCAATGATTGAGGGAGGACCTATCCCGGTAGGACAGTCTTACTCGAGATGATAGTATGCTATCTGGTTTACCTTTATCATCGTGTACTGCTTTAGGTGACCTGACAGGTCGCTATTGCACGTTGATAGAGCCTCTAGGATTCTTGCTTGACTGCCAGCAGTATGAGGGCGATCATATAAGTGAGAGCTGGAGTCTATAAGCACATCCTTAAAAGGTCCCTAGTCGTGGGAGTTTCGAGACAGGGCATCGATTCTCCAGAGTAGACTAGTGTATACAGTCGAGACCCCGACGAGGGGCGGTGGCCGGTCTTACAAGCCACTGGTGTCAGTTGGTTCACCTAAGATGTATACAGGTGCTCATTGGGTTATGAGTACACCGGACAGGACTCGCCGGGAACCTGCTAGTTGGGATTATACCAGACGTCAGATAGCAGTTCCCTGGTGACATGTGTACATGTTAGTTCATCGACCTGAGATCGTCATTTGTCTCGTGTGAGTTCCCACTGTGCTTTGATTACTACCCTACCACGGCTCAAAGGAGTCGTGCAAACAGGTTTTAGTTGGGTACAGTCCCGAGCCACATAGAGGCGGTGAGCGGATTTTCAGGGGTTCGTCTCTCCCAATATTGGGGGTGAGGTCGCGCTGTGTCTAGGAGAGCCATTACGCAAAGCCCTCGGCCGAGGCAGGAGATTTACTGGTAGGTATTCCAGTAGTATCTCAGGGCGTTCTGGGCTACACTCCGACACGACTTGTACCGCCTTTGGGGGTCTGACTTTTACCAACCCCCTAGGCCCGCCATGCGATACTCATAGACGAACGGACCGGACTGTACGGATATTGTCACTGATAAGCTCAGTAGGGTGTCAGGATGAGTTCGCTCATCGACGTCCCTTTTGGTCAATAGCTGGTGGCCCGTCACGTATTGGCTTATACCTCTGACGTGCTAGTGGTTAAATCCACAGCCATAGTATTGACGAGTCTTTAGAGTCCACCACACTTTCAGTTACTCAGATTTCGGGCGAAACGCTGTAGAGGCCGTATGGAGATATGGCAGAGTCCGATCAGATACGTGCGGTATTGCACGGATCAGGATCGGACAGTTTTGTACTAGTGGCCATATAGTTATATGGCAGGGTTCGATCTGATACGTGCGGTATTGCACGGATCAGGATTGGACGAACTTTACTAGCCGGCTTTGGTTTAAGCCGGATCCTAGTTTAGTACAGTGTAGATTTTGTCTCATTGCATTTGTATCCGGACGGAATACAGATGCGGGTGTGTATGCACAGTATCGGGGTTTTCCTGTAATTTATTACGGGACCAGTTTTCTGGAGTTGCCAGTTTGCATTCCGTTCCGGCCGGTTTTCCTTTGTTCTTTCCCGGCCGGACTTTTCCGATGGAGGGGGTAATTTGCAGTTTTGCAAATTACATTTGTGGAGGGGGTTTCTTGCAAATGTATTCATTATGATAGGATTAGAATCTTTCATCCATGCTTTTGCATTAATGAGATTTGATGTGAATAGAAGTATTAAGCATGGTTGATGTTTTGTTTAAGGTCACCATTTGCTTTATCCTACACTTACCTCCCTTCTTGATTTGCTTTTCCCTCCACCATTTCCTAGCAAAAGGGGCCGGCCACTATGGTGTGAGGAATGAGAGAAATTTCCATTTTAGTGTGACACAAATTTCTTCACCTCATTCTTCTAGTTTTGGAAAAATGAAAACACCATTTTTCCATAACCTTATTCCTCCATCAAGGCAACTACAAACCCCAAATGAGACAAGCATCATCTACACTACATTCTACAGCAAATCTTGGGCACGTCGACTAGCTAGCTTCGTGCCAGAGTTGCCTCGGTATTGAGGTGGGAGCCCGTAAAAGATGCAGACGATGTGGTGCCCTTACGGCAAGGAGGCGACGACCGGAGTTTCCGCGGGAGATCGGGACGACAACGAGAAGACCGGAGGACTCGGATCAATCGGTACATCTCTCACCCCATCTCTAGTTAGCTAGTATAGGTTAATGGTTTCGATCCGGGTATATTGTCCGCGGTAGCGCCAGTTTAAAGTTAAGAAAAATTTTGATTCCGCATTTTGGCCTCGAATAGACGGCCGGGGCGCTGCCGTGGCGCAACATGGTATCAGAGCCACACCATTAACCTTGTCTAGTTTGTTCTAATGTGTTTTGCATTTCCGATCGACCAAAATTCCAAAATCTACATTTTTGTTAGCATCAGTTTCTGTTGAAATTTTTTGGTCTCCAAAAATTTTTCAGGTTGTCTCAGAATGATGTGCAGGGAGTTCTAAGAACACTGGGAAAATTCGACAACATGATCCCTCAGTAAGAGCGCGGATCCGCGGCCATTAACCTTCCTTAGGCCGCGGATCCGCCGCAGTAATGAGGGATCATGTCGTCGTTTTTCTGCAGTGGGCTTGTGGGCTACAAATAGGGGTTTTGGAATATTAAAATTGGGCCTAGAATTTCTGTGAGTGCTACAGTATTGCTTGGGGGCCCACTTGTTAATTTTTGATCGATTGGATATTTTAAACACATTATTTCACAGTATTTACATTATATCTGCGACCGTGAATATCACTTGATCGGTAAATCCTGTCTAACTGCTATAGCCCGGTTAGACGGATTTGCGAACGTGATTTTCACGTTGATGTTTTGTGTTTATGCTGTGATGTTGCGGATCGGTCGTGGGGGATAGCCTGGATGCAATGCTAGTACAGTTTTGTTTTATATGTACTTTTGATATTGCGGGGCGAGCATCCGACATGTGGACTGCCGTCACTGCCTGTTTGTATTATTCTTTTGGGGCACGACCTGGTTGCGGTCGATGTACCCGGTGTATGTATATTTTACTTTCTGTACTAGGGTTACCCCGCGGAGGGGTGCACGGATAGCCGGGTTCTAGAGGGCAACGGGCCCGCATCTCAGGGCATTGAGACGGAGGGGGCTTCAGTCTGGAATTGGCGGGCTATTCGCCGCACTCATAGGGGGGTACAGGTTGACCCAGGAGGGGTGCCCAAGTTACCGGATTCCGTGAAGTGATGGGTGGTCCATTCACGGTGCTGAAGGGGGCTGCCTCGCTTCAGGTTTTGGCGGGTGACTTGCCGCGCCCGTAGGGGTCTAGGTTTTCATTGCACAGGCTATCCACACGACCAGGGGAACGTCGGGTTTCAGCAGCGGCTCTGTGAAACCCGGGGCTTCCAGATATCTGTATTGTTCTGTGATGCTGTACATTTCTGTGATGTTGCATTTTATTCACGCCTTGAGCGAAATACTATATATTAGTAGATGTTGTACATGTTTTTCATCCGCGCTAGTCCAGTCCCCGCTCTGCCGTTAGTTAGCTAACCTAACGGGTGATGACGGGACCCAGTGGCGAATGCGGATGGCATATACGTACGTCAGTATATTTTCGTTCTTTGTGGTGTGATCAATTGATGGGACTGCGTTGATTCGGATCAATGCAAGATAAACAAACCTATTCTGATGTTGTTGGAACACTTTTTCAAAAAGCTGTTATTGCAAGGACGTTCACTTTTGTTTTGCATCGTGGTATTCATTTGGAATATCCTGCTCCTCAGTCGACGAGGCAAGGGCCGAGATCGCTTCACCGGGAGTGACCCCTTGGACAGAAGTTTGCGTCAGGGCATTAACTTCACTATAGCCGATTACTTTTGCTTTGCATCGTGGTATTCAGTTGGAATATCATGCACCTCATTCTACGGCGAAAGAGCCGAGATCCCTTCGCCGGGAGTGACCTCTTTAGTAAAGGTTTTCGTCACTATATTTTTATAAAAAGTTATCCAGTTCCTTCAACGATATCAAGTTCATTAGGTTAAAGGTTTTTCGCCAAAAACCAGTCGTAGCCCTCCGTCATTTCAGATCAGTATTGCTTAGTATTCGCGCTACGTTTGTCGTTGCTATTCGCCGAGGCGTAGTGTGCGGTAGCTTTGTTGTGCTATTCTGTCGCATGGATATATGGATTGGTTAGGACAGTCGTACGATTTTGTTGATTATTCGTCAAGGGTCGTGCGGGTGGGTTTAACGCAATCAAGATAATGACGGGCTGAACTTGACTAGGACCTTTTGATTTGTTGATTATTCGTCAAGGTCACTTGGGTCCTAGGGGTAAAAATCACATCGGGAGTTTCAAAAGAACTGAAACTTTCCAGGCATGCGCATACCTTCTGGAGTGTGGTGACTTGAGTGGATTCCGTCAAGTTATCATGCGATGATAGTTGGATCCCGATTCCCACTGATGAGTTGGTTTACTCCTCGGGTGATCCCGACTAGTTCTTCTTTCAGGTTTGGAGGAGAATTTGACGGTACAGTGGGAGGTTTCCTGATTAGATAAAGTGATAACCATTCTGATCTAAGTTAGAGTGCACGCTGAGTGTTTCTTTTCTCTCTCTCTGGCAGCGACCATTGACCCGACCCTAAGACTATGACTCAGTGACCAAGTTGACCGAACCTTCTTAACACAGGCTTTTGGATTGTCAGAGTTGCAAACCTCATTGCCACTCCTACTTTTACCCTTTTCTCCAGGACACCCCGTATTACTACGAACGTCCACTTCCATTGGACAAAACCATCGTATGGTTATATACGAACTCGAAGGACTTCGAGGATGGTTTCTGGTTCTGGAGAAAACGAATAGGATTATTCAGTTGTCTTTTCTTTTCACCTTCTCTCATTGTGAGTACTTCTTGGTTTAGGAGATAGTACACCTATTATGCAAATTGGATAGTCTTGTTCCAAACCTTAGGCTGGTGCCGAACGGTGGGGAATGAAGAAAACCAATTAGCATAACGATGGTGTGCAGAAGGTATTAAGTTAAGACAAAGAAAGGGATTAGTAAGAGGGCAAAGTAAATTGCGACTGCTATTCACGACCAAACCGAGTATTTCTTCTCCAATCCTAAATCACCTTTGTATTTCTCCAGGACACTCCGTATCACTACGAAGATCCACAGTTTATTTGGATACTCCATCGTATGGTTATATACGAACTCGAAAGGAACTTGTTCCAGTTCGGGGATGGATTCTGGTCCAGGAGAAATAAGAATAAGGTTTATTCGGTTGTCTTTTATCTTCACCTTCTCTCGCATTGCGAGTGCTCCTAGGATTAGGACAGTACACCCATTATGCTTATTGGATAGTCTTCTTCCAAACCATAGGCTGGTGCCGAACGGTTGGGAAGGAAGAAAACCATTTGGCCTAAAGGGGTGTGCAGAAGGTAATGAGTAAAGACATATAAAGGGATTTGGAGAGGTGGCAAAGAATTATGCGGTTATAGTTGTGAATCTGGATAATGGAAGAGGCATTACTAGGAATACCAGGATACCCCAATGAAACATTTCAATGTTTCAGTTTCACTGTGTACTGTTAAAAGAAAACTGATTTCCCGATTAGACACTTGCTCCAGGGTATGTATTTACCAGGTTTGATTCTCACATCTGTATGGTTTTACAGATGATGAGTGGGAGTAAGTGATTGGAAATTGGGTGATCATCCTCATTATATCGGGATTCGTTGTAATCGGTGATATTTGAGGAGATCACCTGGGCTGTTTGCCGGTCGGCAAATATTTGGTTTTGAATATCCGCTGTTGTGCACCAATTTCAAATTGATATATCTGTACGTTTATTTTCATAGAGTGGGATATACCTTTTGATATTACGTCGATGACATTTACCTATATCAGTGGATGGTTAGGTAAGGAGCATTAAACAGCGGTGTAATTCTTCTTAACCATAAGTACAGTTTTCAACCTACGACACACAGTAAAAGAGTTGTTTGGACTCGGCGGACTTATACAGAGTATTGTATGTTGTCCAGTGTCCATTAGGACAGAGGGGTTGGTCCTCATACTATATTCTGTTTACTTTTAACTTCTCTAGTTCTTAGACATGTGTTTCGTAGAAATACAGGGTCTGAGTTTTGAGGAGTTATTGGTATAAGAATAGAGTAGAGAACCAGGTATTGCAAGTATCGGGATTCTTCAAGGTGATCGAAGATGTAGATACTTGTGTATGGTATTCAGTTGATAGTAATGAGGACTTGCTTCTCTTTCAGGTTACTCATAATTGGAAGCATTCCTAAGTTGGGTAACGCTAATCGGCCTCCCTCCATTTAGTTGACATGCACTGGAGACAGCTGCATGATTTGAATCTGGTTCAATTAAATCAGTGCCTCTGGTTCTATATTGGATATAGTACAGTTCATATCTTAACATTGTTAAGGTACGGGGAGTTGTCCGGCTTATGATTAAAACCAGACTCTGGATAACTCAAGGCACGTTTCTGTAATGGCTGTTTGTGGGTTGACCCAGGCTATGACGAGGGTTGATTTTCTACCATCTGGAAGATCAATAGTGATATTGTTCTTAACTCGCCACATTTTAAAAGGAAATGGTTATTTTTCAGAAAACAGAAGTGGGAGTATGGTAGAACTGGAAGCGATTCCAGAACCGCAAACGATTACTGAAGATTTGATAAGGAACCTAAAGATTCAATCTGTTTTGACATTCCATTGGCCACTCCGCAGATAAGGTGGGTAACTTCAGGCACCTGAGAGGTACTCTGGTAGCCTCAAGGACGGTGACAGGGAAGTTCTTGTTTACCCACACTTGCCATTGTTGTTGTTCCAGGCTGCGAGACCCGGCAGGAGGATGAGTATAGCGTCGTTCTAAACTAGCTTTAGAAGTGCGCGTCTATATGACTCTGCCAGAGGGTTGTCGTAGTCAGTGGGAGCAGCGGAAGCATTGGTGGACATCAGGCTTATGTCTATTTATAGACTAAAGCAGATATAGCGGAGATAGATCATCTATTTCTGATGTGACAGTCATAGGTTTGACGTCATCAGAATAGGGGATGGATCTGTTAAGAAGGTAGTAGGGTGTGATGTCCTGGTTTTGGATGACATACACACAGTAGGAAGTGACATTCCTATACTACGATCGGTTATACTTTGGTCGTCACACAGTGGTTTCTCCATAAGGGACTTGGACATTATATCAGACATACTGGTTACTAGATCTATGGTTTTAGATCTAGATTTGGGTAGTTTCCCAATCTGGGTACCTTGACAGCATTCTATGAGTATTTAGAATGGACGACTCCTGGCACGGTAGTGTACCTGCAGTTGATGGAGTCACCCTCTCTAAAGCTGTCTTACAGACTAAAGGGGAGAGGGATACGCATGATTGACAGATCACTTGCTTAGGCAATTGAGTCAATCATGAGATGTCAAGTACCACACCAGATGTTGTTCTTGCACTAGATGCAATAAGTTGATATTGATCCAATCCTGGAGGAACAGTCGGAAGCAGTTTTAGAACATAAGTGAATGTTCTAGGGATATGATAACGGCTGCCTCCTTTAGGAGACGGTTATCACTCCAGGCATCCAAGGTGACATGGACGACAAGGAGGTTGTCAGAGTTATGTTTCTCCTTCTGACGAGGGGCAGTATTTTGGACAGGTGATCCAAGGCAATACTGAGGGAGGCATGGCACAGGATACTGATTAAGTTCAGTTGTCGATACAGTCTAAGAAGTTTGGATTTGGAGTTCATTTATGAGCTAAGTCCTATCAGACATCCAGACACATTCTAAGACAGGTATTGCTCATTTCGGGAGATGGCATTCTCCGCGAACTTGAGATTTAGAGAGACATAGAAAGAAACATCTAGGCGGATCCACTCACTGAGGCTATTCCTCGAACGCAATAGTTTCGCAAACAGGCTTTGTGCGACTGACTAGTAGAGGAGTTGAGTGTTCGGTATCACACGGGCTGTGAGTATGCGACATCGCAATAATTAGCCTTGAGTGCAAGTGGGAGATTGTTGGAGATAGTACCCTCAGAGTCAATTATTAGATCACAGGCACGTGATTGCAATGATTGAGGGAGGACCTATCCCAGTAGGACAGTCTTACTCGAGATGATAGTATGCTATCTGGTTTACCTTTATCATCGTGTACTGCTTTAGGTGACCTGACAGGTCGCTATTGCACATTGATAGAGCCCCTAGGATTCTTGCTTGACTGCCAGCAGTATGAGGGCGATCATATAAGTGAGAGCTGGAGTCTATAAGCACATCCTTAAAAGGCCCCTAGTCGTGGGAGTTTCGAGACAGGGCATCGATTCTCCAGAGTAGACTAGTGTATACAGTCGAGACCCCGACGAGGGACGGTGGCCGGTCTCACAAGCCACTGGTGTCAGTTGGTTCACTTAAGATGTATACAGGTGCTCATTGGGTTATGAGTACACCGGACAGGACTCGCTGGGAACCTGCTAGTTGGGATTATACCAGACGTCAGGTAGCAGTTCCCTGGTGACATGTGTACAGGTTAGTTCATCGACCTGAGATCGTCATTTGTCTCGTGTGAGTTCCCACTGTGCTTTGATTACTACCCTACCACGGCTCAAAGGAGTCGTGCAAACAGGTTTTAGTTGGGTACAGTCCCGAGCCACATGGAGGCAGTGAGCGGATTTTCAGGGGTTCGTCTCTCCCGATATTGGGGGTGAGGTCGCGCTGTGTCTAGGAGAGCCATTACGCAAAGCCCTCGGCCGAGGCAGGAGATTTACTGGTAGGTATTCCAGTAGTATCTCAGGACGTTCTGGGCTACACTCCGACACGACTTGTACCGCCTTTGGGGGTCTGACTTTTACCAACCCCCTAGGCCCGCCATGCGATACTCATAGTCGAACGGACCGGACTGTACGGATATTGTCACTGACAGGCTCAGTAGGGGGTCAGGATGAGTTCGCTCATCGACGTCCCTTTTGGTCAATAGCTGGTGGCCCGTCACGTATTGGCTTATACCTCTGACGTGCTAGTGGTTAAATCCACAGCCATAGTATTGACGAGTCTTTAGAGTCCACCACACTTTCAGTTACTCAGATTTCGGGCGAAACGCTGTAGAGGCCGTATGGAGATATGGCAGGGTCCGATCAGATACGTGCGGTATTGCACGGATCAGGATCGGACAGTTTTGTACTAGTGGCCATATAGTTATATGGCAGGGTTCGATCTGATACGTGCGGTATTTCACGGATCAGGATCGGACGAACTTTACTAGCCGGCTTTGGTTTAAGCCGGATCCTAGTTTAGTACAGTGTAGATTTTGTCTCATTGCATTTGTATCCGGACGGAATACAGATGCGGGTGTGTATGCACAGTATCGGGGTTTTCCTGTAATTTATTACGGGACCAGTTTTCTGGAGTTGCCAGTTTGCATTCCGTTCCGGCCGGTTTTCCTTTGTTCTTTCCCGGCCGGACTTTTCCGATGGAGGGGGTAATTTGCAGTTTTGCAAATTACATTTGTGGAGGGGGTTTCTTGCAAATGTATTCATTATGATAGGATTAGAATCTTTCATCCATGCTTTTGCATTAATGAGATTAGATGTGAATAGAAGTATTAAGCATGGTTGATGTTTTGTTTAAGGTCACCATTTGCTTTATCCTACACTTACCTCCCTTCTTGATTTGCTTTTCCCTCCACCATTTCCTAGCAAAAGGGGCCGGCCACTATGGTGTGAGGAATGAGAGAAATTTCCATTTTAGTGTGACACAAATTTCTTCACCTCATTCTTCTAGTTTTGGAAAAATGAAAGCACCATTTTTCCATAACCTTATTCCTCCATCAAGGCAACTACAAACCCCAAATGAGACAAGCATCATCTACACTACATTCTACAGCAAATCTTGGGCACGTCGACTAGCCAGGTTCGTGCCCGAGTTGCCTCGGTATTGAGGTGGGAGCCCGTAAAAGATGCAGACGATGTGGTGCCCTTACGGCAAGGAGGCGACGACCGGAGTTTCCGCGGGAGATCGGGACGACAACGAGAAGACCGGAGGACTCGGATCACTCGGTACATCTCTCACCCCATCTCTAGTTAGCTAGCATAGGTTAATGGTTTCGATCCGGGTATATTGTCTGCGGTAGCGCCAGTTTAAAGTTAAGAAAAATTTTGATTCCGCATTTTGGACTCGGATAGACAGCCGGGGCGCTACCGTGGCGCAACACCTAGGAACCCTACAGTGGTATCAGAGCCTAGGTAGAGCCTTAGGCGAAGTCTAGACGACGTTTGAATCCCGATCGAACCCGAAACCCCATTTTTCCAATGCTCTCTGTACTTTTTTCAAAACAGTGCATTTTTCCATATTAAAAATATCCAGAAAATCAAGCAGGGTGTTTTATGAAATACTGTGAAAAACGGAGACCTAACTCCGTCATAACGCCGCGGAACCGCGGCCTAAGCCTACGTGGCGCGGCGGTTCCGCGGCAATACTGTTTACTCTTTGACTCCTATTTTCACAGTAATTCCTATTTAACTGTGCAGAGTTCTCTGGGTATTTTTTAAATTTTATTCAAGAGTTGAATTTTCTGGGTTGTTTTGGGGATTCGAATGTTTGATCGAATTATCAAATTTTGTCTATGTGGCTTTCCGGATAAATTTTAGAATATGTTAAAAAGTTCGACCGGATATAAATACCCAATTTTTCCCCTGTCGGGAAATTTCCAAGTGTTGGATTTTTCCGTAGTTTGACGACGTTCTAAGTAGTGCAAGTAACGCGATGGACCCTCTAGAAGACAACAAACCTTAACTCGATTATGTGACCGTCTTGAACTGCCCTTTGAACCTTAGGGTTTGGGGCAGTACGGCGTGCCACATGTGAGGCGTTGGCTTGACCCTTCTACGGCTGGACCGTTGGTACTGCGGCACGAACTGAATGTTGTTAGACTTATTTCATGTGTTGAGCTGTATCGGGAAAACTTGGGTGTTTGACTGTTCGATCGAAAAGTTTAACATTTTCTGTTTATCTGGAATGGGATACAATAATTGGAATTCACAAGTAGTTATGAGATAACTGAATGAATGTTATAAACATAGCACTTTAGTCTCACTTGATCGGTTGCCACGGAATTTTGATGCGATCAAAAGTCCGTCGCAATCACGTAGCGTACGCGGATATTCGCCGGACAAACTTTATAGACAGCTACATCCCATAGCCCCGACCAAGTGACTGTAGGAGAACCCCGTTGCCGAAAGCATCCGTCCGGGTGCTCACGGTAGCGGTGTTCCGCCTTGGTGCACTTTGTCGACGGTATCTGGGGTGCGGCCGCCTACTGAAGTTTGCGACGAGTATTCGATCAGGATGTCGGGAATCTTGTTGAATTGCCCGACTTGATATTGAAAAGTGTTTTCGATTTTGAGACTAAAATGCGGGGTTTATAATTGTTAGGCATGCGATGTCTAAGTAATTCATTTGGTCAGGCATGCGATGTCTGAGGTGGTTGCGGATTCCAACTGTTGTAGTTTTACACTTTCTTTTCTGTGACCGTAAGTGTAATATGTGATATCGCCGGTTTCGTTGCTATATGTCAACGACAATTGGGATGCGCATATTTACTTACGTTGATGACATGTGATGTTATGTGTTGCTGGATATGTTATATTGGATCGTCGTGTTTGAATAGCCGGGTTTTTTTATATGAGATGAGTGTTTTTTATTTTCATTCATGTAAAAACTTGTATGTAATATTCTTTTATTGGGGCGCTTCCAGGTTGCGGAAGTTGTCACCGTTTGTATATTATTTACTTTTCCGCACTAGGATAGACCCAAGGAGGAGGACACAAGTAACCGGGTTCTGGAGTCCAGTGGGAGACCAACTCGAGGAGTCGAGTCCGGGTCTCCTAACTCTAGAATTGGTAGGGTTGCTTGCCGCTCTCGTAGGGGTCTTGGGGTGTGGGTTTGGCTATTCATCACGACCGTGGAATCCGTGTTTTATACTGGCTCGTATTGAAAACACGGACGTCCTAGTATATCCAATATTTCATATGTTTCTTCTGCTGCGATATCTGTGATGTGATCATGTGATGTTCTGTGATAGATACAGTATATAGTATATATGATATATTATATAGACGTTACTTATGTTTTACACCCGCGCTAGCCCTGCCCCGCTCTGCCGTTAGTTACCTAACCTAACGGTGCACGAGGGGACATCGAGGCGAATGCGGATGGCATAAGTGTACGTCGTATTTATCTGTGATGTTTAGGTAATTTAAATGATGGGACTTCATTAATGTGATTAATGAAATAAAAGAAACCTAAGGTGTTGTAGAATCGAATTTCAAAATAAAACAGGTAGCTACAGTTCTTGCTTTGCACAGCGGCATATGTGTTATATCCTGCACCTTATTCGATGAGGAAAGGACCGAGATCCCTTCACAGGGAGTGACTCCTTTAGCGATAACTGGCAGATGCTACACACTCGGTTTGTCTTTTGATTGCTTTTAAAAGTTTTTGCTTTGCACAGTGATATATATGATATATCCCGCACCTCATTCGACGAGGAAAGGACCGACGATCCCTTCACCGGGAGTGACTCCTTTAGCAAAACTAGAAAAGCCTCAAAAACACTCCATTTCAAAATTCATTCGATCCTACAACGATATCAAGTTCATTACGCAATAGGTTTTCAGAAAAACCTGTCGTAGCCCTCCGTCATTTCAGATAAGTTGTATATAGTATTCGTGCTGCATTTGTTGGCTTTCGTCAAGGTGCAGTGTGCGGTATCTATATGCTGCTTATCTGCTAGCATACGATGCGATTGGATTAGGGTAGTCGTGCGGCTTTGTTGGCTTTCGTCAAGGGTCGTGCGGGTAGGTTTAATTCAATCAAGAAATGTACGGGTTGAACTTGACTAGCGGGCTATGGTTTTTTGGCTTTCGTCAAGGTCATAGCACGTTAGGGGCAAAATTATCGGGAATTTCAAGTGTTGAAATTTGCAATGAGATTGCATACCTTCTATGAGATAGTTGGATCCCGATACCCGCTGCGAGTAAGTGTTACTCCTGGGAGAGTTTTATACATTACAATTAGCCGATCAAGTAGGTGTCTAGAAAGGTGTTAACGAGGTTACGCCTCTGGGAAAACGAGGTTTACTGTAATTAGGTTCGTGCGAAAGCACGGGGGACCTCCCTCAAAGTACCGACACTGGCCTGGCTGAAAGATTGGCGAACTTGTAGTGTGTAATTAATCCCGGCTAGTCTTTCCTAATAGGGTTTGAAGGAAGATTTGATAAAAAGCAGTGGGAGCCATCCTGATTAGATAAAATAATAACCAATCTATTCTTGCAAGAACGCACGCTGAGTGTTTTCTTCTCTCTCTCTCCAGGTAGCGACCATATCACGCCTTAATCAAGATAATAATACGGATTATTGACCGAACCCGCTTGTTATACTGAGCTGGGGAACGTTGGTCCCGCTCCAACTTATAATTGTTATAAGACAGAGCATGAAATTGGGGATTACCAGAATTCCCGTGCCGCCCAAACGAAGAGAGTGCATGCTGATGCATAATCTTCGGGTGTGTTCGTTACAAGAAATTGTTTCTCAGTATTCTTTACGTCCTGGGTATGTGATACCAGATCAGGATCCCAGATATGTAATATGTTACATAGGGCTACAGAAAGGTAGAAAACTGAGAACGGGTGATAAGTTTCATGAGGCAGAAAACGGGGCAAGTGTTGCAGCCAAGTCTGTTGGTCACTGTCACCCTGTATTATGAATACATTGATTCTGAACAAATGTTATTAGATACCGAACCTGATATACAAAATCATATCTATCTCTTTATCAGTAAAGAAATGATAAAATTTTGTATAGTTGGATAATGTTTTGAACATTTCCTATATCAAAAGTTGATCGGTTCAGGCACGTTATCTAAAAGCATTGATGTTCTAAATCAAACTACAGTTCTTAGTATACGGAACACACACAAGAGGAAGAGTTCAGAACTGAACGAATCCTTCTTGAGGTATTGTAGACTAGGTCGGATCAATGTGACCCGACTAGCTGAAGTTACATTTAGATGCATATTTAAATCAGTTTGAATTTACATCTTCTGAAACTTGCCAGTCATGTCACAAAGATAAGATGACCATAGCTCCGTTTACTGGAAACAGAGAAAGAGTTAGTGAACTCTTGGGATGATACATGTTGATGTATGTAGGTCCCCAGTCTACACATGCCAGGACTGGTTCTTTTTACTTCATTACATTCTTTGATGATCTCTCGAGACTCAGACATATGTTCCTGTTGAAACACAAGTCTGAACCTTTTGAGATATTCACAGAATATAAGTTAGAAGTAGAGAACCAAAAAGGGTATAAGTATTATGTCCTATGATGAGATCGAGGAGGAGAATAATTGAGCACGGAAATCCTTGGATTATTCTAAAGGAGAATGAGATTCTCTCTCAGCATTACTCCTCCGTATACACCATAGCACGATGGTATATCGGGGCGGAGCAATCTCACCCTATATGATAAGGTGTGCTCTATGATGAGTACTACTGAGTTTCCTATTTCCTTTAGGGAGTTATGCGCTTGAGAAGCTGCATACCTATTGAATAGGGTTCGAATCAAATCAGTTGCCTACCACTTCATATTTGATATGATAAGGGAAGAACCCATCTCTCAAGATTAGTTGAGATTTGGGGTTGTCCGGCCTATGTCTAAAAGCAAAATCTGGACAAGCTCGAGGCAAAGTCTGTTATGTAGAACTGGAAAAGTTCTAGCAATACAAACTACAGCAGATGATTTGATAGAACCAAAGGATTCAGTAGATACCAACGAACCTCAGCCTCTCCGCCGATCTAGTAGGGTTCCTCACCCACCTGAGAGATACTTCGATTTCTCGATGACAGTGGGAGCGAGGATTGCATCATGAGATGATGACCCAACTGGTTTCGAGCAGGCCATCGAGAGTAAGACTCTGTAAGTATGGCTGGATGTTTAGCGATCTGAGATGGAATCCTTATACACCAACAAAGTATGGACTTTGGTTGCTATATCTGAAGGGTTAAATCCCCATCAGGAGCAAGTATATCTTGAGAAGATTACTTGGTGTAGATGGAAAAGTTGAGACTTTCAAAGCTAGACTTGTTAAAAGTTTGCATCATTGACCAGGTGTGGATAATGATGAAACCTTTTCAAGTAGCTATGCTTAAGTCCATCCAGATCCTACTTGTCACGGCTACATACCATGACTACGATATCTGGTGGTTGGGTGTCATGACTGCTTTTCTAAATGATGTTTTAGAAGAGTGCGTCTATAAGTACACAGCCAGAGGGCTTCGTAGACAGTGGGAGCAGCGGAAACGTGTGCAAGATGCTTTATAGGATTAAAGCAGGCATCGCGGAGTTGGAACATCTATTTTGATATGTTAGTCAAAGAGTTTGACATCATCAAAATGGTAGATGAACCTTGTATATACAAAAAGGTAGTAGGGAGTATGGTGATGATCCTCGTAGAGTACGTGGATGACATACTCTTGATAAGAAAGGAGTTTCTTATGCTACGCTCGGTCAATCTCCGCTTATCACAATGATTCTCCATATAGGATCAAAGAGATACCTACTAAATCCTAGGTTTTGGATCTATGAGATAGATCTAAATGGATGTTAGGATTCTCACTAGTTGTAGTGAGAAGGTATCAATCGACCCTGGGGAGAATCACTGGACTGGTTCCAGGGTGATAAAGATGACTGAATGTCAGTCGCAGGCATTGTCTTTACCCTCAGTAAAGGGACGGTATGTTGGAAGAATTCCAAGCTAGATACCGTGACATACTAGACGATGAAGGCAGGATACATCGCTACTTAAGATGCTACCAAAGAGGAAGTCTGGGTGTATAAAAGTTCATAAGATGAACTTTGTTCCTACCATTGTGTGACAATGGAGTTGTGGCTTATACCAAGGAACGCAAGTCCCATCAGTAATCCAGACATATTCTAAGGCAGTGTCACCTGATCATGGAGATGCTTGATCTCCAAAGGATCGAGGTTAGGAGAGTAAAGTCAGAGGACAACACAGCGGATCCACTCACAAAGGCCTGTTCCCAGAGAGAGATTTTTATGGGATGGTTGAGTATGAGATACTACAACCACTGCTATCAGATGGCCCTAGTGCAAGTGGGAGATTGTTAGTTATATGTATGCCCTAGAGGCCATTACTATACATAGGATGTATATTGTAGTGGATGCTGGGACATATATAGGGAGGACTTTCTTGCTCGACATGATAGTATGCTATCTGGTTGCTCTTTACCTTAACGTGTATACTGATTGTCTCTCTGTTACATGTTGGTAAAGCCCTTAGGATGTGTACTTGACTACCTGGACTATGATGCGGATTATACTAGTGGGGACAGGTAGTCCATAAGTACATCCTTCAAAGTCCCTAGTCGTGGGTGTATCGAGACGGGGCATCGATATACCAGAGTAGACTAGCGTATACCTTCTCGACCCATACAGATGGGCGATGGATGATCCCATATCCATTGGTGTTTGACATCAGAGATGATGTACGGGTGCTCAGTGGAGACTGGGTACACTGGACGGACTCGCCGAGAACTCCCAGATGGTATTATACCTCACGTCAGATGGCAGTTCTCTGGTGACACTGGTACAGAGTAGTCTGTTGACCCGAGATCGTCATAGAGTCTTGTGTGGTTCCCACTGTGCTTTGATGATGGCAGTTCTCTGGTGACACTGGTACAGAATAGTCTGTTGACCCGAGATCGTCATAGAGTCTTGTGTGGTTCCCACTGTGCTTTGATTTCCATCTTACCACGTCCAAGAGGGCATGCAAAATGGTGGTTTTTAGGTACAGTCCCGAGTCACATGGAGGCAATGAGCGATAGGAGGGGATTCGTCTCTCCCGGTATAGGGGGTTGATGTTGCGCTGTGTTCGATTGGCTATAACAGGAAATCCCTGGCCAGGGTTGCTGAGATTTACTGGTAAGTGTTGCCAGTAGTTTCTCGAACAGTTATAGACCTCATATCGACACGACTCATCGAGCTATTGGGGTCTGACGTTTACCACCCCTATGCGAGATATGCGACATATCAGACGATCAGACCGGACTGTACGGTAGTGTTACTGGTCGGATTCACTGGAGTGTGAGCGGGCTTGCTCGTCGATCTTCAGATCGCTCAATACCCGGGTGGCCGTTACGTTTAGCAGACCGCTTGCGGCTTGTGGCTGCTTGATATGATCATCACCTGCTGCCGGCGTATTGACGAGTCTTTAGAGTCCTACACAGAGGTTTCCTGGCTCAAGCGAAACGAAATAGGAGCGCATATGAGATATGTGCGGGACCGAGAATAATGCGTGTATGTGATACCGTATTCTATTCTCGCGATGAATGTATCGAAAGGTTGTATGCGATATAACCTAGTTATCGAATCAAGGGTTGGTTCGATAAGCCGATACATATAATACTAGTCGGTTATATGCGATATGACCGGATCGTTAAATCAAGTGTTGATTTAATGATTTAATGCATAATTATATATTTGATATATTACTTTGCATTAACTAGTATTGGTTCACTTTAAATGGATTTTCTCACTCGGATTGTACACATTGTATATGTGATATACTTTTGTGCACTTGATTGTATCATGTTTGATGATACATGTTATGCTAGGGTTTTTGTGTAAAGATCAAACCATGGTTACATGATTATGGTTAGTGTTTTGTTTTATTCACTTATTTATTTATCCATTTCATTTTGGAAAATAAATGAGAAGAGAAAAGAATGGTGGCTTTATTTGTTGTTTAGTTGAAGCTTCATGAAGCTTTGACATTGTCCACCATTCTTATCTCATCCTTAACCCTAACCATTCCTTTAACCCTTGGTTAATTCTCTACACATAACCATAGTTAGAATTATGATAAGGATTGTTTTTCTATTCTTTTTGATTAACTTATCATATATCTTTTTCTTCTTCTTCTTCCTTGAACTCAAGAAGAAAACCATTCTTCATCAATGGTGATTGATGAAAACAAGTGAGAAATCCAATTCTAAAGTCTACCCACTTCCTATTTCTTCATCCTCTACCTCTTGCCAAGTAGTAGAGTGTGTTTTCTTCACAAGTTTCTTGACTTGGTGAAGTCGGAGCTTGATTTAGCGATGCCTCGACGTAGATCATCTTCGGCATGGACATCGATGACCTAGACCGTCCATTCTCCGATGAAGCCGACACTAGAGCCCGGGACTTGTTATGGACAGCGAGGAGACTTCATTGCGGAGCTATGGAGGTGGAGAACCGGATCTACAAAGGTTGTATTTCCGTATCTCTTAGTTAAGTGTTAACTAGATTATTGATTCGCCTAGAATTCTAGCCAACGATCCTTAGTCGGGTTTCTCGGCACCTAGATTTTTTGAAATTGGCATGGTCGATGCCTTGTGAGACCTCATTGGGGTGCCTAGGAACCCTACAATAATACCATCTGGGAGTTCTCGGCGAGTCCGTCCAGTGTACCCAGTCTCCACTGAGCACCCGTATATCATCTCTGATGTCAAACACCAATGGATATGGGATCATCCATCGCCCATCTCATGGGTCGAGAAGCGTATACGCTAGTCTACTCTGGTATATCGATGCCCCGTCTCGATACACCCATGACTAGGGACCTTGAAGGATGTATCTATGGACTACCATCTCCCCACTAGTATGATCTGCATCACAGTCCAGGTAGTCAAGTACACATCCTAAGGGCTTTACTAACATGTAACTATAAGACAGTGCAAAGAGACAAGTGTACATGTTAAGATAAAGAGTAAGCAGATAGCATACTATCATATCGAGCAAGAAAGTCATCTCTATATATGTCCAAGCATCCAATATAATATACATCATCTGTACAATACTGGCCTCTATGGCATACATACAACTAACAGTTCTCGTTCCGTTCAGTGAAACGGACGTGTTTGGACGGCTATGCGCACGTACGTGCGTCCGTTCTTGGGGGTATGCATTTCTGTTACAAAATCCTTCATTTTATTTTTGGAACTTGCTAATAATTTTCATATTTCAAATTCAAAATTTTGAACCCGACCCGGGCGCTTTTCTGAATTATTTTACATCCCGCTAAAATTCAATTGTTTGAATTTTAAAATTAATTTTTAAATATCTTTCAGTTCATCATATTTTCTTAAAATGAATTTTTAAATCTTTTAAAATTTATTTCCTTAATTGCGCAGATCCTCTATCTCTCTTTTTTTCCTCAAGCCAATCATATTACTCTTTTTCCCTGGTGGTCCCCACACGCCCTCTCTCATTCTCTTTTCCCTTCTCTTTCTCTCTCCTCCACACGAGCTCTCTCTATCTCCCTTCTCTTTCTCTCTCCTCTCGCGCTCTCTCTCTCTCTCCTCTCGCGAACACTGTTCGCTTCTTGATTCTCGTCACCTCCCGTGTAGATCCCATCACCTTCCTTCTGCGTCTTCTTCTTCTTCTTCTTCTTCTTCTTCTTCTTCTTCTTCTTCTTCTGCTTTTTTTTTAAACGCTGCAGCCCTCGCCATGAGAACTCCAACTTCTAATCGCCGCTCTCAAACCCTAACTCCCTCATCTCCTCAACCCCAATCGAGCCTCGTCATCTCCTCTCTTCCTCCTCTCCATCTTCTTTTTCTCTTTCTTCCTCACGAGCCTCTCTCCCCCTGCACACACCCACTGAACACCCAACAACCCAACATCACCGGTCGTCGCCGACGACCCCAGCCTCGCACCCATCATCATCAACATCTCGTTTCCTTCCTCTACATCAGCACCTCAACAAGACCCTGCACGTACACTGCAATAAAACCCCAGAAACCAAACCCTAGCGCAACCCTAACCCATCACCCGAGCACCTGCACCCTCGCCGGAGCGCCGCCGATCCTCACCGATGATGCTGTCACCCCTCTGCAACCCAGTGAGTAAGTTTCTCTCCTCAATCTCCTATGTTCTCTTCCATTCTTCTTGTTTTCCCTTCCATGCAATCTTTTCCATCAAATAGCTCACTGTTGTTTATTGTTTCCGGAATCCGACCATGCCGGCGACGATCCCGAAGACTCAGCAAGGACATCTGACCCGTGTGATCCCATCGTGCATCGTTAGGACTCATTTTGTGTTCCGTACGCACGTCACGATTATTTTCCGCCGACGCGTAACGTTCCGTATACCGTTTCTTGAATCCGTCGAGGCAAGTGAAACTTGCTACATGCTATTATATTATCTATACCTATTTATTTCATGATTAAATATGAAAATTGAACCTAAGGCTATTTAGTTTCTATTCTTGCATTTCAATGTCGGATTATATCATTGTAAACTCGGATTTTTAACTTACAACTTGTTGCACCTTATTGTACAATATCGTGTACCCATATTCATGGTTAAATTACTTACTAATTAACTGCATAACTCATAGCACTTTTAAATAGTTTCTACCCCGAATAACCGGTTGCATCGTTTGAACGTATTTTATATATCATTGCATCTCTAGATTACTTAGTACATATTAACATGATTTTAACATCCATATTCGTTATACTGTATTCTTGAATGTTGAAACTATCCCTTAAACCCAAACCAATAACTGTGCATCTACATACCTTAATCTGTACCTATTCGCATATCATATTACATGTTCCAGTTTATTGTTCTTTTAGTACCCATGCTTATTTTGTATACCCATGCTTATTTTGTATACCCATGCTTATGATAGTTTGATTATGAGCACCCACAGGATATCTTGTACACCCCGACAGGACTTGTTACACCTATTACTCGACACGACATGGTACCGTGCGACTCTTGACATGACATGACACCTTTATACATTACCTGGCTTGACCTGATGTACCATGGTATTACCTGTTACCTGATCTTGTGTCTAATGCCAACAAACCTGACCTGTTGTCCTTACGGACCGTTCCTGTTGTCTATCTAGACAAACCTGTACCTGCCTGATCCTGAGTTGGCATTAGCTCCAGATTATTTAATACCTGACTTGAACACATATAACTTGGGGGTATGGGGAAATCAATGATGAAACCTGACTTGTAACTCGACAGTGTGCTACCTTTACTGATCAGTTTTAGAGGCTGGGCCAGCCTTGGGATGATGCTGCTGACATCATCCATCGTTATCCATTACCTTTTAGAGGCTAGGCCAGCCTTGGGATGATGCCATGGACATCATTCATCTTTACCCTTTTCCTTTAGTGCCTAGCGGCATGTCTCGGTTTCAGCCCGAGAATCTTCACCGTGATCCCGGGCACGCACGGGATACTATTGAGTTACATCGATGATTCATCAGACTGATTTCAAAGACTTGAAAGTTGATAACCCAATAGACCAGTTTAGCTTACTCACTGCACACTACCCTTCACTGCCCTGATTTTTTTATTGCTGTTACACCTGCTTTACCATTTATGATTATACTTGCATATCTTGTTACCCTGTTTATATTTTATTGCTTGATGACATGACGCGCTGACGTCTGGGTTTTGCATGGCCCAGATTCCATACCTTTGCTGCAGTCCGAGCAGGAGTACTTCAGCCAGCAAGCTTAGCAGTGAGGACTCAGTAGTAGTTAGTTCTTTTACTTTTCAGCATGTTATTCCTGATGTGAGCCCGCATTATGGGACATACATTCCAGTTATTCTTGTAAGTCGATGTACAATACCCACGACTTGCAAGGAGGCGGAAATATAAAAAACGATCTTGTTCTTTGCTTAAACATCGACTAACCGCATGAATCGAAGCTAAACGATAACTAACATCAAACATAGAAGTTCTAAACTACTATGTGAAGTGATTATACCTAAAGATCCGAGTCCTTCGTCTTGTCGTTCTCCACGTCCTCTCCGGCCTTCTCTAAGTAGTAGAAGATCCACCCGAGAGCTTTACTACAAGCTTCACCTCAAACTAGAGGTAACTAGGTTTCTTTAAGTGCTAATCAAAGTACCTAGATGATATAGAGAGAGGGTTATAGTTTAATTAGTCTAACTAATCCTTGTACTCAACACATGAGAGGGGAGGATTAGGGTTTGAAGAGAGAGAGCTTGAGGAGAGAGAAGATGAACATAATAATGAAATGAGAAAATTAGCTATCATAATATATATCAAGCATTATTGTTTTTCAAGGAAAGAAAATAAAATGATTTACAACCATGCTTGATAAATATCTAATGGTGATTCATCTCCATGAGTCATTAAGCAATTATGATGCATTAATGACATGGATGAATCATCTATATGACCCACTAATCTCATTCAATGTACATGCCACCTAAACCTCCTTAGTCACCATTTTCTAGAAGCTTCTCGCGCAATTACGAGAACGACCCTCCTATCCGTGAAAACACGGAAAAACTTTAGACTGTATAAATCCAATAACCGGATACTAGTAACTGGCTTAAACCAAAGACGACTAGTAAAAACTGTCCGAAAGTCGTACGTGCGTAAGCACACGTATGCGTCCGAACCCTTGTCGTAAAACCATACGACATCTATATCGTTTCGCCTGGAGTAGGGAAACTCTCTGTGTGGGACTCTAGAGACTCGACTACTACGCTGGCAGTGGGTTTAACCACAGACCGCAAGCGGCACTAGCTGTACGTAACGGTCCCCAGGTAGATGTCGATAAGAACGCCGATGAGGAAACCCATCCGAACTCCTACTGAGTCTGATGTGACAATCTCCATACAGTCCCGTCCGTTCGTCTAAGACTATCGCATATCGGGCCTAGGGGGCGGCAAGCGTCAGTCCCCTAATAGCGGTATAAGTCGTGTCGGAGCGAAGCCCATTACACCCTGAGAAACTACTGGAACCTACCAGCAAATCTCGCTTGCCCTCGCCAGGGACTTTGCGTAATGGCTCTCTGACACAGCGCGATATCAACCCCCAATACCGGGAGAGGCGAATCCTGTCTAACCGCCACTGCCTCCAAGTGCTCGGGACTGCACCTAACTGCTACCTGTTTGCACGACTCCTTTGAGCCGTGGTAGGGTAGCAATCTAAGAACAATGAGACACACTCGAGGCGAAGTAGGAGTGTCAAGTCTGCGGACTATGCTGTACTCATGTCACCTGGGAACTGTTAACCGAGGACTGGTATAAAACCAACCAACAGTTCCCTGTGAGTCCTGTCCGGTGTACCCGTAACCCAACGAGCACCTGCATACTATCTCCAGTACGACGTATTGACGGCTGTGGGGCAGACCATCTCCCCAACTGGGATGAGAAGCGTACACACTAGTCTACTCCGAAGTATCGATGCTCTGTCACGATAATCCAACGACTAGGGACCTGAATAAGGATGTGCATGTAGACTACCCAGCTCCCACTAGTGTGACTGCCATCACAACACTGGTAGTCAAGTAAGATCCTAAAAGCTCTATCAATACGTATACTCACATATTAAGATAGAAAAACCAAGTAGCATACTACCATGTTTAGCAAGACTGTTATATACATGTGAATATCCCAAGCTTCCATTAAGTAATATACAAACTAGTATGATACAATAATGGCCCCTAGGGCATATACACTAACAATCTCCCACTTGCACTAGGGCCATGTACTGGCGTATCGAAGACCGATGATCTCGAGTAGCCTTTCGAATTGAATCTGTGGTAGGGCCTTAGTGAATGGATCAGCAATGTTATCCTCTGTATTTACTCTCTTTACCTCGATCTCCCGGCGATCTACGATCTCCCTGATCAGGTGATACCGCCTTAAGATGTGTCTGGACTTCTGATGGGACCTGGGTTCCTTCGCTAAAGCTAGAGCGCCGTTGTTGTCGCAATACAGAGGTATTGGACCAACACTGGTAGGATCCACCTGAAGTTCTGTGAGGAACTTCTTCATCCAGACAGCTTCTTTTGCGGCATCGCAAGCAGCTATGTACTCCGCTTCCATCGTTGAGTCAGCAACGGTGTCCTGCTTGGAACTCTTCCAACAGACCACCCCTCTATTGAGGGTAAAGACATAACCCGACATGGATTGGAGTCATCCTTGTCACTCTGGAAGCCGGAATTAGCATAGGCCTCCATCTTGAGGTCCTTTCCGCCGTAAACCAAGAACATCTCCTTAGTCCTCCTCAGGTACTTGAGAATGTTCTTTACTGCTATCCAGTGATTCTCCCCTGGGTTTGCCTGATACCGGTTTACAACGCTCAATATGTATGCTACATCTGGTCTGGTACATAACATCGCATACATTATAGAGCCTACCGCAGAAGCGTAGGGTATAATCGACATGCGTTCCCTTTCCAAATCAGTCTTGGGAGACATCTCTTTGGAGAGGGTGATTCCGTGACAAGCCGGTAGGTTACCGCGCTTAGAATCTTCCATACTGAATCTTTTCAATATGGTGTCTATGTACCTGGACTGTGAAAGTCCCAACATCCTCTTTGATCTATCACGATAGATCTGGATCCCCAGAATGTAGGTGGCATCACCCAGGTTCTTCATGGAGAATTTCTGTGACAAGAATCTTTTGACTGACTGTAGCATAGGAATATCATTTCCTATTAGGAGAATGTCATCCACGTACAAGACGAGGAATACAACAACTCTCCCTACAATCTTACTGTATATGCATGGTTCATCTGGATTTTTGATAAAGTCGAATTCTTTAACAGTATCATCAAAACAGATGTTCCAACTCTGCGATGCCTGCTTTAGTCCATAAATGGACTTAAGCAGCATGCATACTTTACCGCTGCTCCCACTCTGAATGAATCCCTCTGGCTGATCCATATAAACGCTCTCTTCTAAATTTCCATTTAGAAAGGCCGTCTTTACGTCCATCTGCCTGATCTCATAATCGTGGAAGGCAGCAATAGCAAGAAGGACCCGAATGGATTTCAGCATAGCCACTGGAGAAAAGGTTTCGTCATAGTCCAAACCAGGTCTTTGACGGAAACCCTTTGCAACAAATCTAGCCTTATAGGTTTCAACCTGTCCATCTACACCAATCTTCTTTCTGAAGATCCACTTGCATCCTACGGGTTTTACCCCATTTGGAGTAATGTCCAAAGTCCATACTTTGTTAGTGTACATGGACTCCATTTCGGTCCGCATTGCATCCATCCATTTTACCGAGTCGCCACTCTGAATGGCTTGTTGGAAGCTAGTAGGGTCGTCATTATCAATGACGCAATCTTCTCGATCCCCGTCTATGAGAAAACCGTAGTATCTCTCGGGCGGATGAGACTGCCTACTACTTCTGCGGATAGGCGCTGGTATGTCCCTTTCTTCTGAAACTTCTTGTTCTACCAAACTTTCAGTAACAGCTTGTGGTTCTGGAATTTCTTCCAGTTCTACTGCGCTCCCACTCTTCTGATTTTCTAAAAATTCAGTTTCTAAGAAGCGGGCATGACGAGAAACAAAAACCTTTTGTTCCTCTGCGTAGTAGAAGCAATATCCCATGGAGTTCTTTGGATATCCCACAAACTTACACTCTACTGAGCGTGCCTCGAGCTTTTCTGGATGCTGCTTTTTTACAAAAGCTGGACATCCCCATGTCTTCAGGTAGTGAAGACAGGGTTTCTTCCCACTCTACATCTGATATGGCGTGGTTGGCAGAGTCTTGGTTGGAACCTTGTTCAAAAGATATGCCGCTGATTCTAGCGAATAACCCTAGAATGATCGCGGTAACTCAGCCTTACTCATCATGGAACGAACCATATCTAATAAGGTTCGATTCCTCCTTTGCGATACACCGTTGTGTTGTGGTGTGTATGGAGGAGTAAGCTGAGAGAGAATTCCTTTCTCTTTTAAGTAACCCAGGAACTCGGCACTTAAGTATTCACCACCTCGATCAGATCTCAGTGTTTTAATACTTTTGCCTGTTTGGTTTTCCACTTCATTCTTGTATTCTTGGAATTTCTCAAAGACCTCGGATTTATGCTTCATCAAGAAGACATGTCCATACCTAGAGAAATCATCCGTAAAAGTAATGAAGTAGGAATAACCACCTCGCGCATGTATAGACATTGGACCGCACACGTCACTGTGTACGAGTCCTAAGAGCTCGCTCGCTCTTACTCCGTGTCCAGTAAACGGAGTTTTTGTCATCTTTCCCATGAGGCAAGATTCACAAGTGGCATAAGATTGATATTCGAACGGATTCAAATATCCTTCTCTATGTAACTTCGTTAATCGTGTTTCATTGATGTGACCTAGTCTACAATGCCATAAGAAAGCCTGATTCATTTCTGGAGACTTTCTTTTAAGTGTGTTCTGGACATTGAAAACCTGAGCTTGATTCAATACGTATATACTGTCATCTAATGTACCGGACCCAATCAGAACTTGATTTAGGTGGATGTGAACTACATCGCTTACGAATGTAAAGTCATATCCCTCTCTTGAAAGTGAGGACACTGATATGATATTACAAGTCAAACTAGGTACATACAGACAGTTACGTAGAATCAATATCTGCCCACTTGTCAAACCTAGGCGATATTCTCCCACGGATTCAGCGTCCATGCTCATTCCGTTTGCAACTCTGAGAGACAAATCACATATCCTTATAACTTTACGGTTTCTCAAAGCATGTAACGAATTACAGATATGAGATCCTGCTCCGGTATCTAGTACCCAGGAAGTAGAGTTAATTGACAAACAGTTCTCAATTACAAACACACTTAAGGCTGAAGCCACAACATGCTTCGTATCCTGGCTACTGGCTTCCAAAGCCTTGCAATCCTTCTGCCAATGTCCGTTCCCATAACAATAGGAACATCCCTCCTTGCCTACACCAAGTCCCGAAACTTTTGCTCTTTCCTTTCCTCCTACTTTACTGACACTGTATATCGTCTTTGTAGAGGTCTTCTTCTTTTCATCCTTTGCTTTCGCCCTGGATGTAGAAGAAGAAGGTCCCCCATTAAGCAGAGCTTGTGTCTCCCTGGTTTCTTTCACGGTATAAGTAGAGGGTAGGGACTGTGGAAATAAGTCAGCATATGACCTGTTTCCCAACGTGGTCTCCAGGTCCTTGAGCTCATCAATATAGCTAGTCATCGTAAGGACGCCGTCCCTTACAGATGACCCGTCAGCCGACCTCGCTTGAATTAATTCGTTCGAGGCCTCATATCTTGCGATATGAGATTGCTCTCTATATAAATCTTTGTTATGGAGAAAGATGGAAAAAGAGTCCATCTTCTCGTGCTGCTTCTGCTTTATACCATCAACTGAATCCAACACGAGGCACTTGGCTTTCGCTTTATCCTTTTCCTTTGTCTGACGGATATCCATATCCGCGACGGTGGAAACTGGACCTGGGACGGCGGGATCTTGAGTAGTAACAGGGTGGTCCAGCTTGTCATAGGCAATGGTCATCTGGACAGACCTTTGCCAGTCATATAAGTTAGATTCAGTCAACTTGTTATCTAGATGTAACCTAGTCATGGTCACAAGGTCGCTGCAATGAGAGAGAGAGAAGAAAAACACTTTAACATGATGCTCTTGCAGTTTAGATTGGTTTTTAATTTATCTAAACTGGATGGCTCCCACTGTTTCTCGAATCCTTCTTCAAACCATAAAAGAAGAATTAGCCAGGACTATTCTCATTGTAGAATACTTGCTTAACCGTTCAGCCAGGCTAGTGTCGGTACTTCGAGAGAGGTTTTCCAACGCTTTCGCGAATTTCCTTAATTAAATAACCTCTTTTCTCTGGGGGCGTAACCCCGCTGACACCTTTCTTGACACCTACTTGTTTATAGTATTGATCGTTAAGTGACGAATCTCCTGATAAGTAGCATATACTCAAAGTAGGATCGGGATCCAAATATCATCGTATGATAATGTTGAAGGAATCCTACCAACATTCATCAAACTCCAAATGGTATGCATCTCTTTGCAAATTTCAGTTTCTTTAGAAATTCCCGATATAGATTTTTGCCCCATGTTCTTATGACCTTGACGAAAGCCAACAAATCATAAAACACATGTCAAGTTCTTCCCATCATTATCTTATTAATTTGAACCCACCCGTATATACCCTTGACGAAAGCCAACAAGGTTATACGACTGTCCCAAACCAACTCATCTATCTATGCAACAAATGAATACCCCAGCAGCTACCAAACACTATACCTTGACGAAAGCCAACAAACATAGCTTGAATACTACTGACCATCCATAAGAAATGACGGAGGGCTACGACTGGTTTTGGCGAAACCGTGAACGTAGTGAACTTGATATAATCGAAAGAACCTGATAGCTTTTTAAAAGGAGTGGTTAAAGCTCCGCAATTAAAAAAAATCTGCTCTTTTAAAATAACCGAGTGGTTTCTTTTAAATTTGTTCCAACGATTCAACTTTGGTTTATTTTCTTTGCATTATAAATAATGCGTCCCATCATTAATCTATCATTGCAGAAAACAACGAAAATACAACGTCCTCTTATGCCATCCGCATTCTCCACTGGGTCCCGTCATCACCCGTTAGGTTACTTAACTAACGACAGAGCGGGGGCTGGGCTAGCACGGGTGTAAAACATAAGTGACGTCTAAATAGCTATCATATATAGATATTGTACATTCGTCAGACGCAATAATAGGCATTCCAGATCACAGATGAACTTTATTGGATTTACAAGCAATCCATGTTTTTTTTTAGCCTGCAACAAAAGACGGATTACACAGTTGTGATGAATAACCATTACCCCACCAAAGACCCCTACGGGTACGGCAAACTACCCGCCCGGCAGTTTGTGCACCCCACCTTGGGTCTGCCCTAGGAGCAAAAAATAGTAAAATGAAATAATACAACGGTGGCTACAACCGCAACCTGGATGTGCCCCGCAAAATAATATTACAACAAATTATATTTACATCAAATGAATTAAATAATAACCCATCACATAACCCCGGCTAAACATCACAACAGTCCAACACAGTTCATATACACAAACAGATAAAATCCATTACAGAAATGTGCAACCCCCTGCCAACCGACATACTAGCAGTTAGGGGAGGTTTACGAACACATTATACAAACACAGATATAATCCAACAAGCAAATACCGTATAATTTTGATCGATTAAACACATTTAATTTTGCTCCAAAACTTCTCTGTAAATCTGAAACCTGAGCAAAAATTAAAAAATTCCAGAAAATACCAAATATCACAGAGAAGCCACACAGGAAAATTGGGCTGATGAATCGGCAACTCGGCGGCGGAATTGTGGCGGATCGGTGGGATCCGCCGTGGTTTCGCGGCGCTTTAGATGATTCATGAGCCCAGTTTTCTTCGGTGTTCTAATACTATCAATTAAGGCTTTCTGAAGGTCCCTGAAAAATTTTTGGACTTCATTTATAAATCGACAGAAACTCATGATATCGGGATTTTCCGGTTTGTTTTTTCCATTCGAAATTCATACAATTTTGCAAGTGAGTTATTTATTGTTTAGTGAGGCTCTGATACCACTGTAAGTCGATGTACAACACCCCACGACTTGCGGGGTGGCGGAAATATAAAAAACGATCTTGTTCTTTGCTTAAACATCGACGAACCGCATGAATCGAAACTAAACGATAACTAACATCAAACATAGAAGTTCTAAACTACTATGTGAAGTGATTATACCTAAAGATCCGAGTCCTTCGTCTTGTCGTTCTCCACGTCCTCTTCGGCCTTCTCTAAGTAGTAGAAGATCCACCCGAGAGCTTTACTACAAGCTTCACCTCAAACTAGAGGTAACTAGGTTTCTTTAAGTGCTAATCAAAGTACCTAGATAATATAGAGAGAGGGTTATGGTTTAATTAGTCTAACTAATCCTTGTACTCAACACATGAGAGGGGAGGATTAGGGTTTGAAGAGAGAGAGCTTGAGGAGAGAGAAGATGAACATAATAATGAAATGAGAAAATGAGCTATCATAATATATATCAAGCATTATTGTTTTTCAAGAAAAGAAAATAAAATGATTTACAACCATGCTTGATAAATATCTAATGGTGATTCATCTCCATGAGTCATTAAGCAATTATGATGCATTAATGACATGGATGAATCATCTATATGACTCACTAATCTCATTCAATGTACATGCCACCTAAACCTCCTTAGTCACCATCTGCTAGAAGCATCTCGCGCAATTACGAGAACGCCCCTCCTATCCGTGAAAACACGGAAAAACTTTAGACTGTATAAATCCAATAACCGGATACTAGTAACTGGCTTAAACCAAAGCCGACTAGTAAAAACTGTCCGAAAGTCGTACGTGCGTAAACACACGTATGCGTCCGAACCCTTGTCGTAAAACCATACGACCTCTATATTGTTTCGCCTGGAGTAGGGAAACTCTCTATGTGGGACTCTAGAGACTCGACTACTACGCTGGCAGTGGGTTTAACCACAGACCGCAAGCGGCACTAGCTGTACGTAATGGTCCCCAGGTAGATGTCGATAAGAAGGCCGATGAGGAAACCCATCCGAACTCCTACTGAGTCTGATGTGACAATCTCCATACAGTCCGGTCCGGTCGTCTAAAACTATCGCATATCGGGCCTAGGGGGAGGCAAGCGTCAGTCCCCTAATAGCGGTATAAGTCGTGTCGGAGCGAAGCCCATTACACTCTGAGAAACTACTGGAACCTACCAGCAAATCTCGCTTGCCCTGGCCAGGGACTTTGCGTAATGGCTCTCTGACACAGCGCGATATCAACCCCCAATACCGGGAGAGACGAATCCTGTCTAACCGCCACTGCCTCCAAGCGCTCGGGACTGCACCCAACTGCTACCTGTTTGCATGACTCCTTTGAGCCGTGGTAGGGTAGCAATCTAAGAACAGTGGGACACACTCGAGGCGAAGTAGAAGTGTCAAGTCTGCGGACTATGCTGTACTCATGTCACCTGGGAACTGTTAACTGACGACTGGTATAAAACCAACCAACAGTTCCCTGTGAGTCCTGTCCGGTGTACCCGTAACCCAACGAGCACCTGCATACTATCTCCAGTACGACGTACTGACGGCTGTGGGACAGACCATCTCCCTAACTGGGATAAGAAGCGTACACATTAGTCTACTCCGGAGTATCGATGCTCTGTCTCGATAATCCAACGACTAGGGACCTGAATAAGGATGTGCTTGTAGACAACCCAGCCCCCACTAGTGTGACAGCCATCACAACGCTGGTAGTCAAGCAAGATCCTAAGAGCTCTATCAATACGTATACTCACATATTAAGATAGAAAAACCAAGTAGCATACTACCATGTTTAGCAATACTGTTATATACACGTGAATATCCCAAGCTTCCATTAAGTAATATACAAACTAGTATGATACAATAATGGCCCCTAGGGCATATACACTAACAATTCTTGTATTGGATCTTTTGCTTCCGCATTATTTATTCTTGACTCATTTTATTTTTGCTTATGGACATGTGCTAGATAGTTTTACTTTTTTTGTTCTTGATATCTCTACAGCCGTAATGTGACTGTGGAAGGTTAATTCCTATCCACAGGTAGCATGGTTGGCTATGTCACGTGCCTACCTTAGCGTACTCTGGGAAGCGGGGAGCGACACATAAACTCTAAGGTTTGGTGGCGGTTCCGACGGTCACAAAATCGAGTTAGGGTTTCGTTCTTCTAGAGAGTCGACAGAATCACCTGCATGATTTCCTGAAGATTTTAAACGTGAAAAAATCCAACTCTTGGAAAATTTCCAGCGAGAGAGAAAATGGGTTATTGATATCCGTTCGAACTTTTTAACGTCGTCTAAACAACCCGAAACGTTGTTAGAATTACGTCTATAAAACACTCTGAATTACCTTTACAGAAATATAACATCACATGCAATATCAGTAAAAACAAGCAACACTTGAAACACCAAAACCCAGAGACCGGAACACCACAAAAATTTGAAGCCAAAATTCCACTACTAATCCGGCAAGCTCGGATTTTCAACATGTGTCGCCGGCCAAATTCCGGTGAGGAGGGTTCAAATTTCTACGGTGTTCATGTTAAATCTCATATAACATTCTGCAACTGCTTAAAAAAATTTAGACACTCTGAAAATTTCAACAGAAACTAGGTTTTTATTTCGTGTGTTTCGGAGTTGTTTCGGTTTCATAATTCTACAAACATCATCAAATTCTCTAGCATGTCTCTGATACCACTGCAGGGTTCCCTAGGTCACCGCTGGGTTTCGGGAGGCATCGACCATGGCATTTTTTAAAAATTGGCGCACTAAAGGACCCTAACCCTAGAATCTTAACTAGAGAATTAGACGAACAAGTATGTAAACAACTTTACATCTAAGTGAATAAGGAATACAACCTTTGTAGACCGGTCTTTCACTTCAATAGCTCCGTGTTGTAGTCCCTTCGCTCCCAATAGTGATCTCCTGGACTCTAGTGAGGCTCCACAAGGTGAAATGAACAGGCTTGCTTGAAGTCTTCGAAGCCAAAGACGATCTACGTCGAGGAGACACTAACTCAAGCTACCTCTTCACAAAGTGATGAACTAGTGAAGAAACAACCCAATCTAAATATCTAGTAGAGAAGAGGTTGATGAAGTAGGAATTTTGCTCACTTTATAAATAATTTTCTCACTAATTTTCTTCACCTCTCATGAAGCTAGAAAGCTTGAGGAAGGAGATGAAGAAAGCAACCATGGAATGGAGAAAGTAAAGAAAATGAATCAAGTGGTGAGAATAGAAACCATGGGTGAGTTAATATCATATACTAACTCATGTAGAAACTAAACCATGGCTAATCTAATGGTTGGGTTAATAAATATCTTCAAGTAAAACAAAATTAATGGACTTGGTCAATAGTTCCATAAGCTTCTACAAGCTTCAACCATATGACTAATTTCCATCTAATTTGATTTAATTTAAATAAATAAAACCTTACATTATGTTAAGTATGGTGTGAGTCTCATACACCCATGTAGCTGTGGCATCAAGCACGACACAAAAGATTGTACATTAATATATATCACATATATACTAAGTGTACACAAGTGAGAAAAAGAAATCTTAAGTGAGCTAATATTAGTTAATGTGAGATAATATATCAAATATATAATTATACATTAAATTATTAAATCAACACTTGATTTAATAATCCGGCTATATCACATACAACCGATTAATATCAAATGTATCAATTTATCGAATCAACACTTGATCCGATAACCCGGCTATATATAACCGACCAATATCACATATCGCGAGAATAGAATGCGGTATCACATACGCACATTAATCTCAGTCCCGCACATATCACATATGTGCTCCTACTTCGTTTCTCTTGAGCCAGGAAACCACTATGTAGGACACTAAAGACTCGTCAATATGCCGGCAGTAGGTTGTCACGAACTGTAATTTAGCACGTGACCAAAACTTAAATTACGCAACGTCTAAAGACGTGACGTAAATTAAGTAAGCCGAAGGACAAAAAATCTAAACCATTTTGCGGAAAATAATGGGGGTGCAGTTTTGAAATAAGGTATAATAAATCATGTTCTATGTTTTTAAAATTTTGGGCAGCACCTCCCTTGTATATTTTGATCCAAAAACAGATATACAACAAAATATAGGCATCCCCAAGCGGGAGCTAGCTCTTCGCCAAACGGCGGAATCACAACAACGCAATAACAATATACGATGCCCAACGGTGAAGAATCAACCCAGAAAGAACTAATAAAGAAGCAAGACATCAAAACTCAAGAAAAGCTATCATAAACCCATCGCTCTAAGTCTCGCACAATACCCAAGTCTAACTAGGTCTACCAATAATACAGTATCTAGTTTCTGATTTAATGTGATGGAGTTATCTAGATACAATAGAATTTAATAGTACGAGAGTGGGCACGATTCAACATGTGTCCCACCTACCAAAGCAAAGCACCCTGGAAGAAACTGTGTGCCAGCAATACCGCAACTAATCCCAAGCGGTCAAACCTACAAGAACTGTGGCACAACGGGGGTGAGTTGCCAACTCGTGAGTAGAAAACATCAGCAAGTAGAAATCGAATAAAACAACGATTTCTTAGGTCACTATATCCTGAAGGTAATACTATGATATCTAGGGTGACCACAAATGCATATATGTCAACAATCTATCAATGCAATGACATATATAAATAAACATCCGACATCATATGCCTGTAAGCATGTAGATATCATCCACGTGTCCATCAACGACACAAATCATTATCATGGAACCTGAGTGTCCCACACAAACACTCGACATCATGAAAACATAAGCCTGTATATATATATGAGAATATCTACCACGTGTGTCCATCAACAACACATCAAAATCTGGAACCTGTGTCACGACCCGAAAGTACGGAACATGACCGGCACTTAAACTACGAACGTCTCGAGGCGTACGTAATCTAAGTAAACCGAAAACCCAGAAATCCAAACCAAGAAAGATGTAGAGTGCAGGAAAAACCAACTTAAAGCAAGTAGTTTCAATAGCATAAGCCGAATTAGGCGGTTTTAAAAACATCAAAAATTTCCCGAAAATTTCGGCAGAGTCTCCTTTGAAAATACTGGCCCCCAAATGGGATACAACATGAATAGTATACGAAATCAATAAAAAGGCATCCCCAAGCAGGAGCTAGCTCTTCGTCAATCGACGGTTACAACCACACAAGCAATATAATATACAACGCCAAGGGCGAGGATCAAAATTCACAAGGAAACTCAAAAACCACAAGAAAACCACATAAATACAACGCGCGACTCTAAGGTCGAAAGAATAAACATCACTGGTCTCTATCTCAAATAAATACATGTTTGGTTGATGGAACTTCTAGATACAACAGAATAATGATATACAAGATATATAATGGGGGTACGATACAAGTAAACCCACCTACTAGCAAATCACCCGAAGGAAACTATGCCCGCAAAGCCGTAATGAAACCTGTACGGCAAACCTGCAAGAAACTGGGGCACAACGGGGGTGAGTTGCCAACTCGTGAATAGAAAAATATCTACGCACAGAAATCGCATAAATAATGCAACCTAGGTCAATGATCATAATATATCCTCAAATATATGAATAACACGTAGCCTATAACAAGGCTAGGGTAAATATCTAACCCGAGTGTAATCTCATGTGCCCGTGTCAGTGCCTCAAGTAGCAATATATCATATGAATGAGGTATGAATGCATGAAAATAGAATACATGTAAATGAAGAACTGTTTTCATAATTTAGTGAGATTTCCTTTGTATTTTTAAAATGAGGTATCATAATGAAATCAGTATAAAACAGTGCCTAGCATCGGCACAAAACGTAATCCCAATATCTCGATATCTCTGTATCACAGTCTCTGTACCTCAATATCTCGAAATCTCAATGTCTCAATCACAATATCTAGGGCGCCGTCAGTCCAGACCGGCCCCTACCATCCATCTCAAGACCACGACGGTATCCTCCGGATATCCGACGCGTCGGGTAAAATCACCGGTAGGTAGTGCTCCCCTGCCAGGCTCACATCGTCATCATCACGCGCTTCTTGCCCCGGGGTACCTTACCGGGTCCACCATGTACCCGAAACGGTTCATCCGTCTCCTCGAATCGGGTCTCGAAATCCATCAGCAAACTCATGGTGGACGACTCATACATCATGAGAAAAACCGCACTTTTTATTTAAAAAGAGAGAAATCAGTTTATATAAGTTTTGCGGTTTTCCCCCCAAATCCAGAAAATTTCATGGAAATCCGAATCCAAATCATCAATAGCATGTAAAAACCATGAATATAGGCATAACAATGAATAACAGTATGCATGAAGTGACAAGTAAATACTATAATGTTAAGCTGGCATATAAGGCAGGCACACTAATATCATGTCAAATTACTAACTAACAAGCTAAGTCAAGCAATAATATTTTCTAAGGTGTACGTGACATGGCAATTACCGATGAAGATGTGTGTGAGCCGGCAAGTAAGTGTACGTGGTACATACGCATCATCGGTAATGGTGCTGGTGTCCTAACAATATGATATCAACATTGCAATAAGAAATTATAACATAAGTATGCGATGCGAAGCGAACCACAATAATAAGCATGAGCTGAATACTAGACGCAACTGTAACTAACATGCATTAATCTAATATAAGTCCTACAAATGGTGCCTTTTGAAATAACACGAATCATGGGGTTTTGAAAATAGGGGCTACGGTGTTTTTATGAAAAGATACGTCTTTTGAAATATCCGTAGGATACCTTGGGCTGTCTTTTAAAATACCCATGATTCGTTAGTTTTTGAAATAGGTAAGAATCGAATCTAATCTAACAACTAAACTAAACTAAAGGGCTAAGTTAACAAGCTGGACTACAGGTAAGGAAACCGCCTAACATCTGAGTCGATCCATATACATACCTGTATATATATTAGTCGGTGATCCCGCCTCAATAATATCATATCCGATACCATATCTACAATCAGCCATCCCAAGTCAAGAGTGCGGATCAATCATCAAGATATAGCTCGTACGTAAATCCGTCGTACGGCATCCCCAAATCTAGGTACGGGTCAATATCATATTCCTCACACCATTCCTCTGGTATCCTCTTTATTCAAGATCATAGTCTAGGGTACTGACCTATGTCTAGTACAATACTAATATCCTCAATATACCCATTATCTGACTACAGATCGACAATCTCGTACAAACCGATACCGTCAGCACATAGCATCATCAAGGGTATACATCGCCCGATACGGCCTAATATCAATATCCTAGCATATCATGCCTCATATCACGATCACATGTCGACCATTTTATTTATAACACTATTCATCCGTATCGCCGCCCTAAGATCCGCTATAACACCAGGACGTACCTCAAGTACGAATCCTGCCATATCACCGATATCACAACCACAAAACAAATCTCATCGACTCAGCTCAATCCCAAGTATCATCCTCAAATCCGTATGTGAACACATAGTCCCATACCCATGTGAACACATAACTATAAAGAATCTCATGAGCACATATAAAAAGGAATGTATGCAAGTATGTATGTGTGTATGTGTAGTGCAACACTACCCTAGGGTTCGCAACACTAAAGTAATCCAACACACCAATATCCATCCTAACATCGTTATTAATCCCAAATAACATATACTAATTGTTGGTGTGTATACGCATCCGTATACACCACCACGGACTGCGGGGGTGCTATACGCCATCCACCCGACTTCTCCCCGTAGATATAAATCTACTCACCTGGTCCTCGTTCGTCGGTGCCGACGTCGCCACGCGCTTGCTTGTCGTCTCGAAGTCCACATGGGGTACCTACATATCATAACGCACCATACCGCATTAAAATCCGACTCATGACCAAAACGACGCACGAATCCCACATAGGTCAAAACCTATGGTTGCTTTCGCAAATCGACCCAAAAACCCTCGACGTCGGCGTACAAACGCCAAACCATCGAGAAAACTCCCAACACACTCATTTGCACATTCACGAACACTAATTTTAATATAAAATAGGTTAAAATTCACAAAAACCCCAATTTCACTTAAAAAGTCATTTTTCCGAAAATCTAGCAAGCACAATTCGCCGTTTTTGTACAAAACATGATGTTTTAACAATTCTAGTGACCAAGATGATAACTTAATATCTTAATTATGCCATAGAAACCATTACGTAAATTTTAAACCCACAATTTAATTCGATTTCAAAAACCTAGTTTGCAATATTAACCAATTTTAACAATTTTATATCAAAATGCACAAACTACAATCTAGCTTGGATTTTCATGAACTAAAGTATTAAAATACACTTAATAATGTTAATGAAGTCATGAAAAAACCTAATTATATTTTTCTCATAATCAAATTCATGGTTTACAAAAACCTAGCTAGCAATATAGCTTAAATATTACAATTCCAAACTAACAATTTGCAACTAGAAATTTGATTAGGTTTTCATTTCAAAATATGAAGAACTACAATTGCAACCACAATTACATACACAAAAACCTAACTTGAATTTCATAAACCCTTACTAAGTTTTTCCAAACATACAATTAAACCCAAATTAATAACTAATAATGCTTGATTTAAGGTATTCAAACAACAATTTAACAAAAGGTCTTGATTTATACCTCACAAGATCAAGGATCTAGCATGCAAATTCTAGCCTCCAAAAGCAGCTTCCATGCTCCTAGATCCATGTAATTTTGGCTAATGAGAAATGGGTAGGAGTTGGATTTGGATTTTGGGATTTATTTGATGGATTTTGAGGCAATTTTTGAAGCAAAAGAGATGGAAAATGGGGGAAAAAGATGGGGCTGTTGTAGCAGAATTTCGGCTGAGGAGGGAGTGGGGAGAGGTGTGGGGGAGTTGTGGAAAAGAATCCAAGTTAAAGCCCCTCCCAAATTACCATAATACCCCCACCTACTTTACTATATATAAAAACCTTATTTTAACCCATTTCTCACATGATTTAAGATCAAAAAGAGGGAAATAAAATTCTTGGGCTGCTAAAATAGTGTGGGGCCGGCCAAGGGGAGTGAGGGTGAGTGTGAGAGACTTTACAAAAAAATTCTATGCAAAAAGACCCCCCACAATACCATATTTGCAAGTTTTAGTTCAAAATAACTATATTTTTGTTTTCCATATAATAAATCAATTAAAACTTGAAATAAAATACTAAAAAATTATATTACAACTAGATTTTAATTAACATGATTTTAAAGATTAAAAATAGCCCATTTAAATTTGTATTTATCGCTAATTTAATGTATTTTCTTACCGGCTTAAAATAATATTAAAATAATTAATTTCGGAAAAAATTTCAGAAAATTTGAAATTTCAGCAGTGGCTCAATAAACACCAAATACTAGCAATTACATAGCTAGAATATGTATATTTAATTTTATAATAAAGATATTTGCATTTTGACTTTTTACAGAAAACCCTCTTATTTTACCGTTTTTTCGAAATTTCACCGAAACGATTTTCAAAACGTTACAACCTGAGTGTCCAACAGTAACACTCGAAATATCATGAAAACCCGTGTCCAGTATCGACACGTAAATCCTTATATCTCAGGAGCCGCATCCTCAGATCGGTCCTCATATCCATCTCATATCATAACTTCAAAACGGTATCCTCCGGATATCCGCCGAGCTCTATACAATCACCGGTAGGTAGTGTTCCCTCTACCAAGATCATCTTCTATACCACAAAAACCATTTATTGCCCCGGGGTATCATACCGGGTCCACCATGTACCCGCAAACGGCATCTGCCAACTCCTCGAATTGGCTCTCGAAAACAAGCTCAGAACTGAGAAAACTAATGGTGGACGTCTCGAAATATCATATCAAGAGAAACCGTGTTTTTAAAATAATACGCAATTTCCTTTGAAATATAAGCACAGTTCTCAAATCCAGAGATCTCATAAAAACAGCATCTCAAAGCATATAACCATAAGTACGATGTATGCAACATAAAACAGTAATATGAGCATATCGAGTATATCATGCAAGCATATAATCATAAGGAACGATGTATGCAACATAGAGTAGTAATATAAGCATATCGGTATATCATGCAAGCATGTCAAGTGATAGTACTGAACAATGAAGGTACTTTTACTTTTAAGATTGAAATCATGATAGGGCAGTTCTCCAGTTTCAATGGCACGACAATTCTACTGTATAAGTGACATGGCAATTCTACTGTATAAGTGGTATGGCAATTACTGATGAAGAATGTGTGTGAGCCGGAAAATCTGTGTATGTGTAACATGCGCATCAACGGTAATGGTGCAGGTGTACTAGCAATTGATATCATATAGCATTAAATACCGGCAGGTGGTATGTACATCATGAGAGGTAATATCCTACACAACATGAAAAATAAATGGATATATCTATCTACACAAGAATCATATAGTCCCTTTTAAACGATACACCTCGTCGCTTTGAAAATAGGTATGGTTCAGATGGCAATCTCTATATCGGCGATCTCACCTCATAACATCCGATATGACAATAATCATCGATCATCATTCTCAAATCACTAGCGCGGATCAATCATCCCGTACATCTCATCTCGTACGGTAATCTATCGTACGGGGTCATCAAAAAGAATAGGGAATCTATCGACCTATACAATAATGAGGGTGCGGATCTAAAGTCTCGTACGGCATATTACTCATAAATATATATTTATACACATATATCTCAATTCACATTTGTAAAAACTTCATATCTTATCAAATCCACAACACCTCTATTTCAATCTCGTGTCATGTTTATCTATCTCGAACTCATATCCTATCATTATCAACCCATACTTGTTATCTTTCAATTCGTACCTATCATGATTCACTTCTCATTTCATATTCTCATGCCAGTATATAATTCCTAGTGTCAACTTTAATCATATCATATCTCACTAAATCCTATAATAAGGTTCTTTAGCTCGTAGCATATCCTTTATCAAAACTATAATTTAAAACACAACTTCCATCTCAATGGTTGCGAAGGTGCTATACGCCATCCACCCGACTTCCCCCGTAGATATAAATCTACTCACCTTTAAACTCCTCGCTTAGCCGAAGTCGATGTGCTTCGTCGTCTCGGAAGTCCACGCGAAGTACCTACAATACAACACACATCGAAATGCAAACATAAATCAATATCCGAAAACCGATACGGCACACGGATTGCCTATAGGTTAGAACCTATAGCCTATGTATGCAAAATCAACGAAACAACCCTCGTCCGTTGACGTATAAACGTCCAACGACGGAATCTAAACTCAACTCTAAAAATATCGTTTTAGAAATCGGAAAACAAAATTCAGCAACATGAGAAATCACTCTCAGATTTTGACTCATGTAAAATTAGCCAATTTTGCACATAGGGTTGCTCTAGATATAAGATAAGGAAGCTACAGAACAAAAATCACCACATTTCACCATGACTTGGCCGTAAATTGCGGCCACATGGAATAAATCTGCGGCCTGGGCAAAAGGAAACAGGCTCGGGTTTCTAGGTTAGGTTCCTGGTTGCCTGCACATCTCTCTGTAATCGCTAAATAATTTTTAGGGTCTTCAGGTTATAGCAGATCTCAGTATCCCCTCACAAAATCCACAAAATACGATATCGGCCGATTTCAATGTTCGTATTTTGGTTTGTATTCTCGATTCTTGGTCAGTAAAACACCCTCTAAGGTCATGCAAACACTCACTACACCTCAATTGGCCACTAGACAGCAACTTGTAATTTTCTAAAATCACAAACCTATTTAACTCAAATTCTAACTAAAATACGATATTTAACAAAATTTCTAAACTAAAGTGTATGGATTACCTTATTAGCAACTAAAGAAACTTCTTGAGTTGCCCAAAGACTTCAAAATCCAAACTTGGATGGTTCAAAAGGTTTAGAATGATGTTGTGCATGTTTTATGTGAAGGTTGCATAGGGTTTTGGCAAAGAATTGAGATGGTGCATAAGGTTGTGAAGGCATGAAGGAACTTGAAGCAATTGAGTTGATGAATAAATGGGGAAGATGAAGGATAGGGGCAGCCAAGTAACCCTCTCTCTCTTAGCCTCACTCTCCCTTACTCTCACTCTCTCACAACAAATATCACTTTTGTTTTGTCCATGGCATCTAGTTTCATTCCTTTCACACTTAACTCTTTTCTTTCATTGTTTTTATTTTCTTTTCTTTTCTTTTCTTTCTATTTTCTTTTCTCTTTTAATCTCACAAGTCACACACACACACAACTCACAAGCACAACATGCACATGAAATGGTGCACATGTCACGGAAAAATGTAAAAACACGGATTTTACAAAAAATCCGATAAATATCATTAAAATAAATAAATCATTTTAATATCCGATAAATTTCCAAATATTGGTATATACTTATACCATTTTACGAAAAAATCCCTATTCGCCAATCGAATAGTTTTCGCGAAATATATTATTTTAATATTAAATTTCCAAAAATAATATTTTATATTTCTGAAATGTTACAGTCTTCCCCCCTTAAATAAATTCGGTCCCCGAATTTAAATTTAACTCCCCAAATACAAAAACAGTTCAATAATCAGCTTAAATCAACGGGGCTCCAAAATCACGGAAGATATTGAAATATCACGGCGTATCGTGTGCGCCTGAAAATGAGTACGAAACTCAAATCAAACTTTGTCAAGCATCACGCAATCACTGGAGTTATAAAGAAAATACGAATATCGAATTCCACTACTGGAATCCAAATGCACTGTAGCCAAATCATAATACGTATATAGCACGCATCTTTGTAAAACCATTTTTAAAACTGAATAAACACATGGAAAATCTTTCTCAAATCTCCGTGCTATGCGTAGCTCACGGCACAAATGGCGGAAGATCATTTGTAAAGTAGTAACTATATACTTATATATGTTTGTTCAATTTATACGTCCTGTCTTTTTGAAAAAATCCCAGAAGGTTCTCTTTATAAAATTTCGTGTCATTCGCAGACACGTACGAAATAGCGAGACTATAGCCCTTTTTTTTGAAAACCTTTGGTAACTTTGTATGCATGCAAAAGTACTCAGGCACTGTCCTCAGACCAGCCCTGCTCGGCTACTATATAATATAGTATTCAATATCAAATTGCGAAACTCATAAATAAAATCATCCTCAAAAGGCGTATCAAACATCACATGCATCTTGTGCGCACGGAAATCCAATCCAATACAAGTGCCATAATATGCACAAAAGCAAAACTAAGTGCAACAGGTGTGAACGAAAGCATCTGTCCAGTGCAACGGATGTGCACGACAACAATATCAAATGCATCTATAGTGCATGAAAATCTTTATCAAGCGCAACAACCATGCACGAATGAAGTCTCCATCAAGTACATCCAACATGCGCGAATAAAATCTCAATCAAGTGCATCCAACATGCACGAATAAAATCTCAATCAAGTGTATCCAATATGCACAAATAAAAATCCCAATCAAGTGCATCCAACATGCATGATTAAAATCTCAATCAAGTGCATCTAACAAGCACGAATAAAATCTCAATCAAGTGCATCCGGTCCGTATAAAATATCCAGTGCAATAGTATGCACGATAACGAACGTCAAATGCAGACGAGTATGAAAACATAATCTGGTGCAACAACTGCACAAAAATAAATCTAGTGCAATAATGCACGAAAACTCATCAACATCTCAATGATCACAAAACAACACCGAGCATGCCAAGGTGTATAAGATCATAGACGTGTGCAACTGTGTGCACAAAACATGAATCAATGCACCGCAAGCACATATAAGCTATACTGAGTGCATAAGTAAAGGTAAGTGCATATAACATGCACGAAATCAAATCAACAATGTCGAATCCACAAAACCATAAATACATGCTACGAAGGCACAAATCGATATCAAGTGCAATAGATATGCATAAATTATAAACTAATGTAGCGGTGTATATAACATAAATCAAGTGCAATAACTGTGCACATTATAAATCTCCAGTATTGCAGCCATGGTGCACAAAAACATAAATCACGAAACCCAATCATAAACTCAAATCCAAGCGATAAAAGTGTGATACTCGGATCACAAAGCATACATCGCAATAATTGACATTGAGGTACACCTTTTACAATGTCGAAAAATAAGTCAGTTCACCCAAACTCGGCAGAGCAAGACCATCTACTTGCCTCCTGCACACGGTCTTGCATCTCCGGTCTCTGGGTTCCCATTTCTCTCTGAACTATCAATCTCGCAATCCTTCTGCTCGTCGGCCCATTCAGGTGTACTAACGGAACAACCCTGCTCTGGAACTCCTATGATCACCGTTTGGACAATCAACATGACCACTCTCAACGGCACAATACTGACGGCGGCATCTGTTCCTCTGAATACGCACGCTATAACTGATCCTGGGTGCAAATCTCTATCGCTGCGGTGTCCTGGAAAGAATCTGCTCATGGCTTCTTCCGATCTCACCTATGCCGAACTATACGAAGGTTGGCACTCTTGCGTAACTCTTTTCTCATAACCAGACAGCTGTATCCTCAGCATGGCTTTCATCTGAAATTTGGCTGTATCTAACGCCTTTGCACACATATCAATCCTCTGGCATCAACGGAGAGTAACAACCGCTCGTTAACATCTCGCACGAACCTCTTGTTCCACTTGTCTTTATTATCGTCCACTTTGACGTCATCTCTTGCTGTCTGCATATTGCAATTCATTCTCGGGTACGGTCAATCTGGAGTCTCTCACACGAACTAAACAATAAGATCTCGGTATCTTCACCACTTTGTAGAAGATATCTAGCCGAACATGTCCTCGGGAACTCGTCCAATCATCGGAAGAATACACTTTATTCATCCGTTCTCGATCAACTCACAACACATCTGGGTGAGGTCCTTCTATCTAAAACTATTCAACTTACCGATCTCACATCGGAGTATCTGACGAACAACGTCCTCGCTTGCTCGATCTACTCTAGATCTGAGTAAAACCCTTCAACTGGAATTCTTCAACTCAACTGAGCCTGCATCGGCACATCAAATCTGACGAATCATATCAGTCACTCAACTCGAGATAGACTACCTATCTCCTGTCATATCTCTTCCTGGAAGCTCCAGCGGTCTCAGCTTATAAACTCTAGAATCGATATCCCCTCAATCTCAGCAACAGCTGGGTCATCTGTCTACACAATAGACAACACCACGATCTCTGAGGTAGGCTGTACATCAACAGTCCTCTCTATCCGGCAGCCTCTATCAATGGCCTGATCATTAGGTGCAAAACCGAACACTCGCCTCAAACGAGAAATCACAATATAACACTATACCTACATGCCCCTATGTCACCAGAAACAACATGGTCAATCCTCGTCCATGACAAGCTCGCCCTGATCGCAACACTCGTAGCAGCTCAATCTACGCTCAAACCATGGTGACAGGAACCTCAAGAAGGTATCGATAAAGATAGATCAATGAATGAAAGAATCAACAGATCCCAAATTGGTATATGATCAAAGGAACGAATAGTATCACAGATCTCAAGATAAGTACATCCTAAGGTTTCTTAAACGGAGTATCGTATCGTAAATATGCCGCGGATCATATATACGGTACGTCACTATACTCAAGCTACCTACTCTATCAATCAAAGTCAACCTATGAAACAAAAGTTTGGGTCTAATACCCCCCTGTCAAGTCTAAGTTCCGTAAGGTCAATCCTAGGTTCCGAAATATAAATGCCCTAGACTCCGCATAGTCAAACCCAGACTCAGACCAAGGTTAATCCTAACGCTCTGATACCAACTTTTTCATGACCTGTAATTTAGCACGTGACCAGCACTTAAATTACACAAACGTATAAAGGCATGACGTAAATCATGTAAGCCGAAGCCCAGAAAATCTAAACCTTTCTGCAGAAAATAGTGGGGGTGCGGTTTTGAAATAAGGTATAATAAATCATGTTCTGTCTTTTTAAAATTTTGGGCTGCACCTCCCTTGTATATTTTGATCCAAAAACATATATACAACAAAAAATAGGCATCCCCAAGCGGGAGCTAACACTTCGCCAAACGGCGGAATCACAACCACGCAATAACAATATACGACACCCAACGGCGAAGAATCAACCCAGAAAGAACTAATAAAGAAGCAAGATATCATAACTCAAGAAAAGCGATCATAAACCCATCGCTCTAAGTCTCGCACAACACCCAAGTCTGACTAGGTCTACCAATAATACAATCTTTAGTTTCTGATTTAATGTGATGGAGTTATCTAGATACAATAGAATATAATAGTACGAGAGTGGGCACGATCCAACATGTGTCCCACCAACCAAAGCAAAGCACCCTGGAAGAAACCGTGTGCCAGCAATACCGCAACTGATCCTAAGTGGTCAAACCTGCAAGAACTGTGGCACAACGGGGGTGAGTTGCCAACTCGTGAGTAGAAAACATCAGCAAGTAGAAATCGAATAAAACAACGATTTCCTAGGTCACTATATCCTGAAGGTAATACTATGATATCTAGGGTGACCATAAATGCATATATGTCAACAATCTATCAATGCAATGACATATATAAATAAACATCTGACATCATATTCCTGTAAGCATGTGGATATCATCCACGTATCCAACAACGACACAAATCAATATCATAGAACCTGAGTGTCCCACACCGATACTCGACATCATGAAAACATAAGCCTGTATATATATATATGAGGATATCAACCACGTGTATCTATCAACGACATAATAAAATCATGGAACCCGAGTGTCCAACACTGGCACTCGAAACATCATTAAAACCCGGGTCCAGTATCGACACGTAAATCCTCATATCTTAGGCACCACATCCTCAGATCGGTCCTTATATCCATCTCATATCATAACTCCAAAACGGTATCCTCCGGATATCCACCGAGCTCTATAAAATCACCGGTAGGTAGTGTTCTTTTTGCCAGGCTCATCGTCTACACCACAAAAACCATTTCTTGCCCTGAGGTACCACACCGGGTCCACCATGTACCCGCAAACGGCATCTGCCAACTCCTCGAATCGGGTCTCGAAAAAAAGCTCAGAACTGAGAAAACTCATGGTGGACGTCTCGAAATATCATATCAAGAGAAACCGTGTTTTTAAAACAATACGCAATTTCCTTTGAAATATAACCACAGTTCTCAAATCCAGAGATCTCATAAAAACAACATCTCAAAGCATATAATATAAGTACGATGTATGCAACATAAAACAGTAATATAAGCATATCGAGTATATCATGCAAGCATATAATCATAAGGAACGATGTATGCAACATAGAGTAGTAATATGTGCATATCGGTATATCGTGCAAGCATGTCAAGTGATAGTACTGAACAATGAAGGTACTTTTACTTTTAAGATTGATATCATGATAGGGCAGTTCTCCTGTGTCAATGGCACAATTCTACTGTATAAGTGACATGGCAATTCTACTGTATAAGTGGCATGGTAATTACCGATGAAGAATGTGTGTGAGCCGGTAAATCTGTGTATGTGTAACAAGCGCATCAACTGTAATGGTGCAGGTGTACTAGCAATTGATATCATATTGCAATAAATACCGGCACATGGTATGTACATCACGAGGGGTAATATCCTACACAACATGAACAATAAATGGGTATATCTATCAACACAAGAATCATACAGTCACTTTTAAACGATACACCTCGTTGCTTTGAAAATAGGTATGGTTCAGGTGGCAATCTCTAAATCGGCGATCCCACCTCATAACATCCGATATGACAATAGTCATTGATCATCTTTCTCAAATCACTAGCGCGGATCAATCATCCAGTACATCTCATCTCGTATGGTAATCCATCATACGGGGTCATAAAAAAGAATTGGGAATCTGTCGACCTATAAAATAATGAGGGTATGGATCTAAAGTTTCGTACGGCATATTACTCATAAATACACACACACACACAGACACACACACATATCTCAATTCACATTTGTATAAACGTCATATCTTATCAAATCCACAGCACCTCTATCTCAATCTCGTGTAGTGTTTATCGATCTCGAACCCATATCCTGTCATTATTAACTCATACTTGTTATCTTTCAATTCGTACCTATCATGATTCACTTCCCATTTTATATTCTCAAACCAATATATATTTCCTAGGGTCAACTTTAATCATATCATATCTTACTAAATCCTATAATAAGGTTATCTTAAGCTCGTAGCATATCTTTTATCAAAACTATAATTTAAAACAAAACTTCCATATCAATGGTTGCGGGGGTGCTATACGCCATCCACCCGACTTCCCCCATAGATATAAATCTACTCACCTTTAAACTCCTCTCTTAGCCGAAGTCGATGTGCTTCGTCGTCTCGGATGTCCACGCTAAGTTCCTACAATACAACACACATCGAAATGCAAACATAAATCAATATCCAAAAACCGATACGGCACACGGATTGCCTATAGGTTAGAACTTATAGTCTACGCATGCAAAATCAACCAAACAATCCTCGTCCGATGACGTATAAACGTCCAACGACGGAATCTAAACTCAACTCTAAAAACCACGTTTTAGAAATCGGAAAACATGAGACATCACTCCCAGATTTTGACTCATATAAAATTAGCCAATTTTGCACATAGTGTTGCTCTATATATAAGATAAGGAAGCTAAAGAACAAAAATCACAACATTTCACCATGACTTGGCCGTAAATTGCGGCCACATGGAATAAATCTGCGGCCTGGGCAAAAGGAAACAAGCTCGGGTTTCTACGGTAGGTTCCTGGTTGCCTGCACGTCTCTCTGTAATCGCTAACTAATTTTTAGGGTCTCCGGGTTATAGCAGATCTCAGCAACCCTTCACAAAATCCACAAAATACGATATCGGCCGATTTCAATGTTCGTATTTTGGTTTCTATTCTCGGTTCTTGGTCAGTAAAACATCCCCTAAGGTTATGCAAACACTCACTACACCTCAATTGGTCACTAGACATCAACTTGTAATTTTCTAAAATCACAAACCTATTTAACTCAAATTCTAACTAAAATACGATATTTAACAAAATTTCTAAACTAAAGTGTACGGATTACCTTATTAGCCACTAAAGAAACTTCTTGAGTTACCCAAAATCTTCAAAATCCAAACTTGGATGGTTCAAGAGGTTTAGAATGATGTTTTGCATGTTTTATGTGAAGGTTCCATAGGGTTTTGGCAAAGAATTGAGATGGTGCATGAGGTTGTGAAGGCATGAAGGAACTTGAAGCAATTGAGTTGAAGAATAAATGGGGAGGATAAAGGATAGGGGCAGCCAAGTAACCCTCTCTCTCTCTCTTAGCCTCACTCTCCTTTACCCTCACTCTCTCACGACAAATATCTCTTTTGTTTTTTCCATGGCATCTAATTTCATTCCTTTCACACTTAACTCTTTTCTTTCATTGTTTTTCTTTTCTTTTCTTTCTCTTTTCTTTTCTCTTTTAATCTCACAAGTCACACACATACACAACTCACAAACACAACATGCATATGAAATGGTGCACATGTCATGGAAAAATGTAAAAACACGGATTTTGCCAAAAATCCGATAAATATTATTAAAATAAATAAATCATTTTAATCTAAGATAATTTTCCAAATATTGGTATATACTTATACCATTTTACGAAAAAATCCTTATTCGCAAATGGAATAGTTTTCGCGAAATAAATTATTTTAATATTAAATTTCTAAAAATAATATTTTATATTTCTGAAATGTTACATGTGTGGTGATCATATCAGTCACCCACAAGCCGCAAGCGGTCTGCTAAACGTAACGGTCACCCGGGTATTGAGCAATCAGAAGATCAACAAGCAAGCGTCCTCATACTCCTGCGAATCCAATCAGTAACACTACCGTACAGTCCGGTCTCTTCGTCTGATATGTTACATATCACAGCCTGGGGGTGGTAAAACGTCAGACCTCAATAGCCTGATAAGTTATGCCGATGTGTGGCTCATAACGGTTCGAGAAACTACTGATAACACTTACCAGTAGATCTTAGCAATATTGGCCAGGGATTTCCTGTTATGGCCAATCAAGCATAGCGCAACATCAACCCCTAATACCGGGAGAGACGAAATCCCCTCCTATCGCTCATTGCCTCCATATGACTCGGGACTGTACCCAGAAACCACCATTTTGCACGATCTCTTGAACGTGGTAAGGTGGAAATCAAAGCACAGTGGGAATCACACAAGACTCTATGACGATCTCGGGTCGATAGACTAATCTGTACCAGTGTCACCAGAGAACTGCTATCTGACGATAGGTATAATACCATCTACGAGTTCTCGGAGAGACCGTTCAGTATACCCAATCTCCACTGAGCACCTGTATACCTGTTGGGAATTCACCCACGCGCGCAAACGCTTATGGTTTGGAAATGTGTATGTTTTAATGAAACGGAATGCGCACGTGAGATCATTCTCGTTTTAAATATTTATAACCGCAAGTGCATGGTGCGTTGTAGCGAGCCGACAAGCACGGGTCGATCCGTATGGAATTGTGTATTAAGTATTGTTGTTTAAGTTTAACAAATCAATGAATTGGGGTTTGTCACAAAAATACAAAAAGAATACGAAAGCAAGAAGAAGCAAGAAAAACAAATGAGGATGAAATTGTTGTGGCTTGGCTCGGAAGCTTGAATCGCGACGTTTACCTCTACGCTCCCTTGGTCATGAGTTGTTCGGCCTTACCTCAATCCCGGCATGAACCACGACTTGTCAATGTGGTTGCGGAGCATAAACCGTCAAATTCCGATATTCGCCGCAAGGAACGAAACAAGTCCTTTGATCACTTACCGTTTGTATGTCCGCGCTTGGGGTATCAACACTAAACACAAGGGTTAGCAAGCATACCGCAACAATAAAAACACAAAGTGGATAGTGAGAGCAAATGATTTTGGTGTTGAGTTTGCTAAGTGTTTGTGATGGTATATCGTATATAAAAACAAAAAATTTTCAAGCAATTGATCACAAGATACGATATCCAAACTTAGAAAACTTAACACCAAATGGATTTTAACTTAAACATTGAAAATGGGGAAAGAGAACGAATACGGTATATGAGGAGGTTACAAGTAACCATATGTCAAAATACAGTATCATATCAATACATAAACAATATTTAGGTTAGAATCGTAAGTTAAGCACATGAAACATAAACAAGAGATGGAGGAGGCAAAGCCTTTCATCTCACTTCCTTACCCACACTACAACCAAATAAGGAATTAGTTAAACATGGTAATAAAAGCAAGTAATAAAAGAAAGCAAGTAAAGAATCAACAATATATTATAAATACTTGAAGAAGAGGTACATTGTTTTGGTGACTTGTTCAACCTCCTTAATGAAGCTCTCCAAAGAGAGCTTCAAGAAGGAAGAAGAAGAAGAAACTAATATGAAGCTCACTCACCCTCAAGCTAAACCAAAAACTAAACTAAACAATGAAAGAGATTGGGTATATACATATGGTCCTCAAGCTCAAGTCTGGTCTGGTATTTATAGGCCTAACATCAGAATAAAGAAACAATATAAATAAGATGACGTGGCATAAAGAATTGACCAGAAGAAAACGAGGAAGATTGGAGCCAAAAAGTCCGAGCTCGCCGGTTTTCAAGGGCATGTGGCCGGGTCCAATCCGAGCTATGGGGCTCGTTCTTGTAGTGTGGTCTTGTGTGCTCTCCTCAATCACTCTGGTGCTGTTTACTTGGTCTAAAACAACCTTGTTTGTCTTCAGAGTTTTGGAGGGAAACATGGTGCTTTAACTCACATTAACACTTTAAGCATTTATTGCACCATCAATGTACATCACACCATATGTGCTCACTTGCTCTAGCCATCATGCCATGGCTGCCCCCACTTGATCCAAGCTATGTGCACACTTGTGTGTTGGACCATTTTTAGACAAAAAATGTGTACACATGCATTATTTCCAAAAGAGCTCAAGGGATATCAGTCGGTTTTTCTGTTCCATCTGCAGTGTCGGCTCACAAATATTATATCCGTGATTTTGAATGTGTTTCCGGTATTTTATCACGAATACCTGTAAACTGTAATTACAGAGCAGACACTGATTAATAGTACCGATATAAACAAAATAGATAACGAATGAGCGGTATTAAAATGCAGTTTTATGAGATGAACAAATACCCCCAAACTTATCTGTTACTCGTCTCGAGAAATACAAAAATTCTAGCCTCACTTTCGCAGGGAACGCGATTGCACTGAGCATGTGCAACAAGCCGTTAAATCTCTAGGTGTCCCTAGTAGGAGGAGTGTTGTCTCCTGAGGATTTTCAGCAGATTACACCCATAAAATCCCGTCAAGCTACTTTCACAAGTTAACGTCGATTCTACTCCTATAGTTTAGTATCTAAATTAGAAATTCTATCATCCTAAGTTAGAAATATTCAACCCTTATGTTTCACACCTCCTGTCTATTTAATCTCAGATCATATACGTTTTTACAGTTTAAAAAGATGTTGGTATCTCCTGAGTTTTCCTTCAAAAAGCACAGTCTCAAATCAGGAATTTTTATCAACTTTACGGAAAACATAAGTCTTATTCTTCATTTTTATCTTTCCTCCAAACATCGATCGTATACCCCTACGTATGTGTAAATTTTCACCCCTATACTTAAGAATTCAATTCAAGCTATATTACCCTTGCCTTAATACCTAATACTACTTCTTTTCATTAATGGATGGACGGTTGTGCTCACACATCTTTCATGCGATTATTAATGCTTCTTGAGGCACTAACAGCCGATTACTGAATGTATAAGCTTAAAGCGTAAATAGCAGTTTCCAGGTCTTCACTTTTATTATTTTTTTATTTTTTTATTTTTCTTTTTCTTTTCAAGACGGGATATATTTTTCAATGATGCTCTTATGGTGGTTAGCTTTAAATAGCATTTTTTCTTTCATACTAGGCTTTCAGCAAGAGTATTTCTAGGTATCCTCTACTATCCCAAGTTTCAAGGTGTATGTATGTGCAATTTGTAGGGTATATATTTTCTAAATTTGGACTTAACAATAGAAACTATTTTTTAGACTTATCTTTCAGTAAAGCTTCAATACACTCCCTTCATCTTGACTTAACTAAAGAACTAAACTCAAGATTACCTATTTCTAAAAAAAACTGTAAGGACGTATAATTACCAAGGTTAAACAGAATGAGGGTTATTTTTAGGGTTTTCAATTCCTAAGCCTAAGATTTAGTTACTTCTAATATATCAACTAAATTTTCGGAATAACAATCTAAGTTACCCTACTAGCTAAATTGACGACAAAGTTCTTATATTTTTAGGAAAATTTTTCAATTTTCATGTGTTTTTTAATATGTATGCAATGCAGAATATACAATATACACATGATGCAGATAAACGCAGTGCTTACCCCCAAACCTAAGTTTTACGATGTCCTCATCATTGCCCCCGCTTACGGTAGCTAGACTTAGACATCAGGGTGAGAATTTATTCAAAAAAAAAGAAAAAACCTAAGACTAATTACAATATTCACAAGTTAAACGACTGGGTTAGTCCAGAAATTAATACCAGCCATTGAAAGATTTTGTCTATATAATGCCATGGCTGGAAAAAGAATATGTATATACAAAAGAAAAAGAAAAGGTATAAGTTAGATGTTAGTGAATGGCATGGGCATGTAAAAGTAGGGATAAGAAGACGTTGAAGATGAAGATGGAATTTTGAGTAGGTTAAAGAATTGTTTTCTGAATGAATTGAATGTTCAATAAGCACGTGTTGAGTTCCAAAGTCAAGTTCGTGTAAAATCTGGAGTTCATCCGCAAAAAGTTCAGCAAAAGAAAGGTTTCTCGGATGTTCCCAAATTGTTCCCGACTCAAACTCACCAAGAATATCAAGTTCATCAGCAAAAATTTCCTCAAAATTCGACATAAAAGAATATTTTTCAAGACTGTCTTCCTCCCTAAGATTTTCCACAATCCTATTCTCTTTATTTACAAACTCTCCCAAAATGATTTCTCCCTCATCACATTTACAAATGGGTAGGGTCATATCATCCAAAAAAGTAGGTTCCCACACTAACGTTTCTTCCGAAACAATATCAACGGGTGATATAAAAATTTTGGGTTCCCGATCATTGATTTCTTCTAATCTATCCCAACCATATCCGACAAATTCATAAGGTCCCTCATTTAAAATTGGAAAGAAAAAATCAGCCGGTTCAAGAATTTCCTCATCAGGTATAATATCGGTTAAATCAATCTCTAAATCACAAGTGACAAAAGGTTCAGTGGATACCTGAAGGCTAATGGTCGACTGACTTAGAGGGTTTTTTTGTGTGTCCTGGTAACACTCAATCGATTCAATCGTTTCATCATCTATGAAATCATCAAAATTTGGTTGATCGTTTATCTTACTTAGGTGACTTCCTAGATGACGGATATTGACACTATTGGGTTCCGATTGACTGTGTTCACTCCCTAAAATCCTCACAGCTAAATGTTTTACTTGTTCCTCGATTCTAGCCAATGATTGAGCTTGAGCAACAAATAGTTACTCAGATTGTTGTATAAACAGGTCTTGCGTCGCAGCTGTTTGATTCTCAACTGCAGTCATCACTTCAATACCCTTTTCTAAAGTGGTCAACCTAGCATCCATTTCACCGTCACTCCCTAAAGATGGTTCAATTGTTTCAGATTGGAAGGGTTATGATGGCGGTGATGCTATAGCAGTTAATCTGTCGAACTCTTTCTCTAGATCTTCAATCATTTGGTTTATGGTTGAAGTGGGACTAGGTTCAAGAGTGTTAGGTGGGTGACCGTTATAAAAAATTTGGAACGGTTGGTCACCCTCTAGAAAAGGACAATATTCATGAATGTGGGAAGAATTTTGGCAATTTGTATAAATTAATTGGGACTGAGTATAAACAAAAGAATAAGAATCGTGAAAAATAGAATTAAATTGTGTGTTACCCATATCAACAAGAATTCACAAATGTCACAAAAATAAAGAATATCACACCCCTAACAGTCTATGTTATACTAAGTCAACTAGACCTGCTCAAGAACCTGACTGATGAAGTAAAACTGTGTCGAGAAATAGGCTCAAGATATATTGATCATGAAGCCAGGTAAGTGCAAGAGAGAAGGGGAGGTTTTACAACGCTTTCGCGAAGTTCCTTAATTAAATAACCATTTTTCTTGAACACTTGCCTAGACACCCCGTGAACGATATACCGTTAAGCAAAATTCTAAACACAGTTAACTTCTCCTAATAAGCGCGAAGTCCTTAAAGTCAGAGTTCTAATTGATTTTAAATTACTGGGGGTATGAAAAAATGCAATTTTGTGATTTGTGGGCTACGGAGAAAAGGTGATGAAATCCTTTACCGTATCTTGTTTGGTCATTTATGCCCTTAAAATCCGTATTAATATGCAATGCGCAATCAATAAAATAATTTAATTTAAAGCAATTCTTTTTCAATTTATTTAAGCACTGCAAAAATTACGGTTGGTTCTCTTTTCTATTGGTGGCAAAATTGTGCGAAGAATCCTGCAGAAGATAGAATATTGGAGTGCGTCTGATTCGAGCGAAGATGTTAGAAAATTCGTACCGAAGTGATTTGGTTTATGAAAACCCTTTTGAATTGATCCAAGTCGTTGATTGTTCGCTTGCGCGGGTCAAACTACCCGGATCCTTGACACTATACTTCGCTAACTTCTTGAAATTGAGTTTTAGCCTCGCTCCGCACAATCGCTGATCGTAATTCCGTGGAAAACCTAAAATGTCGGAAAATATGATATTAGTGTCAAAAAGCGATATACATGCCCCAATTCCTGCATACACAAAATTATAAAACTCAAACAATACCACTAGAATAAAAACACTGCACTGGAGATATTACAAAAACAAAAAATCAAAAATTCCCTCGAAAGGCCGAGCTCGCCGGATTTGACACAGATGTCGCCGGCCAAAATACGAGGAGAGGGGATAAAAAATTTAATGAGTTCTCTAGGCTATATTAGTATTCCAATGGTATAACTTGATTTTTAAAATGAATTTCGGGGTGATTGCAGGTATAAACAACAGAGAACAAAATGCAAAGAATGTGTATTGTTAGTTTTGAAAAAATTGAGTTAAAAGTTAGTTTTGTTAGTAAGAACCAAAAATAACAATACCTAATGACTACAACTCCCCGGCAACGGCGCCAAATATTTGTTGGGAATTCACCCGCGCGCGCAAACCCGTATGCTTTGGAAATGTGTATGTTTTAATGAAACGGAATGAGCACGTGAGATCGTTCTTGTTTTAAATATTTGTAACCGTAAGTGCAAAAAGGCGTTGTAGCGAGCCGGCAAGTACGGGTCGATTCATAGGGAATTGTGTATTAAGTATTGTTGTTTAAGGTTAACAAATCAATGAATTGGGGTTTGTCACAAAAATACAAAAAGAATACGAAAGCAAGAAGAAGCAAGAAAAACAAGTGAGGATGAAATGGTTGTGGCTTGGCTCGGATGCTTGAATCGCGACGTTTACCTCTACACTCACTTGGTCATGAGTTGTCCCGACTTACCTCGATTCCGGCATGAAGCACGACTTGTCAACGCGGTTGCGAAACACAAACCGTCAAATTCCGATATTTGCCGCAAGGAACGAAACTAGTCCTTTGATCACTTACCGTTTGTATGTCCGTGCTTGGGGTATCAATACTAAACACAAGGGTTAGCAAGTATACCGCAACAACAAAAACACAAAGTGGTTAGTGAGAGCAAATGATTTTGGTGTTGAGTTTGCTAAGTGTTTGTGATGGTATATCATATATGAAAATAAAAGATTGTCAAGCAATTGATCACAAGATACGATATCCAAACTTCGCAAACTTAACACCAAATGGATTTCAATTTAAACATTGAAAATGGGGAAAGAGAATGAATACGGTATATGAGGAGGTTACAAGTAACCATGTATCAAAATACCGTATCATATCAATACATAAAAAAAATTTAGGTTAGAATAGTAAGTTAAGCACAAGAAACATAAACAAGAGGTGGAAGAAGCAAAGCCTTTCATCTCACTTCCTCACCCACACCACAACCAAATAAGGAATTAGTTAAACATGGTAATAAAAGCATGTAATAAAAGAAAGCAAGTAAAGAATCAACAATATATTATAAACACTTGAAGAAGAGGTACAATGGTTTGGTGACTTGTTCCACCTCCTTAATAAAGCACTCCAAACAGATATTCAAGAGGGAAGAAGAAGAAGAAACCAATATGAAGCTCACTCACCCTCAAGCTAAACCAAAAACTAAACAAAACAATGAAAGAGATTGGGTATATACATATGGTCCTCAAGCTCAACTCTGGTCTGGTATTTATAGGCCTAAAATCAGAATAAACAAACAATATAAATATGCTGACGTGGCATAAAGAATTGACCAGAAGAAAAACGAGGAAGATTGGAGCCAAAAAGGCCGAGCTCGCCGGTTTTCAAGGGCATGTGGCCGGGTCCAATCCGAGCTGTGGGGCTCGTTCTTGTAGCGTGGTCTTGTGTGCTCTCCTCAATTACTCTGGTGCTGTTTTCTTGGTCTAAAACAACCTGGTTTGTCTTAAGAGTTTTGGAGGGAAACATGGTGCTTTAACTCACATCAACACTTTAAGCATTTATTGCACCATCAATGCACATCACACCATATGTGCCCACTTTCTCTAGCCATCATTCTATAGCCGCCCCCACTTGGTCCAAGCTATGTGCACACTTATGTGTTGGACCATTTTTAGACAAAAAATGTGTACACATGCATTATTTCCAAAAGAGCTCAAGGGATATCGGTCGGTTTTTCTATTCTGTCTGCAGTGTCAGCTCCCAAATGTTATATCCGTGATATTGAATGTGTTTTCGGTATTTTATCATGAATACCTGTAAGCTGTAATTACAGAGAAGACACTGATTAATAGTACCGATATAAGCAAAATAGATAACGAATGAGCGGTATTAAAATGCAGTTTTATGAGATGAACAATACCTTCTCTAATGTCAAACACCAATAAATATGGGATCATCCATCGCCCATCATATGGGTCAAGAAGCGTATACGCTAGTCTACTCTTGAATATCGATGCCCCGTCTCGATACTCACACGACTAGGAACATTTGAAGGATGCACTTACCGACTACCTCTGCCCCACTAGTATGGTCTGCATCATAATCCTGGTAGTCAAGTACTCATCCTAAGGGCTTTATCAACATGTAATAGAAAGACAATAAAAGTACATGTTAAGATGAAGAGCAACCAGATAGTATACTATAATGTCGAGCAAGAAAGTCCTCCTTATATATGTCCAAGCATCCACTATAATATACATCACATGTATTATAATGGCCTCTAGGGCATACATATAACTAACAACCAAGAGCCTCAAAAATTCCCTCACAAGCTTGCATTGTTATTGTCAAAGGATCGGACAGAAGAAAAGTATGTTGTACCAAGTCTCATGTTGGAGATAAAAAAAAGTTGCAACTTGCAAAGGACAACATGATCATCCCTAGGGAGATCAGATGATCGAGTCCTAAGAGAGTGTCAATCCATGGATCGTCCATGTATGATCCATTCCAGATCTGGCAAATGCCCATTCTACCTCTGATGGAGGCCTTGATCTCCTTCAGATATTGTCCTCTGTCGATCTGTCGTGAGCGTTGATGAAGGGTTGAGATTGGTGTTGAAGATTGTCTCCTTGGACGGGTGGATCTCAATGGGTTGATTTTGAGGTGAAACCGAGATACCTGCAAAGAAGTATCGGGGTGGTTGTACCACCGTGGACCCTCGGACGATCAAGTTAGCCGAGGAATTTGAGCAGAGTAGCGGCTTGTTGGATTGGAATTGCCTTATCTGAGTTATTTGGGAGAGGCGTTTTTATAGTGGTCGCATGGAGCGAGCTGGCGTGAGATCTTCGCCTGACGTTATGCCTACGTGAATGATGGGATCTCTCTATTAATGACGAGATACGCTCATTAATAGGGGATACGACGGTGTGGAACACGGGATGTTGGGTGGCGGATATCCCTCTTTTGGCGAGATACGCGGAGCCGTAACAAAGGCACTCGGGCTCTGCGTTCTTGGTTGCTCGGTAGAACCGGGGAGGCTTAGCTCGGCGGGAGGCTTGGAGGCGAGCGGGAGGTCGAGGAAGCTCGGTTCTGTGATAGCTCGGAGGCGACCGGGAGGCCGAGGAAGCTCGGTTCTGTGATAGCTCAGTGGAGAGCAGGAAGGGCTGAGGAAGCTCAGCGTGTAGGAGGCTCGGAAGCGAGCCGATGGTTATTTGTAAGGCGAGCATAAGAGTGTTCTGGGAGGCCACCGAAGGTCGGGTCAATCCTCGGGACGAAGGATCGAGGAATGCCTTCAATGTATCGTGCTTGCTCCTGTCCCGTAAGCCCCGGGACACGACATCTACCACGTGTAATAATTTGGGGAATTCCCACTTATGAGTATCATCATTAGCCCCCCACCCTCGTCCTGGCCTATTTATAGGTTGGGTCGAGAGTGGTCTGATCGTTTTTCTAGGCGCAACCTTTTGCCAATAATATATCGGCACGGATTTCCGGGATGACTTGGTGTAGGGCAGTTGCGTCGTTCAGATTTATGAGCCAGCATGGCGTATTCCGGGTGCTTGGGTCTCCACGTGCATCTTTGATGACATCAATGGATCAGGGAAAGGATCGTGTATTAAAGAGGGGGCGTCGATTCGTTCGCACGTCTGTTGAGGTGCAAGCCGAGTGTCCGGCGCGGATTGGTGGATGCGATAGGCTGTCGATGTCGCCTGCGGCCGAAGGGACGTCTCCAATGGTCGTTTAACACGTGGGGCTTCGAAGGTTGGTAGACGCGACGCTTTGTTTTGGCGGGAATTGATCAAGGTCGTCGGATGCTTCCCCTCGAGTTGTATAAATAGGAGGGGGATCCCTCTAGGGTTAAACTTCCGCCATTATTTTCCTTCGTTGCGAGAGATTGCTCGGCGCTCCATCTTTTAGATCGGATCTTTTGCGCTCCTTCCTCGGAGAACTCATTCCTTTGAATCAGGTTAAATGTCTTCTTCCGAGGAGTCTGTAGAAATAGTTAGAATCGAGTCTAGAGAGTCTTCCACCTCTTTGGCTGCTGACAACCAAGAGGGTTCTCCTATTACTTCCTCTGTGTCGGGCTCACCCTATAGAGTCAGGACTACCCACGTCACTAGCCGCCCGGCAGTGACAAGGGCCCCTAAGGCGCATCGGGAACGCCCGCGATGTGCCCTCCGTCTTGAGGGATCTGGACGAACTTGCCGAGATTCGGGCTCGTTTCTATATCCCCTCTAACTATTCGTTCCGTTTGGCAAAAGGGGGCGAACGGGCAAACCAGGTGCAGGGGAAGGAGATTGCACTGTATTTGGAAGCGTTCTGAGTGGGAATGCGCCTGCTCTTTCCTACCGAGGTATGTAGGTAACTTTGTTGCTTCCATCTCTCCCTGGGCCAGCTAGCGCCGAACTCGTGAAGAATCCTCCTAGGGTTTCTGGTCCGGTTGAAACTTAAGGACATCCCCTTCAGCTTGACCCTTCTTACTTCTTTTCTCTGCTATAAAAATCACCCCGGCATAAGCAAGAATGAGTCGAGCTGGGTGTATTTTCCTTTAAAAAACGCAAGAGAAGGATGGCTGGGTTGGGAGTAGTAGTCGTTCCTTCTTCCATTCACGAATGGAAAGAGAAATTTGTATTCGTTGGACCACCTGAGGATGAGGATTGGCCTATGCCAGTACAGTGGCACAGGGCCGACTGCCGGTGGGCGAAGCAGTCGTCCTCTCCTGAGGCGAGGGCGGTGTCCATGTAGCAGCCGGTCCAGCGGGTCGATGTCTTGCTTTCCGAGCAGGTCCTTAACAGGGTCGGGCTCAGCCCCGTATGCTGTTGGAGTTTCTTATCACGACCACTAGGTTTTAGCAAGTATCGAGTATGCAATTTTAAAAAATCTAGAGTGCTAAGGAACACAAACCTAGAATCGAACTAGAGAATTAGGGTTTATAAGCAAGTAATAAAGCTTTACCCTAAGTGAATAAGGAATACAAGCTTTGTAGACCGGTCCTTCACTTCTAAAGCTCCATGTAGTGGTCCCTTAGCTTCAAGTAATGGTCCCCCGAACTCTTCTTAGGCTCCACTAGGCGAAAAGAACAAGCTTGCTTAAGGATCTTCGAGGCCGAAGATGATCTACCTTGAGGAATCTCTAACTTAAGCTACATCTTCACTAATTGAGGAATTATTGAAGTAAACAACCTATACTAAATGGCTAGTTTGGTATAGATTGATGAAGTAGGAATTTTGCTCACTTTATAATTATTTCTCTCTCTTTCTTTTCTCACCTCACTCAAAACTAGAGAGCAAAGAAGGAGATGAAGAAACTCTACTAATGTGAACCCTTGGGTGAGAAAATATCTCAAGAGATATTAGTAGAGAGTTAACCATGGCTAAGGATAATGGTAGGGTTAATAAATATCTAGAGTAAAAAAAAATTAGTGGACTAAGTCAAGACTTCTACATGCTTCCACAAGTATCTTAAGCCATGACATTTTCCACCTAATTTTGGTTTATCCTTGATAATTAACTGACCCAAATAATCTTTAGTTTGGTGTGAGTCTCATACACTCATGTCCAATGTATCATCTAGCATGACAAAATAGTAAATACATTAATATATATCTCATATCTATTTAAATGTAATTGTGGAAAAGAAATTCTTAAGTGAGCTAATATTAGTTAATATATATTAATATATCAAATATACAATTATATATTAAATTATTAAATCAACACTTGATTTAATAATCCGGCTATATCACATACAACCGACTAATATCATTTATATGTATATCAAATATACATATAACAAATTATTGGAATCAACACTTGATTCAATAATCCGGTTATATCACATATAACCTATATCGCGAGATTAGAATACTGTATCACATACATGTATTAATCTCGATCCCGCACATATCATATATGTGCCCTACTTCATTTCGCTTAAGCCAGGCAACCTCTGTGTAGGACTCTAAAGACTCGTCAATACGCCGGCAATAGGTAATGATCATATCAGTCACCCACAAGCCGTCAGCGGTACTAGCTGGACGTAACGGCTACCCGGGTATTGAGCGATCAAAAGATCAACAAGCAAGCTTGTACAAACTCGCGTGAATCCAGTAAGTAACACTACCATACAGTCCAGTCTCTTCGTCTGATATGTCACATATCGAGTCTGTGGTTGGTAAACGTCAGACCATAACAACTTGATAAGTCATGCCGATGTAAGGCTCATAACGGGTCGAGAAACTACTGATAACACTTACTAGTAAATCTCATCATTAGCCCTGGCCAGGGACTGTTAGTTATATGTATGCCCTAGAGGCCATTATTGTACATGTGATTTATATTATAGTGGATGCTTGGATATATATATAGATGAATTTCTTTCTCGACATGATAGTATGCTATCTGGTTGCTCTTTATCTTAACATGTTGACTTGTATATGTGATGTTGTCTTGCTCTCATATGTTGATAAAGCCCTTAGGTTGTGTTCTTGACTACCAGGACTATGATGGAGATCATATTAGTGGGGCCAAGGGTAGTCCATAAGTACACCCTAAAACCGTTCCTAGTCGAGGGTGTATCGAGACAGGGTATCGATATTCCGGAGTAGACTAGCGTATACGCATCTTGACCTATATGATGGGCGATGGATGATCCTACATCCATTGGTGTTTGACATCAAAGATGGTATGTGGGTGCTCAGTGGAGACTGGGTATACTAAACGGACTCGCCGAGAACCCATAGTTGGTATTATACCCATTGCCAGATAGCAGTTCTCCGGTGACACTAGTATAGGTTAGTCTGTAGACCCGAGATCATCATAGAGTCTTGTGTGATTCCCACTGTGCTTTGATTTTCACTTTACCACGTTCATGAGAACGTGCAAAACGGTGGCTTTTGGGTACAGTCCCGAATCACATGGAGGCAATGAGCTATAGGAGGGGATTCGTCTCTCCCGGTATTAGGGGTTGATGTTGCGTTATGCTCGATTGGCCATAACGATAAGTCCCTGGCCAGGGCTGCTACGGAGATTTACTGATAAGTGTTATCAATAGTTTCTCAACCCGTTATGAGCCTCACATCGGCATGACTTATCGGTTATTGAGGTCTGACATTTACCACCCCTAGAATAGATATGAGACATATCAGACGAAGAGACCGGACTGTATGGTAGTGTTACTGACAGGCTTTTGCAGGAGTTAGAGTGAGCTAGCTTGCTGATCTTCTGATCGTTCAATACCCGGGCAGCAGTTACGTTCAGCTAGTATCGCTGACAGCTTGTGGGTGCTTGATGTGATCATCACCTACTGCCGGCATATTGACGAGTCTTTAGAGTCCTACACAGAGGTTTCACTGGCTCAGGCAAAACGAAGTAGGAGCACATATGTGATATGTGCGGGACCGAGATTAATATGAGTATATGATACAGTATTCTATTCTCGCGATAAATTGTATCGATCGGTTATATGAGATATAGCCGGGTTATCGAATCAAATGTTGATTCGATAAGTTGATACAGTATCAGTCAGTTATATGAGAGATAACCGGGTTATCAAATCGTGTGTTGATTCGATAATTTGATACAAATTATATTAGTCAGTCATATGAGATATAACCGGATTATTAAATCAAGTGTTGATTTAATGATAATGTATAATTATATATATGATATATTAATTTGCATTAACTAATATTAGCTCACTTAAGCATTTCTTTTTCTCACATGTGCACACATGATATATATGTGATATATATTAATTGTGTTTTATTTATGTGTCATGGTTGATGATACATGCAATATGGGTGTATAAGACCTACACCAAGATAATGATAATGAAGGGTTTATTTATTTAGAATAAAATAATTATTAGTTGGAAATTTGTCACATGGCATGAAGCTTCATGAAGTTTGGAGACCCATTGACTTAATCCACTAGTTTTGACTTATACTAGATATTTGTTAACCCAACCATTATCTAAACTCATGGTTAAGTCTCTACATGAGTGATATTAGATATTTTCTCACCCATGGTTGTCATTCACTCTCTCATCCATTATTTGCTTCTTCTTCCTCAAGCTTATGAGAGGTGATAAAATAGTGAGAAAATTAATTCTAAAGTGAGCAAAAATCCTTCTTCATCATCATCTACTAGATTAGCACTTTAGTATAGGGTGTTAGCTTCACTAATCCCACATTAGTGAAGAGGGTAGCTTGGGTTTGTGACTCCTCGACGTAGATCATTTTCGGCTTTGAAGACTTCAAGAAAGCATGCATCTTTCTTCTTGTGGAGCCGTTCAAGAGTCCGCAAGATCACAACTTGGAGCGAAAGGACTACTACAAGGAGCTAAAGAAGTGAAGGACCGAACTACAAAGGTTGTAATCCCTAATCACTTAGTTGTAAAGTAGTTTACACTTTGTTTTGTCTAAATCTCTAGTAAAGATTCTTGGGTTAGAATTGCTTGGCATGGCAAAATTTTCAAAATGGTATGGACGATACCTCCCGAAATCTTGTTGTCATGCCGAACAATCCTGCAGTGGTATCAGAGCCTAGCTACAGCTTTAGGCGATGTCTAGACGAAGTTAAAAGCCCGATCGAACACCGAAAACCCAATTTTGGACCCCTCTCTGGAAAATTTTCAAAAATTTAGAATTTTTCATGTTAAAAATACTCTATAAATCATGCAGGTAATTCTACGGACCCACCGGAAGAACGAGTCCCTAACTCGTCTAAGTGACCGCGGAACCGCGGCCAAAACATGTTTTTGGCGGCGGTTCCGTGGCACCACTTGAGAGGCTTGGGGCGGGCCTTCAGGTGCTGGTCCATGGGCAATATGGTATAGTTCTGGGTACTTCTAACACTGATCAAGTGTTGAGCTCTCTAGGAAATTTTGGGAATTCGTTGATTCGATCGAAACATTTAACATCGTCAAGCTATCTGTGATTGTGATACAATATTTGGAATCCACAATAATTAGTTATATGATAACTAGTTTGAATTCTATAAATCTAGCAATTTAGTCTCAATTCATAGGTTTCCATGGAATTTTGATGTGGATCAAAAGTCCGTCGCAATCACATAATGCACGCGGATACTCGCCGGGTAACCTACTAGATAGCCACACCCCATAGCCTCGACCAAGTGACTGTAGGAGAACCCCGTTGCCTAAAGCATCCATTCGGGTGCTTATGGCCGCGGTGTTCCGCCTAAGTGCACTTTGTCGACGGCATCGGGGGTGCGGCCGTCTACTAAAGTTTCCGATGAGCATTCGATATGGATGTCAGGAATCTTGTTGAATTGCTCGACTTGATATTAGAAAGTGTTTTCAATGTCGAGACTAAAATGCAAGGTTTATAATTATTAGGCATGCGATGTCTAAGGAATTCATTAGGTTAGGCATGAAATCCAAAGTATGAGATACATTGGGTTTATGATGTCTAAGGTAGTTGCGGATTCCAATTGTTGTAGTTTTTCATTTTCTTTTCTGTGACCATAAGTGTAATATGTGGTGTATCGCTGGTTTCGTTGCTATATGTCAACGACAATTGGGATATGCATATTTACTTACGTTGATGACATGTTATGTTATGTGTTGCTGTGATATGTTATATTGGATCGTCGTATTTTGAATAGCCGGGGGTTTTATATGAGAGTTTTTATTTTCATTCATATAAAATTCATTGTATGTAATATTCTTTTATTGGGGCATTTCCAGGTTGAGGATGATGTCACCATTGTTGTATATTATTTACTTTTCCGTATTAGGATAGACCCAAGGAGGGGAGCACAAGTTACTGGGTTCTAGAGTCCAGTGGGAGACCATCTCGAGGAGTCGAGTCCGGGTCTCCTAACTCTAGAATTGGTAGGGTTGCTTGCCGCTCTCGTAGGGGTCTAGGGATGTGGGTTTGGCTATTCATCGCGACCGTGGAATCCGTGTTTTATACTGGTTTAAAATAAAACACGAAATTCCTAGTATATCCAATATTTCATATGTTATCTTCTGCTGCTGATATTCTGTGATGTGATCACTTTATATATCTGAGATGAATGCTTTATTATTGTATATATGATATATAATAAACATTGCTTGTGTTTTGCACCCGCGCTAGTCCCGCCCCGCTATGCCGTTAGTTAAGTAACCTAACGGTGCATAACGGGACACTGTGGCAAATGCGGATGGCATAAACGTACGTTGTATTTTCGTTTCTTCTGTGATGCTTAGGATGCATAAATGATGGGAATTCATTAATGAGATTAATGAAAGAAAAAGAAACCTAAAAGATGTTGTAGAATCATATTTTCAAAAATGGTAGCTCTAGTTTTTGCTTTGCATAGCGGTATTCCTTGTAGAATATCAAGCACCTCATTCGATGAGGAAAGAGCCGAGATCCCTTCACCGGGAGTGACCACTTTAGCAAAAGCTAGCAGATGCTACAACCCACTCGGTTTTGTTTTTGACTGCTTCTTTTATTTCTTGCTTTGCATAGCGGTATTTGTGAAATATCCTGCACCTTATTCGATAAGGAAAGAGCCGAGATCCCTTTACCGGGAGTGATCTCTTTAGCAAAACTAGTAAAAAGCCTCAAAAACACTCCTTTTCAAAAATCACTAGTTTCTACAACTATATCAAGTTCATTATGCTCATGGTTTTCTTAAAAACCTGCGTAGCCTTCCGTCATTTCAGATAAGTGCTATTTCAGTATTCGTGCTACGGAAGTTTTTAGTTATATGTATGCCCTAGAGGCCATTACTATACATACGATGTATATTGTAGTGGATACTTGGACATATATAGAGAGGACTTTCTTGTTCGACATGATAGTATGCTATCTGGTTGCTCTTTATCTTAACATGTATGCTGATTTTCTCTATATTACATGTTGATAAAGCCCTTAGGATGAGTACTTGACTACCAGGACTATGATGTAGATCATACTAGTGAGGACAGAGTAGTCGTTAAGTACATCCTTCAAATGTTCCTAGTCAAGGGTGTATCGAGACAGTGCATCGATATACCAGAGTAGACTAGCGTATAGCTTCTCGACCTATGTAGATGGACGATGGATGATCCCATATCCATTGGTGTTTGACATCAGAGACAGTATACGGGTGCTCGGTGGAGACTGGGTACACTAAACGGACTCGCCAAGAACTCCCAGATGGTATTATACCTAACGTCAGATGGCAGTTCTCTGGTGACACTGATACAGGTTAGTCTGTAGACCCGAGATCGTCATAGAGTCTCGTGTGATTCCCACTATGCTTTGATTTCCACCTTACCACGTTCAAGAGAACATGCAAAACGGTGGCTTTTGGGTACAATCCCGAGTCACATGGAGGCAATGATAGATAGGAGGGGTTTCATCTCTCCCGGTATTGGGAGTTGATGTTGCGCTGTGCTCGATTAGCTATAACAGGAAGTCCTTAGCCAAGGCTGATTCAGAGATATACTGGTAAGTGTTATCAGTAGTTTCTCGACCTGTTATGAGTCTCATATTGACACGACTTATCAGTTACTGGGGTCTGATGTTTACCACTTCTAGACGAGATATGAGACGTATCAGACGAAGAGACAGGACTGTACGGTAGTGTTACTGATTGGATTCGCAGGAGTGTAAGCAGGCTTGCTTATTGATCTTCTGATCGCTCAATACCCGGGTGGCCGTTAAGTTTAGCATACCGCTTGCGGCTTGTGGGTGTTTGATATGATCATCACCTGCTGCCGGCGTATTGACGAGTCTTTAGAGTCCTATACAGGGGTTTCCTGGCTCAAGCGAAATGGAGTAGGACCACATATGTGATATGTGCGGGACCGAGATTGATACGATATGAGATACCATATTCTATTCTCGTGATATGAGATATCGGTCGATTATATATGATATAGCCGGCTTATCGGATCAAGTGTTGATTCGATAAGTTGATTCATATGATATTAGTCGGTTATAGGTGATATAGCCAGATTATTAAATCAAGAGTTGATTTCATAATCTAATGTATAATTATATATTTGATATATTACATTACATTAACTAGTATTAGCACACTTATGATTTCTTTTCTCACTTTGGATACATTGATGTGTATATGATATATGTTAAATGTATCAAGCTAGGTTACAAATGCAACTAGGGTTAATGAGGGTTAAACCATGCTAGGGTTAAGATTAGGGTTTATAATTTATCATTAAGTAATTCAAATGTTATGGATAAATGTCATGGTTGATATTTGTTGAAAGCTTGTAGAAGCTTCAAGGCATCTTTGACTTTGTCCATTCTCTTTGTCTAGCTTAAGATATTTCTTGAGCTAACCTTTAACCCTAGCTGATGGTTAACTCTCTATAAAGGTTAAGCATGACATGCTTAACCCTTGGTTGCATTTCTAACCTCACACACAATTTTGATATGATGAATTCATTCTTCTTCTTCTTCTTCCTCCTAAAAGCTTTCTAGCTTCAATGGAGGTATGAGAAAAAGTGTGAGAAAATCAAATCTAAAGTGAGCCCACTTCCTACTTTATCATCCTCTACTACTTGCCATTTAGTATAGAGTGTTTACTTCACTAATTTTATAATTAGTGAAGAGATAGCTTGTGTTAGTGTCTCCTCGACATAGATCATCTTCGGCCTCAAAGTCTTCGAAGCAAGCATGTTTGTTTCTTCATGGGAGCCTCTCTAGAGTCCGGAGTTCACGATCGCAGCGAAAGGGACTACTACACGGAGTTATTGAAGTGAAGGACCGATCTACAAAGGTTGTATTCCTTGCTCACTAGACTTGCAAAGTGTTTGCATTTATATTCCGTCGATTTCTAGTTAACGATTCAAAGTTAGGGTTAGCTAGAATGGCAAATTTTTGAATTTGGCATGGACGATGCCTCCCGAAACCTTGCCGCCGTCCTAGGTAACCCTGCAGTAGTTTGGCCTGCGTCAAGGCGTAGTGTACGGTAGCTGATTAGTACTTATCTGTAGCATGAGATGCGATTGGATTAGGGTATTCGTACGGCGTTATTTGGCCTGCGTCAAGGGTCGTACGGATGGGTTTAATTCAACCAGGAAATGTACGAGTTGAACTTGACTAGCGGACTATGGGTTGTTTGGCCTGCGTCAAGGTCATAGGATGCTAGGGGTAAAATATATATCAGGAATTTAAAGTGTTGAAATTTGCAATGAGATTGCATACCTTCTATGAGGTAGTTGGATCCCGATACCCGCTGTGAGCAAAAGTTGCTCCTGGGAGAGTTTTGCACTTTACAAGTAGCTGACTAATTAGGTGTCTAGAAAGATGTCAACGGGGCTACGCCTCTGGAAAAATAAGGTTTATTTTAATTAGGTCCGTGCGAAAGCTCACCAATTCGTTATGTATGGATGATGAGATTCCATTGATACAGAGCCAATTCCAATAGACTTATTGAACGTTCCCATTGGCGTGCATCCAGCAGGAATTGAACCTGGGGAACCTCCCTCAGAAGTACCCGCACTGGCCTGGCTGAACGGTTAGCAAAGTTGTAGAATGCAATTAATCCTGGCTGAATTTTCTTTTTAAAGATTTGAAGGAAAATTTGAGAATAGCAGTGGGAGACATCGATTAGATAAGATAAATAACCAATCTGATCTTTGCAAGAGCATACGCTAAGTGTTTTCTCCTCTCTCTCTCCAGGTAGCGACCATGTCAAGCCTTAATCAAGATAATAATATAGATGAATTGACCGAACCCGCTTTTTATGCTGATCAGGGGAACGTTGGTTCCGCTCTAACTTATAATTGTTATAAGTCCGAGCAGGAAGTAGGAAAATATCCGGATTTCCACGCCACCCAAACGAAGAATAAGTATGTTGATACATCATCTTCGGGTGTGTTAGTCACCCAGAACTGTTTCTCAGTACACTCTGCGTCCTGGGTATTAGATACTAGATCAGGATCCCATATATATAATATGTTACATGGGCTAAGGAAAGGTAGAGAACTGGGAGTAGGTGATCATTCCGTACTAGTAGGGAATGGTGCAAATGTTGCAGCCAAAGTAGTTGGCGAATATCACCTTGTATTACCAAATGGTAAAACATTGATTCTGAACGAATGCTATTACATACCGACCCTGATATGCAATCTTATATCAGTTTCTTTATTAAGTAAAAAAGGATATAATTTTGTAGTACAGGATAATGTTAAGAATACCTTCCTGAATCAAAAGTTGATTGGATCAGGCTCGTTAAATAATGGCATATACATTCTAAATCAAACCACAGTTCTTAACGTACAAAATACACACAAGAGGAAGAGTTCAGAAATGAACGAATCCTTCTTATGGCATTGTAGACTAGGTCATATAAATGCGACACGACTGGCTAAGTTACATAAAGATGGATATTTGAATCCATTCGAATTTTTATCTTATGTAACACCCTAGTTCATTTATACCGGTTTTGTTTTGGCAATTTCTTTATTTATGGCTATTTCTTGATTTATTGTGTTTTGGGTGCGAATAATGTAATTGTTATCTGTATTTGCATCCAACCCGACCCGCTTGCTGAAAACCCGTATTGATTCCTGTTTATGAATTATCCCCGCTAGTTATGACGATCCATGCACTTTCATGTTGTATATTCTGCATACTTGCATTATATCGAGCATCTGCATTTTTTTAATAAAATAAATAAAGTCAAATAAAATATTTTAAAAATATCTAACATGGCCTGCATGATACCTCTGACCCTGTGGTAGCATCCGCACATCTTGTTCTCGTTCCGTTTTGAGAAACGGACTCGTTTGGATAGCTATATGCACGCTACGTGTATCCATTCTTAGGGTATGCATTTTTGTTACTCGGATATCCTATTTTGGTTTTGGTTGACATATATATTACCCGTATTTTCAAACCGTAATTTTAGACCCAACCTAGGCGTATTTTGGAGTATTTTTGTATTAGCCAGAAAACTCAAATGTAATTAATATTATATTCCTTATATTATAAACTGTTAATATATTCGTTTATATTATTTTAAGTAAAGAAATATTTTTTTATATTAAAATCCTATTCTATCTTAACAGTTCAGCCCTCTCTCTCGGTCTCTCTCCTCTATATATATTTTATATTTCCTTTTATAAATTTTTTATAACCCCATTTTAGAAAACCCACAGAACCTCACGTCCCTGTTCTCTTCCTCCCGTCCTCTTCTTTCTCGTTTTCCCGTGTGAACCTATGCCCACGTTCGCTCATTGCCGTTGTCGCTACCGCCGACACCCACGTCGGCCTCCCCTCATCACCAGCACCGACTCCTTTCCTCCTCTCTTCTCTTCTCCATCCCCAGGAAACCCCACGGCAAACCTGAGCGAACCTACTCCCCTGCCTCGCCAAGCCGTCGCCCCACGTCGTCGATCCCCGATGAACCGTTCTCGTCGTTATCTCACCCTCGCCTCAACATCTTCGTCGTCGTAGCCTCTCCACCTTCCTCCACTCCTCTTCTTGCGTTCTCTTTTCTCGAACCCAGAACCCATGACGAACATCGAACCTATCTACTCGACCTCATCGTCGTCGCCTCGTCGTCGTCGTCGACCATCCCTCACCCTCCTCGACCACCTCCTCCTCATCTCTCCTTCCAATTCAACACCCCTGACGACGAGACTCCCTGCAACCTATAAACCCGCCCACGACACCCTCGCTGCACCCATGTCACCGGAGCTCTGACGCCCCCGTCGTCCCAGCCACCACGGCCTCCTCTACCTCTCCACCATCGCACCTGACACCACTACCTACTTCCCCGAGCTCTTTCCCTGCACACCCGACCTCAACCAAACCCACTGCCACTATCACCTGTACACCTTGCTGGAGCTCTGACCCCGTCGACCTCACCCCATCACCACGACCTCCTTTGACCCGAGACAACCCTATTGAAAACCACCACAGCCTCTTCTTCCTTCTTCTTCTTCTACTTCTTCTTCTTCTCTTTTCTTGGTTCTTGATTTCCGGTGATTGCCACCAAGCCGTGCTCGTCGCTGACGATCCGGGCAACTCAGTGGACGTTTCCAGCCAGCGTGGTCACCTTCTTGCTTTGCTTGGTCCCATCCCGTATGCAAGTTGTTAGTGTATATGCCCTATAGGCCATTACTGTATCATACTAGTGTGTATATTACTTAATGGAAGCTTGGGATATTCACAGTTGTATAAACAATCTTGCTCAAAATGGTAGTATGCTACTTGGTTTGTTTCTATTTCAATATGTGCGTATGTTTCTTTTAGCATATAGCTTATACATATTAGTGGAGCCCTTAGGATCTTTGCTTGATTACGAGCGTTGTGATGGCGGTCACACTAGTGGGGGCTGGGTAATCTACAAGCACATCCTTATACAGGTCCCTAGTCGTAGGATTATCGAGATAGGGCATCGATACTCAAGAGTAGACTAGTGTATACGCTTCTCATCCCTGGAGGGGAGATAGTCTGTCCCACAGCCATCAGTACGACGTACTGGAGATAGTATGCAGGTGCTCGTTAGGTTACGAGTACACTGGACAGGACTCACTGGGAACTGTTGGTTTGGTATTATACCTATCGTCAGTTATCAGTTCCCAGGTGACATGAGTACAGCATAGTCCGTTGACTTGACACTGTCACTTCGCCTCGAGTGTGTTCCTACTGTTCTTAGATTACTACCCTACCACGGCTCAAATGAGTCGTGCAAACAGGTAGTAGTTGGGTGTAGTCCCGAAGCACTTGGAGGCAGTGATGGTTAGACATGATTTGTCTCTCCCGGTATTGGGGGTTGATAACGCGCTGTGTCTAGGAGAGCCATTATACAAAGTTCCTGGCCAGGGCAAGCGAGATATACTGGTAGCGTTTCCAATGTTATCTCAGGGTGTTCTGGGTTACACTCCGACACGACTTGTACCGCTATTAGGGGACTGACGTTTACCGCCCCTGTAGGACCGACATGCGATACTCTCAGACGAACAGACCGGACTGCACGGAGATTGTCACATTCAGGCTCAGTAGGAGTTCGGATGGGTTCGCCTCATCAGTCTTCTTATCGGCATCTACCTTGCGACCGTTATGTACAGCTAGTACCGCTTGCGACCTGTGGTTAAACCCACTGCCAGCGTAGTGTCAAGTCTTTAGAGTCCCACACAGAGGGCTATTCGCCTTTGGGCAAAACAGAGTAGAAGTCGCATGGTTTTGTGACGGGGTTCGTTCATATCCGTGCACTTGTGCAAGTTTGGTGTCCGGGCAGTTATTACTAGCGGACTTTGGTTTAAGCCAGATCCTAGTATTTGTTTTGGGATTGGTTTTATCTTATTGTATTCGTGTTCCTCGGAACACGGATGCGGGTGTGTATGCAGAGTTGACAGAGGCAGAGGCAGAGGATTCTCATTAGGGTTGTTGACCGTTGACTTTTTCCAAACCCTAATGAAAATGAGAAATATGATTAATGATATTAATTAAAGATAATTGTGCCATGGTTAGGTTGACCATTTGACTTATGTTGACATTTTGACTTTGGTTGACCGGTTGACTTATGTTGACAATTTAACCATCATCATTTCACATGGAAGATGCTTCTTGATTCTTGCAAAATTCATTTAATGTGAAATGATAATGGTCATTCCAAATGAACCATCACAATTTCTTTTTAATTATTATTATTAATTCATTATTCTCTCATATGAGAGTATGGTTGCAAAAAGTAGCTCATTCTTTCTTGCTCTTTCTCTCTCATATGTTTAGCCCATCCTCTTCCTCTCTCTCAAAGCTCTCATCTCTCATGTGTTGAGAACCATGAGCTCTTGAGATAAAACCACCAAAACTCCTCTCTACTCATTCTAGGGTTCTAGGTTTAGCAAGCCAAGCACTTTAGTTACCTCTAGGTTGAGATAGGAGCTCAAGGTAAAGGCCTTCGGGTGGATCTTTCTTTGGCAAAGAGAAGGCGACGAGGAGGAGACATTCAAACCACTCCAATGAGCAAGAAGAGAAGGAGTTCAAGACCTAGGTATAACCTTCTAACCGAGTAGCTAAACTTGAAGTTAGTTTGTTGGTTTTTGTTTAGCAAAGATCCTCTAGTTCTAGTCCATGTTACCTTGTGTTAAAAATCATTTTTTTTTACCTATTCCGCCTCCCCGTAAGCACTGGGGTGGGTAACGTGGACTTACAGTGGTATCAAAGCCTAGCTAAACAACAACTATCATGTTAGCAAAGTGTTTGGAACTTCGATCCGAAAAAAAATCGCGAAACATGTCAAAAACATATACTTTCTGCCGATTTTTAAAACTGCTCTAAAAATAATTCCACATACCTTAAAAATCGGTGCAGGGTTTTTTAGAAACAACCAGGAAAAACGAGCCCACGACTCGGTCAACGCGCCGCGGAAGCGCGGCGAAACCACGCGTTTCACCGCGGATCCGCGGCCGAGTTGACTCGGCCGCGACTCGGGTTTGCTGCAGTTTGTTTAGTTTGGTGTTCTGTGATTTTTAAAATATTTTGTTTCTGCCTAGAATTTCCAGAGAACAATGTTGTGTTTGGGGTAGTTATAAATTGGTATTTTGATCGAAATTCTACAAACTTTTGCTAAATGGTTATATCTGTAATGTGATATATGCACTAAACGTCGACTAGTCGCTATACGTCGATTAGTGGGGGTTGTGCATATCTGTGATCTGTAATGTTGTTGGATTGTGTATATGAACTTGTTGGATTGTCGCGGATGAATAGCCGGGGGTTGTGAGATGAGAGTTTTCTTTATCTTTCATTTGATGTAATATGTAAATTGATGTAATATTATTTTTATGGCCGCATGTCCGGGATGAGGTTGTAGCCGCCAATGTATATTATTTCTTTTACTGTTTTTTCTCCTAGGATAGACCCAAGGTGGAGTGCACAAACTACCGGGTATTTTGAAATGACGAGTGGCCTACTCATGTTGTTGAGGGAGGTTGCTCCACTTCGGGTACTTGGCGGGTAGTTTGCCGCACCCGTAGGGGTCTAGGGTGGGGTTTAGCTATTCATCGTGACCGTGTAATCCGTCTTTCATTGCAGGCTCGAACGAAACGCGGATTCCTAGCATATCCTATGTGTTCATCTGTGATCTGGAATGGCTATCATTGCATCTGACGAATGTATATATCTATATATGGTATCTAGTAGGCGTTGCTTATGTTTTGCATCCGCGCTAGTCCAGCCCCCGCTCTGTCGTTAGTTAAGTAACCTAACGGGTGATGACGGGGCCCCGTGGCGAATGCGGTTGGCATAAGCGTACGTCATATTTTCGTTGTTTTCTGCAAGAAAATAAACCAAAGTTAAAATCGTTGGAACAATTTCAAAACCATTCGGTTTCTTTTCAAAACAACTTTTAAAAACGCGGAGCTTAAACCACTCCTTTTAAAAGCTATCAGCTTCCTTCGATTATATCAAGTTCACTACGTTCACGGTTTCGCCAAAACCATTCGTAGCCCTCCATCATTTCAGTTAAATATTCGGTAGTATTCAAGCTATGTATTTTGACCTACGCCAAGGCATAGTGATTGGTAGCTGCCGGATATTTATCTGTTGCATAGATAAATGCGTTGGTTTGACACAGTCGTACTGCCATTTTGGCCTACGTCAAGGGTATGTACGGGTGGGTTCAAATTAATCTGGTAAATGATGGGTAGAACTTGACATGTGACTTATGATATTTTGGCCTACGTCAAGATCATAAGAGCATGGGGAAAAAATCCACATCGGGAGTTTCTAAAGAAACTGAAACTTGCTAGTGCTGCATACCATTTGAAGTGTGATGATTCTGGTAGGATTCCTTCAGCTTTATCACACGATGATATTTGGATCCCGATCCTACTGTGAGTATATGCTACTCCTCGGGAAACTTTCTCACTTAACAATCAATGCTATAAACCAAGTAGGTGTCTAGAAAGGTGTTAGCGGGGCTACGCCCACAGGGAAAAGAGGTTATTTAATTAAGGAACTTCGCGAAAGCGTCGTAAAACCTCCCTCGATGTACCAACACTGGCCTGTCTGAACGGTTAAGCAAGTATTGTACGGTGAGATTGATCCCGACTAATTCTTCTTTTTTGGTTTGAAGAAGGATTTGAGAAACAGTGGGAGCCATCCTGTTTAGACAAACTAAAAACCACTCTAAACTTGCAAGAGCATCATGCTAAAGTGTTTCTTCTCTCTCTCCTAATTGCAGCGACCACACATCATGACCGGCCTTAAGTTACTACTAGATAAAAACATACTGACAGGGCCAAACTACAAAGATTGGCTCAGGAATGTCAAAATGGCAATCACTTATAACAAGTTGGGGTATCTTCTTACCACCAAAGCTCCCCCTGTCCCGGGTCCTCAATCCAGCGTCGCGGATAAGGAAATCCGTAAGACCTGGGAGATTGATTGCGCGAGGGCTAAGTGCATCGTGCTTGCCTCTATGGACAATGAACATCAGAGGAGGCACGAGGATATGGACCTAGAATCCATATTTCTCCATACAAAGGATCTGTATGGAGAGCAATCCCGTATCGCCAGATACGAAGTCTCGAAAAAGTTGTTTTCGGCGAGATTGGCCGTCGGATCATCTGTAGCGGAACACGTGCTTCAGATGATTGGCTACATTAAAGAGCTCGTGGACCTCAGGACTACGTTAGAGAACAAGCTCTACACTGATTTGATTCTCCAGTCCCTTCCTTCCACTTACGCCCAGTTTATCCTGAACTTCAACATGCAAGGAAAAGAAGTTGAACTTCCGGAACTCCTCAACATGTTGAGGAGTGCAGAGGGCACCCTGAAGAAAGTAAGGAAACACCCGCTTTGTCTGTTGGAGGTCCTTCTTCTTCTAGGTCCAAGGCGAAAGCCAAAGGAAAGAAGAAGAAAGCCCCCCACCAAACCAAGGGGCGGTGTTAGTAAAGTGGAAGTCAAGGGAAAGGCAAAGGTGGCAAAGGTAGCAGGACAGCTTGTGGGGAAAGAAGAGTGCTTTTATTGTCATAAGAAAGGACACTGGAAGAAAGATTGCAGGGCTTGGAAAGCCAAGAACCAGGACCCAAAGCAAGTTGTGGCTTCGTCTTCAGGTGTGTATGTTATAGAAAACTGTCTATCAATAAACTCTACTTCCTGGGTATTGGATACCGGATCAGAATCTCATATCTGTAATTCTTTGCAGGCACTGAGAAAGCGTAGGGTTTTGAAGGCAGGTGATATGACCCTCAGAGTTGCAAACGGAGCTGGCATGGATGCTGAGTCCGTGGGGGACTATCACTTGGGATTGTCAGATGGACATGTTTTGATTTTGCGTGACTGTTATTTTGTACCCAGTGCGACTTGTAATATCATATCTGTATCTTTAATGTCTAAAGAAGGTTATGATTTTGCATTTGTAAGCAATGTTGTAAACATTCACCTTAATCATGTTCTGATTGGGTCGGGTACATTAAGTAATGGTATATACGTATTGAACCAACCACAGATTTTCAATGTCCAGAATACACACAAAAGAAAGTCTCCAGAAATAAATAATGCTTTCTTATGGCATTGTAGACTGGGTCACATCAATGAGAGAAGGTTGACTAAGTTACATAAAGAAGGATATTTGGATCCGTTCGAATATCAATCATATACAACTTGTCAATCATGTCTCAAAGGAAAGATGACAAAGACTCCGTTCACTGGACATGGAGTAAGAGCGAGCGAGCTCTTGGGACTCGTACACAGCGATGTATGCGGTCCAATGTCTACACATGCGCGAAGTGGTTATTCTTACTTCATTACTTTTACGGATGATTTTTCAAGGTTCGGGCATGGCTTCTTAATGAAGCATAAATCTGAAGCCTTTGAAAAATTCCAGGAATACAAGAATGAAGTAGAAAAACAAATAGGAAAAAGTATCAAGACACTGAGATCTGATCGAGGTGGTGAATACTTAAGTGCCGAGTTCCTGGATTACCTAAAAGAGAATGGAATTCTCTCTCAGCTTACTCCTCCATACACTCCACAACATAACGGTGTATTGGAGAGACGGAACCGAACCCTATTGGATATGGTACGCTCCATGAAGAGTAACGCTGAGTTACCGCGATCTTTCTGGGGATATGCACTAGAATCAGCTGCATATCTTTTGAACTGAGTTCTAACTAAGACTGTGCCTACCACACCATATCAGATGTGGAGTAGGAAGAAACCCTATCTTCAATATCTGAAGATTTGGGGATGTCCAGCTTTTGTCAAAAAGCAGCATGCGGACAAACTCGAGGCATGCTCAGTACAGTACAACTTTGTGGCATACCCAAAGAACTTCAGGGGATATCTTTTCTATTACGCAGAAGAACAAAAGGTTTTTGTCTCTCGTCATGCCCACTTTCTGGAACATCAGTTCTTAGAAAAAGAAATAAGTGGGAGCGTAATAGAACTGGAAGAAATTCCAGAACCACAAGCTATTACTGAAAGCTTAGAAGAACCAGAAGGTTCGAAAGAACAGGACATTCATGTGCCGCTCCGCAGGAGTAGTAGGCAGTCTCATCCGCCCGAGAAACTATGGTTTTCTCATAGACGAGGATAGAGAGAATTGCATCATTGATAATGATGAGCCGACTGTTAGTGTATATGCCCTAGAGGCCATTATTGTATCATACTAGTTTGTATATTACTTAATGGAAGCTTGGGATATTCACCTTGTATAGACAATCTTGCTCAAAATAGTAGTATGCTACTTGGTTTGTTTCTACTTTAATGTGTACATGTGTTTATTTTAGTATATCACCTATATACATTAGTGGAGCCCTTAGGATCTTTGCTTGATTACCAGCGTTGTGATGGCAGTCACACTCGTGGGGGCTGGGTAATCCACAAGCACATCCTTATACAGGTCCCTAACAGGGCATCAATACTCCGGAGTAGACTAGCGTATGCGTTCTCATCCCAGCAGGGGAGACGGTCTGTCCCACAGCCGTCAGTACGTCGTACTTGAGATAGTATGCGGGTGCTCGTTAGGTTATGAGTACACTGGACAGGACTCGTCGGGAACTGATTGGTTGGTACTATACCTATCGTCGGTTATCAGTTCCCAGGTGACATGAGTACAGCTTAGTCCGCTGACTTGACACTGCCACTTCGCCTCGAGTGTGTTCCCACTGTACTTTGATTACTACCCTACCACGGCTCAAAGTAGTCGTGCAAATAGGTAGTAGTTGGTTGCAGTCCCGAAGCACTTGGAGGCAGTGACAGTTAAACATGATTCGTCTCTCCCGGTATTGGGAGTTGATATCGCGCTGTGTCACGGAGAGCCATTACACACAGTCGTCCCTGGCCAGGGCAAGCGAGATATACTGGTAGGTTTCCAGTGTTATCTCAGGGTGTTCTGGGCTACACTCCGACACGACTTGTACCGCTATTAGGGGACTGACGTTTACCGCCCCCTAGGCCCGCCATGCGATATTCTCAGACGAACAGACCGGACAGTATGGAGATTGTCACATTCAGGCTCAGTAGGAGTTCAGATGGGTTTCACCTCGTCAGTCTTCTTATAGGCATCTACCTGGGGGCCGTAACGCACAGCTAGTGCCGCTTGCGGACTGTGGCTAAACCCACTGCCAGCGTAGTGTCGAGTCTTTAGAGTCCCACAAAGAGAGCTATTCGCCTTTAGGCAAAAGAGTAGAGGTCGTATGGTTTTGCGACAGGGTTCGGTCACATCCGCGCACTTATGCATGTTTGGTGTCCGGACAGTTATTACTAGCGGGCTTTGGTTTAAGCCAGATCCTAGTATACGTTTTGGGATTGATTTTATCTCGTTTGCATTCGTGTTCCCGAGAACGCGGATGCGGGTGTGTATGCACGGTTGACAGAGACATAGGCAGAGGATTCTCATTAGGGTTGTAGACTGTTGACTTTTACTAAACCCTAATGAGAATTAGAATTATGATTAACAATAATATTAATTAAGTATTAATGTGACATGGTTGGGTTTAAGGGTTGATTTTGTTGACGTGTTGACTTTGTTGACCGGTTGACTAGGTTGGACTTGTTGACCACCATCATAACAATGGCAATCATTTCTTGGCATTGACTTTAGCTTGCTTGTTTTGTTCACAAATTGCATTTAATGCAAGAAATGATATTGCCATTTGATATGATAACAACCATCACATAATACTCAATTATTATTATTTGTTATCATGATTTTGGATTATGAGAGCTTGGATGGCAAAAGTCTTGCTCATTCTTTCATTTCCTTTCTCTCTCATGCTTGAGCTCTCCCTCTTCCTCTTGCTCTCTCTGTAGTTCATGGTTCTATTGTCTCATTTGTTGAGAAGCAAGAATCATAGAGATAAAACCCATTACACTTCTCTACTCATCCTAGTACACAAGGTCCAGCAAGCCAAGTGTTCTAGTTTTCTTCTAGTTTGAAGTAGAAGCCAAAAGGTAGAAGCTTTCGAGTGGATCCATCTTCGGCACGAGGAGACGACGAGGTGAGGCCGATCCGACCACTGCAAGGAGTTGAAGACGAAGGAGTTCAAGTTAAGGTATAACCCCCTAACCGAGTAGGTAAAACTCCTAGTTAGGTTGTTAGTTAATTGTTTAACAAAAATCCGTATTTTGAGTCCATGTTACCCCCAAAGGAAAAATCGTTTTTCACCATTTCCGCAACCCTAAAGAACCGGGGACGGGTAACGTGGACTTACAGTGGTATCAGAGCCTAGTTAAACACTATCTAACATGTTGGCAAAGTAACTAGAAGTTCAATCGGAGGAAAAGTCACGAAACATGCCCGGATTTCAAACTTTCTGTCGATTTTTAAACTGCTGTAAAAATTATTTGACATATACCAAAAATGGACTCAGGGTTTTTAGTGTACACTGCAGAAAAACGATCCACAGAACCGACCAACTCACCGCGGAAACGCGGCAAGAAAAGCTTCTTGCCGCGGATCCGCGGCCGAGTTGACTCGGCCGTGGATCGGTTTTGCTGCAGTGTATTTATTGGGGTATTTTGTGATTTTTGGAATATGATTTTTCTGCCCAGATTTTCCATAAAGAAAAATTTGTTTTTGGGGTTTAAAAATCCGTATTTTGATCGAACTTCTAAAGACTTAAGCTAACGGGTTATATCTGTGATGTGATATATGTATTGAACGTCTGCTAATCGCTATACGTCGATCTGTGGGGGTTATACATATCTGTGATCTGTAATGTTGATGGTATGTGTATATGAATTCATTGGATTGTCGCGGATGAATAGCCGGGGGGTTGTGAGATGAGAGTTTTCTTTTTCTTTCAATTCATGTAATTTGTAATTGATGTAATATTATTTATATGGCCGCACAACCGGGATGGGGTTGTAGCCGTCATTGTATAATTTCTTTTACTGTTTTTGCTCCTAGGGTAGACCCAAGGTGGGGTGCACAAACTACCGGGTATCTCGAAGTGCCGAGTGGCATACTCACGGTGTTGAGGGAGGTTGCTTCGCTTCGGGTACTTGGCGGGTAGTTTGCCGCACCCGTAGGGGTCTAGGGTGGGGTCTTGGCTATTCATCGCAACCGTGTAATCCGCTCTTCGTTACACGCTCGTACGGAATGCGGATTCCTAGTATATCCAATGTGTTCTTCTGTGATCTGGAATGGCTATCATTGCATATGACGAATGTATATATATCTATATATGATATCTATTTAGGCGTTGCTTATATTTTGCATCCGCGCTAGTTCAGCCCCCGCTCTGTCGTTAGTTAAGTAACCTAACGGGTAATGACGGGGCCCCGTGGCGAATGCGGATGGCATAAGCGTACGTCATATTTTCGTTGTTTTCTGCAATGGTAGGATTAAATGATGGGACACATTAAAATTAATGCAAGAAAATAAACCAAGTAAAAGTCGTTGGAACAATTTCAAAAACCACTCGGTTTCTTTTCAAAAACAACTTTTAAACGCGGAGCTTAAGCCACTCCTTTTAAAAGCTATCAAAGTTCCTTCGATTATATCAAGTTCACTACGTTCACGGTTTCGCCAAAACCATTCGGAGCCCTCTGTCGTTTCATATGAATATTCAACAGTATTCAAGCTGCGTTTGTTGGCCTTGGTCAAGGCACAATGTTTGGTAGCTGGTGGATATTCGTATGTTGCATAGATAGATGCGTTGGTTTGGGACAGTCGTATTACTTTGTTGGCCATAGTCAAGGGTATATACGGGTAGGTTCAAATCAACCTGGACAACGACAGGTAGAACTTGACATGTGACTTATGATTTGTTGGCCTTAGTCAAGGTCATAAGAGCATGGGGCAAAAATCCACATCGGGAGTTTCAAAAGAAACTGAAACTTGCTAGCGCTGCATACCATTTGGAGTGTGATGATTCTGGTAGGATTCCTTCAGTTTTGTCACGCGATGATATTTGGATCCCGATCCTACTGTGAGTATATGCTACTCCTCGGAAACTTTCTTACTTAACGATCAATGCTATAAACCAAGTAGGTGTCTAGAAAGGTGTTAGCGGGGCTACGCCCCCAGGGAAAAGAGGTTATTTAATTAAGGAACTTTGCGAAAGCGTTGGAAAACCTCCCTCGAAGTACCGACACTGGCCTGGCTGAACGGTTAAGCAAGTATTGTACGGTGAGATTGATCCCGACTAATTCTTCCTTTTTGGTTTGAGGAGGGATTCGAGAGACAGTGGGAGCCATCCTGTTTAGATAAATTAAAAACCAATTCAAACTTGCAAGAGCATCATGCCGAGTGTTTTCTTCTCTCTCTCTTAATTGCAGCGACCTAGTGACCACACATAGGTTGCATCTAGATAATAAAATGACTGAACCTGACTGTTATGATTGGCAAAGGTCTGTCCAGATGTCCATTACCCATGACAAGCTAGGACACCTCTTAACTAATCAAACCCCTGCCGTCTCAGGACCAGTTTCCCCTGTCACGGACATTGACATCCGTATGACATCGGAAAAAGACTGTGCGAAAGCCAAGTGCCTCGTGTTAGCCTCAGTTGATGGTGCAAACCAGAGGCAACACGAGAAGATGGACTCAGTTTCTATCTTCCTCCATAACAAAGATTTATATGGAGAGCAATCTCGTATCGCAAGATATGAGACCTCGAACGAATTGCTTCAAGCGAGGTTGGCTGCCGGGTCATCTTTAGGGGACAATGTCCTTACAGAGACCAGCTATTTTGAGCTCACGGACCTGAAGACCACGTTGGAGAACGGGTCAAATACTGACTTGATTCTACAGTCCCTGCCCTCTGCTTATACCCTGAAGGAAACCAGGGAAGAAGAAGGAAAGGGAAGGGCAAAAGTTTCGGGACTGGATGTAGTAAAAGAGGGACGTTCCTATTGTTACGGGAATGAACATTGGCAGAAGGATTGCAGGGCTAGCGAAGCCAGTAGCCAGAATTCGAAGCATGTTGTGGCTTCGGCTTTGGGTGTGTTTGTAATAGAGAACTGTATGTCAGTTAACCCTACTTCCTGGGTATTGGATACCGGATCAGGATCCCACATCTGTAATTCATTACAGGCTCTGAGAAACCGTAGGGTTTTCAGGAAAGGTGATATGACTCTCAGGGTTGCTAACGGAATGAGCATGGATGCTGAATCCGTAGGGGAATATCATCTTGGACTGAAAACTGGGCAGATATTGGTTCTGCGTAACTGTTTGTATGTACCAGGTGCGACTTGTAATATCATATCTGTATCCTTACTTTCTAAGGAAGCATATGATTTTACTTTTGTAAGCGATATGGTCCACATCCACCTAAATCAAGTTCTGATTGGGTCAGGTACATTAAATAACGGGATATACGTATTGAATCTAGCTCAGATTTTCAGTGTCCAGAACACACTTAAAAGAAAGTCTCCGGAAACAAATCAGGCTTTCTTATGGCATTGTAGACTGGGTCACATTAATGAGACACGATTAACTAAGTTACATAAAGAGGGATACTTGAATCCATTCGAGTATCAGTCTTATGCCACTTGCGATTCTTGTCTCATGGGAAAGATGACAAAGACTCCGTTCACTGGACACAGAGTAAGAGCGAGCGAGCTCTTGGGACTCATACACAGTGATGTGTGTGGTCCAATGTCTACACATGCATGAAGTGGTTATTCATACTTGTAGGGTTCCTAGGCACCCTAATGAGGTCTCACAAGGCATCGAACATGCCAATTTCAAATTTAAACGGTGCCGAGAAACCCTAGAACGGATCGTTGGCTAGAAATCTAGGCGAAAAAGTAAACTAGTTAACACTTAACTAAGAGATACGGAAATACAACCTTTGTAGATCCGGTGCTCCACCTCCATAGCTCCGCAACGAAGTCCTCTCCGCTGTCCAAAAAGAATCCGGGCTCTAGCGTCGACTTCATCGGAGAATAGACGGGCTAGGTCATCGACAACGTGCCGAAGATGATCTACGTCGAAGCATCACTAGATCAAGCTCCACCTTCACCAAGCCATGAAAACTTGTGAAGGAAACACACTCTACTACTTGGCAAGAGGTAGAGGATGAAGAAATAGGAAGTGGGTAGACTTTAGAATTGGATTTCTCACTTGTTTTCATCAATCACCATTGATGAAGCAAGCTTCTTCAAGGAAGAAGAAGATGAAGAAGATGAATATTGTTATGATAAGAATTATCTTTAATTAGAAAAGAAAACCCATCCTTATCATAATAGTAGCCATGGTTTAATGTAGAGAATTGATCATGGTTAGTGAATGGTTAGGTTTTTACAAGATGACAAAATGGTTGCAATGGTCAAAGTATTCATGAAGCTTCATGAATGAAACAAAAATGCCACCATTTTATCATGCAATTTTTTCTTTTCCAAAAAGAAATAAACAAATGAATAAAATGAATAATCAAATAGTAAACCCTAACCAAGGTTTAATTCTATACACTTAACAAAAAGGGCATGCACCATCAAACATGATACAAGCAAGTGCACAAATCATATCGCATATGAAATGTGCACACCCGAGTGAGAAAATCCATTTAAAGTGAACCGATACTAGTTAATGCAAAGTAATATATCAAATATATAATTATGCATTAAATCATTAAATCAACACTTGATTCAATGATCCGGTCATGTCGCACACAACCGACTAGTATACAATGTATCGGCTTATCGAATCAGTCCTTGATTCGATAACTAGGTTATATCGCATACAACCATTCGACACATTCATCACGAGAATAGAATACGGTATCACATACACGTATTATTCTCGGTCCCGCACATATCTCATATGCGCTCCTATTTCGTTTCGCTTGAGCCAGGAAACCTCTGTGTAGGACTCTAAAGACTCGTCAATACGCCGGCAGCAGGTGATGATCATATCAAACACCCACAAGCCGCAAGCGGTCTGCTAAACGTAACGGCCACCCGGGTATTGAGCGATCTGAAGATCGACGAGCAAGCCCGCTCACACTCCAGTGAATCCGACCAGTAACACTACCGTACAGTCCGGTCTGATCGTCTGATATGTCGCATATCTCGCCTAGGGGTGGTAAACGTCAGACCCCAATAACTCGATAAGTCGTGTCGATATGAGGTCTATAACTGTTCGAGAAACTACTGGTAACACTTACCAGTAAATCTCAGCAACCCTGGCCAGGGATTTCCTGTTATAGCCAATCGAACACAGCGCAACATCAACCCCCTATACCTGGAGAGACGAATCCCCTCCTATCGCTCATTGCCTCCATGTGACTCGGGACTGTACCCAAAAACCACCGTTTTGCATGCCCTCTTGGACGTGGTAAGATGGAAATCAAAGCACAGTGGGAACCACAAAAGACTCTATGACGATCTCGGGTCAACAGACTACTCTGTACCAGTGTCACCAGAGAACTGCCATCTGACGTGAGGTATAATACCATCTGGGAGTTCTCGGCGAGTCCGTCCAGTGTACCCAGTCTCTACTGAGCACCCGTATATCATCTCTGATGTCAAACACCAATGGATATGGGATCATCGATCGCCCATCTGTATGGGTCGAGAAGGTACACGCTAGTCTACTCTGGTATATCGATGCCCCGTCTCGATACACCCACGACTAGGGACTTTGAAGGATGTACTTATGGACTACCATGTCCCCACTAGTATGATCCGCATCATAGTCCAGGTAGTCAAGCACACATCCTAAGGGCTTTACCAACATGTAACAGAGAGACAATCAGTATACACGTTAAGGTAAAGTTCAACCAGATAGCATACTATCATGTCGAGCAAGAAAGTCCTCCCTATATATGTCCCAGCATCCACTACAATATACATCCTATGTACAGTAATGGCCTCTAGGGCATACATATAACTAACAATCTCCCACTTGCACTAGGGCCATCTGTAGCAGTGGTTGTAGTATCTCATACTCAACCATCCCATAAAAATCTCTCTCTGGGAACAGGCCTTTGTGAGTGGATCCGCTGTGTTGTCCTCTGAATCTACTCTCCTAACCTGGATCACCCTGGAGATCAACTATCTCCATGATCAGGCGATGTTGCCTTAGAATAAGTCTGGATCACTGATGGGACCGGCGTTCCTCGGCATGAGCCACAACTCCATTATCTCACAATGGTAAGAACGTAGTTCATCTCATGAACTAATATACACCCAAACAGCCTCTTTGGTAGCATCTTAAGTAGCGATGTATCCTGCCTTTATCGTCTAGTATGCCACGGTATCTAGTTTGGAGCTCTTCCAACATACCGTCCCTTTACTTAGGGTAAAGACAATACCTGTGACTGACATTCAGCCGTCTTTATCACCCTGGAACACTTCCAGTGATTCTCCCCAGGATCAATTGATACTATCTCACTACAACTAGTGAGAATCCCAACATCCAATTAGATCTATCTCATAGATCCAAAACCCAGGATTTAGGAGGCATCACTTTGATCCTATATGGAGAATCATTGTGATAAGCGGAGATTGATCGAGCGTAGCATAGGAAACTCCTTCCCTATCAAGAGTATGTCATCCACGTACTCTACGAGGATCACCACCATACTCCCTACTACCTTTTTGTATATACAAGGTTTATCTACCATTTTGATGATGTCAAACTGTTTGACTAATCCATCAAAACAGATGTTCCAACTCCGCGATGCCTGCTTTATCCTATAAAGCATCTTGCACACGTTTCCGCTGCTCCCACTGTCTACGAAGCCCTCTGGCTGTGTACTTATAGACGCTCTCTTCCAAAATATCATTTAGAAAAGCAGTCATGACACCCAACCACCAGATATCGTAGTCATGGTATGTAGCCGTGGTAAGTAGGATCTGGATGGACTTAAGCATAGATACTTGAAAAAGTTTCATCATTATCCACGCCTGGTTGATGACGAAAACCTTTAACAAGTCTAGCTTTGAAAGTCTCAACTTTTCCATATACACCAAGTAATCTTCTCAAGATATACTTGCTCCTGATGGGGATTTAACCCTTCAGATATAGCAATCAAAGTCCATACTTTGTTGGTGCATAAGGATTCCATCTCAGATCGCTAAACATCCAGCCATTCTTACAGAGTCACACTCCTGATGGCCAGCTCGAAACTAGTTGGGTCATCATCTCATGATGCAGTCCTCGCTCCCACTGTCATAGAGAAACAGAAGTATCTCTCAGGTGGGTGAGGAACCCTACTAGATCGGCGGAGAGGCTGAGGTTCGTTGGAATCTACTGAATCCTTTGGTTCTATCCAATCATCAGCTGTAGTTTGTATAGCTGGAACCTTTCCAGTTCTACATAACAGACCTTGCCTCGAGTTTTTCCGGATTTTGCTTTTAGACATAGGCCGGACAACCTCAAATCTTAACTAACTTAAGAAATGGGCTCTTCCTTTTCCATATCACATATAAAGTGGTAGGCAACAGATTTGATTTGAACCCTATTCAATATGTATGCAGCTTCTCAAGCGCATAACACCCAAAAGGAAATGGGTAACTCAGTAGTACTCATCATAGAGCACACCTTATCATATAGGGTGTTATTGCTCCATCCCGATATACCATCGTGCTATGGTGTATTCAGAGGAGTAATGCTGAGAGAGAATCTCATTCTCCTTTAGAACAGTCCAGGAATTCCGTGCACAAGTATTCTCCTCCTTGATCGCATCAAAGGACATAATACTTTTACCCGTATTTTGGTTCTCTACTTCTCGCTTATATTCTGTGAATATCTCAAAAGGCTCGGACTCATGTTTCAACAGGAACATATGTCTGAATCTTGAGAGATTATCAGAGAATGTAATGAAGTACAAAGAACCAGTCCTGGCATGTGTAGACAGGGGACCTTACATACATCAACATGTATCATCCCAAGAGTTCATCAACTCTTTCTCTGTTTCCAGTAAACAGGGCTATGGTCATCTTATCTTTGTGACATGACTGGCGAGTTTCATAAGATGTAAATTCAAACTAATTTAAATATACATCTATATGTAACTCTAGCCAGTCGGGTCGCATTGATCTGACCTAATCTACAATACCTCAAGAAGAATTCGTTCATTTCTGAACTCTTCCACTTGTGTGTGTTCCGTATACTAAGAACTGTAGTTTGATTTAGAACAGCAATGCTTTTAGATAACGTGCCTGAACCGATCAACTTTTGATATAGGAAATGTTCAAAACATTATCCAACAATACAAAATTTTATCATTTCTTTACTAATAAAGAGATAGATATGATTTTGTATATCAGGTTCGGTATCTAACAACATTCGTTCAGAATCAATGTATTGGTAATACAGGGTGACAGTGACCAACAGACTTGGCTGCAACTCTTGCCCCGTTTTCTGCCTCATGAAACTTATCACCCGTTCTCAGTTCTCTACCTTTCTGTAGCCCTATATAACAGATTACATATCTGGGATCCTGATCTGGTATCACATACCCAGGACGTAGAGGATACAGAGAAACAGTTCTGTATAATGAACATACCCGAAGATGATGCATCAGCATGCACTCTCTTCGTTTGGGCGGCATAGGAATTCTGGTAATCCCTAATTTCCTGCTCTGTCTTATAACAATTATAAGTTGGAGCGGGACCAACGTTCCCCAGCTCAGTATAACAAGCGGGTTCGGTCAATATTCCGTTTTATTATCTTGATTAAGGCGTGATATGGTCGCTACCTGGAGAGAGAGAGAAGAAAACACTCAGCGTGCGCTCTTGCAAGAATAGATTGGTTATTATTTTACCTAATCAGGATGGCTCCCACTGCTTTTTATCAAATCTTCCTTCAAACCCTAAAAGGAAAGACTAGCCGGGATTAATTACACACTACAAGTTCGTCAATCTTTCAGCCAGGCCAGTGTCGGTACTTTGAAGGAGGTCCCCCGTGCTTTCGCACGAACCTAATTAATGTAAACCTCGTTTTCCCAGAGGCGTAACCTCGTTAACACCTTTCTAGACACCTACTTGATCGGCTAATTGTAATGTATAAAACTCTCCCAGGAGTAACTCTTACTCGCAGCGGGTATCGGGATCCAACTATCTCATAGAAGGTATGCAATCTCATTGCAAATTTCAACACTTGAAATTCCCGATAATATTTTGCCCCGAACGATCTATGACCTTGACAAGGTCAACAAACCATAGACCGCAAGTCAAGTTCAACCCGTCATTTCTTGATTGAATCAAACCCACCCGCACGACCCTTGACAAGGTCAACAAGGCCGCACGACTACCCTAACCCAATCTGCATCATATGCATAAGCAGATAAATACTGGTTAGCTACCGCACACTGCGCCTTGACAAGGTCAACAAACGCAGCACGAATACTAAACAGGATTTATCTGAAATGACGGAGGGCTACGACAGGTTTTTCTGAAAACCTATTGCGTAATGAACTTGATATTGTTGTAGAATCAAATGATTTTAAAATGGAGTGCTTTGAGGCTTTTCTAGTTTTGCTAAAGGAGTCACTCCCGGTGAAGGGATCGTCGGTCCTTTCCTCGTCGAATGAGGTGCGGGATATATCACATATATCTCTGTGCAAAGCAAAAACTCTTAAAAGCAATCAAAAGACAAACCGAGTGTGTAGCATCTGCCAGTTATTGCTAAAGGAGTCACTCCCGGTGAAGGGATCTCGGTCCTTTCCTCATCGAATAAGGTGCAGGATATATCACATATACCGCTGTGCAAAGCAAGAACTGTAGCTACCTGTTTTATTTTGAAATTCGATTCTACAACATCTTAGGTTTATTTTAATTCATTAATCACATTAATGAAGTCCTATCATTTAAATACCTAAACATCACAGATAAATATGACGTACACTTATGCCATCCGCATTCGCCTCGATGTCCCCTCATGCACCGTTAGGTTAGGTAACTAACGGCAGAGCGGGGCAGGGCTAGCGCGGGTGTAAAACATAAGTAACGTCTATATAATATATCATATATACTATATAATGTATCTATCACAGAACATCACATGATCACATCACAGATATCGCAGCAGAAGAATCATATGAAATATTGGATATACTAGGACGTCCGTGTTTTCAATACGAGCCAGTATAAAACACGGATTCCACGGTCGCGATGAATAGCCAAACCCACACCCCTAGACCCCTACGAGAGCGGCAAGCAACCCTACCAATTCTGGAGTTAGGAGACCCGGACTCGACCCCTCGAGTTGGTCTCCCACTGGACTCCAGAACCCGGTTACTTGTGCTCCCCTCCTTGGGTCTATCCTAGTGCGGAAATGTAAATAATATACAAACGGTGACAACTTCCGCAGCCTGGAAGCGCCCCAACAAAAGAATATTACATACAAGTTTTTACATGAATGAAAATGAAAAACACTCATCTCACATAAAAAAAACCCCGGCTATTCAAACACGACGATCCAATATAACATATCCAGCAACACATAACATCACATGTCATCAACGTAAGTAAATATGCGCATCCCAATTGTCGTTGGCATATAGCAACGAAACCGGCGATATCACATATTACACTTACGGTCACAGAAAAGAAAGTGTAAAACTACAACAGTTGGAATCCGCAATCACCTCAGACATCGCATGCCTGACCAAATGAATCACTTAGACATCGCATGCCTAACAATTATAAACCCCGCATTTTAGTCTCATTATCGAAAACACTTTTCAATATCAAGTCGGGCAATTCAACAGGATTCCCGACATTTTGATCGAATGCTCGTCGCAAACTTTAATAGGCGGCCGCACCCCCGACGCCGTCGACAAAGTGCACCAAGGCGGAACACCGCTGCCGCGAGCACCCGAACGGATGCTTTCGGCGACGGGGTTCTCCTACAGTCACTTGGTCGGGGCTATGGAATGAGGCTGTCTATTAAGTTTACCCAGCGAGTATCCGCGTACGCTACGTGATTGCGACGGACTTTTGATCACATCAAAATTCCGTGGCAACCGATCAAGTGAGACTAAACTGCTATGTTTATAATATTCATTCCGTTATCTCATAACTTATTGTGAATTCCAATTATTGTATCCCATTCCGGATAAATAGAAAATGTCAAACTTTCCGATCGAACAATCGAACACCCAAGTTTTCCCGATACAGATCAACACATGAAATAAGTCTAACAACATTCAGTTCGTGCCTCAGTACCAACGGTCCAGCCGTAGAAGGGTCAAGCCAACGCCTCACATGTGGCACGCCGTACTGCCCCAAACCCAAAGGTTCAAAGGGCAGTTCAAGACGGTCACATAATCGAGTTAAGGTTTGTTGTCTTCTAGAGGGTCCATCGAGTTACATGCACTACTTAGAACGTCGTTAAACTACGGAAAGATCCAACACTTGGAAATTTCCCGACAGGGGAAAAATTGGGTATTTATATCCGGTCGAACTTTTTAACATATTCTAAAATTTATCCGGAAAGCCACACAGACAAAATTTGATACTCCGATCAAAACACCGAATCCCCAAAACAACTCCAGAAAATTCAACTCTTGAATAAAATTTAAAAATACCAAGAGAACTCAGCACTGAAAACAATGAATTACTGTGCAACTTTTAAAGGCTGACGTCATCAATATGCCGCGGAACCGCCGCCTAAGGCAGGCTTCTGCCGCGGTTCCGCGCCATCTTGCACTGTTAATGACCCCAATTTTGCGCCGTAATTCTTATATTTTCCTGCTGGGTTTTCTGCATATTTTTAATTTGGAAAAATCCCTGTTTTTGAAAATTGGACAGAGAGCATGGGTGTGTTAGGATTTCGGGTTCGTTCGGAGTTCAAAATCCGTCTAGACTTCGCCTAAGGCTCTAGCTAGGCTCTGATACCACTGTAGGGTTCCTAGGCACCCTAATGAGGTCTCATAAGGCATCGAACATGCCAATTTCAAATCTAAACGGTGCTGAGAAACCCTAGAACGGATCGTTGGCTAGAAATCTAGGCGAAAAAGTAAACTAGTTAACACTTAACTAAGAGATACGGAAATACAACCTTTGTAGATCCGGTGCTCCACCTCCATAGCTCCGCAACGAAGTCCTCTCCGCTGTCCAAAAAGAATCCGGGCTCTAGAGTCGACTTCATCGGAGAATAGACGGGCTAGGTCATCGACAACGTGCCGAAGATGATCTACGTCGAAGCATCACTAGATCAAGCTCCACCTTCACCAAGCCATGAAAACTTGTGAAGGAAACACACTCTACTACTTGGCAAGAGGTAGAGGATGAAGAAATAGGAAGTGGGTAGACTTTAGAATTGGATTTCTCACTTGTTTTCATCAATCACCATTGATGAAGCAAGCTTCTTCAAGGAAGAAGAAGATGAAGAAGATGAATATTGTTATGATAAGAATTGTCTTTAATTAGAAAAGAAAACCCATCCTTATCATAATAGTAACCATGGTTTAATGTAGAGAATTGATCATGGTTAGTGAATGGTTAGGTTTTTACAAGATGACAAAATGGTTGCAATGGTCAAAGTATTCATGAAGCTTCATGAATGAAACAAAAATGCCACCATTTTATCATGCAATTTTTTCTTTTCCAAAAAGAAATAAACAAATGAATAAAATGAATAATCAAATAGTAAACCCTAACCATTCCATTAACCAAGGTTTAATTCTATACACTTAACAAAAAGGGCATGCACCATCAAACATGATACAAGCAAGTGCACAAATCATATCGCATATGAAATGTGCACACCCGAGTGAGAAAATCCATTTAAAGTGAACCGATACTAGTTAATGCAAAGTAATATATCAAATATATAATTATGCATTAAATCATTAAATCAACACTTGATTCAATGATCCGGTCATGTCGCACACAACCGACTAGTATACAATGTATCGGCTTATCGAATCAATCCTTGATTCGATAACTAGGTTATATCGCATACAACCATTCGACACATTCATCACGAGAATAGAATACGGTATCACATACACGTATTATTCTCGGTCCCGCACATATCTCATATGCGCTCCTATTTCGTTTCGCTTGAGCCAGGAAACCTCTGTGTAGGACTCTAAAGACTCGTCAATACGTCGGCAGCAGGTGATGATCATATCAAACACCCACAAGCCGCAAGCGGTCTGCTAAACGTAACGGCCACCCGGGTATTAAGCGATCTGAAGATCGACGAGCAAGCCCGCTCACACTCCAGTGAATCCGACCAGTAACACTACCGTACAGTCCGGTCTGATCGTCTGATATGTCGCATATCTCGCCTAGGTGTGGTAAACGTCAGACCCCAATAACTCGATAAGTCGTGTCGATATGAGGTCTATAACTGTTCGAGAAACTACTGGTAACACTTACCAGTAAATCTCAGCAACCCTGGCCAGGGATTTCCTGTTATAGCCAATCGAACACAGCGCAACATCAACCCCCTATACCGGGAGAGACGAATCCCCTCCTATCGCTCATTGCCTCCATGTGAATCGGGACTGTACCCAAAAACCACCGTTTTGCACGCCCTCTTGGACGTGGTAAGATGGAAATCAAAGCACAGTGGGAACCACAAAAGACTCTATGACGATCTCGGGTCAACAGACTACTCTGTACCAGTGTCACCAGAGAACTGCCATCTGACGTGAGGTATAATACCATCTGGGAGTTCTCGGCGAGTCCGTCCAGTGTACCCAGTCTCTACTGAGCACCCGTATATCATCTCTGATGTCAAACACCAATGGATATGGGATCATCCATCGCCCATCTGTATGGGTCGAGAAGGTACACGCTAGTCTACTCTGGTATATCGATGCCCCGTCTTGATACACCCACGACTAGGGACTTTGAAGGATGTACTTATGGACTACCATGTCCCCACTAGTATGATCCGCATCATAGTCCAGGTAGTCAAGCACACATCCTAAGGGCTTTACCAAAATGTAACAGAGAGACAATCAGTATACACGTTAAGGTAAAGTTCAACCAGATAGCATACTATCATGTCGAGCAAGAAAGTCCTCCCTATATATGTCCCAGCATCCACTACAATATACATCCTATGTATAGTAATGGCCTCTAGGGCATACATATAACTAACAATACTTCATTACTTTCACAGATGATTTCTCTAGGTATGGACATGTCTTCTTAATGAAGCACAAATCCGAGACCTTTGAGAAATTTCGGGAATACGAAAATGAAGTTGAAAAACAAATAGGCAAAAGTATCAAGACACTGAGATCTGATCGAGGTGGTGAATACTTGAGTGCCGAGTTCCTGGATTACTTAAAAGAGAATGGTATTCTTTCTCAGCTTACTCCTCCATACACTCCGCAACATAACGGTGTATCGGAGAGGCGGAACCGAACCCTATTGGATATGGTACGTTCCATGATGAGTAACGCTGAGTTACCGCGATCATTCTAGGGATATGCACTAGAATCGGCTGCATATCTTTTGAACCGAGTTCTAACTAAGACTGTTCCTACCACACCATATCAGATGTGGTGTGGGAAGAAACCCTATCTTAAGCACAATAAGACATAAGGATGTCCAGCTTTTGTTAAAAAGCAGCATGCAGACAAACTCGAGGCACGCTTAGTACAGTGTAAGTTTGTGGGATATCCAAAGAACTCCAAGGGATATTTCTTCTATTGCGAAGAGGAACAAAAGGTTTTTGTCTCTCGGCATGCCTGCTTCTTGGAAACTGAGTTTTTGGAAAATCAGATAAGTGGGAGCGCAGTAGAACGGGAAGAAATTCCAGAACCACGAGCTATTACTGAAAGCTTAGTAGAACCATAGGGTTCAAAAGAACAGGACATTCCTACGCCGCTCCTCAGGAGTAGTAGGCAGTCTCATCCGTCCGAGAGATACTACAGTTTTCTCATAGACGGGGATAGAGAGTATTGCATCATGGATAGTGATGAGCCTACTAGCTTCCAGTAGGCCATTCAGAGCGTTAACTCGGTAAAATGGCTGGATGCAATGCGGACCGAAATGGAGCCCATGTACACCAACAAAATATGGACTTTGGACATTGCTCCAGATGGGGTAAAACCCGTAGGATGCAAGTGGATCTTCAAGAAGAAGATTGGTTTAGATGGACAGGTTGAGACCTATAAGGCTAGACTTGTTGCAAAGGGTTTTCGTCAAAGACCTGGTTTGGACTATGACGAAACCTTTTCTCCAGTGGCTATGCTGAAATCCATTCGGATCCTTCTTGCCATTGCTGACTTCCATGATTTTGAGATCTGGCAGATGGACGTAAAGACGGCTTTCCTAAATGGAAATTTGGAAGAGTGCGTCTATATGGATCAGCCAGAGGGATTCAATCAGAGTGGGAGCAGCGGTAAAGTGTGCAAGTTGCTTAAGTCCATCTATGGACTGAAGCAGGCATCACGGAGTTAGAACATCTACTTTGATGATACTATCAAAGAATTCGACTTTGTCAAAAACCCAGATGAACCATGCATTTACAGTAAGATTGTAGGGAGAAATTTGGTATTCCTCGTCTTGTACGTCGGTGACATTCTGCTAATAGGAAATGATATTCCTATGTTACAGTCAGTCAAAGGATTCTTGTCACAGAGGTTCTCCATGAAGGACCTGGGCGATGCCAACTACATTCTGGGGATCCAGATCTATCGTGATAGATCTAAAAGGATGTTGGGACTTTCACAGTCCAGGTACATCGACACCATACTGAAACGATTCAGTATGGAAGATTCCAAGAGCGGTAATCTACCGACTTGTCATGGAATCACCCTCTCCAAAGAGATGTCTCCCAAGACTGATTTGGAAAGGGCTCTCATGTCATCAATACCCTACGCATCTGCGGTAGGCTCTATTATGTATGTGATGTTGTGTACCAGACCAGATGTAGCATACGCATTGAGCGTTGTAAGCCGGTATCAGTCGGACCCAGGGGAGAAACACTGGATAGCAGTAAAGAACATTCTCAAGTATCTGAGAAGGACTAAGGAGATGTTCATGGTGTATGGCGGAAAAGACCTCTAGATCGAGGCCTTTGCTGACTCCAGCTTCCAGAGTGACAAGGATGACTCCAAGTCCATGTCGGGTTATGTATTTACCCTCAATGGAGGGGCGGTTTGCTGGAAGAGCTCCAAGCAGGAAACCGTTGCTGACTCAACTATGGAAGCGGAGTACATAGCTGCTTGCGATGCCGCAAAGGAAGCTGTCTGGATGAAGAAGTTCCTCACGGAGCTTCACGTGGTTCCTACCAGTGTTGATCCAATACCGCAGTATTGTGACAACAACGGCACTATAGCTTTAGCGAAGGAACCCAGGTCCCATCAGAAGTCCAGGCACATTTTGAGGCGGTACCACCTGATCAGGGAGATCGTAGATCGCCGGGAGATCGAGGTGAAGAGAGTAAATACAGAAGATAACACTGCTGATCCATTCTCAAAGGCCTTACCCCAGACTCAGTTCGAGCGGCTGATCGAGATGATAGGTCTTCGATACGCTAGTACATGGCCTTAGTGCAAGTGGGAGATTGTTAGTGTATATGCCCTAGAGGCCATTACTGTATCATACTAGTTTGTATATTACTTAATGGAAGCTTGGGATATTCACCTTGTATAGACAATCTTGCTCAAAATATTAGTATGCTAATTGGTTTGTTTCTACTTTAATGTGTACATGTGTTTATTTTAGTATATCACATATACACATTAGTGGAGCCCTTAGGATCTTTGCTTGATTACCAGCGTTGTGATGGCAGTCACACTCGTGGGGGCTGGGTAATCCACAAGCACATCCTTATATAGGTCCCTAGTCATAGGGCTATCGAGACAGGGCATCGATACTCCGAAGTAGACTAGCGTATGCGCTTCTCATCCTAGCAGGGAGACGGTCTGTCCCACAGCCGTCAGTACGTCGTACTTGAGATAGTATGCGGGTGCTCGTTAGGTTACGAGTACACTGGACAAGACTCGTCGGGAACTGATTGGTTGGTACTATACCTATCGTCAGTTATCAGTTCCTAGATGACATGAGTACAGCTTAGTCCGCTGACTTGACACTGTCACTTCGCCTCGAGTGTGTTCCCACTGTACTTTGATTACTACCCTGCCACGGCTCAAAGGAGTCGGGAAAACAGGTAGTAGTTGGGTACAGTCCCGAAGCACTTGGAGGCAGCGACGGTTAGACAGGATTCGTCTCTCTCGGTATTGGGAGTTGATATCGCGCTGCGTCACAGAGAGCCATTACATACAGTCGTCCCTGGCCAGGGCAAGCGAGATATACTGGTAGGTTTCCAGTGTTATCTCAGGGTGTTCTGGGCTACACTCCGACACGACTTGTACCGCTATTAGGGAACTGACGTTTACCGCCCCCTAGGCCCGCCATGCGATATTCTCAGACGAACAGACCGGACTGTACGGAGATTGTCACATTCAGGCTCAGTAGGAGTTCGGATGGGTTTCACCTCGTCAGTCTTCTTATCGGCATCTACCTGGGGGCCGTTACGCACAGCTAGTGCCGCTTGCAGTCTGTGGTTAAACCCACTACCAGCGTAGTGTCGAGTCTTTAGAGTCCCACACAGAGAGCTATTCGCCTTTAGGTAAAAGAGTAGATGTCGTATGGTTTTGCAACAGGGTTCAGTCACATCCGCGCACTTGTGCACGTTTGGTGTCCGGACAGTTATTACTAGCGGGCTTTGGTTTAAGCCAGATCCTAGTATACGTTTTGGGATTGATTTTATCTCGTTTGCATTCGTGTTCCCCGGAACGCGGATGCGGGTGTGTATGCACGGTTGACAGAGACAGAGGCAGAGGATTCTCATTAGGGTTGTTGACTGTTGACTTTTGCTAAACCCTAATGAGAATTAGAATTATGATTAACAATAATATTAATTAAGTATTAAAGTGACATGGTTGGGTTGAAAGGTTGACTATGTTGCCTTGTTGACTTTGTTGACTGGTTGACTAGGTTGGACTTGTTGACCACCATCATGACAATGGCTATCATTTCTTGGCATTGACTTTAGCTTGCTTGTTTTGTTCACAAATTGCATTTAATGCAAGAAATTATATTGCCATTTGATATGATAACAACCATCACATAATACTTAATTATTATTATTTGTTATCATGATTTTGGATTATGAGAGCTTGGATGGCAAAAGTCTTGCTCATTCTTTCATTTCCTTTCTCTCTCATGCTTGAGCTCTCCCTCTTCCTCTTGCTCTCTCTCTAGTTCATGGTTCTATTGTCTCATGTGTTGAGAAGCAAGAACCATAGAGATAAAAACCATTACACTTCTCTACTCATCCTATTACACAAGGTCCAGCAAGCCAAGTGTTCTAGTTTTCTTCTAGTTTGAAGTAGAAGCCAAAAGGTAGAAGATTTCGAGTGGATCCATCTTCGGCGCGAGGAGACGATGAGGTGAGGCCGATCCGACCATCGCAAGGAGTTGAAGACGAAGGAGTTCAAGTTAAGGTATAACCCCCTAACCGAGTAGGTAAAACTCCTAGTTAGGTTGTTAGTTAGTTGTTTAACAAAGATCCGTATTTTGAGTCCATGTTACCCCCCAAAGAAAAAATCGTTTTTCACCATTTCCGCAACCCTAAAGAACCGGGGATGGGTAACGTGGACTTACAGTGGTATCAGAGCCTAGTTAAACACTATCTAACATGTTAGCAAAGTAACTAGAAGTTCAATCGGAGGAAAAGTCACGAAACATGCCCGGAATTCAAACTTTCTGTCGATTTTTAAACTGCTGTAAAAATTATTTGACATATATCAAAAATGGACTCAGTGTTTTTAGTGTACGCTGCAGAAAAACGATCCACAGAACCGACCAACTCACCGCGGAAACGCGGCAAGAAAAGCTTCTTGCCGCGGATCCGCGGCCTAGTTGACTCGGCCGTGGATCGGTTTTGCTGCAGTGTATTTATTGGGGTATTTTGTGATTTTTGGAATATGATTTTTCTGCCCAGATTTTCCAGAAAGCAAAATTTGTTTTTGGGGTTTAAAAATCCGTATTTTGATCGAACTTTTAAAGACTTAAGCTAACGGGTTATATCTGTGATGTGATATATGTATTGAACGTCTGCTAATCGCTATACGTCGATCTGTGGGGGTTATACATATCTGTGATCTGTAATGTTGATGGTATGTGTATATGAATTCATTGGATTGTCGCGGATGAATAGCCGGGGGGTTGTGAGATGAGAGTTTTCTTTTTCTTTCAATTCATGTAATTTGTAATTGATGTAATATTATTTATATGGCCGCACAACCGGGATGGGGTTGTAGCCGTCATTGTATACTTTCTTTTACTGTTTTTGCTCCTGGGGTAGACCTAAGGTGGGGTGCACAAACTATCGAGTATCTCGAAGTGCCGAGTGGCCTACTCACGGTGTTGAGGGAGGTTACTTCGCTTCGGGTACTTGGCGGGTAGTTTGGCGCACCCGTAGGGTTCTAGGGTGGGGTCTTGGCTATTCATCGCGACCGTGTAATCCGCTCTTCGTTACAGGCTCGTACGGAATGCGGATTCCTAGTATATCCAATGTGTTCTTCTGTGATCTGGAATGGCTATCATTGCATGTGACGAATGTATATATCTATATATGATATCTATTTAGGCATTGCTTATATTTTGCATCCGCGTTAGTCCAGCCCCCGCTCTGTCGTTAGTTAAGTAACCTAACGGGTAATGACGGGGCCCCGTGGCGAATGCGGATGGCATAAGCGTACGTCATATTTTCGTTGTTTTCTGCAATGGTAGGATTAAATGATGGGACACATTAAAATTAATGCAAGAAAATAAACCAAGTAAAAGTCGATGGAACAATTTCAAAAACCACTCGGTTTCTTTTCAAAAACAACTTTTAAACGCGGAGCTTAAGCCACTCCTTTTAAAAGCTATCAAAGTTCCTTCGATTATATCAAGTTCACTACGTTCACGGTTTCGCCAAAACCATTCATAGCCCTCTGTCGTTTCATATGAATATTCAACAGTATTCAAGCTGTGTTTGTTGGCCTTGGTCAAGGCACAGTGTTTGGTAGCTGGTGGATATTCGTATGTTGCATAGATAGATGCGTTGGTTTGGGAAAGTCGTATTACTTTGTTGGCCATAGTCAAGGGTATATACGGGTGGGTTCAAATCAACCTGGACAACGACGGGTAGAACTTGACATGTGACTTATGATTTGTTGGCCTTAGTCAAGGTCATAAGAGCATGGGGCAAAAATCCACATCGGGAGTTTCAAAAGAAACTGAAACTTGCTAGCGCTGCATACCATTTAGAGTGTGATGATTCTGGTAGGATTCCTTCAGTTTTGTCACGCGATGATATTTGGATCCCGATCCTACTGTGAGTATATGCTACTCCTCGGAAACTTTCTTACTTAACGATCAATGCTATAAACCAAGTAGGTGTCTAGAAAGGTGTTAGCGGGGCTACGCCCCCAGGGAAAAGAGGTTATTTAATTAAGGAACTTTGCGAAAGCGTTGGAAAACCTCCCTCGAAGTACCGACACTGGCCTGGCGGAACGGTTAAGCAAGTATTGTACGGTAAGATTGATCCCGACTAATTCTTCCTTTTTGGTTTGAGGAGGGATTCGAGAGACAGTGGGAGCCATCCTGTTTAGATAAATTAAAAACCAATCTAAACTTGCAAAAGCATCATGCTGAGTGTTTTTTTCTCTCTCTCTTAATTGCAGCGACCTAGTGACCACACATAGGTTACATCTAGATAATAAAATGACTGAACCTGACTGTTATAATTAGCAAAGGTCTGTCCAGATGTCCATTACCCATGACAAGCTAGGACACCTCTTAACTAATCAAACCCCTGCCGTCTCAAGACCAGTTTCCCCTGTCACGGACATTGACATCCGTATGACATCGGAAAAAGACTGTACGATAGACAAGTGCCTCGTGTTAGCCTCAGTTGATGGTGCAAACCAGAGGCAACACGAGAAGATGGACTCAGTTTCTATCTTCCTCCATAACAAAGATTTATATGGAGAGCAATCTCGTATCGCAAGATATGAGACCTCGAACGAATTGCTTCAAGCGAGGTTGGCTGCCGGGTCATCTGTAGGGGACAATGTCCTTACAGAGACCAGCTATTTTGAGCTCACGGACCTAAAGACCACGTTGGAGAACGGGTCAAATACTGACTTGATTCTACAGTCCCGGCCCTCTGCTTATACCCTGAAGGAAACCAGGGAAGAAGAAGGAAAGGGAAGGGCAAAAGTTTCGGGACTGGATGTAGTAAAAGAGGGACGTTCCTATTATTACGGGAATGAATATTGGCAGAAGGATTGCAGGGCTAGCGAAGCCAGTAGCCAGAATTCGATGCATGTTGTGGCTTCGGCTTTGGGTGTGTTTGTAATAGAGAACTGTATGTCAGTTAACCCTACTTCCTGGGTATTGGATACCGGATCAGGATCTCACATCTGTAATTCATTACAGGCTCTGAGAAACCGTAGGGTTATCAGGAATGGTGATATGACTCTCAGGGTTGCTAACGGAGTGAGCATGGATGCTGAATCCGTAGGGGAATATCATCTTGGACTGACAACTGGGCAGATATTGGTTCTGCGTAACTGTTTGTATGTACCAGGTGCGACTTGTAATATCATATCCGTATCCTTACTTTCAAATGAAGCATATGATTTTACTTTTGTAAGCGATGTGGTCCACATCCACCTAAATCAAGTTCTGATTGGGTCAGGTACATTAAATAACGGGATATACGTATTGAATCAAGCTCAGATTTTCAGTGTCCAGAACACACTTAAAAGAAAGTCTCCGGAAACAAATCAGGCTTTCTTATGATATTGTAGACTGGGTCACATTAATGAGACACGATTAACTAAGTTACATAAAGAGGGATACTTGAATCCGTTCGAGTATCAGTCTTATGCCACTTGTTAATCATGTCTCATGGGAAAGATGACAAAGACTCCGTTCACTGGACACGGAGTAAGAGCGAGCGAGCTCTTGGGACTCATACACAGGGATGTGTGTGGTCCAATGTCTACACATGCCCGAAGTGGTTATTCATACTTCATTACTTTCACAGATGATTTCTCTAGGTATGGACATGTCATCTTAATGAAGCACAAATCCGAGGCCTTTGAGAAATTTCGGGAATACGAGAATGAAGTTGAAAAATAAATAGGCAAAAGTATCAAGACACTGAGATCTGATCGAGGTGGTGAATACTTGAGTGCCGAGTTCCTGGATTACCTAAAAGGGAATGGTATTCTTTCTCAGCTTACTCCTCCATACACTCCGCAACATAACGGTGTATCGGAGAGACGGAACCGGCGCCTATTGGATATGGTACGTTCCATGATGAGTAACGCTGAGTTACCGCGATCATTCTAGGGATATGCACTAGAATCAGCTGCATATCTTTTGAACCGAGTTCCAACTAAGACTGTGCCTACCACACCATATCAGATGTGGTGTGGGAAGAAACCCTATCTTAAGCACAATAAGACATGGGGATGTCCAGCTTTTGTTAAAAAGCAGCATGCAGACAAACTCGAGGCACGCTTAGTACAGTGTAAGTTTGTGGGATATCCAAAGAACTCCAAGGGATATTTCTTCTATTGCGAAGAGGAACAAAAGGTTTTTGTCTCTCGGCATGCCTGCTTCTTGGAAACTGAGTTTTTAGAAAATCAGATAAGTTGGAGCACAGTAGAACTGGAAGAAATTCCAGAACCACGAGCTATTACTGAAAGCTTAGTAGAACCAGAGGGTTCAAAAGAACAGGACATTCCTACGCCGCTCCGCAGGAGTAGTAGGCAGTCTCATCCGTCCGAGAGATACTACGATTTTCTCATAGACGGGGATAGAGAGTATTGCATCATGGATAGTGATGAGCCTACTAGCTTCCAGTAGGCCATTCAGAGCGTTAACTCGGTAAAATGGCTGGATGCAATGCTGACCGAAATGGAGCCCATGTACACCAACAAAGTATGGACTTTGGACATTGCTCCAGATGGGGTAAAACCCGTAGGATGCAAGTGGATCTTCAAGAAGAAGATTGGTTTAGATGGACAGGTTGAGACCTATAAGGCTAGACTTGTTGCAAAGGGTTTTCGTCAGAGACCTGGTTTGGACTATGACGAAACCTTTTCTCCAGTGGCTATGCTGAAATCCATTCGGATCCTTCTTGCCATTGCTGCCTTCCACGATTATGAGATCTGGCAGATGGACGTAAAGACGGCTTTCCTAAATGGAAATTTGGAAGAGTGCGTCTATATGGATTAGCCAGAGGGATTCAATCAGAGAGGGAGCAGCGGTAAAGTGTGCAAGTTGCTCAAGTCCATCTATGGACTGAAGCAGGCATCACGGAGTTGGAACATCTGCTTTGATGATACTATCAAAGAATTCGACTTTGTCAAAAACCCAGATGAACCATGCATTTACAGTAAGATTGTAGGGAGAAATGTGGTATTCCTCATCTTATACGTCGGTGACATTCTCTTAATAGGAAATGATATTCCTATGTTACATTCAGTCAAAGGATTCTTGTCACAGAGGTTCTCAATGAAGGACCTGGGCGATGCCAACTACATTCTGGGGATCCAGATCTATCGTGATAGATCTAAAAGGATGTTGGGACTTTCACAGTCCAGGTACATCGACACCATACTGAAACGATTCAGTATGGAAGATTCCAAGCGCGGTAATCTACCGGCTTGTCACGGAATCACCCTCTCCAAAGAGATGTCTCCCAAGACTAATTTGGAAAGGGCTCGCATGTCATCAATACCCTACGCATCTCCGGTAGGCTCAATTATGTATGTGATGTTGTGTACCAGACCAGATGTAGCATACGCATTGAGCGTTGTAAGCCGGTATCAGTCGGACCCAGGGGAGAAACACTGGATAGCAGTAAAGAACATTCTCAAGTACCTGAGAAGGACTAAGGAGATGTTCATGGTGTATGGCGGAAAAGACCTCCAGATCGAGGCCTTTGCTGACTCCAGCTTCCAGAGTGATAAGGATGACTCCAAGTCCATGTCGGGTTATATCTTTACCCTCAATGGAGGGGCGGTTTGCTGGAAGAGCTCCAAGCAGGAAACCGTTGCTGACTCAAATATGAAAGCGGAGTACATAGCTGCTTGCGATGCCGCAATGGAAGCTGTCTGGATGAAGAAGTTCCTCACGGAGCTTCAGGTGGTTCCTACCAGTGTTGATCCAATACCGCTGTATTGTGACAACAACGACACTATAGCTTTAGCGAAGGAACCCAGGTCCCATCAGAAGTCCAGGCACATTTTGAGGCGGTACCACCTAATCAGGGAGATCGTAGATCGCCGGGAGATCGAGGTGAAGAGAGTAAATACAGAAGATAACACTGCTGATCCATTCTCAAAGGCCTTACCCCAGACTCAGTTCGAGCGGCTGATCGAGATGATAGGTCTTCGATACGCTAGTACATGGCCTTAGTGCAAGTGGGAGATTGTTAGTGTATATGCCCTATAGGCCATTACTGTATCATACTAGTTTGTATATTACTTAATGGAAGCTTGGGATATTCACCTTGTATAGACAATCTTGCTCAAAATATTAGTATGCTACTTGGTTTGTTTCTACTTTAATGTGTACATGTGTTTATTTTACTATATCACATATACACATTAGTGGAGCCCTTAGGATCTTTGCTTGATTACCAGCGTTGTGATGGAAGTCACACTCGTGGGGGCTGGGTAATCCACAAGCACATCCTTATACAGGCCCTAGTCGTAGGGCTATCGAGACAGGGCATCGATACTCCGAAGTAGACTAGCGTATGCGCTTCTCATCCCAGCAGGGAGACGGTCTGTCCCACAGCCGTCAGTACGTCGTACTTGAGATAGTATGCGGGTGCTCGTTAGGTTACGAGTACACTGGACAAGACTCGTCGAGAACTGATTGGTTGGTACTATACCTATCGTCAGTTATCAGTTCCTAGGTGACAAGAGTACAGCTTAGTCCGCTGACTTGACACTGTCACTTCGCCTCGAGTGTGTTCCTACTGTACTTTGATTACTACCCTGCCACGGCTCAAAGGAGTCATGCAAACAGGTAGTAGTTAGGTTCAGTCCCGAAGCACTTGGAGGCAGTGACGGTTAGACAGGATTCGTCTCTCTCGGTATTGGGAGTTTATATCGCGCTGTGTCACGGAGAGCCATTACACACAGTCGTTCCTGGCCAGGGCAAGCGAGATATACTGGTAGGTTTCCAGTGTTATCTCAGGGTGTTCTGGGCTACACTCCGACACGACTTGTACCGCTATTTGGGGACTGACGTTTACCGCCCCCCTAGGCCCGCCATGCGATATTCTCAAACGAACAGACCGGACTGTACGGAGATTGTCACATTCAGGCTCAGTAGGAGTTCGGATGGGTTTCACCTTGTCAATCTTCTTATCGGCAACTACCTGGGGGCCATTACGCACAGCTAGTGCCGTTTGCAGTCTGTGGTTAAACCCACTGCCAGCGTAGTATTGAGTCTTTAGAGTCCCACACAGAGAGCTATTCGCCTTTAGGCAAAAGAGTAGATGTCGTATGGTCTTGCAACAGGGTTCGGTCACATCCGCGCACTTGTGCACGTTTGGTGTCCGGACAGTTATTATTAGCAGGTTTTGGTTTAATCCAGATCCTAGTATACGTTTTGGGATTGATTTTATCTCGTTTGCATTCGTGTTCCCCGGAACGCGGATGCGGGTGTGTATGCACGGTTGACAGAGACAGAGGCAGAGGATTCTCATTAGGGTTGTTGACTGTTAAGTTTTGCTAAACCCTAATGAGAATTAGAATTATGATTAACAATAATATTAATTAAGTATTAATGTGACATGGTTGGGTTGAAGGGTTGACTTTGTTGACTTGTTGACTTTGTTGACCGGTTGACTAGGTTGGACTTGTTGACCACCATCATGACAATGGCTATCATTTCTTGGCATTGACTTTAGCTTGCTTGTTTTATTCACAAATTGCATTTAATGCAAGAAATGCTGTTGCCATTTGATATGATAACAACCATCACATAATACTCAATTATTATTATTTGTTATCATGATTTTGGATTATGAGAGCTTGGATGGCAAAAGTCTTGCTCATTCTTTCATTTCCTTTCTCTCTCATGCTTGAGCTCTCCCTCTTCCTCTTGCTCTCTCTCTAGTTCATAGTTCTATTGTCTCATGTGTTGAGAAGCAAGAACCATAGAGATAAAAACCATTACACTTCTCTACTCATCCTAGTACACACGGTCAAGCAAGCCAAGTGTTCTTGTTTTCTTCTAGTTTGAAGTAGAAGCCAAAAGGTAGAAGCTTTCGGGTGGATCCATCTTCGGCGCGAGGAGACGAAGAGGTGAGGCCGATCTGACCACCGCAAGGAGTTGCAGATGAAGGAGTTCAAGTTAAGGTATAACCCCCTAACCGAGTAAGTAAAACTCCTAGTTAGGTTGTTAGTTAGTTGTTTAACAAAGATCCGTATTTTAAGTCCATGTTATCCCCTAAAGAAAAAATCATTTTTCACCATTTCCGCAACCCCAAAGAACCGGGGACGGGTAACGTGGACTTACACCGACTAGCTTCCAGCAGGCTATTCAGAGCACTGACTCGGTAAAATGGCTGGATGCAATGCGGGCCGAGATAGAGTCCATGTACACCAACAAAGTATGGACTTTGGACGTTGCTCCAGAAGGGGTAAAACTTGTAGGCTGCAAATGGATCTTCAAAAGGAAGATTGGTGTAGATGGACTGGTTGAAACCTATAAGGCTAGACTGGTTGCAATGGGTTTTCGTCAAAGACTTGGTTTGGACTATGACGAAACCTTTTCTCCAGTGGCTATGCTCAAATCCATTCGGATCCTTCTTGCCATTGCTGCCTTCCACGATTATGAGATTTGGCAGATAGACGTAAAGAACGCTTTTCTAAATGGAAATTTGGAGGAGTGTGTCTATATGGACTAGCCAGAGGGTTTCATTCAGAGTGGGAGCAGCGGGAAAGTGTGCAAGTTGCTTAAGTCCATTTATGGACTAAAGCAGGCATCGCGGAGTTGGAACATCAGTTTTGATGAGACGGTCAAAGAATTTGGCTTTATTATAAATCCAGATGAACCATGCATTTATAGTAAATTTGTAGCACGAAGTGTCGTATTCCTCGTTTTATACGTGGATGACATTCTCTTGATAGGAAATGACATTCCTATGCTACAATCTAACAAAGGATTCTTGTCACACAGGTTCTCCATGAAAGACCTGGGTGATGCCTCTTACATTCTGGGGATCCGGATCCATCGTGATAGGTCCAAGAGGATATTAGGACTTTCACAGTCCAGGTATATCGACACCATACTGAAAAGATTCAGTATGGAAGATTCCAAGCGCGGTAATTTACCGGCTTGTCACGGGATCACCCTCTCCAAAGAGATGTCTCCCAAGACTGATTTGGAAAGGGATCACATGTCTATTATACCCTACGCATCTGCGGTAGGCTCTATAATGTATGCGATGTTGTGTACCAGACTAGATGTAGCTTATGCACTGAGTGTGGTAAGCCAGTATCAGTGAAACCGTGGGGAGAAACACTGGATAGCGGTAAAGAACATTCTGAAGTACCTAAGAAGGACTAAGGATATGTTTTTGGTTTACGGCGGAAAAGACCTCCAGATCGAGGCCTTTGCTGACTCCAGCTTCCAGAGTGACAAAGATGACTCCAAATCCATGTCGGGATACGTCTTTACCCTCAATGGAGGGGCGGTGTGTTGGAAGAGTTCCAAACAGGAAACCGTTGCTGACTCGACGATGGAAGCAGAATATATCGCAGCATCTGATGCCGCAAAAGAAGCAGTCTGGATGAGGAATTTCTTGACAGAACTTCTGGTGGTTCCATCCATTGTTAATCCAATACCTCTGTATTGTGACAACAACGGGGCTATAGTTTTAGCAAAGGAACCCAGGTCCCATCAGAAGTCCAGACACATCTTAAGGCAGTATCACCTGATCAGGGAGATCGTGGATCGCCGGGAGATCGAGGTTCGGAGGGTTGATACAGAAGATAACACTGCAGATCTATTCACTAAGGCCATACCCTAGACTCAGTTCGAGATGATAGGTCTTCGATACGCCAGTACATAGCTTTAGTGCAAGTGGGAGATTGTTAGTGTATATGCCCTAGAGGCCATTACTGTATCATACTAGTGTGTATATTACTTAATGGAAGCTTGGGATATTCACAGTTGTATAGACAATCTTGCTCAAAATGGTAGTATGCTACTTGGTTTGTTTCTACTTCAATATGTGCATGTGTTTCTTTTAGCATATAGCTTATACATATTAGTGGAGCCCTTAGGATCTTTGCTTGATTACGAGCGTTGTGATGGCAGTCACACTAGTGGGGGCTGGGTAATCTACAAGCACATCCTTATACAGGTCCCTAGTCGTAGTATTATCGAGAGAGGGCATCGATTCTCCAGAGTAGATTTGTGTATACGCTTCTCATCCCAGGAGGGAAGATGGTCTGTCCCACAGCCATCAGTACGTCGTACTGGAGATAGTATGCGGGTGCTTGTTAGGTTATGAGTACACTGGACAGGACTTGCTGGGAACTGTTGGTTTGGTATTATACATATCGTCAGTTATCAGTTCCCAGGTGACATGAGTACATCATAGTCCGTTGAGTTGACACTGTCACTTCGTCTCGAGTGTGTTCCCACTGTTCTTAGATTACTACCCTACCACGGCTCAAATGAGTCATGCAAACAGGTGGTAGTTGGGTGCAGTCCTGAAGCACTTGGAGGCAGTGACAGTTAGACAGGATTCGTCTCTCCCGGTATCGGGGGTTGATATCGCGCTGTGTCTAGGAGAGCCATTACACAAAGTCCTTGTCCAGGGCAAGCGAGATATACTGGTAGCGTTTCCAGTGTTATCTCAGGGTGTTCTGGGCTACACTCTGACACGACTTGTACCGCTATTAGGGGACTGACGTTTACTGTCCCCCTAGGCCCGACATGCGATACTCTCAGACGAACAGACCGAACTATACGGAGATTGTCACATTCAGGCTCAGTAGGAGTTCGGATGGGTTCGCCTCATCAGTCTTCTTATCGGTATCTACCTGGGGACCGTTACGTACAGCTAGTACCGCTTGCGGCCTGTGGTTAAACCCACTGCTAGTGTAGTGTTGAGTCTTTAGAGTCCCACACAGAGGGCTATTCACCTTTGGGCAAAATAGAGTAGAGGTCGCATGGTTTTGCGACGGGGTTCGTTCACATCCGCGCACTTGTGCACGTTTGGTGTCCGGGCAGTTATTACTAGCGGGTTTTGGTTTAAGCCAGATCCTAGTATTTGTTTTGGGATTGGTTTTGTCTCATTGTATTCGTGTTCCTCGGAACACGGATACGGGTGTGTATGTAGAGTTGACAGAGGCAGAGACAGAGGATTCTTATTAGGGTTGTTGACCGTTGACTTTTTCTAAACCCTAATGAAAATGAGAAATATGATTAATGATACTAATTAAAGATAATTGTGCCATGATTAGGTTGACCATTTGACTTACGTTGACATTTTGACTTTGGTTGACCGGTTGACTTATGTTGACAATTTGACCATCATCATTTCACATGGAAGATGCTTCTTGATTCTTGCAAAATTCATTTAATGTGAAATGATAATGGTCATTCCAAATGAACCATCACAATTTCTTTTTAATTATTATTATTAATTCATTATTCTCTCATATGAGAGTATGGTTGCGAAAAGTAGCTCATTCTTTCTTACTCTTTCTCTCTCATATGTTTGGCTTATCCTCTTCCTCTCTCTCAAAGCTCTCATCTCTCATGTGTTGAGAACCATGAGCTCTTGAGATAAAACCACCAAAACTCCTCTCTACTCATTCTAGGGTTCTAGGTTTAGCAAGCCAAGCATTTTAGTTACCTCTAGGTTGAGGTAGGAGCTCAAGATAGAGGCCTTCGGGTGGATCTTTCTTCGGCAAAGAAAAGGAGACGAGGAGGAGCCATTCAAACCACTCCAAGGAGCAAGAAGAGAAGGAGTTCAAGACCTAGGTATAACCTTTTAACCGAGTAGCTAAACTTGAAGTTAGTTTGTTGGTTTTTGTTTAGCAAAGATCCTCTAGTTCTAGTCCATGTTACCTTGTGTTAAAAATCAATTTTTTATACCTATTCTGCCTCCTCGTAAGCACTGCGGTGGGTAACGTGGACTTACACAAGTGTGTACATTGTGACGTTTACCCGACGTCGGACGCAGCGTACGCACCCCGTCGTGAGATCCGTTCAGGCAAGTTTACCTTGCTACATGCTATGGTAATACATCTATATTCTTATGAATAAAATATCACATGTTTACTGCATTGTACATCCATGTTATTGTTTTACTATTTTCGGATAGCCGTTCGTATCCGTACAGTTTATCACATATCTAGTCGCATGCAAGTTTATCTTGCTACATGCTATATCATTATATTTTGCATCCATATGAATAAAAATATCACATGTTCACTGCATTGTACATCCATGTTACTGTTTTACTGTTTTCGGGTAGCCGTACGTATCCATACCGTTATTTACATATCTAGTCGCATATAAGTTTATATTGCTACATGCTATGATATTATATTTATATTCATATGAATAAAAATATTACATGTCGTTTAATTATGCATCATATGTTACAGTTTTACATTTTTACAATACCCGTTCGCATCCGTATCATTTATTGCATCTCTAGTTACATGCCATATCATATAATTTCATGTTACTGTTATGTTAGTACCCCATGCTTGATAATGTATATCATATGACTCATTGACTCATGTTATGATATCACTGCTTATTACTCGTGCATCCGTGCTTTTACCCTGATTCGACACTTACTGCAGTTTTACTTTGAGCATACGTGTGATATATATGCACCACATGACATGACCTGATACACCACTGCTTGACCTGTTACTTGATCCTGTTACTAATGCCGATAATCCTGACTTATTGTTCCGACGAACATATCTTGTTGTCTATTCAGACAAAACCAGTACCTGCTTGATCCTGTGTTGGCATTAGCTCCAGATTTATCAATACCTGACTTGGACACATAACCTTGGGGGTAAGGGGAAACCAATGATGAAACCTGACTTGTAACTCAAAAGTTCGACACTTATACTGATCAGTTTTACGAGCTAGGCCAGCCCCAGGATGATGCTGCTGACATCATTCATCTGTACATGTTCTTGTTTAATGCCTAGCGGCATGTCTCGGTTTCAGCCCGAGAATCTAGACCGTGGTCCCGGGCATGCGCGGGATACTATTGAGTTATATCGACGATTCATTAAATTGATTTCAAAAGACTTGAGAGTAATTAACCCAGTATCATAGATTACTCACCGCATGCACATACACTTCACTGTTCCATATTCGTGTTACTGTTATACACTCATTACTGATACTCATGCCTGCATATCTTGTTACCTCCTGATTATATTTTATTGTTTGATATTATGACGCACTGACGTCTGGGTTTTGCATGGCCCAGATTCTCTGTCTCTTTCGCAGGCCGACCAGGAGTATTTCAGCTGACAGGCCGAACAGTCAGGAGCATATTGGTGTTTAGTTTAGTTAGTTTAGTTTTCTTTGAGCATTTTCATTTCCTGATGTGAGCCCGTATTTAGGATGTACTTTGCAGATGTTATTGCTTATTAGATTTAGTGCTTCCGCATATTATTTCTTGACTCGTTTATTCTGGCATATGGACATGTACTAGATAGTTTTTTTTATTTTACTGTTCTTGATATCTTATAGACAGCCATAATGTGACTGTGGAGGGATGTTTCCTAACCACAGGTAGCATGGTTGGCTCAGTCACGTGCCGATCTTAGCGCACTCTGGGACGCGGGGCGTGACATGACACTTGTCAGTCATGTCTCAAAGGCAAGATGACCAAAACTCTATTTACTGGACACGGAGAAAGAGTTACGGAACTCTCGGGACTGATACATAGAGATGTATGTGGTCCTATGTCTACACATGCCAGGAATGGTTCCTCATACTTCATTACATTCACCGACGATCTCTCAAGATACGGACATGTGTTCCTGATGAAACATAAGTCTGAAGCTTTTGAGAAATTCAAAGAATATAAGTACAAAGTAAAGAACCAAACGGGTAAAAATATTAAAATCCTATGATCAGATCAAGGAGGAGAATATTTGAGCACGGAATTCCGTGACTATCTAAAAGAGAATAGGATTCACTCTCAGCTTACTCCTCCGTATACACCATAGAACAATGGTGTATCAGAGCGGAGGAATCGCACCCTATTAGATATGGTGCGCTCTATGATGAGTTATGCTGAGTTACCTATTTCCTTTTGGGGTTATGCACTGGAGACAGCTGCAGACCTATTGAATATGGTTCCCACCAACTTTGTGCCAACCACTCCATATGAGATATGGAAAGTAAAGAGACCATATTTTAATTATATTAAGATATGGGGTTGTCCGGCATATATGAAAACACAAAATCCGGACAAGCTCGAGGCAAAGTCAGTTCTGCGTAAGTTTATAGGATATCCCAAACATTCGTGAGGGTATATCTTCTACCACTCCGAGGAACAAAAGGTGTTTGTTTCTCGACATGCCACTTTTCTAGAAAAGGGTTTTCTTATGAAAGAACTTAGTGGCAAAGAGGTAGAACTGGAAGAGGCTCCAGCTATACAAACTACGACAGAAGATTTGGTAGAACTAGAGGATTCGATAGCTCCCAACGAACCTCAGTCTCTCCGCCGATGTAGTAGGGTTCCTCATCCACCTGAGAGATACTATGGTTTTCTCGTTGATGGTGGGAGCGAGGATTGCATCATGGTAGATGATGACACGAGTGGGGACTCTGTGAAATGGCTGGATGCAATGCGGTCTGAGATGGAATCCATGTACACCAACAAAGTATGGACTTTGGAAGTTGCACCTGAAGGGGTAAAACCCATCGGGAGCAAATGGATCTTTAAGAAGAAACATGGTGTAGATGGAAAAGTTGAGACTTTCAAAGCTATACATGTTGCAAAAGGTTTTCGTCAACGACTAGGTATGGACTATGATGAAACCTTTTCTCCAGTAGCTATGCTTAAGTCCATCCGGATCCTGCTTGCCATTGCTGCATACCATGACTACAAAATCTGGCAAATGGATGTTAAGACTGCCTTTCTAAATGGTGATTTAGAAGAGTGCGTGTACATGACTCAGCCAGAGAGCTTCGTGGACAGTGGGAGCAGCGGAATGGTGTGAAAGCTGCTTAAATCCATCTACGGGTTAAAGCAAGCATCACGGAGTTGGAACATCTATTTTGATGTTGTAGTTAAAGAGTTTGACTTCATCAAAAATATAGATGAACCTTGCATATACAAGAAGGTTGCAGAGAGTAAGGTTGTCTTCCTCGTATTATACGTTGATGACATACTCTTGATAGGAAATGATGTTCTTATGCTACACTCGGTCAAACACTTCTTATCACAAAGATTCTTAATGAAAGATCTAGGGGATGCCTCCTACATCTTGGGGATTAAGATCTATAAAGATAGATCTAAAAGGGTATTGTGATTGTCCCAATCCAGGTACATTGATACCATACTAAAGAGGTTTAGTATGGAAGAATCCAAATGTGGGAATTTACCCACGATCTCTGGACTCACTCTCTCTAAAGAGATGTCTCCCAAGACTGATTGTAGAGAGCTCGCATGCAAGGGATACCCTATGTTTCAGCAGTAGGCTCTATCATGTACGCGATATTATGTACCAGACCCGATATAGCATACTCACTAAGTGTAGTGAGTAGGTATCAAGCAGATCCAGGAGAGAGTCACTGGACAGCTGTGAAAAACATTCTCAAGTACTTGAGAAGGACTAAGGAGATGTTCTTTGTGTATAGTAACGGAAAAGTCCAAGTGGAGTCTTTTACCGATTCGAGCTTCGGGAGTGATAAGGACGACTTTAAGTCGGTCTCGGGATTTGTCTTTACCCTCAATGGAGGGGCGGTTTGTTGGAAGAGTTCCAAACAGGAAACCGTGGCAGACTCGACGATGGAGGCTGAGTACATCGCTGCCAACGATGCTGCCAAAGAGGCTGTCTGGATGAAGAAGTTCAAAACTGAACTTGGTGTGGTTCCATCCATTAAGCGTCCAATACCTTTGTATTGCGATAAAAATGGAGCAGTGGCCTTGGCCAAGGAACCCAGGTCCCATCAGCGATCCAGACATATTCTGAGGCGGTATTACCTGATCCGGGAGATAGTTGATCGCCGGGAGATTGAGGTCAGGAGAGTTGACACGAAGGACAACACGGCGGATCCACTCACAAAGGCCATTCCCCAGATACAATTTGAGAGACTCTTCAGGATGTTGGGTATGAGATACTACAACAACTGGCCTTAGTGCAAGTGGGAGATTGTTAGTTATATGTATGCCCTAGAGGCCATTATTGTACATATGATGTATATTATAGTGGATGCTTGGATATATATAGAGAGAGGAATTTCTTGCCCGACATGATAGTATGCTATCTGGTTGCTCTTTATCTTAACGTGTTGACTTGTATATGTGATGTTGTCTTGCTCTCACATGTTGATAAAGCCCTTAGGTTGTGTTCTTGACTACCAGGACTATGATGGAGATCATACTAGTGGGGTCAAGGGCAGTCCACAAGTACACCCTAAAACCGTTCCTAGTCAAGGATGTATCGAGACAGGGCATCGATATTCCGAAGTAGACTAGCGTATACGCATCTTAATCCATATGATGGGCGATGGATGATCCTACATCCATTGGTATTTGACATCAAAGATGGTATGCGGGTACTCAGTGGAGACTGGATACACTGAACGGACTCGCCGAGAACGCCTAGTTGGTATTATACCCATCGTCAGATAGCAGTTCTCCGGTGACACTGGAACAAGTTAGTCTGTAGACCCGAGATCGTCATAGAGTCTTGTGTGATTCCTACTGTGCTTTGATTTCCACCTTACCACGTTCATGAGAACGTGCAAAACGGTGGCTTTTGGGTACAGTCCTAAATCACATAGAGGTAATGAGCGATAGGAGGGGATTCGTCTCTCCCGGTATTGGGGGTTGATGTTGCGCTGTGCTCGATTAGCCAAAACGATAAGTCCCTAGCCAGGGCTGTTACGGAGATTAACTGATAAGTGTTATCAGTAGATTCTCGACCCGTTATGAGCCTCACATCGGTGTGACTTATCGGTTATTGGGGTCTGACCTTTACCACTCTTAGACTAGATATGCGACATATCAGACGAAAAGACCGGACTGTACGGTAGTGTTACTGACAGGCTTTTGCAGGAGTTAGAGTGGGCTAGCTTACTGATCTTCTGATCGTTCAATACCCGGGTAGCTATTACGTCCAGCTAGTACCGCTGACAGCTTGTGGGTGCTTGATGTGATCATCACCTACTGCCGGCGTATTGACGAGTCTTTAGAGTCCTACACAGAGGTTTCAATGGCTCTGGCAAAACGAAGTAGGAGCACATATATGATATGTGCGGGACCGAGATTAATACGAGTGTATGATACCGTATTCTATTCTCGCGATATATTGTATCGATCGGTTATATGAGATATAGCCGGGTGTAACATTTTTAAAAATAAATAATTAAATAAATAAAATTCTTTAAGTGAATTTTCGGATTTTCGGTAAAGCAAAACGTATTTTTCGTAAAACTAAACCGTAATTATTTTTCATTATAAATTTAAAAATACCTATTTTAATTATGTAATTACTAGTAAATGGTGTTTATTTAGTCACTTATAAATTTTTAGTTTAATTAAATATTTTTCCTAAATTAATTATTTTAAATATTAACATAAGCTTTATTTATACATTAAATTAGTGTAAATTGTAAATTTCAATGGGTTTATTTTCCAAAAGTGAACCATTGCATATTAGAATCTAGTGTGTATCATGAAAAATTTATTTCCAAATTTTTCCATATTTCTAGAATTTTCTTTAGTTGTATGAGAAGAGAAATGAATAAAATTAAATAAAATGTTGAAAAGACATTAAGTGATGTAATTAATTAGTGAAGTTTCTACATCCTACCACACACTTTTCTTTCTCTCCCCTCACTCCCTAGAATGGCCGGCCCTCATCCCATGGCAGCCCCCTATTTTTCCTAGTTCTCTTTTCCTTCAAAAATCATCAAAATTCATCAAAAAATTCAATAAAAACCCCACAAATTCCTAATTAATTCCTACCCTCTATTCTTTGCTCATTTTTACATGGATTTTAGAGTTGGAAACCATTCTTTTGGGAGGCAAATTTTCATGGTTGGATCTCACATGTGAGGTATAATTCTAAGCTTTTGGTTTTAATGCTTGTAGATTACTTAATTTAACTTAATACAGTGTTTAATTAATTTTTAGTTTGGTTCTATTGCTAAATGAAAAATTCAAGAGAGGGTTTCAAAATGAAATTTTGGGTTTCTATTAATTGAGTAGGGTTATATTATGTAGTTTAACATTTTTAGAATGGGAAAATCTTGTATGGTTGTTATATTGTATATTGTTGGTCGAAAATTTGTTTAAGTTAACCAATTTTGCAAACTAGATCCTTATATAGTATATATATTGGTAATATAAAATTCTAATTAAGATTGCTATCATTAGATTGTAGTTTTAATGAGATTATTAACATGTTTAAGGAATGAAAAACTTAATCTGGTTACTAGTTTTTATTGATAATTGAGAAATTGTGATAAAAATACTATTTTGCTAACTAGATTTTAGAAATTCTTAAATAAATGAGATTTAAAATCTAATTATGGTTTCATTATATTATTATCATCATGAATTGTAGTTTAATAAGTTAATTCATGCAAAAATCAAGTTTAGTTGTGATATTGTGAAATTTTGCTTAAAAGTATCGAAATCGGGCAAGTTTGCAAACTAGAATTTCCAAACTAATACAAATTAGGGTGTTAAAAATATAGTAATGGTTTGTATAATCTATTTATGCTATTTAATGAGTATTATGACCATTAGTTTCATCTAATCATCAAATCTTGAAGTAAAACGGTAAATTGACATTTTCAAGGTTTTTCGGAATTGGACGATTTGATCGATTTTAGGGTTTCGATGAATTAAATTTTTTATATTATAGGTAATGAGTTTTAAAACTACGAGTTGTTTGTTGGTGTTTTATCTCGATCAATCGGCGTTTGTATACCGATATCGAGCGATATTTGGTTCTTTGGCATGAGCGGGTCATAGGTTTTAACCTATGCGCGTTTCGTGCGTCGTTTTGGTTTTGTCCGTGATTTAGTTTACGATATTATATGTGTTTGCTTATAGGTACCTCTCACGTGGACTTCGGACGAGGAAGAAGAGGAGGGCGGCATCGTTTTCGGCAGACAAGGACCAGGTGAGTAGATGTATATCTACGGGGGAAGTCGTGTGGATGGCGTTTAGCATCCCCGCAAACATAGAATAGGAATACTACTTATTATCATTAGGAAATTGGACGTAACCTTAGATTCTTGGTGAGTAGGACCCTAGTAATGACCTTAGGTTTGACTAGACTGATTTAGAAAGACCTTACCAGAGAATGAATATCTTGGAGGAGATTCGTAGGTTTCAGGTAGACACACACACGCACACACAGAAACTTGACTTGGTGTATATGTGTATGTGTATACTGTAGGACTACGGTAGCGCCCCGGCCCTCTATCCGAGGCCAAAATGCAGAAACGAAAAATTTTCTTGACTTTAAACCGGCACTACCGCGTTCTAAAAACCCGGATCGTAACCATTAACCTAAACCTAGCAAACAAGAGAAAGGATAGAGAGCTATACCGAGCGATCCGTGTCCTTCGGTCTTCGGCCTCCACTCCGATCTCCTCGCGGAACCTCCGGTCATCATCTCCTTGTCGGAACGAGCACCACATCGCCGGGTTCTTTTACGGGCTTCCACCTCTGGACCGAGGCAACTCGAGCATGAAGTTGGCGAGTCGACGTGCCCAAGGATGCTTTAGGCTAGTGTAGAATAGTTTGTCTCTTTGGGATTATGAAGTTGCCATGGTGATGGAGGAATGAGCAATGGAAATGAGCTTTTGGGATTTTTGGTGTAAGCAAAAATGAGATGAAAAATTTCCACTCACAAAAAATAAACATCTCTCTTTTTCAACCAAAAGGAACTAATCTCCCACACCAAAAATTTTTCACTCCCAATCTATATTGGCCGGCCAAAAACAAGGTGGAAAATTACAAGGGAGGTGAGCACAAGAAAGAGCATGGGTGAGCATAAAAAAAGGTGGTGATAATGAGGTAATTTGGTCACACCAAAGTCATTCAAAAAACCTTTCATAATTAATGCAAAGGAAATGACTCAAAGAGAATCTAATAATGCTATACCCATCATAATGTCTCATATCACAAAAAACCCCTCCACAAATGCTAATTTGCTAATATGTAAATTAGCCCATCCCAATACAAACATCCGGCCGTGAAGGAACAGAGGAAAACTGGCCGGAACGGAATACAAACTGGCAACTTCAAAAAACTGATCCCGTAATAAATTACAGGAAAATCCCATGACTGTATTTACATACCCGCATTTGTATTCCGATCGAATACAAATGCAAAGTGACAAAATCTACACTGTACAATATTAGGATCCGGCTTAAACCAAAGCCCGCTAGTATTATCCGTCCGATCTTGATCCGTGCAATACCGCACGTATAGGATCGAACCCTGCCATATCTTCATACGGCCTCTACATCGTTTCGCCCGAAACTTGAGAAAACGGTCTGTGGGGAACTCTAAAGACTCGTCAATACTTTGATTGTGAATTTAACCACAAGCACGTCAGAGGTATTAGCCATACGTTACGGGCTACCAGGTATTGAACAAAAGGGACGTCGATGAGCGAACTCATCCTGACACCTTACTGAGCCTGTCAGTGGCAATATCCGTACAGTCCGGTCCGTTCGTCTATGAGCATCGCATGGCGGGCCTAGGGGGTTGGTAAAAGTCAGACCCCCAAAAGCGGTACAAGTCGTGTCGGAGTGTAGCCCAGAACACCCTGAGATCCTACTGGAATACCTACCAGTAAATCTCCTGCCTCGGCCGAGGGCTTTGTGTAATGGCTCTCGTAGACACAGTGCGACCTCACCCTAAATACCGGGAGAGACGAACCCCTGACGATCCGCTCACTGCCTCCATGTGGCTCGGGACTGTACCTAACTAAAACCTGTTTGCACGACTCCTTTGAGCCGTGGTAGGGTAGTAATCAAAGCACGGTGGGAACTCACACGAGACAAATGACGATCTCAGGTCGATGAACTAACCTGTACACATGTCACCAGGGAACTGCTATCTGACGTCAGGTATAAGACCACCTAGCATGTTCCCGGCGAGTCCTGTCCGGTGTACTCATAACCCAATGAGCACCTGTATACATCTTAGGTGAACCAACTGACACCAGTGGCTTGTGAGACCGGCCACCCGCCCCTCGTCGGGGTCTCGACTGTATACACTAGTCTACTCTGGAGAATCGATGCCCTGTCTCGAAACTCCCACGACTAGGGACCATTTAAGGATGCGCTTATAGACCCCTAGCTCCCACGTATATGATCGCCATCATACTGCTGGCAGTCAAGCAAGAATCCTAGGGGCTCTATCAACGTGTAATAGTGATCAGTAATGTCACCTCAAACAGTACACGATGATAAAGATAAACCAGATAGCACACTATCATCTTGAGTAAGACTGTCCTACTGGTATAGGTCCTCCCTCAATCATTGCAATCACGTGCCTGTGATCCAATAATTGACTCTGAGGGCACTATCTCCAACAATCTCCCACATGCACTCAAGGCTAATTATTGCGATGTCGCATACTCACAGCCCGTGTGATACCGAACACCCAACTCCTCTACTAATCAGTCTCACAAAATCCGTTTGCGAAACTATTGCGTTCGAGGAATAGCCTTAGTGAGTGGATCCGCTCAGATGTTTCTTTCTATGTCTCTCTTTATCTCAAGTTCGCGGAGAAAGCCATCTCCCGAAATGAGCAATACCTGTCTTAGAATGTGTCTGGATATCTGATGGGACCTAGTTCATAAATGAACTCCAAATCCAAACTTCTTAGACTGTATCGTCAACTGAACTTAATCAGTATCCTGTGCCATGCCTCCCTCAGTATCCGCTTGGACCACCTGTCCAAAATACTGCCCCTCGTCAGAGGGAAAACTATAACTCTGGCAGGCACTCTGTCATCCAGGTCTCCTTGGAAGCCTGGAGTGATAACTGTCTCCCGAAGGAGGATGCCGTTATCATATCCCTAGAACATCCACTTATGTTCTAAAACTACTTCCGATCGTTTCTCCAGGACTGGATTAATATCCTATGTGGAGAAACCACTGTGTGACAACCAAAGTATAACCGATCGTAGTATAGGAATTTCACTTCCTACTCTGTGTATGTCATCCAAATACCAGGACATCACACCCTACTACCTTCCTAACAGATCCATCCCCTATTCTGATGAAGTCAAACCTATGACTGTCACATCAGAAATAGATGATCTATCTCCGCTATATCTGCTTTAGTCTATAAATAGACATATGCTACCTGTCCACTATGCTTCCGCTGCTCCCACTGACTACGACAACCCTCTGGCAGAGTCATATACACGTGCACTTCTAAAGCCAGTTTAGAACGATGCTATACTCATCCTCCTGCAGGGTCTCATAGTCTGGAACAACAGCAATGGCAAGTCTGGGTAAACAAGAACCTCCATGTCACCGTCCATGAGGCTACCGGAGTACCTCTCGGGTGCCTGAGGTTACCCACCATATCTCCGGAGTGGCCAATGGAATGTCAAACCATATTGAATCTTTAGGTTCTTATAAAATTTTCATTAATCGTTTGCGGTTCTGGAATCACTTCCAGTTCCACCATACTCCCACTACTGTTTTCTGAAAAATCCATTTTTATTAAAACTGTGGCGAGTCTAGAACAATATCACTATTGATCTTCCAGATGGTAGAAAGTCAACCCTCGTCATAGCCCGGGTCAACCCACAAACAGCCATTACAGAAACGTGCCTTGAGTTATCCGGAGTCTGGTATTAAGCATAAGCCGGACAACTCCCCGTACCTTAACATCGTTAAGATATGAACTGTTCTATATCCAATATAGAAACAGAGGCACTGATTTAATTGAACCAGATTCAAATCATGCAGCTATCTCCAGTGCATGTCAACTAAATGGAGAGAGGCCGATCAGCATTACTCAACTTAGGAATGCTTCCAATTATGAGTAACCTGAAAGAGAAGCAAGCTCTCTTAATCATTACTATCAACTGAATACCATACACAAGTATCTACATCTTCGATCACCTTGAAGAATCCCAATACTTGCGACACCTGGTTCTTTACTTTACTCTTATACATATAACTTCTCAAAACTTAGACCTTGTGTCTCTACGAAACACTTGTCTAAGAGCTAGAGAAGTCATAAGTAAACCGAATATAGTACGAGGACCAACCCCTCTGTCCTAATGGACACTGGACAACATACAATACTCTGTATAAGTCCCCTGAGTCTAATAACTCATTCCCTGTGTGTCGCAGGTTGAAAACTGTACTTATGGTTAAGAAGAATTACACCGCTGTTTTAATGCTCCTTACCTAACCATCCACTGATATAGGTAAATGTCATAGATATAATTTCAAAAAGGTATATCTCACTCGATAAAAAATAGACGTACAGATATATCAATTTGAAATTGGTACATAACAACGGATATTCAAAACCAAATATTTGCCGTCCGGCAAACAACCCAGGCGATTTCCTCAAATATCACCAATTACAACAAATCCCAATATAATGAGGATAATCACCCAATTCCCAATAACTTACTCCCACTCATCATCTGTAAAACCATACAGACGTGAGAATCAAACCTGGTAAATACATACCCTGAAGCAAGGGCTAATTGGGAAATCAATTTTCTATTAACAATACACAGTGAAACTAAAACATTGAAATGTTTTGTAGGGGTATCCGGGTATTCCTAGTAATGCCTCTTCCATTATCCAGATTCACAACTGTAACCGTATATTTCTTTGCCATCTCTCCAAATCCCTTTATATGTCTTTAGTCATTACCTTCTGTACACCCCTTTAGGCCAAATGGTTTTTTTCCTTCCCTACTGTTCGGCACCAGCCTATGGTTTGGAAGAAGACTATCCAATAAGCATAATGGGTGTACTGTCCTAATCCTAGGAGCACTCGCAATGCGAGAGAAGGTAAAAATAAAAGACAACTGAATAAAACCTTATTCCTATTTCTCCTGAACCAGAATCCATCCCCGAACTGGAACAAGTTCCTTTCGAGTTCGTATATAACCATACGATGGAGTATCCAAATAAACTGTGGATCTTCGTAGTGATACGGAGTGTTCTGGAGAAATACAAAGGTGAAGTGGGAGTGGTAATGAAATACTTGGTTTGGTCGTGAATAGCAGTCGCAGTTTACTTTGCCCTCTTACTAATCCCTTTATTTGTCTTTACATAATACCTTCTGTACACCATCGTTAGGCTAATTGGTTTTCTTCATTCTCTACCATTCGGCACCAGCCTATGGTTTGGAAGAAGACTATCCAATTTGCGTAATAGGTGTACTATCCTAATCCAAGGAGCACTCGCAACCTGAGAGAAGGTAAAAGGAAAAGACAACTGAATAGTCCTATTCGTTTTCTCCAGAACCAGAAACCATCCTCGAATAAATTCCTTCGAGTTTGTATATAACCATACGATGGTTTTATACAATGGAAGTGGACGTTCGTAGTAATACGGGGTGTTCTGGAGAAAAGGGTAAAAGTAGGAGTGGCAATGAGGTTTGCAACTCTGACAATCCAAAAAAGCCAGTCTTTTAAGAAGGTTCGGTCAACTTGGTCACTGAGTCATAGTCACGGGTCGGGTCATGGTCGCTGCCAAAGAGAGAGAGAGAAAAAACACTCAGCGTGCACTCTAACCTAGATCAGAATGGTTATCATTTTATCTAATCAGGAAGCCTCCCACTGTAACGTCAAATTCTTCTCCAAACCTGAAAGAAGAATTAGTCGGGATCACCCGAGGAGCAAACCAACTCATCAGTGGGAATCGGGATCCAACCATCATCGCATGATAATATGACGGAATCCACTCACGTTATCACACTTCAGAAGGTATGCGCATATCTGGCAAGTTTCAGTTTCTTTAGAAACTCCCAATGTGTGTTTTTACCCCTAGGACCCAAGTGACCTTGACGGAGTCAACAAATTAAAGAGGCCTAGTCAAGTTCAACCCGTCATTATCTGGATTGCATTAAACCCACCCGTACGTGCCCTTGACGGAGTCAACAAGGCCGCACGACTGTCCTAACCAATCCCATTTATGCAACAAACAAGCACCACTTAGCTACCGTACACTACGCCTTGACGGAGTCAACAAACGCAGCACGAATACTAAACAATACCCGTAAGAAATGACGGAGGGCTACGGCTGGTTTTTGGCGAAAAACCTTTAACGTAATGAACTTGATATTGTTGAAGGAACTGCATAGCCTTTTTATAAAAAATATAGTGACGAAAACTTTTGCTAAAGAGGTCACTCCCGGTGAAGGGATCTCGGCTCTTTCCCCGTAGAATGAGGTGCACGATATTCTAACTGAATACCACGATGCAAAGCAAAAGGCAATCGGCTATAGTGAAGTTATTACCCTGACGCAAACTTTTGTCCAAGGGGTCACTCCCGGTGAAGGGTCTCGGCCCATACCTCGTCGACTGAGGTGCTGGATATTCATAACTGAATACCACTGTGCAAAACAAAAGAGAACGACCTTGCAATAACAGTTTTTTTTGAAAAATTGTTCCAACAACATCAGAATAGGTTTGTTTAGCTTGCATTGATCTGAATCAACGCAGTCCCATCAATTGATCACACCAATAAAGAACGAAAATAATGATGTACGTATATGCCATCCGCATTCGCCACTGGGTCCCGTCATCACCCGTTAGGTTACTTAACTAACGACAGAGCGGGGACTGGACTAGTGCGGATGCAAAACATATACAACATCTACTAGTATATATATCAATATATAATATTTTCTCAAGGCGTGATAAAATGCAACATCACAGAAAGGTAATAAGCATCACAGAACAATATAGATATCTGGGATCCCCGGGTTTCATAGAGCCGCTACTGAAACCCGACGTTCCACTGGTCGTGTGGATAGCCTGTGCAATGAAATCCTAGACCCCTACGGGCGCGGCAAGTTACCTGCCAAAACCTGAAGCGAGGCAGCCCCCTTCAACAACGTGAATGGACCACCCAGCACTTCACGGAATCCGGTAACTCGGGCACCCCTCCTGGGTCAACCTGTACCCCCTACGAGTGCGGCGAATAGCCCGCCAATTCTAGTGTGAAGCCCCCTCCGTCTCAACGCCATGAGATGCGGGCCCGTTGCCCTCTAGAACCCGGCTATCCGTGCACCCCTCCGCGGGGCAATCCTAGTACAGAAAGTAAAATATATACAACGGGTACATCGACCTCAGCCCGGTCGTGCCCCAAAAAGAATAATATACAAACAGGCAGTGACGGCAGTCCACATGTCGGACGCTCGTCCCGCAATATCAAATGTAAATAAACAACCAAATTGTACTAACATTGCATCCAGGCTATCCACCACGACAATCCGCAACATCACGGCACAACACAGAACATCAACGTGAATGTCACGTTCGCAAATCCGTCTAAAAGAACTATAGCAGATAGACAGGATTTACCGATCAAATGACATTCACGGTCGCAGATATAATGTAAATACTGTGAACTAACATGTTTAAAATTTTCGATCGACTAAATTTACCGAAGTGGGCCCCAAGCACAACTGTAGCACTCAAAGAAAATCTGGGCCCAAACAGTACATTCCAAAAACCCCATTTCCAACTCGGAAGCCCACTGTAAAAATTTGGTCCAATGACAGTTAAAGTGGCGGCGGAACCGCGGCCAATGTGTGGGTTTGGCCGCGGTTCCACGGTGGAATGGTGACATCATGCGACCAAATTTTCACAGAATGCTTAAAAAACCCTGCTCGTATTTTTACAATGTACCAAATAATTTTTAGAGCACTGGAAAAATTCGACAGAAACTGTACTTAAGAAATCGGGTTTTCAGAAAATCCGTTCGATCGAACTTGTAAACACGTTAGAGCAAGCTAGTAAAGGTTAATGGCGTGGCTCTGATACCATGTAGGACTACGGTAGCGCCCTGGCCGTCTATCCGAAGCTAAAATGCTGAAACGAAAATTTTTCTTTACTTTAAACCGGCACTACCGCATCCTAAAAACCCGGATCGTAACCATTAACCTAAACCTAGCAAACAAGAGAAAGGATAGAGAGCTATACCGAGCGATCCATGTCCTTCGGTCTTCGGCCTCCACTCCGATCTCCTCACGGAACCTCCGGTCTTCATCTCCTCGTCGGAACGGGCACCACATCGCCGGGTTCTTTTACGGGCTCCCACCTCTGGACCGAGGCAACTCGAGCACGAAGTTGGCGAGTCGACGTGCCCAAGGATGTTGTAGGCTTGTGTAGAATAGTTTGTCTCTTTGGGGTTATGAAATTTCCATGGTGATGGAAGAATGAGCAATGGAATTGAGCTTTTGGGATTTTTGGTGTAAGTAAAAATGAGATGAAGAATTTCCACTCACAAAAAATGAACCTCTCTCTTTTTCAACCAAAAGGAACTAATCTCCCACACCAAAAATTTTTCACTCCCAATCTATATTGGCCGGCCAAAAACAAGGTGGGAAATTACAAGGGAGGTGAGCACAAGAAAGAGCATGGGTGAGCATAAGAAAAGGTAGTGATAATGAGGTAATTTGGTCATACCAAAGTCATTCAAAAAACCTTTCATAATTAATGCAAAGGAAATGACTCAAAGAGAATATAATAATGCTATACCCATCATAATGTCTCATATCACAAAAAAAAACCTCCACAAATGCTAATTTGCAAATATGCAAATTAACCCCTCCCAATACAAACATCCGGCCGTGAAGGAACAAAGGAAAACTGGCCGGAACGGAATACAAACTGGCAACTTCAAAAAACTGATGCCGTAATAAATTACAGGAAAACCCCACGACTGTATATACATACCCGCATTTTTATTCCGATCGAATACAAATGCAAAGAGACAAAATCTATACTGTACAATATTAGGATCCGGCTTAAACCAAAGCCCGCTAGTATTATCCGTCCGATCTTGATCCGTGCAATACCGCACGTATAAGATCGAACCCTGCCATATCTCCATACGGCCTCTACAACGTTTCGCCCGAAACTTGAGAAAACGGTCTGTGGGGAACTCTAAAGACTCGTCAATACTTTGGTTGTGGATTTAACCACTAGCACGTCAGAGGTATTAACCATACGTAACGGGCTACCAGGTATTGACCAAAAGGGACGTCAATGAGCGAACTCATTCTGACACCCTACTGAGCCTGTCAGTGACAATATCCGTACAGTCCGGTCCGTTCGTCTATGAGCATCGCATGGCAGGCCTAGGGGGTTGGTAAAAGTCAGACCCCCAAAAGCGGTACAAGTCGTGTCGGAGTGTAGCCTAGAACACCCTGAGATCCTACTGGAATATCTACCTGTAAATCTCCTGCTTCGGCCGAGAGCTTTGTGTAATGGCTCTCCTAGACACAGCGCGACCTCACCCCTAATACCGGGAGAGACGAACCCCAGACGATCCGCTCACTGCCTCCATGTAGCTCGGGACTATACCCAACTAAAACCTGTTTGCACGACTCCCTTGAGCCGTGGTAGGGTAGTAATCAAAGCACAGTGGGAACTCACAAGAGACAAATGAAGATCTCAGGTCGATGAACTAACCTGTACACATGTCACGAGGGAACTTCTATCTGACGTCAGGTATTTGACCAACTAGCATGTTCCCGGCGAGTCCTGTCCGGTGTACTCATAACCCAATGAGCACCTGTATACATCTTAGGTGAACCAACTGACACCAGTGGCTTGTGAGACCGGCCACCGCCCCTTATCGGGGTCTCGACTGTATACACAAGTCTACTCTGGAGTATCGATGCCCTGTCTCGAAACTCCCACGACTAGGGACCATTTAAGGATGCGCTTATAGACCCCAGCTCCCACGTATAAGATCGCCATCATACTGCTGTCAGTCAAGCAAGAATTCTAGGGGCTCTATCAACGTGTAATAGTGATCAGTAATGTCACCTCAAACAGTACACGATGATAAAGATAAACCAGATAGCATACTATCATCTTGAGTAAGACTGTCCTACTGGTATAGGTCCTCCCTACCTCATTGCAATCACATGCCTATGATCCAATAATTGACTCTGAGGGCACTATCTCCAACATATATATATAGGGTTATGTGTAGGTATATATATACACAACATGTATATATGATATAAGGATGTGATATGATAAATGGGGATGAAACAATATAACTGGGCTTGATGCCGTGAACTCTTGGCTATACAGTAGTGTTATGATGTTAGCGGATCATTAGAAAATGAGATAATGGACAAGTGTACATAAACAATAATAAGTGGTGATAATATTGAAGTACATGAGATTCTAAAATAGAACCCGGACTATAACCTCTGACTAAATCACGATATGATATATGTGTGACTTGATTACGATATGATATATATATATGACTTAATCACGCTTGATATATGTGACTTGATCAAGATATGATATATGTGACATGATATTTCTGAGGGCCAATTGACAATGTATATTTACACAGACAAGATATATGATTGATGATATTGGGATGTATACGATTACAGTACAGTACCATTGATCCGCACTCTTGATTTGAGGAAGCCGTACTACGTACATGACGCTATTGAAGCTGGATCGCAGACTATTACAGATATGGACTCGGACCTTAGCTGGATTCTTATTTCCTATCGACTAGTTCCTTTAGTTTAGTTTCCTTAGGGGGTTAGATAAATACTAGTTTAGGCTCGAGTCATATAGTTGTGGTAAGATATGTATTATTCCAAATGAGTGGTTATTACACATTTGACCTTTATTTTCGGATTGTAATCATCACGTTACATGTTCATACATATGTTTCCTTAGTCAGTATAAAACTCTGTCTGTTAGGACACCAGCACCATTACCGATGATGCGCATATTCCACATACACTTATTTTCCGGCTCACACACATCATCATCGGTAATTGCTATGTCACGTACACTTTAGAAAATATTACCTTTTATTGGTAGAATCAACTAAAGGCTAGATCAATATAATATTGTGATTACTCTCAGGTGTTAGTCTAGACATGGCATTTATTACTTAGACATTTCATGCATTCATATTTTCATGTTATCATGCAGTATTGTGGGGATTATACCGACACTTATCATTTGCTTACTCATGATTTTGGGATTTTGGATTTCTATGAGATTTCTGGATTTTGGGGAAAACCGCAAGAATATATATAAAAACTTCTCTCTCTCCTCCTCTCTTTTTAAAATATAAGTTGCGGTTTTCTCGTGATGTATGTGTCGTCCACCATGAGATTTCATGTTTTCTGTTGGATTTTGAGACCCGATTCGAGGAGTGGATGAACCGTCTCGGGTACATGGTGGGCCCGGTATGGTATCCCGGGACAAGAAGATCGAGTTGTAGACGATGAGCCTGGCAGGGGAAGACTACCTACCGGTGATGTCTGGCGCGGCGGATATCCGGAAGATACCAACCGTTGTCGTGAGATTTGATGTTATGGGCCGATCCGGACTGACGGAACCCAAGATATTGAGACTATGAGATATTGAGATTATGAGGTATTAAGACATAAGATTTACATGTTTTGTGTCGATGCTTGGCACGGATTTCCATGGATTTCATCGATGATATTTCAGATTTCTATACAAATTTACCATGATAAAATTTAAAGATTTCTTGTACAGATATATCCAGATTTCAGGATTGATTATTTTACATTCATGGTGCATGCATACTCATTCACATGACATATTACTATTTGAGGCACTGGCACGGAGCATTTGCACTTCCATGTAGTTTATTACCCTGCCATTATTAGATGACTAGTAATATATTAGTTTATTATTATGACCTAGGATAGCGTCGTGCATTCGATTTCTTTTCGCAGATGTCTTCTACTCACGCGTTGGCAACTCACCCCCGTTGTGCCAAATTTTATTACAGGTTTGATGTACAGATTTCCTTGGCAGCTTGCTGGCATATCATTTCATTCAGGGTGATTTGCACGGTAGGTTGGTTCACTTGTATCAGGACCGCCGTTGTACTTTTATTATTTCATTGATATCTAGTAAGCTCCATCAACCAAACTTGTATTACTTGATAAGTTTAAAGGACCAGTTATTTATTTCGACCTTAGAGTCGCGCATGTATTATTATGGTATTTGGTGGATTTGTTTTCTTTTGAGTTTTGAGCCTCGCCCTTTGGCGTTGTATATTATTGTGCTTAGTGTGGTTGTTTCCGCCTGTTGGCGTAGAGCTAGCTCCCGCTTGGGGATGCCATTTTATCGTTCGTATATATTATACTTGTTTGTTCCTGTATGGGGCCATTCTTTACAAAGGAGACTCTGCCGAAATTTTTGAGAAATTTGATCTTGTTTTTTTTTAAAACTTGTTTTCCTATATGTTTTCCTTTACTTCTTCTTTTATATGGTTTAGATTTCTGGGCTTTGGCTTACTTAGATTACGTTGCGCCTCTAGACGCTTCGTAATTTAAGTGCCGGTCGCGTTCTGTACTTTCGGGTCGTGACAAAGTTGGTATCAGAGCGCTAGGTTTAACCTTGTATAAGTCTAGGGTGACCCTTGGTAGATGGAGTAGATGACTTAGGTAGAGTGACGTACCGTGGGTATGATCCGCGGCATACTTACGATGCGGTACTCTGCTTAAGGAGCCTTAGGATGTACATTTCTTTGCACCGCATTTCATTCGTTCCTTTGATCTATCTTCGTCGATATCAGATGGTGGTTTCTGTCACCACGGTCGCACGGGCAGAGGGAGCTGCGGCTCGAATGCGATAACCCTTAGGGTATCGTTTATTCTTGAGGATTTAAGCATTGTTTAGCGTGCGGACGAAGGGTATTCACATGCCGTCCAGACGAAGTTAAAGGATTCGAACGATTGTCAGAAACCCATTTTCCCAAGTTTAAGGTATTCGGAAGAACATGCAGGTATTTCTATGGACTCTCTAGAAGAATGAAACCCTAACTCGACATAATGACCACGAGAACGCCCTTGAACCTTAGGGTTTACGGCAGTTCCGAGGTGCCATTAGTGAGGCTTGGGTTTGCCCTTCTACGGCTGGTCCGCAGATGTTGGGGTATGTACTGGATATTTTTAAAATGTACTTGAGTGTTGAGCTCTCGGGGAATTATGGGATTTTGATGAATCGATCGAAAAGTTTAATGTAGTCCGGATATCAGGTGAAGGGATAGATTACGTGGGAGACTCTAGATATGAGTATTGCCGTTGGTAGCGCAGTCAGCACACCTACGAAAAGACGAGTTCGAAGCAGTCGACATCAGAGGAAAGAGGCGCACATTGACGATAGTGTTTACGATTGTGATTTGGTGATTTGAATTTCATATTTCCGTTGATTGGATTTTGGTATTTTGAGGATTTTGTTCTACGATTGGTATTTCCTATGTGTACATTCATTACATTCTATTCGTGTTTCATATATCAGTTGTATTGATGTTGTTTTGTACCTAACCAGTACACTCGATTTGGTTTTATACATTTTGAGATTTTGATTTGATTTCGTGCATATGGGTTACACATGATTTTGACATATGCTTCGACCTAGTTTTCATGCATTTCCGTACTGTGATTTCGATTTTGATATTCGGTGTATGTTTTCGTGCACCATGTGCACCTGAATGAGATTCTTGCGCACACTTGGTGCACTTGATTCGATTTTGTGCACACCAGATGCACTAAATCGGGGTTTTGTGCAGATTAGATGCACCTGATGTTAGAGTCGTGCACGCCCGTTGCACTTGACAGATGTTTTTTGTGCACACCCGTTGCACTCAGTTTTGTTTCTGTGCGTATTCATGGCATCTGTATTTGGTTTCGATTTCAGTGCGCATCGTACGCACAGGATATTTTTATGATGTGATTGGGATTGATTTTAGTTTGAGCAGTATGTTTTTATAATCATTACTATTTGATTCAGTAACCAGGCGGGACGTGTATGATAAATAAAAGATATATATATATATATATAGCTATTTGTTTTAAAAATAAACTGTTACGGACGCCTTGAGACGTTTCGTAACTTAAGGGTAACTTTGTCACGACCCGCAGAGTACGGAACGTGACTTAAATGTCCGCTACTTATGCCGTGACAAATGCATCGCACGGCGAATTTAAAAAGGGGTTTTTTGCGTGTTTCTTTATTAAGATGTTTAGCCGATTTTACTACGATGCGTACTATATCTAAGTTATAGTTTTGATATATATTATGTTGGTTTTCGTATTGGGTTTTGATATTTTAATTTCACCAAAACTCCGATGATTGCGTTATGCTTGACGGAGTTGATTTTAGTTATATATTGATGATTTCGGAGCCCCGACGATTTGAGTGTTTTGGCTGAATGTTTTAGTAATTGGGGGAGAGTTTTAATTTAAATTCGAGGACCGAATTTCTTAAAGGGGGGAAGATTGTAACATTTTTAAAAATAAATAATTAATTAAATAAATAAAATTCTTTAAGTGAATTTTCTGATTTTCGGTAAAGTAAAACGTATTTTTCGTAAAACTAAACCGTAATTATTTTTCATTATAAATTTAAAAATACATATTTTAATTATGTAATTACTAGTAAATGGTGTTTATTTAGTCACTTATAAATTTTTAGTTTAATTAAATATTTTTCCTAAATTAATTATTTTAAATATTAACATAAGCTTTATTTATACATTAAATTAGTGTAAATTGTAAATTTCAATGGGTTTATTTTCAAAAAGTGAACCATTGCATATTAGAATCTATTGTGTATCATGCAAAATTTATTTCCAAATTTTTCCATGTTTCTAGAATTTTCTTTAGTTGTATGAGAAGAGAAATGAATAAAATTAAATAAAATGTTGAAAAGACATTAAGTGATGTAATTAATTAGTGAAGTTTCTACATCCTACCACACACTTTTCTTTCTCTCCCCTCACTCCCTAGAATGCCCGGCCCTCATCCCATGGCAACCCCCCATTTTTCCTAGTTCTCTTTTCCTTCAAAATTCATCAAAAAATTCAATAAAATACCCAAAAATTCCTAATTAATTCCTACCCTCTATTCTTTGCTCATTTTTACATGGATTTTGGAGTTGGAAACCATTCTTTTGGGAGGCAAATTTTCATGGTTGGATCTCACATGTGAGGTATAATTCTAAGCTTTTGGTTTTAATGCTTGTAGATTACTTAATTTTACTTAATATAGTGTTTAATTAATTTTTAGTTTGGTTCTATTGCTAAATAAAAAATTCAAGAGAGGGTTTCAAAATGAAATTTTGGGTTTCTATTAATTGAGTAGGGTTATATTATGTAGTTTAACATTTTTAGAATGGGAAAATCTTGTATGGTTGTTATATTGTATATTGTTGGTCGAAAATTTGTTTAAGTTAACCAATTTTGCAAACTAGATCCTTATATATTATATATATTGGTGATATAAAATTCTAATTAAGGTTGCTATCATTATATTGTAGTTTTAATGAGATTATTAACATGTTTAAGGAATGAAAAACTTAATTTGGTTACTAGTTTTTATTGATAATTGAGAAATTGTGATAAAAATACTATTTTGCTAACTAGATTTTAGAAATTCTTAAATAAATGAGATTTAAAATCTAATTATGGTTTCATTATATTATTATCATCATGAATTGTAGTTTAATAAGTTAATTCATGCAAAAATCAAGTTTAGTTTTGATATTGTGAAATTTTGCTTAAAAGTATCGAAATCGGGCAAGTTTGCAAACTAGAATTTCCAAACTAATACAAATTAGGGTGTTAAAAATATAGTAATGGTTTATATAATCTAGTTATGCTATTTAATGAGTATTATGACCATTAGTTTCATCTAATCATCAAGTCTTGAAGTAAAACGGTAAATCGACATTTTCAAGGTTTTTCGGAATTGGACGATTTGATCAATTTTAGGGTTTCGATGAATTAAATCGTGTTTTATATTATAGGTAATGAGTTTTAAAACTACGAGTTGTTTGTTGGTGTTTTATCTCGATCAATCGGCATTTGTACGCCGATATCGAGCGATATTTGGTTCTTTGGCATGAGCGGGTCATAGGTTTTAACCTATGCGCGTTTCGTGCGTCGTTTTGGTTTTGTCCGTGATTTAGTTTACGATATTATATGTGTTCGCTTATAGGTACCTCTCACGTGGACTTCGGACGAGGAAGAAAAGGAGGGCGACATCGTTTTCGGCAGACAAGAACAAGGTGAGTAGATGTATATCTACGGGGGAAGTCGGGTGGATGGCGTTTAGCACCCCCGCAAACGTAGAATAGGAACACTACTTATTGTCATTAGGAAATTGGACGTGACCTTAGATTCTTGGTGAGTAGGACCCTAGTAATGACCTTAGGTTGGACTAGACTGATTTAGAAAGACCTTACCAGAGGATGAATATCTTGGAGGAGATTCGTAGGTTTCAGTTAGACACACACACGCACATACAGAAACTTGACTTGGTGTATATGTGTATGTGTATATATATAGGGTTATGTGTAGGTATATATATACACAACATGTATATGTGATATAAGGATGTGATATGATACATGGGGATGAAACAATATAACTGGGCTTGATGCCGTGATCTCTTGGCTATACAGTAGTGTTATGATGTTAGCGGATCATTAGAAAATAAGATAATGGACATGTGTACATAAACAATAATAGGTGGTGATAATATTGAGGTACATGAGATTCTAAAATAGAACCCGGACTGTAACCTGTGACTGAATCACGATATGATATATGTGTGACTTGATTACGATATGATATATATATATATATGACTTAATCACGACTTGATATATGTGACTTGATTAAGATATGATATATGTGACATGATATTTCTGAGGACCAATTGACAATGTATATTTACGCAGACATGATATATGATTGATGATATTGGGATGTATACGATTACAGTACAGTACCATTGATCCTGACATTATTTGATGATGACATTATATGAATGATGATGTACGTAGGTGATACTTGAACCGTACCCCGATATTAGAATGTCGTACGTTGGATTTTACAGTACGAGGCATAGATGTGATGATTGATCCACACTCTTGATTTGAGGAAGTCGTACTACGTACGTGACGCTATTGAGGCTGGATCGCCGACTATTACAGATATGGACTCAGACCTTAGGTGGATTCTTATTTCCTATCGACTAGTTCCTTTAGTTTTGTTTCCTTAGGGGGTTAGATAAATACTAGTTTAGGCTCGAGTCATATAGTTGTGGTAAGATATGTATTATTCCAAATGAGTGGTTATTACACATTTGACCTTTATTTTCGGATTGTAATCATCACGTTGCATGTTCATACATATGTTTCCTTAGTCAGTATAAAACTCTGCCTGTTAAGACACCAGCACCATTACTGATGATGCGTATATTCCACATACACTTATTTTCCGGCTCACACACATCATCATCGGTAATTGCTATGTCACGTACACTTTAGAAAATATTACCTTTTATTGGTAGAATCAACTAAAGGCTAGATCAATATAATATTGTGATTACTCTTAGGTGTTAGTCTAGACATGGCATTTATTACTCAGACATTTCATGCATTCATATATTCATGTTATCATGCAGTATTGTGGGGATTATGCCGACACTTATCATTTGCTTACTCATGATTTTGGGATTTTGGATTTCTATGAGATTTCTGGATTTTGGGGAAAACCGGAAGAATATATATAAAAACTTCTCTCTCTCCTCCTCTCTTTTTAAAATATAAGTTGCGGTTTTCTCGTGATGTATGTGTCGTCCACCATGAGATTTCATGTTTTCTGTTGGATTTCGAGACCCGATTCGAGGAGTGGATGAACCGTCTCGGGTACATGGCGGTCCCGGTATGGTACCCCGGGGCAAGAAGATCGAGTTGTAGACGATGAGCCTGGAAAGGGAAGACTACCAACCGGTGATGTCTGGCGCGGTGGATATCCGGAGGATACCGACCGTTGTTGTGAGATTTGATGTTATGGGCCGATCCGGACTGACGGAGCCCGAGATATCGAGACTATGAGATATTGAGACTATGAGGTATTGAGACATGAGATTTACATGTTTTGTGTCGATGCTTGGCACGGATTTCCATGGATTTCATCGATGATATTTCAGATTTCTATACAAATTTACCATGATAAAATTTAAAGATTTCTTATACAGATATATCCAGATTTCAGAATTGATTGTTTTACATTCATGGTGCATACATACTCATTCACATGACATATTACTATTTGAGGCACTGGCACGAGCACGGAGCATTTGCACTTGCACGTAGTTTATTACCCTGCCATTACTAGATGACTAGTAATATATTGGTTTATTATTACGACCTAGGACAGCGTCGTGCATTCGATTTCTTTTCGCAGCTGTCTTCTACTCACGAGTTGGCAACTCACCCCCGTTGTGCCAAATTTTATTATAGGTTCGATGTACAGATTTCCTTGGCAGCTTGCTGGCACATCATTTCATTCAGGGTGATTTGCACGGTAGGTTGGTTCACTTGTATCAGGACCGCCGTTGTACTTTTATTATTTCATTGATATCTAGTAAGCTCCATCAACCAAACTTATATTACTTGATAAGTTTAAAGGACCAGTTATTTATTTTGACCTTAGAGTGGCGCATGTATTATTATGGTATTTAGTGGATTTGTTTTCTTTTGAGTTTTGAGCCTCGCCCTTTGGCGTTGTATATTATTGTGCTTGGTGTGGTTGTTTCCGCCTGTTGGCGTAGAGCTAGCTCCCGCTTGAGGATGCCATTTTATCGTTCGTATATATTATACTTGTTTATTCCCGTTTGGGGCCAGTTTTTACAAAGGAGTCTCTGCCGAAATTTTTGAGAAATTTGATCTTATTTTTTAAAACTTGTTTTCCTATATGTTTTCCTTTACTTCTTCTTTTATATGGTTTAGATTTCTGGGATTTGGCTTACTTAGATTACGTTGCGCCTCTAGACGCTTCGTAATTTAAGTGCCGGTCACGTTCCGTACTTTCGGGTCGTGACACCGGGTTATCGAATAAAATGTTGATTCGATAAGTCAATACAGTATCGGTCGGTTATATGAGAGATAGCCGGGTTATCGAATCAAATGTTGATTCGATAATTCGATACAGTATCGTTCGGTTATATGAGAGATAGCCGAGTTATCGAATCAAGTGTTGATTCGATAAATTGATACAAATAATATTAGTCGGTCATATGAGATATAACCGGATTATTAAATCAAGTGTTGATTTAATGATTTAATGTATAATTATATATATAATATATTAATTTACATTAACTAATATTAGCTCACATAAGCATTTCTTTTTCTCACATGTGCACACTTGATATATATGTGATATATTAATTATGTTTTATTTATGTGTCATGGTTGATGATACATGCAACATGGGTGTATGAGACCTACACCATGATAATGATAATGAAGGGTTTATTTATTTAGAATGAAACAATTATTAGTTGGAAATTTGTCACATGGCACGAAGCTTCATGAAGCTTGGAGACCCATTGACTTAGTCCACTAGTTTTGTCTTATACTAGATATTTGTTAACCCAACCATTATCTAAACTCATGGTTAAGTCTCTACATGAGTGATATTAGATATTTTCTCACCCATGGTTGTTATTCACTCTCTCATCCATTATTTGCTTCTTCCTCAAGCTAAAGAAAGCTCTCTAGGTTTTTATGAGAAGTGAGAAAATTAATTCTAAAGTGAGCAAAAATCCTTCTTCATCATTCTCTACTAGATTAGCACTTTACTATAGGGTATTAGCTTCACTAATCCCACATTACTAAAGAGGGTAGCTTGGGTTTGTGACTCCTCGGCGTAGATCATCATCGGCTTTGAAGACTTCAAGCAAGCATGCATCTTTCTTCTTGTGGAGCCGTTCGAGAGTCCGCAAGATCACAACTTAGAGCGAAGGGACTACTTGTTGGGATTCCTTAGTACCTAGCCTAGGGTTTGCAAACATCACACATGCCACAACAAAAAATCAAAGGGGTGCTAAGCAATCAAACTAAGAATCATGCTAGAAAACTAGGGTAAGAAAAACTTATAATCTAACGTTACAAAAAGAAGTGAACTAGAATACAACCTTTGTAGATCCGATCCTTCACTTCTAAAGCTCCGTGTTGACGTCCCTTCGCTGCGGTCATCGAACTCCCGGACTCTAGTGATGTTTTCCTCCGAGAAATGAACGGATTTGCTCGTAGTCTTCGAGGCCGAAGATGATCTACGTCGAGGAGACTCAAACCCAAGCTAACCCTTCACTTGGTCATAAACTTTGTGAAGAGAACACCCTAAACTAAATGGCAAGTAGTAGAGGATGATAAAATAGGAAGTGGGTTCACTTTAGATTTATTTTTCTCACTTTGTTTCTTCACTTAGAAAAAACCTAGAAAGCTTTTTTCTTTTGGATGAAGAAGAAGAAGAAGAATGAGAATGAAAACTCAAGTGAAGATAATTATGATCAATTATGCAACCATGGGTGAGTTAGTATCATCTACTAACCTTTGTAGAGACTAAACTATGGTTTAAGTTAATGGTTTGGTTAATAAATATCTTTAGCAAAACAAAGTGTGTGGACTTTGTCAAAGATGCTTTAAGCTTCATGAAGCTTCAAGTCACGACAAAGAAAACCACCATTTTGAATTACAAAAGAAATAAAAACCCTAACCATTATCTTAAATAAGGTGTAAGTCATACACACACCCAAATTTGCATGTATCATCAAGCATGATACAATCATGTACACAAACATATATCACATATACTTTATGTGCACGTCAAGTGAGAAAAACAATCTTAAGTGAACCAATACAAGTTAATATAAAGTAATATATCAAATATATAATTATACATTAAATCATTAAATCAACACTTGATTTAATGATCCGGTCATATAGCATATAACTGTAGGGTTACTAGGAACACTAACAAGACTCTACAAGGCATCGACCATGCCAAAATTAAATTTTTTATATGCCGAATAACCCTAAGCAAGATCGTATACTAGAGATTAGGGTTTCATATGCAAGTAAACTATGTTTACAACTAAGTGAATACGAAATACAACCTTTATAGATCGGTCCTTCACTTCATTTGCTCCTTTTTGAAATCCCTTCGCTGCGATCAAGGTTCTCCCGGGCTCTTGCATGGCTTCACGACGCGAAGGATGCGACCTTGCTTGAAGTCTCCGAGGCCGAAGATGATCTACGTCGAGGGAATTCTGACTCAAGCTATTACTTCACTAATTTGAGAATTAGTGAAGCAAACACCCTATACTAAAGTGCTAGTCTAATAGAGGATGGAGAAATAGGAAGTGGTTTCTCTTTGGATTTTTATTTCTCACAATCTTTTGCTCTCTTTTTCAAAACCCTAGTTTTCTTTTTCTCTTGTTCAATGAAGAAGATGAACAAAAGAAAGAGGAGAGGATAATGATCAAGTGAGTGAGCTAACCATGGTGAGTGAGTATCATATACTAACTCTTGTAGAGACATTACCATGGCTAAGTGTTAAGGTTAGGTTAAAACCCAAAGTAAAAACAAATTTAGTGGACTTTAGCCAATGCATCCACAAGCTTCCACAAGCTTCATGCATTTTAATTTACCACTAATTTTGTAATTACTTTTAAATGTTAAAACCCAACATAACAAATAGCATGGTGTATGTCTCATACACCCAAGTCAAGTGTATCATCAACCATGATACAATTAAAGAAAACACAATTTTAATATATATATCATATATACATTAAAGTTGTGCTCATGTAAGAAAAATCCTAAAGTGAAAAAGTGTTAGTAAATGTAAACTAGTATATCTAATATACAATTATACACTTAATTATTAAATCAACACTTGACTTAATAATCTGGTCATATCTCATATAACCGACTAACATTCATCGTATCGACTTATCGAATCAACACTTGATTCGATAACACGGTCATATCATATATAACCGACCGATACAAAAAGTCGCGAGAATAGAATACGGTATCACATACACGCATTATTCTCGGTCCGCGCATATCACATATGCGCTCCTATTTCGTTTTGTCTGAGCCAGTAAAACCTCTGTGTAGGACTCTAAAGACTCGTCAATACGCCAGCAGTAGGTGATGATCACATCAAGCACCCACAAGCCGTCAGCGGTACTAGCTGGACGTAACGGCTACCCGGGTATTGAGCGATCAGAAGATCAGCAAGTAAGCCCGCTCCAACTCCTGTAAAAGCCTGCCGGTAACACTTCCCGTACAGTCCGGTCTCCTCGTCTGATATGTCGCATATCAAGTCTAGGGGTGGTAAACGTCAGACCCCAATAACCGATAAGTCGTGCCGATGTGAGGCTCATAACGGGTCGAGAAACTACTGGTAACACTTACCAGTAAATCTCTAACTCAGCCCTGGCCAGGGACTTCCCTGTTATGGCCAATCGAGTACAGCGCAACATCAACCCCCAATACCGGGAGAGACGAAACCCCTCCTATCGCTCATTGCCTCCATGTGACTTGGGACTGTACCCAAAAACCACCGTTTTGCACGCCCTCTTGGACTTGGTAAGGTGGAAATCAAAGCACAGTGGGAATCACACAAGACTCTATGACGATCTCGGGTCTACAGACTAACCTGCACAAGTGTCACCAGAGAACTGCTATCTGACGTGAGGTATAATACCATCTGGGAGTTCTCGGCGAGTCCGTACAGTGTACCCAGTCTCCACTGAGCACCCGTATACCATCTCTGATGTCAAACACCAATGGATATGGGATCATCCATCGCCCATCTCATGGGTCGAGAAGCGTATACGCTAGTCTACAATGGTATATCGATGCCCCGTCTCGATACACCCACGACTAGGGACCTTGAAGGATGTACTTATGGACTACCATGTGTAGGGTTCCTAGGCACACTAATAAGGTCTCACAAGGAATCAACTATGCCAAATTCAAATTTTTCTTGTGCCTACAAACCCTAATACGAATCGTTAACTAGAATTTAGGCGAAACAAGCAACTAGTTAACAACTTAACTAAGAGTTGAACGGAAATACAACCTTTGTAGATCCGGTCCTCCACCTCCATAGCTCCATGATGAAATCCCCTCGCTGCGATCATCGGATCTCGGGCGCTAGCGTCGGCTTCATCGGAGAAATGGGTGGGCTAGGTCGTCAACTTCGATGCCGAAGATGATCTACGTCGAGGCAACACAAGATCAAGCTCCAACTTCACCAAGCCATGAAACTTGTGATAAAAACACCCTATACTACTTGGCAAGTGGTAGAGGATGAAGAAATAGGAAGTGGGTTCACTTTAGAATTGGATTTCTCACTCTTTTTCTCATGTTGCCATTGATGGTAGCAAGCTCTCTTCTTGTTGAAGAAGAAGAAGAAGAAGAAAAAGAATATGATAAGTGTTCTTAGAAAATAGAAAATAAGATAATATTTATCATATACCAACCATGGTTAAATGTAGAGAATAAACTAGGCTTAGGTGAATGGTTAGGTTTAGCAAAAGAAACAAAATGGTCAAAGCTTCTTGAAGCTTCATAGATAAAACAAACAAGCCACCATTTTATTTTCTTTTGCCAAAAAGAATAAAGTAAATAAATGAGTAAATAAATTAAAACCCTAACCATTTACTTAACCAAGGTTTAAACTAAACATACACCCAAACATGCATGTATCATCAAACATGATACAATCAAGTGCACAAAAAATATATCACATATACAATGTGCACTTCAAGTGAGAAAATCCATTTTAAGTGAACCAATATTAGTTAATGCAAAGTAATATATCAAATACATAATTATGCATTAAATCATTAAATCAACGCTTGATTTAACGATCCGGTCATATCGCATATGACCGACTAATATCCAATGTATCGACTTATCGGATCAATCCTTGATTCGATAACTAGGTTATATCGCATACAAGCATTAGATACATTCATCGCGAGAATAGAATACGGTATCACATACACGCATTTTTCTCGGTCCCGCACATATCTCATATGCGCTCCTATTTCGTTTCGCTTGAGCTAGGAAACCTCTTTGTAGGACTCTAAAGACTCGTCAATACGCCGGCAGCAGATGATGATCATATCAAGCATCCACAAGCCGCAAGCGGTCTGCTAAACGTAACGGCCACCCGGGTATTGAGCGATCAGAAGATCGACGAGCAAGCCCGCTCACACTCCTGTGAATCCAACCAGTAACACTTACCGTACAGTCCGATCTCGTCGTCTGATATGTCGCATATCTCGCCTAGGGGTGGTAAACGTCTGTAACGTGTTAAAAATGATTAAATAAATAATTAAATGAATAAAAGTGTTTAAGTGAATTTTAGGATTTTCGGTAAAGTAAAATGTATTTTTCGTAAAACCAAACCGTGATTTTTTTCATTATAAATTTTAAAATATCTATTTTAATTATGAAATTACTAGTAAATGGTGTTTATTTAGACACTTATAAATTTTTAGTTTAATAAAATATTTTTCCTAAATTAATTATTTTAAATATTAACATAAGCTTTATTTTTACATTAAATTAGTGTAAATTACAAATTTAAATGGTTTTAATTTGTAAAAATGAACCATGGCATATTAGAAATTAGTGTGTATCATGCAAAATTTATTTGCAAATTTTTCCTATTTTCTAGAGCTTTCTTGAGTTGCTATAGTAAACAAATAAATAAATAATTAAATAAACCATGAAAAGACATTTAAGTGATATTTCTCTTCTTGAAACTTCTACACACTTTCACACTCACTTCTTTCTCTCCCTCACCTCACCAAGGCCGGCCACAACCCCCCATGGCTGCCCCTCCCCATTTCCCACCTCATTTTTGCACAAAAATCCATCAAATTACATCAAAAATTCAACAAAAATACACAAAATCCTAATTATTTCATACCCTTTATTCTCTACTCTTCTTTACATGGATTTTGGAGTGGGAAAGCATGTATTTTTGAGGCTCATTTTCAAGTTTGGACATGAGATTGTGGAGGTATAAATCTTTCTCTTTTGAATTATTTCTATTAAATGTTCTTTTAAAGCATAATTAGATTTATTATATTAATTCTATGTTTAATTTTTAAAATGCAAGTTAGGGTTGTAAATTCAAGTTAGGGTTTTTAATAATTAATTAGGGTTATAATAGTTAGTTTAACACTTTTAGAATTGGAAAATATTGCATGGTTGTTGAATTGTAAAATTTTCATTTAAAATCTTTTTAAATAAGGAAATTAGCTAACTAGGTTTTTGCAAAATGTGTTTGTGGTTGATATAAAATTTAGATTTGGGTTGTTATCATTGGAATGTAGTTTTAGTGGAAATATTAGCATATTAATTGAATGAAAAACTTAGTTTGATCACTAGATTACTTTGATAATTGGAAAAATAGTAATAAAATGCTATTATTTTGTAAACTAGATTTTGGAAATTACTAAATAAAAGGGGTTTAAATTATAATTATGGTTTCATTATATAATTATCATGATGAATTGTAATTTAAGACATTAATTCATGCAAAATCATGTTTTGTGGTGGAATTGTGGTGTTTTGCTTGAAAATTGTTGAAAATTGTTAAATGTTGCAAACTAGAAATTTCAAATAAATGCAAAATTGTGTAATAAAAATATAGTAATGGTTTGTATAGTCTAGTAATGCTATTTAATGAGTTTTATGACCATTAGTTTCATTTAAATGTCAAGTTTTGATGAAAAACGGTATACTGGCATTTTCGGGTTTTACGAAATTGGATGGTTTGATGGATTTTAGGGTTTCGATGGAATTAATCGTGTTTTATGGTATAAGTAATGTGTTTTAAAAATACAAGTTGTTTGATGATGTTATCTCGATACATCGGAGTTCGTACGCCGATATCGAGCGGTATTTGGTTCTTTTGCGTGGGCGGGACATAGGTTTTAACCTATGCTTGTTCCTTTAAATCGTTTGACTTTCGTATGTGATTCAGTTTACGATGCTATTTATATGTTTGCGTCTAGGTACCCCCCACGTGGACTGCGGGCGATGAAGAGGAGGATGGCGACACCGTCTTCGGCAGACATGGACCAGGTGAGTAGATGTATATCTACGGGGGGAAGTCGGGTGGATGGCGTTTAGCACCCCCGCAACGTAGGATAGGAATAGTACTTATTGACATTAGGAAACCCGATGTGACCCTAGATTCTTACTGAGCAGGACCCTAGTAATGACCCTAGGAGGGACTAGACTGATTTAGGAAAACCATACCTGAGGATGAATACTTTGGGAAATGTTCGTAGGTTTCTGATAGAAACACATACGCACACACTAAAACTCGACTTGGAGTATACGTATATGTGTATATATATATAAAACTAGGTATAGGTGTATATATATATATACAACACGTATATGGGATTCATTGATGTGATATGCTATTTGAGGCATGATGAAACAGTATAACTAGGCTTGATGCCGTGATTCTTGACTATACAGTCGTATTAAAGTGTTAGCGGATCATTAGAGAATGAGGTAATGAACATGAACATATAAATTATAAAGAGTGGTGGTGATATTGATGAACATGGGACGCTCGAATAGTACCCGGACTGTAACTTGTGACTGATCACGATATGATATATGTATAACTTGATTACGACATCATATAGGTGTGACCTGATGTCGATATCGTATAGGTGTAACTTGATGACATGATATTTCTGAGGATAAACTAATGATGCTTATCATGATGGCAATGATATATGATTGATATATGCGATCACAGCTTAGAACCTTGATCATGAGATGTGTTGATGATGACATTATACGAATGAGGAGACACCTAGGAGATACTTGACCGTACCTCGATATTGGAATGCCGTACGATGGATTTTACCGTACGAGGCTTAGATTTGATGATTGATCCGCACTCTTGATTCGAGGAAGCCGTACTACGTACGTGACGCTATTGAGGCGGGATCGCCGACTATTAGAGATATTGATTCAGACCTTAGGTAGACTCTAGTTTCTTACTGACTAGTCTATTAGGTTTAGTTCCTTAGGATGTTAGATGGACACTGGTTTAGGTTCGACTCACATAGTGGTAGTTGTACTCGTATCTCGCAGAGGAGTGGATAATGCACACCTGTATTTACATTCATACTGTAATCATCATGGTGCATGTTCTTTTATATGTTGCTATAATCAGTATAAACTTTACCTGTTAGGACACCAGCACTATTACCGATGATGCGCATATTCCACGCACACTTATTTGCCGGCTCACACACATCATCATCGGTAATTGCTATGTCACGTACACTTTAGATCATATTGCCTTTTATGGATAGAATCAGTTAACAACTAGACAGATATAATATTGTGATTATTCTCTGACATTAGTACAGACATGATATTCATTGCTTAGACATTCATGCATTCATATTTTCATGTTATCATGCAGTATTATGGGCATATGCCGACACTTATCATATAGTTACTTATGATTTTGAGATTTGGATTTCTATGAGATTTCTGGATTTTTGGGGAAAACCGCAAAAATATATAAAAACTTCTCTCTCTCTCTCTCTCTCTCCTCTTCTCTTTTTAAAATAAGATGCGGTTTTCTCGTGATGTATGTGTCGTCCACCATGAGTATTTCATGTTTTCTATTGGATTTCGAGACCCGATTCGAGGAGTGGATGAACCGTCTCGGGTACATGGTGGGCCCGGTATGGTACCCCGGGGCAAGAAGATCGAGTTGTAGACGATGAGCCTGGCAGGGGAAGACTACCTACCGGTGATGTCTGGCACGGCGGATATCCGGAGGATACCGACCGTTGTCGTGGGATTTGATGATATGGGCCGATCCGGACTGACGGAGCCCGACATATTGAGACTTGAGGTTACATGTGTTGTGTCGATGCTTGACACGGATTTCCATGGATTTCATTGTTGAGATTTCAGATGCTTATACACACTTTACTATGATAACAGCTAAAGAGTTCTTATACATATATATCTGGATTTCAGGATTTGTTACTTTACATTCATGGTGCATGCATTTCATTTCATATGACATAGTACCATATGAGGCACTGACACAACACGGAGTATTTGCACTTACACGTAGTATTACCCTGCTATTCTAGATGATTGAGATATAGTAGTGTATTATTATGACCTAGGATAGCGTCGTGCATTCGATTTCTTTTCGTAGATGTCTTCTACTCACGAGTTGGCAACTCACCCCCGTTGTGCCAAATTTTATTACAGGTTCGATGTATAGGTTTCCCTTGGCAGTTGCTGGCACATCATTTTCATTTCGGGTGATTTGCACGGTAGGTTGGTTCATTTGTATCTGAACCGCCGTTGTATTTTTATTATTTCATTTGTATCTAGAAAGCTCCATCAACCAAACTTGTATTATTTGATAGTTTATTGGGCCAGTCTTTTATTTCGACCTTAGAGTCGCGCATGTATTATTCTGATCTGGTGGTTTTGTTTTCTTTTGAGTTTGAGCCTCGCCTATTGGCGTTGTATATTATTGTGCTTGTTGTGGTTGTTTCCGCCTGTTGGCGTTGATGCTAGCTCCCGTTTGGGGATGCTTTTTATTGTTTATGTATATTTTACTTGTTGTACCCGTTTGGGGGCCAGTTTTTACAGAGGAGACTCTGCCGAAATTTTTGGTAAAATTTGCTGATGTTTTTATACTTGTTTTCTTTTCTTCTTTTTTCTTCTATTATGGTTTAGATTTCTGGGCTTCGGCTTACTTAGGTCACGTGGCGCCTTTAGACGCTTCGTAATCTAAGTGCCGGTCACGTTCCGTACTTTCGGGTCGTGACAACGTCAGACCCCAATAGCTCGATAAGTCGTGCCGATATGAGGTCTATAACAGTTCGAGAAACTACAGGTAACACTTACCAGTAAATCTCAGCAACCTTGGCCAGGGATTTCCGGTTATAGCCAATCGAACACAGCGCAACATCAACTCCCTATACCGGGAGAGACGAATCCCCTCCTATCGCTCATTGCCTCCATGTGATTCGGGACTGTACCCAAAAACCACCGTTTTGCACGCCCTCCTGGACGTGGTAAGGTGGAAATCAAAGTACAGTGGGAATCACACAAGACTCTATGACGATCTCGGGTCAACAGACTACTCTGTACCAGTGTCACCAGAGAACTGCCATCTGACGTAAGGTATAATACCATCTGGGAGTTCTCGGTGAGTCCGTCCAGTGTACCCAGTCTCCACTGAGCACCCGTATATCATCTCTGATGTTAAACACCAATGGATATGGGATCATCCATCGCCCATCTGTATGGGTCGAGAAGGTATACGCTAGTCTACTCTGGTATATCGATGCCCCGTCTCGATACACCCACGACTAGGGACCTTGAAGGATGTACTTATGGACTATCATGTACCCACTAGTATGATCCGCATCATAGTCCAGGTAGTCAAGTACACATCCTAAGGGCTTTACCAACATGTAACAGAGAGACAATCAGTGTACACGTTAAGGTAAAGAGCAACCAGATAGCATACTATCATGTCGAGCAAGAAAGTCCTCCCTATATATGTCCAAGCATCCACTACAATATACATCCTATATATAGTAATGGCCTCTAGGGCATACATATAACTAACAATCTCCCACTTGCACTAGGGCCATCTGATAGCAGTGGTTGTAGTATCTCATACTCAACCATCCCTTAAATGTCTCTCCCTCTGGGAAAAGGCCTTTGTGAGTGGATCCGCCGTGTTGTCCTCTGAGTCTACTCTCCTAACCTCGATCTCCTTGGAGATCAACCATCTCCATGATCAGGTGATGCTGCCTCAGAATATGTCTGGATCACTGATGGGACGGACGTTCCTTGGCATAAGCCACAACTCCATTGTCACACAATGGGAGGAACTAAGTTCATCTCATGAACAAATATACATCCAGACTTCCTCTTTGGTAGCATCTTAAGTAGCGATGTATCCAGCCTTTATCGTCTAGTATGCCATGGTATCTAGCTTGGAACTCTTCCAACATACCGTCCCTTTACTGAGGGTAAAGACAATGCCTGCGACTGACATTCAGTCATCCTTATCTCCCTGGAACTTTTCCAATGATTCTCCCCAGGATCGATTGATACCATCTCACTACAACTAGTGAGAATCCTAGCATCCAATTACATCTATCTCATAGATGAAAACTCAGGATTTAGGAGGTATCACCTTGATCTTATTGGAGAATCCTTGTGATAAGCGGAGATTGATCGAGCGTAGCATAGGAAACTCCTTCCCTATCAAGAGTATGTCATCCACGTACTCTACGAGGATCACCACCATACTCCCTACTACCCTTTTGTATATACAAGTTTCATCTACCCTTTTGATGAAGTCAAACTATTTGACTACCACATCAAAACAGATGTTCCAACTCCGCGATGCCTGCTTTATCCTATAAAGCATCTTATACACGTTTCCGCTGCTCCAACTGTTTACGAAGCCCTCTGACTGTGTACTTATAGACTCTCTCTTCTAAAATATCATTTAGAAGAGCAGTCATGACACCCAACCGCCAGATTTCATAGTCATGGTATGTAGCCGTGGCAAGTAGGATCCGGATGGACTTAAGCATAGCCACTGGAAAAGGTTTCATCATTATCCACGCCTGGTCGATGACGAAAACCTTTAACAAGTCTAGCTTTGAAAGTCTCAACTTTTCCATCCACACCAAGTAATCTTCTCAAGATATACTTGCTCCGAATGGGGATTTAACCCTTCAGATAAAGCATCCAAAGTCCATACTTTGTTGGTGTATAAGGATTCCATCTCAGATCGCTAAGCATCCAGCCATTCTGACAGAGTCTTACTTCTGATGGCCAGCTCGAAACTAGTTGGGTCATCATCTCATGATGCAATCCTCGCTCCCAATGTCATAGAGAAACCTAAGTATCTCTCAGATGGATGAGAAAACCTACTAGATCGGCGGAGAGGCTGAGGTTCGTTGGAATCTACTGAATCCTTTGGTTCAACCAAATCATCTGCTGTAGTTTGTATAGCTGGAACTTTTCCAGTTCTACATTACAGACCATGCCTCGACTTTGTCCGGATTTTTCTTTTAGACATAGGCCGGACAACCCCAAATCTTAACTAGTTTAAGACATAGGCTCTTCCTGTAAGTCCATGCTACCTCTCTCGGTACTTTCGGGCATGCGGAATTTGGTGAAAAACAATTTTCTAGAGGCGGTAACATGGACTCAAAACCGGATCTTTGTTAAACTACTAACTAACAACCTAACAAGAGTTTACCTACTCGGTTAGTGGGCTATACCTTTCTTGAACTCCTTCGTCTTCGACTCCTTCCGGTGTACGGATCGCCCTCATCTCGTCGTCTCCTTGCGCCGAAGATGGATCCACCCGAAAGCTTCTACCTTTGGCTTCTTCTTCGAACTTTGAAGAAACTAGATCACTTGGCTTGCTAGGCCTTGTGAACTAGAATGAGTAGAGGAATGTTTTGGTGTCTTTTTATCTCTAAGGCAATGAGTCTCAACACATGAGAATGGTTTGCCTTGAGGTAGAGAGAGCAAGAGGAAGAGGGAGAGCTTGAGAATGAGAAAGCTCAAGAGAGAGAAAGCAAATGATAGAATCAACCATACTCATCTCATTCTCACCTCTCATAATCCAAAAGCCATCATAACAAAAATAGTAATCAAGTATTGTGTAAATGGTTTAAGTCAAAATGGCTATATCATTTCATGCACTCATTTTGCATAAATAAACAAGCAAGCAAAAGTCTTTGCCATGGAATGATAGCCATTGTCATGATGATGGTCAACTAGTCCAACCTAGTCAACCGGTTAACAAAGTCAACAAAGTCAACCCCTCAACAACCATATCACTATAATACTTAATTAATATTAATGTTAATCATATATCTTATTCTCATTAGGGTTAAGCAAAAGTCAACTGTCAACAGTCAACAGTCAACAATCCCAATGAGAATACTCTGCCTCTGTCTCTCTGTCAACTGTGCATACACACCCGCATCCGCGTTCCGAGGAACACGAATACAAATGAGATAAAACCAATCCCAAAACGTACACTAGGATCTGGCTTAAACCAAAGCCCGCTAGTGTTAACTGTCCGGACACTGTACGTGCACAAGTGCACGGATGTGACCGAACCCTGTCGCAAAACCATGCGACCTGTCGCAAAAACCATGCGACCTCTACTCTTTTGCCTAAAGGCGGATAGCTTTCTGTGTGGGACTCTAAAGACTCGACACTACGCTGGCAGTAGGTTTAACCACAAACCGCAAGCGGCACTAGCTGTGCGTAACGGTCCCCAGGTAGATGCCGACAAGAAGACTGACGAGGTGAAACCCATCTGAACTCCTACTGAGCCTGAATGTGACAGTCTCCGTACAGTCCGGTCTGTTCGTTTGATACATCGCATGGCGGGCCTAGGGGGCGGTAAACGTCAGTCCCCTAATAGCGGTACAAGTCGTGTCGGAGTGAATCCCAATACACCCTGAGATAACATTGGAAGCCTACCAGTATATCGCGCTTGCCCTGGCCAGGGACTACTCGTGTAATGGCTCTCCTAGACACAGCGCGATGTCAACCCCCAATACCGGGAGAGACGAATCCTGTCTAACCGTCACTGCCTCCAAGTGCTTCGGGACTGCACCCAACTGTTGGAGATAGTGCCCTCAGAGTCAATTATTGGATCATAGGCACGTGATTGCAATGATTGAGGGAGGACCTATCCCGCTAGGACAGTCTTACTAGAGATGATAGTATGCTATCTGGTTTATCTTTATCATCGTGTACTGCTTAGGTGACCTGACAGGTCGCTATTACACGTTGATAGAGCCCCTAGGATTCTTGCTTGACCACTAGCAGTATGAGGGCGATCATATAAGTGGGAGCTGGGGGTGGGAGCTGGGGTCTATAAGCACATCCTTAAAAGGTCCCTAGTCGTGCGAGTTTCGAGACAGGGCATCGATACTCCAGAGTAGACTAGTGTATACAGTCGAGACCCCGACGAGGGGCGGTGGCCGGTCTCACAAGCTATTGGTGTCAGTTGGATCACCTAAGATGTATACAGGTGCTCATTGGGTTATAAGTACACCGGACAGGACTCGCCGGGAACATGCTAGTTGGTCATATACCAGACATCAGATGGCAGTTCCCTGGTGACATGTGTACAGGTTAGTTCATCGACCTGAGAATCGTCATTTGTCTCGTGTGAGTTCCCACTGTACTTTGATTACTACCCTACCTCGCTCAAAGGAGACGTGCAAACAGGTTTTAGTTGGGTACAGTCCCGAGCCATATGGAGGCAGTGAGCGTATCTTCAGGGGTTCGTCTCTCCCGGTATTGGGGGTGAGGTCGCGCTGTGTCTAGGAGAGCCATTACACGAAGCCCTCGGCCGAGGCAGGAGATTTACTGGTAGGTATTCCAGTAGTATCTCAGGGTGTTCTGGGCTACACTCCGACACGACTTGTACCGCTTTTGGGGGTCTGACTTTTACCAACCCCCTAGGCCCGCCATGCGATGCTCATAGACGAACGGACTGGACTGTACGGATATTGTCACTGACAGGCTCAGTAGGGTGTCAGGATGAGTTCGCTCATCGACGTCCCTTTTGGTCAATACCTGGTAGCCCGTTACGTATTGGCTTATACCTCTGACGTGCTAGTGGTTAAATCCACAACCATGGTGTTGACGAGTCTTTAGAGTCCCCCACATTCAGTTACTCAAGCTTTCGGGCGAAAAGCTGTAGAGGCCGTATGGATATATGGCAGAGTTCGATCAGATACGTGCGGTATTGCACGGATCAGGATCGGACGGATAATACTAGCCGGCTTTGGTTTAAGCCGGATCCTAATATAGTACAGTGTAGACTTTGTCTCATTGCATTTGTATTTCGGTCGGAATACAAATGCGGGTGTGTATACACAGTATCGGGGTTTTCCTGTAATTTATTACGGGACCAGTTTTCTGGAGTTGCCAGTTTGCTTTCCGTTTCGGCCATTTTCTTTGTATCGTTCAATGGCCGAAGATTGGTGGAGGAGGGCTTATTTGCATTTGTGCAAATAAGCTTTTGTGGAGGGGGTCTTTGCATATTCTTGTATCATGATAATTCCTCCACCATTTGACTTCTCCTTCTCATCATGGCTAGTCTTGTAGTGTCATGATGGCATGACTTTTGTGGACATGATTGTTGATGATAGTTGTGGTTGAGTGTGGATGTTTTTATCATGTTCCTTCATGATTTCATTTTTTATTCCCTCTTGCATTATTGATCAAGCCACTCACTCCCTCATTGCTCTCACTCTCATTCTCTCCATTCCATGGTGATGGCCGGCCACATAGAGGGAGGGGGGCTGTCCCAATTTGTTGGGGTGGGATTTTTGTTCTTCTAGCTTTGTAAAATCCCACATGTTCCATCTCCACAAGCTGATATCATTTCCTCCACCATATGGCAATTCCTACAACCCCAAAATGAGACTTGAGCACTACACATTCTACAGCAAATCTTGGGCACGTCGACTAGCCAGCTTCGTGCCCGAGTTGCCTCGGTATTGAGGTGGGAGCCCGTAAAAGATGCAGACGATGTGGTGCCCTTCCGGCAAGGAGGCGACGACCGGAGTTTCCGCGGGAGATCGGGACGACGACGAGAAGACCGGAGGACTCGGATCAATCGGTGTATCTCTCTTCCCCTCTTATAGTTAGCTAGGACTAGTTAATGGTTCGATCCGGGTTTTAGTGCGCGGTGGTGCCGGTTTGCTAGTTTGCAAAATTAAAGTTTTACGCTTCCACATTTGGCCTCGGGATGGAGGCTGGGGCGCCGCCGTGCACTTACAGTGGTATCAGAGCCTCGCCATTAACATAGTCTAGCTTTGTTTAATTAGTTTACATTTCCGATCGACCAAAATTCGAAAATCCGCGTTTTTCACATGAATCAGTTTTCTGTTGAAATTTTCTGGAGTCGAAATTTTTTTTCAGGTTGTAGAAAAGTGATGTACTTGAAACTCTAAGAACACTGTAGAAATTCGATACAGTGACTCCACAATGGGTGCGTGGAACCGCGGCCAAACCCCCCTTTAGGCCGCGGTTCCGCCGCACTATGTTGAGATCACTGCATCAAATTTCAGCAGTTGCTTTCTGGGTTAAAATTAGGATTTTTGGAATATTAATTTTGGGTCCAGAATTTCTTGATGTGCTACAGTAGTACTTGGGGCCCACTTGTTAAAATTTGATCAATCGGATATTTTTAACACATTATTTCACAGTATTTACATTATATCTGCGACCGTGAATGTCACTTGATCGGTAAATCCTGTCTAACTGCTATAGCCCGGTTAGACGGATTTGCGAACGTGACATTCACGTTGATGTTCTGTGTATTGCTGTGATGTTGCGGATCGGTCGTGGGGATAGCCTGGTTGCAATGCTAGTACAGTTTTGTTGTATTATGTACATTTGATATTGCGGGGCGAGCGTCCGACATGTGGACTGCCGTCACTGCCTGTTTCTATTATTATTTTGGGGCACGACCAGGTTGCGGTCGATGTACCCGTTGGATGTATATTTTATTTTCTGTACTAGGATTACCCCGCGGAGGGGTGCACGGATAGCCGGGTTCTAGAGGGCAACAAGCCCGCATCTCATGGCATTGAGACGGAGGGGGCTTTACTTTAGAATTGGCGGGCTATTCGCCGCACTCGTAGGGGGTACGGGTTGACCCAGGAGGGGTGCCCAAGTTACCGGATTCCGTGAAGTGCTGGGTGGTCCATTCACGGAGCTGAAGGGGGCTGCCTCGCTTCAGGTTTCGGTGGGTAACTTGCCGCGCCCGTAGGGGTCTAGGATTTCATTGCACAGGCTATCCACACGACCAGGGGAACGTCGGGTTTCAGTAGTGGCTCTGTGAAACCCGGGGGTCCCAGATATCTGTATTGTTATGTGATGCTGTACATTTCTGTGATGTTGCATTTTATCACGCCTTGAGCGAAATATAATATTTTGGTATATATATTAGTAGATGTTGTATATGTTTTGCATCCGCGCTAGTCCAGTCCCCGCTCTGTCGTTAGTTAGCTAACCTAACGGGTAATGACGGGACCCAGTGGCGAATGCGGATGGCGTATACGTACATCAGTATATTTTCGTTCTTTGTGGTGTGATCATTTGATGGGACTGCGTTGATTCGGATCAATGCAAGTTAAAAACAAACCTAATCTGATGTTCTTGGAACACTTTTCAAAAAAAACTGTTATTGCAAGGACGATCACTTTTGTTTTGCATCGTGGTATTCAGTTGGAATATCCTGCTCCTCAGTCGACGAGGCAAGGGCCGAGATCCCTTCACCGGGAGTGACCCCTTGGACAGAAGTTTGTGTCAGGGCATTAACTTCACTATAGCCGATTACTTTTGCTTTGCACCGTGGTATTCAGTTGGAATATCCTGCACCTCATTCTACGGGGAAAGAGCCGAGATCCCTTCACCGGGAGTGACCTCTTTAGCAAAGGTTTTCGTCACTATATTTTTCTAAAAAGCTATCCGTTCCTTCAACGATATCAAGTTCTTTACGTTAAAGGTTTTCGCCAGAAACCATTCGTAGCCCTCCGTCGTTTCATATGGGTGGTCAATAGTATTCAAGCTGTGTTTGTTGGCCAAAGTCATGGCACAGTGTTTGGTAGCTATTGGGGTATTCATATGCAGCATAGATAGATGCGTTGGTTTGGGGCAGTCGTACAGCCTTGTTGGCCAAAGTCAAGGGCTTGTGCGGGTGGGCTCAAATTAACCTGGAGAATGACGGGTAGAACTTGACATGTGACTTATGATTTGTTGGCCAAAGTCAAGGTCATAAGAGCATGGGGCAAAAATCCACATCGGGAGTTTCAAAAGAACTGAAACTTGCCAGATATGCGCATACCTTCTGGAGTGTGATACCGTGAGCGGATTCCGTCACGTTGTCGTGCGATGATAGTTGGATCCCGATTCCCACTGATGAGTTAGTTTACTCCTCGGGTGACCCCGACTAATTCTTCTTTCAGGTTTGGATGAGAATTTGACGGTACAGTGGGAGGTTTCCAGATTAGATAAATTGGTAACCATTCTGATCTAGGTTAGAGTGCACGCTGAGTGTTTCTTTTCTCTCTCTCTTTGGCAGCGACCATTGACCCGACCCTAAGACTATGACTCAGAGACCAAAATTAACCGAACCTTCTTAAACACTGGCTTTTGGATTATTAGAGTTGCAAACCTCATTGTCACTCCTACTTTTACCCTTTTCTCTAGGACACCCCGTATTACTACGAACGTCCACTTCCATTGGACAAAACCATCGTATGGTTAGATACGAACTCGAAAGAATTTATTCGAGGATGGTTTCAGGTTCTGGAGGAAACGGATAGGACTATTCAGTTGTCTTTTCCTTTTACCTTCTCTCAGGTTGCGAGTACTCCTTGGTTTAGGAGTAGTACACCTATTACGCAAATTGGATAGTCTTCTTCCAAACCATAGGCAGGTGCCGACCGGTAGGGAATGAAGAAAACCAATTAGCCTAACGATGGTATACAGAAGGTATTAAGTTAAGACAAAGCAAGGGATTAGTAAGAGGGCAAAGTAAATTGCAACTGATATTCACGACCAAACCAAGTATTTCATTACCACTCCCACTTCACCTTTGTATTTCTCCAGGACACTCCGTATCACTATGAAGATCCACAGTTTATTGGATATTCCATCGTATGGTTATATACGAACTCGAAAGGAACTTGTTCCAGTTCGGGGATGGATTCTGGTTCAGGAGAAATAGGAATAAGGTTTATTCAGGTGTCTTTTATCTTCACCTTCTCTCATTGCGAGTGCTCCTAGGATTAGGACAGTACACCCATTATGCTTATTGGATAGTCTTCTTCCAAACCATAGGCTGGTGCCGAACGGTAGGGAAGGAAGAAAACCATTTGGCCTAAAGGGGTGTGCAGAAGGTAATGACTAAAGACATAAAAAGGGATTTGGAGAGGTGGCAAAGAATTATACGGTTACAGTCGTGAATCTAGAAGAGGCATTACTAGGAATACCGGGATACCCCATCGAAACATTTCAATGTTTCAGTTTCACTGTGTACTGTTAAAGGAAAACTGATTTCCCAATTAGGTCTTACTCCAGGGTATGTATTTATCAGGTATGATTCTCACATCTGTATGGTTTTACAGATGATGAGTGGGAGTAAGTTATTGGGAATTAGGTGATCATCCTCATTATATCGGGATTCGTTGTAATCGGTGATATTTGAGGAAGTCACCTGGGTTGTTTGCCTGTCGGCAAATATTTGGTTTTGAATATCCGCTGTTGTGCACCAATTTCAAATTGATATATCTGTAAGTCTATTTTCATAGAGTGAGATATACCTTTTGAAATTATGTCTATGACATTTTCCTATATCAGTGGATGGTTAGGTAAGGAGCATTAAACAGCGGTGTAATTCTTCTTAACCATAAGTACAGTTTTCAACCTACGACACACAGTGAATGAGTTATCAGACTCAAGGGACTTATACAGAGTATTGTATGTTGTCCAGGGTCCATCAGGATAGAGGGGTTGGTCCTCGTACTATATTCGGTTTACTTATGACTTCTCTAGTTTTTAGACAGGTGTTTCGTAGAAACACAGGGTCCGAATTTTGAGAAGTTATAGGTATTTGAACAAAGTAGAGAACCAGGTGTTGCAAGTATCGGGATTCTTCAAGTTGATCGAAGATGAAGATACTTGTGTACGGTATTCAGTTGATAGTAATGATTAAGAGAACTTGCTTCTCTTTCAGGTTACTCATAATTGGAAGTATTCCTAAGTTGAGTAACGCTGATCGGCCTCCTTCCATTTTAGTTGACATGCACTGGAGACAATTGCATGATTTGAATCTGGTTCAATTAAATCAGTGCCTCTGGTTCTATATTGGATATAGAACATTTCATATCTTAACGATGTTAAGGTACGGAGAGTTGTCCGGCTTATGATTAAAACCAGACACTGGACAACTCAAGGCATGTTTCTGTAATGGCTGTTTGTGGGTTGACCCAGGCTATGACGAGGGTTGACTTTCTACCATCTGGATGAACAATAGCGATATTGTTCTAGACTCGCCACAGTTTTATTAAAAATGGATTTTTCCAGAAAACAGTAGTGGGAGTATGGTAGAACTGGAAGTGATTCCAGAACCGCAAACGATTACTGAAGATTTTGATAGGAACCTAAAGATTCAATCTGGTTTGACATTCCATTAGCCACTCCGCAGATAAGGTGGGTAACCTCAGGCACCCGAGGGGTACTCCGGTAGCCTCAAGGACGGTGACAGGGAGGTTCTTGTTTACCCACACTTGTCATTGCTGTTGTTCCAGACCGTGAGACCCGGCAGGAGGATGAGTATAGCGTCGTTCTAAACTAGCTTTAGAAGTGTACGTCTATATGACTCTGCCAGAGGGTTGTCGTAGTCAGTGGGAGCAGCGGAAGCATTGGTGGACAGGTGGCTTTTGTCTATTTATAGACCAAAGCAGATGTAGCGGAGATAGATCATCTATTTCTGACGTGACAGTCATAGGTTTGACTTCATCAGAATAGGGGATGAATCTGTTGAGAAGGAAGTAGGGTGTGTTGTCATGGTATTTGGATGACATACACAGAGTAGGAAAAGATATTCCTATACTACGATCGGTTATACTTTGGTCGTCACACAGTGGTTTCTCCACATGGGACTTGGACATTATATCAGACATACTTGTTACTAGATCTATGGTTTTAGATCTAGATTTGGGTGGTTTCCCAATCAGGGTACTTAGACAGCATTCTAAGAGTATTTAGAATGGACGACTCCTGGCACGGTAGTGTACCTGCAGGTGATGGAGTCACCCTCTCTAAAGGTGTCTTACAGACTAAAGGGGAGAGGGATGTGCATGATTGGCAGATCACTTGCTCAGGCAATTGAGTCAATCATGAGATGTCAAGTACCACACCAGATGTTGTTCTTGCACTACATGCAATAAGTTCATATTGATCCTATCCTGGAGAAACAGTCGGAAGCAGTTTTAGAACATAAGTGGATGTTCTAGGGATATGATAACGACAGCCTCATTCGGGAGACAGTTATCATTCCAGGCTTCCAAGGTGACCTGGACGACAAGGAGGTTGTCAGAGTTATAGTTTTCCTTCTGACGAGGGGCAGTATTTTGGACAGGTGGTCCAAGGCAATACTGAGGGAGGCATAGCGCAGGATACTGATTAAGTTCAGTTGACGATACAGTCTAAGAAGTTTGGATTTGGAGTTCATTTATGAGCTAGGTCCCATCAGACATCCAGACACATTCTAAGACAGGTATTGCTCATTTTGGGAGATGGCTTTCTCCGCGAACATGAGATATAGAGAGACATAGAAAGAAACATCAAAGCGGATCCACTCACTGAGGCTATTCCTCGAACGCAATAGTTTCGCAAATGAGCTTTGTGAGACTGACTAGTAGAGGAGTTGGGTGTTCGGTATCACACGGGCTGTGAGTATGCGATATCGCAATAATTAGCCTTGAGTGCAAATGGAAGATTGTTGGAGATAGTGCCCTCAGAGTCAATTATTGGATCACAGGCACGTGATTGCAATGATTGAGGGAGGACCTATCCCGGTAGGACAGTCTTACTCGAGATGATAGTATGCTATCTGGTTTATCTTTATCATCGTGTACTGCTTAGGTGACCTGACAGCTCGCTATTACACGTTGATAGAGCCCCTAGGATTCTTGCTTGACCACCAGCAGTATGAGGGCGATCATATAAGTGGGAGCTGGGGTCTATAAGCACATCCTTAAAAGGTCCCTAGTCGTGCGAGTTTCGAGACAGGGCATCGATACTCCAGAGTAGACTAGTGTATACAGTCGAGATCCCGACGAGGGGCGGTGGCCGGTCTCACAAGCCATTGGTGTCAGTTGGATCACCTAAGATGTATACAGGTGCTCATTGGGTTATGAGTACACCGGACAGGACTCGCCGGGAACATGCTAGTTGGTCATATACCAGACGTCAGATGGCAGTTCCCTGGTGACATGTGTACAGGTTAGTTCATCGACCTGAGGATCGTCATTTGTCTCGTGTGTGTTCCCACTGTACTTTGATTACTACCCTACCACGCTCAAAGGAGACGTGCAAACAGGTTTTAGTTGGGTACAGTCCCGAGCCACATAGAGGCAGTGAGCGTATCTTCAGGGGTTCGTCTCTCCCGGTATTGGGGGTGAGGTCGCGCTGTGTCTAGGAGAGCCATTACATGAAGCCCTCGGCCGAGGCAGGAGATTTACTGGTAGGTATTCCAGTAGTATCTCAGGGTGTTCTGGGCTACACTCCGACACGACTTGTACCGCTTTTAGGGGTCTGACTTTTACCAACCCCCTAGGCCCGCCATGCGATGCTCATAGACGAACGGACCGGACTGTACGGATATTGTCACTGACAGGCTCAGTAGGGTGTCAGGATGAGTTCGCTCATCAACGTCCCTTTTGGTCAATACCTGGTAGCCCGTTACGTATTGGCTTATACCTCTGACGTGCTAGTGGTTAAATCCACAACCATGGTGTTGACGAGTCTTTAGAGTCCCCCACATTCAGTTACTCAAGCTTTCGGGCGAAAAGCTATAGAGGCCGTATGGATATATGGCAGAGTTCGATCAGATACGTGCAGTATTGCACGGATCAGGATCGGACGGATAATACTAGCCGGCTTTGGTTTAAGCCGGATCCTAGTATAGTACAGTGTAGACTTTGTCTCATTGCATTTGTATTTCGGTCGGAATACAAATGCGGGTGTGTATACACAGTATCGGGGTTTTCCTGTAATTTATTACGGGACCAGTTTTCTGGAGTTGCCAGTTTGCTTTCCGTTTCGGCCATTTTCTTTATATCGTTCAATGGCCGAAGATTGGTGGAGGAGGGCTTATTTGCATTTGTGCAAATAAGCTTTTGTGGATGGGGTCTTTGCATATTCTTGTATCATGATAATTCCTCCACCATTTGACTTCTCGTTCTCATCATGGCTAGTCTTGTAGTGTCATGATGGCATGACTTTTGTGGACATGATTGTTGATGATAGTTGTGGTTGAGTGTGGATGTTTTTATCATGTTCCTTCATGATTTCATTTTTGATTCCCTCTTGCATTATTTATCAAGCCACTCACTCCCTCATTGCTCTCACTCTCATTCTCTCCATTCCATGGTGATGGCCGGCCACATAGAGGGAGGGGGGCTGTCCCAATTTGTTGGGGTGGGATTTTTGTTCTTCTAGCTTTGTAAAATCCCACATGTTCCATCTCCACAAGCTGATATCATTTCCTCCACCATATGGCAATTCCTACAACCCCAAAATGAGACTTGAGCACTACACATTCTACAGCAAATCTTGGGCACGTCGACTAGCCAGCTTCGTGCCCGAGTTGCCTCGGTATTGAGGTGGGAGCCCGTAAAAGATGCAGACGATGTGGTGCCCTTCCGGCAAGGAGGCGACGACCGGAGTTTCCGCAGGAGATCGGGACGACGACGAGAAGACCGGAGGACTCGGATCAATCGGTGTATCTCTCTTCCCCACTTATAGTTAGCTAGGACTAGTTAATGGTTCGATCCGGGTTTTAGTGCGCGGTGGTGCCGGTTTGCTAGTTTGCAAAATTAAAGTTTATCACCGCTTCCGCATTTGGCCGTCGGATTGACGGCCGGGGCGCCGCCGTGCACTTACACCAACTACCACCTGTTTGCACGACTCCTTTGAGCCGTGGTAGGGTAGTAATCAAAGTACAGTGGGAACACACTCGAGGCGAAGTGACAGTGTCAAGTCAGCGGACTAAGCTGTACTCATGTCACCTGGGAACTGATAACTGACGATAGGTATAATACCAACCGGTCAGTTCCCGACGAGTCCTGTCCAGTGTACTCGTAACCTAACGAGCACCCGCATACTATCTCCAGTACGACGTACTGATGGCTGTGGGACAGACCATCTCCCACTCTGGGATGAGAAGCGCATACGCTAGTCTACTCCGGAGTATCGATGCCCTGTCTCGATAGTCCTGCGACTAGGGACCTGCATAAGGATGTGCTTATAGATTACCCAGCCCCCACTAGTGTGACTGCTATCACAACGCTGGTAATCAAGCAAAGATCCTAAGGGCTCCACTAATGTGTATAGGCGATATACTAAAATAAACATATGTACACATTGAAGTAGAAACAAACCAAGTAGCATACTACTATTTTGAGCAAGATTGTATATACAAGATGAATATCCCAAGCTTCCATTAAGTAATATACAAACTAGTATGATACAGTAATGGCCTCTAGGGCATATACACTAACAATCTCCCACTTGCACTAAGGCCATGTACTGGCGTATCGAAGGCCAATCATCTCGATCAGCCGCTCGAACTGAGTCTGGGGCAAGGCCTTGGTGAATGGATCTGCAGTGTTATCTTCTGAAGCAACCCTCCGAACCTCAATCTCCTGGCGATCCACGATCTCCCTGATCAGGTGATACCGCCTCAAGATGTGTCTGGATCTCTGATGGGACCTGGGTTCCTTCGCTAAAGCTATAGCCCCGTTGTTGTCGCAATACAGAGGTATTGGATCAACAATGGACGGAACCACCTGAAGTTCTTTCAAGAACTTCCTCATCCAGACAGCTTCTTTTGCGGCATCAGATGCAGCGATGTATTCCGCTTCCATCGTCGAGTCTGCAACGGTTTCCTGTTTGGAACTCTTCCAACACACCGCCCCTCCATTGAGGCTAAAGACAAAACCCGACATGGACTTGGAATCATCCTTGTCACTCTGGAAGCTGGAGTCAGCAAAGGCCTCGATCTGGAGGTCTTTTCCGCCATACACCAAGAACATCTCCTTAGTCCTTCTCAGGTACTTGAGAATGTTCTTTACCGCTATCCAGTGTTTCTCCCCAGGGTTTGACTGATACCGGCTTACCACACTCAGTGCATAAGCTACATCCAGTCTGGTACACAACATCGCATACATTATAGAGCCTACCGCAGAAGCGTAGGGTATAATAGACATGCGATCCCTTTCCAAATCAGTCTTGGGAGACATCTCTTTAGAAAGGGTGATCCCGTGACATGCCGGTAGGTAACCGCGCTTGGAATCTTCCATACTGAATCTCTTCAGTATGGTGTCGATGTACCTGGACTGTGAAAGTCCTAATATCCTCTTGGATCTATCACGATGGATCCGGATCCCCAGGATGTACGAGGCATCACCCAGGTCTTTCATGGAGAACCTGTGTGACAAGAACCCCTTGACAGATTGTAGCATAGGAATGTAATTTCCTATTAAGAGAATGTCATCCACGTATAAAACGAGGAATACTACAGTTCTCGCTACAAATCTACTATAGATGCATGGTTCATCTGGATTTTTGATAAAGCCAAATTCCTTGACCGTCTCATCAAAACAGATGTTCTAACTCCGCGATGCCTGCTTTAGTCCATAGATGGACTTAAGCAACTTGCACACCTTGCTCCCACTCTGAATGAAACCCTCTGGTTGGTCCATATAGACACACTCCTCTAAATTTCCATTTAGAAAAGCGGTCTTTACGTCCATTTGCCAGATCTCATAATCGTGGAAGGCAGCAATGGCAAGAAGGATCCGAATGGATTTCAGCATAGCCACTGGAGAAAAGGTTTCGTCATAGTCCAAGCCAGGTCTTTGACGAAAACCCTTTGCAACAAGTCAAGCTTTATAGGTCTCAACCTGTCCATCTACACCAATCTTCCTTTTGAAGATCCACTTGCATCCTACGGGTTTTACCCCATCTGGAGCAATGTCCAACGTCCATACCTTGTTGGTGTACATGGACTCCATTTCGGTCCGCATTGCATCCAGCCATTTTACCGAGTCAATGCTCTGAACGGCCTGCTGGAAGCTAGTAGGCTCATCATAATCTATGATGCAATCCTCTCTATCCCCATCTATGAGAAAACCGTAGTATCTCTCGGGCGGATGAGACTGCTTACTGCTCCTGCGGAGCGGCGTAGGAATGTCTTGTTCTTTTGAACCCTCTGGTTCCACTAAGCTTTCAGTAATAGTCTGTGGTTCTGGAATTTCTTCCAGTTCTACTGCGCTCCTACTAATTTCCTTTTCTAAGAACTGGTGTTCTAGAAAGTGGGCATGACGAGAAACAAAAACCTTTTGTTCCTCTTCGCAGTAGAAGAAATATCCCTTGGAGTTCTTTGGATATCCCACAAACTTGCACTGTACTGAGCGTGCCTCGAGCTTGTCCGCATGGTGCATTTTAATAAAAGCTGGACATCCCCATGTCTTAATGTGCTTAAGATAGGGTTTCTTCCCACACCACATCTCATATGGTGTAGTAGGCACAATCTTAGTTGGAACTCGGTTCAAAAGGTATGCCGCTGATTCTAGCGCATACCCCCAGAATGATCGCGGTAACTCAGCGTTACTCATCATGGACCGTACCATATCCAATAGGGTTCGGTTCCGTCTCTCCGATACACCGTTATGTTGCAGAGTGTATGGAGGAGTAAGCTGAGAGAGAATTCCGTTCTCTTTTAAATAGTCCAGGAACTCGGCACTCAAGTAATCACCACCTCGATCCGATCTTAGAATCTTGATACTTTTGCCGGTTTGTTTTTCTACTTCATTCTTATATTCCTGGAATTTTCCAAAGGCTTCGGACTTATGTTTCATTAAGAAGACATAACCGTACCTTGAAAATTCATCCGTAAAAGTAATGAAGTAAGAATAACCGCTTCGCGCATGTGTAGACATTGGACCGCACACGTCGCTGTGTACGAGTCCCAAGAGCTCGCTCGCTCTTACTCCATGTCCAGTGAACAGAGTCTTTGTCATCTTTCCTTTGAGACAGGATTGACAAGTGGCATACGATTGATATTCGAATGCATTCAAATATCCTTCTGTATGTAAATTCGTCAACCTTCTCTCATTGATGTGACCCAGTCTACAATGCCACAAGAAAGTCTGATTTATTTCCGGAGACTTTCTTTTGTGTGTATTCTGGACATTGAAAATCTGCGGTTGGTTTAATACGTATATACCATTGCTTAATGTACCTGACCCAATCAGAACTTGATTAAGGTGAATGTTTACAACATTGCTTACAAACGCAAATTCATAACCTTCTTTAGAAACCAAAGATACAGAAATGATATTACAAGTTGCGTTGGGTACAAAAAAGCAATTACGCAAAACCAAAACATGTCCATCTGACATCCCCAGGTGATAGTCCCCCACGGCCTTAGCATCCATGCTAGCTCCGTTTGCAACTTTGAGGGTCATGTCACCTGCCTTCAAAACCCTACGGTTTCTCAACGCCTGCAAAGAATTACAGATATGAGATCCTGATCCGGTATCCAATACCCAGGAAGTAGAGTTTATTGAAAGACAGTTTTCAATAACATACACACCTGAAGCTGAAGCCGCAACCTGCTTCAGATCCTGTGTTCTGGCCTTCCAAGACCTGCAATCATTCTTCCAGTGTCCCTTCTTATGACAATAGAAGCATTCTTCCTTATCCACAAGCTTTCCCACTTTCTTTGTTGCTTTTGCCTTTCCCTTCGTATCCATTTTACTAACACCGCCCCTTGGTTTGGCGGGGGCTTTCTTCTTCTTTCCCTTGGCTTTCGCCTTGGACCTAGAAGAGGAAGATCCTCCTACAAACAAAGTGGATGTTTCCCTACCTTTCTGTAGGGTGCCCTCTGCGCTCCTCAGCATGTTGAGGAGTTCTGAAAGTTCAACTTCCTTTTCTTGTAAGTTGAAGTTCAGGATAAACTGGGCGTAAGTGAAAGGAAGGGACTGGAGAATCAAGTCCGTATAGAGCTCATTCTCCAACGTGGTCCCAAGGTCTGCGAGCTCTTCTATGTAGCCAATCATCTTAAGCACGTGTTCCGCTACCGATGATCCGACGGCCAACCTTGCCGAAAATAACTTCTTCGACACTTCGTATCTTGCGATACGAGACTACTCTCCATACAGTTCTTTTGTATGGAGAAATATGGATTCGAGGTCCATATTCTCGTGCTTCCTCTGATGTTCGTTGTCCATAGAGGCAAGCACGAGGCACTTGGCCTTCGCGCAATCTAGTTCCCAGGTCTTACGGATTTCCTTATCCGCGACGCTGGTTTTGGGACCTGGGACAGGGGGAGCTTTGGTGGTAAGAAGATACCCCAGCTTGTCGTAAGTGATTGCCATCTTGACATTCCTGAGCCAATCTTTGTAGTTTGGCCCTGTCAGTATGTTTTTATCTAGAAGTAACTTAAGTCCAGTCATGTCTATTGGTCGCTGCAATTAGGAGAGAGAGAAGAAACACTCAGCACGATGCTCTTGCAAGTTTAGAATGGTTTTTAGTTTGTCTAAACAGGATGGCTCCCACTGTTTCTCGAATCGCTCCTCAAACCAAAAAGGAAGAATTAGTCAGGATCAATCTCACCGTACAATTCTTGCTTAACCGTTCAGCCAGGCCAGTGTCGGTACTTCGAGGGAGGTTTTCCAATGCTTTCGCGAAGTTCCTTAATTAAATAACCTCTTTTCCCTGTGGACGTAGCCCCGCTAACACCTTTCTAGACACCTACTTGGTTTATAGCATTGATCGTTAAGTGAGAAATTTCCCGAGGAGTAGCATATACTCACAGTAGGATCGGGATCCAAATATCATCGCGTGATGAAACTGAAGGAATCCTACCAGAATCATCACACTCCAAATGGTATGCAACACTAGCAAGTTTCAGTTCTTTTGAAACTCCCGATGTGGATTTTTGCCCTATGCTCTTATGACCTTGACTTTGGCCAACAAATCATAAGTCACATGTCAAGTTCTACCCGTCGTTCTCCAGGTTAATTTGAATCCACCCGTACCTACCCTTGAGTTTGGCCAACAAGGCAGTACGACTGTTCCAAACCAACGTATCTATCTATGCTGCACATGAATACCCAATAGCTACCAATCACTATGCCTTGACTTTGGCCAACAAACATAGCTTGAATACTATTGACTATTCATGTGAAATGATGGAGGGCTACGAATGGTTTTGGCTAAACCGTGAACATAGTGAACTTGATATAATCGATGGAACGAGATAGCTTTTAAAAGGAGTGGCTCAAGCTCCGCATTTAAAAGTTGGTTTTGAAAAGAACCGAGTGGTTTTTCGAAATTGTTCCAACGACTTTTACTTGGTTTATTTTCTTAGATTAGTTCTTTTAATGCGTGATATTCTTGCATTAGTTCTTTTAATGCGTCCCATCATTTAACCCTACCATTGCAGAAAACAACCAAAATATGACGTACGCTTATGCCATTCGCATTCGCCACGGGGCCCCGTCATTACCCGTTAGGTTACTTAACTAACGACAGAGCAGGGGCTGGGCTAGCGCGGCTGTAAAATATAAGCAATGCCTAAATAATATCATATATAGATATATTGCAATGATAGCCATTTCAGATCACAGATGAACACATTGGATATACTAGGAATCCACAATTCGTACGAGCCTGTAACGAAAAGCAGATTACACGGTCGCGGTGAATAGCCAATACCCCACCCAAGACCCCTACGGGTGCGGCAAACTACCCGCCAAGTACCCGAAGCGAAGCAACCTCCCTCAACCCCGTGAGTAGGCCACTCAGCACTTCGGCATACCCGGTAGTTTGTGCACCCCCTCCATGGGTCTATCCTAGGAGCAAAAACAGTAAAAAGAAATTATACAATGATGGCTACAACCCCGACCCGGTTGTGCGGCCATACAAATAATTATTACATCAATTTACAAATTTACAAGAATTGAAAGAAAAGAAAACTCTCGTCTCACAACCCCCGGCTATTCACCCGCGACAATCCAATGAATTCATATACACAAACCAATAACATTACAGATCACAGATTTGTATAACTCCCACTAATCGACATATAGCGATTAGCAGACGTTCAATACAAATATCACATCACAGAAAAACCCGTCAGCTTAAGTCTTTTAGAAGTTCGATCAAAAATACGGATTTTCAGGCCCCAAACACAAAATTTTCGTTCTGGAAAATCTGGGCAGAAAATACATATTCCAAAAATCCCAAAACAACCCCATAAAAACACTGCACAAAATTTGGACCTCGGCCGAGTCAACTCGGCCGCGAAACCGCGGCGGGAGTGTGCTCCCGCCGCGTTTCTGCGGCTCTTTGACCGGTTCGTGGGACCAAATTTCGTGGGTGTTTAATAAAAACCCTGAGCCGATTTTTAAGATGAAATTTATCAATTTTACAGAACTTTAAAAATCGACAGCAATTTTGAATTTCGGGTTTAATTCGGGACTTTTTCTTTGATCGATCTTCTAGTTACTTTGCTAACATGTTAGATAGAGTTTAACTGGGCTCTGATACCACTGTAAGTCCATGCTACCTCTCCCGGTACTTTCGGGCATGCGGAATTTGGTGAAAAACAATTTTCTAGAGGCGGTAACATGGACTCAAAACCGGATCTTTGTTAAACTACTAACTAACAACCTAACAAGAGTTTACCTACTCGGTTAGGGGGCTATACCTTTCTTGAACTCCTTCGTCTTCGACTCCTTCCGGTGTACGGATCAGCTCACCTCGTCGTCTCCTTGCGCCGAAGATGGATCCACCCGAAAGCTTCAACCTTTGGCTTCTTCTTCGAACTTTGAAGAAACTAGATCACTTGGCTTGCTAGGCCTTGTGAACTAGAATGAGTAAAGGAATGTTTTGGTGTCTTTTTATCACTAAGGCAATGAGTCTCAACACATGAGAATGGTTTTCCTTGAGGTAGAGAGAGCAAGAGGAAGAGGGAGAGCTTGAGAATGAAAAAGCTCAAGAGAGAGAAAGCAAATGATAGAATCAACCATACTCATCTCATTCTCACCTCTCATAATCCAAAAGCCATCATAACAAAAATAGTAATCAAGTATTGTGTAAATGGTTTAAGTCAAAATAGCTATATCATTTCATGCACTCATTTTGCATAAATAAACAAGCAAGCAAAAGTCTTTGCCATGGAATGATAGCCATTGTCATGATGATGGTCAACTAGTCCAACCTAGTCAACCGGTCAACAAAGTCAAAAAAGTCAACCCCTCAACAACCATGTCACTATAATACTTAATTAATATTAATGTTAATCATATATCTTATTCTCATTAGGGTTAAGCAAAATTCAATGGTCAACAGTCAACTGTCAACAGTCAACAGTCAACAATCCCAATGAGAATACTCTGCCTCTGTCTCTCTGTCAACTGTGCATACACACCCGCATCCGCGTTCCGAGGAACACGAATACAACTGAGATAAAACCAATCCCAAAACGTACACTAGGATCTGGCTTAAACCAAAGCCCGCTAGTGTTAACTGTCCGGACACTGTACGTGCACAAGTGCACGGATGTGACCGAACCCTGTCGCAAAACCATGCGACCTGTCGCAAAAACCATGCGACCTCTACTCTTTTGCCTAAAGGCGGATAGCTTTCTGTGTGGGACTCTAAAGACTCGACACTACGCTGGCAGTGGGTTTAACCACAGACCGCAAGCGGCACTAGCTGTGCGTAACGGTCCCCAGGTAGATGCCGACAAGAAGACTGACGAGGTGAAACCCATCTGAACTCCTACTGAGCCTGAATGTGACAGTCTCTGTACAGTCCGGTCTGTTCGTCTGATACAACGCATGGCGGGCCTAGGGGGCGGTAAACGTCAGTCTCCTAATAGCGGTACAAGTCGTGTCGGAGTGAAGCCCAATACACCCTGAGATAACACTGGAAGCCTACCAGTATATCTCGCTTGCCCTGGCCAGGGACTACTCGTGTAATGGCTCTCCTAGACACAGCGCGATGTCAACCCCCAATACCGGGAGAGACGAATCCTGTCTAACCGTCACTGCCTCCAAGTGCTTCGGGACTGCACCCAACTACCACCTGTTTGCACGACTCCTTTGAGCCGTGGTAGGGTAGTAATCAAAGTACAGTGGGAACACACTCGAGGCGAAGTGACAGTGTCAAGTCAGCGGACTAAGCTGTACTCATGTCACCTGGGAACTGATAACTGACGATAGGTATAATACCAACCGGTCAGTTCCCGACGAGTCCTGTCCAGTGTACTCGTAACCTAACAAGCACCCGCATACTATCTCCAGTACGACATACTGATGGCTGTGGGACAGACCATCTCCCACTCTGGGATGAGAAGCGCATACGCTAGTCTACTTCGAAGTATCGATGCCCTGTCTCGATAGTCCTACGACTAGGGACCTGCATAAGGATGTGCTTATAGATTACCCAGCCCCTACTAGTGTGACTGCCATCACAACGCTGGTAATCAAGCAAAGATCCTAAGGGCTCCACTAATGTGCATAGGCGATATGCTAAAATAAACACATGTACACATTGAAGTAGAAACAAACCAAGTAGCATACTACTATTTTGAGCAAGATTGTATATACAAGGTGAATATCCCAAGCATCCATTAAGTAATATACAAACTAGTATGATACAGTAATGGCCTCTAGGGCATATACACTAACACTTCCCATACCATATCTCATATGGAGTGGTAGGCTGTGATCTGATTCGAACCCTATTCAATAGGTATGCAGCTTCTCAAGCGCATAACTCCCAAAAGGAAACAGGTAACTCAGTAGTACTCATCATAGAGCGCACCATATCGAATAGGGTGCAATTGCTCCGCCCCGATATACCATTGTGCTATGGTGTATACGGAGGAGTAATGCTGAGAGAGAATCTCATTCTCCTTTAGAATAGTCCAGGAATTCTGTGCACAAGTATTCTCCTCCTTGATCGCATCAAAGGACATAATACTTATACCCTCATTTTGGTTCTCTACTTCTAACTTATATTCTGTGAATATCTCAAAAGTTTCGGACTTGTGTTTCAACAGGAACATATGTCTGAATCTAAAGAGATCATCAGAGAATGTAATGAAGTACAAAGAACCGGTCTTGGCATGTGTAGACAGGGGACCTTTATACATCAACATGTATCAATCCCAAGAGTTCACTAACTCTTTCTCTGTTTCCAATAAACGGAGCTATGGTAATCTTATCTTTGTGACATGACTGGCAACTTTCACAAGATGTAAATTCAAACTGATTTAAATATGCATCTTTATGTAACTTCAGCTAGTCGGGCCGCATTGATATGACCTAGTCTACAATACCTCAAGAAGAATTCGTTCATTTCTGAACTCTTCCTCTTGTGTGTGTTCTGTATACTAAGAACTGTAGTTTGATTTAGAACATTAATGCTTTTAGATAACGTGCCTGAACCGATCAACTTTTGATATAGGAAATGTTCAAAACATTATCCAACAATACAAAATTATATCCTTTCTTTACTAATAAAGAGACTGATATGATTTTGTATATCAGGTTCGGTATCTAATAGCATTTGTTCAGAATCAATGTATTTGGAATACAGGGCGACAGTGACCAACAGACTTGGCTGCAACACTTGCCCCGTTTTCTGCCTCATGAAACTTGTCATCCGTTCTCAGTTTTTCTACCTTTTTGCATCCCTATGTAACAGATTACATATCTAGGATCCTGATCCGGGATTATATACCCAAGATGCGGAGGATACTGAGAAACAGTTCTTTGTAATGAACACACCCGAAGATGATGCATCAGCATGCACTCTCTTCGTTTGGGCGGCACGGGAATTCTGGTAATCCCCAATTTCCTACTCTGTCTTATAACAATTATAAGTTGGAGCGGGACCAACGTTACCCAGCTCAGTATAACAAGCGGGTTCGGTCAATAATCCGTATTATTATCTTAATTAAGGAGTGATATGGTCGCTACCTGGAGAGAGAGAGAGAAGAAAACACTCAGCGTGCGCTCTTGCATGAATAGATTGGTTATTATTTTATCTAATCAGGATGGCTCCCACTGTTTTTATCAAATCTTCCTTCAAACCCTAAAAGGAAAGACTAGCCGGGATTAATTACACGCTACAAGTTCGCCAATCTTTCAGCCAGGCCAGTGTCGGTACTTTGAGGGAGGTCCCCCGTGCTTTCGCACGAACCTAATTAATGTAAACCTCGTTTTCCCATAGGCGTAACCCCGTTGACACCTTTCTAGACACCTACTTGATCGGCTAATTGTAATGTGTAAAACTCTCCCAGGAGTAACTCTTACTCGCAGTGGGTATCGGGATCCAACTATCTCATAGAAGGTATGCAATCTCATTGCAAATTTCAACACTTGAAATTCCCGATAATTTTGCCCCTAACCTCCTGTGACCTTGACAAAGGCCAACAAACCATAGGATGCTAGTCAAGTTCAACCCGTCATTTCCTGATTGAATTAAACCCACCCGCACGACTCTTGACAAAGGCCAACAAGGTCGCACGACTACCCTAACCCAATCTGCATCATATGCATAAGCAGATAAGCACCAGTTAGCTACCGCGCACTACGCCTTGACAAAGGCCAACAAACGCAGCACGAATACTAACTACTACCTATCTGAAATGACGGAGGGCTACGACAGGTTTTTCTGAAAACCTATTGCGTAATGAACTTGATATCATTGTAGAATCAAATGATTTAAAAATGGAGTGTTTTTTAGGCTTTTCTAGTTTTGCTAAAGGGGTCACTCCCGGTGAAGGGATCGTCGGCCCTTTCCTCGTCGAATGAGGTGCGGGATATATCATATATATCATTGTGCAAAGAAGAAACTATAGAAGCAATCAAAAGACAAACCGAGGGTTGTAGCATCTGCCAGTTATTGCTAAAGGGGTCACTCCCGGTGAAGGGATCGTCGGCCTTTTCCTCATCGAATAAGGTGCAGGATATATCATATATACCGTTGTGCAAAGCAAGAACTGTAGCTACCTGTTTTATTTTGAAATTCAATTCCACAACATCTTTAGGTTTCTTTTATTTTCATTAATCATATTAATGAAGTCCCATCATTTAAGTCACCTAAACATCACAGATAAATACGACGTACACTTATGCCATCGGTGTTCGCCTCGATGTCCCCTCGTGCACCGTTAGGTTAGGTAACTAACGGCAGAGCGGGGCAGGGCTAGCGCGGGTGTAAAACATAAGTAACGTTTATATAATATATCATATATACTATATACAGTATCTATCACAGAACATCACATGATCACATCACAGATATCGCAGCAGAAGAAACATATGAAATATTGGATATACTAGGACGTCCGTGTTTTCAATACGAGCCAGTATAAAACATGGATTCCACGGTCGCGATGAATAGCCAAACCCACACCCCTAGACCCCTACGAGATCGGCAAGCAACCTTACCAATTCTGGAGTTAGGAGACCCGGACTCGACTCCTCCAGTTGGTCTCCTACTGGACTCCAGAACCCGGTTACTTGTGCTCCCCTCCTTGGGTCTATCCTAGTGCGGAAAAGTAAATAATATACAAAAGGTGATATCTTCCGCAACCTGGAAGTGCCCCAATAAAAGAATATTACATACAAGTTTTTACATGAATGAAAATGAAAAACACTCATCTCACATAAAAAACCCCGGCTATTCAAACACGAGGATCCAATATAACATATCCAGCAACACATAACATCGCATGTCATCAACGTAACTAAACATGTGTATCCCAATTGTCGTTGACATATAGCAACGAAACCGGCGATATCACATATTACACTTACGGTCACAGAAAAGAAAGTGTAAAACTACAACAGTTGGAATCCGCAACTTGCATAGACATCGCATGCCTAATCAAATGAATTCCTTAGACATCGCATGCCTAACAATTATAAACCCCGCATTTTAGTCTCATTATCGAAAACACTTTTCAATATCAAGTCGGGCAATTCAACAAGATTTCCGACATCCTGATCGAATCCTCGTCGCAAACTTCAGTAGACGGCCGCACCTCCGATGCCGTCGACGAAGTGCACCAAGGCGGAACACCGCTGCCGCGAGCACCCGAACGGATGCTTTCGGCGACGGGGTTCTCCTACAGTCACTTGGTCAGGGCTATGGAGTGAGGTTGTCTATTAAGTTTACCCGGCGAGTATCCGCGTACGCTACGTGATTGCGACGGACTTTTGATCACATCAAAATTCCGTGGCAACCGATCAAGTGAGACTAAACTGCTATGTTTATAACATTCATTCAGTTATCTCATAACAACTTGTGAATTCCAATTATTGTATCACATTCCGGATAAATAGAAAATGTTAAACTTTCCGATCGAACATTCGAACACCCAAGTTTTCCCGAAACAGCTCAATACATGAAATAAGTTTAAAAACATTCACTTCGTGCCTCAGTACCAACGGTCCAGCCGTAGAAGGGTCAAGACAACGCCTCACATGTGGCACGCCGTACTGCCCCAAACCCGAAGGTTCAAAGGGCAGTTCAAGACGGTCACATAATCGAGTTAAGGTTTGTTGTCTTCTAGAGGGTCCATCGCGTTACTTGCACTACTTAGAACGTTATTAAACCACGGAAAAATCCTACACTTGGAAATTTCCCGACAGGGGAAAAAGTGGGTATTTATATCCGGTCGAACTTTTTAACATATTCTAAATATCCGGAAAACCCAACGAAATTAAAAATTCCGATCGAAACAACGACTACAAAATAAACCCCAAAATATTCAACTCTTGAGTCAGTGTTAAAAATGCCCAGAAAATATAAAAAACAGAGGTATGAATTACTGTGAAAAGATCCGTCGCTAATTCCATTACACTGCCGCGGAACCGCCGCCAAAGTGGGGTCATTGCCGCGGTTCCGCGGCCATATAGAGGAGTTAGGGGCTCGTTTTTCAAGGTAATTCTTAGAATACCCTGCTGAATTTTTTAAGCATTTTTAATTTGGAAAAATCCCAGATTTTAAAAAATGTACAGAGAGGGTTTTATTTTGTCGATTACGGGTTCGATCGGGGTTTTAACTTCGTTAACACATCGCCTAAGGCTCTAGCTAGGCTCTGATACAACTGTAGGGTTCCTAGGCACACTAATGAGGTCTCACAAGGCATCAACCATGCCAAATTCAAATTTTTCTTATGCCTACAAACCCTAATACGGATCGTTAACTAGAATTTAGGCGAAACAAGCAACTAGTTAACAACTTAACTAAGAGTTGAACGGAAATACAACCTTTGTAGTTCCGGTACTCCACCTCCATAGCTCCGTGATGAAATCCCTTCGCTGCGATCATCGGATCTCGGGCTCTAGCGTCGGCTTCATCGGAGAAATGGGCGGGCTAGGTCGTCGACTTCGATGCCGAAAATGATCTACATCGAGGCAACACAAGATCAAGCTCCAACTTCACCAAGTCATGAAACTTGTGAAGAAAACACCCTATACTACTTGGCAAGTGGTAGAGGATGAAGAAATAGGAAGTGGGTTCACTTTAGAATTGGATTTCTCACTTTTTTTCTCATGTTGCCATTGATGGTAGCAAGCTCTCTTCTTGTTGAAGAAGAAGAAGAAGAAGAAAAAGAATATGATAAGTGTTCTTAGAAAATAGAAAATAAGATAATACTTATCATATACCAACCATGGTTAAGTGTAGAGAATAAACTAGGGTTAGGTGAATGGTTAGGTTTAGCAAAAGAAACAAAATGGTCAAAGCTTCTTGAAGCTTCAAAGATAAAACAAACAAGCCACCATTTTATTTTCTTTTGCCAAAAAGAATAAAGTAAATAAATGAGTAAATAAATTAAAATCCTAACCATTAACTTAACCAAAGTTTAAACTAAACATACACCCAAACATGCATGTATCATCAAACATGATACAATCAAGTGCACAAAAAATATATCACATATACAATGTGCACTTCAAGTGAGAAAATCCATTTTAAGTGAACCAATATTAGTTAATGCAAAGTAATATATCAAATACATAATTATTCATTAAATCATTAAATCAACGCTTGATTTAACGATCCGGTCATATCGCATATGACCGACTAATATCCAATTTATCGATTTATCGGATCAATCCTTGATTCGATAACTACGTTATATCACATACAACCATTCGATACATTCATCGCGAGAATAGAATACGGTATCACATACACGCATTATTCTCGGTCCCGCACATATCTCATATGCCCTCCTATTTCGTTTCGCTTGAGCCAGGAAACCTCTGTGTAGGACTCTAAAGACTCGTCAATACGCCGGCAGCAGGTGATGATCATATCAAACACCCACAAGCCGCAAGCGGTCTGCTAAACGTAACGGCCACCCGGGTATTGAGCAATCAGAAGATCGACGAGCAAGCCCGCTCACACTCCTGTGAATCCAACCAGTAACACTTACCGTACAGTCCGGTCTCGTCGTCTGATATGTCGCACATCTCGCCTAGGGGTGGTAAATGTCAGACCCTAATAGCTCGATAAGTCATGCCGATATGAGGTCTATAACAGTTTGAGAAACTACAGGTAACACTTACCAGTAAATCTCAGCAACCCTGGCCAGGGATTTCCGGTTATAGCCAATCGAACACAGCGCAACATCAACTCTTTATACCGGGAGAGACGAATCCCCTCCTATCGCTCATTACCTCCATGTGATTCGGGACTGTAGCCAAAAACCACCGTTTTGCACGCCCTCTTGGACGTGGTAAGGTGGAAATCAAAGTACAGTGGGAATCACACAAGACTCTATGACGATCTCGGGTCAACAGACTACTCTGTACCAGTGTCACCAGAGAACTGCCATCTGACGTAAGGTATAATACCATATGGGAGTTCTCGGAGAGTCCGTCCAGTGTACCCAGTCTCCACTGAGCACCCGTATATCATCTCTGATGTTAAACACCAATGGATATGGGATCATCCATCGCCCATCTGTATGGGTCGAGAAGGTATACGCTAGTCTACTCTGGTATATCGATGCCCCGTCTCGATACACCCACGACTAGGGACCTTGAAGGATGTACTTATGGACTACCATGTCCCCACTAGTATGATCCGCATCATAGTCTAGGTAGTCAAGTACACATCCTAAGGACTTTACCAACATGTAACAAAGAGACAATCAGTGTACACGTTAAGGTAAAGAGCAACCAGATAGCATACTATCATGTCGAGCAAGAAAGTCCTCCCTATATATGTCCAAGCATCCACTACAATATACATCCTATGTATAATAATGGCCTCTTGGGCATACATATAACTAACACCATGTCCCCACTAGTATGATCCGCATCATAGTCCAGGTAGTCAAGTACACATCCTAAGGGCTTTACCAACATGTAACTATAAGACAGTATAAAGAGACAAGTATACATGTTAAAGTAAAGAGCAACCAGATAGCATATTATCATATCAAGCAAGAAAGTCCTCTCTATATATGTCCAAGCTCCAATATAATATACATCATCTGTACAATACTGGCCTCTAGGGCATACATACAACTAACAATAACTGACTAATATCTAGAGTATCAATATATCGAATCAACACTTGATTCGGTAATCCGGCTATATCGCATATAACCGACCAATGATACAAATAGTAAGAATAGAATACAGTATCATATACTGGTATTATTCTCGGTCCCGCACATATCTCATATGCGCTCCTATTTCGTTTCGCCTGAGCCAGGAAACCTCTGTGTAGGACTCTAAAGACTCGTCAATACGCCGGCAGTAGGTGATGATCATATCAGACACCCACAAGCCACAAGTGGTCTGCTAAACGTAATAGCCACCCGGGTATTGAGCGATCAGAAGATCAATGAGCAAGCCTGCTCACACTCCTGCGAATCCGATCAGTAACACTTACCGCACAGTCCGGTCTGTTCGTCTGATATGTCGCATATCTCGTCTAGGGGTGGTAAACGTCAGACCCAGTAGCTTGATAAGTCAAGCCAATGTAAGGTCCATAACGAGCGTGAAACTACTGATAATATTTACCAGTAAATCACATCAACCATGGCCAGGGATTTCCAGTTATGGCCAGTCGAGCATAGCGCAACATCAACCCCCAATACCGGGAGAGACGAATCCCCTCCTATCGCTCATTGCCTCCATGTGACTCGGGACTGTACCTAAAAACAACGTGTTTGCTTGACTCAGTAGAGCCGTGGTAGGGTGGAAATCAAAGCACAGTAGGAGACACACAAGACTCTATAACGATCTCGGGTCGACAGACAAAGCTATACCAGTGTCACCAGAGAACTGCCATCTGACGTGAGGTATAATACCATCTGGGAGTTCTCGGCAAGTCCGTTCAGTGTACCCAGTCTCCACTGAGCATCCGCATACCATCTATGATGTCAAACACCAATGGATATGGGAACATCCATCGCCCATCACATGGGTCGAGAAGATATACGCTAGTCTACTCTAGAATATAAATGCCCCGTCTCAATATTCCCACGACTAGGAACATTAAAGGATGTACTCATGGACTACCCAGGCCCCACTAGTATGATCTGCATCATAATCCTGGAAGTCGAGTACACATCCTAAGGGCTTTATCAACATGTAATAGAGAGACAGTAAGTATACATGTTAAGATAAAGAGCGACCAGATAGCGTACTATCATGTCGAGCAAGAAAGTCCTCCCTATATATGTCCCAGCATCCACTATCATATACATCTCATGTACAATAATGGCCTCTAGGGCATACATACAACTAACAATCTCCCACTTGCACTAGGTCCATCAAGTAGCAGTGGTTATAGTATCTCATACTCAACAATCCCATAAAAGTCTCTCTCTGGGAAAGGCCTCAGTGAGTGGATCCGCTGTGTTAACCTCTGAGTCTACTCTCCTAATCTCGATCTCTTGGAGATCATCCATCTCCATGATCAGGTGATACTGCCTCAGAATATGTCTGGGTCACTGATGGGACCGGGGTTCCTAGGCCAAAACCACACCTCCATTATCACACAATGGTAGGAACCTTGTTCATCTCATGAACAAATATACACCCAGACTACCTCTTTGGTAGCATTTTTGGTAGTGATGTATCCAGCCTTTATCGTCTAGTTTGCTACGGTATCTAGCTTGGAACTCTTCCAACATACCGCCCCTCTACTGAGGGTAAAGACAAAGCCTGTGACTGACATTCAATCAACCTTACCACCTTGGCATTTATCCAGTGATTCTCCCCAGGAGCGATTGATACCATCTCACTACACCTAGTGAGAGTCCTAACATCCACTTAGATCTATCTCATAGATCCAAAACCCAGGATTTAGGAGGTATCATCTTGATCCTATATGGAGAATCCTTGTGATACGAGGAGATTGACCGTGCGTACAATAGGAAACTACTTTCCTATCAAGAGTATGTCATCTACGTATAATACGAAGAATACCACCATACTCTCTACTACCCTTTTTGTATATATAAGGTTCATCTACCATTTTGATGAAGTCAAACGCTTTGACTACCACTTCAAAACAGATGTTCCAACTCCGTGATGCCTGCTTTATCTCATAAAGTATCTTGCACACGTTTCCGCTGCTCCTACTGTTTACGAAGCCATCTGGCTGTGTACTTAAAGACACTCTCTTCTAAATCAGTATTTAGAAAAATAGTCATGACACCCAACCACCAGATATCGTAGTCATGGTATGTAGCAATGGCAAGTAGGATCCGGATGGACTTAAGCATAGTTATTGGAGAAAAGGTTTCATCATAATCCATACCTGGTCAATGACGAGAGCTTTTTGCAACAAGTCTAGCTTTGAAAGTCTCAACTTTTCCATCTACACCATGTAATCTTCTAAAGATATACATGCTCCTGATGGGGATTTAACCCTTCAGATATAGCATACAAAGTCCATATTTTGTTGGTGTACATGGATTCCATCTCAGATCACTTAGTATCCAGCCATTCTTACAGAGTCCCTACTTTTGATGGCCTGATCGAAAATAGTTGGGTCATCATCTCATGATGCAATCCTCGCTCCCACTATCATCGAGAAACCGAAGTATCTCTCAGGCGGATGAGGAACCCTACCAGATCGGCGGAGAGGCTGAGCTTTGTCGGGAACTATTGAGTCCTCCGGTTCTACCAAATCATCAGTTGTAGTTTGTATAGCTGAAACTCCTTCCAGTTCTACCTCATGACCACAAATTTCTTTCCAAAATAAATTCCTTTTCTAAAAAAGTGGCATGCCGAGAAATAAAACACCTTTTGTTTCTCGGTGTGGTAGAAGATATTCCCTTGTGAATGCTTGGGATATCCAACAAACTTGCACAGAACTAACCTTGACTCGAGTTTGTCCGGATTTTGCTCTTAGACATAGGCCGAACAACCCCAAATCTTAACTTACTTAAGAGATGGGCTCTTCCCATACTATATCTCATATGAAGTGCTAGGCACTAATTTGATTGGAACCCAATTCAATAGGTATGAAGCTTCCCCAAGTGCATAACCCCCAAAAGGAAATAGGTAACTCAGTAGTACTCATCATAGAGCGCACCATATCTCATAGGGTGCGATTGCTCCGTCCCGATACACCGACGTGCTGTGGTGTATACGGAGGAGTAATGCTGAGAGAGAATCTCATTCTCCTTTAGAATAGTCCAGGATCTCCATGCCTAAGTGTTCTCCTCCTCGATCTCATCAAAGGACATAACGCTTATACCCGTTTTGGTTCTCTACTTCTGATTTATATTCATTGAATTTCTCAAAAGCTTCAGGCTTGTGTTTCAACAGGAACACATGTCCGAATCCTGAGAGATCATCAGGGAATATAATGAAGTACAAAGAACCAGTCTTGGCATGTGTAGACAGGGGATCACATACATCATTATGTATCAGTCCCAAGAGTTCACTAACCCTTTCTCTGTTTCCTGTAAACGGAACTATGGTCATTTTATCTTTGTGACATGACTGACAAGTTTCACAAGATATAAATTCAAACTGATTTGAATATGCATCTTGATGTTATTTAGCTAGTCGGGTCGCATTGATATGACCTCGTCTATAATGCCTCAAGAAGGATTCGTTCATTTCTGAACTCTTTCTCTTGTGTGTGTTCTGTACGTTAAGAATTGTGGTTTGATTTAGAACGTATATGGTTTTAGATAACGTGACTGAAACCGATCAACTCTTGATATAGGAAATGTTCAAAACATTATCCAACAATACAAAATTATATCCTTCTTTAATAAATAAAGAGACTGATATGATGTTGTATATCAGGTTCAGTATCTAATAACATTCATTCAGAATCAATGTATTTAGTAATACAGGGTGATAACTGCCAACACCTTAGCTGCAACAATTGCACCGTTTCCAACTCTTAAAACTTATCACCCGTTCTCAGTTCTCTACCTATCTGTAGCCCATGTAACAGATTACATATCTGGGATCCTGATCTGGTATCAAATACCCAGGACGTAGAGGATACTGAGAAACAGTTCTTTGTAATGAACACACCCGAAGGAGATGCATCATCATGCATTTTCTTCATTTGGGAGGCATGGGAATCCTGGTAATCCCCTATTTCCTGCTCGGTCTTATAACAATTATAAGTTGAAGCGGGACCAACGTTTCCCAGCTCAGTATAACAAGCGGGTTCGGTCAATACATCCATAGTATTATCTTGATTAAGGCGTGACATGGTCGCTACCTGGAGAGAGAGAAGAAAACACTCTGCGTGTGCTCTTGCAAGATTAGATTGGTTATATATTTTATCTAATCAGGATGGCTCCCACTGTTTTTATCAAATCTTCCTTCAAACCTTAAAAGGAAAGACTAGCCGGGATTAATTACACCCTACAAGTTCGCCAATTTTTCAGCCAAACCAGTGTCGGTACTTTGAAGGAGGTTCACCGTGCTTTCGCACGGACCTAATTAAAATAAACCTCATTTTCCCAGGGGCGTAACCCCATTAACACCTTTCTAAACACCTACTTGATCGGCTAATTGTAAAGTGCAAAACTCTTCCAGGAGTAACAATTACTCGCGTGGGTATCAGGATCTAACTATCATATAGAAGGTATGCAATCTCATTGCAAGTTTCAACACTTGAAACTCCCGATAATGGTTTTTACCCCTAGTACTTATGACCTTAACTATGGTCAACAAATCATAAGCACTAGTCAAGCTCTACCCGTCATTTCGTGATTAATTAGACCCATCCACATGACCCTTAACTAAGATCAACAAAGTCACATGACTGTCCTAACTAATCGTATCATATGCTGTGTAGGAAGACATCGCTTAGCTACCGTACAGTATGCCTTAACTAAGATCAATAAACACAGCACGAATACTAAGTACTCTACTTCCTAAAATGACGGAGGGTTGCGGATGGATTTTAAGAAAACCTATAACGCAACTTGATCTCGTTGCAGAATCAAATGGTTTAAAATGTAGTGTTTTTTAGGCTTTTGGTAGTTTCGCTAAAGAGGTCACTCCCGGTGAAGGGATCTCTGCTCTTTCCTCGTCGAATGAGGTGCAGGATATTCACAATACCACTATGCAAAGGAAGAACTAGAAAAAACAGTCAAAAGACAAAACCGAGGGTTGTAGCATCTTCTAGTTATTGCTAAAGAGGTCACTCCCGGTGAAGGGATCTCGGCTCATTCCTCGTCGAATGAGATACTGGATATTCTACAAGGAATACCGCTATGCAAAGCAACAACTAAAGCTACCTAATTTTTGAAATTCAATTCCACAACATCTTTTAGGTTTATTTTCTTTCATTAATCTCATTAATGAATGTCCCATCATTTAAGTCACCTGAACATCACAGATAAATACAACGTACGCTTATGCCATCCGCATACGTCTCGATGTCCCGTCATGCACCGTTACGTTAGGTAACTAACAGCAGAGCGGGGCAGGGCTAGCGTGGGTGTAAAACATAAGCAACGTCTATATAATATATCATATATATTATATACAGTATCTATCTCCACATATCAAATTATCATCGCAGCAGAAAACAACATATGAAATATTGGATATACTAGGATGTCCGTGTTTTATTTTGAGCCTGTATAAAACACGGATTCCACGGTCGTGATGAATAGCCAAACCCACATCCCTAGGCCCCTACGAGAGCGGCAAACAACCCTACCAATTCTAGAGTTAGGAGACCCGGACTCGACTCCTCGAGATGGTCTCCTACTGGACTCTAGAACCCGGTTACTTGTGCTCCCCTCCTTGGGTCTATCCTAATGCGGAAAAGTAAATAATATACATCAACGGTGACATCTTCCTCAACCTGGAAGTGCCCCAATAAAAGAATATTACATACAAGTTTTTACATGAATGAAAAAGAAAAATTCTCATCTCACATAAAAAAAAAACCCGGCTATTCAAACACGACGATCCAATATAACATATCCAGCAACACATAACATCGCATGTCATCAACGTAAGTAAATATGCGTATCCCAATTGTCGTTGACGTATAGCAACGAAACCGGCGATACCCTACATATTACACTTACGGTCACAAAAAAGAAAATAAAAACTACAACAGTTGGAATCCGCAACCACCTTAGACATCACATGCCTAACCAAATGAATTCCTTAGACATCGCATGCCTAACAATTATAAACCCCGCATTTAGTCTCGATATTGAAAACATTTTCCAATAATCAGTCGGGGAATTCAACAAGATTCTCGACATCCCGATCGAATGCTCATCGAAAACTTTAGTAGACGACCGCACCCCCGATACCGACGATGAAGTGCACTTAGGCGGAACACAACGGCCGTGAGCACCCGGACGGATGCTTTTTGGCAACGGAGTTCTCCTAAAGTCACTTGGTCAGGGTTATGGGGCGTGGCTATCTAGTAATGTTACCCGGCGAGTATCCGAATACACAAAGTGATTGCGACCGACTTTTAATCGCATCAAAATCCCGTGGCAACCGATCAAATGAGACTAAATTGCTAGACTTATAAAATTCAAATGTTGTTGATTCCAAGTATTGTATCACATTATACTGGACGATGTTAAACATTTCGAGCGAATCAAACAACACCCTAATCTCCCAATAAGCTCAACACTTGAGTGAAGTTAAAGTACCCAACCACAGTACCTATGATCCAGCCGTAGAAGGGTCAACCAACGCCTCACCTATGACACCGCAGAACCACGGCAAACCCTAGGGTTCAAGCCGTGGTTCCGAAGGCATAGAATCGAGTTAAGGTTTATGTTCTTTTAGAGGGTCCATAGAGTTACTTGCATGAACATTGAATATAATTAACTTAGAAAAATTCCAACACTTGGAAATTTCAGAGGGAGTCATGGGGTGATGTTTGAAGTTCATTCGAAGTGTTAAACATAGCCTAGGTTACCATTACGATGCTAAAAAAATACGAATACGAAATACTCCGCAAATCCATAACTCAATTATCGTCACATGAAAATCTGGACTGCCCAAACAATACCAGAAACCCCAAAATATGAAGACTAGAGCACTGGTGCAATACGAGGAGGGAAGGAGCCAATACGGCCGGTGTCGCCAGAAAAGGAGGCCCCGTCGGCGGATTTAATCCGAGCTCCCCTTCTCGTATTTCACCTATGTTCTTATAATACCATAAATGCCACTCTGCAGTTGCTAAAATAATTTTTAAACCACCTTTTAAAAAATTTCCAGAGAGCAATTTTCAAGGTTTCTAAAATCATATTTTTGTGGAGTTTTTTGGTTTCGTATTGTCTTAACATCGTCTAAGTTTCTAGTTAGGCTCTGATACCATGTTGGGATTCCTTAGCACCTAGCCTAGGGTTTGCAAGCATCACACATGCCACAACAAAAAATCAAGGGGGTGCTAAGCAATCAAACTATGAATCATGCTAGAAAACTAGGGTAATAAAAAATTGTAATCTAACATTACAAAGAGAAGTAAACTAGAATACAACCTTTGTAGATCCGTTCCTTCATTTCTAAAGCTCCGTGTTGACGTCCCTTCGCTGCGATCATCGAACTCCCGGACTCTAGTGATGGTTTCCTCAGAGAAATAAACGGAATTTCTTGTAGTCTTTGAGGCCGAAAATGATCTACGTCGAGGAGACTCAAACCCAAGCTAACCCTTCACTTGGTCATAAACTTTGTGAAGAGAACACCCTAAACTAAATGGCAAGTAGTAGAGGATGATGAAATAGGAAGTGGGTTCACTTTAGATTTATTTTTCTCACTTTGTTTCTTCACTTAGAAAAAAAACTAGAAAGCTTTTTACTTTTGGATGAAGAAGAAGAAGAAGAAGAATGAGAATGAAAACTCAAGTGAAGATAATTATGATCAATTATGCAACCATGGATGAGTTAGTATCATCCACTAAACTTTGTAGAGACTAAACCATGTTTTAAGCTAATGGTTTGGTTAATAAATATCTTTAGTAAAACAAAGAGTGTGGACTTTGTCAAAGATGTTTTAAGATTCATGAAGCTTCAAGTCAAGACAAAGAAAACCACCATTTTGAATTACAAAAGAAATAAAAACCCTAACCATTATCTTAAATATGGTGCAAGTCATGCACACACCCAAGTTTGCATGTATCATCAAGTAAGATACAATCATGTACAGAAACATATATCACATATACATTATGTGCACATCAAGTGAGAAAAGCAATCTTAAGTGAACCAATACTAGTTAATGTAAAGTAATATATCAAATATATAATTATACATTAAATCATTAAATCAACACTTGATTTAATGATCCGGTCATATCGCATATAACCGACTGATATCTAGAGTATCAATATATCGAATCAACACTTGATTCGGTAACCCGGCTATATCGCATATAACCGACCGATGATACAAATCGCGAGAATAGAATACAGTATCACATACTGGTATTATTCTCGGTCCCACACATATCTCATATGCGCTCCTATTTCGTTTCGCCTGAGCCAGGAAATCTCTGCGTAGGACTCTAAAGACTCGCCAATACGCCGGCAGTAGGTGGTGATCATATCAGAAACCCACAAGCCGCAAGCGGTCTGCTAAACGTAACGGCCACCCGGGTATCAGAAAATCAACGAGCAAGCCTGCTCACACTCCTACGAATCCGATCGGTAACACTTACCGTCTGTTCGTCTGATATGTCGCATATCTCGCCTAGGGGTGGTAAACGTCAGACCCCAGTAGCTTGATAAGTCATGCCGATGTAAGGTCCATAACGAGCGTGAAACTACTGATAACACTAACCAGTAAATCACATCAACCCTGGCCAAGGATTTCCAGTTATGGCCAGCCGAGCATAGCGCAACATCAACCCCCAATACGGGAAAGATGAATCCCTTCCTATCGCTCATTGCCTCCATGTGACTCGGGACTGTACCTAAAAACCACCTGTTTGCACGACTCAGTAGAGCCATGGTAGGGAGGAAATCAAAGCACAGTGGGAGACACACAAGACTCTATGACGATCTCAAGTCGACAGACTAAGCTGTACCAGTGTCACCAGAGAATTGCCATCTGACGTGAGGAATAATACCATCTGGGAGTTCTCGGCAAGTCCGTTCAGTGTACCCAGTCTCCACTAAACACCCGCATACCATCTCTGATGTCAAACACTAATGGATATGGGAACATCCATCGCTCATCACATGGGTCGAGAAGATATACGCTAGTCTACTCTGGAATATCGATGCCCCGTCTCGATATTCCCACGTCTAAGAACATTGAAGGATGTACTCATGTGTTAGTTGTATGTATGCCCTAGAGGCCAGTATTGTACAGATGATGTATATTATATTGGATGCTTGGACATATATAGAGATGACTTTCTTGCTCGATATGATAGTATGCTATCTGGTTGCTCTTTTTCTTAACATGTATACTTATCTCTTTATACTGTCTTAAAGTTACGTATTGGTAAAGCCCTTAGGATGTGTACTTGACTACCTGGACTATGATGCGGATCATACTAGTGGGGACATGGTAGTCCATAAGTACATCTTTCAAGGTCCCTAGTCGTGGGTATATCGAGACAGGGCATCGATATACCAGTGTAGACTAGCGTATACGCTTCTCGACCCATGAGATGGGCGATGGATGATCCCATATACATTGGTGTTTAACATCAGAGATCGTATATGGGTGCTCAGTGGAGACTGGGTACACTGGACGGACTCGCCGAGAACTTCTAGATGGTATTATACCTCACGTCAGATGGCAGTTCTCAGATGACACTTGTGCAGGTTAGTCTGTAGACCCGAGATCGTCATAGAGTCTTGTGTGATTCCTACTGTGCTTTGATTTCCACCTTACCACGTCCATAAGAGCGTGCAAAACGGTGGTTTTTGGGTACAGTCCCGAGTCACATGGAGGCAATGAGCGATAGGAGGGGTTTCGTCTCTCCCGGTATTGGGGATTGATGTTGCGCTGTGCTCGATTGGCCGTAACAGGGAAGTCCCTGGCCAGGGCTGATTGGAGATTTACTGGTAAGTGTTACCAGTAGTTTCTCGACCCGTTATGAGCCTCACATTGGCACGACTTATCAGTTATTGGGGTCTGACGTTTACCACCCCTAGACTTGATATGCGTTATATCAGACGAAGAGACCGGACTGCACGGTAGTGTTGCCGGTTGGCTCGACGGGAGTTGTAGCAGGTTCGCTTGTTCTCTTCTGATCGTTCAATACCCGGATGGCCGTTACGTTTAGCTGACCGCTTGCGGCTTAGGTGTGCTTGATATGATCATCACCCACTGCCGGCGTATTGACGAGTCTTAGAGTCCCACAAAGGAGTAACCTAGTCCAGGAGAAACGTTGTGGTGCGCGTATGCGATATGCGCATGGACCCGATTAAAATGCGCGTATAGGATACCGTATATTGATCGGGCGGCTTGCTTTTGGTGGGGTCATATGTGATATGGCCGGATTGATAAATCAAGTGTTGATTTATCATTTAACCATTAGTTTTCTCACTTAAAATCTTTTCTTGTACATGATGGATGTATGCATGCATGTATGCTTTCTTTCTTTTAGTTTCATGCACATATGGATGTGCATACATACATACATACATACATCATCTATCATGGTTGATTATACAAGGAAAATGGTGGCAATATAAGAATCATACCATAGATTAAATATATGGATAATTATTTAATTTGTGTTAAAAACAAAATGGAAAAAGAAAGGATAATTCATGGCTAGTTTCTACATCCTTCTTTAATCTAACCATGCTCACCTACTCCTAACCATGAGTTAACCTTCTCTATGTGTTTTAAACTCAAGTTAAATAATATCTTTATCATCTAACCATGGTTTGAGATGAGGATAAGAAAATATATATAGATATATTTTCTTTTTCTTCATAAGAGTTATCTTTTTCACTCTTGTTAAAAAGTATAGCCATCATCTTCTTCCTCCTTCTTCACTTGCTCTCTAGAATTTTGTAGTAAGCAAATTAGATAACAAGATTGGATTTTGAAGTGAAAATAAGAACCGCAACTACATTCTACACAAGTTTAGTCCACTTGTTTAGAGTGTTATCTTCATTTCTTCTTTTGAAAAGTGAAGTTAAAAGCTTAGACTAGGAGCTTCGGGTGGATCGTCGTGGACACTAGGAGACTTCAAGCGAACCCTCCTCCAACCCTCAAGTGACCAAGGAGTCTAGCGTAGGGAGCTACAAAGGTTGTACTCTCAAAACCCTAGCATTTCTTTCATGTGATGATGTGTAGTTTCTTGAAACCCTAATTTTTCTAGGATCGATCCTTTGTATGTTAACTTAGCACCGTAAAAATTCGATCGTTGGTACATGTGATGCTTCCAAACCCTTCAAGAGGTGCTAGGTAAACCTTTCAATGGTATCAGAGCCGACCTAGAACATTAGGCGACACTTTTATGAAGTAAAAACTCCGATCGAACCAAAATACGATTTTCTCGGACGCTCTCTGGACATTTTTTAAAATCTGGTTATTTTCAGAATTAAAAATATGAAAAAAATTTAGCAGGTAAATATAAGAATTACTATAAAATTCGATGCTGTGAACAGTCTATCTTGCCGCGGAAACGCGGCCTAAGCCTGCTTGGGCCACGGTTCCGCGGCCGTACACATCAATCACTGCATATTTTTTATACAGTAATGTTTGTTTCTGCTTGTATATTTTTTTGGATATTTTTAATCTAAATTTTGTGCTGTTTGTTCTGGAGTTGTTTTTGGACTCGTCGATTCGATCGGAATTTTCATTTCGTGTCTTTTTCGGATAAATTAGAAAGTGTTGAAGTGTTTGAACGAGTATCATTTGCTCACTTTTCACGGGGTTTAAATATTTCGGAGATACGTGCAAGTTTTGTGGTGGACCCTCTAGAAGACAACAAACCTTAACTCGATTATGTGACCGTCTTGAACTGCCCTTTGAACCTTAGGGTTTGGGGCAGTACGGCGTGCCACATGTGAGGCGTTGGCTTGACCCTTCTATGGCTAGACCGCTACTACTGTGTCACACTCCGGGTTTTTGAACTCCGCTCAAGTGTTGAGCTTTAGGGAATCTTGGGTATTTGATCGTTCGTTCGAAAACTTTAATACTGTCTATTTATCTGGAATGTGATGCAATGTGTGGAATTCATATTATAAGACATGAAATACAAGGTATGTGATACTTCGCATTTACGATGTCTAAAGAGAATGTGGATTCCAGATATTGCAGTTTTACACTTTCTTTTCTGTGACCGTAAGTGTAGTATGTCGATATCGCTGGTTTCGTTGCTATACATCAACGATAATTGGGGTATGCATACTTACTTACGTTGATGATATGTGATATTATGTGTTGCAGAGATATGATGTGCAGGATTGTCGCGATTGAATAGCCGAGGGTTTTTATGTGAGATGAGAGTTTTATATTTTCATTCATGTAAATTCAAATGTAATGTAATATTCTTTTGGGCACTTCCGGGTTGAGGTTGATGCCACCAGTGTTGTATATTATTTACTTTTCCGCATTAGGATGGACCCAAGGAGGGGAGCACGGGTGACCGGGTTCTGGGGTTCAGTGGGAGGCCATCTCGAGGAGTCGAGACCGGGTCTCCTAAACTCCAGAATTGGTAAGGTCGCTTGCCGCTCTCGTAGGGGTCCAGGGTGTGGGCGTGGAAATTCATCGCGACTGTGGAATCCGTATTTTCTATTGTTGGCTAAATACTAAATACGGACGTCCTAGTATATCCCACATTATATCTATGTTTCTGCTGCGATATCTGTGATGTGATCATGTGATGTGCTATGATAGATACAGTATATAGTATATATGATATATTATATAGACGTTACTTATGTTTTGCACCCGCACTAGCCCTGCCCTGCTCTGTCGTTAGTTACCTAACCTAACGGTGCACGAGGGGACATCGAGGCAAATGCGGATGGCATAAGTGTACGTCGTATTTATCTGTGATGTTTAGGTGACTTAAATGATGGGACTTCATTAATGTGATTAATGAAAGAAAAGAAACCTAAAAGATGTTGTAGAATCAAATTTTAAAATAAAAGGGTAGCTACAGTCTTGCTTTGCATAGCGGTATATATGATATACCCTGCACCTTATTCGATGGGGAAAGTGCCGAGATCCCTTCACCGGAAGTGACCTCTTTAGCAAAACTGGCAGATGCTACAAAACTCGGTTTGGTCTTTGATTGCTTTTGGAGTTTTGCTTTGCACAGTGATATATATGATATATCCCGCACCTTATTCGATGAGGAAAGAGCCGAGATCCCATCACCGGGAGTGACCTCTTTAGCAAAACTAATAAAAGCCTCAAAATCACTCCATTTCAAAATTTCATTTGATTCTACAACGATATCAAGTTCATTACGTAATAGGTTTTCAGAAAAACCTGACGTAGCCCTCCGTCATTTCAGATAAATCCTACTTAGTATTCGTGCTACGTTTGTTGGCCTACGTCAAGGCGTAGTGTGCGGTAGCTAACTAGTATTTATCTGTTGATGCATATGATGCAGATTGGATTAGGGTAGTCGTGCGAATTTGTTGGCCTGCTTCAAGGGTCGTACGGGTGGGTTTAATTCAATCAAGAAATGACGGGTTGAACTTGACTAGCGCACTATGGTTTGTTGGCCTGCGTCAAGGTCAAAGGACGCTAGGGGCAAAATATTATTGGGAATTTCAAGTGTTGAAATTTGCAATGAGATTGCATACCTTCTATGAGATAGTTGGATACCGATACCCACTGCGAGTAATTGTTACTCCCGGGAGAGTTTTACACAGGACAATTAGCCGATCAAGTAGGTGTCTAGAAAGGTGTCAATGGGGTTACACCTCTTGGAAAACGAGGTTTACTTTAATTAGGTCTATGTGAAAGCACGAGGAACCTCCCTCAAAGTACCGACACTGGCCTGGCTGAAAGATCGGCGAAGTTGTAGGGTGTAATTAATCCCGGCTAGTCTTTCCTTTTAGGGTTTGAACGAAGATTTGATAAAACCAGTGGGAGCCATCCTGATTAGATAAGATAATAACCAATCTGATCTTGCAAGAGCATACGCTAAAGTGTTTTCTTCTCTCTCTCTTTCCAGGTAGCGACCATGTCATGCCTTAATCAAGATAATAATATGGATGTATTGACTGAACCCGCATGTTATATTGTGCTGGGGAACGTTGGTTCCGCTCTTTCTTATAAGAGTTATAGGACTGAACAGGACATAGGGGAATACCAGGATTTCCATGCCACCCGAATGAAGAAAGTACATGATGATGCATTTTCTTCGGGTGTGTTCGTTACAGTGAACTGTTTCTCCATTTGCCCTACGTCCTGGGTATTAGATACCGGGTCAGGATCCCATATATGTAATCAGTTACATGGGCTTAGGAAAGGTAGAGAACTTGGAGAAGGTGATAAAGACATAAGAGTTGGAAATGGTGCAATTGTTGCAGCTAAGACTATCGGGGAATATCACCTTGCATTTCCAACTGGTAATACATTGATTCTGAACGAATGCTATTACATGCCGAACCTGATATGCAACATTATATCAGTTTCTTTGTTGAGTAAAGAGGGATATAATTTTATATTACAGGATAATGTTATGAACATTTTCCGTAACCAAAAGTTGGTTGGATCAGGCACGTTATGCAATGGCATTTATGTTCTAAATCAATCAACAGTTCTAAGCATAACAAAAACACACAAGAGGAAGAGTTCAGAAGTGAACGAATCCTTCTTGTGGCATTGTAGACTGGGTCACATCAATGCGACATGACTAGCTAGGTTGCATAAAGATGGATATTTGAATCCGTTTGAATTATCATCTTATGACACTTGCCAATCATGTCTCAAAGGCAAGATTACCAAAACTCCGTTTACGGGACACGGAGAAAGAGTTGCGGAATCTTGGGACCGGTGCATAGTGATGTATGCGGTCCAATGTCTACACATGCCAGGAATGGTTCTGCGTACTTCATTACATTCACTGACGATCTCTCTAGATTCGGATATGTGTTCCTGATGAAACACAAATCGAAAGCTTTTGAGAAATTTAGAGAATATAAACAAGAAGTCGAGAACCAAACCGGGAAAAGTATTAAAATCCTTCGATCTGATCGAGGAGGTGAATACTTGAGCATTGAATTCCTGGACTTCCTAAAAGAGAATGGGATTCTTTCTCAGCTGACTCCTCCATATACACCACAGCACAACGGTGTATCAGAACGGAGGAACCGCACCCTATTAGATATGGTGCGCTCTATGATGAGCACTGCTGAGTTACCTATTTCCTTCTGGGGATATGCACTGGAAACAGCTGCAGACCTATTGAATATGGTTCCCACCAAATCCGTGCCAACCACTCCATATGAGATATGGAAAGGAAAGAGACCATGTCTTAATTATGTTAAGATATGGGGTTGTCCGGCATATGTAAAAACGAAAAATCCGGACAAACTCGCGGCAAGGTCCATTCTGTGTAAGTTTATTGGATATCCCAAACATTCCCGCGGGTATATCTTCTACCACACCGAGGAACAAAAGGTGTTTGTTTCTCGACATGCCACCTTTTTAGAAAAGGAATTTCTTGAAAAAGAGATTAGTGGCAAGGAAGTAGAACTGAAAGAGGTTCCAGCAATACAGACTATGACAGAAGATTTGGTTGAACCATAGGATTCGGTAATTCCCAACGAACCTCAGTCTCTCTGCCGATCTAGTAGGGTTCCTCGCCAACCTGAAAGATACTACGGTTTTCTCATGGATGGTGGCAGCGAGGATTGCATCATGGAGGATGATGACCCGACTAGCTTCGAGCAGGCCATCACGAGTGGGGACTCAGTGAAATGGCTGGATGCAATGCGGTCCGAGATGGAATCCATGTACACCAACAAAGTGTGGACTTTAGAAGATGCTCCTGAAGGGGTAAAACCCATTGGGAGCATGTGGATCTTCAAGAAAAAACTTGGTGTAGATGGGAAAGTGGAGACTTTCAAAGCTAGACTTGTTGCAAAGGGTTTTCGTCAAAGACCAGGTGTCAACTATGACGAAACCTTTTCTCCAGTGGCTATGCTTAAATCCATCCGGATCATGCTTGCCATCGCTGCATATCATGACTACGAAATCTGGCAAATGGATGTTAAGACCGCCTTTCTAAACGGTGATTTAGAAGAATGCGTGTACATGACTCAGCCAGAGGGCTTCGTAGATAGTGGGAGCAGCGGGAAGGTGTGCAAGCTGCTTAAATCCATTTATGGATTAAATCAAGCATCGCGGAGCTGGAATATCTGCTTTGACGTCGTTATCAAAGAGTTTGATTTCGTCAAAAACGTAAATGAACCTTGTATCTACAAAAAGGAGGCAGAGAGTAAGGTTTTCTTCCTCGTATTGTACGTGGACGACATACTCTTGATAGGAAATGACATTCCTATGCTGCAATCGGTCAAGCTCTTCTTATCACAAAGATTCTCAATGAAAGATCTTGGTGATGCCTCCTGCATATTGGGAATAAGGATCTATAGAGATAGATCCAAACGGATATTAGGATTGTCCCAATCCAGGTACATTGACACCATACTAAAGAGGTTTAGTATGGAAGAATCCAAGCGTGGGAACTTACCCACGATCTCTGGAGTCACTCTCTCCAAAGAGATGTCTCCCAAGACTGATTTGGAGAGAGCTCGCATGCAAGGGATACCCTATGCTTTGACTGTAGGCTCTATCATGTACGCGATGCTATGTACCAGACCCGATGTAGCATACTCACTAAGTGTAGTGAGAAAGTATCAAGCTGATCCTGGAGAGAGTCACTGGACAGCTGTGAAGAGCATTCTCAAGTACTTACGAAGGACTAAAGAGATGCTCTTGGTGTATGGCAACGGAGAACTCCAAGTGGAGTCCTTTACCGATTAAAGCTTCCAGAGTGATAAGGACGACTCTAAGTCGCAGTCGGGTTTTGTCTTTACCCTTTACGGAGGGGCGGTTAGCTGGAAGAGTTCCAAGCAGGAAACCGTGGCAGACTCGACGATGGAGGCTGAATACATCGCTGCCAACGATGCTGCCAAAGAGGCTGTCTGGATCAAGAAGTTCATTACTGAACTTGGAGTGGTTCCATCCATTGAGAATCCAATACCTTTGTATTGTGATAACAATGGAGCGGTGGCTTTGGCCAAGGAACCCAGGTCCCATCAGCGATCCAGGCATATTCTGAGGCGGTATCACCTGATCCGGGAGATTGTTGATCGCCGGGAGATCGAGGTCAGGAGGGTTGACACGAAGAATAATACAGCGGATCCACTCACGAAGGCCATTCCCCAGACACAGTTTGAGAGACTCTTCGGGATGCTCGGTATGCGATACTACAGCAGCTGGCCCTAGTGCAAGTGGGAGATTGTTAGTTGTATGTATGCCCTAGAGGCCAGTATTGTACAGATGATGTATATTATATTGGATGCTTGGACATATATAGAGATGACTTTCTTGCTCCATATGATAGTATGCTATCTGGTTGCTCTTTATCTTAACATGTATACTTGTCTCATTATACTGCCTTAGAGTTACATGTTGGTAAAGCCCTTAGGATGTGTACTTGACTACCTGGACTATGATGCAGATCATACTAGTGGGGACATGGTAGTCCATAAGTACATCCTTCAAGGTCCCTAGTCGTGGGTATATCGAGACAGGGCATCGATATACCAGTGTAGACTAGCGTATACGCTTCTCGACCCATGAGATGGGCAATGGATGATCCCATATCCATTGGTGTTTAACATTAGAGATCGTATAAGGGTACTCAGTGGAGACTGGGTACACTGGACGGACTCGCCGAGAACTCCCAGATGGTATTATACCTCACGTCAGATGGCAGTTCTCAGGTGACACTTGTGCAGGTTAGTCTGTAGACCCGAGATCGTCATAGAGTCTTGTGTGATTCCCGCTGTGCTTTGATTTCCACCTTACCACGTCTATAAGGGCGTGCAAAACGGTGGTTTTTGGGTAAAGTCCCGAGTCACATGGAGGCAATGAGCGATAGGAGGGGTTTCGTCTCTCCCGGTATTGGGGGTTGATGTTGCGCTGTGCTCGATTGGCCGTAACAGGGAAGTCCCTGGCCAGGACTGATTGGAGATTTACTGGTAAGTGTTACCAGTAGTTTCTCGACCCGTTATGAGCCTCACATTGGCACGACTTATCAGTTATTGGGGTCTGACGTTTACCACCCCTAGACTTGATATGCGACATATCAGACGAGGAGACCGGACTGCACGGTAGTGTTGCCGGTTGGCTCGACGGGAGTTGTAGCAGGTTCGCTTGTTCTCTTCTGATCGTTCAATACCCGGTGTCCGTTACGTTTAGCTGACCGCTTGCGGCTTGGGGGTGTTTGATATGATCATCCCCCACTGCCGGCGTATTGACGAGTCTTAGAGTCCCACAAAGGAGTTACCTAGTCCAGGCGAAACGTTGTGGTGCGCGTATGCGATATGCGCATGGACCCGATTAAAATGCACCTATAGGATACCGTATATTGATCGGGCGGCTTGCTTTTGGTGGGGTCATATGTGATATGGCCGGATTGATAAATCAAGTGTTGATTTATCATTTAACCATTAGTTTTCTCACTTAAAATCTTTTCTTGTACATGATGGATGTATGCATGCATGTATGCTTTCTTTCTTTTAGTTTCATGCACATATGGATGTGCATACATACATACATACATACATACATCATCTATCATGGTTGATTACACAAGGAAAATGGTGGCAATATAAGACTCACACCATGGATTAAATATATGGATAATTATTTAATTTGTGTTAAAAACAAAATGGAAAAAGAAAGGATAATTCATGGCTAGTTTCTACATCCTTCTTAAACCTAACCATGCTCACCTACTCCTAACCATGAGTTAACCTTCTCTATGTGTTTTAAACTCAAGTTAAATAATATCTTTATCATCTAACCATGGTTTGAGATGAGGATAAGAAAATATATATAGATATATTTTCTTTTTCTTCATAAGAGTTATCTTTTTCACTCTTGTTAAAAAGTATAGCCATCATCTTCTTCCTCCTTCTTCACTTGCTCTCTAGACTTTTGTAGTGAGCAAATTAGATAACAAGATTGGATTTTGAAGTGAAAATAAGAACCACAACTACATTCTACACAAGTTTAGCCCACTTGTTTAGAGTGTTATCTTCATTTCTTCTTTTGAAAAGTGAAGTTGCAAGCTTGGACTAGGAGCTTCGGGTGGATCGTCGTGGACACTAGGAGACTTCAAGCGAACCCTCCTCCAACTCTCAAGTGGCCAAGGAGTCTAGCGTAGGGAGCTACATAGGTTGTACTCTCAAAACCCTAGCATTTCTTTCATGTGATGATGTGTAGTTTCTTGAAACCCTAATTTTTCTAGGATCGATCCTTTGTATGTTAACTTAGCACCCTAAAAATTCAATCTTTAGTACATGTGATGCTTCCAAACCCTTCATGAGGTGCTAGGTAAACCTTTCATCATGGACTACCCAGGCCCCACTAGTATGATCTGTATATAATCCAGGCAGTCGAGTACACATCCTAAGGGTTTTATCAACATGTAACAGAAAGACAGTAAGTATACATGTTAAGATAAAGAACGACCAGATAGCATACAATCATGTCGAGCAAGAAAGTCCTCCCTATATATGTCCTAGCATCCACCATCATATACATCTCATGTACAATAATGGCCTCTAGGGCATACATACAACTAACACTACTACAAAGAGTTAAAGAAGTGAAGGACCGGGCTACAAAGGTTGTAATCCCTAATCACTTAGTTGTAAAGTAGTTTACACTTTGTTTTGTCTAAATCTCTAGTAAAGATTCTTGGGTTAGGATTGCTTAGCATGGCAAAATTTTCAAAATGATATAGACGATGCCTCCCAAAACCTTGTTGTCGTGCCGAACAATCCTACAGGGACTTCTTGTTATAGCCAATCGAGCATAGCGAAACATCAACTCCCAATATCGGGAGAGACAAAACCCCTCCTATCGCTCTTTGCCTCCATGTGACACAGAACTGTACCCAAAATCCACCTGTTTGCACACTCTCTTGAGCGTGGTATGGAGAAAATCAAAGCACAATGGGAATCATACAAGACTCTATGACGATCTTGGGTCTACAGACTAACCTGTACTAGTGTCACCAGAGAACTGCTATCTGACGATAGGTATAATACCATCTAGGAGTTCTCGGCGAGTCTTGTTCGGTGTACCCATTCTCCAATGAGCACCTGTGTACAATCTTTGATGTCAAACACCAATCGCTGTAGGATCAACCATTACCCCATACAGAGTCAAGAAACGTACACACTAGTCTACTCTGGAATATCGATACCCTGTCTCGATACTCCCTCGACTTAGAACAATTAAAGGATGTACTTGCCAACTACCCTAACCCCACTAGTATGATCTTCATCATAGTCCTGGTAGTCAAGTACACATCCTAAGGGCTTTATCAACATGTAACGGAGAGACTGTATGATGATACAAGTGTTCATGTTAAGATAAAGAGTAACCAGATAGCATACTATCATGTCGAGTAAGAAAGTCCTCTCTATATATGTCCAAGTATCCACTATAATATAGAATCGTGTACAATAATGGCCTCTAGGGCATACATATAACTAACAATCTCCCACTTGCACTAAGGCCAGTAGTTGTAGTATCTCATACCCAACATCCTAAAAGTCTCTCAAGTGGCCTTCGTGAGTGGATCTGCCGTGTTATTCTTCGTGTCAACTCTCCTGACCTCGATCTTCTGGAGAACAACTATCTCCCTGATCATATGATACCGCCTAGGCATATGTATGTATCACTGATGGGACCTGGGTTCCTAGGCCAAAGCCACAACTCCATTGTTATCATAATACACAAGTATTGGATGCTTAATGGTAGAAACCTCACCAAGTTCATCCTATGAACTTGTTCATCCAGACAGCCTCTTTGGCAGCATCGTTGGTAACGATGTATTCAGCCTTCATCGTCGAGACTGCTATGGTATCTAGCTTAGAACTCATCCAACATACCGTCCATCCACTGAGGGTAAAGACAAAACCCGAGACCGTCTTACAGTCGTCCTTATCACTCTGGATGCTCAAATTGGTAAAGGACTCGACATGGAGTTCACCGTTATCATACACCAAGAACATTTCTTTAGTCCTCTAAAATACTTAAGAATGTTATTCACAGCTATCCAGTGTTTCTCCCCAGGATCTGAATGACACCTACTCACTACACCTAGTGAGTATGATACATCCGCTTAGATCTATCTCAATAGATCTTAATCCTAGGATGTAGGAGGTATCACCCAAATCTTTCATGGAGAAACTGTGATAAATAGAGCTTGACCGAGTGTAGTATAGGAACATCGTTTTCTATCAAGAGTATGTCATCCACGTACAATACGAGGAAGACAACCTTACTCTCTACAACCTTCTTGTATATACAAGGTTCATCTACGTTTTTGATGAAGTCAAACTCTTTGACTACCACATCAAAACAGATGCTCCAACTCCGTGATACCTGCTTTAATCCATATATTGATTTAAGCAGTTTGCACATCTTTCCACTGCTCCCACTATCTACGAAGCCCTCTGGCTGTGTCATGTACTTGCCCTCTTCTAAATCACCATTTAGAAAAGCGGTCTTGACGTCCATTTGCCAGATTTCGTAGTCATGGTATGCAGCAATGGCAAGTATGATCCGGATGGACTTAAGTATAGCCACTGGAGAAAAGGTTTCATCATAATCCACGCCTGGTCGTTGACGAAAAACTTTTTTCTACAAATCTAGCTTTGAAAGTCTCAACTTTTCCATCTACACCAATTATCTTCTTAAGATCCACTTGCTCCCAATGGGTTTTACCCTTTCAAGAGCAACTTTCAAAGTCCATACTTTGTTGATGTACATGGATTCCATCTCAGATCGTATAGCATCCAGCCATTTCACAGAGTCCCCACTCGTGATGGCCTGCTCGAAACTAGTTGGGTCATCATCTTCCATGATACAATCATCGCTCCACCGTCTACGAGAAAACCGTAGTATCTCTCAGGTAGATGAGGAACCCTACTAGATCTGCAGAGTGACCGAGATTCGTTGGAGACTATTGAATCCTCTGGTTCTACCAAATCATCAGCTGTAGTTTGTGTAGCTAGAACTTCATCCAGTTCTACCTCATGACTGCTAATTTCTTTCATAAGAAATTCCTTTTCTAAAAAGATGGCATTCCGAGAAACAAACACCTTTTGTTCCTCAGTGTGGTAGAAGATATACCCTCGCGAATGCTTGGGATATCTTACAAACTTGCACAGAACTGACCTTACCTCAAGCTTGTCCGGATTTTTCTTTTTAACATAGGCCGAACAACCCCATATTTTAACTTATTTAAGATATGGTCTCTTCCCATTCCATATCTCATATGGAGTGGTAGGAAATGATTTGGTTAGAACTCTATTCAAGAGGTATGTAACTGTCTCAAGCGCATAACCCCAAAAGGAAATAGGCAACTCAGCAGTACTCATCATAGACCGCACCATATCTAATAAAATGTGATTCCTCCGCTCCGATACACCGTTGTGCTGTAGTGTATACAGAGGAGTAAGCTGAGAGAGAATCCTATTCTCTTTTAAATAATCCAGGAACTCCGTGCTTAAGTATTCTCCTCCCCGATCAGATCGAAGGATTTTAATACTTTTACCCGTTTGGTTATCTACTTTGCACTTATATTCCTTGAATTTCTCAAAAGCTTCAAACTTATATTTCAACAGGAATACATGTCCGAATCTTGAGAGATCATCAGTGAATGTAATGAAATATGAAGAACCATTCCTGGCATATGTAGACATAGGACCGCATACATCATTATGTATCAGTCCTAAGAGTTCAGTAACTCTTTCTCCGTGTCCAGTAAACGGAGTTTTGGTCATTTTGCCTTTGAGACATAATTGGCAAGTTTCATAAGATGTAAATTCGAACGAGTTCAAATATCCATCCTTATGTAACTTAGCTAGTCGTGTCGCTTTGATATGACCTAGTCTACAATGCCACAAGAAGGATTCATTCATTTATGAACTTTTCCTCTTGTGCGTGTTCTGTACGTTAAGAACTGTATTTTGATTCAGAAAGTATAAACCGTTACATAACGTACCAAACCCAATCAACACTAGTTTTAGGAAAATATTCATAAAATTATCCTGCAATACAAAATTATATCCTTCTTTAAGTAATAAAGCAACTGATATAATATTGCACAACAATTTTGGTACGTAATAACAGTCATTCAAAATCAATGTATTACCATTTGGTAATACAAGGTGATATACACCAACTGTTTTGGCTGCAATATTTGCACTATTCCCTACCTTTAGAGAATGATTGCCTATTCCCAGTTCTCTACCTCTCTTAAGCCTCTATAACATATTACATATGTGGGATCCTGATCTGATATCTAATACCCAGGACGTAGAGTGTACTGAGAGACAGTTCTCGGTAACGAACACACCCGAAGAAGATGCATCAACATGCTCATTCGTCATTCGGGTCACGTGGGAATCTGGATATTCCCCTATTTCCTGCTCAAACTTATAACAGTTATAAGGTAGAGCGGAACCAACGTTCCCCAACTCATTATAACAAGCGGGTTCGGTCAATACATCAATATTATTATCTTGATTTAGGCGTGTCATGGTCGCTACCTGGAGAGAGAGAGAAGAAAACACTTTAACGTATACTCTTGCAAGATTAGATTGGTTATTATTTTATCTAATCAGAATAGCTCCCACTTTTTTTTATCAAATCTTCCTTCAAAGTCTAAATGGTAAGACTAGCCGGTATTAATTACACCCTACAAGTTCGCCAATCGTTCGGCCAGGCAAGTATTGGTACTCGGAGGGAGTCTTCCTATGCTTTCACATGGAACTAATTAAATAGCCTCATTTCCGCAGGGGCGTAACCCCGTTAACACCTTTCTTAGACACCTACTAGATCGGCTAATTGTAAAGTGGAAAACTCTCTCAGGAGTAACGCTTACTCGGAGTGGGTATCGGGATCCAACTATCTCATAGAAGGTATGCAATCTCATCGCAAATTTCAACACTTGAAATTTCCGATAATGTTTTGCCCTTAGCAACTTATGACCTTAACAAGGTTAACAAATCATAAGCGCTAGCCAAGTTCAACCCATCATTTCCAGATTGAATTAAACCCACCCGTATGACCCTTAACAAGGTCAACAAAGTCGTACAACTACCCTAATCCAATCGTATCATATGGTTGCAGATAAGCACTAATTAGCTACCGCACACTACACCTTAACAAGGTCAACAAACGCAGCACGAATACTAAATAGTTCTTATTTGAAATGACGGAGGGCTACGACAGGTTTTTAAGAAAACATTTTGCGTAATGAACTTGATATCGTTGCAGAATCGAGTGATTTGAAAAGGAGTGGTTTAAGCTCCACTTTTTAAAATCGAATAGTTTTCAAAACAAACCGAGTGGGTTGTAGCATTTGCTAGCTTTTTTCTAAAGAGGTCATTCCTGGTGAAGGGATCTCGGCTCTTTCCTCATCGAATGAGGTGTTGGATATTCTACAAGGAATACCACTATGCAAATCAAGAACTAGAGCTACCTTTTTTAAAATTTGATTCTACAACATCTTTAGGTTTCTTTCCTTTTCATTAATCTCATTAATGAAGTCTCGTCATTTATGTTTCCTCAACATCACAGAAGAAACGAAAATAGAATATACGCTTATGCCATCCGCATTCGCCACGGTGTCCCGTCATACACCGTTAGGTTACTTAATTAACAGTAGAGTAGGGAAGGACTAGCGTGGATGTAAAATATAAGCAATGTTTATTATATATCATATATATAATATAAAGCATTCGTCTCACGCAGTTATATGATCTCATCACAGAACTTTGCAGCAGAAGTCAACATATTAAATATAGGATATACTAGGTGGTCCGTGTTTTAAATCAAGCCAGTAAAAAACACGGATTTCACGGTCGTGATGAATAGCCAAAACCACGACCCTAGACCCCTACGAGAGCGGCAAGCAACCCTACTGATCAGTCGAAAATATTGCATTTTTAACACATCAATTTCCCTACCATTTGCACTCATCTAAAGGTGTTCGATATGATTATAGCACATATTAGCAATTTTTCCGTAAAATACCAAATAACATGTGTTATATATTATAACCGACATTTTTGAGGGAAATTGAGTGTTTATCATTGCATGCATCATCTTTGTATAACGCAACACTTGTCTCGAGAATCTGTGCAGGAAATTTCAGGTAAAAGAGCCGAAACTGTGAAAAGTGCTGAGATAAATACGTCAAGTCTTTGACCTGAGATGTAACGTTTTGAAAATCGTTTCGGTGAAATTTCGGAAAATCGGTAAAATAAGGGGGTTTTCCGTAAAAAGTCAAAATACAAATATCTTTATTCTAAAATTAAATATACATATTCTAGCTATGTAATTGCTATTAATTGGTGTTTACTGAGCCACTGGTGAAATTTCAAATTTTCTGAAAAATTTTCCGAAATTAATTATTTTAATATTATTTTAAGCCGTCACTAATACATTTAATTAGGGAAAATTACAAATTAGAATGAGTTGAAACAAATTTTGTGCATCATAACACATTAAACAAAATTTTATCATGTGGTTTTTGAAATGAAATGGTTTTCCAAAACGGTTTAGAAAATATCGAAGAAAAAGGCTTTTTTCGGTGAAATTAGTGTTAATGGGAATTGGGGTAATACATTTATCTTTTTCACTAACCCACACACCCACACCTCACTCTCTCTCCCCCTCCCCATGTGGCCGGCCCCACTTTGACAGCCCCTCCTTCTTTTTCTCTCTCCAATCACCTCCTTTTGAATAGAAAAGAAAAGAAAAGAAAAGAAAGTGATAAAAGTAAAAGGGTGGACTTTGACTTTCCCCCACTTTCTCCACCTCACTCTCTCTCCTCCCTCACCCCTCCCCACATTTTTGGCCGAATTTTCAGGACTCAAAACAGCAGCCCTCCCCCCTTCCCTCTTCTCCGATCTTTTCCATCAAAAAAAATTGTCAAAAAATCAAGTAAAACCTCACCGAAATCCAAATCCGATTCCTACCCATTTTCCCTCATCTTCTTTAGCATGGATCTTGGTGCAAGGATTCCAAATTGGAGGTCTAGATTTGTAGTTTGATTCATGGTTGTGAGGTATAACTTTTGACCCATTGTTCTTTATGGTTTAAATTCCTTATTGAAGCTTGTTAGGTGCTTAATAAACGCCCGGGTTTTTTTTTTCGAAAAAATTTTGGTTTAATTGAAAGTTGTGGGTTTGCAAGATAAGGTTTAGATTAGGGTTTGTGAAAAATCTAGTTAGGGTTTTGTGTTATGAGACTATGGTTGTGGGAGGTATTTACCATATTAATATTTTGCTAACTCAAATTAAGTTGCTAATTTGCTTTTTGTTGATTTAAATTGTGATATTTATATAAATTGTAAACTAGGTTTTTAAAATAATTATATTCTTGTGAGATAAAATTCAAATTAAGGTTTCATGTCATTATAAATATTATATTGAGTGGTTTAATGCTTTTAGTTCATGAAAATCCAAGCTAAATTGTTGTTTGTGAATTTTTGCTATAAAATTGTTAAAATTTTGGTATATTGTAAACTAGAATTTTGGGGTTAATGAAATTTATTGGGATTAAATTATGGAAATTATTTTTATGACTTATTTAAGATATTTAATAAGTATTATGGCCGCTAGATTTGTTTAAACGTCGAGTTTTGTAATAAAACGAGTAATTTTTGCTTGCTAGATTATCGGAAAAATGGCTTTTAAGGTGAATTTGGGGGTTTTGTGAATTTTAACCAATTTTATACTATAATTAGTGTTCGTGAATGCACAAATGAGAGTGTTTGGGTTTTTCTCGATGGTTTGACGTTTGTACACCGACATCAAGGGTTGGTTGGCTATTCTTGCATGCGTAGGCGATAGGTTTTGACCTATGCGTGATACGCGTACCGATTTGATTTTCGTATGCCGTTTCGATTTCGAATTTGGTTTTAATGCGATACAGTGCGTTATGATATGTAGGTAGCCCATGTGGAATTCGAGACGACAACCATGCGTGTGGCGACATCGGCACCGGCGAGCAAGGACCAGGTGAGTTGATTTATATCTACGGGGAGAAGTAGGGTGGATGGCGTATAGCACCCCCGCAGTTCGTGGTGATGTATACGAATACGTATACACACATATATTTTGATTATATATTTTATGTTGATATGAGACTTGATGATAAAGGTAGATTCTAGGTGTTCATGGATTAGTTTAGTGTTAATTGCGAAACCCTAGAGTAGTTGTTACACCCACACACGCGCACACACATGCATACATCTATGTTATTACCTGTGCGTATTTGGGGAGATGTGTTTATGTGTTCACCTGGGTATGGGACTAGGTGTTCACATACTGGATTTGCGGATGATACTTGGGATTGAGATGAGTCGATGAGATTTGAGTTGAGGCCGTGAGATCGGTGATATGGCAGGATTCGTACTTAAGATACGTCCTGATGTTATAGCGGATCTTTGGATGATAATGCCATGTGAATAGTGATATTAGTAGTGTACTAGACGTAGGTTAGTACCCCAGATGATGATCTTGATAAAGAGGATACCAGATGAACAGTGTGATGAGTATGATATTGACCCGTACCTAGATTTAGGGATGCCATACGACGGATTTACGTACGAGCTATATATTGATGATTGATCCGCACTCTTGACTTGGGATGTCTGATTATAGATATGGTATCGGATATGATATTATTGAGGCGGGATCACCGACTAATATATATACAGGTATGTATACGTATCGACTCAGATGTTAGGCGGTTTCCTTACCTGTAGTTCAGCTTGTTAGTTCAGCCATATAGTTTAGTGTAGTTGTTAGACTAGATTAGACTCCTACCTATTTCAAAACTAACGAATCGTGGGTATTTTAAAAGACAGGTCAAGGGATTCTACGGATAATTCAAAAGACGTATCTTTTCTTAAAAACACCGTAGCCCTTATTTTCAAAACACCGCGATTCGTGTTATTTCAAAAGGCACTATTGTAGGACTTATATTAGGGTAATGCAGTTTAGTTATCGTTGTGTCTAGTATTCAGCTCCCGCATATTATTGCTGTTGCTCCGCATCGCATACTTATTGTAATTCAAATTTCACTATTGATATCATGCTGTTAGGACACCATCACCATTACCGATGATGCGTATGTACCCCGTACACTTACTTGCCGGCTCACACGCATCTTCTTCGGTAATTGCCATGTCACGTACACTTAGAAAATACTATTAAATTGACATAGCCTGTTAGCTAATAGTTTAGACATGATATTAGTGTACTTGCCTTATATGCTAGTTTAGACATTGTAGTTATTACCTGCTACTTCATGCATACTGTTAATCATTGTTATGCCGCATTCATGGATTCTCATGCATATATTCACTATTTTACGTGCTATTGATGTTTTGGATTTGGATTTCCATGAGATTTTCTGGATTTGGGGGAAAACCGCAAAACTTATACAAACTTCTTCTCTCTCTTTTTAAATGAAAAGCGCGGTTTTCCCATGATGTATGAGTCGTCCACCATGAGTTTGCTGATAGATTTCGAGACCCGATTCGAGGAGACGGATGAACCGTTTCGGGTACATGGTGGATCCGGTAAGGTACCCCGGGGCAAGAAGCGCGTGATGATGACGATGTGAGCCTGGCAGGGGAGCACTATCTACCGGTGATTTTACTCGACGCGTCGGATATCCGGAGGATACCGTCGTGGTCTTGAGATTGATGGCAGGGGCCGGTCTGGACTGACGGTGCCCTAGATAGTGAGATTGACATACAGAGATTTTGAGATATTGAGATACAGAGATTGCGACACAGAGATATCGAGAGATTTGGATACTTGTTTTGTGTCGATGCCAGGCACTGTTTATGCTGATTTCATTTATGATACCTCGTTTTTAAAAAGATAAAGAAATCTCACTAATTTATGACAGCAGTTTTCATCAGTACATGCATTCATACGTCATCCATATGATATATTGCTACCTGAGGCACTGACACAGGCACATGGGATTACACTCGAGTTAGATATTTACCCTAGCCATTGTTATAGGCTGCATGTTATATATTTGAGGATATATTATGATCGTTGACCTAGGATTGCGTTGTTCATGCGATTTCTGTTCTTTGATATTTTTCTACTCACGAGTTGGCAACTCACCCCCGTTGTGCCACAGTTTCTTGCAGGTTTTGCCGTACAGGTTTCATTACGGCTTTGCTGGCACTGCTTCTTTCGGGTGACTTGCTAGTATGTGGGTTTATTGGTATCGTACCCATCATATTACTTTGTATAATATTATTCAGTTGTATCTAGTAAATTCCATCAACCAAACATGTATTTATTTTGAGATAGAGACCAGTGATGTTATTCTTTCGACCTTAGAGTCACGCGTTATATTTCTGTGGATTTCTTGTGGTTGTGAGTTTCCTTTTGAGATTTGATCCTCGCCCTTGGCGTTGTATATTATATTACTTGTGTGGTTGTGACCGTCGATTGACGAAGAGCTAGCTCCCGCTTGGGGATGCCTTTTATTGATTTCGTATACTATTCATGTTGTATCCCGTTTAGGGGCCAGTATTTACAAAGGAGACTCTGCCGAAATTTTCAAGAAATATTTAATGTTTTTAAAAACGCATAATTCGGTTTATGCAAATAAAACTACTTGATTTAAATTGGTTTTTCCTTCACTCTACTACTTTTCTTGGTTTGGATTTCTGGGTTTTCGGCTTACTTAGATTACGTACGCCTCGAGACGTTTCGTAGTTTAAGTGCCGGTCATGTTCCGTACTTTCGGGACGTGACGAAGTTGGTATCAGAGCGTTAAGTTTTACCTTCGGAGCGTAGGATGACCCTTGGTTGATGGAATAGGTGACTAAAGTAGAGTGACGTACCGTGGGTATGTTCCGCGGCATACTTACGATACGCTACTCCACTTAAGAAGCCTTAGGATGTACATTTCTTTTTTCAGTATTATATTCATTCTTGTTTAGCCTCATCGGTACCAGTTATGGTTTGCTGCCACGATTACGGGCAGGGAGAGCTACGGCTAGAGTTGCGGTCAGCATGAGCTCGTCACAAACGTGGACTGACCAGGGCGTAGTTCCGGCGACACACGATTGCGGAGATGTGTCTTTTTATTGTGTTTTCGCGCCACAAGCGTTGGGTGGATTGATGTATGAGATTACTCAGACGTACAGATCAGCCCCAGAGGATTGAGCCAATGACAAAGGCCAACCAGATTTTGATGACCGTTGGTGTATTGCTTATTCATGATGATTGTAGCACTGTTCAGCGTGCAGATGAGTGAGCCAGTCATTGCTGCGAACGACGAGATGTTGGAGCTATTGCAGGACGAGTTGTACTAATAGATGATAGAAGGTCGCTAGTCACCCGAGGATGAATGACTAGGACAGGTGGTTCGTTCGCCTACCCCGATGCGAGGTAATCAGATAGATTGATTCCAGCTAGAGACGACTTCACGCGGAGACGTTGAGAGTTGACAGAGACGATCGAATGTCGGCAACCTATTATTCCAAGTTTAAAGTATTCGGAAAGGCATGCAGGCAATATGGACCCTCTAGAAGAATGAAACCCTAACTCGACTTAATGACCGTGTGAAAGCCTTTGAACCTTAGGGTTTGCGGCAGTTCCGTGGCGCCATTAGTGAGGCTTGGGTTTGCCCTTCTACGGTTGGACCATCGATGCTGTGGCACGTACTCGATACTGTTGAACTGTACCCAATATGTTGAGCTCTTGGGGGATTATGAGGTTTTGACGAATCGATCGGATGGTTCGACATCATTCGGATGCCAGGTGGTGAGATGCATTTTTTAGGAGACTCCAGATACGAGGATAGCCGTAGGAGCTCAGTCCATGCAGCCACGACGAGACGAGTCCGAAGCAGTCGACATTAAAGAAAGTGGAGTAAAGAGGTCCGTACAAGATCTGGATAAGATGACGTTCCACTCCACCGACATCAGAGATGCGATAAGCATGCCGAGGCATTGTACTTGGATATACCTTCCAGAAGGAGTCACGATTAGTATGCAGCCGTTCCGGAACGAGTACAGATCTAGTAAGGGACGATGACTTCCGGACAGTTCGGCAGAGACGAGATTTGGGAAAGATCTCGATAGGACCTTTCTGGAATAAATTACGAGAAGAGTTGGACCCAGGAATGGCATGTTATGCACACCGGCAGGTCAGAGTTCAGGATCGTCGACGAGACATGCTATGAGTAACCACGACAGTTGGCCAGATATTCTTGGAGGATGTGCTTGAGCGGGACTATTGCGCCATATTTGATTTCGGTATTTTGGACGATCTATTCGCATGACTGATTTTGATGATTGAGTTTCATGATATTTGTTTTCATGTACCATGGTTGCACCTACTGAGTATTTATGATTTTATGGGTTTCATACAGTTGAGTTGATTCTGTGCGTATGTACGCACACGATTTGGTTTTTGCACTCGGTATAGTTCATATATGCTTGAAGTGCAGTGTTACGTATGTTGTGCATTTAGATGCACTGGACTTCGATTTCGATTGTGATGTTCGATATTTGTTTTGTGCACCTTGTGCACCTGATTGGATTTTGCGCATATTCGGCGCTTGATATTGGATTTCATGATTTCATGCACGATGGATGCACCTGATTTGGATTTTCGCGCATGTTGGGCGTATGTTTGAAGGTGCGATTTTGGTGCACACCAGATGCACTAAATCGAGATTCTTCATGCATGTCAGATGCACCTGATTTTGCTGTCAGGCACCCACGTTGCCTATGACAGATGTTTCGTGCACACCCGATGCACTTAGATCTTGTTTCTGTGCACATGTTGGCACATATATGGATTTTGATTTCCGTGCGCACCAGACACACGTAGTATTCGTATGCATATTTTGGGATTGATTTCTTATACAGCAGTACGTTTTATGATATTTGCTATGTGTTTTCGTACTGAGCAGGACTAGTCAGAGGACAGTACCTGAATGTATTTTGCATGCATTGATAGCTATCGAAGGGAATTCCAAAAAGCGAGCTATAGTCTCAGTATTTACCTACGTGTCTGATATGACACGAAACGTTTAAAACAAGAAAACCCTTCTAAATTGTTTCCCAAAATGTCGGAACGTACAGTTCAAACAAAAGGTATATATGTATATGATTATTTTCTTATGATAGACGTCCGCCACTGTGCAGTGTTATGCGCATTGCACAGCGACTTTAAGAGATTTGGCATGCATTCCCTTCAGATATTTACATATATAGATTTGCTAAGAGTTGAGTACGGCCAAAACCTTCCACTACAATTGGGTTCTGGTGACTCAGATGGCATGACCCTGAACGAAAGACTTGCTCGTCTTTTTCGGCAGGACCTAAACACGGAGGTTCGGGAAGTAGCGCGTGCCAGCATTCACTGGTGGAAGGACTAGCAGCAGCGAGAGCATCATAGTTGACATGGTCGGAGCTTTTGAAACTTACCCAATTTACGTGTATAGTTTCGAGTTATATCATATTGGTTTTGTATTGGATTTGACATTTGTGTCTTTACCATGACTTCGATGATTGCGGGATGCTTGACGGAGTTTTGATTTTGAGTTATATGCTCATTTTTCATGTGCATGCGCTGCGCTACGATTTGTTTTATGTATTTACGATTTCGGAGCCCCGACGAATTGATGGTTTTGCTTAGATGTTTTAGTATTTGGGGGGAGTTTTAATTTAAATTCGGGGACCGAATTTCTTTAAGGGGGGAAGATTGTAACGTTTTGAAAATCGTTTCGGTAAAATTTCGGAAAATCGGTAAAATAAGGGGGTTTCCTTTAAACGTCAAAATACAAATATCTTTATTATAAAATTAAATATACATATTCTAGCTATGTAATTGCTATTAATTAGTGTTTATTGAGCCACTGGTGAAATTTCAAATTTTCTGAAAAATTTTCCGAAATTAATTATTTTAATATTATTTTAAACCGTCACTAATACATTTAATTAGGGAAAATTACAAATTGGAATGAGTTGAAACAAATTTTGTGCATCATAACACATTAAACGAAATTTTATCATGTAGTTTTTGAAATGAAATGGTTTTCCAAAACGGTTTAGAAAATATCGAAGAAAAAGGCTTTTTCGGTGAAATTAGTGTTAATGGGAATTAGGGTAATACATTTATCTTTTTCCCTAACCCACACACCCACACCTCACCCTCTCTCCCCCTCCCCATATGGCCGACCCCACTTTGACAGCCCCTCCCTCTTTTTCTCTCTCCAATCACCTCCTTTTGAATGGAAAAGAAAAGAAAAGAAAAGAAAGTGATAAAAGTAAAAGGGTGGACTTTGACTTTCCCCCACTTTCTCCACCTCACTCTCTCTCCTCCCTCACCCCTCCCCGCATTTCTGGCCGAATTTTCAGGCCTCAAAACAGTAGCCCCCCTTCCCTCTTCTCCTCTCTTTTCCATCAAAAAAAATTGTCAAAAAATCAAGTAAAACCTCACCGAAATCCAAATCTGATTCCTACCCATTTTCCCTCATCTTATTTAGCATGGATCTTGGTGCAAGGATTCCAAATTGGAGGTCTAGATTTGTAGTTTGATTCATGGTTGTGAGGTATAACTTTTGACCCATTGTTCTTTTTGGTTTAAATTCCTTATTGAAGCTTGTTAGGTGCTTAATTTCGGTTTAATTGAAAGTTGTGGGTATGCAAGAGAAGGTTTAGATTAGGGTTTGTGAAAAATCTAGTTAGGGTTTTATGTTGTGAGACTATGGTTGTGGGAGGTATTTGCCATATTAATATTTTGCTAAATCAAATTAAGTTGCTAATTTGCTTTTTGTTGATTTAAATTGTGATATTTATATAAATTGTAAACTAGGTTTTTAAAATAATTATATTCTTATGAGATAAAATTCAAATTAAGGTTTCATGTCATTATAAATATTATATTGAGTGGTTTAATGCTTTTAGTTCATGAAAATCCAAGCTAAATTGTTGTTTGTGAATTTTTGCTATAAAATTGTTAAAATTAGGGTATATTATAAACTAGAATTTTGGGGTTAATGAAATTTATTGGGATTAAATTATGGAAATTGTTTTTATGACTTATTTAAGATATTTAATAAGTATTATGGCCGCTAGATTTTTTTAAACGTCGAGTTTTGTACTAAAACGGGTAATTTTTGCTTGCTAGATTTTCGGAAAAATGGCTTTTAAGGTGAATTTGGGGTTTTTGTGAATTTTAACCTATTTTATATTATAATTAGTGTTTGTGAATGCGCAAGTGAGAGTGTTTGGGTTTTTCTCGATGGTTTGACGTTTGTACATCGACATCGAGGGTTGGTTTGGCTATTCTTGCATGCGTAGGCGATAGGTTTTGACCTATGCGTGATACGCGTGCCGATTTGATTTTCGTATGCCGTTTCGATTTCGAATTTGGTTTTAATGCAATACGGTGCGTTATGATATGTAGGTACCCCATGTGGACTTCGATACGACAAGCAAGCGCGTGGCGACATCAGCACCGGCGAGGAAGGACCAGGTGAGTAGATTTATATCTACGGGGAGAAGTCGAATGGATGGCGTATAGCACCCCCGCAGTTCGTGGTGATGTATACGAATACGTATACACACATATATTTTGATTATATATTTTATGTTGATATGAGACTTGATGATAAAGGTAGATTCTAGGTGTTCATGGATTAGTTTAGTGTTAGTTGCGAAACCCTAGAATAGTTGTTACACCCACACACGCACACACACACATGCATACATCAATGTTATTACCTGTGCGTATATGGGGAGATGTGTTTATGTGTTCACCTGGGTATGGGACTAGGTGTTCACATGCTGGATTTGCGGATGATACTTAGGATTGAGATGAGTCGATGAGATTTGAGTTGAGGCCGTGAGATCGGTGATATGGCAGGATTCGTACTTGAGATACGTCTTGATGTTATAGCGGATCTTTGGATGAAAATGCCATGTGAATAGTGATATTAGTAGTGTACTAGACGTATGTCAGTACCCCAGATGATGATCTTGATAAAGAGGATACCAGATGAACAGTGTGATGAGTATGATATTGACCCGTACCCAGATTTGGGGATGCCGTACGACGGATTTACGTACGAGCTATATATTGATGATTGATCCGCACTCTTGACTTAGGATGTCTGATTATAGATATGGTATCGGATATGATATTATTGAGGCGGGATCACCGACTAATATATATACAGGTATGTATACGTATCGACTCAGATGTTAGGCGGTTTCCTTACCTGTAGTTCAGCTTGTTAGTTCAGCCGTATAGTTTAGTGTAGTTGTTAGACTTGATTAGACTCCTACCTATTTCAAAACTAACGAATCGTGGGTATTTTAAAAGACAGGTCAAGGGATTCTACGGATATTTCAAAAGACGTATCTTTTCTTAAAAACACCGTAGCCCTTATTTTCAAAACACCGCGATTCGTGTTATTTCAAAAGGCACTATTGTAGGACTTATATTAGGGTAATGCAGTTTAGTTATCGTTGTGTCTAGTAATCAGCTCCTGCATATTATTGATGTTGCTCCGCATCGCATACTTATTGTAATTCATATTTCATTATTGATATCATGCTGTTAGGACACCATCACCATTACCGATGATGCGTATGTACCACGTACACTTACTTGCCGGCTCACACACATCTTCATCGGTAATTGCCATGTCACGTACACTTAGAAAATACTATTATATTGACATAGCCTGTTAGCTAATAGTTTAGACATGATATTAGTGTACTTGCCTTATATGCTAGTTTAGACATTGTAGTTATTACCTGCTACTTCATGCATACTGTTATTCATTGTTATGCCGCATTCATGGATTCTCATGCATATATTCACTATTTTACATGCTATTGATGTTTTGGATTCGGATTTACATGAGATTTCTGGATTTGGGGGAAAACCGTAAAACTTATACAAACTTCTTCTCTCTCTTTTTAAATGAAAAGCGCGGTTTTCCCATGATGTATGAGTCGTCCACCATGAGTTTGCTGATGGATTTCGAGACCCAATTCGAGGAGACGGATGAACTGTTTCGAGTACATGGTGGACCGGTAAGGTACCCCGGGGCAAGAAGCGCGTGATTATGACGATGTGAGCCTGGCAAGGGAGCACTACCTACCGGTGATTTTACCCAACACGTCGGATATCCGGAGGATACCGTCATGGTCTTGGGATTGATGGTAGGGGCCGGTCTGGACTGACGGCGTCCTAGATAGTGAGATTGACATACAGAGATTTTGAGATAATGAAGTACAGAGATTGCGACACAGAGATATCGAGAGATTTGGATACTTGTTTTGTGTCGATACTAGGCACTGTTTATGCTGATTTCATTTATGATACCTCGTTTTTAAAAAGATAAAGAAATCTCACTAATTTATGACAGCGGTTTTCTTCAGTACATGCATTCTGTTTCATGCATTCATACATCATCCATATGATATATTGCTACCTGAGGCACTGACACAGGCACATGCGATTTCACTCGGGTTAGATTTTTACCCTAGCCATTGTTATAGGCTGCATGTTATATATTTGAGGATATATTATGATCGTTGACCTAGGATTGCGTTGTTCATGCGATTTCTGTTCGTAGATATTTTTCTACTCACGAGTTGGCAACTCACCCCCGTTGTGCCACAGTTTCTTGCAGGTTTTGCCGTACAGGTTTCATTACGGCTTTGCTGGCACTGCTTCTTTCGGGTGACTTGCTAGTAGGTGGGTTTATTGGTATCGTACCCATCATATTACTTTGTATAATATTATTCAGTTGTATCTAGTAAATTCCATCAACCAAACATGTATTTATTTTGAGATAGAGACCAGTGATGTTATTCTTTCGACCATAGAGTCGCGCGTTATATTTCTGTGGATTTCTTGTGGTTTTGAGTTTCCTTTTGAGTTTTGATCCTCGCCCTTGGCGTTGTATATTATATTTCTTGTGTGGTTGTGACCGTCGATTGACGAAGTGCTAGCTCCCGCTTGGGGATGCCTTTTATTGATTTCGTATACTATTCATGTTGTATCCCGTTTGGGCGCCAGTATTTACAAATGAGACTCTGCCGAAATTTTCAAGAAATATTTGATGTTTTTAAAAACGCATAATTCGGCTTATGCTAATAAAACTACTTGATTTAAATTGGTTTTTCCTTCACTCTACTACTTTTCTTGGTTTGGATTTCTGGGTTTTCGGCTTACTTAGATTACGTACGTCTCGAGACGTTTCATAGTTTAAGTGCCGGTCATGTTCCGTACTTTCGGGACGTGACGAAGTTGGTATCAGAGCGTTAGGTTTTACCTTCGGAGCGTAAGATGACCCTTGGTTGATGGAATAGGTGACTAAAGTAGAGTGACGTACCGTGGGTATGTTCCGCGGCATACTTACGATACGCTACTCCACTTAAGAAGCCTTAGAATGTACATTTCTTTGTTCAGTATTATATTCATTCCTGATTTAGCCTCATCGGTACCAGTTATGGTTTGCTGCTACAATTACGGGCAGGGAGAGCTACGGCTAGAGTTGCGGTCAGCATGAGCTCGTCACGAACGAGGACTGACCAGGGCGTAATTCCGGCGACACACGATTGCGGAGATGTGTCTTTTTATTGTGTTTTCACGCCACGAGCGTTGGGTAGATTGATGTATGAGATTACTCAGACGTGCAGATCTGCCCCAGAGGATTGTGCCAATGACAGAGGCCAACCAGATTTTGATGACCGTTGGTGTATTGCTTATTCATGATGATTGAGGCACTATTCAGCGTGCAGACGAGTGAGCCAGTCATTGCTGCGAACGACGAGATATCGACCCAGATGTTGGAGCTATTGCAGGACGAGTTGTACTAATAGATGATAGAAGGTCGCTAGTCACCCGAGGATGAATGACTAGGACATGTGGTTCGTTCGCCTACCCCGATGCGAGGTTATCAGATAGATTGATTCCAGCTAGAGACGACTTCACGCGGAGACGTTGAGAGTTGACAGAGACGATCGAATATCAGCAACCTATTATTCCAAGTTTAAAGTATTCGATAAGGCATGCAGGCAATTCTATGGACCCTCTAGAAGAATGAAACCCTAACTCGACTTAATGACCGTGTGAAAGCCTTTGAACCTTAGGGTTTGCGGCAGTTCCACGGCGCCATTAGTGAGGCTTGGGTTTGCCCTTCTACGGCTGGACCATCGATGCTATGGTACGTACTCTATACTGTTGAACTGTACCCAAGATGTTGAGCTCTTGGGGGATTATGAGGTTTTGACGAATCGATCGGATGGTTCGACTTCATTCGGATGCCAGGTGGTGAGATGCATTTCTTAGGAGACTCCAGATACGATGATAGCCGTAGGAGCTCAATCCATGCAGCCACGACGAGACGAGTCCGAAGCAGTCGACATTAAAGAAAGTGGAGTAAAGAGGTCCGTACAAGATCTGGATAAGATGACGTTCCACTCCACCGACAACAGAGATGCGATACGCATGCCAAGGCATTGTACTTGGATATACCTTCCAGAAGGAGCCGCGATGAGTATGCAGCCCTTCCGGAACGAGAACAGATCTAGTAAGGGACGATGACTTCCGGACAGTTCGGCAGAGACGAGATTTGGGAGAGATCTCGATGGGACCTTTCTGGAATAAATTACGATAAGACTTGGACCCAGGAGTAGTCATGTTATGCACACCGGCAGGCCAGAGTTCAGGATCATCGACAAGACATGCTATGTGTGACCACGACAGTTGTCCAGAGATTTTTGGAGGATGTGCTTGAGCGGGACAATTCCGCCATATTTGATTTCGGTATTTTGGATGATCTATTCGCATGACTGATTTTGATGATTGAGTTTCATGATATTTTTTTTCATGTACCATGGTTGCACCTACTGAGTATTTATGATTTTATGGGTTTCATACAGTTGAGTTGATTCTGTGCGTATGTACGCACACGATTTGGTTTTTGCACTCGGTATAGTTCATATATGCTTGCAGTGCAGTGTTACGTATGTTGTGCATTTAGATGCACTGGACTTCGATTTCGATTGTGATGTTCGATATTTGTTTTGTGCACCTTGTGCACCTGATTGGATTTTGTAAGTGCACGGCGGCGCCCCGGCCGTCAATCCGACGGCCAAATGCGGAAGCGGTGATAAACTTTAAATTTTCTTGAACTGGCAAACCGCCGCGCACTAAAACCCGGATCGAACCATTAATTAGTCCTAGCTATCTACAAGAAAGGGAATAGAGATATACCGACGATCCAAGTCCTCCGGTCTTCTCGTCATCGTCCCGATCTCCTGCGGAATGTCCCGTCTCCTCCTCGTCGCCGGAAGTGCACCACATCGCCTACTTCTTTTACGGGCTCCCACCTCAATGCCGAGGCAACTCGGGCACGAAGCCGGCTACTCGACGTGCCCAAGATTTGCTGTAGAATGTAGTGTGGATCTATATGTCTCATTTGGGGTTTGTGGAGTTGCCCTTTTGGTGGAGGAATGATACAAGAACTATATGGAGGGACTTGGGGATTTTTGGAGCATGAAATGAACCAAAAACCCCCTTCTCAAAATTGGGACAGCCCCACCCCCTCAAGAGGCCGGCCATGACATGGTGGTGGAGAGAATGAGAGAGTGGGAGAGTAAATCAAAAATGGGAGCCTTTCTCATCTCATACCCCAAGAGAGAGAGAGGAAAGCTATCATGCAAAAGAAATGATAGTAAGGAAAACTCAACACTCAACACCACCATCATCACCTCACAAAGTCCAACCATCATGAACCATGATGACTCAAAAAGTCATGCCATCATGAAGAAATCAAGTCAAAGGATGGTGCACATCATGAAAGCCATCATGATGCAACAAGATGCAAAGAATCCCCTCCACTAATGCCTATTTGCAACAATGCAAATAAACCCTCCTCCACCAATCTTCGGCCAATGAACGGAACAATGGAAATTGGCCGAAACGGAAAGCAAACTGGCAACTCCAGAAAATTGGTCCCGTAATAAATTACAGGAAAACCCCGATACTGTGCATACACACCCGCATCTGTATTTCGACCGAAATACAAAATGCAATGAGACAAAATCTACACTGTACTATACTAGGATCCGGCTTATACCAAAGCCGGCTAGTAATATCCGTTCGATCCTGATCCGTGCAATACCGCACGTATCTGATCGAACCCTGCCATATAACCATACGGCCTATAGTACAGACTGTCCGATCCTGATCCGTGCAATACCGCACGTATCTGATCGGACCTTGCCATATCTCCATACGGCCTCTACAACCTTTCGCCCGAAAGCTGAGTAACTGAATGTGGGGGACTCTAAAGACTCATCAACACCTTGGTTGTGGATTTAACCACTAGCACGTTAGAGGTATAAGCCAATACATAACGGGCTACCAGGTATTGACCAAAAGGGACGTCTGTGAGCGAACTCAGCCTGACTCCCTACTGATCCTGTCAGTGACAATATCCGTACAGTCCGGTCCGTTCGTCTATGAGTATCGCATGGCGGGCCTAGGGGGTTGGTAAAAAATCAGACCCCCAAAAGCGGTACAAGTCGTGTCGGAGTGTAGCCCAGAACACCCTGAGATACTACTGGAATACCTACCAGTAAATCTCCTTGCCTCGGCCGAGGGCTTTGTGTAATGGCTCTCCTAGACACAGCATGACCTCACCCCCAATACCGGGAGAGACGAACCCCTGAAGAAACGCTCACTGCCTCCATGTGGCTCGGGACTGTACCCAACTAAAACCTGTTTGCACGACTCCTTTGAGCCGTGGTAGGGTAGTAATCAAAGTACAGTGGGAACTCACACAAGACAAATGACGATCCCCAGGTCGATGAACTAACCTGTACACATGTCACCAGGGAACTGCCATCTGACGTCTGGTATATGACCAACTGACATGTTCCCGGCGAGTCCTGTCCGGTGTACTCATAACCCAATAAGCACATGTATACATCTTAGGTGATCCAACTGACACCAGTGGCTTATGAGACCGGCCACCGCCCCTCGTCGGGGTCTCGACTGTATACACTAGTCTACTATGGAGAATCGATGCCCTGTCTCGAAACTCTCACGACTAGGGACCTTTTAAGGATATGCTTATAGACCCCCAGCTCCCACTTATATGATCGCCCTCATACTGCTGGTGGTCAAGCAAGAATCCTAGGGGCTCTATCAACGTGTAATAGCGACGTGTCAGGTCACTTAAAACAGTACACGATGATAAAGGTAAACCAGATAGCATACTATCATCTCGAGTAAGACTGTCCTACCGGGATAGGTCCTCCATCAATCATTACAATCACGTACCTGTGACCTAATAATTGACTCTGAGGGCACTATCTCCAACAATCTCCCACTTGCACTCAAGGCTAATTATTGCGATGTCGCATACTCACAGCCCGTGTGATACCGAACACCCAACTCCTCTACTAGTCAGTCTCACAAAGCTCGTTTGCGAAACTATTGCGTTCGAGGAATAGCCTCAGTGAGTGGATCCGCTTTGTTGTTCCTTTCTATGTCTCTCTATATCTCAAGTTCGCGGAGAAAACCATCTCCCGAAAAGAGCAATACCTGTCTTAGAATGTGTCTGGATGTCTGATGGGACATAGCTCATAAATGAACTCCAAATCCAAACTTCTTAGACAGTATCGTCAACTGAACTTAATCAGTATCCTGCGCCAAGCCACCCTCAGTATTGTCTTGGACCACCTGTCCAAAATACTGCCCCTCATCAGAAGGAAAACCATAACTCTGACAACCTCCTTGTCGTCCAGGTCACCTTGGAAGCCTGGAATGATAACTGTCTCCCGCATGAGGCTATCGTTATCATATCCCTAGAACATCCACTTATGTTCTATAACTGCTTCCGACTGCTTCCCCAGGATTGGATTAATATCAACTTATTGCATCTAGTGCAAGAACAACATCTGGTGTGGTACTTGACATCTCATGATTGACTCAATTGCCTAAGCAAGTGATCTGCCAATCATGCACATCCCTCTCCACTTTAGTCTGTAAGACACCTTTAGAGAGGGTGACTCCATCTTCTGCAGGTACACTACCGTGCATGGAGTCGTCCATTCTAAATACTCTTAGAATGCTGTCTAAGTACCCTGATTGGGAAACCACCCAAATTTAGATCTAAAACCATAGATCTAGTAACCAGTTTGTCTGATATAATGTCCAAGTCCCATATGGAGAAACTACTGTGTGACGACCAAAGTATAACCGATCGTAGTATAGGAGTTTCTTTTCCTACTCTGTGTATGTCATCCAAATACCAGGATATCACACCCTACTACCTTCTCAACAGATCCATCCCCTATTCTGATGAAGTCAAACCTATGACTGTCACGTCAGAAATAGATGATCTTTCTCCGCTATATCTGCTTTAGTCTATAAATAGACATAAGCTACCTGTCCACCAATGCTTCCGCTGCTCCCACTGACTACGACAACCCTCTGGCAGAGTCATATAGACGTCCACTTCTAAAACTAGTTTAGAACGACGCTATACTCATCCTCCCGCCGGGTCTCGCAGCCTGGAACAACAGCAATGGTAATTGTGGGTAAACAAGAACTTCCCTGTCACCGTCCTTGAGGCTACCGAAGTACCTCTCGGGTGCCTGAAGTTACCCACCTTATCTGCGGAGTGGCCAATGGAATGTCAATCCAGATTGAATCTTTAGGTTCCTTTTCAAATCTTCAGTAATCGTTTATGGTTCTGGAATCACTTCCAGTTCTACCATACTCCCACTACTGTTTTCTGAAAAAATCCATTTTTAATAAAACTGTGGCGAGTCTAGAACAATATCGCTATTGTTCATCCAGATGGTAGAAAGTCAACCCTCGTCATAGCCTGGGTCAACCCACAAACAGCCATTACAGAAACGTGCCTTGAGTTATCCAGAGTCTGGTTTTAATCATAAGCCGGACAACTCCCCGTACCTTAACATCGTTAAGATACGAACTGTTCTATATCCCATATAGGACCAGAGGCACTGATTTAATTGAACCAGATTCAAATCATGCAGCTGTCTCCAGTGCATGTCAACTAAATGGAAGGAGGCCGATCAGCGTTACTCAACTTAGGAATGCTTCCAATTATGAGTAACCTGAAAGAGAAGCAATTTCTCTTAATCACTACTATCAACTGAATACCATATACAAGTATCTACATCTTCGATCACTTTGAAGAATCCCGATACTTGCTACACCTGGTTCTCTACTCTATTCAAATACTTATAACTTCTCCAAATTCGGACCCTGTGTTTCCACGAAACACTTGTCTAAAAACTAGAGAAGTCATAAGTAAACCGAATATAGTACGAGGACCAACCCCTCTGTCCTAATGGACCCTGGACAACATACAATACTCTGTATAAGTCCCTTTGAGTCTGATAACTCATTCACTGTGTGTCGTAGGTTGAAAACTGTACTTATGGTTAAGAAGAATTACACCGCTGTTCAATGCTCCTTACCTAACCATCCACTGATATAGGTAAATGTCATAGACATAATTTCAAAAAGGTACATCTCACTCTATGAAAATAGACGTACAGATATATCAATTTGAAATTGGTGCATAACAGCGGATATTCAAAACCAAATTTTTGCCGACCGGCAAACAACCCAGGTGACTTCCTCAAATATCACCGATTACTACGAATCCCGATATAATGAGGATGATCACCCAATTCCTAATAACTTACTCCCACTCATCATCTGCAAAGCCATACAGATGTGAGAATCGTAACTGGTAAATACATACCCTGGAGCAAGTGTCTAATTAGGAAATCAGTTCTCTTTCAACATTACACAGTGAAACTGAAACATTGAAATGTTTCGATGGGGTATCCTGGTATTCCTAGTAATGCCTCTTCCAGATTCACGACTGTAACCGTATAATTCTTTGCCACCTCTCCAAATCCCTTCATATGTCTTTAGTCTTTACCTTCTGTACACCCCTTTAGGCCAAATGGTTTTCATCCTTCCCTACCGTTCGGCACCAGCCTATGGTTTGGAAGAAGACTATCCAATAAGCATAATGGGTGTACTGTCCCAATCCCAGGAACACTCGCAATGAGAGAGGGTGAAGATAAAAGACAACCGAATAAACCTTATTCCTATTTCTCCTGGACCAGAATCCATCCCCGAACTGGAACAAGTTCCATTCGAGTTCGTATATAACCATACGATGGAGTATCCAAATAAACTGTGGATCTTCGTAGTGATACGGAGTGTCCTGGAGAAATACAAAGGTGATTTGGGAGTGGTAACGAAATATTTGGTTTGGTCGTGAATATCTGTTGCAATTTACTTTGCCCTCTTACTAATCCCTTGCTTTGTCTGAACTTAATACCTTCTGTACACCATCGTCAGGCTAATTGGTTTTCTTCATTCCCTACCGGTCGGCACCAGCCTAAGGTTTGGAAGAAGACTATCCAATTTGCGTAATAGGTGTACTATCTCCTAAACCAAGGAGTACTCGCAACCTGAGAGAAGGAAAAAGGAAAAGACAACTGAATAATCCTATCCGTTTTCTCCAGAACCTGAAACCATCCTCGAATAAATTCTTTCGAGTTCGTATCTAACCATACGATGGTTTTGTCCAATGGAAGTGGACGTTCGTAGTAATACGGGGTGTCCTGGAGAAAAGGGTAAAAGTAGGAGTGGCAATGAGGTTTGCAACTCTGACAATCCAAAAGCCAGTGTTAAGAAGGTTCGGTCAACTTGGTCTCTGAGTCAAAGTCTTAGGGTCGGGTCAATGGTCGCTGCCAAAGAGAGAGAGAAAAGAAACACTCAGCGTGCACTCTAACCTAGATCAGAATGGTTACCAATTTATCTAATCTGGAATCCTCCCACTGTACCTCAAATTCTCCTCCAAACCTGAAAGAAGAATTAGTCGGGGTCACCCGAGGAGTAAACTAACTCATCAGTGGGAATCGGGATCCAACTATCATCGCATGATAACGTGACGGAATCCGTTCACATCATCATACTCCAGATGGTATGCGCATATCTGGCAAGTTTCAGTTCTTTTGAAACTCCCGATGTGATTTCTGCCCCATGCTCTTATGACCTTGGCGTGAGGTCAAAATATCATAAGTCACATGTCAAGTTCTGCCCGTCATTATCCAGGTTAATTTGAACCCACCCGTACATACCCTTGACGTAGGCCAAAATAGTAGTACGACTGTCCTAAACCAACGCATCTATCTATGCAACAGAAAGGCAACAAGCAGCTACCATACACTATGCCTTGACGAAGGCCAACAAACATAGCATGAATACTACGTGCTACCCGTCTGAAACGACGGAGGGCTACGAATGGTTTCTGGCGAAAACCTTTAACGTAATGAACTTGATATTGTTGAAGGAACGGATAGCTTTTTAGAAATATAGTGACAACAACTTCCGCTAAAGAGGTCACTCCCGGTGAAGGGATCTCGGCTCTTTCCCCGTAGAATGGGGTGCAGGATATTCCAACTGAATACCACGGTGCAAAGCAAAAGTAATCGGCTATAGTGAAGTTAATGCCCTGACGCAAACTTATTGTCCAAGGGGTCACTCCCGGTGAAGGGATCTCGGCCCTTGCCTCGTCGACTGAGGAGCAGGATATTCCAACTGAATACCACGATGCAAAACAAAAGTGAACGTCCTTGCAATAACAGCTTTTTGAAAAGTGTTCCAACAACATCAGATTAGGTTTGTTTTAACTTGCATTGATCCGAATCAATACAGTCCCATCAATTGATCACACCAAAAAGAACGAAAATATACTGATGTACGTATATGCCATCCGCATTCGCCACTGGGTCCCGTCATTACCCGTTAGGTTAGCTAACTAACGACAGAGCGGGGACTGGACTAGCGCGGATGCAAAACATATACAACATCTACTAATATATATACCAATATATTATATTCGCTCAAGGCGTGAATAAAATGCAACATCACAGAAATGTACAGCATCACAGAAACAATACAGATATCTGGGATCCCCGGGTTTCACAGAGCCACTGCTGAAACCCGACGTTCCCCTGGTCGTGTGGATAGCCTGTGCAATGAGATCCTAGACCCCTACGGGCGCGGCAAGTTACCCGCCAAAACCTGAAGCGAGGCAGCCCCCTTCAGCGCCGTGAATGGACCACCCAGCACTTCACGGAATCCGGTAACTTGGGCACCCCTCCTGGGTCAACCTGTACCCCCTACGAGTGCAGTGAATAGCCCGCCAATCCTAGAGTGAAGCCCCCTCCGTCCCAATGCCATGAGATGCGGGCTTGTTGCCCTCTAGAACCCGGCTATCCGTGCACCCCTCCGCGGGGCAATCCTAGTACAGAAAGTAAAATATACATACAACGGGTACATCGACCGCAACCTGGCCGTGCCCCAAAAGAATAATACAATCAGGCAGTGACGGCAGTCCACATGTCGGACGCTCGCCCCGCAATATCAAATGTACATAATACAACCACAACTGTACTAGCATTGCATCCAGGCTATCCCCCACGACCGATCCGCAACATCACAGCAAAAACGAAATATCAACGTGAAAGTCACGTTCGCAAATCCGTCTAACCGGGCTATAGCAGTTAGACCGGATTTATCGATCAAGTGACATTCACGGTCGCAGATATAATGTAAATACTGTGAAATAATGTGTTTAAAATATCCGATCAATCAAAATTTTAACAAGTGGGCCCCAAGTGTTACTGCAGCACATCAAGAATTTCTGGGCCCAATATTAATATTCCAAAAACCCTGTTTCCAGCCCAGAAGCCCACTGGAAAATTTCGACCAACTGAAGATTCCAAACTGCGGCGGAACCGCGGCCCAGAGTGGGCTTTGGCCACGGTTCCGCGCTCCACTTAAAAGATCACTTTGTCGAATTTTTCCAGAGAGCTTAGAACTTCCTGTACAGTACTTTTATACAACCTGAAAATTTTTTCGAGACTGAAAAATTTCAACAGAAAACTGTCACTTTGAAAAACACGGTTTTGGAACTTTTTGATCGATCGGAAATGGAAACACATTAAACAAAGCTAGACTAAGTTAATGGCGAGGCTCTGATACCACTGTAAGTGCACGGCGGCGCCCCGGCCGTCAATCCGACGGCCAAATGCGGAAGCGGTGATAAACTTTAAATTTTCTTGAACTGGCAAACCGCCGCGCACTAAAACCCGGATCGAACCATTAATTAGTCCTAGCTATCTACAAGAAAGGGAATAGAGATATACCGACGATCCAAGTCCTCCGGTCTTCTCGTCATCGTCCCGATCTCCTGCGGAATGTCCCGTCTCCTCCTCGTCGCCGGAAGTGCACCACATCGCCTACTTCTTTTACGGGCTCCCACCTCAATGCCGAGGCAACTCGGGCACGAAGCCGGCTACTCGACGTGCCCAAGATTTGCTGTAGAATGTAGTGTGGATCTATATGTCTCATTTGGGGTTTGTGGAGTTGCCCTTTTGGTGGAGGAATGATACAAGAACTATATGGAGGGACTTGGGGATTTTTGGAGCATGAAATGAACCAAAAACCCCCTTCTCAAAATTGGGACAGCCCCACCCCCTCAAGAGGCCAGCCATGACATGGTGGTGGAGAGAATGAGAGAGTGGGAGAGTAAATCAAAAATGGGAGCCTTTCTCATCTCATACCCCAAGAGAGAGAGAGGAAAGCTATCATGCAAAAGAAATGATAGTAAGGAAAACTCAACACTCAACACCACCATCATCACCTCACAAAGTCCAACCATCATGAACCATGATGACTCAAAAAGTCATGCCATCATGAAGAAATCAAGTCAAAGGATGGTGCACATCATGAAAGCCATCATGATGCAACAAGATGCAAAGAACCCCCTCCACTAATGCCTATTTGCAACAATGCAAATAAACCCTCCTCCACCAATCTTCGGCCAATGAACGGAACAATGGAAATTGGCCGAAACGAAAAGCAAACTGGAAACTCCAGAAAACTGGTCCCGTAATAAATTACAGGAAAACCCCGATACTGTGCATACACACCCGCATCTGTATTTCGACCGAAATACAAAATGCAATGAGACAAAATCTACACTGTACTATACTAGGATCCGGCTTATACCAAAGCCGGCTAGTAATATCCGTTCGATCCTGATCCGTGCAATACCGCACGTATCTGATCGAACCCTGCCATATAACCATACGGCCTATAGTACAGACTGTCCGATCCTGATCCGTGCAATACCGCACGTATCTGATCGGACCTTGCCATATCTCCATACGGCCTCTACAACCTTTCGCCCGAAAGCTGAGTAACTGAATGTGGGGGACTCTAAAGACTCGTCAACACCTTGGTTGTGGATTTAACCACTAGCACGTTAGAGGTATAAGCCAATACATAACGGGCTACCAGGTATTGACCAAAAGGGACGTCTGTGAGCGAACTCAGCCTGACTCCCTACTGATCCTGTCAGTGACAATATCCGTACAGTCCGGTCCGTTCGTCTATGAGTATCGCATGGCGGGCCTAGGGTGTTGGTAAAAAATCAGACCCCCAAAAGCGGTACAAGTCGTGTCGGAGTGTAGCCCAGAACACCCTGAGATACTACTGGAATACCTACCAGTAAATCTCCTTGCCTCGGCCGAGGGCTTTGTGTAATGGCTCTCCTAGACACAGCACGACCTCACCCCCAATACCGGGAGAGACGAACCCCTGAAGATACGCTCACTGCCTCCATGTGGCTCGGGACTGTACCCAACTAAAACCTGTTTGCACGACTCCTTTGAGCCGTGGTAGGGTAGTAATCAAAGTACAGTGGGAACTCACACAAGACAAATGACGATCCCCAGGTCGATGAATTAACCTGTACACATGTCACCAGGGAACTGCCATCTGACGTCTGGTATATGACCAACTGGCATGTTCCCGGCGAGTCCTGTCCGGTGTACTCATAACCCAATGAGCACCTGTATACATCTTAGGTGATCCAACTGACACCAGTGGCTTGTGAGACCGGCCACCGCCCCTCGTCGGGGTCTCGACTGTATACACTAGTCTACTATGGAGAATCGATGCCCTGTCTCGAAACTCTCACGACTAGGGACCTTTTAAGGATATGCTTATAGACCCCCAGCTCCCACTTATATGATCGCCCTCATACTGCTGTTGGTCAAGCAAGAATCCTAGGGGCTCTATCAACGTGTAATAGCGACGTGTCAGGTCACTTAAAACAGTACACGATGATAAAGGTAAACCAGATAGCATACTATCATCTCGAGTAAGACTGTCCTACCGGGATAGGTCCTCCATCAATCATTACAATCACGTACCTGTGACCTAATAATTGACTCTGAGGGCACTATCTCCAACAGATTTTGCGCATATTCGGCGCTTGATATTGGATTTCATGATTTCTTGCATGATGGATGCACCTGATTTGGATTTTCGCGTATGTTGGGCGCATGTTTTGAGGTGCGATTTTGGTGCACACCAGATGCACTAAATCGAGATTCTTCGTGCATGTCAGATGCACCTGATTTTGCTGTCAGGCACCCACGTTGTCTATGATAGATGTTTCGTGCATACCCGAAGCACTTAGATCTTGTTTCTGTGCACATGTTGGCACATATATGGATTTTGATTTCCGTGCGCACCAGACACACGTATTCGTAAGCATATTTTGGGATTGATTTCTTATAGAGCAGTACATTTTATGATATTTGCTACGTGTTTTCGTACTGAGCGGGACTAGTCAGAGGACAGTACCTGAATGTATTTTGCATGCATTGATAGCTATCGAAGTGAATTCCAAAAAGCGAGCTATAGTCTCAGTATTTACCTACATGTCTGATATGACACGAAACGTTTAAAACAAGAAAACCCTTCTAAATTGTTTCCCAAAATGGCGGAACATACAGTTCAAACAAAAGGTATATATGTATATGATTATTTTCTTATGATAGACGTCCGCCACTATGCAGTGTTATGCGCATTGCACAGCGACTTTAGGAGATTTGGCATGCATTCCCTTCAGATATTTACATATATAGATTTGCTAAGAGTTGAGTACGGCCAAAACCTTCCACTACAATTGGGTTCTGGTGACTCAGATGGCATGACCCTGAACGAAAGACTTGCTCGTCTTTTTCGGCAGGACCTAGACACGGAGGTTTGGGAAGTAGCGCGTGCCAACATTCACTGGTGGAAGGACTGGCAGCAGCGAGAGCATCATAGTTGACATGGTCAGAGCTTTTGAAACTTACCCAATTTACGTGTATAGTTTCAAGTTATATCATATTGGTTTTGTATTGGATTTGAAATTTTTGTCTTTACCATGACTCCGATGATTGTGGGATGCTTGACAGAGTTTTAATTTTGAGTTATATGCTCATTTTTAATGTGCATGCGCTGCGCTACGATTTGTTTTTTGTATTTACGATTTCGGAGCCCCGACGAGTTGATGGTTTTGCTTAGATGTTTTAGTATTTTGGAGGAGTTTTAATTTAAATTCGGGGACCGAATTTCTTTAAGGGGGGAAGATTGTAACGTTTTGAAAATCGTTTCGGTGAAATTTCGGAAAATCGGTAAAATAAGGGGATTTTCCTTAAAAAGTCAAAATACAAATATCTTTAATATAAAATTAAATATATATATTCTAGCTATATAATTTCTATTAATTGGTGTTTACTGAGCCACTGGTGAAATTTCAAATTTTCTGAAAAATTTTCCGAAATTAATTATTTTAATATTATTTTAAGCCGTCACTAATACATTTAATTTGGGAAAATTACAAATTGGAATGAGTTGAAACAAATTTTGTGCATCATAATACATTAAACAAAATTTTATCATGTGGTTTTTGAAATGAAATGGTTTGCCAAAACGGTTTAGAAAATATCGAAAAAAGGCTTTTTTCGGTCAAATTAGTGTTAATGGGAATTGGGGTAATACATTTATCTTTTTCGCTAACCCAAACACCCACACCTCACCCTCTCTCCCCCACCCCATGTGGCCGACCCCACTTTGACAGGCCTTCCCTCTTTTTTTCTCTCTCCAATCACCTCCTTTTGAATAGAAAAGAAAAGAAAAGAAAAGAAAGTGATAAAAGTAAAAGGGTGGACTTTGACTTTCCCCCACTTTCTCCACCTCACTCTCTCTCCTCCCTCACCCCTCCCCACATTTCTGGCCGAATTTTTTGGCCTCAAAACAGCAGCCCCCCCCCCTTCACTCTTCTCCTCTCTTTTCCATCAAAAAAAATTGTCAAAAAATCAAGTAAAACCTCACCGAAATCCAAATCCGATTCCTACCCATTTTCCCTCGTCTTCTTTAGCATGGATCTTGGTGCAAGGATTCCAAATTGGAGGTCTAGATTTGTAGTTTGATTCATGGTTATAAGGTATAACTTTTGGCCCATTGTTCTTTATGGTTTAAATTCCTTATTGAAGCTTGTTAGGTGCTTAATTTCGGTTTAATTGAAATTTGTGGGTTTGCAAGAGAAGCTTTAGATTTGGGTTTGTGAAAAATCTAGTCAGGGTTTTGTGTTGTGAGACTATGGTTGTGGGAGGTATTTGCCATATTAATATTTTGCTAAATCAAATTAAGTTGCTAATTTGCTTTTTGTTGATTTAAATTGTGATATTTATATAAATTGTAAACTAGGTTTTTAAAATAATTATATTCTTGTGAGATAAAATTCAAATTAAGGTTTCATGTCATTATAAATATTATATTGAGTGGTTTAATGTTTTTAGTTCATGAAAATCCAAGCTAAATTGTTGTTTGTGAATTTTTGCTATAAAATTGTTAAAATTAGGGTATATTGTAAACTAGAATTTTGGGGTTAATGAAATTTATTGGGATTAAATTATGGAAATTGTTTTTATGACTTATTTAAGATATTTAATAAGTATTATGGCCGCTAGATTTATTTAAACGTCAAGTTTTGTACTAAAACGGGTAATTTTTGCTTGCTAGATTTTCGGGAAAATGGCTTTTAAGGTGAATTTGGGGTTTTTGTGAATTTTAACCTATTTTATATTATAATTAGTGTTCGTGAATGCGCAAATGAGAGTATTTGGGTTTTTCTCGATGGTTTTGCGTTTGTACATCGACATCGAGGGTTGGTTTGGCTATTCTTGCATGCGTAGACGATAGGTTTTGACCTATGCGTGATACGCGTGCCGATTTGATTTTCGTATGCCGTTTCGATTTCGAATTTGGTTTTAATGCGATACGGTGCGTTATGATATGTAGGTACCCCATGTGGACTTCGAGACGACAACCAAGCGCGTGGCGACATCGGCACCGGCGAGCAAGGACCAGGTGAGTAGATTTATATCTACGGGGAGAAGTCGGGTAGATGGCGTATAGCACCCCCGCAGTTCGTGGTGATGTATACGAATACGTATACACACATATATTTTGATTATATATTTTATGTTGATATGAGACTTGATGATAAAGGTAGATTCTAGGTGTTCATGGATTAGTTTAGTGTTAGTTGCGAAACCCTAGAGTAGTTGTTACACCCACACACGCACACACACACATGCATACATCTATGTTATTACCTGTGCGTATATGGGGAGATGTGTTTATGTGTTCACCTGGGTATGGGACTAGGTGTTAACATACTGGATTTGCGGATGATACTTGGGATTGAGATGAGTCGATGAGATTTGAGTTGAGGCCGTGAGATAAGTGATATGGCAGGATTCGTACTTGAGATACGTCCTGATGTTATAACGGATCTTTGGATGACAATCCCATGTAAATAGTGATATTAGTAGAGTACTAGACATAGTTCAGCATCCCAGATGATGATCTTGATAAAGAGGATACCGGATGAACAGTGTGATGAGTATGATATTGACCCATACCCAGATTTAGGGATGCCGTACGACAGATTTACGTACGAGCTATATATTGATGATTTATCCGCACTCTTGACTTGGGATGTCTGATTATAGATATGGTATCGGATATGATATTATTGAGGCGGGATTACCGACTAATATATATACAGGTATGTATACGTATCGACTCAGATGTTAGGCGGTTTTCTTACCTGTAGTTCAGCTTGTTAGTTCAGCCGTATAGTTTAGTGTAGTTGTTAGACTAGATTAGACTCTTACCTATTTCAAAACTAACGAATCGTGGGTATTTTAAAAGACAGGTCAAGGGATTCTACGGATATTTCAAAAGACGTATCTTTTCTTAAAAACACCATAGCCCTTATTTTCATAACACCGCGATTCGTGTTATTTCAAAAGGCACTATTGTAGGACTTATATTAGGGTAATGCAGTTTAGTTATCGTTGTGTCTAGTATTCAGCTCCCGCATATTATTGCTGTTGCTCCGCATCGCATACTTATTGTAATTCATATTTCATTATTGATATCATGCTGTTAGGACACCATCACCATTACCGATGATGCGTATGTACCACGTACACTTACTTGCCGGCTCACACACATCTTCATCGGTAATTGCCATGTCACGTACACTTAGAAAATACTATTACATTGACATAGCCTGTTAGCTAATAGTTTACACATGATATTAGTGTACTTGCCTTATATGCTAGTTTAGACATTGTAGTTATTACCTGCTACTTCATGCATACTGTTATTCATTGTTATGCCGCATTCATGGATTCTCATGCATATATTCACTATTTTACGTGCTATTGATGTTTTGGATTCGGATTTCCATGAGATTTTCTGGATTTGGGGGAAAACCGCAAAACTTATACAAACTTCTTCTCTCTCTTTTTAAATGAAAAGCGCGGTTTTCCCATGATGTATGAGTCGTCCACCATGAGTTTGCTGATGGATTTTGAGACCCGATTCGAGGTGACGGATGAACCGTTTCGGGTACATGGTGGACCCGGTAAGGTACCCCGGGGCAAGAAGCGCGTGATCATGACGATGTGAGCCTGGCAGGGGAGCACTATCTACCGGTGATTTTACCCGACGCGTCGGATATCCGGAGGATACTGTCGTGGTCTTGAGATTGATGGTAGGGGCCGGTCTGGACTGACGGCGCCCTAGATAGTGAGATTAACATACAGAGATTTTGAGATATTGAGGTACAGAGATTGGGACACAAAGATATCGAGAGATTTGGATACTTGTTTTGTGTCGATGCTAGGCACTGTTTATGCTGATTTCATTTATGATACCTCGTTTTTAAAAAGATAAAGAAATCTCACTAATTTATGACAGCAGTTTTCATCAGTACATGCATTCATACATCATCCATATGATATATTGCTACCTGAGGCACTGACACAGGAACATGGGATTACACTCGGGTTACATATTTACCATAGCCATTGTTATAGGCTGCATGTTATATATTTGAGGATATATTATGATCGTTGACTTAGGATTGCGTTATTCATGCGATTTCTGTTCGTAGATGTTTTTCTACTCACGAGTTGGTAACTCACCCCCGTTGTGCCACAGTTTCTTGCAGGTTTTGCCGTACAGGTTTCATTACGGCTTTGCTGGCACTGTTTCTTTCGGGTGACTTGCTAGTAGGTGGGTTTATTGGTATCGTACCCATCATATTACTTTGTATAATATTATTCAGTTGTATCTAGTAAATTCTATCAAACAAACATGTATTTATTTTGAGATAGAGACCAGTGATGTTATTCTTTCGACCTTAGAGTCACGCGTTATATTTCTGTGGATTTTTTGTGGTTTTGAGTTTCCTTTTGAGTTTTGATCCTCGCCCTTGGCATTGTATATTATATTACTTGTGTGGTTGTGACCGTCGATTGACGAAGAGCTAGCTCCCGCATGGGGATGCCTTTTATTGATTTCGTATACTATTCATGTTGTATCCCGTTTGGGGGCCAATATTTACAAAGAAGACTCTGCCGAAATTTTCAAGAAATATTTGATGTTTTTAAAAACGCATAATTCGGCTTATGCTAATAAAACTACTTGATTTAACTTTGTTTTTCCTTCACTCTACTACTTTTCTTGGTTTGGATTTCTGGGTTTTCGGCTTACTTAGATTACGTACGCCTCGAGACGTTTCGTAGTTTAAGTGTCGGTCATGTTCCGTACTTTCGGGACGTGACAAGAGATCTGGCAGAAATCAAAAAAGAACAATGAGATTCCACACATCAGAAATATACCAAAAGGCCAACACAAAGCAGCATAGGAAATTGGATCCACAGATGCCTTCATTGTGCCGCAGATCCGCGGCCGTAGGGCCCTATTGGCTGTGGATCCGCAGCACAATGGTGATGCCATCGCTTCACATTTCTCCACATGGCTTCTTATAACGTCCAATGCTTTCAGAAGACTCCAGATGACCACGTGGCTTCATCCAGAAGGCTCGGCCTAACAACCTTACCCAAGAATATTCCTCATTCTCGAATATTCCCTCCAACAAACTTCTTCTAGAAGCCTCTCTCTAACAACCTTTTTGGAGGGAAATTTGAATTTGAATTCTAGATCTAGGGTTGAGGTGATTATAAAATGAGATCTAGATCTAGGGTTTTGGGGGTTGTTCATTTGGGGTTGATTATTAGTTGTTGAGTTTTAGTTAGTTAGTGGTTCATTTTGGAGGGAAAAATTGTAGATCCAAATCAAATTTCAAATCAAATTGAGTGACACACTTTGATTGAGATCAAGATCTATCGAGTACAATTCAAGCAAGAAGCCATCAACCTTTTAGAAGCGACGCCGATCTTCAACCGAGCAAGTGATCCAAGACGATCCGCGACTCACGGAGACGGTGCGGACCTAAATTCGACGATCGAGTTCTTTCTTATTGTAGTTCTTGAGCGAATTGTAACAAAATTGTTGATTAATAAAAGGTGAAATTTCTTTATCTTGCTTATCTCTATATTTGAGCATTATGATTAGTTTTCAATTCTTGATTGATTTCGTGGTTATGATGCTTGAGTAAAAACTCCGCTCGTGGAGGAATCGAGAGAATAGATAGATGATGATGATTACAATCTTCAAACGATTCTTAAGTCCTATTAGTTTTGTAAACTCTAGAAAATTGAATCATCAACAACCTAGTTTTGAGCAAGATGCTTTATTAAATGTTTTCGCTCTTAATTAGAGATCAACGATCGGTGATTGAATTTCCTAGAGGCTAGTTTGTGAATGATAATCAATGAAAGGACAAGGGATAGATGATGAAACCCTAGTTTCCGCAAGAAATCCCTAATCCTCGTTGATCATCATCGATGTAGCAACAAATCATAAATTGATAAGAATACGTAATCACAAGTCTTCATCACTTCTATAGATTCGATCGATTCCTACGAGCCTCATTTCAAATCTTGATAGCTCATTAGATTTGGACATCTGTTAGAATTTTATTGATTCTTAATCTTTAGATCTAGTTCTTACTATTTTTGAAACTAAATCTCAAAATTCTTGAATCTATTTTCTTGCAATTTTTCTTTTATCCTTTCATTTCGACTCATCTAAAACGAAAGCAAGCAAAATACACATCTCTGCGGACGATCCATACTCACTAACGCGCTACATCGACACCGTTATTAATTGCGGTCAAAAATTTCTTTGGTTGTGATTTCTTTACACTTTTCTTATATACACACCGAGAAATCATTCAATCAAATGGCTCCGTTACCGGAGATGTGTGCTATTTTGTTTGTTTTTGTTATTTGACTTGAAAAATTATTATTCCATCAAATTTTCATTCAAGATTCGCATTGTGTGCTTAACTTTAGCGTTTGAATTTTGCGAGGGAATCTGGAATCATTCTACTGAGGGAATCAAGATTCAGAGAAGTTTTTCAAAGTCCAGAAGAGTACAGAAAGTAACTCAGAAATTTTGAAGCCCTACTTCCTCCTCATCACCGCGGATCTACGGCCATTAGAGGGTTTTTGCAGCGGAACCGCCGCCGTTTGGGCGCTTCACAATTCCAGTTTTCTCAGGTATCTCTCTGACTTTCTTATCTCCTCTCTGATCTTGTCCAATAATCAATTTCTTGCAGGATTCTTTGCAAAATTCAGCGCCGCTAAAAAATAAATTTGTTGCGATTCTTGAAATTGGTTGTTTGCATATATTAATACAGAAATTAAGGGGCAAAGACCAAATTCAGATTAGGTGGGGAGTTCATTACCCTTCCTAAGCCCCGGAAATCACAAACTTGCATCCGCATCACCCTCATTAATTAAAAAATATCTAGACATGACTCTAAGGACCGTCGCGCTCACTTAGGACAGAAGGAGGTCATGGGTAATCTATTGCTTATCCGTGTTTCTTTTGTGGTGTCTAAGGCAAGTGTGTCTAAAGCAAGTGGTTACTTAATTAGGCCTACTACTTACGTAGTGGAGAACCTCCCACTTACCTGGCACGTACCTGGCCACAGGAGGGGCAAAGAGGCAGTAGAGGATTTATCCTGCGATTTGTCTTCTGGAAGTCTAGGAGCGGTCTAGAGACTTGACCTAGGTGACCATTAGATAATAGGGTTGATTGTGCATGTTTGTGTGAATTTTCAAAAATCTGTCTCTTTTTCAAACAAACCAATTAATTTCCCCCCCCCCTCTTTTTACCATTTTACCCTTTCCCCCTCTTCTTTTCTTATAATGGGTGACCCGAACAGAAAAAGTCTTGTCGAGCTGTATTATCCACAACCAAACATGGCTTATTTTCGTAATCACTTCGGTATACCTTCCGGCTCTTCCATGTCCTTAAGAGATCATATAGAACAAGCAGGAAGAAACAGTTGGCCACCTCAGTCTAGGTCTTATCAACCGCATCCTAATTCTACATCTGTTTCTTTTGATACTCCGAGTGAGGAAGCCCCTAGAAGCATGTCCATTGCTGAGTATATAGTTAGGGCTAGAAGCCAAAGTTTCAACCGAACCAATATCAACTGTACCCTAATTCTACACCTATTTCAGTTGATACCCCGAGTGAGGATGCCCCGAGACGAATTTCAATTGCTGAGCATATAGCTAGGACTAGAGGCCAAAGTTTCAACCCGGATCAATATCAACCATCACGTCCGCTTTCAAAAAAAGAATTTCATAATCGGTTTATGGCATGTATGATGTCCAATAACCAACCGACGAACCAATATCAAAATTCTTCTTATCATAATGTTGACCCGTGTAAGTCCACGTTGCTCACCCCGGTTCTTACGGGGAGGCGGAAACGGCGAAAAATGATTTTTGGCGCAAAGGCAACATGGACTAAAAGAAGGATCTTTGCTAAACTACAAACTAGCAAACTACTAGAGATGCTATCTACTATGCCATAGAGATTATACCTCATAATACCGGTCCTTCGGGTCTTCATTCCGCTGTCCCGCTCGTCCATCCACGCTCCGAGGATCTATCCGGATCTTGGTCACATCCGCGGCCTTCTTGAGTCGAAGACGATCCACCCGAGAGTTGTGCTCCGAGCTCCACCTCGAGCCAAGGCAACTAGGGCAACTTGATCGCTAGTCTTGATGTCCTATGATGTGTAGAAGAGGTAGATGGAAGTGTTTGTCTATTTGAATCCTTTTTCTCTCAAAACATGAGATCAAAAGAATTTTCAAGAGGAGGAAGATGAAGCTAGCAACCATGGAGCTTTCTCATTTCTTTTTCAAGAGAGAGAATGAGAAATGAATTATGAACCAAAGAAAATGAACCATGGTTGCAATAATACATAAACATCATCATGAATAATCTTTTCATGATAAAGTTGATGGCAACAATTGACTTGACCATTTTCATATCAATTAAAGAAAAAGAAAAGCAAAGAAAACTCTAGACCTCTCATGAAGGTCCAAGTCAACTTTGGTCAAACGGTCAATAAAGTCAAGTATGGTCAAATGGTCAAAGCAATTAGCCATCACATAATTATCACTAAAAAGATTAGTAAATAATGTCCCCGGCTCATAATGGTTTTGACCGAACGAACTGCCAAAACCCTAATGAGTCCGCCTCATTATGGTTTTGACCGAATTAACTGTCAAAACCCTAATGAGGCACCTCCTCCTTCTTCGCTCCTCAAAACTGTGCATACACACCCGCATCCGCATTCCGTAGAATGCGAATGCACAGAAGACAAAACAAATCCATCCGTGCAATACTAGGATCCGGCTTAAACCAAAGCCCACTAGTATTGCCTGCCCGAACAGCATACGCACACGAGTGTACGTAAGTGATCGTAGCCCTGCCGTAAAACCATACGGCCTCTACACGTTTCGCTCAGTGCAGGGAAACTCTCTGTGTGGGACTCTAAAGACTCGACACTACGCTGGCAGTGGGTTTAACCACAGACCGCAAGCGGCACTAGCTGTACGAAACGGTCCCCAGGTAGATGTCGATAAGAAGGCCGATAAGGTAAACCCATCTGAACTCCTGCTGAGCCTGTATGTGACAATCTCCGTACAGTCCGGTCCGTTCGTCTGAGAATATCGCATGGCGGGCCTAGGGGGGTGGTAAACGTCAATCCCCTAGTAGCGGTACAAGTCGTGTCGGAGTGTAGCCCAGAACACCCTGAGATAACACTGGAAACCTACCAGTATATCTCGCTTGCCCTGGCCAGGGACTACTTGTGTAATGGCTCTCCTAGACACAGCGCGATATCAACCACCAATACCGGGAGAGACGAATCCTGTCTAACCATCACTGCCTCCAAGTGCTTCGGGACTGCACCCAACTGCTACTGTTTGCACGACTCCTTTGAGCCGTGGTAGGGTAGCAATCTAAGAACAGTGGGAACACACTCTAGACGAAGTGACAGTGTCAAGTCAACGGACTAAGCTGTACTCATGCCACCTGGGAACTGATAACTGACGATAGGTATAATACCAACCAACAGTTCCCGACGAGTCATGTCCAGTGTACTCGTAACCTAACGAGCACCCGCATACTATCTCTAGTACGACGTCCTGATGGCTGTGGGACAGACCATCTCCCCTGCTGGGATGAGAAGCGCATACGCTAGTCTACTCCGGAGTATCGATGCCCTGTCTCGATAGTCCTACAACTAGGGACCTGTATAACGATGTGCTTATAGATTACCCAGCCCCCACAAGTGTGACTGCCATCACAACGCTGGTAATCAAGCAAAGATCCTAAGGGCTCTACTAATACGTATAAGCGATATGCTAAAAGAAACGCATGCACATATTGAAGTAGATACAAACCAAGTAGCATACTACCATTTTGAGCAAGATTGTCTATACAACTGTGAATATCCCAAGCTTCCATCTAGTAATATACAAACTAGTATGATACAGTAATGGCCTCTAGGGCATATACACTAACAATCTCCCACTTGCACTAAGGCCATGTACAGGCGTATCGAAGACCTATCATGCTCGAACTGAGTCTGGGGTAGGGCCTTCGTGAGTAGATCTGCGGTGTTATTCTCCGAATCTACTCTCTTCACCTCGATCTCCCGGCGATCTATAATCTCCCTGATCAAGTAGTACCGCCTCAAAATGTGCCTGGACTTCTGATGGGACCTGGGTTCCTTCGCTAAAGCTATAGCGTCATTGTTGTCGCAATACAGCGGTATTGGATCAACAATGGTAGGAACCACCTGAAGCTCCGTGAGGAACTTCTTTATTCAGACAGCTTCTTTTGCGGCATCGCAAGCAGCTATGTACTCCACTTCCATAGTTGAGTCAGCAACGGTTTCCTACTTGGAACTCTTCCAGCAAACCGCCCCTCCATTGAGGGTAAAGACATAACCCGACATGGACTTGGAGTCATCCTTGTCACTCTGGAAGCTAGAGTCAGCAAAGGCCTTGATCTGGAGGTCTTTTCCGCCATACACCAAGAACATCTCCTTAGTCCTTCTCAGGTACTTGAGAATGTTTTTTACCGCTATCCAGTGTTTCTCCCCTGGGTCCGACTGATACCGGCTTACAACGCTCAATGCGTATGCTACATCTGGTCTGGTACATAACATCGCATACATTATAGAGCCTACCGCAGAAGCGTAGGGTATAATAGACATGTGATCCATTTCCAAATCAGTCTTGGGAGACATCTCTTTGGAGAGGGTGATCCCGTGACAAGCCGGTAAATTACCGCGCTTGGAATCTTCCATACTGAATCTTTTCAGTATGATGTCGATGTACCTGGACTGTGAAAGTCCCAACATCCTCTTAGATCTATCACGATGATCTAGATCCCCAGAATGTAGTTGGCATCGCCCAGGTCCTTCATGGAGAAAGTCTACGACAAGAATCCTTTGACTGACTGTAGCATAGGAATATCATTTCCTATTAGGAGAATGTCATCCACGTACAAGACGAGGAATACCACAGTTCTCCCTACAATCTTACTGTAAATGCATGGTTCATCTGGGTTTTTGATAAAGTCGAATTCCTTGACAGTATCATCAAAGCAGATGTTCTAACTCCACGATGCCTGCTTCAGTCCATAAATGGACTTGAGCAACTTGCACACTTTACCGCTGCTCCCACTCTGAATGAATCCCTCCGGCTGATCCATATAGACACACTCTTCTAAATTTCCATTTAGGAAAGCCGTCTTTACGTCCATCTGCCAGAATTCATAATCGTGGAAAGCAGCAATGGCAAGAAGGATCCGAATGGATTTGAGCATAGCCACTGGAGAAAAGGTCTCTTCATAGTCTAAACCAGGTCTTTGACGAAAACCCTTTGCAACAAGTCTAGCTTTATAGGTTTCAACCTGTCCATCTACACCAATCTTCTTTCTGAAGATCCATTTGCAGCTGTCACGACACGAAAGAGCACGTGACTGACCCTTGAACCATATGAAGTCTATAGGACTCCATCTGATCCAAGTAAGCCAAAAGCCCAGAAATCTAAAACCATTTTAAGGATAAATAAACAACAAGCAATATACTATACAACGCCGAATGGCGAGGATCAAAATTTAAAAGAAACCCAGATAAGCATGAAACTGCAACACTACTAAGCGCGACTCTAAGGTCGAAATAATACATCACTAGTGTCTGAGTCTGAAACAATATACAAGTTTTTGGTTGATGGAATTTCTAGATACAATGAATAATACAAGTACAACGGCGGTTCTGATACAAAGAACCCACCTACCAAGAAAATCACCCGCAAAGGAAAGCAGTGTGTCAGAAGTGCCACTATGGAACTTGTACGGCAAGCCTTGCAAGAACTGTGGCACAACAGGGGTGAGTTGCCAACTCGTGAATAGAAAATATCTACAAGCAGAAATCGAATGCAAGACATAATCCTAAGTCAATACAATCAGTATATAATATAACCCTCAAGAGTAAGTCTGAAATATGAAAATGTGGCAGTGTAACATCTAATCATGTAGGTAGTGCCAAGTACTCGTGCCAGTGCCTCAGATAATAACATGTCATAAATGTAAGGTATGTCTGCATGAAGTAAACATGATGAAGCATCAAATGGATATCAATACACATATATTAGCGTCCCATTCCACTAATATTGGTGTAAGGGTATATATAACAGTGTTAGTTATATGTATGCCCTAGAGGCCATTACTATACATAGGATGTATATTGTAGTGGATGCTTGGACATATATAGGGAGGACTTTCTTGCTCGACATGATAGTATGCTATCTGGTTGATCTTTACCTTAACGTGTACACTGATTGTCTCTCTGTTACATGTTGGTAAAGCCCTTAGGATGTGTACTTGACTACCTGGACTATGATGCGGATCATACTAGTGGGGACATGGTAGTCCATAAGTACATCCTTCAAAGTCCCTAGTCGTGGGTATATCGAGACGGGGCATCGATATACCAGAGTAGACTAGCGTATACCTTCTCGACCCATACAGATGGGCGATGGATGATCCCATATCCATTGGTGTTTGACATCAGAGATGATATACGAGTGCTCAGTGGAGACTGGGTACACTGGACGGACTCGCCGAGAACTCCCAGATGGTATTATACCTTACGTCAGATGGCAGTTCTCTGGTGACACTGGTACAGAGTAGTCTGTTGACCCGAGATCGTCATAGAGTCTTGTGTGGTTTCCACTGTGCTTTGATTTCCACCTTACCACGTCCAAGAGGGCGTGCAAAACGGTGGCTTTTGGGTACAGTCCCGAATCACATGGAGGCAATGAGCGATAGGAGGGGATTCGTCTCTCCGGGTATAGGGAGTTGATGTTGCGCTGTGTTCGATTGGCTATAACCGGAAATCCCTGGCCAGGGTTGCTGAGATTTACTGGTAAGTGTTACCAGTAGTTTCTCGAATTGTTATAGACCTCATATCGACATGACTTATCGAGCTATTGGGGTCTGACGTTTACCACCCCTAGGCGAGATATGCGACATATCAGACGACGAGACCGGACTGTACGGTAAGTGTTACTGGTTGGATTCACAGGAGTGTGAGCGGGCATGCTCGTCGATCTTCTGATCGCTCAATACCCGGGTGGCCGTTACGTTTAGCAGACCGCTTGCGGCTTGTGGGTGTTTGATATGATCATCACATGCTGCCGGCGTATTGACGAGTCTTTAGAGTCCTACACAGAGGTTTCCTGGCTCAAGCGAAACGAAATAGGAGCGCATATGAGATATGTGCAGGACCGAGAATAATGCGTGTATGTGATACCGTATTTCATTCTCGCGATGAATGTATCGATATGGTTGTATGCGATATAACCTAGTTATCGAATCAAGGATTGATTCGATAAATCGATACATTGTATATTAGTCGGTTATATGCGATATGACCGGATCGTTAAATCAAGTGTTGATTTAATGATTTAATGCATAATTATATATTTGATATATTACTTTGCAATAACTAGTATTGGTTCACTTTAAATGGTTTTTCTCACTTGATTGTGCACATTGTATATGTGATATACTTTTGTACACAAGTTTGTATCATGTTTGATGATACATGCTCACTAGGGTTTGTGTAAAGATTGAACCATGTTTGTATGTTGGTTAGGGTTTTCATTTTCTTATTCATTTATTTTATTTATTTTATTTTGAAATGATAAAGAGAAAATGGTGGCTTTCTTTGTTCTTTGCTTGAAGCTTCTTGAAGCTTCAAAGCATCTTTGACTAAGTGACCATTTTGTCTCATGCTTAACCCTAACCACTCCATCTAACCTTAGTTAAATCTCTACACTAAACCATGGTTTGGATATGATAAGAATTGATTTTTCTTTTCTATTTTAATATACTTATCATAACATTTTTGAGCTTCTTCTTCTTCTTCAAGAAGAAAGCTTGCTTCATCAATGGCAACTTGAGCAATTGAGTGAGAAATCCAATTCTAAAGTGAACCCACCTCCTATTTCTTCATCCTCTACCTCTTGCCAAGTAGTAAAGGGTGTTTTCTTCACAAGTTTCATGATTTGGTGAAGTGGGAGCTTGATCTTGTGATGCTTCGACGTAGATCATCTTCGGCACGAAGCCGACGACCTTGCCCGTCCATTTCTCCGATGAAGGCGACGCTAGAGCCCGGGTTTCGATTTGGACAGCGAGGAGACTTCATTGCGGAGCTATGGAGGTGGAGGACCGGATCTACAAAGGTTGTATTTCCGTTCTTATAGTTAAGTTGTTAACTAGTTTCATTTATCGCCTAGACTTCTAGTTAACGATCCGTATTAGGGTTTCTCGGCACCCGTAAAATTTGAAATTGGCATGGTTGATGCCTTGTGAGACCTCATTAGAGTGCCAAGGAACCCTACAAACAGTGCCCTCGTACCCTGTTATATATATAAATGAAATATGATAAATGTAGTCAAGGTCTGTATGTAATCAATGTCTGTATAAACGTGGAACCCGTCCACCCGTCACCCAATGACAATAAGCATCATGCATGTAAATGTGAGGATATAATCAAATCATGGAAAACATCATGAAACCCATGCCTACCATCGACACATAAATCCTCATCCATCGGGCTCCGTCAGTCCGGATCAGCCCACGGGCTATGTCTGCGGAATCGGCCCCCGGCCCCGGCAGTACGCCCATATCCATCTATCGACTCTGGTCAGTATCCTCCGGATAACTGCCAGGTCCAACCAATCACCGGTAGGTAGTAGTCCCTCTGCCATTTGAAATAAGAATGACTCGGGTCTAGTTTAACATTTACTACGCAACTACAGATCTAAGTATCAAGTCAATCGGGAGGGGTATGGAAACCACCTAAATCTGAGTCGATATACAAATATATATATATATATATACAATAGTCGGTGATCTCGCCTCAATAGTATCACGTACGATACGGTATATCATTTAACATCCTCGAGTCATGAGTGCGGATCTAATATCAATAGAAAGCTCATACGGTAAATCGTCGTACGGCATCCCAACAGCTGGGTACGGGTCAGTATCACACTCCTCTCATCAAATATTAGGTATCATTATCATCATATCACATAATCTGGGGTACAGATCTAAGTCTAGTACAAATCAATACCATCTATATAAGTATGAAAGCGGGGGTAAAACACATGCCCAACGGCCCGCTAAGATCACATGTCGTACCGCAAGTACAAATCACATCACATCACCGATCTCACGGCACAATGCCCAAAATCATCGACTCATCTCCAATGTCATCCAATATCCTCATCAACACTGTGTAAGTATAGTGAATATGCAAGGGTGCGCGTGTGGTGTAAACCTATTCTAGGGTTCGTGACTATGAACTATACTAGTTTACTGCTAACCCTAAGCTAATCATACTACACCTAACACAATATCCATGACACACTATAACTATCAAACATAATATATAGTATACCAACTACGGACCGTGGGGGTGCTATACGCCATCCACCCGACTTCCCCCAGTAGATAAAATCTACTCACCTTGCGTCTTCATTTGTCGACGTCTCCATGCGCTTTACTTGTCGTCCCGAAGTCTTCATGGGGTACCTACACATCAAAGTATCGTATATGCGTATTAAAACCAAATCCAAGGTAACACGGCACATGAAACCCAAAACGATACGATAAGGGGCCTATAGGTTAGAACCTATTGGCATACCTTCAAAACCATCAACAAATCCTCGATATCGTCGTATAAACGCCAAATAGTCGAGGTAAATCACAATACACAAATCAGAACTAAAAATACGGAATACGGAAACACGAATCCAAAACAGCAACTTAGGAAATAGGCTCCAGATTTCACCATAGGTCAAATTAGACAAATCTATACATACCATGGGCCTAATCTACAGATAAGGGAACACCAAAACCAAAACGAGGCAAATCCACCATGGTCTGGCCGCAAATTGCGGCCAGAATGGATAAATCTGCTGCCGGGAATAGGAGGTAGGGGCTAGGGTTTTGGTGGTAGCTTCCTGGGTGCCTGCACATGTCACTGTCCAATCAATTTTAATATAGGATGTCTTGGGTGATAGCAGATTCAATATACCCTTCACAGATTCTACAAATTCTCCGATATCGGTTTCTAAATCCGTATTTCGGGTTTCAACTCTCAAGTTAGGGTCTCAATTCATGCACTAGGGTGTTGGTGTAGGCTCTACTGAACTCAATTTCACATCACAACCCATAATTTCCTCAAACCCTAACTAGGTTTTCCTTAACTCCACAATATCACACAATATCGGTTCAATCTAAACATGGGAGTATAAGTAATGCTAAAACTAAGCTAATAGTCCAGAAAATACCTCATTTGGAAACTCAAGAATTTTCTTGAGTTGCCCTTAGTGGCCAAAATCCTTGCTTCTTTAGTCCAATGTGTAGATCTTGAGCTTGTGCACACTTTTAATGAAATAAGAGTGGGGTTTTGGAGTTGTTTTAGAGGTGATTTGAGGAGTTGAAGAGGGGAGGGAGGTGAGGAGCAGGAGCAGCAGCAGCAACAAGAGGGAGAGGGGGAAAATGAGTGAAGGTTGAAGAGGAAATGGCTAAGTCTTTAGTCAAAGAAGCCCATACCTCTCTCTCTCTCACCAACTACTAAATTCTTTAATATAAACCCTTTTTCCATTTCTTTTCTTTTCTCTAAATTCCTTCTCACTCAAAATAGTAAACCCAAAGTGAACCATGGCAAGAAAATGAACAAGTGTGAAAAAGAATGATATGTGCATGTTTTACACAAATTGCTAAAAACCGATTAGCGATTATTAATCGCGATAAGCACTAATTTAGCATATAACTAATCAATTAAACTTAGAAATGGCATAATTCTCTAATTTACCCTATTTTAGAATTTTCAAAAAATTTCCCCATTTAATTGTATTTAATTATACCGAATTATTAAAATATTCAATAAAATAATATCAAATTATAAATATTCCCTAAAAATAATATTTTTATTATTTCGAAATGTTACAATCTACCCCCCTTAAATAAATTCGGTCCCCGAATTTAAATTTAAACCCCCAATACTAAAATATTTCAGCAAAATCCAATTTGTCGGGGCTCCGAAAACATCAATATATAGCGAATATCATCAAAGTGTACTGCTCTCTAAGAAATAAATCCCCAAAAGTATATAAGAAAATCCGGTGCGTCTGGTGCGCACGGAATCAAAATCCATGTATGTGTCATACAGGTGAACAAAACAACATCTATGTGCAACTGGTGTGCACGAAACATCTGTCATAGGCAACGTGTGTGCCTGACAGCAAAATCAGGCGCATTTGACATGCACGAAGAATTTCGATTTAGTGCATCTTGCGTGCACCAAGATCGTATATCAAAACCAAATCATAAGTACCGTCGTCGGTAGTGCCTTCTTCAAGGTCGAGAAGGAGTCGGTGCATCCAATGCTAGCAGCGCAAGATATCTACTTGCCTATTGCTCACGGTCTGGCGTCCTCTGACTATGGGTCCTTATCTTCTCTACGGATTACCTACCTCGCAGTCAATCGGCTCATCGGCCCTGTCAGGTGTGCTAACGGGGACGATTCCGTTCTGGCACTTCTCTGGTCATCTCTCGGTCAATCCTCACGACCACTCGTAAAGAAGTATGTCACTGGCGTCGGCCTCTGGCTCTCTGAATGCACATCACACATCTGATCCTGGGTGCAAACATCATTGCAGCAATGTCCTGGAAGGAATCCTGCTCAAGGTCTCTTCCGATCTTGCCTATGCCGAACTGTACGGAGGCTGTCTCTCTTGCATAATCTCTTCTCACTCGATAGACATCTGTGTCCTCAGCACAACATTTTCTCGGAAATTGGTCGCATCCCAACGCCTCTGTAAGCATATCAGGTCTCTAGTCTCGACGGGAAGTAATGACAGCTCGTTAGCGTCTCGCATGAACCTCTGGTTCCACTTGTCTCTATCGTCGTCCACTATGACGTCACGCCATGCTATCTACGCACTGCACTGTTCTCGGCCATGGTCAATCCGAAGTCTCTCGCACAGACTCGAAAGCGCATACTCTGTAGCTTCATCATTCTATAGAAGGTGTCTGGCCGAACAGGTCCTCGGGAACGCGTCCCAACCATCGGAGGAATGCTCAATACTTGTCCGTCCTTGATCAATTCGCAACGCATCTAGGTAAGGTCCTTTATCCAAACCTGGTCAACTACTTTGTCGACGATGCCGAACTCTGGCCTGCTGGGTGTGCGCAATATGACCACCCCTGGGTCTAGGTCTTCTCATGTCGTATTCCAGAAAGGTCATGTCGAGGTTTCTCTCTCAAATCTCATTCCTGCCGAATTGCCCGGAAGTCATCATCCATTGCTGAAGCTAATTCTTATTCCGGAACGGCTGCATACTTATCGCGCCTCTTTCTAGAAGATATATCCATATACAACGCCTCTGGGTGCGTATCACATCTCTGATGTCAGCGGAGTGGGACGTCATCTCGTCGAAATCTCTTGCAAACTCTTTACTTCACTCTGCATCAATGTCGACTGATTCGGACTCGTCTCATCGTGGCTGCATGGACTGTGCTCCAATGGCTATACTCGTATCTGGAGTCTCTCAAGCAAAGCATCCCATCACATGATATCCGAATGATGTCGAAACATTCGATCGACTCGTCAGAACTTTATAATCCCCCAAGAGATCAACATCTTGAGTACAGTTTAATAGTATCGAGTACATGCCACAGCATCGGTGGTCCAGCCGTAGAAGGGCAAACCCAAGCCTCACTAATGGCGCCGCGGAACTGCCGCAAACCCTAAGGTTCAAAGGCTTTCACACGTTCATTAAGTCGAGTTAGGGTTTCATTCTTCTAGAGGGTCCATAGAATCACCTGCATGTCTTTCCGTATACTTTAAACTTGGAAAATGGGCTCCTGACATTCGATCGTCTCTATCGACTCTCAACGAACCTGTGTGAAGTCATCTCTAGCTGGAAACAATCTATCTGATGACCTCGCATCGGTAAACGAACGAACCACATGTCCTAGTCATTCATCCTCAGGTGACTAGCGACCGTCCATCATATCTCTAAGTATATGCTCATGCTGCAGTAGCTCCAACCATCTGAGCGATATCTCGTCATTTACAGCAACAACTGGCTCATTCGCCTGTACGCCGAACAGTGCCTCAATCGTCCAGGAAAGGCGATACATTGGTGGTCAACTCTGAATCGGTCTGCTCTAGATCTGAGTAAGACTCTCCACACTGGAAATCTTCAACTCCACTGGGCCCGCTCCGGCGCATAAATCGGACGAATCACCTTCGTCTCTCAAATCGGTAGACTAGCTATCATCTGTCTCATATCTGCCTGGAAGCTCCGGCAATCTCAGCTCGTAAGCTCCGGAAGCGACATCCTGTCAATCTCAGCAACAGCTGGTCCATCTGTCTGCACGGTAGGCGACATCATAATCTCTAAGGTATGCTGTACATCAACAGTCCTCTCTCAACTCGAAGCTCTAACAATGGCCCGATCATCCTGTGCAAGACCAAGCACTCGCCTCCACTAGAGGTCACAGTCACCAATACTAACTCGAGACATTCCCATGTCACCAGAAAACACAATGGTCGGCCCTCGTACCAGACGAGATCGCACCGACCGTAACCCTAGCAACAGCCCCAAACTGCGCTCAAACATGGCGACAGGAACCTCAATCGAGTATCGAAGAGAGCGGATCAATGGCAAGAAAGAGAACAGCAGATCCAGAGTGGATACATGATCATAAGAAAGAACAGCATCAATGAAGGTATGATCATGAAACTAATAGTATCGAGGATCTCAAATGGATGTATAATCATGGATATGAAGAGAATCACCGATCTCGAAAATATGTACATCCTAAGGTTCCTTAAGCGGAGTGGCGTGTCGTAAGTATGCCGTGGAACATACCCACGGTACGTCACTCAACTTTAGTCACCTATTCCATCAACCAAGGTCATCCTACACGACGAAAGTTCGGGTCTAATACCCCCTCGACTAAGTCTAAGTTCCGTAAGGTCAAGCCTAAGTTCCGTATATATATAGACGCCCTAGGCTCCACATAGTCAAACTTAGACTCGAACCAAGGTCAACCTAGCGCTCTGATACCAACTTTGTCATGACCCGAAAGAACACGTGACTGGCCCTTGAACCATATGAAGTCTATAGGACTCCATCTCATCCAAGTAAGCCAAAAGCCCAGAAATCTAAAACCATTTTAAGGATAAATAAACAACAAGCAATATACTATACAACGCCGAATGGCGAGGATCAAAATTTAAAAGAAACCCAGATAAGCATGAAACTGCAACACTACTAAGTGCGACTCTAAGGTCGAAATAATACATCACTAGTGTCTGAGTCTGAAACAATATACAAGTTTTTGGTTGATGGAATTTCTAGATACAATGAATAATACAAGTACAACGGCGGTTCTGATACAAAGAACCCACCTACCAAGCAAATTGTAGGGTTCCTAGGCACCCTAATGAGGTCTCACAGGGCATCGAACATGTCATATTAAAATTTTACGGTGCCTACAAACCCTAAACTACGGATCGTTTGCTAGATTTCTAGGCGAAAAAGCTAACTAGTTAACACTTAACTAAAAGATACGGAAATACAACCTTTGTAGATCCGGTGCTCCACCTCCACGGCTCCGCAACGAGGTCCTCTCCGCTGTCCAAATCAAATCCGGGCTCTAGAGTCGACTTCGTCGGAGAAAAAGGGAGCTAGGTCGTCGATGTCCATGCCGAAGATGATCTACGTCGAGGCATCGCTAGATCAAGCTCACAACTTCACCAAGTCAAGAAACTTGTGAAGTAAACACACTCTACTACTTGGCAAGAGGTAGAGGATGAAGAAATAGGAAGTGGGTAGACTTTAGTTTTGGATTTCTCACTCTTTTCCAACAATCACCATTGATGGAGCTTGGTTTTCTTCACTTGAAGAATGAAGAAGAAGAAGGAAAATAGTTATGATAAGTTAATTAGAAAAAGAAAAGAATAATCAAAACTTATCATAATCTAAACCATGGTCAAGTGTAGAGATTGAACTAGGGTTAAATCAAATGGTTAGGTTAAGCATGAGATAAGAATGGTGGACAAAGTCAAAGGTTCATGAATCTTCAACTACAAACAAAGAAAGCCACCATTCTTCTCATTTCTTTTTCCAAAAAGAAAATAAATAAATAAATAAATAAATAGATATGAAAAACAAAACCCTAACCATTTGAATAACCATGGTTTAATCTTTACACAAACTCAAGTTAGCATGCATCATCAAACATGATACATACAAGTGCACAAAAACATATCGCATATGCAATGCGCACGAACCAAGTGAGAAAATCCGTCTAAAGTGAACCGATACTAGTTAATGCAAAGTAATATATCAAATATATAATTATACATTAAATCATTAAATCAACACTTGATTCAATGATCCGGTCATGTCGCACATAACCGACTGGTATCTATAGTAACAACTTATCGAATCAACACTTGATCCGATAACCCGGCTATATCGCATATAACCGATCAATATCACATCGCGAGAATCGAATCCAGTATCACATACTGGTATTATTCTCGGTCCCGTACATATCTCATATGCGCTCCTATTTCGTTTCGCTTGAGCCAGGAAACCTCTGTGTAGGACTCTAAAGACTGGTCAATACGCCGGCAGCGGATGATGATCATATCAAACACCCACAAGCCGCAAGCGGTCTGCTAAACGTAACGGCCACCCGGGTATTGAGCGATCTGAAGATCGACGAGCAAGCCCGCTCACTCCAGTGAATCCGACCAGTAACACTACCGTACAGTCCGGTCTGATCGTCTGATATGTCGCATATCTCGCCTAGGGGTGGTAAACGTCAGACCCCAATAGCTCAATAAGTCGTGTCGATATGAGGTCTATAACTTTTCGAGAAACTACTGGTAACACTTACCAGTAAATCTCAGCAACCCTGGCCAGGGATTTCCTGTTATAGCCAATCGAACACAGCGCAACATCAACCCCCTATACCGGGAGAGACGAATCCCCTCCTATCGCTCATTGCCTCCATGTGACTCGGGACTGTACCCAAAAACCACCGTTTTGCACGCCCTCTTGGACGTGGTAAGATGGAAATCAAAGCACAGTGGGAACCACACAAGACTCTATGACGATCTCGGGTCAACAGACTACTCTGTACCAGTGTCACCAGAGAACTGCCATCTGACGTGAGGTATAATACCATCTGGGAGTTCTCGGCGAGTCCGTCCAGTGTACCCAGTCTCTACTGAGCACCCGTATAACATCTCCGATGTCAAACACCAATGGATATGTGATCATCCATCGCCCATCTGTATGGGTCGAGAAGGTATATGCTAGTCTACTCTGGTATATCGATGCCCCGTCTCGATACACCCACGACTAGGGGCATTGAAGGATGTACTTATGGACTACCATATCCCCACTAGTATGATCCACATCAAAGTCCAGGTAGTCAAGTACAGATCCTAAGGGCTTTACCAACATGTAACAGAGAGACAATCAGTATACACGTTAAGGTAAAGTTCAACCAGATAGCATACTATCATGTCGAGCAAGAAAGTCCTCCCTATATACGTCCCAGCATCCACTACAATATACATCCTATGTACAGTAATGGCCTCTAGGGCATACATATAACTAACAATCTCCCACTTGCACTAGGGCCATCTGTAGCAGTGGTTGAAGTATCTCATACTCAACCATCCCATAAAAGTCTCTCTCTGGGAACAGGCCTTTGTGAGTGGATCCGCTGTGTTGTCCTCTGAGTCTTCTCTCCAAACCTCGATCTCCCTGGAGATCAACTATCTCCATGATCAAGTGATACTGCCTTAGAATATGTCTGGATCACTGATGGGACCGGCGTTCCTTGGCATAAGCCACAACTCCATTGTCACACAATGGGAGGAACATAGTTCATCTCATGAACTAATATACACCCAGACTGCCTCTTTGGTAGCATCTTAAGTAGCGATGTATCCTGCCTTTATCGTGTAGTATGTCACGGTATCCAGCTTGGAACTCTTCCAACATACCGTCCCTTTACTGAGGGTAAAGACAATGCCTGTGACTGACATTCAGTCGTCTTTATCACCCTGGAACCCTTCCAGTGATTCTCCTCAGGATCAGTTGATACCGTCTCACTACAACTAGTGAGAGTCCTAACATCCAATTAGATCTATCTCATAGATCCAAAAAAAACCCAGGATTTAGGAGGTTTCACTTTGATCCTATATGGAGAATCATTGTGATAAGCGGAGATCGACCGAGCGTAGCATAGGAAACTCCTTCCCTATCAAGAGTATGTCATCCACGTACTCTACGAGGATCACCACCATACTCCCTACTACCTTTTTGTTTATACAAGGTTCATCTACCATTTTGATGATGTCAAACTCTTTGACTAATTCATCAAAACAGATGTTCCAACTCCGCGATGCATGCTTTATCATATAAAACATCTTGCACACGTTTCCGCTGCTCCCACTGTCTACGAGGCCCTTCTGGCTGTGTACTTATAGACGCTCTCTAAATCATCATTTAGAAAAGCAGTCAAGACACCCAACCACCAGATATCGCAGTCATGGTATGTAGCCGTGGCAAGTAGGATCTGGATGGACTTAAGCATAGTCACTTGAAAAGGTTTCATCATGATCCACACCTGGTCAATGATGCAAACCCTTAACAAGTCTAGCTTTGAAAGTCTCAACCTTTCCATGTACACCAAGTAATCTTCTCAAGATATACTTGCTCCTGATAGGGATTTAACCCTTCAGATATAGCAACCAAAGTCCATACTTTGTTGGTGTATATGGATTCCATCTCAGATCACTAAGTATCCAGCCATTCTTACAGAGTCTTACTCCTGATGGCCAGCTCGAAGCTAGTTGGGTCATCATCTCATGATGCAATCCTCGCTCCCACTGTCATAGAGAAACTAAAGTATCTCTCAGGTGGGTGAGGAACCCTACTAGATCGGCGGAGAGGCTGAGGTTCATTGGTATCTATTGAATACTTTGGTTCTGTCAAATCATCTTCTGTAGTTTGTATAGCTGGAACCTTTCCAGTTCTACATAACTAACCTTGCCTCGAGTTTGTCCGGATTTTGCTTTTAGACATAGGCCAGACAACCCCAAATCTTAACTGACTTAAGAAATGGGCTCTTCCTTTTCCATATCACATATGAAGTGGTAGGCAACTGATTTGATTGGAACCCTATTCAATAGGTATGCAACTTCGTAAGTGCATAACTCCCAAAAGGAAATAGGTAACTCAGTAGTACTCATCATAGAGCACACCTTATCACATAGGGTGTTATTGCTCCGCCCCGATATACCATCGTGCTATGGTGTATACGGAGGAGTAATGCTGAGAGAGAACCTCATTCTCCTTTAGACTAGTCCAGTATTTCCGTGCTCAAGTATTCTCCTCCTTGATCACATCAAAGGACATAATACTTATACCCGTATTTTGGTTCTCTACTTCTAACTTATATTCTGTGAATATCTCAAAAGGTTCGGACTTGTGTTTCAACAGGAACATATGTCTGAATCTTGAGAGATTATCAAAGAATATAATGAAGTATAAAGAACCGGTCCTGGCATGTGTAGACTGGGGACCTACATACATCATCATGTATCATCCCAAGAGTTCACTAACTCTTTCTCTGTTTCCAATAAACAGAGCTGGTGTCATTATATCTTTGTGACATGACTCGCAAGTTTCATAAGATGTAAATTCAAACTGATTTAAATATGCATCTATATGTAACTTCAGCTAGTCGGGTCACATTGATCTGACCTAGTCTACAATACCTTAAGAAGGATCCGTTCATTTCTGAACTCTTTCTCTTATGTGTGTTCCATATACTAAGAACTGTAGTTTGATTTAGAACATCAATGCTTTTAGATAACGTGCCTGAACCGATCAACTTTTGATATAGGAAATGTTCAAAACATTATCCATCTATACAAAATTATATCCTTTCTTTTCTAACAAAGAGAGTGATATGATTTGGTATATCAGGTTCGGTATCTAATAACATTCGTTCAGAATCAATGTATTGGTAATACAGGGTGACAGTGACCGACAGACTTGGCTGCAACACTTGCCCCGTTTTCTGCCTCATGAAACTAATCACCCGTTCTCAGTTCTCTACCTTTCTGTAGCCCTATGTAACATATTACATATCTGGGATCCTGATCTGGTATCACATACCCAGGACGTAAAGGATACTGAGAAACAGTTCTGTATAATGAACACACCCGAAGATGATGCATCAGCATGCACTCTCTTCGTTTGGGCGGCACGGGAATTCTGGTAATCCCCTATTTCCGGCTCTGTCTTATAACAATTATAAGTTGGAGCGGGACCAACGTTCCCCAGCTCAGTATAACAAGCGGGTTTGGTCAAATATCCGTATTATTATCTTGATTAAGGCGTGATATGGTCGCTACCAGGAGAGAGAGAGAAGAAAACACTCAGCGTGCGCTCTTACAAGAATAGATTGGTTATTATTTTATCTAATCAGGATGGCTCCCACTGCTTTTTATCAAATCTTCCTTCAAACCCTAAAAGGAAAGACTAGCCGGGATTAATTACACACTACAAGTTCGCCAATCTTTCAGCCAGGCCAGCGTCGGTACTTTGAGGGAGGTCCCCCGTGCTTTCGCACGAACCTAATTAATGTAAACCTCGTTTTCCAGAGGCGTAACCTCGTTAACACCTTCCTAGACACCTACTTGATCGGCTAATTGTAATGTATAAAACTCTCCCATGAGTAACTCTTACTCGCAGCGGGTATCGGGATCCAACTATCTCATAGAAGGTATGCAATCTTATTGCAAATTTCAACACTTGAAATTCCCGATAATATTTTGCCCCTAGCTCGCTATGACCTTGACGGAGGCCAAACAACCCATAGTCTGCTAGTCAAGTTCAACCCGTCATTTCCTGATTGAATTAAACCCACCCGCACGACCCTTGACAGAGGCCAAACAACGCCGTACGAATACCCTAATCCAATCGCATCATATGCTAGCAGATAAGCACTAGTTAGCTACCGTACACTACGCCTTGACGGAGGCCAAACAACCGCAGCACGAATACTAACTAGTACGTATCTGAAATGACGGAGGGCTACGACAGGTTTTTCTGAAAACCTATTGCGTAATGAACTTGATATCGTTGTAGGATCGAATGAATTTTGAAATGGAGTGTTTTTGAGGCTTTTCTAGTTTTGCTAAAGGAGTCACTCCCGGTGAAGGGATCATCGGTCCTTTCCTCGTCGAATGAGGTGCGGGGTATATCATATATATCGCTGTGCAAAGCAGAACTCTTAAAAGCAATCAAAAGACAAACCGAGTGTGTAGCATCTGCCAGTTATTGCTAAAGGAGTCACTCCCGGTGAAGGGATCTCGGTCCTTTCCTTATCGAATAAGGTGCAGGATATATCATATATACCGCTGTGCAAAGCAAGAACTGTAGCTACCTGTTTTATTTTGAAATTCGATTCTACAACATCTTAGGTTTCTTTTATTTCATTAATCACATTAATGAAGTCCCATCATTTAAAATGTACCTAAACATCACAGATAAATACGACGTACACTTATGCCATCCGCATTCGCCTCGATGTCCCCTCGTGCACCGTTAGGTTAGGTAACTAACGGCAGAGCGGGGCAGGGCTAGCGCGGGTGTAAAACATAAGTAACGTCTATATAATATATCATATATACTATATACTGTATCTATCAAAGAACATCACATGATCACATCACAGATATCGCAGCAGAAGAATCATATGAAATATTGGATATACTAGGACGTCCGTGTTTTCAATACGAGCCAGTATAAAACACGGATTCCACGGTCGCGATGAATAGCCAAACCCACACCCCAAGACCCCTACGAGAGCGGCAAGCAACCCTACCAATTCTAGAGTTAGGAGACCCGGACTCGACTCCTCGAGTTGGTCTCCCACTGGACTCCAGAACCCGGTTACTTGTGCCCTCCTCCTTGGGTCTATCCTAGTGCGGAAAAGTAAATAATATACAAACGGTGACAACTTCCGCAACCTGGAAGTATCCCAATAAAAGAATATTACATACAAGTTTTTACATGAATGAAAATGAAAAACACTCATCTCACATAAAAAACCCCGGCTATTCAAACACGACGATCCAATATAACATATCCAGCAACACATAACATCACATGTCATCAACGTAAGTAAATATGTCCATCCCAATTGTCGTTGACATATAGCAACGAAACCGGCGATATCACATATTACACTTACGGTCACAGAAAAGAAAGTGTAAAACTACAACAGTTGGAATCCGCAACCACCTCAGACATCGCATGCCTGACCAAATGAATTACTTAGACATCGCATGCCTAACAATTATAAACCCCGCATTTTAGTCTCATTATCGAAAACACTTTTCAATATCGAGTCGGGTAATTCAACAAGATTCCCGACATACTGATCGAATGCTCGTCGCAAACTTCAGTAGGCGGCCGCACCCCTGATACCGTCGACGAAGTGCACCAAGGCGGAACACCGCTACCGCGAGCACCCGAACGGATGCTTTCGGCGACGGGGTTCTCCTACAGTCACTTGGTCGGGGCTATGGGATGTAGCTGTCTATTAAGTTTACCCGGCGAGTATCCGCATACGCTACGTGATTGCGACGGACTTTTGATCACATCAAAATTCCGTGGCAACCGATCAAGTGAGACTAAACTACTATGTTTATAACATTCATTCAGTTATCTCATAACTACTTGTGAATTCCAATTATTGTATCCCATTCCAGATAAATAGAAAATGTTAAACTTTCCGATCGAACAATCGAACACCCAAGTTTTCCCGATACAGATCAACACATGAAATAAGTCTAACAACATTCAGTTCGTACCTCAGTACCAACGGTCCAGCCGTAGAAGGGTCAAGCCAACGCCTCACATGTGGCACGCCGTACTGCCCCAAACCCGAAGGTTCAAAGGGCAGTTCAAGACGGTCACATAATCGAGTTAAGGTTTGTTGTCTTCTAGAGGGACCATCGAGTTACTTGCACTACTTAGAACGTCGTTAAACTACAGAAAATCCAACACTTGGAAATTTCCCGAAAGGGGAAAAATTGGGTATTTATATCCGGTCGAACTTTTTAACATATTCTAAAATTTATCCGGAAAGCCAAATAGACAAAATTTGATACCCCGATCGAAACACCGAATCCCCAAAACAATCCCAGGAAATTCAACTCTTGAATAAATATTAAAAATTACCAGAAAACTCAGCAGAATTTATCAGGAGTTACTGTGCAAACAAAGTGGGCTGACGTCACCAAGGGGCCGCTGATCAGCCGCAGAAACCATGCTTCTGCCGCTGATCCGCCGCGAAAAATACTGTTCACCAGAAACTTTTTGCACCGTAATTCTTATTTTTCCCTGCTGAATTTTTTAGCAATTTTTAATTTGGAAAAATCCACTGTTTTCAAAAAAGTACAGAGAGCATATTTTGGGTTTCGGTTTTCGGTCGTTCGGACTTCAACTTCCGTCTACGCTTCGCCTAAGGCTCTAGCTAGGCTCTGATACCACTGTAGGGTTCCTAGGCACCCTAATGAGGTCTCACAGGGCATCGAACATGCCATATTAAAATTTTACGGTGCCTACAAACCCTAAACTACGGATCGTTTGCTAGATTTCTAGGCGAAAAAGCTAACTAGTTAACACTTAACTAAAAGATACGGAAATACAACCTTTGTAGATCCGGTGCTCCACCTCCACGGCTCCGCAACGAGGTACTCTCCGCTGTCCAAATCAAATCCGGGCTCTAGAGTCGACTTCGTCGGAGAAAAAGGGAGCTAGGTCATCGATGTCCATGCCGAAGATGATCTACGTCGAGGCATCGCTAGATCAAGCTCACAACTTCACCAAGTCAAGAAACTTATAAAGTAAACACACTCTACTACTTGGCAAGAGGTAGAGGATGAAGAAATAGGAAGTGGGTAGACTTTAGTTTTGGATTTCTCACTCTTTTCCAACAATCACCATTGATGGAGCTTGGTTTTCTTCACTTGAAGAATGAAGAAGAAGAAGGAAAATAGTTATGATAAGTTAATTAGAAAAAGAAAAGAATAATCAAAACTTATCATAATCTAAACCATGGTCAAGTGTAGAGATTGAACTAGGGTTAAATCAAATGGTTAGGTTAAGCATGAGATAAGAATGGTGGACAAAGTCAAAGGTTCATGAATCTTCAACTACAAACAAAGAAAGCCACCATTCTTCTCATTTATTTTTCCAAAAAGAAAATAAATAAATAAATAAATAAATAGATATGAAAAACAAAACCCTAACCATTTGAATAACCATGGTTTAATCTTTACACAAACTCAAGTTAGCATGCATCATCAAACATGATACATACAAGTGCACAAAAACATATCGCATATGCAATGCGCACGAACCAAGTGAGAAAATCCGTCTAAAGTGAACCGATACTAGTTAATGCAAAGTAATATATCAAATATATAATTATACATTAAATCATTAAATCAACACTTGATTCAATGATCCGGTCATGTCGCACATAACCGACTGGTATCTATAGTAACAACTTATCGAATCAACACTTGATCCGATAACCCGGCTATATCGCATATAACCGATCAATGTCACATCGCGAGAATCGAATCCAGTATCACATACTGGTATTATTCTCGGTCCCGCACATATCTCATATGCGCTCCTATTTCGTTTCGCTTGAGCCAGGAAACCTCTGTGTAGGACTCTAAAGACTCGTCAATACGCCGGCAGCGGATGATGATCATATCAAACACCCACAAGCCGCAAGCGGTCTGCTAAACGTAACGGCCACCCGGGTATTGAGCGATCTGAAGATCGACGAGCAAGCCCGCTCACACTCCAGTGAATCCGACCAGTAACACTACCGTACAGTCCGGTCTGATCGTCTGATATGTCGCATATCTCGCCTAGGGGTGGTAAACGTCAGACCCCAATAGCTCAATAAGTCGTGTCGATATGAGGTCTATAACTTTTCGAGAAACTACTGGTAACACTTACCAGTAAATCTCAGCAACCCTGGCCAGGGATTTCCTGTTATAGCCAATCGAACACAGCGCAACATCAACCCCCTATACCGGGAGAGACGAATCCCCTCCTATCGCTCATTGCCTCCATGTGACTCGGGACTGTACCCAAAAACCACCGTTTTGCACGCCCTCTTGGACGCGGTAAGATGGAAATCAAAGCACAGTGGGAACCACACAAGACTCTATGACGATCTCGGGTCAACAGACTACTCTGTACCAGTGTCACCAGAGAACTGCCATCTGACGTGAGGTATAATACCATCTGGGAGTTCTCGGCGAGTCCGTCCAGTGTACCCAGTCTCTACTGAGCACCCGTATAACATCTCCGATGTCAAACACCAATGGATATGGGATCATCCATCGCCCATCTGTATGGGTCGAGAAGGTATATGCTAGTCTACTCTGGTATATCGATGCCCCGTCTCGATACACCCACGACTAGGGACATTGAAGGATGTACTTATGGACTACCATATCCCCACTAGTATGATCCGCATCAAAGTCCAGGTAGTCAAGTACAGATCCTAAGGGCTTTACCAACATGTAACAGAGAGACAATCAGTATACACGTTAAGATAAAGTTCAACCAGATAGCATACTATCATGTCGAGCAAGAAAGTCCTCCCTATATACGTCCCAGCATCCACTACAATATACATCCTATGTACAGTAATGGCCTCTAGGGCATACATATAACTAACAATCTCCCACTTGCACTAGGGCCATCTGTAGCAGTGGTTGAAGTATCTCATACTCAACCATCCCATAAAAGTCTCTCTCTGGGAACAGGCCTTTGTGAGTGGATCCGCTGTGTTGTCCTCTGAGTCTTCTCTCCAAACCTCGATCTCCCTGGAGATCAACTATCTCCATGATCAAGTGATACTGCCTTAGAATATGTCTGGATCACTGATGGGACCGGCGTTCCTTGGCATAAGCCACAACTCCATTGTCACACAATGGGAGGAACATAGTTCATCTCATGAAATCGAATGCGAGACATAATCCTAAGTCAATACAATCAGTATATAATATAACCCTCAAGAGTAAGTCTAAAATATGAAAATGTGGCAGTGTAACATTTAATCATGTAGGTAGTGCCAAGTACTCGTGCCAGTGCCTCAGATAATAACATGTCATAAATGTAAGGTATGTCTGCATGAAGTAAACATGATGAAGCATAAAATGGATATCAATACACATATATTAGCGTCCCATTCCACTAATATTGGTGTAAGGGTATATATAACAGCGCCCTCGTACCCTGTTATATATATAAATGAAATATGATCAATGTACTCAAGGTCTGTATGTAATCAATGTCTGTATAAACGTGGAACCCGTCCACCCGTCACCCAATGACAATAAGCATCATGCATGTAAATGTGAGGATATAATCAAATCATGGAAAACATCATGAAACCCGTGCCTAGCATCGACACGTAAATCCTCATCCATCGGGCTCCGTCAGTCCGGATCAGCCCACGGGCTATGTCTGCGGAATCGGCCCTCGGCCCCGGCAGTACGCCCATATCCACCTTTCGACTCTGGTCAGTATCCTCCGAATAACTGCCAGGTCCAACCAATCACCGATAGGTAGTAGTCCCTCTGCCATTTGAAATAAGAATGACTCGGGTCTAGTTTAACATTTACTACGCAACTACAGATCTAAGTATCAAGTTAATCGGGAGGGGTATGGAAACCACCTAAATCTGAGTCGATATACAAATATATATATATACAATAGTCGGTGATCTCGCCTCAATAGTATCGCGTACGATACGGTATATCATTTAACATCCTCGAGTCATGAGTGCGGATCTAATATCAATAGAAAGCTCATACGGTAAATCGTCGTACGGCATCCCAATAGCTGGATACGGGTCAGTATCACACTCCTCTCATCAAATATCAGGTATCATTATCATCATCTCACATAATCTGGGGTACAGATCTAAGTCTAGTACAAATCAATACCATCTATATAAGTATGAAAGCGGGGGTAAAACACATGCCCAACGGCCCGCTAAGATCACATGTCGTACCGCAAGTACAAATCACATCACATCACCGATCTCACGGCACAATGCCCAAAATCATCGACTCATCTCCAATGTCATCCAATATCCTCATCAACACTGTGTAAGTATAGTGAATATGCAAGGGTGTGCATGTGGTGTAAACCTATTCTAGGGTTCGTGACTATGAACTATACTAGTTTACTGCTAACCCTAAACTAACCATACTACACCTAACACAATATCCATGACACACTATAACTATCAAACATAATATATAGGATACCAACTACGGACTGTGGGGGTGCTATACGCCATCCACCCGACTTCCCCCAGTAGATATAATCTACTCACCTTGCGTCTTCATTTGTCGACGTCTCCACGCGCTTTACTTGTCATCCCGAAGTCTTCATGGGGTACCTACACATCAAAGTATCGTATATGCGTATTAAAACCAAATCCAAGCTAACACGGCACATGAAACCCAAAACGATATGATAAGGGGCCTATAGGTTAGAACCTATGGGCACGCCTTCAAAACCATCAACAAATCCTCGATATCGTCGTATAAACGCCAAATAGTCGAGGTAAATCACAATACACAAATCATAACTAAAAATACGGAATACGGAAACACGAATCCAAAACAGCAACTTAGGAAATAGGCTCCAGATTTCACCATAGGTCAAATTAGACAAATCTATACATACCATGGGCCAAATCTACAGATAAGGGAACACCAAAACCAAAACGAGGCAAATCCACCATGGTCTGGCCGCAAATTGCGGCCAGAATGGATAAATCTACGGCCGGGAATAGGAGATAGGGGCTAGGGTTCTGGTGGTAGCTTCCTGGGTGCCTGCACATGTCACTGTCCAATCAATTTTAATTTAGGATGTCTCGGGTGATAGAAGATTCAATATACCCTTCACAGATTCTACAAATTCTCCGATATCGGTTTCTAAATCCGTATTTCGGGTTTCAACTCTCAGGTTAGGGTCTCAATTCATGCACTAGGGTGTTGGTGTAGCCTCTACTGAACTCAATTTCACATCACAACCCATAATTTCCTCAAACCCTAACTAGGTTTTCCTTAACTCCACAATATCACATAATATCGGTTCAATCTAAACATGGGGGTATAAGTAATGCTAAAACTAAGCTAATAGTCCAGAAAATACCTCATTTGGCAACTCAAGAAATTTCTTGAGTTGCCCCTAGTGGCCAAAATCCCTGCTTCTTTAGTCCAATGTGTAGATCTTGAGCTTGTGCACACTTTTAATGAAATGAGAGTGGGGTTTTGGAGTTGTTTTAGAGGTGATTTGAGGAGTTGAAGAGGGGAGGGAGGTGAGGCGCAGGAGCAGCAGCAGCAACAAGAGGGAGAGGGGAAAAATGAGTGAAGGTTGAAGAGGAAATGGCTAAGTATTTAGTCAAAGAAGTCCATACCTCTCTCTCTCTCACCAACTACTAAATTCTTTAATATAAACCCTTTTTCCATTTCTTTTCTTTTCTCTAAATTCCTTCTCACTCAAAATAGTAAACCCAAAGTGAACCATGGCAAGAAAATGCACAAGTGTGAAAAAGAATGATATGTGCATGTTTTGCACAAATTGCTAAAAACCGATTAGCGATTATTAATCGCGATCAGCACTAATTTAGTATATAACTAATCAATTAAACTTAGAAATGGCATAATTCTCTAATTTACCCTATTTTAGAATTTCCAAAATTTTTCCCCATTTAATTGTATTTAATTATACCGAATTATTAAAATATTCAATAAAATAATATTAAATTATAAATATTCCCTAAAAATAATATTTTTATTATTTCGAAATGTTACAGCAGCCTACGGGTTTTACCCCTTCTGGAGCAAAGTCCAAAGTCCAAACTTTGTTGGTGTACATGGACTCCATCTCGGTCCGCATTGCATCCAGCCATTTTACCGAGTCACCGCTCTGAATGGCTTGCTAGAAGCTAGTAGGCTCACCATAATCAATAGTGCAATCCTCTCTATCCCCGTCAATGAGAAAACCATAGTATCTCTCGGGCGGATGAGACTGCCTACTACTCCTGCGGAATGGCGCTGGAATGTCCGGTTCTCCTGAACCTTCTGGTTCTGCCAAGGTTTCAGTAATAGCTTGTGGTTCTGGAATTTCTTCCAGCTCTATTGCGCTCCCACTTATCTGATTTTCTAAAAATTCAGTTTCCAAGAAGTGGGAATGCTGAGAAACAAAAACCTTTTGTTCCTCTGCGTAATAGAAAAGATACCCCCTGGAGTTCTTTGGGTATCCCACAAACTTACACAGTACTGAGCGTGCCTCGAGCTTGTCTGTATGCTGCTTCTTTATAAAAGCTGGACATCCCTATGTCTTAAGATACTTAAGACAGGGTTTCTTCCCACTCCACAACTGATATGGGGTGGTAGGCACAGTCTTAGTTGGAGCCTTGTTCAAGAGATATGCAGCTGTTTCTAGTGCATAACCCCAGAAAGATCGCGGCAACTCAGCTTTACTCATCATGGAACGAATCATATCTAATAGGGTTCGATTCCGCCTTTCCGATACACCGTTGTGTTGTGGTGTGTATGGAGGAGTAAGCTGAGAGAGAATTCCATTCTCTTTTAAATAGTCCAGAAACTCGGCACTCAAGTATTCACCACCTCGATCAGATCTCAGTGTCTTGATACTTTTGCCTGTTTGTTTTTCAACTTCATTCTTGTATTCCCGAAATTTCTCAAAGGCCTCGGATTTATACTTCATCAGGAAGACATGTCCATACCTAGAGAAATCATCTGTGAAAGTAATGAAGTATGAATAACCACTTCGTGCATGTGTAGACATTGGACCACACACGTCACTGTGTATGAGTCCCAAGAGCTCGCTTGCTCTTTCTTCGTGTCCAGTGAACGGAGTCTTTGTCATCTTTCCCATGAGACAAGATTCACAAGTGGCATAAGCCTGGTACTCGAACGGATCCAAGTATCCTTCTTTATGTAACTTTGTTAACCGTGTCTCATTAATATGACCCAGTCTACAATGCCATAAGAAAGCCTGATTTAATTCCGGAGACTTTCTTTTAAGTGTGTTCTGGACACTGAAAACCTGAGCTTGATTCAATACGTATATCCCGTTTTTCAATGTACCTGACCTAATCAGAACTTGATTAAGGTGGATGTTGACTACATCGCTTACAAAAGTAAAATCATATCCTTCCTTAGAAAGTAAGGATACAAATATGACATTACAAGTCGCACCTACATAAAAACAGTCACGCAGAATCAATATCTGCCCAGTTGTCAGTCCAAGATGATATTCCTCTACGGATTCAGTGTACATGCTCATTCCGTTAGCAACCCTGAGAGTCATATCACCTATCCTGATAACCCTACGGTTTCTCAGAGCCTGTAACGAATTACAGATGTGAGATCCCGATCCGGTATCCAATACCCAGGAAGTAGGGTTAACTGACATATAGTTCTCTATTACAAACACACCCGAAGCCGAAGCCACAACATGCTTTGAATCCTGGCTACTGGCTTTGCTAGCCCTGCAATCCTTCTGCCAATGTTCATTCCCGTAACAATAAGAACGTCCCTCTTTTACTACATCCAGTCCCGAAACTTTTGCCCTTCTCTTTCCTTCTACTTCCCTGGTTTCTTTCAGGGTAGAAGGTAGAGACTGTAGAATCAAGTCAGCATCTGACCCGTTCTTCAACGTGGTCTTCAAGTCCGTGAGCTCAAAATAGCCGGTCTCTGTAAGGACGTTGCCCCTACAGATGACCCGATAGCCAACCTCGCTGGAAGCAATTCGTTCGAGGTCTCATATCTTGCGATACGAGATTGCACTCCATATAAATCTTTGTTATGGAGGAAGATAGAAACTAAGTCCATCTTCTCGTGCTGCCTCTGGTATGCACCATCAACTGAGGCTAACACGAGGCACTTGGCTTTCGCACAGTCCTTTTCCGATGTCCTTCGGATATCAATATCCGTGACAGGGGAAACTGGATCTGAGACGGCAGGGGTTGGATCAGTCAAGAGGTGTCCCAGCTTGTCATGGGCAATGGACATCTCGACAGACCTTTGCCAGTCATAACAGTCAGATTCAGTCATTTTATTATCTAGATGTACCCTAGGTGTGGTCACTTGGTCGCTGCAATTAAGAGAGAGAGAAGAAAAGACTCAGCATGATGCTCTTGCAAGTTTAGATTGGTTTTTAATTTATCTAAACAGGATGGCTCCCACTGTCTCTCGAATCCTTCCTCAAACCATAAAGGAAGAATTAGTCGGGATCAATCTTACCGTACAATACTTGCTTAACCGTTCAGCCAGGCCAGTGTCGGTACTTCGAGAGAGGTTTTCCAATGCTTTCGCGAAGTTCCTTAATTAAGTAACCTTTTTTCCCTGTGGGTATAGCCCCGCTAACACCTTTCTAGACACCTACTTGGTTTATAGCATTGATCGTTAAGTGAGAAAGTTCCCGAGGAGTAGCATATACTCACAGTAGGATCGGGATCCAAATATCATCGTGCGATAAAACTGAAGGAATCCTACCAGAATCATCACACTCCAAATGGTATGCAGCACTAGCAAGTTTCAGTTTCTTTAGAAACTCCCGATGTGGATTTTTGCCCCATGCTCTTATGACCTTGACGAAGGTTAACAAATCATAAGTCACATGTCAAGTTCTACCCGTCATTGTACAGGTTAATTTGAACCCACCCGTACATACCCTTGACGAAGGTCAATAAGATAATACGACTGTCCCAAACAAACGCATCTATCTATGCTACATATGAACACCCAACAGCTACCAATCACTATGCCTTAACGATGGTCAACAAACATAGCTTGAATACTATTGAATATTCATACGAAATGACGGAGGGCTACGAATGGTTTTGGCGAAACCGTGAACGTAGTGAACTTGATATAATCGATGGAATGAGATAGCTTTTAAAAGGAGTGGTTCAAGCTCCGCGTTTAAAAGTTGATTTTTGAAAAGAACCGAGTGGTTTTGAAAGTGTTCCAACGACTTTTACTTGGTTTATTTTCTTGCATTAATTTTAATGCGTCCCATCATTTAATCCTACCATTGCAGAAAACAACGAAAATATGACGTACGCTTATGCCATCAGCATTCGCCACGGGGTCCCGTCATCACCCGTTAGGTTACTTAACTAACGACAGAGCGGGGCCTGGACTAGCGCGGATGCAAAACATAAGCAACGCCTAAATAGATATCATATATACATATATACATTCGTCAGATGCAATGATAGCCATTCCAGATCACAGATGAACACTTCGGATATACTAGGAATCTGCGATTCGTTCGAGCCTGCAACGAAAAGCGGATTACACGGTCGCGATGAATAGCCAATACCCCACCCTAGACCCCTACGTGTGCGGAAAACTACACGCCAAGTACCCGAAGCGAAGCAACCTCCCTCAACAACGTGAGTAGGCCACTCGGCACTTCGAGATACCCGGTAGTTTGTGTACCCTACCTTAGGTCTATCCTAAGAGCAAAAACAGTAAAAGAAATTATACAATGGCGGCTACAACCTCATCCCGAATGTGCGGCCATAAAATAATATTACATCAATTACAAATTTTACATGAATGAAAGAAAAAGAAACTCTCATCTCACATCCACCCGGCTATTCATCCGCGACAATCCAACGAGTTCATATCCACAAACCATCAACATTACAGATCACAGATATGTATAACTCCCACTAATCGACGTATAGCGATTAGCAGACGTTCAATACATATATCACATCACAGATAATATCCATTAGCCAAAGTCTACGAAATTTCGATCAAAACACGGATTTGTAACTACACCAAACATGAATTTGTTCTCTGGAAAATCTGGGCAGAAACAAACTATACTAAAAATCCCAAAACATCCAAATAAGAACACTGCACAAAACCCGGTCCACGTCCAAGTCAACTCGGCCGCGGATCCGCGGCAGAAAGCATGTTCTTGCCGCGGATCCGCTGCACTTTGACCGAGTCACTGGATCGTTTTTGTTCCGTGTTCTTACAAAACCCTGAGCCGATTTTTCATATATGTTAAATTATTTTTAGAGCAGTATAAAAAATCGGCAGAAACATGGTTTTTCCGGAAGTGTTTTGCAATTTTTTTTCGATCGAAATTCTAAACACTTCGCTAACTTGCTAGTTTGTGTTTAGCTAGGCTCTGATACTACTGTAAGTCCACGTTGCTCACCCCTGTTCTTACGGGGAGGTGGAAACGGCGAAAAACGATTTTTGGTGCAAAGGAAACATGGGCTAAAAGAAGGATCTTTGCTAAACTACAAACTAGCAAACTACTAGAGTTGTTATCTACTATGCCATAGAGATTATACCTCACGATGCCAGTCCTTCGGGTCTTCATTCCGCTGTCCCGCTCGTCCATCCACGCTCCGAGGATCGATCCGGATCTTGGTCACCTCCGCGGCCTTCTTGAGTCGAAGACGATCCACCCGAGAGTTGTGCTCCGAGCTCCACCTCGAGCCGAGGCAACTAGGGCAACAAGATCGCTAGTCTTGATGTCCTAGGATGTGTAGAAGAGGTAGATGGAAGTGTTTATCTATTTGGATCCTTTTTCTCTTAACGCATAAGATCAAAGGAATTTTCAAGAGGAGGAAGATGAAGCTAGCAACCATGGAGCTTTCTCATTTCTTTTTCAAGAGAGAGAATGAGAAATGAATTATGAACCAAAGAAAATGAACCAAGGTTGCAATAATACATAAACATCATCATGACTAATCTTTTCATGATAAAGTTGATGGCAACAATTGACTTGACCATTTTCATATCAATTAAAGAAAAAGAAAAGCAAAGAAAACTCTAGACCTCTCATGAAGGTCCAAGTCAACTTTGGTCAAACGGTCAACAAAGTCAAGTATGGTCAAATGGTCAAAGCAATTAGCCATCACATAATTATCACTAAAAAGATTAGTAAATAATGTCCCCGGCTCATAATGGTTTTGACCGAACGAACTGCCAAAACCCTAATGAGTCCGCCTCATTATGGTTTTGACCGAATCAACTGTCAAAACCCTAATGAGGCACCTCCTCCTTCTTCGCTCCTCAAAACTGTGCATACACACCCGCATCCGCATTCCGTAGATTGCGAATGCACAGAAGACAAAACAATTCCATCCATGCAATACTAGGATCCGGCTTAAACCAAAACCCACTAGTATTGCCTGCCCGAACAGCATATGCACACAAGTGTACGTAAGTGATCGTAGCCCAGCCGTAAAACCATACGGCCTCTACACGTTTCGCTCAGTGCAGGGAAACTCTCTGTGTGGGACTCTAAAGACTCGACACTACGCTGGCAGTGGGTTTAACCACAGACCGCAAGCAGCACTAGCTGTACGTAACGGTCCCCAGGTAGATGTCGATAAGAAGGCCGATGAGGTAAACCCATCCGAACTCCTACTGAGCCTGTATGTGACAATCTCCGTACAGTCCGGTCCGTTCGTCTGAGAATATCGTATGGCAGGCCTAGGGGGTGGTAAACGTCAGTCCCCTAGTAGCGGTACAAGTCGTGTCGGAGTGTAGCCCAGAACACCCTGAGATAGCACTGGAAACCTACCAGTATATCTCGCTTGCCCTGGCCAAGGACTACTTGTTTAATGGCTCTCCTAGATACAGCGCGATATCAACCCCCAATACCGGGAGAGACGAATCCTGTCTAACCGTCACTACCTCCAAGTGCTTCGGGACTGCACCCAACTGCTACTGTTTGCACGACTCCTTTGAGCCGTGGTAGGGTAGCAATCTAAGAACAGTGGGAACACACTCGAGGCGAAGTGACAGTGTCAAGTCAACGGACTAAGCTGTACTCATGTCACCTGGGAACTGATAACTGACGATAGGTATAATACCAACCAACAGTTCCCGACGAGTCATGTCCAGTGTACTCGTAACCTAACGAGCACCCGCATACTATCTCCAGTATGACGTACTGATGGCTGTGGGACAGACCATCTTCCCTGCTGGGATGAGAAGCGCATATGCTAGTCTACTCCGGAGTATCGATGCCCTGTCTCGATAGTCCTACGACTAGGGACCTGTATAAGGATGTGCTTATAGATTACCCAGCCCCCACAAGTGTGACTGCCATCACAACGCTGGTAATCAAGCAAAGATCCTAAGGGCTCTACTAATACGTATAAGCGATATGCTAAAAGAAACGCATGCACATATTGAAGTAGATACAAACCAAGTAGCATACTACCATTTTGAGCAAGATTGTCTATACAACTGTGAATATCCCAAGCTTCCATCAAGTAATATACAAACTAGTATGATACAGTAATGGCCTCTAGGGCATATACACTAACAACCCGACTCCTACCCAATTTTCACAACCATTCTGTTCCTATCAATCAAATCCAACTTTTCCACCCTCTCTAAACGGTCCTTCTAATCAGCCATTTGAGAGTTTTAACTGTCCACCAGAATTTCAATCTTATCCTAAAACTCCTTATCGACCCAAGTCCAGTCTTGAGCAGACATTAGAGAAATATGTGGAATTGATGAACCAATTTAGGAAGGTAACAACAGAGTGGATGCAAGCAAATAATTTCAAACCAGCCCAAAAATTTTCAGTACATAATTCGGGCATGGGACAAAATGAGAATTTGGGTAGTGAGAGAGAGATGTACACCTTTCCTAATCAAACAGTCCCTTTCCAAACTGAAATTCACAACTCCAGATTCACAGATTCATCGAGTGCACCAAAGGATTCACCAATTGACGATAGAATGTATGAAAAGTTGTGTAATAATGCGATGTTTGATTTACCCGACTGTGAAGGCTCCATTTCAAGTGAAACCATGCCAAATCCTAGTGATCTCTACACCTCTACTCTTGAACCAAAACTGATTGAAAACCATACTTTTGATGAGGTATTTGAGAATTTTAACCTTCACTTGAATGAGGTGAGTGACGTTGGGGATATATTGATTGATGAACCCAAAATTTTGGATGAGTTTGTCCCACCAATTCATCAGATCCTTTCACTTCCTTGTGGTCATCATCTTGAGCCTTTAATTCTTCCCGAACACCAAATACGTCTTGAAGTTGTTGATATTTGTATACCCGAAGAGCGGACCGAAATTCAGCCTTCATCTCCCACATCTGGTTTAGCAACACTCGACACATCGATACGTTTACCCATTTCCACTCTCTCTGGTTCTTCTTCTGTCCCTCAGATGATAGTGAGTGTTGATGAACACAATCTGACAGTTCAAGTTCGACAATCCCAGAAAGCCAACTTGATTTGGATATTTTTGAAAATGAGGTAGATGATTTTTTCACCTCCAAATATTTTTACAAATCAAGTAGGATTAATTCTGACACAAAACTTTTTGACAGCAAAATGTTCGATTGCACCATTAATAAAAGTTTTGAAGAACTTTTTGCTGACGAACTTGAATTTTTAAACAATACGGATTTTGTGATTAATCGACGTCCACGTAGAGAAGTTGAACCGCCACCATTCCTTCTTCCTAATCATTCACATTCATCTTCATTCTTTCTTTTCTCTAATTTAAAACTCGAACCCTTTCCAGACCACCTCTTATCCTTTCCCCAATTTTTCTTGACTCGATACAACACATTCTTCCACCGACCTATACGCTATACAGATAAAATCTTTGAATGGTTGGTGTTAACTTTGTTAGGTCCACGTTACCTCTCCCGGTACTTTCGAGGTTGCGGAAACGGTAAAACAAAAAATTTTCTAGACTTGGTAACATGGACCGTAAAAGCCGGATCTTTGCTAAACAACACACTAGCATCCTAACTAGAGATTTATCTACTCGGTTAGGGGTTATACCTCAACTTGAACTCCTTCTCTTCTTGTTGTTCTTCTTCTTGCTTGCTCCGAGGGTTGATCCGGACTTTGGTCACCTCCGCGGCCTCTTTGAGTCGAAGACGATCCACCCGAGAGATGTACACCGAGCTCCACCTCGAGCCGAGGTAACTAGGGCAAAGAGATTGCTAGTCTAGAAGCCCTAGGTTGTGTAGAAGTGGTAGAGAGATGGTTTTGTCTTTGTGGGATCTTTATCTCTCAACACATGAGATCAAAAGTTGAATCAAGAGGAGGAAGAAGGAGGAGCTAGCAACCATGGTGCATTTCTTTTCTTCTCATGAGAAAGAGCAAGAGAGAGAATGAGAAAATAATTATGAAAAGATTAAGCCAAATAAAATGAACCATGGTTGCAATAATACACCAAATCATCATTACTAATCCTATCATGATAAAAGTTGATGGCACATTGAATTGACCATTATCATAACACAAGAAATAAAAAGAAAATGAAAGAAGAGTGTGGATCTCTCTTGAAGGTCAATGGTCAACACGGTCAACGGGTCAACAAAGTCAAGAGAGATCTAAGTGGTCAAATGGTCAATGCAATTAGCCATCACTAATCTATCACTAAAAGGATCAGTAAACAATGTCTCCGGCTCATAATGGTTTTGACCAAACGAATTGCCAAAACCCTAATGAGGCACCTCCTCCTTCATCGCTCCGGAAAACTGTGCATACACACCTGCATCCACATTCCGTAGAATGCGGATGCGCAGAAGATAAAAACAAATCCATCCGTGCAATACTAGGATCCGGCTTAAACCAAAGCCCACTAGTATTGCCTGCCCGAACACCACACGCACACAAGTGTACGTAACTGATCGCAGCCCTGCCGTAAAACCATACGGCCTCTACACGTTTCGCTCAGTGCAGGGAAACTCTCTGTGTGGGACTCTAAAGACTCGACGCTACGCTGGCAGTGGGTTTAACCACAGACCGCAAGCGGCACTAGCTGTACGTAACAGTCCCCAGGTAGATGTCGATAAGAAGGCCGATGAGGTAAACCCATCTGAACTCCTACTGAGCCTGTATGTGACAATCTCCTTACAGTCCGGTCTGTTCGTCTGATACATCGCATGGCGGGCCTAGGGGGCGGTAAACATCAGTCCCCTAATAGCGGTACAAGTCGTGTCGGAGTGAAGCCCAGAACACCCTGAGATAACACTGGAAACCTACCAGTATATCTCGCTTGCCCTGGCCAGGGACTACTCGTGTAATGGCTCTCCTAGACACAGCGCGATGTCAACCCCCAATACCGGGAGAGACGAATCCTGTCTAACCGTCACTGCCTCCAAGTGCTTCGGGACTGCACCCAACTACTACCTGTTTGCACGACTCAGTAGAGCCGTGGTAGGGTTGTAATCAAAGAACAGTGGGAACACACTCAAGGCGAAGTGACAGTATCAAGTCAGCGGACTAAGCTGTACTCATGTCACCTGGGAACTGATAACTGACGATAGGTATAATACCAACCATCAGTTCCCGACGAGTCCTGTCCAGTGTACTCGTAACCTAACGAGCACCCGCATACTATCTCAAGTACGACGTACTGAAGGCTGTGGGACAGACCGTCTCCCGTGCTGGGATGAGAAGCGCATACGCTAGTCTACTCCGGAGTATCGATGCCCTATCTCGATAATCCCACGACTAGGGATGTGTATAAGGATGTGCTTGTGGATTACCCAGCCCCCACGAGTGTGACCGCCATCACAACGCTGGTAATCAAGCAAAGATCCTAAGTGCTCTACTAATGCGTATAGGTGATATAATAAAGAAACACATGTACACATTAAAGCAGAGACAAACCAAGTAGCATACTACTATTTCAAGCAAGATTGTCTATACAACTGTGGATATCCCAAGCTTCCATCAAGTAATATACATACTAGTATGATACAGTAATGGCCTCTAGGGCATATACACTAACAATCTCCCACTTGCACTAAGGCCATGTACTGGCGTATCGAAGACCTATCATCTTGATCAGCCGCTTGAACTGAGTCTGGGGCAATGCCTTCGTGAATGGGTCCGCTGTGTTTTCCTTTGTGTCCACTCTCCGCACCTCGATCTCCTGGCGATCAATGATCTCCCTGATCAGCTGATACCGCCTTAAGATGTGCCTGGATTTCTGATAGGACCTTGGTTCCTTCGCTAAAGCTATAGCCCTATTGTTATCGCAATACAAAGGTATTGGGGCAACAATGGACGGAACCACCTGAAGTTCACTAATGAACTTCTTCATCCAGACCGCCTCTTTTGCGGCATCGCTTGCAGCAATGTATTCAGCCTCCATCGTCGAGTCTGCGACGGTATCCTGTTTGGAACTTCTCCAACATACCGCCCCCCCGTTGAGGGTAAACACAAAACCCGAGACAGACTTGCTGTCATCTTTGTCACTCTGGAAGCTTGAATCGGTAAAGGACTCGACCCTGAGGTCTCCATTACCGTAAACCAGGAACATCTCCTTAGTCCTTCTCAGGTACTTGAGAATGTTCTTCACTGCTGTCCAGTGGTCCTCACCTGGGTCTGACTGATACCGGCTTACCGTGCTCAGCGCGTAAGCTACATCTGGTCTTGTACATAGCATCGCATACATTATAGATCCTACCGCCGAAGCGTAGGGTATAGTGCTCATGCGAACCCTCTCCTCATCAGTCTTAGGAGACATCTTCTTGGAGAGGGTAATTCCGTGCAATGCGGGTATGTTACCGTGCTTGGAATCCTCCATACTAAATCTCTTTAGTACGGTCTCTATGTACCTGGACTGCGAAAGTCCCAGTTGTCTCTTGGATCTATCTCTATAGATCTTGATCCCCAAAATGTATGAGGCATCACCCAGGTCCTTCATGGAGAACCGTTATGACAAAAATAGCTTGACCGATTGTAGCATAGGAATGTCATTTCCTATCAAAAGAATGTCGTCCACGTACAAGACTAGAAATACGACAGTTCGTCCTACAATCTTCTTATAGACACAAGGTTCATCTTCGTTCTTGATGAAATCAAATTCCTTGATTGTCTCATCAAAACAGATGTTCCAGCTCCGCGATGCCTGCTTTAATCCATAAATGGATTTAAGCAACTTGCACACCTTCCCGCTGCTCCCACTGTCTACGAAACCTTCTGGCTGATCCATGTAAACGTACTCTTCCAAACAACTGTTTAGGAAATCCGTTTTAACATCCATCTGCCAGATTTCATAGTCATGGAAGGCAGCAATGGCAAGTAGGATCCGAATGGATTTGAGCATAGCCACCGGAGAAAAAGTTTCGTCATAGTCCAAACCAGGTCTTTGACGAAAACCTTTTGCAACGAGTCTAGCCTTATAGGTTTCCACCTGCCCATCTACACCAAGTTTCCTTTTGTAGATCCATTTGCATCCAACGGGTTTTACCCCAGGTGGAGCAATATCCAAGGTCCATACTTTATTGGCGTACATGGACTCCATTTCGGATTGCATTGCTTCCTGCCACTTATCAGAGTCCCTACTGATAATGGCCTGCCTGAAACTGGTAGGGTCATCTTCTTCCAAGATGCAATCCTCTCGATCCCCGTCTATGAGAAAACCGTAGTATCTCTCGGGCGGACGAGAAATCCTACCAGATCTACGGAGTGGCTGAGGTTCGTCTGGGGTTATTGAATCCTGAGGTTCTGTCAAATTTTTAGTTTCAGTTTGTTGTCGCTGAATTTCTTCCAATTCTACCGTGCTCCCACCAATTTCTTTTGCAAGAAACTCCGTTTCTAAGAAAACGGCATGCTGAGCAACAAACACCTTCTGTTCCTCGGTGTGGTAGAATAGATATCCATAACCATTCTTTGGATATCCCACAAACTTACATAAAACTGACCGTGCCTCTAGTTTATCCGGTTTATGTGTTTTAACATAAGCCGGACAACCCCATATCTTAAATCTTTTAAGATATGGCCTTTTTCCATTCCATATCTCGAATGGAGTCTTAGGCACTGATTTAGATGGAACATCATTCAATAGATATGCTGCTGTCAATAGCGCATGTCCCCAAAATGAAAGAGGCAACTCGGCATTACTCATCATGGAGTGAACCATATTGAGAAGGGTACGATTCCTCCTCTCCGATACACCGTTGTGCTGTGGTGTATAAGGAGGAGTAAGCTGAGAGAGAATACCATTCTCTTTTAAGTAATCTAGGAATTCCGTGCTTAAGTACTCCCCTCCTCTATCAGACCGGAGGATCTTGATACTTTTGCCAGTCTGGTTCTCTACTTCGTTTCTAAATTCCTTGAATTTCTCAAAAGCTTCAGATTTGTGTTTTATCAGATACACATATCCGAACCTAGAGAGATCGTCAGTGAATGTGATGAAGTAGGAGAACCCACCCCTTGCATGTGTAGACATCGGACCACATACATCACTGTGTATGAGTCCCAAGAGCTCTGCTGCCCTCTCTCCATGTCTGGTGAACGGAGATTTGGTCATCTTCCCTTTGAGACAAGACTGACAAGTTTCATAGGATGAAAAACCGAACGTATTCAAGAGTCCATCTTTATGCAACTTGCTCAGTCTTTTCTCTCCGATATGACCAAGTCTACAATGCCACAAGTAGGATTCATTCGTATCTGAATTCTTCCTCTTGCGTGTGTATTGTACATTGAGAACTGTATTCTGATTTAGAACGTAGATACCATTACACAGTGTACCCTCTGCAACCAGTACCTTATGAAGGTAAATGTTCATGATATTTCTATCAAGAACAAAGTTATATCCATCTTTATCGAGTAAAGAAACTGATATGATGTTGCAAACCATGGAGGGTACATAGTAGCAATCGTTCAAAATCATAGTCTTGCCATTTGGCAATACTAGGTGATATTCACCGACGGCTGCCGCAGTAACTTGTGCTCCGTTCGCTACTCTGAGCGACATATCATCCGGTGCAACTTTCCTACTTTTTCTCAGTCCCTGCAATAAATTACAGATATGAGATCCTAATCCGGTATCAAGTACCCAGGTGGTAGGGCTGACCGTAAAACAGTTCTCAATTACAAGAACACCTGAAGTAGATGCAAAAGCATGCTTCTTCTTCAACTGGGTATCCTGGGAATCCATACAATCCCCTTTTCCTTGCTCATACTTATGACTGTTGTCACAAGTTAGAGCCGAACCAACGTTCCCCAGCCCCGAATAAGAATTCGGATAGGTCAAGCGATACATTTTATTATCTTGATTAGGGCGTGAAATGGTTGCTACCTGGAGAGAGAGAAAAGAAACACTTAGCGTGCGCTCTTGCAAGTTTAGATTGGTTTTTAATTTATCTAAACAGGATGGCTCCCACTGTCTCTCGAATCCCTCCTCAAACCATAAAGGAAGAATTAGTCGGGATCAATCTCACCGTACAATACTTGCTTAACCGTTCAGCCAGGCCAGTGTCGGTACTTCGAGGGAGGTTTTCCAACGCTTTCGTGAAGTTCCTTAATTAAGTAACCTCTTTTCCCTGTGGGCATAGCCCCGCTAACACCTTTCTAGACACCTACTTGGTTTATAGCATTGATCGTTAAGAGAGAAAGTTCCCGAGGAGTAGCATATACTCACAGTAGGATCGGGATCCAAATATCATCGTGTGACAAAACTGAAGGAATCCTACCAGAATCATCACACTCCAAATGGTATGCAACACTAGCAAGTTTCAGTACTTTTGAAACTCCCGATGTGGTTTTTGCCCCTAACGGTTTATGACCTTGACTAGGTCAACAAGCCACAAACTGTTAGTCAAGTTCTACCCGTCATTATCCTGATTGCATTAGACCCACCCGTACGTGCCCTTGACTAGGTCAACAAGGTCGCACGACTGTCCTAACCAATCACATTTGCAATCCACAGAAAAACATTATTTAGCTACCGTTCACTACGCCTTGACTAGGTCAACAAACGCAGCACGAATACTAAATAATATTAATCCGAAACGACGGAGGGCTACGGCTGGGTTTTTGGCGAAAAACCCGTTAACGTAATGAACTTGATATCGTTGAAGGAACGTGATTGCCTTTTTGAAAATATAGTGGCGAAAAACATTTGCTAAAGAGGTCACTCCCTGTGAAGGGATCTCGGCTCTTTCCTCGTCGAATGAGGTGCAGGATATTCCAAACTGAATACCTCGATGCAAAGCAAGAATTAATCGACTATAGTGAAGTTATTACACTAACGCAAACTTTTGTCCAAGGGGTCACTCCCGATGAAGGGATCTCGGCCCTTGCCTCGTTGACTGAGGTGCTGGGCATTCATAACCGAATACCTCGATGCAAAACAAAATTGAACGTCCTTGCAATAACAGCTTTTTGAAAAAAATTGTTCCAACAACGTCTTTTAGGTTTATTTTCTTGCATTAGTTCTTTTAATGCGTCCCATCATTTAAATCCTACCATTGCAGAAAACAACCAAAATATGACGTACGCTTATGCCATTCGCATTCGCCACGGGGCCCCGTCATCACCCGTTAGGTTACATAACTAACGACAGAGCGGGGGCTGGGCTAGCGCGGCTGAAAAACATAAGCAACGCCTAAATAGTTATTATATATAGATATATAGCAATGATAGCCAATCCAGATCACAGATGAACACTTTGGATATACTAGGAACCCGCGATTCGTTCGAGCCTGCAACGAAAAGCGGATTACACGGTCGTGATGAATAGCCAATACCCCCACCCAAGACCCCTACGGGTGCGGCAAACTACCCGCCAAGTACCCGAAGCGAAGCGACCTCCCTCAACACCGTGAGTAGGCCACTCGGCACTTCGAGATACCCGGTAGTTTGTGCACCTCCTCCATGGGTCTATCCTAGGAGAAAAAATAGTAAAAAGAATTATACAATGACGGCTACAACCCCGACCCGGTTGTGCGGCCATACAAATAATATTACATCAATTTACAAATTTATTACATGAATGAAAGAAAAAGAAACTCACATCTCACATCCACCCCGGCTATTCATCCGCGACAATCCAACGAGTTCATATACACAAACCATCAACAACACAGATCACAGATATGTATAACCCCCACTAATCAACATATAGCGATTAGTAGACGTTCAATACACATATAACATTACAGATATAACCATTAGCCAAAGTCTACAGAACATCGACCAAAAATACGGGATTTTGAGCCGCAAAAACAAATTTTGCTTTCTGGAAAATCTGGGCAGAAAAATCATATTCCAAAAATCCCAAAATACCCATATATGAACACTGCAGGAAACCCGATTCACAACCGAGGCAACTCGGCCGCGGTTCCGCGGCATAAGCAAGCTTATGCCGCGGTTCCGCGGCGCTTTAGCCGAGTTAGGGGATCGTTTTTCTCCAGTGTTCTAACAAAAGCCTGAGCCAATTTTTAAGACATGATTTATTATTTTTTGAGCAGAAAAAAAATCGGCAGAAACTTAGGGTTTCCGGGGTGTTTTGCGGTTTTTTCGTTCGGTCGATATTCTAAATACTTTGCTAACTTGCTAGGGTATGTTTAGTTAGGCTCTGATGCCACTGTTAGGTCCACGTTACCTCTCCCGGTACTTTCGGGGTTGCGGAAACGGTAAAACAAAAAAATTTCTAGACTTGGTAACATGAACCGTAAAAACCGGATCTTTGCTAAACAACACACTAGCATCCTAACTAGAGATTTATCTACTCGGTTAGGGGTTATACCTCAACTTGAACTCCTTCTCTTCTTGTTATTCTTCTCCTTACTTGCTCCGAGGGTTGATCCGGACTTTGGTCACCTCCGCGGCCTCCTTGAGTCGAAGACGATCCACCCGAGAGATGTACACCGAGCTCCACCTCGAGCCGAGGTAACTAGGGCAAAGAGATTGCTAGTCTAGAAGCCCTAGGTTGTGTAGAAGTGGTAGAGAGATGGTTTTGTCTTTGTGGGATCTTTATCTCTCAACACATGAGATCAAAAGATGAATCAAAAGAAGGAAGAAGGAGGAGCTAGCAACCATGGTGCATTTCTTTTCTTCTCATGAGAAAGAGCAAGAGAGAGAATGAGAAAATAATTATGAAAAGATTAAGCCAAATGAAATGAACCATGGTTGCAATAATACACCAAATCATCATTACTAATCCTATCATGATAAAAGTTGATGGCACATTGAATTGACCATTATCATAACACAAGAAATAAAAAGAAAATGAAAGAAGAGTGTGGATCTCTCTTGAAAGTCAATGGTCAACACGGTCAACGGGTCAACAAAGTCAAGAGAGATCTAAGTGGTCAAATGGTCAATGCAATTAGCCATTACTAATCTATCACTAAAAGGATCAGTAAACAATGTCTCCGGCTCATAACGGTTTTGACCAAACGAATTGCCAAAACCCTAATGAGGCACCTCCTCCTTCATCGCTCCGGAAAACTGTGCATACACACCTGCATCCACATTCCGTAGAATGCGGATGCGCAGAAGACAAAAACAAATCCATCCGTGCAATACTAGGATCCGGCTTAAACCAAAGCCCACTAGTATTGCCTGCCCGAACACCACACGCACACAAGTGTACGTAAGTGATCGCAGCCCTACCGTAAAACCATACGGCCTTTACACGTTTCGCTCAGTGCAGGGAAACTCTCTATGTGGGACTCTAAAGACTCGACGCTACGCTAGCAGTGGGTTTAACCACAGACCGCAAGCGGCACTAGCTGTACGTAACGGTCCCCAGGTAGATGTCGATAAGAAGGCCGATGAGGTAAACCCATCCGAACTCCTACTGAGCCTGTATGTGACAATCTCCGTACAGTCCGGTCTGTTCGTCTGATACATCGCATGGCAGGCCTAGGGGGCGGTAAACGTCAGTCCCCTAATAGCGGTACAAGTCATGTCGGAGTGAAGCCCAGAACACCCTGAGATAACACTGGAAACCTACCAGTATATCTCGCTTGCCCTGGCCAGGGACTACTCGTGTAATGGCTCTCCTAGACACAGCGCGATGTCAACCCCCAATACCGGGAGAGACGAATCCTGTCTAACCGTCACTACCTCCAAGTGCTTCGGGACTGCACCCAACTACTACTGTTTGCACGACTCCTTTGAGCCGTGGTAGGGTAGCAATCTAAGAACAGTAGGAACACACTCGAGGCGAAGTGACAGTGTCAAGTCAGCGGACTAAGCTGTACTCATGTCACCTGGGAACTGATAACTGACGATAGGTATAATAACAACCATCAGTTCCCGACGAGTCCTGTCCAGTGTACTCTTAACCTAACGAGCACCCGCATACTATCTCAAGTACGACGTACTGACGGCTGTGGGACAGACCGTCTCCCGTGCTGGGATGAGAAGCGCATACCTAGTCTACTCCGGAGTATCGATGCCCTATCTCGATAATCCCACGACTAGGGACGTGTATAAGGATGTGCTTGTGGATTACCCAGCCCCCACGAGTGTGATCGCCATCACAACGCTGGTAATCAAGCAAAGATCCTAAGGGCTCTACTAATGCGTATAGGTGATATAATAAAGAAACACCTGTACACATTAAAGCAGAGACAAACCTAGTAGCATACTACTATTTCGAGCAAGATTGTCTATACAACTGTGAATATCCCAAGCTTCCATCAAGTAATATACATACTAGTATGATACAGTAATGGCCTCTAGGGCATATACACTAACAAACTTTTGGTCTTTGTAAAGTCTTACTTTGACCAAATTACTCACCCCCTCTTAAAATGCTTCTAATTGTCTAACTCATGTTTGAGGGGGGGTGTATTTTTGGCTCTTGAAAATAACTGTTGTCCTCAATATTGAGAGCCAAAAATAAGTTTGGGGGAGGATTTTCACTTAAATATTTTGCCCCCGTTAATAAATGTCCACCCAAGCTTACATGTTTTTTTGAGGGTTAGCATATAGCAACAACGAGGACACTGTTGAAAACAAGTTTGGGGAGGTTTGTGCTTATTTTCGCATCACTTCGCATACTTCGCATAAGCACAAAACATATCATTTAAAACATATAAAAAGTTTAAAAAAATTCAAAAATAAAAAAAATAAAAAATTTTGTACATAAATAAGATAATAAAAGATTAGATAGTGAAAAATTACATCCAAAAGATTAGAAAAATTTAAGAAAACCAAGAAAATTAGAAGTTTTCTTAAACGAACTAGTAATAAGTAGTTATGAGCCGTTGTCCCAAGGGTTAGTAAGATGAAGGAAGTCACTAATCTGAGGATAAAAATAAGTCTGAAAAATAGTTCCTATTCTGGAAGCCAAATATTTGAACGTTAATACCCTACTATACGCACTTACACACGTCTTGAAACTCGGGATAGTAGAGGATACCTTGAAATGCTCTTATCTAAAAGCCAAAGTATGAAGGAAATAATAAATGAAGAAAATATAAAATGGTGTTAAGAAAAAAAATGAACAATGGTTTTGTTATCGCCAAGGCAGCAATAAAATAATATAGCGAGGGTACTTCATCACCTAATGCCTTAGACCAACTGGTCTGGGAGTCACTATTAGGCCTTAGGTGGTGCAAGACGAGAAAAACACCTAATAAGTGTTAGTTGTATGTATGCCCTAGAGGCCAGTATTGTACAGATGATGTATATTATATTGGATGCTTGGACATATATAGAGAGGACTTTCTTGCTCGATATGATAGTATGCTATCTGGTTGCTCTTTATCTTAACATGTATACTTGTCTCTTGATATTGTCTTATAGTTACATGTTGGTAAAGCCCTTAGGATGTGTACTTGACTACCTGGACTATGATGCGGATCATACTAGTAGGGACATGGTAGTCCATAAGTACATCCTTCAAGGTCCCTAGTCATGGGTGTATCGAGACGGGGCATCGATATACCAGAGTAGACTAGCGTATACGCTTCTCGATCTCATATCCATTGGTGTTTGACATCAGAGATGGTATACGGGTACTCAGTGGAGACCAGGTACACTGGACGGACTCGCCGAGAACTCCCAGATGGTATTATACCTCACGTCAGATGGCAGTTCTCTAGTGACACTTGTGCAGGTTAGTCTGTAGACCCGAGATCGTCATAGAGTCTTGTGTGATTCCCACTATGCTTTGATTTCCACCTTACCACGTCCATGAGGGCGTGCAAAACGGTGGTTTTTTGGTACAGTCCCGAGTCACATGGAGGCAATGAGCGATAGGAGGGGTTTCGTCTCTCCCGGTATTGGGGGTTGATGTTGCGCTGTGCTCGATTGGCCGTAACAGGGAAGTCTCTGGCCAGGGCTGATTTAGAGATTTACTGGTAAGTGTTACCAGTAGTTTCTCGACCCGTTATGGGCCTCACATCGGCAGGACTTATCGGTTATTGGGGTCTGACGTTTACCACCCCTAGACTTGATATGCGACATATCAGACGAGGAGACCGGACTGTACGGGAAGTGTTACCGGCAGGCTTTTACAGGAGTTGGAGCGGGCTTGCTTGCTGATCTTCTGATCGCGCAATACCCGGGTAGCCGTTACGTCCAGCTAGTACTGCTGACGGCTTGTGGGTGCTTGATGCGATCATCACCTACTGCCGGCGTATTGACGAGTCTTTAAAGTCCTACACAGAGGTTTTACTGGCTCAGGGAAAACGAAATAGGAGCGCATATGTGATATGTGTGCGACCGAGAATAATGCGTGTATGTGATATCTGTAGCGTCTTGAAAATTCGTTTTGGTGTTTTCCTGAAATTCGGTGAAAATTCGGTATTTTTCCGAAAACCGTCTTTCTCGATATTTTTCAGTTTAGGGCTAATTATACCTAAAATGGATAGGTAATTGCTTGTTTTTAGTAGCTAATGAGTTATTTATAAAATTTTGGTCATTTAAAAATTTTTCCCTATTTTTCAATTTTTTTATATTATTTTAAGCCGGTAAGAAAATACATTAAATAAGCGATAAATACAAATTTTTCCGGGCTAATTTTAATCTCTAAAATTATGATAATTATAATCTAGTGATAACATGAATTTTTAGTAATTTATTTTGATTTTTTTCAAATTTTTATGATTTGAAACGAAATTATTGAATATTTGGGCTAAAACTTGCAATTTTTGAGTTGTAGGGGGCCTTTTTGCATAAAATTTCTTTTGTAACACCCCTCTATCTTTTCCCTCAGCCCAAGAACAGCCCAAACCTTGGCCAAGACCAGAAATTTCTGGCCTCTCTTTTCCTTGGTTGCTTCTTGAGTTGTTTTGTTAGTTTATGGATTTAATTTTAAATATAATGGTTAAAATATGATACATTGACTTTGGAAACTTGAACCAAGACTTTTCCCCACTTGCCCACACCCTCCCCCTTACCTCCTCTGGCCGAAACTGAACCTCCCTCTTCTTCCTCTCTTTTCTTTTCATTTTTCTTCAAATTTCATCAAAAAACCACATCAAAATCCATAGTTTATTCAAAAATCCATACAAAATCCTTATGCTATCATTTTCCTTAGCCATTCTTGCTTGGATCTTGGTGTTTGAGGCCATCATTTGGAGGAAACTTTCTTGCTTGATCCATTGATCAAGAGGTATAATTTCTATCTTGTTAAATTCCTTGTTTAAGTGCTTATGTTTTATGGTTTAGTGTTAAATTAGTGTAGTTTAATCTAGTTTTCTTAGATTTTGTTTGAAAATTCTAACTAGGTTTTGAACCATGATAATTAATTAAGTTGTTTATTAGTTAATCTAGTTGTTAGTAAACTAATCTATATGGTTACCTTGTTATGTAGTCTTTAATTATGCTAATTTAGGTAATTTTAGAAGTTGATTTTAGTTGTAAAGTTGTTGTTTTAAGGTTTTTCAAGAGAGGGTTATGTATGGAAAATGATATTTGAAGCTTGATTAGTGAGTGGATTAAGTTTTTGAAAGCATTATTTAAGTGATTAAACCTAATTTGCTATCTAGTGTTTTGCTAACCTTAATCTAAGTGGTTAATTTGCTTATTAGGCTAAAATATAGTGTTAAATTAAGGTTTTCATTTATAGTTTGGTTTATGTTTGCTAAGTACAAAAATCAAGAGAAGGTTTTGTTATGTAAATTAGTTTCTTTAAGCTTAGTTAATGGTTTAGAAATTGTGTATTGGCTAGCTATTTGGTTAGTTTGGATGTTGGTGTTGGGTGGTGTTGACTTTGTCGCTAAATTGTCGATGTTGCATCAAATTGCAATTTCTGCTTACTAGATTTTTATAAAAGTTATGTGATGAATTAATTGTGGCATCTCGATGATTGTGTTGGCTTGTCCTACGACTTTTAGGATGCGTGAGTGCGGTTTTTGGGTAGTCGGGTTTTAGTTTTGCCGGGTGACCCAAATCGGCGTTTTTGGCAGTTTTTGCGATTTTCGCGTGTGTTCCGCGCACTTTGTGCACGTTGTACCCAGCTAGCGAACTTTAGTAGTTTCGTTGGGGTTTTGCGTCGTTCTTGATATGTAACCTTATATTTGGTATTGATATAAATTCCAGGTTCGGTCGCGGAGACGTCAGACGCGGCGCGAAAGGGAAAGGCGGTGATTGGACACAGCTAGCCAGGAATCCCTGTGAGTAGATTTAACATCTACGGGGGGACGATCGTTTGGATGGCGCAAGTCGCCCGATAGATTTAGTAAACTGAAAATAAAATAGTAAACTGGATAACCACTTGTGACATTAGAATAATAATACTGGCATGATAATTGCTGCAATTAGATCAATAGGTTATACCCATATACGCAAACTCAATTGTAGGACACATGCACCATTACCAGGTTTTTATATGCAGCACGAGCACTATTCATGTTTACACACACACCCTGGTAATTGCCATGCCACCACACTAGATAACCTTTAATTTAAACCTTTTACTAATTGATACTTAAATTGTGCTATTTCCTTAAAATGAAACCGTAGGATTGCTATTCATGTGCATGTACTTCATCATATTTATTGTTCATGCTTAATACATTAATCACTCATCGCAACTTGATTATTGATATCATATGCATTCATTATCATAGATATATGCACTTATGAGGATTTCTTGAGATTTTATGATATTGCTGGATTTCGGGGGAAAACCGCAAAATTTCTAAACTTATTATATTTTTAAAATATGTAAAATTGCGGTTTTCTAGTGATGTAAGTGTCGTCCACCATGAGTTTGCTGTGGCTTTGGAAATCCGTGTCGAGGAGTGGAGGAACCGGCACGGGTACATGGTGGGCCCGGTAAGGTACCCCGGGGCAAGAGGAATGTGGTGATGACGTTGAGCCTGGCAGGGGACGGATTACCTACCGGTGACTGTTTGGGATGGCGGATATCCAGAGGATACCGACCGTGGCCGCTAGATGATGAGATATTGATATTTGAGATGGGTCAGCCGGACGGCTGAGGCCAGAGATACATTTATGAGATTTGAGACAGCTTTAGGTGTCGTTGCTGGACACCGATTTTTCGTCGATTCATTGACATTATGCTGGCATTCTAAAAGAGTTTCAAAAACAAAAAGAGATAAAATATTTCTTATATATACCTATTGAGACCTCAGATTTTCATGTTGCATGCATATTAGTACACTGATGTTATATACACACCTGCTAGTGCATCCAGTCATACCTGTATTTTAGATGCTAGGATGCTTGTGTGCATGCATACGATAGCCTTTGTAGATGTTATTTATTACTCACGAGTTGGCAACTCACCCCCGTTGTGCCACAGTCTTTTGCAGGCCCGCTCCGTCAGTTCAGTAGCGGCGGGCGCACTTGTCTTTTGCCTCTTTTGCCTGAGCTCGAGATTTGCTCATAGGTGGGTTATGTTATTTTTGTACCACCTTGTATATTCTTCTATATTCTTGTATCTAGTGTACTCCATCTATTGTTCTACCAGATTATTGTATATTGACCTAGAGATGAGACTGTGAGGTTTGTGGATTTTATACTGTATTTGGGGTCGAGCTCACTTGAGCCGACATGCTACTTTTTCATGCTTCCTTATGCTTTTTTTATGCTTGTTGTCATTTACATTGCGTGGGATTTGTGACCGCCGTATGGCGAAGAGCTAGCTCCCGCTTGGGGATGCCCTATTTTGTGGATTCATGTATATATTTTGTTGTACCCATTTTTGGGGGCCAGTATTTACAAAGGAGACTCTGCCGAAATTTTCGGAAAAATTAGTATTGTTTTAAAAGGGGTTTTATATGACTTATTTGATAAGCTTGCTTTCAAATGTTTGGGTTTTCTTCACTCTTTTGCTTAATTGGTTTTGTTTTCTGGGCTTTGGCTTACTTATTTTACGGACGCCTTTAGACGTTTCGTAAACTTAAGTGCCAGTCACGTTCCGTACCCTGCGGGTCGTGACAAAGTTGGTATCAGAGCGATAGGTTTTACCTTTGTGAGTGTAGGATGACCCTTGGTAGATGGAGTAAGTGACTTAAGCAGGGTAACGTAGCGTGCGTATGTCCGCGGCATACTTACGATACGGTACTCCGCCTAAGTGACTTTAGGATATACTTGCTTGGAAAATTCCTTCTTCAACTCCGTGTATCCTATGATCCTATTGCACTGTCCTTATTATCCTTTTCCTGTACCAGCCACTATGCCGCCGAAGGCTACGAGGGCACAGAGGGCTGCCTTCAGAGACGAGATTCGAGCTGGCTCGTCAGAGACTAGGACTGAGCAGGGTGGTATGCCTACGCCGCAGGGACAGACTGATCCGCATTCCCCAGGTCGCATGGATAGGCTTGAGTCCGGTATGGAGGAGCTGCGACAGATGATGGGAGGCATGCAGGAGTTACGACAGATGGTGGAATCGTTAGTAGAGGTCAATCGAGCACAGAGATCGGATATTACTCCCCCTGCAGTCGTTTCGAGACCGAGTCGGATTCGCACTGATATGTTAGCACCTAGGAGGGTTCGCAGAGGCCGTGGTGGATTCTTTAGGGGCCAGTTATATCGCCTTCACCCATATGGTCAGCAGCCATGGTTAGGATGTTTTTGGTGTGGTAGCCTGCATCATCGTATCAGAGACTGTCCGGTGAGACGACAGGGAGCAGCGACAGTTCCGCATGTGACCCTACCACCATCACCACCCCCTCCTCAGAGAGCCCTACTTTCTACCCCAGGCGATGCTCCACGCCAGTTAGGTGCACCGAGAGGCCGAGGACGTGGCGGTCCTGTTCAGAGAGGACGAGGAGGCAGAGGCCGAGGTCGAGGTCAGCCCGCTATCGGTGGAGGACAGGCCCGAGTTTTTGCTTTGACACCGCAGGATGCGCAGGCATCCAATGCCGTTGTGACAGGTACCTTGCCAGTTTGTTCTTTCGACGCTCGGGTATTATTCGACCCAGGTTCTACACATTCGTACGTCTCTACACACTTTGCACCGATGTTGGGCCGTGAGTCGTCGTCGTTAGATCAGCCGCTTGTTGTTGTTACTCCGGTAGGTGAGTCGTTTGTCGCTCGGTTTGTATTTCGTTTGTGTTCCGTTCGTATCGGGGAGAGGGATTCATCAGTTGATTTGATACTCCTCGATACGTTGGACTTTGATGTGCTTCTGGGCATGGATTGGCTAGCCACTTGTTATGCTTCGGTGGACTGCCGTGAGAAGGCAGTCAGTTTTAGCTTTCCGGGAGAGCCAGTCCTTGTTATTCAGGGAGACCGTCGTGTCGCCCTTCCCAGCTTAATTTCGTCTCTTCGCGCTGGTCAGCTCTTGCGGAAGGGATGTCAGGGATTCTTAGCATTTATTTGTGATACTCGAGCTGCAGAGGTTCCGTTGGACCGGGTCCTGATAGTTTGTGAGTTCCCTGATGTCTTCCCTGATGAGCTACCTGGGCTACCGCCTGAGCGCGATGTTGAGTTCTGCATTGATTTGATTCCCGGTTCGGGGCCTATTTCTATATTGCCTTATCGGATGGCCCCGGCAGAGCTTCGAGAGCTGAAGGAGCAGTTGCAGGATTTGTTGGTTAAGGGGCTCATTCGACCGAGTGTTTCTCCATGGGGTGCTCCGGTCCTGTTTGTCAAGAAGAAGGATGGAAGTTTGCGCTTATGTATCGACTACCGCCAGCTGAACAAAGTTACCGTTCGGAACAGATATCCGTTGCCGCGCATTGATGATTTGTTCGACCAGCTTCAGGGTGCGGGGTATTTTTCGAGGATCGACTTGCGATCAGGATACCATCAGCTGCGAGTTCGACAGGAGGATATACCGAGGACAGCTTTCCGTACACGCTATGGCCACTACGAGTTTTTGGTGATGTCGTTCGGACTCACCAACGCCCCAGCAGCATTCATGGATTTGATGAACCGTACATTCAGGCCGTATCTTGACTTGTTCATCATCGTGTTTATCGACGATATCTTGGTGTACTCTCGGAGCAGAGAGGAGCACGAGCAGCACTTGCGGATTACGTTACAGACTCTGAGGGAGCACCAGCTGTTCGCGAAGTTCTCCAAGTGTGCATTCTGGCTGGACAGCGTCGGATTCTTGGGTCACGTGGTTACGAGAGACGGCATTTGTGTGGACCCGAAGAAGATTGAGGCTGTTCAGCAGTGGCCCCGACCTACATCGGTTACTGAGATCCGTAGTTTTCTAGGCTTGGCGGGCTACTACAGGCGTTTTGTTCAGGACTTCTCCCGTATAGCTGCACCGTTGACCAGTTTGACCCGGAAGGGAGTTCCTTTCGTTTGGACAGAGGAGTGCGAGCGCAGTTTTCAGCAGCTGCGGACATGTTTGACTACGGCGCCGGTATTATCTTTACCTTCGGGATCAGACGGATTTGTTGTCTACTGTGATGCTTCGCGAGTGGGATTAGGATGCGTTTTGATGCAGCATGGCCGGGTGATCGCTTATGCTTCTCGGCAGTTGAAGAAGCATGAACAGAACTACCCCACTCATGATTTGGAGATGGCTGCAGTGGTCTTTGCACTGAAGATTTGGCGACATTACCTTTACGGCGAGTCATGTCAGGTATTCACCGATCACAAGAGCTTAAAGTACAGATTTCAGCAGCGAGACCTGAACCTCAGACAGCGTCGTTGGATGGAGTTGGTGAAAGACTACGACTGCGAGATCTTATATCACCCCGGCAAGGCAAATGTGGTGGCAGATGCGTTGAGTAGGAGGCCCGGGGGTAGTCTATCCTTTTTGCGCGCAGTGCAGAGGCAGTCGTCAGCAGATTGGCAGATGTTATGCGACAGCCGAGTTGAGTTCGAGTTCACTCAGACAGGGGGACAGCTCGCGCATGTTCGTGCACGCCCACAGTTGCTTGACCGTATATATGAGGCACAGCGCAGTGACGACCGTTGCTCAGAGATCATGGCACAGATGGGACAGGGCAGATTTTCCGAGTTCGTGGTTGACGATCAGGGGATTTTACGATATGGATCTAGACTGTGCGTACCAGATGCTGATGGATTGCGGCGCGACATTCTTGAGGAGGCACACCGATCAGTGTATAGTGTCCACCCCGGTTCCACCAAGATGTACCATGATATGAGAGAGACCTACTGGTGGGACGGGATGAAGAGGGACATTGCGAAGTTCGTTTCGAGATGCCTGACTTGTCAGCAAGTCAAGGCCGAGCACCAGAGGCCCGCAGGAGAGCTACAGCCGTTACCCATTCCAGAGTGGAAATGGGAACAGATTTCGATGGATTTCGTTGTGGGTCTACCCAGGACCAGTCGAGGGTACGACTCCATCTGGGTGATCGTGGATAGATTGACGAAAGCGGCTCACTTCCTTCCAGTGAAGACGACTTTCAGCTTCGCTCAGTATGCTCAGCTCTATTGACGAGATCGTGCGACTACATGGTGTACCGACTTGTATCGTGTCAGATCGAGGCACTCAGTTCACCAGCCGACTTTGGCAGAGACTTCAGGAGGCTTTGGGCACTCATTTGAGCTTCAGCACAGCGTTTCATCCGCAGACCGACGGACAGTCAGAGCGGACCATTCAGACTCTCGAGGACATGCTCAGAGCGTGCGTTTTAGACTTTGGTGGTAGCTGGGATCGTCATTTACCTCTAGTGGAGTTCTCCTACAACAACAGCTTCCAGGATACTATTCAGATGACACCTTTCGAGGCATTGTATGGGAGGAGATGCAGATCGCCCGTTTGTTGGACAGAGCTCAGCGAGAGCAGTATTTTGGGGCCGCAGCTTGTTGAGGAGACGACAGCGAAGATACAGTTGATCCGAGACCGGATGAGAGCGGCTCAGAGCAGGCAGAAATCCTATGCAGACAGACGCCGTCGCAGATTAGAGTTCGCAGTTGGCGACCATGTTTTTCTGAGAGTCTCTCCGATGAAGGGCGTGATGCGTTTTGGGCGAAAGGGGAAGCTTAGCCCTAGATTCGTAGGTCCCTTCGAGATCCTCGAGCGTGTTGGCGCTGTTGCATATCGTTTGTCTCTTCCTCCCAGCTTTCCCGATGTTCACCCCGTCTTCCATGTTTCGATGCTCCGCAAGTACCTTCACGACCCTTCGCATGCGATTCAGCACCCGACAGTCCAGCTAGAGCGCGACCTTTCTTTTGCAGAGCAGCCGGTGGCCATCTTGGATCGGCAGGTGAAGAAGTTGAGGTCGAAGGTTATACCAACCGTCAAGGTCCTTTGGCGTAGCCCAAGCAGCGAGGAGGTTACCTGGGAGACCGAGGGCGAGATGAGGAAGAAATATCCCCATCTCTTTGAAGGTACGCGTAGCTATATTTTTAAATTCGGGGACCGAATTTCTTTAAGGGGGGAAGATTGTAGCGTCTTGAAAAGTCGTTTTGGTGTTTTCCTGAAATTCGGTGAAAATTCGGTATTTTTCCGAAAACCGTCTTTCTCGATATTTTTCAGTTTAGGGCTAATTATACCTAAAATGGATAGGTAATTGCTTGTTTTTAGTAGCTAATGAGTTATTTATAAAATTTTGGTCATTTAAAAAATTTTCCCTATTTTTCAATTTTTTTATATTATTTTAAGCCGGTAAGAAAATACATTAAATAAGCGATAAATACAAATTTTTCCGGGCTAATTTTAATCTCTAAAATTATGATAATTATAATCTAGTGATAACATGAATTTTTAGTAATTTATTTTGATTTTTTTCAAATTTTTATGATTTGAAACGAAATTATTGAATATTTGGGCTAAAACTTGCAATTTTTGAGTTGTAGGGGGCCTTTTTGCATAAAATTTCTTTTGTAATACCCCTCTATCTTTTCCCTCAGCCAAAGAACAGCCCAAACCTTGGCCAAGACCAGAAATTTCTGGCCTCTCTTTTCCTTGGTTGCTTCTTGAGTTGTTTTGTTAGTTTATGGATTTAATTTTAAATATAATGGTTAAAATATGATACATTGACTTTGGAAACTTGAACCAAGACTTTTCCCCACTTGCCCACACCCTCCCCCTTACCTCCTCTGGCCGAAACTGAACCCCCCTCTTCTTCCTCTCTTTTCTTTTCATTTTTCTTCAAATTTCATCAAAAAACCACATCAAAATCCATAGTTTATTCAAAAATCCATACAAAATCCTTATGCTATCATTTTCCTTAGCCATTCTTGCTTGGATCTTGGTGTTTGAGGCCATCATTTGGAGGAAACTTTCTTGCTTGATCCATTGATCAAGAGGTATAATTTCTATCTTGTTAAATTTCTTGTTTAAGTGCTTATGTTTTATGGTTTAGTGTTAAATTAGTGTAGTTTAATCTAGTTTTCTTAGATTTTGTTTGAAAATTCTAACTAGGTTTTGAACCATGATAATTAATTAAGTTGTTTATTAGTTAATCTAGTTGTTAGTAAACTAATCTATATGGTTACCTTGTTATGTAGTCTTTAATTATGCTAATTTAGGTAATTTTAGAAGTTGATTTTAGTTGTAAAGTTGTTGTTTTAAGGTTTTTCAAGAGAGGGTTATGTATGGAAAATGATATTTGAAGCTTGATTAGTGAGTGGATTAAGTTTTTGAAAGCATTATTTAAGTGATTAAACCTAATTTGCTATCTAGTGTTTTGCTAACCTTAATCTAAGTGGTTAATTTGCTTATTAGGCTAAAATATAGTGTTAAATTAAGGTTTTCATTTATAGTTTGGTTTATGTTTGCTAAGTACAAAAATCAAGAGAAGGTTTTGTTATGTAAATTAGTTTCTTTAAGCTTAGTTAATGGTTTAGAAATTGTGTATTGGCTAGCTATTTGGTTAGTTTGGATGTTGGTGTTGGGTGGTGTTGACTTTGTCGCTAAATTGTCGATGTTGCATCAAATTGCAATTTCTGCTTACTAGATTTTTATAAAAGTTATGTGATGAATTAATTGTGGCATCTCGATGATTGTGTTGGCTTGTCCTATGACTTTTAGGATGCGTGAGTGCGGTTTTTGGGTAGTCGGGTTTTAGTTTTGCCGGGTGACCCAAATCGGCGTTTTTGGCAGTTTTTGCGATTTTCGCGTGTGTTCCGCGCACTTTGTGCACGTTGTACCCAGCTAGCGAACTTTAGTAGTTTCGTTGGGGTTTTGCGTCGTTCTTGATATGTAACCTTATATTTGGTATTGATATAAATTCCAGGTTCGGTCGCGGAGACGTCAGACGCGGAGCGAAAGGGAAAGGCGGTGATTGGACACAGCTAGCCAGGAATCCCTGTGAGTAGATTTAACATCTACGGGGGGACGATCGTTTGGATGGCGCAAGTCGCCCGATAGATTTAGTAAACTGAAAATAAAATAGTAAACTGGATAACCACTTGTGACATTAGAATAATAATACTGGCATGATAATTGCTGCAATTAGATCAATAGGTTATACCCATATACGCAAACTCAATTGTAGGACACATGCACCATTACCAGGTTTTTATATGCAGCACGAGCACTATTCATGTTTACACACACACCCTGGTAATTGCCATGCCACCACACTAGATAACCTTTAATTTAAACCTTTTACTAATTGATACTTAAATTGTGCTATTTCCTTAAAATGAAACCGTAGGATTGCTATTCATGTGCATGTACTTCATCATATTTATTGTTCATGCTTAATACATTAATCACACATCGCAACTTGATTATTGATATCATATGCATTCATTATCATAGATATATGCACTTATGAGGATTTCTTGAGATTTTATGATATTGCTGGATTTCGGGGGAAAACCGCAAAATTTCTAAACTTATTATATTTTTAAAATATGTAAAATTGCGGTTTTCTAGTGATGTAAGTGTCGTCCACCATGAGTTTGCTGTGGCTTTGGAAATCCGTGTCGAGGAGTGGAGGAACCGGCACGGGTACATGGTGGGCCCGGTAAGGTACCCCGGGGCAAGAGGAATGTGGTGATGACGTTGAGCCTGGCAGGGGACGGATTACCTACCGGTGACTGTTTGGGATGGCGGATATCCAGAGGATACCGACCGTGGCCGCTAGATGATGAGATATTGATATTTGAGATGGGTCAGCCGGACGGCTGAGGCCAGAGATACATTTATGAGATTTGAGACAGCTTTGGGTGTCGTTGCTGGACACCGATTTTTCGTCGATTCATTGACATTATGCTGGCATTCTAAAAGAGTTTCAAAAACAAAAAGAGATAAAATATTTCTTATATATACCTATTGAGACCTCAGATTTTCATGTTGCATGCATATTAGTACACTGATGTTATATACACACCTGCTAGTGCATCCAGTCATACCTGTATTTTAGATGCTAGGATGCTTGTGTGCATGCATACGATAGCCTTTGTAGATGTTATTTATTACTCACGAGTTGGCAACTCACCCCCGTTGTGCCACAGTCTTTTGCAGGCCCGCTCCGTCAGTTCAGTAGCGGCGGGCGCACTTGTCTTTTGCCTCTTTTGCCTGAGCTCGAGATTTGCTCATAGGTGGGTTATGTTATTTTTGTACCACCTTGTATATTCTTGTATATTCTTGTATCTAGTGTACTCCATCTATTGTTCTACCAGATTAATGTATATTGACCTAGAGATGAGACTGTGAGGTTTGTGGATTTTATACTGTATTTGGGGTCGAGCTCACTTGAGCCGACATGCTACTTTTTCATGCTTCCTTATGCTTTTTTTTATGCTTGTTGTCATTTACATTGCGTGGGATTTGTGACCGCCGTATGGCGAAGAGCTAGCTCCCGCTTGGGGATGCCCTATTTTGTGGATTCATGTATATATTTTGTTGTACCCATTTTTGGGGGCCAGTATTTACAAAGGAGACTCTGCCGAAATTTTCGGAAAAATTAGTATTGTTTTAAAAGGGGTTTTATATGACTTATTTGATAAGCTTGCTTTCAAATGTTTGGGTTTTCTTCACTCTTTTGCTTAATTGGTTTTGTTTTCTGGGCTTTGGCTTACTTATTTTACGGACGCCTTTAGACGTTTCGTAAACTTAAGTGCCAGTCACGTTCCGTACCCTGCGGGTCGTGACAATATCGTATTCTATTCTCGCGACTTTTTGTATCGGTCGGTTATATATGATACAGCCGGGTTATCGAATCAAGTGTTGATTCGATAAGTCGATACATTGGATATTAGTCGGTTATATGTGATATGACCGGATTATTAAGTCAAGTGTTGATTTAATAATTTATTGTATAATTGTATATTTGATAAACTAGTTTACATTAACTAACACTTGTTCACTTTAGGGTTTTTCTCACATGAGCACAACTTTGATGTATATGTGATATATATTAAAAATGTGTTTTCTTAATGTATCATGGTTGATGATACACATGACTTGGGTGTATGAGACTTACACCATGCTATCTATTATGTTGGGTTTTTATATTTTAAGTAATTACAAAATTAGTGGAGGATTAGCACAATGCATGAAGCTTGTGGAAGCTTGTGGATGCATTGACTAAGTCCACTTGTGTTTGTTTTTACTATGGATATTTGTTAACCCAACCATAAGGATTAAACATGGGTTAAGTCTCTACATGAGTTAGTATATGATACTCACTCACCATGGTTAACTTTCACACTTGATCATTATCCTCATTCTTTTCTTTTGTTCATCTTCTTCTTTGAGCAAAAGAAAAAGCTTGCTAGGGTTTTGAAAAAAGAGTGAAACTTTGTGAGAAATAAAATTCTAAAGAGAACCCACTTCCTATTTCTCCATCCTCTACTAGACTAGCACTTTAGTTTAAGGTGTTTGCTTCACTAATTCTTAAATTAGTGAAGTAGAAGATTGAGTTTGCATCCCCTCGACGTAGATCATCTTCGGCCTCGAAGACTTCAAGCAAGCACGCGTATTTCGCCTCGTGAAGCCATGCAAGGGTCCGGGAGAACCACGATCGCAGCTAAGGGACTTCAACAAGGAGCTAAAGAAGTGAAGGACCGATCTACAAAGGTTGTATTTCGTATTCCCTTTAGAGTAAATTTGTTTACTTGCTATTAGTTTCGCCTAAACTCTAGTATACGATCTTGCTTAGGGTTGTTCGGCACATAAAAATTTAATTTTGGCATGGTCGATGCCTTGTAGAGCCTTGTTAGTATGCCTAGTAACCCTACAGTGGTATCAGAGCCTACCTAGAGCATTAGGCGTTGTGTTAACGAAGTTAAAACCCCGATCGAACCCGGAAATGCAAATTTAACCCCCTCTCTGGACATTTTTTAAAACTGGGTTTTTTCTGAATTAAAAATACCTAAAAAATTCAGCAGGGTTTTCTAAGCATTAGTGTGCAAAACGAGCACCTGAATCGTACGGACCACCGCGGTTCCGTGGCAAATCCCTTCTTTTGCCGCGGAACCGCGGCAGTAGAGTGACAATGTGCTTTTTTGTTTGTACAGTAATGTTTAGTTCTGTTAGGGTATTTTCTGGGTATTTTTTAATCTGACTCAAGTGTTGAGTATTTTGGGGTTTATTTTGTAATCGTCGATTCGATCGGAGAATTTAATTTTGTTATGTTATTCCGGATAATTTAGAAAGTATTAAAATATTCGAACGGATATCATTTACTCAATTTTTCCCGGCACGAAAAACATTCAAGTGTTGAATTTTTCTCGGGTTTAAATCTTTCGGAAAAACGTGCATGTGATGCGATGGACCCTCTAGAAGACAACAAACCTTAACTCGATTATGTGACCGTCTTGAACTGCCTTTTGAACCTTAGGGTTTATGGCAGTACGGCGTGCTACATGTGAGGCGTTGACTTGACCCTTCTACGGCTGGACCGTTGCTACTGTGACGTATTCTGGAATTTTTGAACTCCGCTCAAGTGTTAAGCTATTATGGAAATCTTGGGTATTTGATTATTCGATCGGAAAGTTTAATACTGTCTATTTATCTGGAATGTGATACAATATGTGGAATTCATACAGTTAGGCATGAAATGCGAAATATGTGATATTTCGGATTTACGATGTCTAAAGAGATTATGGATTCCAAATGTTGTAGTTTTACACTTTTTTCTGTGACCGTAAGTGTAATATGTGATATCGCCGGTTTCGTTGCTATATGTCAACGACAATTGGGATGCGCATATTTACTTCTGTTGATGACATGTGATGTTATGTGTTGCTGGATATGTTATATTGGATCGTCGCGTTCTAAATAGACGGGGGGGTTTTATGTGAGATGAGAGTTTTTATTTTCATTCATGTAAAATTAAATGTATGTAATATTCTTTTATTGGGGCACTTCCGGGATGAGGTCGATGTCACCATTTGTATATTATTTACTTTTTGGCACTAGGATAGACCCAAGGAGGAGAGCATAAGTAACCGGGTTCTAGAGTCCAGTGGGAGACCAACTCGAGGAGTCGAGTCCGGGTCTCCTAACTCTAGAATTGGTAGGGTTGCTTGCCGCTCTCGAAGGGGTCTAGGGGTGTGGGTTTGGCTATTCGTCGCGACCGTGGAATCCATGTTTTATAGAGGCTCAAAATAAAACACGGACGTCCTAGTATATCCAATGTTTCATATGTTTCTTTTGCTACGATATCTGTGATGTGTTCATGTCATGTGCTGTGATAGATACTATATATAGTATATATGATATATTATATAGACGTTACATATGTTTTACACCCGCGCTAGCCCTGCCCTACTCTACCGTTAGTTACCTAACCTAACGGTGCACGAGGGGACATCGAGGCGAATGCGGATGGCATAAGTGTACGTCGTATTTATCTATGATGGTTAGGTGACTTAAATGATGGGACTTCATTAATGTGATTAATGAAAGAAAAGAAACCTAAAATATGTTGTAGAATCAAATTTTTCAAAAAGGGTAGCTACAGTAGTGCTTTGCATAGTGATATATATGATATATCCTGCACCTTATTCGATGAGGAAAGAGCCGAGATCCCTTCACCGGGAGTGACCTCTTTAGCAAAACTGGCAGATGCTACAAAACTCGGTTTGGTTTTTGATTGCTTTTAGAGTTTTGCTTTGCATAGTGATATATATGATATGTCCTGCACCTTATTCGATGAGGAAAGAGCCGAGATCCCTTCACCGGGAGTGACCTCTTTAGCAAAACTAATAAAAGCCTCAAAATCACTCCATTTCAAAATTCACTTGATTCTACAACGATATCAAGTTCATTACGCAATAGGTTTTCAGAAAAACCTGTCGTAGCCCTACGTCATTTCAGATAAGTCCTACTTAGTATTCGTGCTACGTTTGTTGGCCTGCGTCAAGGCGTAGTGTGCGGTAGCTAACTAGTATTTATCTGCTTATGCATATGATGCAGATTGGATTAGGGTAGTCGTGCGACTTTGTTGGCCTGCATCAAGGGTCATACGGGTAGGTTTAATTCAATCAAGAAATGACGGGTTGAACTTGACTAGCGCACTATGGTTTGTTGGCCTGCGCCAGGTCATGGGACGCTAGGGGCAAAATATTATCGGGAATTTCAAGTGTTGAGATTTGCAATGAGATTGCATACCTTCTATGAGATAGTTGGATCCCGATACCCACTGCGAGTAATTGTTACTCCTGGGAGAGTTTTACACAGGACAATTAGCCGATCAAGTAGGTGTCTAGAAAGGTGTCAACGGAGTTACACCTCTGGGAAAATGAGGTTTACTTTAATTAAGTCCGTGCGAAAGCACGGGGAACCTCCCTCAAAGTACCGACACTGGCCTGGCTGAAAGATTGGCGAAGTTGTGGGGTGTAATTAATCCCAGCTAGTTTTTCCTTTTACGGTTTGAAGGAAGATTTGATAAAAACAGTGGGAGCCATCCTGATTAGATAAAATAATAACCAATCTGATCTTGCAAAAGCATACGCTAAAGTGTTTTCTTCTCTCTCTCTCCAGGTAGCGACTATATCATGCCTTAATCAAGATAATAATATGGATGTATTGACCGAACCCGCATATTATACTGTGCTGGGGAACGTTGGTTCCGTTCTTTCTTATAAGAGTTATAAGACTGAACAGGATATAGGGGAATACCAGGATTCACATGCCACCCGAATGAAGAAAGTACATGTTGATGCATTTTCTTCGGGTGTGTTCATTACAGAGAACTGTTTCTCTATTTCCTCTACATCCTGGGTATTAGATACCGGGTCAGGATCCCATATATGTAATCAGTTACATGGGCTTAGGAAAGGTAGAGAACTTGGAGAAGATGATAAAGACATAAGGGTTGGAAATGGTGCAATTGTTGCAGCTAAAACCGTCGGGGAATATCATATTGTATTGCCAACTGGTAATACATTGATTCTGAACGAATGCTATTACATGCCGAACCTGATATGCAACATTATATCGGATTCTTTGTTGAGTAAAGAGGGATATAATTTTGTATTACAGGATAATGTTATGAACATTTTCCTTAACCAAAAGTGTTAGGTCCACGTTACCTCTCCCGGTACTTTCGGGGTTGCGGAAACGGTAAATCAAAATTTTTCTAAACTTTGTAACATGGACCGTAAAAGCCGGATCTTTGCTAAACTAAACTAGCATACTTGCAAAGAAGAGTTAACTACTCGGCAAAGTGGTTATACCTCAACTTGAACTCCTTCTCTTCTTGTTGTTGTTCTTCTTTGATGTTCTTCTCTTCTTGTTGTTCTTCTCATTGCTTGCTCAATGGTTGATCCGGACTTCGGTCACCTCCGCGGCCTCCTTGAGTCGAAGACGATCCACCCGAGAGATGTACACCGAGCTCCACCTCAAGCCGAGGTAACTAGGGCAAGGAGATTGCTAATCTAGAAGCCCTAGGTAGTGTAGAGAAGATGTATGGATGTGTTTGTCAAGTAGAATCCTTTTTCTCTCAACACATGAGATCAAAGGAGAAATCAAGAGGAGGAAGAAGAAGGAGATTTTCTAGCAACCATGGAGCTTCTCATTTCAAGAGAGAGAATGAGAATAAGCAAATGAAAAGCTTAACCAAGAGAAAAGCTAACCATGGTTGCAATAATGCACAAACATTATCATTACCAATCCAATCAAGATAAAGGTGATGGCTACAAATGACATGACCATTATCATAACTAAATAAAAAGAAAACCAAAGAATACTTTAGATCTTCTAAGAAGATCCAAGTCAACTTTGGTCAAAAGGTCAACAAAGTCAAGATGGTCAAATGGTCAATGTAATTAGCCATAACAAAATTATCAATGAAAGGATTAGTAAATAATGTCCCCGGCTCATTATGGTTTTGACCAAACGAACTGTCGAAACCCTAATGAGTCCGCCTCAAAATGGTTTTGACCGAATCAACTGTCAAAACCCTAATGAGCCTGCCACATAGTGGTTTTGGCCGAACCAACTGCCAAAACCCTAATGAGGCACCTCCTCCTTCATCGCTCCAGAAAACTGTGCATACACACCTGCATCCGTATTCCGTAGAATGCGGATGCGCAGAAGACAAAACAAATCCATCCATGCAATACTAGGATCCGGCTTAAACCAAAGCCCACTAGTATTGCCTGCCCGAACACCACACGCACACAAGTGTACGTAAGTGATCGCAGCCCTGCCGTAAAACCATACGGCCTCTACACGTTTCGCTCAGTGCAGGGAAACTCTCTGTGTGGGATTCTAAAGACTCGACACTACGCTGGCAGTGGGTTTAACCACAGACCGCAGCGGCACTAGCTGTACGTAACGGTCCCCAGGTAGATGTCGATAAGAAGGCCGATGAGGTAAACCCATCTGAACTCCTACTGAGTCTGTATGTGACAATCTCCGTACAGTCCGGTCTGTTCGTCTGATACATCGCATGTCGGGCCTAGGGGCGGCAAGCGTCAGACCCCTAATAGCGGTACAAGTCGTGTCGGAGTGAAGCCCAGAACACCCTGAGATAACACTGGAACCTACCAGTATATCTCGCTTGCCCTGGCCAGGGACTACTCGTGTAATGGCTCTCCTAGACACAGCGCGATGTCAACCCCCAATACCGGGAGAGACGAATCCTGTCTAACCGTCACTGCCTCCAAGTGCTTCGGGACTGCTCCCAACTACTACCTGTTTGCACGACTCAGTAGAGCCGTGGTAGGGTAGTTAATCAAAGAACAGTGGGAACACACTCGAGGCGAAGTGACAGTGTCAAGTCAGCGGACTAAGCTGTACTCATGTCACCTGGGAACTGATAACTGACGATAGGTATAATACCAACCATCAGTTCCCGACGAGTCCTGTCCAGTGTACTCGTAACCTAACGAGCACCCGCATACTATCTCAAGTACGACGTACCGACGGCTGTGGGACAGACCGTCTCCCGTGCTGGGATGAGAAGCGCATACGCTAGTCTACTCTGGAGTATCGATGCCCTATCTCGATACTCCCACGACTAGGGACATGTAAAAGGATGTGCTTGTAGATTACCCAACCCCCACGAGTGTGATCGCCATCACAACGCCGGTAATCAAGCAAAGATCCTAAGGGCTCTACTAATGCGTATAGGTGAATAAATAAATACACATGTACACATTAAAGCAGAGACAAACCAAGTAGCATACTACTATATTGAGCAAGATTGTCTGTACAACTGTGAATATCCCAAGCTTCCATCAAGTAATATACATACTAGTATGATACAGTAATGGCCTCTAGGGCATATACACTAACAATCTCCCACTTGCACTAAGGCCATGTACTGGCGTATCGAAGACCTATCATCTCGATCAGCCGCTCGAACTGAGTCTGGGGTAAAGCCTTCGTGAATGGGTCCGCAGTGTTGTCTTTTGTGTCCACTCTCCGCACCTCGATCTCCTGTCGATCAATGATCTCCCTGATCAGGTGATACCGCCTTAAGATGTGCCTGGATTTCTGATGGGACCTTGGTTCCTTCGCTAAAGCTATAGCCCCATTGTTATCGCAATACAAAGGTATTGGGTCAACAATGGACGGAACCACCTGAAGTTCACTAATGAACTTCTTTATCCAGACCGCCTCTTTTGCGGCATCGCTTGCAGCAATGTATTCAGCCTCCATCGTCGAGTCTGCGACGGTATCCTGCTTGGAACTCCTCCAACATACCGCCCCTCCGTTGAGGGTAAACACAAAATCCGAGACGGACTTGCTGTCATCTTTGTCACTCTGGAAGCTTGAATCGGTAAAGGACTCGACCCTGAGGTCTCCATTACCGTAAACCACGAACATCTCCTTAGTCCTTCTTAGGTACTTGAGAATGTTCTTCACTGCTGTCCAGTGGTCCTCCCCTGGGTCTGGCTGATACCGGCTTACCGCGCTCAACGCGTAAGCTACATCTGGTCTTGTACATAGCATCGCATACATTATAGATCCTACCGCCGAAGCGTAGGGTATAGTGCTCATGCGAACTCTCTCCTCGTCAGTCTTAGGAGACATCTTCTTGGAGAGGGTAATTCCGTGCAATGCGGGTATGTTACCACGCTTGGAACCCTCCATACTAAATCTCTTCAGTACGGTCTCTATGTACCTGGACTGCGAAAGTCCCAATAGTTTCTTGGATCTATCTCTATAGATCTTGATCCCCAGAATGTACGAGGCATCACCCAGGTCCTTCATGGAGAACCTTTGTGACAAAAATAGCTTGACCGATTGTAGCATAGGAATATCATTTCCTATCAAAAGAATGTCGTCCACGTACAAGACTAGGAATACGACAGTTCGTCCTACAATCTTCTTATATACACAGGGTTCATCTTCGTTCTTGATGAAATCAAATTCCTTGATTGCCTCATCAAAAACAGATGTTCCAGCTCCGCGATGCCTGCTTTAATCCATAAATGGATTTAAGCAACTTGCACACCCTTCCGCTGCTCCCACTGTCTACGAAACCTTCTGGTTGATCCATGTAAACGCACTCTTCCAAACAACCGTTTAGGAAAGCCGTCTTAACATCCATCTGCCAGATTTCATAGTCATGGAAGGCAGCAATGGCAAGTAAGATCCGAATGGATTTGAGCATAGCCACCGGAGAAAAAGTCTCATCATAGTCCAAACCAGGTCTTTGACGAAAACCTTTTGCAACGAGTCTAGCTTTATAGGTTTCCACCTGCCCATCTACACCAAGTTTCCTTTTGTAGATCCATTTGCATCCAACGGGTTTTACCCCAGGTGGAGCAATATCCAAGGTCCACACTTTATTGGCGTACATGGACTCCATTTCGGATTGCATTGCTTCCTGCCACTTATCAGAGTCCCTACTGATAATGGCCTGCCTGAAACTGGTAGGGTCATCTTCTTCCAAGATGCAATCCTCTCGATCCCCGTCAATGAGAAAACCGTAGTATCTCTCGGGCGGATGAGAAATCCTACCAGATCTGCGGAGTGGCTGAGGTTCTTCTGGGGTTATTGAATTCTGAGGTTCTGTCAAATTTTCAGTTTCAGTTTGTGGTCGCTGAATTTCTTCCAATTCTACCGTGCTCCCACTAATTTCTTTTGCAAGAAACTCCGTTTCTAAGAAAACGGCATGCTGAGCAACAAACACCTTCTGTTCCTCGGTGTGGTAGAATAGATATCCATAACCATTCTTTGGATATCCCACAAACTTACATAAAACTGACTGTGCCTCTAGTTTATCCGGTTTATGCGTTTTGACATAAGCCGGACAACCCCATATCTTAGATCTTTTAAGATATGGCCTCTTTCCATTCCATATCTCGAACGGAGTCTTAGGCACTGATTTAGACGGAACATCATTCAATAGGTATGCTGCTGTCAATAGCGCATGTCCCCAAAATGAAAGAGGCAACTCGGCATTACTCATCATGGAGCGAACCATATTCAGTAGGGTACGATTCCTCCGCTCCGAAACACTGTTGTGCTGTGGTGTATAAGGAGGAGTAAGCTGAGAGAGAATACCATTCTCTTTTAAGTAATCTAGGAATTCCGTGCTTAAGTACTCCCCTCCCCTGTCAGACCGGAGGATCTTGATACTTTTTCCTGTCTGGTTCTCTACTTCGTTTCTGAATTCCTTGAATTTCTCAAAAGCTTCAGATTTGTGTTTCATCAGATACACATATCCGAACCTAGAGAGATCGTCAGTGAATGTGATGAAGTACGAGAACCCACCCCTTGCATGTATAAACATCGGACCGCATACATCACTATGTACGAGTCCCAAGAGCTCGGATGATCTTTCTCCATGTCCGGTGAACGGAGATTTGGTCCTCTTTCCTTTGAGACAAGACTGACAAGTTCCATAAGATGAAAACTCGAATGCATTCAATAGTCCATCTTTATGCAACGTACTCAGTCTTTTCTCTCCGATATGACCAAGTCTACAATGCCACAAGTAGGATTCATTCGTATCTGAATTTTTCCTCTTGCGTGTGTTTTGTATATTGAGAACTGTATTCTGATTTAGAACGTAGATACCATTACACAGTGTACCCTCTGCAACCAGTACCTTATGAAGGTAAATGTTCATGATATTCTTTTCAAGAACAAAGTTATATCCATCTTTATCGAGTAAAGAAACTGATATGATGTTGCAAACCATGGAGGGTACATAGTAGCAATCGTTCAAAATCATAGTCTTGCCATTTGGCAATACTAGGTGATATTCACCGACGGCTGCCGCATTAACTTGTGCTCCGTTCGCTACTCTGAGCGACATATCACCCGGTGCAACTTTCCTACTTTTTCTCAGTCCTTGCAATAAATTACAGATATGAGATCCTGATCCGGTATCAAGTACCCAGGAGGTAGGGCTGACCGTAAAACAGTTCTCAATTACAAGAACACCTGAAGTAGATGCAAAACCATGCTTCTTCTTCAACTGGGTATCCTGGAAATCCATACTTTCCTCTTTCCCATTCTCATACTCATGACTGTTGTCACAAGTAAGAGCTGAACCAACTTTCCCCAGTCCCGAATAAGAATTCGGATCGGTCAAGCGATACATTTTATTATCTTGATTAGGGCGTGAAAAGGTTGCTGCTTGGAGAGAGAGAAAAGAAACACTCAGCGTATGCTCTTGCAAGATTAGATTGGTTTATTAATTTATCTAACCAGGATGTCTCCCACTGTTTCCTCAAATTCTTCTTAAAACCTTTTTAAAAGAAGAACTAGCCGGGTTTTAATTCACGTCACAATACTTGCTTAACCTTTCAGCCAGGTTAGTGTCGGTACTTCGAGGGAGGTTTTCCAACGCTTTCGCGAAGTTCCTTAATTAAAGAACCTCTTTTCCTTGGGGGCGTAACCCTGCTAACACCTTTCTAGACACCTACTAGGTTTATAGCATTGATCGTTAAGTGAAATAATCTCCCGAGAGTAAACCAACTCATCAGTGGGATCGGGATCCAACTGTCATTGTGTGATAACCTAGATGGAATCCACTCTAGTCACCACACTCCAGAAGGTATGCTAAATCTGCAAAATTCAGTTCTTTTGAAACTCCCGATGTGGTTTTTGCCCCTAACGGTTCATGACCTTGACTAGGTCAACAAGCCATAAACTGTTAGACAAGTTCTACCCGTCATAATCCTGATTGCATTTGACCCACCCGTACGTGCCCTTGACTAGGTCAACAAGGCCGCACGACTGTCCTAACCAATCACATTTGCAATCCACAGAAAAATACTATTTAGCTACCGTTCACTACGCCTTGACTAGGTCAACAAACGCAGTACGAATACTGAATAATATTAATCCTAAATGACGGAGGGCTACGGCTGGGTTTTTGGCGAAAAACCCGTTAACGTAATGAACTTGATATCGTTGAAGGAATATGATTGCACCCTTTTTGAAAATATAGTAGCGAAAACTTTTGCTAAAGAGGTCACTCCCTGTGAAGGGATCTCGGCTCTTTCCTCATCGAATGAGGTGCAGGATATTCCAAATGAATACCTCGATGCAAAGCAAGAATAATCGACTATAGTGAAGTTATTACCCTGACGCAAACTTTTGTCCAAGGGGTCACTCCCGGTGAAGGGATCTCGGACCTTGCCTCGTCGACTGAGGTGCTGGGCATTCACAACCGAATACCGCGATGCAAAACAAAAATGAACGTCCTTGCAATAACAGCTTTTTGAAAAATTGTTCCAACAACGTCTTTAAGGTTTATTTTCTTGCATTAGTTCTTTTAATGCGTCCCATCATTTAATCCTACCATTGCAGAAAACAACCAAAATATGGCGTACGCTTATGCCATTCGCATTCGCCACGGGGTCCCGTCATCACCCGTTAGGTTACTTAACTAACGACAGAGCGGGGGCTGGGCTAGCGCGGCTGTAAAACATAAGCAACGCCTAAATAGAAAGCAATGATAGACATTACAGATCACAGATGAATACATTGGATATACTAGCAATCCGCAATCCTTTCGAGCCTGGAACGAAAAACGGATTACACGGTCGCGGTGAATAGCCAAATACCCCACCCAAGACCCCTACGGGTGCGGCAAACTACCCGCCAAGTACTCGGAAGTTTGTGCACCCCCTCCATGGGTCTATCCTAGGAGCAAAAACAGTAAAAAGAATTATACAATGACGGCTACAACCCCGACCCGGTTGTGCGGCCAAACAAATAATATTATTACATCAATTTACATTTACAATGAATGAAAGAAAAACAAAAGCTCATCTCACATCCACCCCGGCTATTCACCCGCGACAGTCCAACACATTCATATACACATTCCAATATCAAACACAGATCACAGAGATGTATAACCCCGACTAATCGACTTATAGCGATTAGCCGACGTTCAATACATTCAAATACACAGATATAACCGATATAGTTAAAGTGTAGTGAAGTTCCGAAAAAAAATACGGATTTATAGGCCCCCCAAAAGTAAATTTTAGTTCTGGAAAATCTGGGCACATATAACATATCCTAAAAATCCCAAAACCAACACAGAAACACTCTGCACCAAATTCGAAGCAGAGAGGGGACCAGACGGCCGCGCTTCCGCGGCAAGAGCTCCCTCTTGCCGTGGATCCGCGCTCCTCTAATCGCATCTCTGGTTCGTATTTGGTGGTTTTCTATACAAAAGCCTGAGATAATTTTTGGTGTATAACAAATCTCATTTTGACCAGAAAACAAATTAACAGAAACTAGGGTTTTGCAAAGTTTGGTTTTTGGATTTTCCGGTTTCGAAACTTCGTTACACTTCACTACCTAGCTAGTTTAAGTTTAGTTAGTCTCTGATACCACTGTTAGGTCCACGTTACCTCTCCCGGTACTTTCGGGGTTGCGGAAACGGTAAATCAAAATTTTTCTAAACTTTGTAACATGGACCGTAAAAGCCGGATCTTTGCTAAACTAAACTAGCATACTTGCAAAGAAGAGTTAACTACTCGGCAAAGTGGTTATACCTCAACTTGAACTCCTTCTCTTCTTGTTGTTGTTCTTCTTTGATGTTCTTCTCTTCTTGTTGTTCTTCTCATTGCTTGCTCAATGGTTGATCCGGACTTCGGTCACCTCCGCGGCCTCCTTGAGTCGAAGACGATCCACCCGAGAGATGTACACCGAGCTCCACCTCAAGCCGAGGTAACTAGGGCAAGGAGATTGCTAATCTAGAAGCCCTAGGTAGTGCAGAGAAGATGTATGGATGTGTTTGTCAAGTAGAATCCTTTTTCTCTCAACACATGAGATCAAAGGAGAAATCAAGAGGAGGAAGAAGAAGGAGATTTTCTAGCAACCATGGAGCTTCTCATTTCAAGAGAGAGAATGAGAATAAGCAAATGAAAAGCTTAACCAAGAGAAAAGCTAACCATGGTTGCAATAATGCACAAACATTATTATTACCAATCCAATCAAGATAAAGGTGATGGCTACAAATGACATGACCATTATCATAACTAAATAAAAAGAAAACCAAAGAATACTTTAGATCTTCTAAGAAGATCCAAGTCAACTTTGGTCAAAAGGTCAACAAAGTCAAGATGGTCAAATGGTCAATGTAATTAGCCATAACAAAATTATCAATGAAAGGATTAGTAAATAATGTCCCCGGCTCATTATGGTTTTGACCAAACGAACTGTCGAAACCCTAATGAGTCCGCCTCAAAATGGTTTTGACCGAATCAACTGTCAAAACCCTAATGAGCCTGCCACATAGTGGTTTTGGCCGAACCAACTGCCAAAACCCTAATGAGGCACCTCCTCCTTCATCGCTCCAGAAAACTGTTCATACACACCTGCATCCGTATTCCGTAGAATGCGGATGCGCAGAAGACAAAACAAATCCATCCATGCAATACTAGGATCCGGCTTAAACCAAAGCCCACTAGTATTGCCTGCCCGAACACCACACGCACACAAGTGTACGTAAGTGATCGCAGCCCTGCCGTAAAACCATACGGCCTCTACACGTTTCGCTCAGTGCAGGGAAACTCTCTGTGTGGGACTCTAAAGACTCGACACTACGCTGGCAGTGGGTTTAACCACAGACCGCAAGCGGCACTAGCTGTACGTAACGGTCCCCAGGTAGATGTCGATAAGAAGGCCGATGAGGTAAACCCATCTGAACTCCTACTGAGTCTGTATGTGACAATCTCCGTACAGTCCGGTCTGTTCGTCTGATACATCGCATGTCGGGCCTAGGGGCGGCAAGCGTCAGACCCCTAATAGCGGTACAAGTCGTGTCGGAGTGAAGCCCAGAACACCCTGAGATAACACTGGAACCTACCAGCATATCTCGCTTGCCCTGGCCAGGGACTACTCGTGTAATGGCTCTCCTAGACACAGCGCGATGTCAACCCCCAATACCGGGAGAGACGAATCCTGTCTAACCGTCACTGCCTCCAAGTGCTTCGGGACTGCTCCCAACTACTACCTGTTTGCACGACTCAGTAGAGCCGTGGTAGGGTAGTTAATCAAAGAACAGTGGGAACACACTCGAGGCGAAGTGACAGTGTCAAGTCAGCGGACTAAGCTGTACTCATGTCACCTGGGAACTGATAACTGACGATAGGTATAATACCAACCATCAGTTCCCGACCAGTCCTGTCCAGTGTACTCGTAACCTAACGAGCACCCGCATACTATCTCAAGTATGACGTACCGACGGCTGTGGGACAGACCGTCTCCCGTGCTGGGATGAGAAGCGCATACGCTAGTCTACTCCGGAGTATCGATGCCCTATCTCGATACTCCCACGACTAGGGATGTGTAAAAGGATGTGCTTGTAGATTACCCAGCCCCCACGAGTGTGATCGCCATCACAACGCCGGTAATCAAGCAAAGATCCTAAGGGCTCTACTAATGCGTATAGGTGAATAAATAAACACAAATGTACACATTAAAGCAGAGACAAACCAAGTAGCATACTACTATATTGAGCAAGATTGTCTGTACAACTGTGAATATCCCAAGCTTCCATCAAGTAATATACATACTAGTATGATACAGTAATGGCCTCTAGGGCATATACACTAACAAAAAGTTGGTTGGATCTGGCATGTTGTGCAATGGCATTTATGTTCTAAATCAATCAACAGTTCTGAGCATAATAAACACACACAAGAGGAAGAGTTCAGAACTGAACGAATCCTTCTTGTGGCATTGTAGACTAGGTCACATCAATGCGACACGACTAGCTAAGTTGCATAAGAATGGATATTTAAATCCGTTTGAATTTTCATCTTATGACACTTGCCAGTCATGTCTCAAAGGCAAGATGACCAAAACTCCGTTTACGGGACACGGAGAGAGAGTTACGGAACTCTTGGGACTGGTACATAGTGATGTATGCGGCCCCATTTCTACACATGCCAGGGATGTTTCTTCGTACTTCATTACATTCACTGATGATCTCTCAAGATACGGACATGTGTTCTTGATAAAACACAAGTCTGAAACTTTTGAGAAATTTAGAGAATATAAACAAGAAGTCGAGAACCAAACCAGAAAAAGTATTAAAATCCTTCGATCTGATCGAGGAGGTGAATACTTGAGCAATGAATTCCTGGACTTCCTAAAAGAGAATGGGATTCTCTCTCAGCTGACTCCTCCATATACACCACAGCACAACGGTGTATCAGAACGGAGGAACCGCACCCTATTAGATATGGTGCACTCTATGATAAGCACAGCTGAGTTACCTATTTCCTTCTGGGGGTATGCGCTAGAGACAACCATACATCTATTGAATATGGCCCCCACCAAATCCGTGCCTACCACTCCATATGAGATATGGAAAGGGAAGAGACCATGTCTTAACTATGTAAAGATATGGGGCTGTCCAGCCTATGTCAAACGACAAAATCCGGACAAACTCGAGACACGGTCTGTTCTATGCAAGTTTGTAGGATATCCCAAGAATTCACAAGGGTATATCTTCTACCACACTGTGGAACAAAGGGTGTTTGTTTCTCGGCATGCCACCTTTTTAGAAAAGGAATTTCTTGCAAAAGAGATTAGTGGTCATGAGGTAGAACTGGAAGAGGTTCCAGCTACAAAAGCTACAACAGAAGATCTGGTGGAACCCGAGGATTCAGTTGTTCCCGATGAACCCCAGCCACTCCGCCGATCTAGTAGGGTTCCTCACCCACCTGAGAGATACTACGGTTTTTTCATGGATGGTGGGAGCGAGGATTGCATCATGGTTGATGATGACCCAACTAGCTTCGAGCAGGCCATCACGAGTAGAGACTCAGTGAAATGGCTGGATGCAATGCGGTCCGAGATGGAATCCATGTACACCAACAAAGTATGGACTTTGGAAGATGCTCATGAAGGGGTAAAACCCATTGGGAGCAAGTGGATCTTCAAGAAAAAACTTGGTGTAGATGGGAAAGTGGAGACTTTCAAAGCTAGACTTGTTGCAAAGGGTTTTCGTCAAAGACCAGCTGTGGACTATGACGAAACATTTTCTCCAGTGGCTATGCTTAAATCCATCCGGATCATGCTTGCCATCGCTGCATATCATGATTATGAAATCTGGCAATGGATGTTAAGACCGCCTTTCTAAACGGTGATTTAGAAGAGTGCGTGTACATGACTCAGCCATAGGGCTTCATAGATAGTGGGAGCAGCGGGAAGGTGTGCAAACTGCTTAAATCCATTTATGGATTAAAGCAAGTATAGCGGAGTTGGAACATCTGCTTTGACGTTGTTATCAAAGAGTTTGATTTCGTCAAAAATGTAGATGAACCTTATATCTACAAGAAGGTGGCAGAGAGTAAGGTTGTCTTCCTCGTATTGTACATGGACGACATACTCTTGATAGGAAATGACATTCCTATGCTGCAATCGGTGAAGCTCTTCTTATCACAAAGATTCTCAATGAAAGATCTTGGTGATGCCTCCTGCATATTGGGAATTATGATCTATAGAGATAGATCTAAAAGGATATTGGGATTGTCCCAATCCAGGTACATTGACACCATACTAAAGAGGTTTAGTATGGAAGAGTCCAAACGTGGGTTTTTACCCACGATCTCAGGGCTCACTCTCTCTAAAGAGATGTCTCCCAAGACTGATTTGGAGAGAGCTCGCATGCAAAGGATACCCTATGCTTCGGCAGTAGGCTCTATCATGTACGCGATACTATGTACCAGACCCGATGTAGCATACTCACTAAGTGTAGTGAGTAGGTATCAAGCTGATCCTGGAGAGAGTCACTGGACAGCTGTGAAGAGCATTCTCAAGTACTTACGAAGGACTAAAGAGATGCTCTTGGTGTATGGTAACGGAGAACTCCAAGTGGAGTCCTTTACCGATTCAAGCTTCCAGAGTGATAAGGACGACTCTAAGTCACAGTCGAGATTTGTCTTTACCCTTTACGGAGGGGCGGTTAGCTGGAAGAGTTCCAAACAGGAAACCGTGGCAGACTCAACGATGGAGACTGAATACATCACTGCCAACGATGCTGCCAAAGAGGCTGTCTGGATCAAGAAGTTCATTACTGAACTTGGAGTGGTTCCATCCATTGAGCATCCAATACCTTTGTATTGCGATAACAATGGAGCGGTGGCTTTGGCCAAGGAACCCAGGTCCCATCAGCGATCCAGGCATATTCTGAGGCGGTATCACCTGATCCGGGAGATAGTTGATCGCCGGGAGATCGAGGTCAGGAGGGTTGACACGAAGAACAACACAGCAGATCAATTCACGAAGGCCATTCCCCAGATACAGTTTGAGAGACTCTTCGGGATGCTCGGTATGCGGTACTACAACAGCTGGCCCTAGTGCAAGTGGAAGATTGTTAGTTGTATGTAAGCCCTAGAGGCCAGTATTGTACAGATGATGTATATTATATTGGATGCTTGGACATATATAGAGGGGACTTTCTTGCTCGATATGATAGTATGCTATCTGGTTGCTCTTTATCTTAACATGTATACTTGTCTCTTGATGCTGTCTTATAGTTACATGTTCGTAAAGCCCTTAGGATGTCAACTTGACTACCTGGACTATGATGCGGATCATACTAGTGGGGACATGGTAGTCCATAAGTACATCCTTCAAGGTCCCTAGTCATGGGTGTATCGAGACAGGGCATCGATATACTAGAGTAGACTAGCGTATACGCTTCTCGACCCATGAGATGGGCGATGGATGATCCCATATCCATTGGTGTTTGACATCAGAGATGGTATACGGGTGCTCAGTGGAGACTGGGTACACTGAGCGGACTCGCCGAGAACTCCCAGATGGTATTATACCTCACGTCAGATGGCAGTTCTCTGGTGACACTTATGCAGGTTAGTCTGTAGACCCGAGATCGTCATAGAGTCTTGTGTGATTCCCACTGTGCTTTGATTTCCACCTTACCACGTCCATGAGGGCGTGCAAAACGGTGGTTTTTAGGTACAATCCCGAGTCACATGGAGGCAATGAGCGATAGGAGGGGTTTCGTCTCTTCCGGTATTGGGGGTTGATGTTGCGCTGTACTCGATTGGCCGTAACAGGGAAGTCCCTGGCCAGGGCTGATTTAGAGATTTACTGGTAAGTGTTACCAGTAGTTTCTCGACCGGTTATGGGCCTCACATCGGCATGACTTATCGGTTATTGGGGTCTGACGTTTACCACCCCTAGACTTGATATGCGACATATCAGACGAGGAGACCGGACTGTACGGGAAGTGTTACCGGCAGGCTTTTACAGGAGTTGGAGTGGGCTTGCTTGCTGATCTTCTGATCGCTCAATACCCGGATAGCCGTTACGTCCAGCTATTACCGCTGACGGCTTGTGGGTGCTTGATGCGATCATCACCTACTGTCGGCGTATTAACGAGTCTTTAGAGTCCTACACAGAGGTTTTACTGGCTCAGGCAAAACGAAATAGGAGCGCATATGTGATATGTGCGGGACCAAGAATGATGCGTGTATGTGATACCGTATTCTATTCTCGCGACTTTTTGTATCTGTCGGTTATATATGATACAGCCGGGTTATCGAATCAAGTGTTGATTCGATAAGTCGATACATTGGATGTTAGTCGGTTATATGTGATATGACCGGATTATTAAGTCAAGTGTTGATTTAATAATTTATTGTATAATTGTATATTTGATATACTAGTTTACATTAACTAACACTTGTTCACTTTAGGGTTTTTCTTACATGAGCACAACTTTGATGTATATGTGATATATATTAAAAATGTGTTTTCTTAATGTATCAGGGTTGATGATACACATGACTTGGGTGTATGAGACTTACACCATGCTATCTATTATGTTGGGTTTTTATATTTTGAGTAATTACAAAATTAGTGGAGGATTAGCACAATGCATGAAGCTTGTGGAAGCTTGTGGATGCATTGACTAAGTCTACTTGTGTTTGTTTTTACTATGGATATTTGTTAACCCAACCATAAGGATTAAACATGGGTTAAGTCTCTACATGAGTTAGTATATGATACTCACTCACCATGGTTAACTTTCACACTTGATCATTATCCTCATTCTTTTCTTTTGTTCATCTTCTTCTTTGAGCAAAAGAAAAAGCTTGCTAGGGTTTTGAAAAAAGAGTGAAACTTTGTGAGAAATATGTAAGTGCACGGCGGCGCCCCGGCCTCCATCCCGAGGCCAAATGCGGAAGCGATGGTTAACTTTAAATTTTCTTGAACCGGCACCACCGCGCACTAAAACCCGGATCGTACCATTAACTAGTCCTAGCTAACTACAAGATGGGGAAGAGAGATATACCGACTGATCCGTGTCCTCCGGTCTTCTCGTCGTCGTCCCGATCTCCCGCGGAAGCTCCGGTCTCCACCTCCTCGCCGGAAAGGCACCACGTCGCCTGCTTCTTTAACGGGCTCCCACCTCTATACCGAGGCAACTCGGGCACGAAGCTGGCGAGTCGACGTGCCCAAGATTTGCTGTAGAACAGTGTGAAGATCTTTATGTCTCATTTCGGGGTTGAGGGAGTAGCCATTTGGTGGAGGAAATGATATAAGCTTTTGGAGATGGTGTTGTGGGATTTTTCCAAAGCCAAAAAGAACAAAATCCCACATCTCAAAATTTGGACAGACCCCATGAGCTTTTGCCGGCCATGATGGTGGATGAGGAGAGAATGAGAGAGGGAGTGAGTGAAAAAGAGATAGCCACAAGAATAATGCAAGTGAGAGGAATGGTCATCATGCAAGAATCATCATCACTAGCAAAACCACACTCCATCAACTAATCAACAACCATGATTCCTACAAAAAGTCAAGCAATCATGAACCATGGAAGGTCAAGGGATGGGGCTCCATCATGAAACCATCATGATACAAAAGTATGCAAAGACAACCCTCCAAATAGCTAATTTGCACAAATGCAAATAAGCCCTCCTCCACCAATCTTCGGCCAATGAAAGATACAAAGAAATATGGCCGAAACGGAAAGCAAACTGGCAACTCCAGAAAACTGGTCCCGTAATAAATTACAGGAAAACCCCGCTACAATGCATACACACCCGCATCTGTATTCCGACCGAAATACAAATGCAATGAGACAATATCCGTTCGATCCTGATCCGTGCAATACCGCACGTATCTGATCGAACCCTGCCATATATCCATACGGCCTCTAATACTAACTGTCCGATCCTGATCCGTGCAATACCGCACGTATCTGATCGGACCCTGCCATATCTCCATACGGCCTCTACAGCGTTTCGCCCGAAAACTTGAGCAACAGAATGTGGGGGACTCTAAAGACTCGTCAACACCTTGGTTGTGGATTTAACCACTAGCACGTCAGAGGTATAAGCCAATACGTAATGGGCTACCAGGCATTGACCAAAAGGGACGTCGATGAGCGAACTCATCCTGACACCCTACTGAGCCTGTCAGTGACAATATCCGTACAGTCCGGTCCATTCGTCTATGAGCATCGCATGGCGGGCCTAGGGGGTTGGTAAAGTCAGACCCCCAAAAAGCGGTACAAGTCGTGTCGGAGTGTAGCCCAGAACACCCTGAGATACTACTGGAATACCTACCAGTAAATCTCCTGCCTCGGCCGAGGGCTTTGTGTAATGGCTCTCCTAGACACAGCGCGACCTCACCCCCAATACCGGGAGAGACGAACCCCTGAAGATCCGCTCACTGCTTCCATGTGGCTCGGGACTGTACCCAACTAAAACCTGTTTGCACGTCTCCTTTGAGCGTGGTAGGGTAGTAATCAAAGTATAGTGGGAACTCACACGAGACAAATGACGATCCTCAGGTCGATGAACTAACCTGTACACATGTCACCAGGGAACTGCCATCTGACGTCTGGTATAATCCCAACTAGCAGGTTCCCGGCGAGTCCTGTACAGTGTACTCATAACCCAATGAGCACCTGTATACATCTTAGGTGAACCAACTGACACCAGTGGCTTGTGAGACCGGCCACCGCCCCTCGTCGGGGTCTCGACTGTATACACTAGTCTACTCTGGAGTATCGATGCCCTGTCTCGAAACTCCCACGACTAGGGACCTTTTAAGGATGTGCTTATAGACCCCAGCTCCCACTAATATGATAGCCCTCATACTGCTGGTGGTCAAGCAAGAATCCTAGGGGCTCTATCAACGTGTAATAGCGACATGTCAGGTCACCTAAAGCAGTCCACGATGATAAAGATAAACCAGATAGCATACTATCATCTCGAGTAAGACTGTCCTACCGGGATAGGTCCTCCCTCAATCATTGCAATCACGTGCCTGTGATCCAATAATTGACTCTGAGGGCACTATCTCCAACAATCTCCCACTTGCACTCAAGGCTAATTATTGCGACGTCGCATACTCACAGCCCGTGTGATACCGAACACCCAACTCCTCTACTAGTCAGTCTCACAAAGCTCGTTTGCGAAACTATTGCATTCGAGGAATAGCCTCAGTGAGTGGATCCGCCTGGATGTTTCTTTCTATGTCTCTCTATATCTCATGTTCGCGGAGAAAGCCATCTCCCGAAATGATCAATACCTATCTTAGAATGTGTCTGGATGTCTGATGGGACCCAGCTCATAAATGAACTCCAAATCCAAACTTCTTATACTGTATTGTCAACTGAACTTAATCAGTATGCTGCGCCATGCCTCCCTCAGTATTGCCTTGGACCACCTGTCCAAAATACTGCCCCTCGTCAGAAGGAAAAACTATAACTCTGACAACCTCCTTGTTGTCCATGTCACCTTGGAAGCCTAGAATGACAACTGTCTCTCGATTGAGGCTGTCGTTATCATATCCCTAGAACATCCACTTATGTTCTAAAACTGCTTCCGACTGTTTCTCCAGGATTGGATCAATGTCAACTTATTGCATCTGGTGCAAGAACAACATCTGGTGTGGTACTTGACATCTCATGATTGGCTCAATTGCCTGAGCAAGTGATCTGCCAACCATGCACATCCCTCTCCCCTTTAGTCTGTAAGACACCTTTAGAGAGGGTGACTCCATCACCTGCAGGTACACCACCATGCCAGGAGTCGTCCATTCTAAATACTCTTAGAATGCTGTCTAAGTACCCTGATTGGGAAACCACCCAAATCTAGATCTAAAACCATAGATCCAGTAACCAGTATGTTTGATATAATGTCCAAGTCCCATGTGGAGAAACCACTGTGTGACGACCAAAGTATAACAGATTGTAGTATAGGAATATCACTTCCTACTATGTGTATGTCATCCAAATACCAGGACATCACACCCTACTACTACCTTCTTAACAGATCCATCCCCTATTCTGATGAAGTCAAACCTATGACTGTCACATCAGAAATTGATGATCTATCTCCGCTATATCTGCTTTAGTCTATAAATAGACATAAGATGCCTGTCCACCATTGCTTCCGCTGCTCCCACTGACTACGAAAACCCTCTGGCATGGTCATATACACGTCCACTTCTAAAGCAAGTTTAGAACGACGCTATACTCATCCTCCTGCCGGGTCTCACAGTCTGGAACAACAGCAATGGCTAGTGTGGGTAAACAAGAACCTCCCCGTCACCGTCCTTGAGGCTACCGGAGTACCTCTCGGGTGCCTGAGGTTACCCACCAAATCTGCGGAGTGGCCAATGGAACGTCAAACCAGATTGAATCTTTAGGTTCCTATCAAATCTTCAGTAATCGTTTGTGGTTCTGGAATCACTTCCAGTTCTACCATACTCCCACTACAGTTTTTTGAAAAAATCCATTTTTAATAAAACTGTGGCGAGTCAAGAACAATATCACTATTGATCTTCCAGATGGTAGAAAATCAACCCGCGTCATAGCCTGGGTCAACCCACAAATAGCCATTACAGAAACGTGCCTTGAGTTATCCAGAGTCTGGTTTTAAGCATAGGCCGGACAACTCCCCGTACCTTAACATCGTTAAGATATGAACTGTTCAATATCCAATATAGAACCAGAGGCACCAATTTAATTGAACCAGATTCAAATCATGCAGCTGTCTCCAGTGCATGTCAACTAAATGGAAGAAGGCCGATCAGCGTTACTCAACTTAGGAATGCTTCCAATCATGAGTAACCTGAAAGAGAAGCAAGATCTCTTAATCATTACTATCAACTGAATACCATATACAAGTATCTACATCTTCGATCAACTTGAAGAATCCCGATACTTTCTACACCTGGTTCTCTACTCTATTCAAATACCTATAACTTCTCAAAATTCGGACCCTGCGTTTCCACGAAACACCTGTCTAAAACTAGAGAAGTCATAAGTAAACCGAATATAGTACGAGGACCAACCCTTCTGTCCTGATGGACCCTGGACAATATACAATACTCTGTATAAGTCCCTTGAGTCTGATAACTCATCCACTGTGTGTCGTAGGTTGAAAACTGTACTTATGGTTAAGAAGAATTACACCACTGTTTAATGCTCCTTACCCAACCATCCACTGATATAGGTAAATGTCATAGACATAATTTCAAAAAGGTATATCTCACTCTATGAAAATAGACGTACAGATATATCGATTTGAAATTGGTGCATAACAGCGGATATTCAAAACCAAATATTCGCCGACCGGCAAACAGCCCAGGTGATTTCCTCAAATATCACCGATTACAACGAATCCCGATATAATGAAGATGATCACCCAATTCCCAATAATTTACTCCCACTCATCATCTGTAAAACCATACAGATGTGAGAATCATACCTGGTAAATACATACCCTGGAGCAAGTGTCTAATCGGGAAATCAGTTTTCCTTTAACAGTACACAGTGAAACTGAAACATTGAAATGTTTCAATGGGGTATTCCGGTATTCTTAGTAATGCCTCTTCCAGATTCACGACTGTAACCGTATAATTCTTTGCCACCTCTCCAAATCCCTTTTTATGTCTTTAGTCATTACCTTCTGCACACCCCTTTAGGCCAAATGGTTTTCTTCCTTCCCTACCGTTCGGCACCAGCCTATGGTTTGGAAGAAGACTATCCAATAAGCGTAATGGGTGTACTGTCCTAATCCTAGGAGCACTCGCAATGCGAGAGAAGGTGAATATAAAAGACACCTGAATAAATCTTATTCCTATTTCTCCTGAACCAGAATCCATCCCCGAACTGGAACAAGTTCCTTTCGAGTTCGTATATAACCATACGATGGATTATCCAATAAACTGTGGATCTTCGTAGTGATACGGAGTGTCCTGGAGAAATACAAAGGTGATTTGGGAGTGGTAATGAAATACCTGGTTTGGTCATGAATATCAGTTGCAATTTACTTTGCCCTCTTACTAATCCCTTGCTTTGTCTTTACATAATACCTTCTGTACACCATCGTTAGGCTAATTGGTTTTCTTCATTCCCTACCGTTCGGCACCAGCCTAAGGTTTGGAAGAAGACTATCCAATTTGCGTAATAGGTGTACTATCTCCTAAACCAAGGAGTACTCTCAACTTGAGAGAAGGTAAAAGGAAAAGACAACTGAATAGTCCTATTCGTTTTCTCCATAACCGGAAACCATCCTCGAATAAATTCCTTCGAGTTCGTATATATAACCATACGATGGTTTTGTCCAATGGAAGTGGACGTTCGTAGTAATACGGGGTGTCCTGGAAAAAGGGTAAAAGTAGGAGTGGTAATGAGGTTTGCAACTCTGACAATCCAAAAGCCAGTGTTTAAGAAGGTTCGGTTAATTTTAGTTACTGAGTCATAGTCTTAGGGTCGGGTCAATAGTCGCTGCCGAAGAGAGAGAGAAAAGAAACACTCAGCGTGCACTCTAACCTAGATCAGAATGGTTACCAATTTATCTAATCTGGAAACCTCCCACTGTCACCTCAAATTCTCCTCCAAACCTGAAAGAAGAATTAGTCGGGGTCACCCGAGGAGTAAACTAACTCATCAGTGGGAATCGGGATCCAACTATCACCGCATGATAACGTGACGGAATCCGCTCACGTCATCACACTCCAGAAGGTATGCGCATATCTGGCAAGTTTCAGTTCTTTTGAAACTCCCGATGTGATTTCTGCCCCATGCTCTTATGACCTTGGCGTGAGGTCAAAATATCATAAGTCACATGTCAAGTTCTACCCATCATTGTCCAAGTTAATTTGAACCCACCCGTACATACCCTTGACGTAGGCCAAAATAGTAGTACGACTGTCCCAAACCAACGCATCTATCTATGCAACAGATAAATACCCGACAGCTACCAAACACTATGCCTTGGCGTGAGGTCAAAATACATAGCTTGAATACTACCGAATATTTAACTGAAATGATGGAGGGCTACGAATGGTTTCTGGCAAAAACCTTTAACGTAATGAACTTGATATCGTTGAAGGAACTGGATAGCTTTTAAAAATATAGTGACGAAAACCTTCGCTAAAGAGGTCACACCCGGTGAAGGGATCTCGGCTCTTTCCCCGTAGAATGAGGTGCAGGATATTCCAACTGAATACCACGATGCAAAGCAAAAGTAATCGGCTATAGTGAAGTTATTGCCCTGACGCAAACTTCTATCCAAGGGGTCACTCCCGGTGAAGGGATCTCGGCCCTTGCCTCGTCGACTGAGGAGCAGGATATTCCAACGGAATACCACGATGCAAAACAAAAGTGAACGTCCTTGCAATAACAGTTTTTTGAAAAGTGTTCCAACAACATCAGATTAGGTTTGTTTTTAACTTGCATTGATCCGAATCAACGCAGTCCCATCAATTGATCACACCACAAAGAACGAAAATATACTTATGTACGTATATGCCATCCGCATTCGCCACTGGGTCCCGTCATTACCCGTTAGGTTAGCTAACTAACGACAGAGCGGGGACTGGACTAGCGCGGATGCAAAACATATACAACATCTACTAATATATATTCCAATATATTATATTTCGCTCAAGGCGTGATAAAAAGCAACATCGCAGAAATGTACAGCATCACAGAACAATACAGATATCTGGGATCCCCGGGTTTCACAGAGCCACTACTGAAACCCGACGTTCCCCTGGTCGTGTGGACAGCCTGTGCAATGAAATCCTAGACCCCTACGGGCGCGGCAAGTTACCCGCCAAAACCTGAAGCGAGGCAGCCCCCTTCAGCAACGTGAATGGACCACCCAGCACTTCACGGAATCCGGTAACTTGGGCACCCCTCCTGGGTCAACCTGTACCCCCTACGAGTGCGGCGAATAGCCCGCCAATTCTAGAGTAAATCCCCCTCCGTCCCAATGCCATGAGATGCGGGCTTGTTGCCCTCTAGAACCCGGCTATCCGTGCACCCCTCCGCGGGGCAATCCTAGTACAGAAAGTAAAATATACATACAACGGGTACATCGACCGCAACCTGGTCGTGCCCCAAAATAATAATACAAACAGGCAGTGACGGCAGTCCACATGTCGGACGCTCGCCCCGCAATATCAAAGGTACATAATACAACAAAACTGTACTACCACTGCAACCAGGCTATTCCCCACGACCAATCCGCAACATCACAGCAAAATCACATAACATCAACGTGAATGTCACGTTCGCAAATCCGTTTAACCGGGCTATAGCAGTTAGACAGGATTTACCAATCAAGTGACATTCACGGTCACAGATATAATGTAAATACTGTGAAATAATGTGTTTTTAATATCCGATCGATCAAAATTATAACAAGTGGGCCCCAAGTACTACTGTAGCACATCAAGAAATTCTGGGCCCAAACTTAATATTCCAAAAAAACCTATTTTCCACTCAGGAGCATTCTGTAAAATTTTGGGGCCATGAACAGTCAAGACTGCGGTGGAACCGCGGCCTAAGGATGGCTTTGGCCGCGGTTCCGCGGTCGAAAAGTGAGATCATGCAATAAAAATTTCACAGAATTCTTATAACTCCCTACACAGTATTCTGAGACTACCTGAAAAAATATTCGAGCCAGAAAAAATTCGACAGAAAACTGATGCAGTGAAAAATGCGGTTTTGGGATTTTTGTTCGATCGGAAACGTAAAACACATTAGACAAAGCTAGACTATGTTAATGGCGAGGCTCTGATACCACTGTAAGTGCACGGCGGCGCCCCGGCCTCCATCCCGAGGCCAAATGCGGAAGCGATGGTTAACTTTAAATTTTCTAGAACCGGCACCACCGCGCACTAAAACCCGGATCGTACCATTAACTAGTCCTAGCTAACTACAAGATGGGGAAGAGAGATATACCGACTGATCCGTGTCCTCCGGTCTTCTCGTCGTCGTCCCGATCTCCCGCGGAAGCTCCGGTCTCCACCTCCTCGCCGGAAAGGCACCACGTCGCCTGCTTCTTTTACAGGCTCCCACCTCTATTCCGAGGCAACTCGAGCACGAAGCTGGCGAGTCGACGTGCTCAAGATTTGCTGTAGAACAGTGTGAAGATCTTTATGTCTCATTTCGGGGTTGAGGGAGTTGCCATTTGGTGGAGGAAATGATATAAGCTTTTGGAGATGGTGTTGTGGGATTTTTCCAAAGCCAAAAAGAACAAAATCCCACATCTCAAAATTTGGACAGCCCCCATGAGCTTTTGCCGGCCATGATGATGGATGAGGAGAGAATGAGAGAGGGAGTGAGTGAAAAAGAGATAGCCACAAGAATAATGCAAGTGAGAGGAATGGTCATCATGCAAGAATCATCATCACTAGCAAAACCACACTCCATCAACTAATCAACAACCATGATTGCTACAAAAAGTCAAGCAATCATGAACCATTGAAGGTCAAGGGATGGGGCTCCATCATGAAACCATCATGATACAAAAGTATGCAAAGACAACCCTCCAAATAGCTAATTTGCACAAATGCAAATAAGCCCTCCTCCACCAATCTTCGGCCAATGAAAGATACAAAGAAATATGGCCGAAACGGAAAGCAAACTGGCAACTCCAGAAAACTGGTCCCGTAATAAATTACAGGAAAACCCCGCTACTGTGCATACACACCCGCATCTGTATTCCGACCGAAATACAAATGCAATGAGACAAAATCTACACTGTACTATACTAAGATCCGGCTTAAACCAAAGCCGGCTAGTAATATCCGTTCGATCCTGATCCGTGCAATACCGCACGTATCTGATCGAACCCTGCCATATATCCATACGGCCTCTAGTACTAACTGTCCGATCCTGATCCGTGCAATACCGCACGTATCTGATCGGACCTTGCCATATCTCCATACGGCCTCTACAGCGTTTCGCCCGAAAACTTAAGCAACAGAATGTGGGGGACTCTAAAGACTCGTCAACACCTTGGTTGTGGATTTAACCACTAGCACGTCAGAGGTATAAGCTAATACGTAACGGGCTACCAGGCATTGACCAAAAGGGACGTCGATGAGCGAACTCATCCTGACACCCTACTGAGCCTGTCAGTGACAATATCCATACAGTCCGGTCTGTTCGTCTATGAGCATCGCATGGCAGGCCTAGGGGGTTGGTAAAGTCAGACCACCAAAAAGCGGTACAAGTCGTGTCGGAGTGTAGCCCAGAACACCCTGAGATACTACTGGAATACCTACCAGTAAATCTCCTGCCTCGGCCGAGGGCTTTGTATAATGGCTCTCCTAGACACAGCGCGACCTCACCCCCAATACCGGGAGAGACGAACCCCTGAAGATCCGCTCACTGCCTCCATGTGGCTCGGGACTGTACCCAACTAAAACCTGTTTGCACGTCTCCTTTGAGCGTGGTAGGGTAGTACTCAAAGTACAGTGGGAACTCACACGAGACAAATGACGATCCTCAGGTCGATGAACTAACCTGTACACATGTCACCAGGGAACTGCCATCTGACGTCTGGTATAATCCCAACTAGCAGGTTCCCGGCGAGTCCTGTCCGGTGTACTCATAACCCAATGAGCACCTGTATACATCTTAGGTGAACCAACTGACACCAGTGGCTTGTGAGACCGGCCACCGCCCCTCGTCGGGGTCTCGACTGTATACACTAGTCTACTCTGGAGTATCGATGCCCTGTCTCGAAACTCCCACGACTAAGGACCTTTTAAGGATGTGCTTATAGACCCCAGCTCCCACTAATATGATCGCCCTCATACTGCTGGTGGTCAAGCAAGAATCCTAGGGGATCTATCAACGTGTAATAGCGACATGTCAGGTCACCTAAAGCAGTCCACGATGATAAAGATAAACCAGATACCATACTATCATCTCAAGTAAGACTTTCCTACCGGGATAGGTCCTCCCTCAATCATTGCAATCACGTGCCTGTGATCCAATAATTGACTCTGAGGGCACTATCTCCAACAAAATAAAATTCTAAAGAGAACCCACTTCCTATTTCTCCATCCTCTACTAGACTAGCACTTTAGTTTAGGGTGTTTGCTTCACTAATTCTCAAATTAGTGAAGTAGAAGCTTGAGTTTGCATCCCCTCGATGTAGATCATCTTCGGCCTCGAAGACTTTAAGCAAGCACGCGTCTTTTGCCTCGTGAAGCTATGCAAGGGTCCGGGAGAACCACGATCGCAGCGAAGGGACTTCAACAAGGAGCTAAAGAAGTGAAGGACCGATCTACAAAGGTTGTATTTCGTATTCCCTTTAGAGTAAAGTTGTTTACTTGCTATTAGTTTCGCCTAAACTCTAGGATACGATCTTGCTTAGGGTTGTTCGGCACATAAAAATTTAATTTTAGCATGGTCGATGCCTTGTAGAGCCTTGTTAGTGTGCCTAGTAACCCAACAATAAGCAAGCACATGAGTAATCGGTCGGTTAGTACCTCAAGAAGTATTAACGGTCGCATGAAAATTTGTGAGCAAATCCATCTAAATATTCATTAATTAAAAAGTACTGAGGCAGATGGACAAGAGTATGATAGGTTGAATTGAATTCTCCGAGTGTAGGAATGTCTATTACACACACGTAGGGTTATATGATCGATATTTGGAAGAATGATAGGAATGAAGAATAAAGACGATGTTTTATTGAGGGATAATGTGATTTCTAATATCTTTTCATGACTATTAAGATAGGGCTCATGACAACCGAAAAGCCAGCATAGTTGGAAACTCTAATTTTCAAAGTCTTTCTTTTATAATTTTTATCATTATATGTAGCTATTCACGGTCTTCCTTTTATTATTGGATTTTGTGGGTGCAATCCGCTCAAAACCCTCAGGTGACTACACTCCTCCTACTAGGGACACCTAGAGGTTTAAAGGCTTGTTGCACGTGCTCAGTGCAATCGTGTTGCCTACGAAAGTGTGCTAGTTAGTTTTTCTTTTTCCTTATTTTCTCCTTCTCTTTTTAATAAAACGGTTTGCTTGAGACGACCAAAAATAAGTTTGGGGGAATTTGATCAGTCGAAAATATTGCATTTTTAACACATCAATTTCCCTACCATTTGCACTCATCTAAAGGTGTTCGGTATGATTATAGCACATATTAGCAATTTTTCCGTAAAATACCAAATAACATGTGTTATATATTATAACCGACATTTTTGAGGAAAATTGAGTGTTTATCATTGCATGCATCATCTTTGTATAGCGCAACACTTATCTCGAGAATCTGTGCAGGAAATTTCAGGTAAAAGAGCCGAAACTATGAAAAGTGCTGAGATAAATACGTCAAGTCTTTGACCTGAGATCTGGCAGAAATCAAGAAAGAACAATGAGATTCCACACATCAGAAATATACCAAAAGGCCAACACAAGGCAGCACAGGAAATTGGATCCACAGATGCCTTCATTGTGCCGCGGATCCGCGGCCTTAGAGCCCTATTGGCGGCGGATCTGTGGCACAATGGTGACGTCATCGCTTCATATTTCTCCACGTGGCTTCTCATAACGGTCAATGCTTCCAGAAGACTCCAGAAGACCACGTGGCTTCATCCAGAAGGCTCGGCCTAACAACCTTACCCAAGAATATTCCTCATTCCAGAATATTCCCTCTAACAAATTTCTTATAGAAGCCTCTCTCTAACAACCTTTTTGGAGGGAAATTTGAATTTGAATTCTAGATCTAGGGTTGAGGTGATTATAAAATGAGATCTAGATCTAGGGTTTTGGGGGTTGTTCATTAGGGGTTGATTGTTAGTTGTTGATTTTTAGTTAGTTAGTGGTTCATTTTGGAGGGAAAAATTGTAGATCCAAATCAAATTTCAAATCAAATTGAGTGACACACTTTGATTGAGATCAAGATCTATCGAGTACAATTCAAGCAAGAAGCCATCAACCTTTTAGAGGCGACGCCGGTCTTCAACCGAGCAAGTGATCCAAGACGATCCGCAACTCACAGAGACGGTGCGGAGCTAAATTCGACGGTCGAGTTCTTTCCTCTTGTAGTTCTTGAGCGAATTGTAACAAAATTGTTGATTAATAAAAGGTGAAATTTCTTTATCTTGCTTATCTATATATTTGAGCATTATGATTAGTTTTCAATTCTTGATTGATTTCGTGGTTATGATGCTTGAGTAAAAACTCCGCTCGTGGAGGAATCGAGAGAATAGATAGATGATGATGATTACAATCTTGAAACGATTCTTAAGTCCTATGAGTTTTGTAAACTCTAGAAAATTGAATTATCGACAACCTAGTTTTGAGCGAGATGCTTTATTGAATGTTTTCGCTCTTAATTATAGATCAACGATCGGTGATTGAATTTCCTAGAGGCTAGTTTGTGAATGATAATCAACAAAGGATAAGGGATAGATGATGAAACCCTAGTTTCCGCAAGAAATCCCTAATCCTTGTTGATCATCATCGATCTAGCAACAAATCATCAATGGATAAGAATACGTAATCACAAGTCTTCATCACTTCTATAGATTCGATCGATTCCTAAGAGCCTCATTTCAAATCTTGATAGCTCATTAGATTTGGACATCTGTTAGAATTTATTGATTCTTAATCTTTAGATCTAGTTCTTACTATTTTTGAAACTAAATCTCAAAATTCTTGAATCTATTTTCTTGCAATTTTTCTTTTATCCTTTCATTTCGACTCATCTAAAACGAAAGCAAGCAAAACACACATCTCTGCGGACGATCCGTACTCACTAACGTGCTACATCGACACCGTTATTGATTGCGGTCAAAAATTTCTTTGGTTGTGATTTCTTTACACTTTTCTTATATACACACCGAGAAATCATTCAATCAGTTACCAATTCTAGAGTTAGGAGACCCGGTCTCGACTCCTTGAGATAGTCTCCCACTGGACTCTAGAACCCGATTACTTGTGCTCCCCGCTTTGGGTCTATCCTAATGCGGAAAAGTAAATAATATACATCAATGGTGACATCATCCTCAACCCGGAAGTGTCCCAATAAAAGAATATTACATACAAATTTTTACATGAATGAAAAAGAAAAACTCTCATGTCACGCAAAAACCCCCAGCTATTCAATCACGGCGATCCAATATAACATATTACAGCAACACATAACATCACATATCATCAACGTAAATAAATATGCATATCCCAATTGTCGTTGACGTATAGCAACGAAACCGACGATACACCACATATTACACTTACGGTCGTAGAAAAGAAAATGAAAATTACAATAATTGGAATCTGCAACTACCTTAAACATCATAAACCCGGAATATCTCATACTCCAAATTTCATGCCTACCACTATAAATTCCTTAGATATTATAAACCCGAAATATCACATATTCCGAATTTAATGCCTAACGTTATAAACCTGGCATTTTAGTCTCAAATTGAAAATACTTTTCAATAATCAATCGGGCAATTCAACAAGATTCCCGACAAATGATCAAATACTCGTCGGAAACTTTAGTAGATGGCCGCACCCCCAATGCCATCGACGAAGTGCACTTAGGCGGAACACCATGGTCGCGAGCACCCGAACGGATTCTTTTGGCAACGGGGTTCTCCTACAGTCATTTGGTCGGGACTATGGGACGTGGCTATCTAGTAATGTTATACAGCGAGTGTTCACATACACTACGTGAATGCGATGAAGTTTCGATCCGAATCAAAACCCCATGGCAACCGATCAAAAGAGACTAAATTGCTAGATTTACAAAATACTAACTAGTTTTCACAAAACCAATTATTGTGGATTCCAAATATCGTATCATATATCACAGATATCTAGACGATGTTAAATATTTCGATCGATTTATCAAACACCCACAATTCCCAGAGAGCTCAACACTTGAGTCTCACTTAAAAATAACCAGATAATACTAAATGTGCCTACGGAGCAGCTCAAGAAGGGGGAGTCCCTACCTCACCAACTGTGTCGCGGAACCGCGGCTAAACACATGGTTTTGCCGCGATTGCACGGCCGTTTGGTCGAGTTGGGCGCTTGTTCTTCTTGGGGATCCATAGAAAACCCTGCACAATTTTCTGAATATTTTTAATTTTAAAAATTCCAACTTTTGAAATTTTTTCCAGAAACTCAGTTTTACTGGTTTCGAAAAGTCGATCGAACACTTTAACTTCATCTAGACCACTCCTAATGCTCTAGCATGGCTCCGATACCATGTTGGAGTTTCTTAGCATGACTACTAGGTTTTAGCAAGCATCGAGTATGCAATTTTAAAAAATCTATAGTGCTAAGGAACACAAACCGAGAATCGAACTAGAGAATTAGGGTTTACAAGCAAGTAATAAAGCTTTACTCTAAGTGAATAAGGAATACAACCTTTGTAGACCGGTCCTTCACTTCTAAATCTCCATGTAGTGGTCCCTTAGCTTCAAGTAATGGTCCCCTGAACTCTTCTTAGGCTCCACTAGGTGAAAGGAACAAGTTTGCTTAAGGATATTCGAAGCCGAAGATGATCTACCTTGAGGAATCTCTAACTCAAGCTAGCTCTTCACTAATTGAGGAATTAGTGAAGTAAACAACCTATACTAAATGGCTAGTTTAGTATAGATTGATGAAGTACGAGTTTTGCTCACTTTAGAATTATTTTTCTTTCTTTCTTTTCTCACCTCACTCAAAACTAGAGAGCAAAGAAGGAGATGAAGAAACTCTACTAATGTGAACCCTTGGGTGAGAAAATATTTCAAGAGATATTAGTAGAGAGTTAACCATGGCTAAGGATAATGGTAGGGTTAATAAACATCTAGAGTAAAACAAAATTAGTGGACTAAGTCAAGACTTCTACATGCTTCCACAAGTATCTTAAGCCATGACAATTTCCACCTAATTTTCGTTTATCCTTAATAATTAAATCACCCAAATAATCTTTAGTTTGGTGTGAGTCTCATACACTTATATCCAATGTATCATCTAGCATGAAAAAATAGTAAATACATTAATATATATCTCATATCTATTTAAATGTATTTGTAGAAAAGAAATTCTTAAGTGAGCTAATATTAATTAATATATATTAATATATCAAATATACAATTATATATTAAATTATTAAATCAACACTTGATTTAATAATCCGGCTATATTACATACAACGGACTAATATCATTTATATGTATATCAAATATACATATAACAAATTATTGAATCAACACTTGATTAAATAATCCGGTTATATCACATATAACCTATATCGCGAGATTAGAATATTGTATCACATACACGTATTAATCTCGGTCCCGCACATATCACATATGTGCCCTACTTCGTTTCGCTTGAGCCAGAAAATTTCTGTGTAGGACTCTAAAGACTCGTCAATACACCAGCAGTAGGTAATGATCATATCAGTTACCCACAAGCCGTCAGTGGTACTAGCTGGACGTAACGACTCCCTGGGTATTAAGCGATCAGAAGATCAACAAGCAAGCTTGTCCAAACTCGCGTGAAACCAGTAAGTAACACTACCGTACAGTCTGGTCTCTTCATCTGATATGTCGCAATCGAATCTGGGGGTGGTAAATGTCAGACCCCAATAACTTGATAAGTCATGCCGATGTGAGGCTCATAACGGGTCGAGAAACTACTGATAACACTTACCAGTAAATCTCATCATCAGCCCTGGCCCGAGACTTCCTGTTATAGCCAATCGAGCATAGCGCAACATCAACTCCCAATACCGAGAGAGACGAAACTCCTCCTATCGCTCATTGCCTCTATGTGACTCGGGACTGTACCTAAAATCCACCTGTTTGCATGCTCTCTTGAGCGTGGTATGGAGGAAATCAAAGCACAGTGGGAATCACACAAGACTCTATGACGATCTCAAGTCTACGGACTAACATATACCAGTGTCACTACAGAACTGCTATCTGACGATAGGTATAATACCATCTAGGAGTTCTCGACGAGTCCTTTTCGGTGTACTCATTCTCCAATGAGCACCTGTGTATAATCTTTAATGTCAAACACCAATGGTTGTTGGATTAACCATCGCCCCATACAAGGTCAAGAAACATACACACTAGTCTGCTCTGGAATATCGATGTCATGTCTCGATACTCCCTTGACTAGGAACAATTAAAGCATGTACTTGCCGACTACCCTTGCCCTACTAGTATGATCTGCATCATAGTCCTGGTAGTCAAGTACATATCCTAAGGGCTTTATCAACATATAACGGAGAGACTGTATAATGATATAAGTGTTCATGTTAAGATAAAGAGTAACCAGATAGCATACTATCATGTCGAGCAAGAAAGTCCTCTCTATATATATCCAAGCATCCACTATAATATACAATCATGTACAATAATGGCCTCTTGAGCATACATATAACTAACACGCGCTTCATGGGTAAGTTAGGAGCTTGGACGATCTGTTTAGACTTGAATGATTTCCTTTTTCCCTTCTTGCATCACTAACTTTTTTATATATTCTCCTTTTCCAGGACAGATGGACCGATCCAGGATCCTTGCTGCCATAGACGCTATGGCCCAAAAGAAGGCCGGGGGCATGACCATATCCCAAGCTGGCCCGAGCTCGGCCCTGAGACCGTCACCATCGGCGAGGCCTTCCGCATCTCCCCGAGCCCCTGATGACCGCCGAGGGGGTAGACAGAAGCACGCGCGAGACCTGGAACCCAGGGCGTGGGAGGAGGAGGGAACCGAGGTTCTCCTCAAGGGGAAAAGGATGATCTCCCACACGCCGTCGACTGAGGTCCCTTAGGGGATTCCCATGCAGGAGGGGGATGTCTGCTTCGTAGTCCCCTCGGGGCTTTCCGTCGCCGACAGCTTGCTCATGGACATGGAGCAGTCAGCCGAGGGCAAGATTCCCTAGGGAACCCTAAAGGCCTAAGTGGCCACTATTGCTCACGAGGTAGTTCAGGTTGGTATCCGTTTAAGTATTATCTTAAGTACCCTTTCTTAATCTTAACACCTCTAAATTCATCTACTGCTTTCCTTAGGTCCTCCAACATTGCGCCCTTATCGTCAACATGGAATCCGAGGAGATTGCCCCGGCCATGAGGAAGTGGGGGAATCATCTTCGGAGGCGGTGGATCTGCGCCTTCGGCTGCGGCTGGAGAAGGAGAAGACAGCCGCCCTTGAAACCCGGTTGGCGGCCGGGGAGCTCATGATCTCCAAGTACCAGGAGTCCCACCGACTTCTGAGCGAGTCACACCAAGCCATCGTGTTCAAGTTGGAGGAGTTGGGAAGATACTACGCTATAATGAAGAATATGAGGGACACCAGCAAGAGGGATCGAGGCTACGCTCGGCGAAGATCCCTGAGCTCCGAGCTTGCAAGTCGGTGGACTCGTATAAGGTGCCAGACCAGTTCTACGCCGACATTGGCGAAGCCTCTGCCATCATTTAGTACAAAGCTCTTGATGATGTCAAGGCGTTAATGCCGGAGTTGACCAACAGTGAGCTCCGCTTGGGTCCCGCTTTCGGTGGACACGCCGCAAGCTGCTGGCACCGGGGGAGGGGCGATTACGAAAGTAGAAGCCCCGGCCCCTGAGGGCGGGCGATATCCGGGCCGAGCCTGCAGCTTGAGATTTTTTTCTGTTGGGTCCACGTTACTCGTCCCGGTCCTTTCGAGGTTGCGGAAACGGTAAAAATCAAATTTTTCATGAAAGGGTAACATGGACTAGAAAACCCGGATCTTTGCTAAACAACACACTAGAAATAACTACGAGCTTTACCTACTCGGTTAGGGGTTATACCTTAACTTGAACTCCTTCTCTTCTTGTTGTTCTCCTCCTTGTTTGCTCCTTGTGGTAGTTTGAACGGCTCCTCCTCCTCGTCTCCTCTTTACCGAAGATAGATCCACCCGAGGGCCTCGAACTTGAGCTCCTACCTCAACCTAGAGGTAACTAAGGTATTTGGTTTGCTAAACCTAATACCCTAGAATGAGTAGAGATGTGTTATGGTGGCTTTGTCTCAAAACTTATGATTTCCAACACATGGAACACTTAAGCTTTGAGAGAGGAAGAAGAAGAGCTTTTGCAAAAAGAGAGAAGAAAAATGATAGAAAAAAATGAGAGCTCTCTTTTTACAACCATGCTCATATGAGAGAATATAAGATTAATAATAATAATTAAAAGGAAAATGTGATGGTGAGTATGGAATGACCATTATCATTTCATAATAAATGCAATTTGCAAAGATCAAGAAGCATCTTTGATATGAAATGATTATGGTCAAAATGTCAACAAGGGTCAAAATGTCCACCATGGTCAAATGGTCAACCTAACCATCACACAATAATCCTTAATTATCATTATTAATCATATTTATCATTCTCATTAGGGTTTGGGAAAAGTCAACGGTCAACAAGTCAACCAAAGTCAAACGGTCAACAACCCTAATGAGAATCCTCTGCCTCTGCCTCTATCAACTGTGCATACACACCCGCATCCGCGTTCCGAGGAACACGAATACAATGAGACAAAACCAATCCCAAAACAAATACTAGTATCTGGCTTAAACCAAAGCCCACTAGTAATAACTGCCTGGTCACCAAACGTGCACAAGTGCGCGAGCGTGAACGAACTCTGTCGCAAAACCATGCGACCTCTACGCTGTTTTGCCCAAAGGTGAGTAACCCGCTGTGTGGGACTCTAAAGACTCGACACTACGCTGGCAGTGGGGTTAACCACAGACCGCAAGCGGCACTAGCTGTACGTAACGGTCCCCAGGTAGATGCCGATAAGAAGACCGATGAGGTGAACCCATCGGAACTCCTACTGAGCCTGTATGTGACAATCTGCGTACAGTCCGGTCTGTTCGTCTGAGAATATCGCATGGCGGGCCTAGGGGGTGGTAAACGTCAGTCCCCTAATAGCGGTACAAGTCGTGTCGGAGTGTAGCCCAGAACACCCTGAGATAACACTGGAAACCTACCAGTATATCTCGCTTGCCCTGGCCAGGGACGACAATGTGTAATGGCTCTCCTAGACACAGCACGATATTAACTCCCAATACCGAGAGAGACGAATCCTGTCTAACCGTCACTGCCTCCAAGTGCTTCGGGACTGCACCCAACTACTACCTGTTTGCACGACTCAGTAGAGCCGTGGTAGGGTAGTAATCAAAGAACAGTGGGAACACACTCGAGGCAAAGTGACAATGTCAAGTCAGCGGACTAAGCTGTACTCATGTCACCTGGGAACTGTTAACTGACGATAGGTATAATACTAACCAACAGTTCCCGACGAGTCATGTCCAGTGTACTCTTAACCTAACGAGCACACGCATACTATCTCAAGTACGACGTACTGACGGCTGTGGGACAGGCCGTCTCCCCTGCTGGGATGAGAAGCGCATACGCTAGTCTACTCCGGAGTATCGATTCCCTGTCTCGATAGTCCTACGACTAGGGACCTGCATAAGGATATGCTTGTGGATTACCCAGCCTCCACGAGTGTGATCGCCATCACAACGCCGGTAATCAAGCAAAGATCCTAAGGGCTCTACTAATGTGTATAGGCGATATGTTAAAAGAAACACATGTACACACATTGAAGTAGAAACAAACCAAGTAGCATACTACTATTTTGAGCAAGATTGTATATACAATGGTGAATATCCCAAGCTTCCATTAAGTAATATACAAACTAGTATGATACAGTAATGGCCTCTAGGGCATATACACTAACATTTTCTTTATTTTTTTCTCAAATTTGTAAGCCTCCGGGCATTTTTTGTAAAGCTGAGGAGCCTAAAATACCTTGTAAAGACTTTCGAAACATGAATACAACTGGGTTTATTTTCCTCTGCATGACAATGTATTTCTTGCGTGAGTACTTGACCTTGTCGGTCTTTTCCTCGATTCAAGTGTTAGGCTGTAGGTCGATGACCGACCTTTTAGATGACGATTGCGCGTCGAGTGTAAGTCAATTAATCGCCAAGTGCAGGAAGGCCGGTGCCCTCCCGCCCCCGGAGTCGAGGTGCGATCGTTCACTTAGAATACACCGGAAGATCCTTCCGTTTAGGAAGGTCGGTATCTTCCTATTCTTTAGAGTCGGACCGATGACCACGTCTCTTAGCGTAAGTTGGACAATAGCTAAGTTAGAATTGGTCGGTGTTGACTGATTCCCCCTTGATGCAGTTCCTAGACCCTCATCTTAGGATGGTAGGAATTTATCACTTAGAGGTTAGCCAAGCAGGGATCTGCGATGTTTCCCCTTGGTGGGACTTCGACCTTTAGCGTCGGTGGGTAGGAAGTTACCCGCTAAGGTTGAACCGAGCAGGGAAGATGCTCGGTGGCATCTTGATGGGGGCTTTGATCCTTAGTATAGGTGGGTAGGAAGTTACCCTCTAGGGATTGACCGAGAAGGGAAGCTGCTCGGTGGCCTCTTGATGAGGGCTTCGATCCTTGGCGTAGGTGGATAGGAAACTACCCGCCAACGATTGACCGGGCAGGGAAGCTGCTCGGTGGCCTCTTGATGAGGGCTTCGATCCTTATTGTAGGTGGGTAGGAAGTTACCCGCTAAGGATTGACCGAGCAGGGAAGCTTCTCGGTGGCCTCATGAGGAGGGCTTTAATCCTTGGCGCAGATGGGTAGGAAACTACCCGCCAAGGATTGACCGAGCAAGGAAGCTGCTCGGTGGCCTCGTGATGAGGGCTCGATCCTTGGCGTAGGTGAGTAGGAAACTACCCGCCAAGGATTGACCGAGCAGGGAAGCTGCTCGGTAGCCTCGTGAGGAGGGCTTTAATCCTTGGCATAGATGGATAGGAAACTACCAGCCAGGGATTGATCGAGCAGGGAAGTTGCTCGGTGGCCTCTTGATGAGGGCTTAGATCCTTAGTGTCGGTGGGTAGGGAACTGCCTACCAGGGATTGACCAAGCAGGGAAGCTGCTCGGTGGCCTCGTGGTGAGGGCTTCGATCCTTAGCGTAAGTGGGTAAGGAACTACCCGCCAGGGATTGACCAAGCTGGTAAGCTGCTCAGTGGCCTCTTGGTGAAGGATGTGATCCTTGGCGTAGATGGTAGGAAACTACCCGCTAAGGATTGACCGAACAGGGAAGCTGCTCGGTGGCCTCTTGGTGAGGGCTTCGATTCGTAGCGTAGGTGGGTAGGAAGTTACCCGCTAAGGACTGACCGAGCAGGGAAGCTACTCGGTGGCCTCTTGATAAGGGTTTAGATCCTTGGCGTCGGTGGGTAGGGAACTACTGTTAGTGTATATGCCCTAGGGGCCATTATTGTATCATACTAGTTTGTATATTACTTAATGGAAGCTTGGGATATTCACATGTATATAACAGTCTTGCTAAACGTGGTAGTATGCTACTTGGTTTTTCTATCTTAATATGTGAGTATGCATATTGATAGAGCTCTTAGGATCTTGCTTGACTACCAGCGTTGTGATGGCAGTCACACTCGTGGGGGCTGGGTAGTCTACAAGCACATCCTTATTCAGGTCCCTAGTCGTAGGATTATCGAGACAGGGCATCGATACTCCGGAGTAGACTAGTGTGTACGCTTCTCATCCCAGTTGGGGAGATGGTCTGTCCCACAGCCGTCAGTACGTCGTACTGGAGATAGTATATAGGTGCTCGTTGGGTTACGGGTACACCGGACAGGACTCGCAGGGAACTGTTGGTTGGTTTTATACCAGTCGTCAGTGAACAGTTCCCAGGTGACATGAGTACAGCATAGTCCGCAGACTTGACACTGCTACTTCGCCTCAAGTGTGTCCCACTGTTCTTAGATTGCTATCCTACCACGGCTCAAAGGAGTCGTGCAAACAGGTAGCAGTTGGGTGCAGTCCCGAGCACTTGGAGGCAGTGGCGGTTAGACAGGATTCGTCTCTCCCGGTATTGGGGGTTGATATCGCGCTATGTCAGAGAGCCATTACGCAAAGTCCCTGGCCAGGGCAAGCGAGATTTGCTGGTAGGTTCCAGTAGTTTCTCAGGGTGTAATGGGCTTCGTTCCGACACGACTTATACCGCTATTAGGGGACTGACGCTTGCCGCCCCCTAGGCCTGATATGCGATAGTCTTAGACGAACGGACCGGAATGTACGGAGATTGTCACATCAGACTCAGTAAGAGTTCGGATGGGTTTCCTTATCGGCCTTCTTATCGACATCTACCTGGGGGCCGTTACGTACAGCGAGTGCCGCTTGCGGTCTGTGGTTAAACCCACTGCCAGTGTAGTAGTCGAGTCTCTAGAGTCCCACATAGAGAGTTTCCTACTCCAGGCGAAACGATATAGAGGTCGTATGGTTTTACGACAAAGGGTTCGGACGCATACGTGTGTTTACACACGTACGTCGTTCGGACAGTTTTTACTAGTCGGCTTTGGTTTAAGACAGTTACTAGTATCCGGTTATTGGATTTATACAGTCTAAAGTTTTTCCGTGTTTTCATGGATAGGAGGGGCGTTCTCGTAATTGCGCGAGAAGCTTCTAGAAGATGGTGACTAAGGAGGTTTAGGTGGCATATACATTGAATGAGATTAGTGAGTCATATGGATGATTCATCCATGTCATTAATGCATCATAAATGCTTAATGACTCATGGAGATGAATCACCATTAGATATTTATCAAGCATGGTTGTAAATCATTTTATTTTATTTTCTTGAAAAACAATAATGCTTGATATATATTATGATAGCTCATTTTCTCATTTCATTATTATGTTCATCTTCTCTCTCCTCAAGCTCTCCCTCTCTTCAAACCCTAATCATCCCCTCTTATGTGTTGAGTACAAGGATTAGTTAGACTAATTAAACCATAACCCTCACTCTATATCATCTAGGTACTTTGATTAGCACTTAAAGAAATCTAGTTACCTCTAGTTTGAGGTGAAGCTTGTAGTAAAGCTCTCGGGTGGATCTTCTACTACTTAGAGAAGGCCGGGGAGGACGTGAAGAACGACAAGACGGAGGACTCGGATCTTTAGGTATAATCACTTTTCATAGTAGTTGTTAACTCCTATGTTTGATGTTAGTTATTTTTTATGCAAAGATTCTCGGTTAGTCGATGTTTACGCTTTAAACAAGATTGTTTTTCATTATTCCGCCTCCCCGCAAGTCGTGGGGTGTTGTATATCGACTTACAGTGGTATCAAAGCCTCGCTAAACAATAAATAACTCATTAGCAAAGTCGTAAGATATTCGAACGCAAAACGAACCAAAAAACGACATCGATATCACTACTTTCTGTCGAATTTTAAACAGGCTCTAAAAAATTTTCAGGGTGCTTCAGAATAACCTACAGAGAATTTTAAGAAAACTGGTGAAAAATGGGTTCCTGAATCGGCCAAACGACCGTGGAACCGCGGCGGATCCCACCGATCCGCCGCGGAACCGCGGCCGAGTTGGGGCCGATTCAACCCATTTTCCACCAGTAATTCTTCTGTGATATTTTTGTGTTTTCTGGGATGTTTATTTTTCTGCTCAATTCTCAGGTGCACAGAGAAGTATTGCAGTAGAATCCAATGTGTTTGCACGATCGAAATTTTGTGATGTTTGCTAATTTGATTATATCTGTGTTTGTATAATGTGTTCGTAAACCTCCCCTAACTGCTAGTATGTCGGTTGGCAGGGGGTTGCATATTTCTGTAATGGATTTTATCTGTTTGTGTATATGAACTGTGTTGGACTGTTGTGATGTATAGCCGAGGTTTTGTGATGGGTTATTATTTAATTCATTTGACGTAAATGTAATTTGTTGTAATATTATTTTGCGGGGCACATCCAGGTTGCGGTTGTAGCCACCGTTGTATTATTTCATTTTACTGTTTTTGCTCCTAGGACAGACCCAAGGTGGGGTGCACAAACTACCGGGCGGGTAGTTTGCCGTACCCGTAGGGGTCTAGGGTGGGGTAATGGCTATTCATCACAACTGTGTAATCCGTCTTTCGTTGCAGGCTCAAAACAAACACGGATTGCTTGCAAATCCAATAAAGTTCATCTGTGATCCGGAATGAATATTATTGCGTCCGACGAATGTAAAATATCTATATATATGATAGCTATTTAGACGTCACTTATGTTTTACACCCGCGCTAGCCCAGCCCCTGCTCTGTCGTTAGTTAAGTAACCTAACGGGTGAAGACGGGACCCAGTGGCGAATGCGGATGACATAAGAGGACGTTGTATTTTCGTTATTTTCTGCAATGATAGGTTAATGATGGGACGCATTATTTATAATACAAAGAAAATAAACCAAAAAGATAAATCGTTGGAACAATTTAAAAGAAACCACTCGGTTATTTTAAAACAGATGATATTTTTAAATTGCGGAGCTTTAACCACTCCTTTTAAAAGCTATCAGGTTCTTTCGGTCATATCAAGTTCACTACGTTCACGGTTTCGCCAAAACCATTTGTAGCCCTCTGTCATTTCATTTGGGTATTCAGTAGTATTCAAGCTATGTATTTTGGCCAAAGTCAAGGCATAGTGTTTGGTAGCTGCTGGGTATTCATTTGTTGCATAGATAGATGAGTTAGTTTGGGACAGTCGTATTATCATTTGACCAAAGTCAGGGGTATATACGGATGGATTCAAATTGACAAGATAATGACGGGTAGAACTTGACATGTGACTTATGACATTTTGACCAAAGCCAAGGTCATAAGAGCATGGGGCAAAAATATATATCGGGAATTTCTAAAGAAACTGAAATTTGCAAAGAGATGCATACCATTTGGAGTTTGATGAATGCTGGTAGAATTCCTTCAGCATTATCAGACGATGATATTTGGATCCCGATCCTACTGTGAGTATATGCTGTTGCGCCACGGCAGCGCCCCGGTCTCGTACTCGAGGCCAAAATGCGGAATCAAAAATTTTCCTTACTCGGAAACCGGCGCTACCGCGGACAAAGAAAACCCGGATCGTAACCATTAACCTAATGCTAGCAATCAAGAGATAGGGTGAGAAGTATACCGAGTGATCCGAGTCCTTCGGTCTTCTCGTCATCGTCCCGATCTCCCGCGGAAAGTCTAGCCTCCACATCGTCGCCTCCTCGCCGGAAAGGGCACCACAACGCCTGCGTCTTTTACGGGCTCCCGCCTCAATGCCGAGGCAACTCGGGCATGAAGCCGGCAACTCGACATGCCCAAGAAGTGCTGTAGAATGTAGTGTAGAAGATGCTTGTCTCTCTTTAGGGTTTGTAGTTGCCATGATGGAGGAATGGGATTAGGAAAAATGGTGCTTTCATTTTTCCAAAAACAAGAAGAAGAAGGAGATGAAGAATTCCTTCCAAAACTAAGATGGACTCTCTCATTCTTTTTCTTTCTCTCTTTTCTTTTTCTTCTTCTCTCTTTTCTAATGAAAAACTTATCATCTTAGAATGGTGGAGAAAAGAATATGAAAGCAAGAGGGAGGTGAGTGTAGGAGAGCAAGAAGGGTGACCACAACCAAACAACATCATCACAAACTCAAATCAACCTCTAATCACCTCAAATCACCAAAAAACAAGTGATGATGAAAGATAAGAATGGTATCAAAAAGATGCTATCATAATAAATACTTTTGCAAGAAAAACCTCCACTAAGTGTTATTTGCAAAACTGCAAATAACCCCCCTCCATCGGAAAAGTCCGGCCGGGAAAGAACAAAGGAAAACCGGCCGGAACGGAATACAAACTGGCAACTCCAGAAAACTGGTCCCGTAATAAATTACAGGAAAAACCCCGATACTGTGCATACACACCCGCATCTGTATTCCGACTGGATACAAATGCAATGAGACAAAATCTACACTGTACTAAACTAGGACCGGCTTAAGCCAAAGCCGGCTAGTAATATCCGTTCGATCCTGATCCGTGCAATACCGCACGTATCTGATCGAACCCTGCCATATAACCATACGGCCACTAGTACAAACTGTCCGATCCTGATCCGTGCAATACCGCACGTATCTGATCGGACCCTGCCATATCTCCATACGGCCTCTACAGCGTTTCGCCCGAAAGCTTGAGTAACTGTAAGTGTGGTGGACTCTAAAGACTCGTCAATACAATGGCTGTGGATTTAACCACTAGCACGTCAGAGGTATAAGCCAATACGTAACGGGCCACCAGCTATTGACCAAAAGGGACGTCGATGAGGAAGCTCACCCCGACACCCAACTGAGCCTGTCAGTGACAATATCCGTACAGTCCGGTCCGTTCGTCTATGAGTATCGCATGGCGGGCCTAGGGGGTTGGTAAGAGTCAGACCCCCAAAAGCGGTACAAGTCGTGTCGGAGCGTAGCCCAGAACGCCCTGAGATACTACTGGAATACCTACCAGTAAATCTCCTGCCTCGGCCGAGGGCTTTGCGTAATGGCTCTCCTAGACACAGCGCGACCTCACCCCCAATACCGGGAGAGACGAACCCCTGCAGATCCGCTCACTGCCTCCATGTGGCTCGGGACTGTACCCAACTAAAACCTGTTTGCACGACTCCTTTGAGCCGTGGTAGGGTAGTAATCAAAGCACAGTGGGAACTCACACGAGACAAATGACGATCTCAGGTCGATGAACTAACCTGTACACATGTCACCTGGGAACTGCTATCTGACGTCAGGTATAAGCCCAACTAGCAGGTTCCCGGCGAGTCCTGTCCGGTGTACTCATAACCCAATGAGCACCTGTATACATCTTAGGTGAACCAACTGACACCAGTGGCTTGTGAGACCGGCCACCGCCCCTCGTCGGGGTCTCGACTGTATACACTAGTCTACTAATGGAGTATCGATGCCCTGTCTCGAAACTCCTACGACTAGGGACCTTTTAAGGATGTGCTTATAGACTACCAGCTCCCACGTATATGATCGCCATCATACTGCCGGCAGTCAAGCAAGAATCCTAGGGGCTCTATCAACGTGTAATAGCGACATGTCAGGTCACCTAAAGCAGTACACGATGATAAAGGTAAACCAGATAGCATACTATCATCTCGAGTAAGACTGTCCTACCGGGATAGGTCCTCCCTCAATCATTGCAATCACGTGCCTGTGATCCAATAATTGACTCTGAGGGCACTATCTCCAACAATCTCCCACTTGCACTCAAGGCTAATTATTGCGATGCCGCATACTCACAGCCCGTGTGATACCGATCACCCAACTCCTCTACTAGTCAGTCTCACAAAGCTCGTTTGCGAAACTATTGCGTTCGAGGAATGGCCTCAGTGAGTGGATCCGTTGTGATGTTTCTTTCTATGTCTCTCTATATCTCAAGTTCGCGGAGAAAGCCATCTCCCGAAATGAGCAATACCTGTCTTAGAACGTCTGGATGTCTGATGGGACCTAGCTCATAAATGAACTTCAAATCCAAACTTCTTAGACTGTATCGTCAACTGAACTTAATCAGTATCCTGCGCCATGCCACCCTCAGTATTGCCTTGGACCACCTGTCCAAAATACTGCCCCTCGTCAGAAGGAAAACTATAACTCTGACAACCTCCTTGTCGTCCATGTCACCTTGGAAGCCTGGAACGATAACTGTCTCCCAAAGGAGGCTGTCGTTATCATATCCCTAGAACATCCACTTATGTTCTAAGACTGCTTCCGACTGTTTCTCCAGGATTGGATCAATATCAACTTATTGCATCTAGTGCAAGAACAACATCTGGTGCGGTACTTGACATCTCATGATTGACTCAATTGCCTAAGCAAGTGATCTGCCAGTCATGAGTATCCCTCTCCCCTTTAGTCTATAAGACACCTTTAAAGAGGGTGACTCCATCAACTGCAGGTACACTACCATGGCAGGAGTCGTCCATTCTAAATACTCATAGAATGCTGTCAAGGTACCCAGATTGGGAAACTACCCAAATCTAGATCTAAAACCATAGATCTAGTAACCAGTATGTCTGATATAATATCCAAGTCCCATGTGGAGAAACCACTGTGTGACGACCAAAGTATAACCGATCGTAGTATAGGAATATCACTTCCTACTACCTTCTCAACAGATCCACCCCTTATTCTGATGACGTCAAACCTATGACTGTCACATCAGAAATAGGTGATCTATCTCCGCTACATCTGCTTTAGTCTATAAATAGACATAAGCCTGATGTCCACCAATGCTTCCGCTGCTCCCACTGACTACGACAACCCTCTGCCAGAGTCATATAGACGTGCACTTCCAAAGCTAGTTTAGAACGACGCTATACTCATCCTCCTGCCGGGTCTCGCAGCCTGGAACAACAGCAATGGTAATTGTGGGTAAACAAGAACTTCCCTGTCACCGTCCTTGAGGCTACCGGAGTACCTCTCGGGTGCCTGAAGTTACCCACCGTATCTGCGGAGTGGCCAATGGAATGTCAAATCAGATTGAATCTTTAGGTTCTTTATCAAATCTTCAGTAATCGTTTGCGGTTCTGGAATCACTTCCAGTTCTACCATACTCCCACTACTGTTTTTGAAAAAATCCATTTTTAATAAAACTGTGGCGAGTCTAGAACAATATTTCTATTGATCTTCCAGATGGTAGAAAATCAACCCTCGTCATATCCTGGGTCAACCCGCAAACAGCCATTACAGAAACGTGCTTTGAGTTGTCCAGTGTCTGGTTTTAAGCATAAGCCGGACAACTCCCCGTACCTTAACATCGTTAAGATATGAACTGTTCTATATCCAATATAGAACCAGAGGCACTGATTTAAATGAACCAGATTCAAATCATGCAGCTATCTCCAGTGCATGTAAACTAAATGGAGAGAGGCCGATCAGCGTTACTCAACTTAGGAATGCTTCCAATTATGAGTATCCTGAAAGAGAAGCAAGTTCTCTTTATCATTACTATCAACTGAATACCATACACAAGTATCTACATCTTCGATCACTTTGAAGAATCCCGATACTTGCTACACCTGGTTCTCTACTCTATTCAAATACCTATAACTCCTCAAAACTTAGACCCTGTGTTTCCACGAAGCACATGTCTAAGAACTAGAGAAGTTAAAAGTAAACAGAATATAGTATGAGGACCAACCCCTCTGTCCTGATGGACACTGGACGACATACAATACTCTGTATAAGTCCGCTGAGTCTAACAACTCTTTCACTGTGTGTCGTAGGTTGAAAACTGTATTTGTGGTTAAGAAGAATTACACCGCTGTTTAATGCTCCTTACCTAACCATCCACTGATATAGGTAAATGTCATCGACATAATATCAAAAGGTATATCTCACTCTATGAAAATAGACGTACAGATATATCAATTTGAAATTGGTGCACAACAGCGGATATTCATAACCAAATATCTGCCGACCGGCAAACAGCCCAGGTGATCTCCTCAAACATCACCGATTACAACGAATCCCGATATAATGAGGATGATCACCCAACTCCCAATAACTTACTCCCACTCATCATCTTGTAAAACCATACAGATGTGAGAATCATACCTGGTAAATACATACCCTGGAGTAAGTGTCTAATCGGAAAATCAGTTTTCTATTAACAGTACACAGTGAAACTGAAACATTGAAATGTTTCGTTGGGGTATCCTGGTATTCCTAGTAATGCCTCTTCCATTATCCAGATTCACAACTGTAACCGTATAATTCTTTGCCAACTTTCCAAATCCCTTTATATGTCTTTAGTCATTACCTTCTGCACACCCCTTTAAGCCAAATGGTTTTCTTCCTTCCCTACCGTTCGGCACCAGCCTATGGTTTGGAAGAAGACTATCCAAAAGGCATAAAGGGTGTACTGTCCTAATCCTAGGAACACTCGCAATGCGAGAGAAGGTGAAGATAAAAGACACCTGAATGTACTTTATTCCTATTTCTCCTGAACCAGAATCCATCCCCGAACTGGAACAAGTTCCTTTCGAGTTCGTATATAACCATACGATGGATTATCCAATAAAATGGGATCTTCGTAGTGATACGGAGTGTCCTGGAGAAATACAAAGGTGATTTAGGATTGGCGAAGAAATACTTGGTTTGGTCGTGAATAGCAGTCGCAACTTACTTTGCCCTCTTACTAATCCCTTTCTTTGTCTTAACTTAATACCTTCTGTACACCGTTTAGGCTAACTGGTTTTCTTCATTCCCTACCGGTCGGCACCAGCCTATGGTTTGGAAGAAGACTATCCAATTTGCATAATAGGTGTACTACTCCTAAACCAAGGAGTACTCGTAATGAGAGAAGGTGAAAAAGAAAAGACAACTGAATAATCCTATCCGTTTTCTCCAGAACCGGAAACCATCCTCGAATTCCTTCGAGTTCGTATCTAACCATACGATGGTTTTGTCCAATGGAAGTGGACGTTCGTAGTAATACGGGGTGTCCCAGAGAAAAGGGTAAAAGTAGGAGTGGCAATGAGGTCTGCAACTCTGACAATCCAAAAGCCAGTGTTAAGAAGGTTCGGTCAACTTGGTCACTGAGTCAAAATCCAGGGTCGGGTCAATGGTCACTGCCAAAGAGAGAGAGAAAAGAAACACTCAGCGTGCACTCTAACCTAGATCAGATGGTTATCACTTTGTCTAATCTGGAAACCTCCCACTGTACCTCAAATTCTCCTCCAAACCTGAAAGAAGAATTAGTCGGGATCACCCGAGGAGTAAACCAACTCATCAGTGGGAATCGGGATCCAACTCTCATCGCATGATAACGTGACGGAATCCACTCACGTCACCATACTCCAGAAGGTATGCGCATGCCTGGCAAGTTTCAGTTCTTTTGAAACTCCCGATGTGATTTTTACCCCTAGGACCCAAGTGACCTTGACAATGCCAACATATCAAAGAGTCCTAGTCAAGTTCAGCCCGTCATTATCTTGATTGCATTAAACCCACCCGTACGAGTCCTTGACAATGCCAACATAACTGTACGACTGTCCTAACCAATCCACTTATCCATGCGACAGAAAAGTATTACACAGCTACCGAACACTACGCCTCGGCAATGCACGACATACGTAGCACGAATACTAAGCAATACTAATCTGAAATGACGGAGGGCTACGGATGGTTTTTGGCGAAAAAACCTTTTACCGTAATGAACTTGATATCGTTGAAGGAACTGGATAACTTTTTAGAAAATATAGTGACGAAAACCTTTACTAAAGAGGTCACTCCCGGTGAAGGGATCTCGGCTCTTTCCCCGTAGAATGAGGTGCAGGATATTCTAACTGAATACCACGATGCAAAGCAAAAGTAATCGGCTATAGTGAAGTTAATGCCCTGACGCAAACTTCTGTCCAAGGGGTCACTCCCGGTGAAGGGATCTCGGCCCTTGCCTCGTCGACTGAGGAGCAGGATATTCCAAATGAATACCACGATGCAAAACAAAAGTGAACGTCCTTGCAATAACAGCTTTTTGAAAAGTGTTCCAACAACATCAGAATAGGTTTGTTTATCTTGCATTGATCCGAATCAACGCAGTCCCATCAATTAATCACACCACAAAGAACGAAAATATACTGACGTACGTATATGCCATCCGCATTCGCCACTGGGTCCCGTCATCACCCGTTAGGTTAGCTAACTAACGGCAGAGCGGGGACTGGACTGGCGCGGATGTAAAGCATATACAACATCTACTAATATATATACCAATATATTATATTTCGCTCAAGGCGTGATAAAATGCAACATCACAGAAATGTACAGCATCACAGAACAATACAGATATCTGGAAGCCCCGGGTTTCACAGAGCCGCTGCTGAAACCCGACGTTCCCCTGGTCGTGTGGATAGCCTGTGCAATAAAATCCTAGACCCCTACGGGCGCGGCAAGTCACCCGCCAAAACCTGAAACGAGGCAGCCCCCTTCAGCTCGGTGAATGGACCACCCAGCACTCCACGGAATCCGGCAACTTGGGCACCCCTCCTGGGTCAACCTGTACCCCCTACGAGTGCGGCGAATAGCCCGCCAATCCTAGAGTGAAGCCCCCTCCGTCTCAATGCCATGAGATGCGGGCTTGTTGCCCTCCAGAACCCGGCTATCCGTGCACCCCACCGCGGGGTAATCCTAGTACAGAATGTAAAATATACATACACTGGGTACATCGACCGCAACCAGGTCGTGCCCCAAAAGAATAATACAAACAGGCAGTGACGGCAGTCCACATGTCGGACGCTCGCCCCGCAATATCAAATGTACATAATACAACAGCACTGTACTAGCATTGCATCCAGGCTATCCCCCACGACCGATCCGCAACAACACAGCAAATACATAGAACATCAACGTGAAGGTCACGTTCGCAAATCCGTCTAACCGGGCTATAGCAGTTAGACCGGATTTACCGATCGAGTGACATTCACGGTCGCAGATATAATGTAAATACTGTGAAAAATGTGTTTAAAATTTTCCGATTGACCAAAAATTAACAAGTGGGCCCCCAATCAAAACTGTAGCAGTCACAGAAAACCTGGGCCCAAATTTAATATTCCAAAACCCCTAATTTCATCCCATAAAACAACTGAAGAAAAACGACAAAGTGGGCCCACCATATTGCGGCGGAAGGGCGGCAGAAAGTGGGTTAGTGCCGCGCTTCCGCGCTCTAAGTCAGGGCTCACTGTATCGTTTTTTCCCAGTGTTCTTAGAACACCCTGCACATCATTCTGAGACCACCTGAAAAATTTTCTGACACCAAAAAATTCCAACAGAAACTGATGTGCAATAAAAATACGGTTTTTGGAAATTTCGGTCGATCGGAAACGCAAACACATCAAACGAAGCTAGGTTTAGGTTAATGGCGTGGCTCTGATACCATGTTGCGCCACGGCAGCGCCCCGGTCTCGTACTCGAGGCCAAAATGCGGAATCAAAAATTTTCCTTACTCGGAAACCGGCGCTACCGCGGACAAAGAAAACCCGGATCGTAACCATTAACCTAATGCTAGCAATCAAGAGATAGGGTGAGAAGTATACCGAGTGATCTGAGTCCTTCGGTCTTCTCGTCATCGTCCCGATCTCCCGCGGAAAGTCTAGCCTCCACATCGTCGCCTCCTCGCCGGAAAGGGCACCACAACGCCTGCGTCTTTTACGGGCTCCCGCCTCAATGCCGAGGCAACTCGGGCATGAAGCCGGCAACTCGACATGCCCAAGAAGTGCTGTAGAATGTAGTGTAGAAGATGCTTGTCTCTCTTTAGGGTTTGTAGTTGCCATGATGGAGGAATGGGATTAGGAAAAATGGTGCTTTCATTTTTCCAAAAACAAGAAGAAGAAGGAGATGAAGAATTCCTTCCAAAACTAAGATGGACTCTCTCATTCTTTTTCTTTCTCTCTTTTCTTTTTCTTCTTCTCTCTTTTCTAATGAAAAACTTATCATCTTAGAATGGTGGAGGAAAGAATATGAAAGCAAGAGGGAGGTGAGTGTAGGAGAGCAAGAAGGGTGACCACAACCAAACAACATCATCACAAACTCAAATCAACCTCTAATCACCTCAAATCACCAAAAAACAAGTGATGATGAAAGATAAGAATGGTATCAAAAAGATGCTATCATAATAAATACTTTTGCAAGAAAAACCTCCACTAAGTGTTATTTGCAAAACTGCAAATAACCCCCCTCCATCGGAAAAGTCCGGCCGGGAAAGAACAAAGGAAAACCGGCCGGAACGGAATACAAACTGGCAACTCCAGAAAACTGGTCCCGTAATAAATTACAGGAAAAACCCCGATACTGTGCATACACACCCGCATCTGTATTCCGACTGGATACAAATGCAATGAGACAAAATCTACACTGTACTAAACTAGGACCGGCTTAAGCCAAAGCCGGCTAGTAATATCCGTTCGATCCTGATCCGTGCAATACCGCACGTATCTGATCGAACCCTGCCATATAACCATACGGCCACTAGTACAAACTGTCCGATCCTGATCCGTGCAATACCGCACGTATCTGATCGGACCCTGCCATATCTCCATACGGCCTCTACAGCGTTTCGCCCGAAAGCTTGAGTAACTGTAAGTGTGGTGGACTCTAAAGACTCGTCAATACAATGGCTGTGGATTTAACCACTAGCACGTCAGAGGTATAAGCCAATACGTAACGGGCCACCAGCTATTGACGAAAAGGGACGTCGATGAGGAAGCTCACCCCGACACCCAACTGAGCCTGTCAGTGACAATATCCGTACAGTCCGGTCCGTTCGTCTATGAGTATCGCATGGCGGGCCTAGGGGGTTGGTAAGAGTCAGACCCCCAAAAGCGGTACAAGTCGTGTCGGAGCGTAGCCCAGAACGCCCTGAGATACTCCTGGAATACCTACCAGTAAATCTCCTGCCTCGGCCGAGGGCTTTGCGTAATGGCTCTCCTAGACACAGCGCGACCTCACCCCCAATACCGGGAGAGACGAACCCCTGCAGATCCGCTCACTGCCTCCATGTGGCTCGGGACTGTACCCAACTAAAACCTGTTTGCACGACTCCTTTGAGCCGTGGTAGGGTAGTAATCAAAGCACAGTGGGAACTCACACGAGACAAATGACGATCTCAGGTCGATGAACTAACCTGTACACATGTCACCTGGGAACTGCTATCTGACGTCAGGTATAAGCCCAACTAGCAGGTTCCCGGCGAGTCCTGTCCGGTGTACTCATAACCCAATGAGCACCTGTATACATCTTAGGTGAACCAACTGACACCAGTGGCTTGTGAGACCGGCCACCGCCCCTCGTCGGGGTCTCGACTGTATACACTAGTCTACTAATGGAGTATCGATGCCCTGTCTCGAAACTCCTACGACTAGGGACCTTTTAAGGATGTGCTTATAGACTACCAGCTCCCACGTATATGATCGCCATCATACTGCCGGCAGTCAAGCAAGAATCCTAGGGGCTCTATCAACGTGTAATAGCGACATGTCAGGTCACCTAAAGCAGTACACGATGATAAAGGTAAACCAGATAGCATACTATCATCTCGAGTAAGACTGTCCTACCGGGATAGGTCCTCCCTCAATCATTGCAATCACGTGCCTGTGATCCAATAATTGACTCTGAGGGCACTATCTCCAACATATGCTACGTATCAGGATATTCGTCACTTAACGATCAATGCTATAAACCAAGTAGGTGTCTAGAAAGGTGTCAGCGGGGCTACGCCCCTAGAGAAAAGAGGTTATTTAATTAAGGAACTTCGTGAAAGCGTTGGAAAACCTCCCTCGAAGTATCGACACTAGCCTAGCTGAACGGTTAAGCAAGTATTGTACGGTGAGAATAGTCCTGGCTAATTCTTCTTTTATGGTTTGGGGAAGGATTCGAGAAACAGTAGGAGCCATCCAGTTTAGATAAACTAAAAACCGCTCTAAACTTGCAAGAGCATCATGCTAAAGAGTTTTCTTCTCTCTCTCCTAATTGCAGCGACCCTGAAAATGACTGGACTTAAGTTACTTTTAGAGAAAAATATACTGACTGGGCCAAACTATAAAGATTGGCTGCGGAATGTCAAAATGGTTTTGACCTATGACAAATTAGGGTACGTCCTCACCGCTAAGGCACCTGCTGTCCCTGGTCCCAAATCCAGTAATGCGGATAAGGAAATCCGCAAAACCTGGGATTTCGATTGCGCGAAAGCCAAGTGCATCGTGCTTGCCTCGATGAACAATGAACATCAGAGGCGGCACGAGGATATGGAACTAGATGCCATATTTCTCCATACAAAGGAACTTTATGGAGAGCAATCTCGTATAGCAAGATACGAGACCTCTAAGAACTTGTTCCGAGCGAAGTTGGCTGTCGGATCATCGGTAGGAGAACATGTCCTAAAGATGATAGGCTATATAGAAGAGCTCGCAGACCTTGGGACGACTTTGGATAATGAGCTCTATACAGACCTTATTCTCCAGTCCCTTCCTTCCACCTACGCCGAGTTTATTCTGAACTTCAACATTCAAAGAAAAGAAGTTGAACTTCCGGAACTCCTTAACATGTTGAGGAGTGCAGAGGGCACCTTGCAGAAGGTAAGGGAAACACCCGCTATGTTTGTTAGCGGTGCATCTTCTTCCGGGTCCAAGGCAAGGGCCAAAGGAAGGAAGAAGAAGGCCGCCACCAAACCTAGAGGAGGTGTTAGTAAGGTAGGAGGGAAGGGAAAGAAAAAGATTGCAGTGCCAGTAGTGGCGCAGGATGAGTACTTCCATTGTCACAGGAAAGGGCACTGGAAGAAGGATTGCAAGGCGTGGAACGCCAAGAACCAAGGACCGAAGCAAGCTGTGGTTTCGACTTCAGGTGTGTTTGTAATTGAGAATTGTTTGTCAATCAACTCTACTTCCTGGGTATTGGATACCAGATCAGGATCCCATATATGCAATTCATTGCAGGCACTGAGAAACCGTAGAGTGCTGAAGGAAGGTGATATGATCCTAAAGGTTGCTAACGGAGCTAGCGTAGGAGCTGTGTCCGTCGGGGATTATCACCAGGGATCGACGAGTGGACATATTTTGGTTTTACATAACTGTTTTTATGTACCTAGTTTAACGTGTAATATCATATCAGTTTCCTTGTTATCAAATAAAGGTTATGATTTCATGTTTGTAAGCGATGTTGTTAACATCCACCTTAATCATGGTTTGATTGGGTCCGGTACACTAAATAACGGTATATATGTCTTAAACCAAATCCAGATTTTCAATGTCCAGAACACACTAAAAAGAAAGTCTCCAGATTTAAATAAGGCTTTCTTATGGCATTGTAGACTAGGTCACATCAATGAGACAAGGTTAACTAAGTTACATAGAGAAGGATATTTGGACTCGTTCGAATATCAAATTTATGCCACTTGTGAATCATGTCTCAAAGGAAAGATGATAAAGACTCCATTCACTGGACATGGAGTAAGAGCGAGCGAGCTCTTAGGACTCGTACACAGTGATGTATGTGGTCCAATGTCTACACATGCAAGAGGTGGTTTTTCCTATTTCATTACTTTTACGGATGATTACTCAAGGTACGGATTCATTTATCTGATGAAACATAAATCCGAGGCTTTTGAAAAATTCCAGGAGTATAAGAATGAAGTGGAAAACCAAACCGGCAAAAGTATCAAGACGCTAAGATCTGATCGAGGTGGTGAATACTTAAGTGCCGAGTTCCTAGGTTACCTAAAAGAGAAAGGAATTCTCTCTCAGCTTACTCCTCCATAAACTCCACAGCATAATGGTGTATCGGAGAGACGGAATCGAACCCTATTAGATATGGTACGATCCATGATGAGTAATGCTGAGTTACCGTGATCTTTCTGGGGTTATGCGCTAGAATCAGCGGCATATCTTTTGAACAGGGCTCCTACCAAGACTGTGCCTACCACTCCATATCAGATGTGGAGTGGGAAGAAACCCCATATTCAGCATCTGAAAATATGGGGATGTCCAGCTTTTGTTAAAAAGCAGCATGTGGACAAGCTCGAGGCACGATCAGTGAAATGTTTGTTTGTGGGATATCCAAAGAACTCCAAGGGATATTATTTCTATTACGCAGAGGAACAGAAGGTGTTTGTTTCTCGTAATGCCCATTTTCTAGAACATCAGTTTTTAGAAAAGGAAACAAATGGGAGCGAAATAGAACTGGAAGAAATTCCAGAACCACAAACTACTACTGAAAGTTTGGTAGAACCAGTAGTTCAAGAAGAACAGGACATTCCCGCACCCCTCTGCCGAAGTAGTAGGCCGTCTCATCTGCCTGAGAGATACTACGGTTTTCTCATAGATGGGGATAGAGAGGATTGCATCATCGATGATGATGAACCTACTGGCTTCCAGCAGGCCATCCAGAACGGCGACTCGGTACGATGGCTAGATGCAATGCGGACCGAAATGGAGTCCATGTACACCAACAAAGTATGGACTTTGGACTTTGCTCCATATGGGGTAAAACCCAAAGGATGCAAATGGATCTTCAAGAAAAAGATTGGTGTAGATGGACAGGTGGAAACCTATAAGGCTAGACTTGTTGCAAAGGGTTTTCGTCAAAGACCTGGTTTGGACTATGACGAGACTTTTTCTCCAGTGGCTATGCTCAAATCCATTCAGGTCCTTCTTGCTATTGCTGCCTTCCATGATTATGAAATCTGGCAAATGGACGTAAAGACGGCTTTTCTGAATGGTAATTTAGAAGAGTGCGTCTATATGGATCAGCCAGAGGGTTTCAATCAGAGTGGGAGAAGAGGGAAAGTATGCAAGTTGCTTAAGTCCATTTATGGACTAAATCAAGCATCGCGGAGTTGGAACATCTGTTTTGATGAAACAGTCAAAGAATATGACTTTATCAAAAATCCAGATGTACCATGCATATATAGTAAAGTTGTAGCCAGAAGTGTCGTATTCCTCGTCTTGTACGTGGATGACATTCTATTAATGGGAAATGGCATTCCTATGCTACAATCTGTCAAAGGATTCTTGTCACACAGGTACTCCATAAAAGACCTGGGTGATGCCTCTTACATTCTAGGGATCCGGATCTATCGTGATAGATCCAAGAGGATGTTAGGACTTTCGCGGTCCAGGTATATCAACACTATACTGAAAAGATTCAGTATGGAAGATTCTAAGCGCGGTAATCTACCGGCTTGTCACGGAATCACCCTCTCCAAAGAGATGTCTCCCAAGACTGATTTGGAAAGGGAACGCATGTCTATTATACCCTACGCTTCTGCAGTAGGCTCTATAATGTATGCGATGTTGTGCACCAGACCAGATGTAGCTTACGCACTGAGCGTGGTAAGCCGGTATCAGTCAGACCCAGGGGAGAATCACTGGAAAGCAGTGAAGAACATTCTCAAGTACTTGAGAAGGACTAAGGAGATGTTCTTGGTTTACGGCGGAAAAGACCTCAAGTTAGAGGCCTTTGCTGATTCTGGCTTCCAGAGTGATAAGGACGATTCCAAGTCCATGTCGGGTTATGTCTTTACCCTCAATGGAGGGGCAGTGTGCTGGAAGAGCTCCAAGCAGGACACCGTTGCTGACTCGACGATGGAAGCGGAGTATATTGCTGCTTGTGATGCCGCTAAAGAAGCAGTCTGGATGAAGAAGTTCCTAACAGAACTTCAGGTGGTTCCTACCATAGTTGATCCAATACCTCTGTATTGCGACAACAACGGAGCTATAGCTTTAGCGAAGGAACCAAGGTCCCATCAGAAGTCCAGACACATCTTGAGGCGGTATCACCTGATCAGGGAGATCATTGATCGTCGGGAGATCGAGCTTCGGAGAGTTGCTTCTGAAGAGAACATTGCTAATCCATTCACGAAGGCCCTACCTCAGATTCAGTTTGAGAGGCTACTCGAGATCATCGGTCTTCGATACGCCAATACATGGCCCTAGTGCAAGTGGGAGATTGTTAGTGTATATGCCCTAGGGGCCATTATTGTATCATACTAGTTTGTATATTACTTAATGGAAGCTTGGGATATTCACATGTATATAACAGTCTTGCTAAACATGGTAGTATGCTACTTGGTTTTTCTATCTTAATATGTGAGTATGTGTATTGATAGAGCTCTTAGGATCTTGCTTGACTACCAGCGTTGTGATGGCAGTCACACTCGTGGGGGCTGGGTAGTCTACAAGCACATCCTTATTCAGGTCCCTAGTCGTAGGATTATCGAGACAGGGCATCGATACTCCGGAGTAGACTAGTTTGTACGCTTCTCATCCCAGTTGGGGAGATGGTCTGTCCCACAGCCGTCAGTACGTCGTACTGGAGATAGTATACAGGTGCTCGTTGGGTTACGGGAACACCGGACAGGACTCGCAGGGAACTGTTGGTTGGTTTTATACCAGTCGTCAGTGAACAGTTCCCAGGTGACATGAGTACAGCATAGTCCGCAGACTTGACACTGCTACTTCGCCTCGAGTGTGTCCCACTGTTCTTAGATTGCTACCCTACCACGGCTCAAAGGAGTCATGCAAACAGGTAGCAGTTGGGTGCAGTCCCGAGCACTTGGAGGCAGTGGCGGTTAGACAGGATTCGTCTCTCCCGGTATTGGGGGTTGATATCGCGCTGTGTCAGAGAGCCATTACGCAAAGTCCCTGGCCAGGGCAAGCGAGATTTGCTGGTAGGTTCCAGTAGTTTCTCAGGGTGTAATAGGCTTCGCTCCGACACGACTTATACCGCTATTAGGGGACTGACGCTTTCCGCCCCCCTAGGCCCGATATGCGATAGTCTTAGACGAACGGACCGGACTGTACGGAGATTGTCACATCAGACTCAGTAGGAGTACGGATGGGTTTCCTCATCGGCCTTCTTATCGACATCTACCTGGGGGCCATTACGTACAGCTAGTGCCGCTTGCGGTCTGTGGTTAAACCCACTGCCAGCGTAGTAGTCGAGTCTCTAGAGTCCCACACTGAGAGTTTCCTACTCCAGGCGAAACGATATAGAGGTCGTATGGTTTTACGACAAAGGGTTCGGACGCATACGTATGTTTACACACGTACGTCGTTCGGACAGTTTTTACTAGTCGGCTTTGGTTTAAGCCAGTTACTAGTATCCGGTTATTGGATTTATACAGTCTAAAGTTTTTCCGTGTTTTCACAGATAAGAGGGGCGTTCTCGTAATTGCGCGAGAAGCTTCTAGAAGATGGTGAATAAGGAGGTTTAGGTGGCATATACATTGAATGAGATTAGTGAGTCATATGGATGATTCATCCATGTCATTAATGCATCATAAATGCTTAATGACTCATGGAGATGAATCACCATTAGATATTTATCAAGCATGGTCGTAAATCATTTTATTTTCTTTTCTTGAAAAACAATAATGCTTGATATATATTATGATAGCTCATTTTCTCATTTCATTATTATGTTCATCTTCTCTCTCCTCAAGCTCTCTCTCTTCAAACCCTAATTCTCCCCTCTCATGTGTTGAGTACAAGGATTAGTTAGACTAATTAAACCATAACCCTCACTCTATATCATCTAGGTACTTTGATTAGCACTTAAAGAAACCTAGTTACCTCTAGTTTGAGGTGAAGCTTGTAGTAAAGCTCTCGGGTGGATCTTCTACTACTTAGAGAAGGCCGGAGAGGACGTGAAGAACGACAAGACGAAAGACTCGGATCTTTAGGTATAATCACTTTTCATAGTAGTTGTTAACTCCTATGTTTGATGTTAGTTATTGTTTATGCAAAGATTCTCGGTTAGTCGATGTTTACGCTTTAAACAAGATTGTTTTTCATTATTCTGCCTCACCGCAAGTCGTGGGGTGTTGTACATCGACTTACAACTACCCTCCAGGGATTGACCGAGCAGGGAAGCTGCTCGGTGGCCTCTTGATGAGGGCTTTAGATTCTTGGCGTCGGTAGGTAGGGAACTACCCGTCATGGATTGACCGAGCAGGGAAGTTTCTCGTTGGCCGTTTGGTGAGGGCTTTGATCCTTAACGTAGGTAGGTAGGAATTTACCCGCTAAGGATTGACCGAGCAGGGAAGCTGCTCGGTGGCCTCTTGGTGAGGGTTTTTTAGACTTCTCTTCGCCTTCATGGGGCGTCGTTCAATCTCATTTGACCTGTAAAATCTGGAATAGTTACCGTCGCAGATAATACTTGGCAGAAACGCATAGGCGAGGTGCGACGCTCCGTGGTTCGCGCCGTTCAATCCTCCATTGACCTCTTAAGAGTTCGTGAGGATTGGCATGGTCGCCACTTGGCAGCTCCGTATTCGTAAATATGAAAATATCTCATGATTCGCGTTGCTGTGCACGCAAATTTCGGCCTTTATGAATTCTATTGGGGCTATAAATAGCGAAGGCATGTTGGTTTCTTTTAGCCTTGTGTTTCTGAAGATGGTCGGACGTCCGTGTGTGCTCATCAGGGAGATCATTTCATGCGACGATGTGTATCTCTATAGCTTCGACCGCCCCAAATAGACGTAAGAAGTGGTGATAGACCGCGTGGAGGGCCACTTCGGAAGACTTCTTCCCCGGCGATCTCCGCTCCTCCAAGTGATTATTTATGCGATCTAGAGAAGATCCTCGGGTCTGTACAATGCCCTGTCCCCGCAGTTGAGGGATGAGGCGATCGAGAAGTTGCACTCGCTTTACCACCTCGGCCTGATCTCGAAGACCAGGCGGGACCAATCGGCAGATCTTCTTCTGGAGTGTTTCCAGAAGAGGCCGATCGCCGTTTCTTTGCCGGCGGGAGGGGTTGCTGGTGCCTCCATGGCAGCCAGGATCAGCGGGCAATGCCAGAGGGAGAGAGCCGAGGAAGCTCAAGCTCGGTTGAGGGAGATATCCTTGGAGTACCATGAATAGTGCTTCCTTGATCCCCATCCCCTTTGTTGTAATTTTTATCATAGTTTTTATGTAAGGCTGTGTCACGACCCGAAGGTACGGAACGTGACTGACACTTAAATTACGAAACGTCTCAAGGCGTAACGTAACCTAAGTAAGCCAAAGCCCAAAAATCTAAACCTTATAAAGTAATAGAGTGAAGGAAACTTTAGTGAAAGAAAGCAATTTTTGCCAAAACAAGTTTGCATTAAACAGTTTAAAAACATCATAATTTCACGAAAATTTCGGCAGAGCCTCCTTTATAAATACTGGCCCCGAAACGGGTACAAACAAGAAAATACATATACATGAAATAAAGCATCCCCAAGCGGGAGCTAGCTCTTCGCCAAAGGCAGAGTCACAACCACATACAATATATATATCATCGAATGCGAAAACAAGTTTATGAAAGTACGAAAGTAAGAAAACAACACGTCGGCTCAAGTGAACATCAACACCAGAAATAGAATACATACAAATCTCACAATCTCACCATCTAATTCCAATGTACGAAGGGTAGATGGAGTATGCTAGATACAAATAAAATACACGGTGGGGGCAAAAGAAAATCCTACAAACCCACTGATCAGTTGAAAATATTGCATTTTTAACACATCAATTTCCCTACTATTTGCAATCATCTAAAGGTGTTCGGTATGAATATAGCACATATTAGCAATTTGTCAGTAAAATACCAAATAACATGTGTTATACATTATAACCGGCATTTTGAGAAAAATTGTGTGTTTATTATTGCACGCATGATCTTTGTATATCGCAACACTTGTCTCGAGATTATGTGCAGGAAATTCCAGGTAAAAGAGCCGGAACTGCTAAAAGTGCTAATAAAATACGCCAAGACCAAGACTTGTGATCTGGAAATAAACAAGAAAGATTTATGAGATTCCAGACATCAGGAAACAGCCCTGAAGCCAACACTAATAAACCCTGGAAAAATCATGCAGCGAACCCATCATATGGCCGCGGATCCGCGGCCGAATGGGCTGATCCGCCGCGGATCCGCTGCCACGTACACTCATCAAGGGTGGTCAATTCTCTTGAGGTCTCCTTTCAGTAGCCACACTCCTTCAAGAAACTTCAGTCTCCAGAGATCTCTAGAAGCTTCTCTTCTAACAGCCATGCTTCTCAAGCAAGCTAGATAACTAACTCAATCTAGAAGCTTCCTTCATAACTACCAAGCTTACAAGAGAAGCTAAACCTAGCTTAGCTTCTAAAGGAAGCTAAACCTAGCTTAGCTTCTAAAGGAAGCTAATCTTAGCTTACAGGGGATGCTAATGGAGAAGACTATATAAAGGGACCCAAGGTATCATTACAAAGGTTGTTGATTGTTGTTCATCATTTTGAGGGTAAAATTCTAGTGAGATCCAAATCAATTCTACACAAATTGAGTGACACAATTTAATCCAAATCAAGATCATCGAGTACCAAATCAAGCAAGAACTCAACAAGCCTTTTTAAAGCAACGCCGATCTTCATCCGAGCAAGTGATCCACGACGATCCGCGACTCACAAAGACGATGCGAAGCTAGTTCGACGATCGAGTTCTCTTCTCAATTCTTGTAGTTTCTGAGTGAATTGTAACGAAACGTTGAATAATAAAAGGTGAAAATTCTCGATCTTGCTTTTCTTTACATTTGAGGATTGTGATGAGTTACCAATTCTTGATTGTTTTCTTGTTCATGATGTTTGAAAACTCCGCTCGTGGAGGAATCGAGAAGATAGATAGATGATGATGATTAAATTCTTGAACGATTCTTAAGTCTTATGAGTTTTGTAAACTTTAGGAAATTGAATCATCGGCAACCTAGTTTTGAGCGAGATACTTTTTTGAATGTTTTCGCTCTTAATTAGAGATCAACGATCGATGATTGAATTTCCTAGTGTTAGTGTATATGCCCTAGGGGACATTATTGTATCATACTAGCTTGTATATTACTTAATGGAAGCTTGGGATATTCACAGTTATATTAACAGTCTTGCTAAACATGGTAGTATGCTACTTGGTTTATATCTATCTTAATATGTGTATATGTTAGCATATCGCGAATACATATTGATAGAGCCCTTAGGATCTTGCTTGACTACCAGCGTTGTGATTGCAGTCATACTAGTGGGGGCTGGGTAGTCTACAAGCACATCCTTTTTCAGGTCCCTAGTCGTAGGATTATCGAGACAGGGCATCGATACTCCGGAGTAGACTAGTGTGTACGCTTCTCATCCCAGTTGGGAAGATGGTCTGTCCCACAGCCATCAGTACGTTGTGCTGGAGATAGTATACAGGTGCTCGTTGGGTTACGGGTACACCGGATAGGACTCGCAGGGAACTGTTGGTTGGTATTATACCCGTTGTCAGTTAACAGTTCCTAGGTGACATGAGTACAGCATAGTCCGCAGACTTGACACTGCTGCTTCATCTCGAGTGTGTTCCCACTATTCTTAGATTAATACCCTACCATGACTCAAAGGAGTCGTGCAAACAGGTAGCAGTTGGGTGCAGTCCCGAAGCACTTGGAGGCAGTGGCAGTTAGATAGGATTCGTCTCTCCCCGTATTGGGAGTTGATATCGCGTTGTATTTAGAGAGCCATTACGCAAAGTCCCTGGCCAAGACAAACGAGATTTACTGGTAGGATTTCCAGTAGCTTTGCAAGGTGTGATGGGCTTCACTCTGACACGACTTATACCGCTTTTAGGGGACTGACGCTTGCCGCCCCCTAAGCCCGATATGCGATAGTCCTAGACCAACAGACCGGACTATACGGAGATTGTCACATCAGGCTCAGTAGGAGTTCGGATGGGTTTCCTCATCGGCCTTCTTATCGACATCTACCTGGGGACCGTTATGTACAGCTAGTGCCGCTTGCGGCCTGTGGTTAAACCCACTGCCAGCGTAAGTGTCGAGTCTTTAGAGTCCCACACAGAGAGTTTCCCTGCTTCAGACGAAACGATATAGAGGTCGTATGGTTTTACGACAGGGTTCGGACACTTACGTGTTTTTATGCACGTACGATGTTCGAACAGTTTTTACTAGCGGGCTTTAGTTTAAGCCAGATTCTAGTATTGGATTATTGGATTTATACAGTCTCGGTATTTCCGTGTTTTCACGGATGGGAGGGGCATTCTCGTAATTTGTCGAGAAGCTTCTAGAAGAAAGATGAGGTGGAGAGCTTAGGTGGAATTTGCATTAAATGGATTAGTGACTCATGGTGTGATTCATCCAAATGAGTTAATGAAGCATTTATTGCTTAATGACTCATGAGATGATTCACACATAGTGAGTTAATGAAGCATGGTTGATATTATCATATGTTATTCATTTAATAATTATCATGCTTCATATATTCACAAATGAGATATTATTCATATCATTCTCACTCACACCTTCTCTCTCCTCAAGCTCTCTCTCTTCAAAGAACTAACCCTAACCTCTCATGTGTTGAGATCCAAGGGTTAGCAAGACTAATAGATCTCTAATCCTCTTCTATATCCTCTAGGTTACTTTGATTAGCACTCATAGCCACCTAGTTACCTCAAGTGAAAGGTTAAAGCTTGGAGAAGTAGCTCTCGGGTGGATCTTCTATCACATCGAGGAAGCCGATGAGGAGGTGAACTACAAGGACAAGAAGGACTTGAATCATTAGGTATAATCATCTATCATGGTAGCTAATCACTTCTATATAGTTGTTAGTTAGGGTTTAGCAAAGATCCGTAAAGTTAGTCGATGTTAGTTTAAACAAAATGATTGTTTTCCCTTTCCGCCTTCCCGTATCATGTGGGGTGTCTAACGTCGACTTACAGTGATATCAGAGCCTCGCTAAACTATAACTAACTTGTTAGCAAAGTCGTTAGAAATTTGATCGCAAAACGAACCCGAAAAAACATCATTTTCACCATGTTTCTGCCGATTTTAAAACGGGGTCTAAAAATTTTTCAGGGACCCTTAAAAATACAAGCAGGGAATTTTAAGAATTGTGAAGAAATTTGGGACTGTGACTCGACCATAGCGCCGCGGAACCGCCGCCGATCCAAGCGATCCGCCGTGGATCCACGGCCAAGTTGACTCCGAGTCAACCTAAATTTGCTCAGTTATTCTTCTGTGTTGATATTGTGTTTTCTGGGATGATTTGTTTCTGCTCAGGTTTTATGTGCACAGGGAATTATTTGGAGTAGATTCATTTGTGTTTGCTTGATCGAAATTCTAAGATGTTTGGCTAACTTGATTATATCCGTGATGTGTTTAATGTGTTCGTAAACCTCCCCTAACTGCTAGTATGTCGGTTAGCAGGGGGTTGCACATTTCTGTAATGGTTTTTACTGGTTTGTGATTGTGGACTTGTTGAATTGTTGTGAATGAATAGCCGGGGATGTGAGACGAGTGTTTCTTTCATTCAAATGTAATTTGTATATTGTTGTAATATTCTTTTGCGGGGCACATCCGGGTTGAGGTTGTAGCCACTGTTGTATTATTTCATTTACTGTTTTTTGCTCCTAGGATAGACCCAAGGTGGGGTGCACAAACTACCGGGTACTTTGAAGTGTTTAGTGGCCTACTCACGTTATTGAGGGAGACCGCTTCACTTCGAGTACTTGGCGGGTAGTTTACCGTACCCGTAAGGGTCTAGGGTGGGGTTTTGGCTATTCATCGCGACTGTGTAATCCGTCTTTCTTTGCAGGATCAAAAGGAATGTGGATTCGTAGAAAATCCAATATGTTCATCTGTGATCTGGAATGACTATTATTGCGTCTGACGAATGTACAATATCTATATATGATATCTATTAGGCGTCACTTATGTTTTACACCCGCACTAGCCTAGCCCCCGCTCAGTCGTTAGTTAAGTAACCTAACGGGTGAATGACGAGGCCCAGTGGCGAATGCGGATGGCATAAGAGAACGTTGTATTTTCGTTGTTTTCTGCAATGATAGGTTAATTGATGGGATGCATTATATTAATGCAAAGAAAATAAACCAAAGTTGAATCGTTGGAACAGTTTAAAAGAAACCACTCGGTTATTTTTAAAACAGAAGATATTTTTAATTGCGGAGCTTAACTACTCCTTTTAAAAGCTATCAGGTTCCTTCGATCATATCAAGTTCACTACGTTCACGGTTTCGCCAAAACCATTCGTAGCCCTCCGTCATTTCATTTGGGTATTCAGTAGTATTCAAACTATGTATTTTGACCAACGCCAAAGCATAGTGTTTGGTAGCTGCTGGATATTCATTTGTTGCATAGATAGATGAGTTGGTTTGGGACAGTCGTATTACCATTTGGCCAACGTCAGGGGTATGTACGGATGGGTTCAAATTAACAAGATAATGATAGGTAGAACTTGACATGTGACTTATGACATCTTGACCAACGCCAAGGTCATAAGAGCATGGGGCAGAAATTTATATCGGGAATTTCTAAGGAAACTGAAATTTGCTAAAAGTAGCATACCATTTGGAGTGTGATAATTTTGGTAGGATTCCTTCAGCTTTATCATACAATGATATTTGGATCCCGATCCTACTGTGAGTATCCGCTACTCATCAGGAGATTCGTCACTTAATGATCAATGCTATAAACCAAGTAGGTGTCGATAAAGGTGTCAGCGGGGCTATGCCCCCAGAGAAAAGAGGTTATTTAATTAAGGAACTTCGCGAAAGCGTCGTAAAACCTCCCTCGATGTACCAACACCGGCCTGGCTGAACGGTTAAGCAAGTATTGTATGGTGAGAATAGTCCTGACTAGTTCTTCCTTTTTGGTTTGAGGAGGGATTCGAGAAACAGTGGGAGCCATCCAGTTTGAATAAACTAAAAACCACTCTAAACGTGCAAGAGCATCATGCTAAAGTGTTCCCTCTCTCTCTCTCAATTGTAGCGACCCAAAACATGACAGGCCTTAAGTTACTATTAGATAAAAATATTTTGACAGGGCCAAACTATAAAGACTGGTTCCGGAATGTCAAGATGGCAATAACTTATGACAAATTGGGGTATGTCCTTACTACTAAGGCACCTGCTGTCCCTGGTCCAGAATCCAGTGTCGCGGATAAGGAAATCCGCAAGACCTGGGAGATTGACTGGATGAAGGCCAAATGCATCGTGCTTGCCTCTATGAATAATGAACATCAGAGGAGGCACGAGAATATGGATCTTGAATCCATATTTCTCCACACCAAGGAACTGTATGGAGAGCAATCTCGTATAGCTAGATACGAGACCTCGAAGAACTTGTTTCAATCGAGGCTGGCCGTCGGATCATCTGTAGGAGAACATGTCCTTAAGATGATTGGCTATATAGAAGAGCTCGCGGACCTCGGGACGACTTTAGAGAACGAGCTATATACAGACTTCGTTCTTCAGTCCCTTCCTTCCACCTATGCCCAATTTATTCTGAATTTCAACATTCAAGGAAAAGAAGTTGAACTTCCAGAAATCCTTAACATGTTGAGAAGTGCAGAGGGCACCTTGCAGAAAGCAAGGGAAGCACCCACTATGTTCGTTCGCGATGCTTCCTCTTCCGGGTCCAAGGCAAGGGCCAAAGGAAGGAAGAAGAAGGCCGCTACCAAACCGAGAGGTGGTGTTGGTAAGGTGGGAGTTAAGGGAAAGGAAAAAGTTGCGGTGCCAGTAGTGGCAAAGGACGAGTGCTTCACTATCGTAGGAAAGGCTATTGGAAGAAAGATTGCAAAGCTTGGATTGCCAAGAACCAGGACCCGAAGTAAGCTGTGACTTCGACTTCAGGTGTGTTTGTAATTGAAAATTGTCTGTCAATCAACTCTACTTCCTGGGTATTGTATACCGGATCAGGATCTCATATATGCAATTCATTGCAGGCACTGAGAAACCGTAGAGTGCTGAAGGTTGGTGATATGACCCTCCAGGTTGCTAACAGAGCTAGCGTGGGTGCTATGTCCGTAGGGGATTATCACCTTGGATTGAAGAGTCGACATATTTTGGTTTTGTATAACTGTTTTTGTGTACCCAGTTTAACGTGTAATATCATATCAGTATCGTTGTTATCAAAAGAAGGTTATGATTTCACGTTTGTAAGCGATGTTGTTAACATCCACCTTAATCATGGTTTGATTGGATACGGTACACTAGATGACGGTATATACATGTTAAACCAAATACAGATTTTCAATGTCCAGAACACACTAAAAAGAAAGTCTCCAGATATAAATCAGGCTTTCTTATGGCGTTGTAGACTAGGTCACATTAATGAGACAAGGTTAACTAAGTTACATAGAGAAGGATATTTGGATCCGTTCGAATATCAATCTTATGCCACTTGTCAATCATGTCTCAAAGGAAAGATGACAAAGACTCCATTCACTGAACATGGAGTGAGAGCGAGCGAGCTCTTAGGACTCATACACAGCGATGTATGTGGTCCAATGTCTACACATGCAAGAGGTGGTTTTTCATATTTCATTACCTTTATGGATGATTACTCTAGGTATGGATTCATTTTCTTAATGAAACATAAATCCGAGGCCTTTGAGAAATTCTAAGAATATAAGAATGAAGTAGAAAACCAAACCGGCAAAAGTATCAAGACACTAAGATCTGATCGAGATGGTGAATACTTAAGTGCCGAGTTTGTGAGTTACCTAAAAGAGAAAGGAATTCTCTCTCAGCTTACTCCTCTATACACTCTACAGCATAACGGTGTATTAGAAAGATGGAACCGAACCCTATTGGATATGGTACATTCCATAATGAGTAATGCTGAGTTACCGCGATCTTTCCGGGGTTATGCGCTAGAATCAGCTGTATATCTTTTGAACAGGGCTCCTACCAAGACTGTGCCTACCACACCATATCAGATGTAGAGTGGGAAGAAACCCTATCTTCAGTATCTGAAGATATGGAGATGTCCAGTTTTTGTTAAAAAGAAGCATGCGGAAAAACTCGAGGCACGATCAGTACAGTGTCAGTTTGTGGGATATCCAAAGAACTCCAAAGGGTATTTCTTCCATTACGCAGAGGAACAAAAGGTTTTTGTTTCTCGTAATGCCCATTTTCTAGAACAGCAGATTTTAGAAAAGGAAACAAGTGGGAGCGCAATAGAACCGGAAGAAATTCCAGAACCACAAACTACTACTGAAAGTTTGGTAGAACCAGAAGTTCAAGAAGAACAGGACATTCCTGCACCCCTCCGCAGAAGTAGTAGGCCGTCTCATCCACCTGAGAGATACTACGGTTTTCTCATAGACGGGGATAGAGAAGATTGCATCATCGATAATGATGAACCTACTAGCTTCCAGCAGGCCATCTAGAGCGGCGACTCAGTAAGATGGCTGGATGCAATGCGGACCGAAATGGAGTCCATATACACCAACAAAGTATGGACTTTGGACTTTGCTCCAGATGGGGTAAAACCCATAGGATGCAAGTGGATCTTCAAGAAAAAGATTGGTGTAGATGGACAGGTAGAAACCTATAAGGCTAGACTTGTTGCAAAGGGTTTTCGTCAAAGACCTGGTTTGGACTATGACGAAACTTTTTCTCCAGTAGCTATGCTCAAATCCATTCGGATACTTCTTGCCATTGCTGCCTTCCATGATTATGAGATCTGGCAGATAGACGTAAAGACGGCTTTTCTAAATGGTAATTTAGAAGAATTCGTCTATATAGATCAGCCAGAAAGTTTCAATCAGAATAGGAGCAGCGGGAAAGTGTGCAAGTTGCTTAAGTCCATTTATGGACTAAAGCAGGCATCGCGGAGTTGGAACATCTGTTTTGATGAAACGGTTAAAGAATATGACTTTATCAAAAATCCAGATGAACCATGTATATATAGTAAAATTGTAGCACGAACTGTCGTATTCCTCGTCTTGTACGTGGATGACATTCTCTTGATAGGAAATGGCATTCCTATGTTACAATCTGTCAAAGGATTCTTGTCACACAGGTTCTCCATGAAAGACCTAGGTGATGCCTCTTACATTCTGGGGATCCGGATCTGTCGTGATGGATCCAAGAGGATATTGGGACTTTCGCAGTCCAGGTATATCAACACTATACTGAAAAGATTCAGTATGGAAGATTCTAAGCGTGGTAGTTTACCGGCTTATCACGGAATCACCCTCTCCAAAGAGATGTCTCCCAAGACTGATTTGGAAAGGGATCGCATGTCTGTTATACCCTACGCTTCTGCGGTAGGCTCTATATTGTATGCGATGTTGTGCACCAGACTAGATGTAGCTTACGCACTAAGCGTGGAAAGCCGGTATCAGTCAGACCCAGGGGAAAAGCACTGGATAGCAGTAAAGAACATTCTAAAGTACCTGAGAAGGACTAAGGATATGTTCTTGGTTTACGGTGGAAAAGACCTCAAGATCGAGGCTTTTACTGATTCCAGCTTCCAAAGTGACAAAGATGACTCCAAGTCCATGTTAGGTTATGTCTTTACCCTCAATGGAAGGGCGGTGTGCTGGAAGAGTTCCAAGCAGGACACCGTTGCTAACTCGACGATGGAAGCGGAGTATATCGCTGCTTGCGATGCCGTAAAAGAAGCAGTCTGGATGAAGAAGTTCCTCACAGAACTTCAGGTGGTTCCATCCATTGTTGATCCAATATCTCTGTATTGTGACAACAACGGGGCTATAGCTTTAGCAAAGGAACCCCGGTCCTATCAGAAGTCCAGACACATCTTAAGGCGGTATCACCTAATCAGGGAGATCATAGATGTCGGGAGATCGAGGTCTGGAAAGTTGATACAGAGGAGCTCACTGCAGATCCATTCATAAAGGCCTTACCTCAGATTCAGTTCGAGAGGCTACTCGAAATGATAGGTCTTCGATACGCCAGCACATGGCCCTAGTGCAAGTGAGAGATTGTTAGTGTATATGCCCTAGGGGCCATTATTGTATCATACTAGCTTGTATATTACTTAATGGAAGCTTGGGATATTCGCAGTTATATTAACAGTCTTGCTAAACATGGTAGTATGCTACTTAGTTTATATCTATCTTAATATGTGTATATGTTAGCATCTCGCGAATACATATTGATAGAGCCCTTAGGATCTTGCTTGACTACCAACGTTGTGATGGCAGTCACACTAGTGGGGGCTAGGTAGTGTACAAGCACATCCTTTTTCAGGTCCCTAGTCGTAGGATTATCGAGACAGGGCATCGATACTCTGGAGTAGACTAGTGTGTACGCTTCTCATCCCAGTTGGGGAGATGGTCTGTCCCACAGCCATCAGTACGTTGTGCTGGAGATAGTATACAGCTGCTCGTTGGGTTACGGGTACACCGGACAGGACTCGCAGGGAACTGTTGGTTGGTATTATACCCGTCGTCAGTTAACAGTTCCCAGGTGACATGAGTACAGCATAGTCCGCAGACTTGACACTGCTGCTTCGTCTCGAGTGTGTTCCCACTGTTCTTAGATTGCTACCCTACCATGGCTCAAAGGAATCGTGCAAACAGGTAGCAGTTGGGTGCAGTCCCGAAGCACTTGGAGGCAGTGGCAGTTAGATAGGATTCGTCTCTCCCGGTATTGGGAGTTGATATCGCGCTGTGTTTGGAGAGCCATTACGCAAATTCCCTAGCCAGGGCAAACGAGATTTACTGGTAAGATTTACAGTAGCTTCTCAAGGTGTAATGGGCTTCACTCCGACTTGACTTATACCGCTTTTAGGGTACTGACGCTTGCCGCCCTCCTAGGCCCGATATGTGATAGTCCTAGATGAACAGACCGGACTGTACGGAAATTATCACATCAGGCTCGGTAGGAGTTCGGATGGGTTTCCTCATCGGCCTTCTTATCAACATCTACCTGGGGACCGTTATATACAGCTAGTGCCGCTTGCGGCCTGTGGTTAAACCCACTGCTAGTGTAAGTGTCGAGTCTTTAGAGTCCCATACAGAGAGTTTCCCTGCTTCAGGAGAAACGATATAGAGGTCGTATGGTTTTATGACAGGGTTCGGACACATACGTGTTTTTATGCACGTACGATATTCGAACAGTTTTTACTAGCAGGATTTAGTTTAAGCCAGATTCTAGTATTGGATTATTGGATTTATACAGTCTCAGTATTTCCGTGTTTTCATGGATGGGAGGGGCATTCTCGTAATTTGTCGAGAAGCTTCTAGAAGAAAGATGAGGTGGAGAGCTTAGGTGGAATTTGCATTAAATGGATTAGTGACTCATGGTGTGATTCATCCAAATGAGTTAATGAAGCATTTATTGCTTAATGACTCATGAGATGATTCACACATAGTGAGTTAATGAAGCATGGTTGATATTATCATGTTATTCATTTAATATTTATCATGCTTCATATATTCATAAATGAGATATTATTCATATCATTCTCACTCACACATTCTCTCTCCTCAAGCTCTCTCTCTTCAAAGAACTAACCCTAACCTCTCATGTGTTGAGATCCAAGAGTTAGCAAGACTAATAGATCCCTAATCCTCTTCTATATCCTCTAGGTTAGTTTGATTAGCACTCATAGCCACCTAGTTACCTCAAGTGAGAGGTTAAAGTTTGGAGAAGTAGCTCTCGGGTGGATCTTCTATCACATCGAGGAGGCCGACAAGGAGGTGAACTACAAGGATAAGAAGGACTTAAATCATTAGGTATAATCATCTATCATAGTAACTAATCACTTCTATATAGTTGTTAGTTAGGGTTTAGCAAAGATCCGTAAAGTTAGTCGATATTAGTTTAAACAAAATGATTATTTTACCTTTTCCGCCTCCCCGCATCATGTGGGGTGTCTAACGTCGAATTACACCTAGAGGCTAGAATTTGAATGAGAATCAATGAAAGGACAAGGGATGATGATGAAGAAACCCTAGTTTCTTCAAGAGATCCCTAAACCTCGTTAATTGTCATCGATCTAGCAACAAATCTTCAAAGGATAAGAATTTGTAATCATAATTCTTCATCATCACTATCGATTGGATCGATTCCTATGAGCCTCTTTACAAATCTTGATAATTCATTCGATTTGAATATCATCTTGAACTTTATTAATTCTTGATTTTATATCTAGTTTTTGATGATTCTTGAAACTAAAATTTCATAAATCTTGAATCAATTTTCTTTTATCCTTTAATTTTCAACTCAACTAAAACAAGATCGTGCAAATCACACTTTCCCTGTGGACGATCCGCATTCACCAACGAACCTACAATAGACACCGTTATTGATTGTGGTTTACAAATTTCTTTGGTTGTGATCTTTACACTTTTTTCTATACACATCGAGAAATTTAGATCAATCAAATGGCGCCGTTGCCGGAGATCATGTGCTAATTTGTTCGTTTTTTAAATTTGAGTTGAAAGATTTATTAGTCCATCAGTTTTTTTAGATCAAAATTTGTAACAAGCGCTTAACGATTTGTTGTGATTTGTTGCAAGGAGATCTGGAATCTGTGGAGCGAGAGGAAAAATTTTCAGATCATCTCAAGGAGTTCAGTGGTCAACAGAAGGCTCTGTAGAAATTTTTGTGCAGGTGTCTTTGTTAGTGTATATGCCCTAGAGGCCATTACTGTATCATACTAGTTTGTATATTACTTAATGGATGCTTGGGATATTCACCTTGTATATACAATCTTGCTCAAAATAGTAGTATGCTACTTGGTTTGTTTCTACTTCAATGTGTACTTGTGTTTATTTCAGTATATCACTTATACGCATTAGTGGAGCCCTTAGGATCTTTGCTTGATTACCAGCGTTGTGATGGCAGTCACACTAGTGGGGGCTGGGTAATCTATAAGCACATCCTTATTCAGGTCCCTGGTCGCAGGACTATCGAGACAGGGCATCGATACTCCGGAGTAGACCAGCGCATGCGCTTCTCATCCCAGTGTGGGAGACGGTCTGTCCCACAGCCGTCAGTATGTCGTACTTGAGATAGTATGCGGGTGCTCGTTAGGTTACGGGTACACTGGACAGGACTCGTAGGGAACTGACTAGTTGGTATTATACCTATCGTCAGTTATCAGTTCCCAGGTGACATGAGTACAGCTTAGTCCGCTGACTTGACACTGTCACTTCGCCTCGGGTATGTTCCCACTGTACTTTGATCACTACCCTACCACGGCTCAAAGGAGTCGTGCAAACAGGTGGTGGTTGGGTGCAGTCCCGAAGCACTTGGAGGCAGTGACGGTTAGACAGGATTCGTCTCTCCCGGTATTGGGGGTTGACATCGCGCTGTGTCTAGGAGAGCCATTACACGAGTAGTCCCTGGCCAGGGCAAACGAGATATACTGGTAGGTTTCCAGTGTTATCTCAGGGTGTATTGGGCTTCACTCCGGCACGACTTGTACCGCTATTGGGGGACTGACGTTTACCGCCCCCTAGGCCCGCCATGCGATGTATCAGACGAACAGACCGGACTGTATGGAGAATGTCACACTCAGGCTCAGTAGGAGTTCAGATGGGTTTCGCCTCGTCGGTCTTCTTGTCGGCATTACCTGGGGACCGTTACGCACAGCTAGTGCCGCTTGCGGTCTGTGGTTAAACCCACTGCCAGCGTAGTGTCGAGTCTTTAGAGTCCCACACAGAAAGCTTTTCGCCTTTAGGCAAAAGAGTAGAGGTCGCATGGTATTGCGACAGGTCGCATGGTTTTGCGACAGGGTTCGGTCACATCCGTGCACTTGTGCACGTACAGTGTCCGGACAGTTTACACTAGCGGGCTTTGGTTTAAGCCAGATCCTAGTGTACCTTATGGGATTGGATTTATCCAGTTTGCATTCGTGTTCCTCGGAACGCGGATGCGGGTGTGTATGCACAGTTGACAGGGAGGCAGAGGCAGCGGATTCTCATTAGGGTTGTTGACAGTTGACCGTTGACTTTTTGACTTTATGCTCAACCCTAATGAGAATATGATATGTGATTAACTATTATATTAATTAAGTATTATGGTGATATGGTTGTTGACTTGTTGACTTTTGTTGACTTGTTGACTTTGGTGACTTGTTGACTTTTGTTGACTTGTTGACCGGTTGACTAGGCTTGACTAGTTGACCATCATGATAACCATGGTTATCATTTCATGCCAAAGACTTTTTCTTGCTTGTTCATTTGAGTAAAATGAGTGCATGACATGATAAGGTTATGGTTACTTCAACCATCACATAAGACTTTTGTTGATATGATGAGTTATCATTGCTTTGGATTATGAGAGGGTGAGAGACAAAATACTTGCTCATTCTTTCTTGCTCATTCTCTCTTTTGTTCTTGAGCTCTCCTCTTGCTCTCATCCTCAACCTCTTGCTCCCTCTCTTGATCTATGGTTCTCTTGTCTCATGAGTTGAGAATCCAGAACCATAGATAAAATCTCATTCTAAATCATCTCTACTCATTCTAGTTCACTAGGTTTAGCAAACCAAGTGAACTAGTTTCTTCAAAGAACGAAGAAGGAGCTAAAGGTTGGAGCTTTCAAGTGGATCTATCTTCGGCGTACGGAGACAACGAGAAGGAGCCATCGAACCACCATCGGAGCTTGAAGAGAAGGAGTTCAAGTTTAGGTATAACCATCTTCATCCGAGTAGCTAACTCTCTTTAGCATAGTTTGCTAGTTTTAGTTTAGACAACGATCCCGACCATAGTTTAGTCCATGTTGCCTCTTGCGATAAAAATTCGTTTTTTATACCGTTTCCGCCTCCCCGTAAGAACCGGGGGTCGCAATATGGACTTACAGTGGTATCAGAGCCTAACTAAACTTAAACTAGCTTAGTAGTGAAGTGTAACGAAGTTCGGAACCGAAAAAAATCACAAAACCGGATAATCACAAAAACTGAGTTTCTGTTGAAATTTTTTCTGCTCAAAATGAAAAACTTTACACTTGTAAATTCGGCTCAGGGTTTTGTGTGAACACCCAAGAAAAACGATACAGTGATTCGCCTAAAGTGCCGCGCTTCCGCCGCGTGATCCTTCTTAGCCGCCGCGGAACCGCCGCGACTTGGTGTCTTCTCTGCATCGTTTTTCGTGCAGTTTGTTTGTGTGTTGGTTTTGGGATTTTTAAAATATATTATATGTGCCCAGATTTTCCAGAAAAGAAATTTCCTTTTGGGGTCCTATAATTCCGTATTTTTTCCGAACTTCACTGCACTTTGACTATGATGGTTATATCTGTGATGCTTGCATGTATTGAACGTCGGCTAATCGCTATAAGTCGATTAGTCGGGGTTATACATGATCTGTAATGTGCTGGAATGTGTATATGAATGTGTTGGACTGTCGTGGGTGAATAGCCGGGGTGGATGTGAGATGAGCTTTTGTTTTTCTTTCATTCATTGTAAATGTAAATTGATGTAATAATATTATTTGTTTGGCCGCACAACCGGGTCGGGGTTGTAGCCGTCATTGTATAATTCTTTTTACTGTTTTTGCTCCTAGGATAGACCCATGGAGGGGTGCACAAACTACCGAGTACTTGGCGGGTAGTTTGCCGCACCCGTAGGGGTCTTGGGTGGGGTATTTGGCTATTCACCGCGACCGTGTTATCCGCTTTTCGTTTCAGGCTCGAAAGGATTGCGGATTGCTAGTATATCCAATGCATTCATCTGTGATCTGTAATGTCTATCATTGCTTACTATTTAGGCGTTGCTTATGTTTTACAGACGCGCTAGCCCAGCCCCCGCTCTGTCGTTAGTTAAGTAACCTAACGGGTAATGACGGGGCCCAGTGGCGAATGCGAATGGCATAAGCGTACGTCATATTTTGGTTGTTTTCTGCAATGGTAGGGTTAAATGATGGGACGCATTAAAAGTACTAATGCAAGAATATCACGCATTAAAAGAACTAATGCAAGATAATAAACCAAGTTAAAGTCGTTGGAACACTTTCGAAAAACCACTCGGTTCTTTTCAAAATAACTTTTAAATGCGGAGCTTGAGCCACTCCTTCTAAAAGCTATCTCGTTCCATCGATTAAATCAAGTTCACTACGTTCACGGTTTCGCCAAAACCATTCGTAGCCCTCCGTCGTTTCGTATGAATATTCAATAAGTATTCAAGCTGTGTTTGTTGACCTTCGTCAAAGCATAGTGATTGGTAGCTATTGGGTATTCATATGTAGCATAGATAGATGCGTTGGTTTGGGACATTCGCATTACCTTGTTGACCTTCGTCAAGGGTACATACGGGTGGATTCAAATTAACCTGGATAATGACGGGCAGAACTTGACATGTGACTTATGATTTGTTGACCTTCGTCAAGGTCATAAGAGCATGGGGCAAAAATCCACATCGGGAGTTTCATAAGTACTGAAACTTGCTAGATTTGCATACCATTTGGAGTGTGATGATTCTGGTAGGATTCCTTCAGTTTCGTCACGCGATGATATTTGGATCCCGATCCTACTGTGAGTATATGCTACTCCTCGGGAAATTTCTCACTTAACGATCAATGCTATAAACCTAGTAGGTGCCTAGAAAGGTGTTAGCGGGGCTACGCCCCCAGGGAAAAGAGGTTCTCTAATTAAGGAACTTCGCGAAAGCGTTGGAAAACCTCCCTCGAAGTACCGACACCGGCCTGGCTGAACGGTTAAGCAAGTATTGTACGGTGGGATTGATCCTGACTAATTCTTCCTTTATGGTTTGAGGAGGGATTCGAGAAACAGTGGGAGCCATCCTGTTTAGACAAACTAAAAACCACTCTAAACTTGCAAGAGCATCATGCTGAGTGTTTCTTCTTCTCTCTCCTAATTGCAGCGACCAATCAACATGACTGGACTTAAGTTACTCCTAGATAAAAACAAACTGACAGGGCCAAACTACAAAGATTGGCTCAGGAATGTCACGATAGCAATCACTTATGACAAGCTGGGGTATCTTCTTACCACCAAAGCTCCCCCTGTCCCTGGTCCAACTTCCAGTGTCGCGGATAAGGAAATCCGCAAGACTTGGGAGATTGATAGCGCGAAGGCCAAGTGCCTCCTGCTTGCCTCGATGGACAACGAACATCAGAGGAGGCATGAGAATATGGACATGGAGTCCATATTGCTCCATACAAAAGAACTGTATGGAGAGCAATCACGTATCGCAAGATACGAAGCGTCGAAAAAGTTATTTTCGACAAGAATGGCCGTCGGATCATCAGTAGCCGAGCATGTGCTAAAGATGATCGGCTTCATTGAGGAGCTCGCTGACCTAGGGATCACATTGGAGAGTGAGCTATATACGGATATAGTTCTCCAGTCCCTTCCTTCCACTTACGCCCAGTTTATACTGAACTTCAACCTACAAGAAAAAGAGGTTGAACTATCAGAGCTCCTCAACATGCTGAGGAGCGCAGAGGGCACCCTACAGAAAGGTAGGGAAACATCCACTTTGTTTGTAGGAGGATCATCTTCTTCTAGGTCCAAGGCGAAAGCCAAGGGAAAGAAGAAGAAGGCCCCCGCCAAACCAAGGGGCGGTGTTGGTAAAGTGGATACGAAGGGAAAAGGCAAAGCAACGAAGATAGCGGGGAAGCTTGTGGATAAGGAAGAATGCTTCTATTGTCATAAGAAAGGACACTGGAAGAATGATTGCAGGGCCTGGAAGGCCAGAACACAGGAATTGAAGCAGGTTGCAGCTTCAGCTTCAGGTGTGTATGTTATTGAAAACTGTCTTTCAATAAACTCTACTTCCTGGGTATTGGATACCGGATCAGGATCTCATATCTGTAATTCTTTGCAGGCGTTGAGAAACCGTAGTGTTTTGAAGGCAGGTGACATGACCCTCAAAGTTGCGAACGGAGCTAGCATGGATGCTAAAGCCATGGGGGACTATCACCTGGGAATGTCAGATGGACATGTTTTGGTTTTGCGTAATTGCTTTTTTGTACCCAACGCAACTTGTAATATCATTTCTGTATCTTTAGTTTCTAAAGAAGGTTATGAATTTGCGTTTGTAAGTAATGTTGTAAACATTCACCTTAATCAAGTTTTGATTGGGTCAGGTACATTGAGTAATGGTATATACGTGTTAAACCAACCACAGATTTTCAACGTCCAGAATACACACAAAAGAAAGTCTCTGGAAATAAATCAGACTTTCTTATGGCATTGTAGATTGGGTCACATCAATGAGAGAAGGTTGACTAAGTTACATACAGAAGGATATTTGAATGCGTTCGAATATCAATCGTATGCCACTTGTCAATCTTGTCTCAAAGGAAAGATGACAAAGACTCCGTTTACTGGACAAGGAGTAAGAGCGAGCGAGCTCTTAGGACTCGTACACAGTGACGTGTGCGGTCCAATGTCTACACATGCCCGAAGCGGACATTCTTACTTCATTACTTTTACGGATGACTTCTCAAGGTACGGTTATGTCTTCTTAATGAAACATAAGTCCGAGGCCTTTGGAAAATTCCAGGAGTATAAGAATGAAGTAGAGAAACAGACCGGAAAAAGTATTAAGATTCTAAGATCGGATCGAGGTGGAGAATACTTAAGTGCCGAATTCCTGAATTACTTAAAAGAGAATGGTATTCTCTCTCAGCTTACTCCTCCATACACTCCGCAACATAACGGTGTATCGGAGAGACGGAACCGAACCCTATTGGATATGGTTCGGTCCATGATAAGTAACGCTGAGTTACCGCGATCATTCTGGGGATATGCACTAGAAGCAGCTGCGTATCTCTTGAACAAGGCTCCTACCAAGACTGTGCCCACCACCCCATATGAGATGTGGACTGGGAAGAAACCCTGTCTTAATTATCTTAAGGTATGGGGATGTCTAGCTTTTGTAAAAAAAAGCAGCATGCGGACAAGCTTGAGGCACGTTCAGTACAGTGTAAGTTTGTGGGATACCCAAGGAACTCCAGGGGGTATCTTTTCTATTCCGCTGAGGAACAAAAGGTTTTTGTTTCTCAGCATGCCCGCTTCTTGGAAACTGAGTTTTTGGAAACCCAGATAAGTGGGAACACAATAGAACTGGAAGAAATTCCAGAACCACAGACTGTTACTGAAAGCTTAGTGGAACCAGAGGGTTCAACAGAACAGGACATTCCTACGCCGCTCCGCAGGAGTAGTAGGCAGTCTCATCCGCCCGAGAGATACTGCGGTTTTCTCATAGACGGGGATAGAGAGGATTGCATCATAGATTATGATGAGCCTACTAGCTTCCAGCAGGCCGTTCAGAGCGTTGACTCAGTGAAATGGCTGGATGCAATGCGGACCGAAATGGAGTCCATGTACACCAACAAGGTATGGACGTTGGACATTGCTCCAGACGGGGTAAAACCCGTAGGATGCAAGTGGATCTTCAAAAGGAAGATTGGTGTAGATGGACAGGTTGAGACCTATAAAGCTAGGCTGGTAGCAAAGGGTTTTCGTCAAAGACCTGGCTTGGACTACGACGAAACCTTTTCTCCAGTAGCCATGCTGAAATCCATTCGGATCCTTCTTGCCATTGCTGCCTTCCACGATTATGAGATTTGGCAGATGGACGTAAAAACCGCTTTTCTAAATGGAAATTTAGAGGAGTGTGTCTATATGGATCAGCCAGAGGGTTTCATTCAGAGTGGGAGCAGCGGAAAGGTGTGCAAGTTGCTTAAGTCCATCTATGGACTAAAGCAGGCATCGCGGAGTTGGAACATCTGTTTTGATGAGACGGTCAAGGAATTTGGCTTTATCAAAAATCCAGATGAACCATGCATCTATAGTAGATTTGTAGCGAGAACTGTAGTATTCCTCGTTTTATACGTGGATGACATTCTCTTAATAGGAAATGACATTCCTATGCTACAATCTGTCAAGGGGTTCTTGTCACAAAGGTTCTCCATGAAAGACCTGGGTGATGCCTCATACATCCAGGGGATCCGGATCCATCGTGATAGATCCAAGAGGATATTGGGACTTTCTCAGTCCAGGTACATCGACACCGTACTGAAAAGATTCAGTATGGAAGATTCCAAGCGCGGTAACCTACCGGCTTGTCACGGGATCACCCTCTCTAAAGAGATGTCTCCCAAGACTGATTTGGAGAGGGATCGCATGTCTATTATACCCTACGCTTCTGCGGTAGGCTCTATAATGTATGCGATGTTGTGTACCAGACCGGATGTAGCTTATGCACTGAGTGTAGTAAGCCGGTATCAGTCAAACCCTGGGGAGAAACATTGGATAGCGGTAAAGAACATTCTCAAGTACCTGAGGAGGACTAAGGAGATGTTTTTGGTGTATGGCGGAAAAGACCTCCAGATTGAGGCCTTTGCTGACTCCAGCTTCCAGAGTGACAAGGATGATTCCAAGTCCATGTCGGGTTTTGTCTTTACCCTCAATGGAGGGGCGGTGTGTTGGAAGAGTTCCAAACAAGAAACCGTTGCAGACTCGACGATGGAAGCGGAATACATCGCTGCATCTGATGCCGCAAAAGAAGCTGTCTGGATGAGGAAGTTCTTGAAAGAACTTCAGGTGGTTCCGTCCATTGTTGATCCAATACCTCTGTATTGCGACAACAACGGGGCTATAGCTTTAGCGAAGGAACCCAGGTCCCATCAGAGATCCAGGCACATCTTAAGGCGGTATCACCTGATCAGGGAGATCGTAGATCGCCAGGAGATCGAGGTTCGGAGAGTCGCTTCAGAAGACAACACTGCAGATCCATTCACCAAGGCCTTGCCCCAGACTCAGTTCGAGCGGCTGATCGAGATGATAGGTCTTCGATACGCCAGTACATGGCCTTAGTGCAAGTGGGAGATTGTTAGTGTATATGCCCTAGAGGCCATTACTGTATCATACTAGTTTGTATATTACTTAATGGATGCTTGGGATATTCACCTTGTATATACAATCTTGCTCAAAATAGTAGTATGCTACTTGGTTTGTTTCTACTTCAATGTGTACTTGTGTTTATTTCAGTATATCACTTATACGCATTAGTGGAGCCCTTAGGATCTTTGCTTGATTACCAGCGTTGTGATGGCAGTCACACTAGTGGGGGCTGGGTAATCTATAAGCACATCCTTATTCAGGTCCCTGGTCGCAGGACTATCGAGACAGGGCATCGATACTCCGGAGTAGACCAGCGCATGCGCTTCTCATCCCAGTGTGGGAGACGGTCTGTCCCACAGCCGTCAGTACGTCGTACTTGAGATAGTATGCGGGTGCTCGTTAGGTTACGGGTACACTGGACAGGACTCGTAGGGAACTGACTAGTTGGTATTATACCTATCGTCAGTTATCAGTTCCCAGGTGACATGAGTACAGCTTAGTCCGCTGACTTGACACTGTCACTTCGCCTCGGGTGTGTTCCCACTGTACTTTGATCACTACCCTACCACGGCTCAAAGGAGTCGTGCAAACAGGTGGTGGTTGGGTGCAGTCCCGAAGCACTTGGAGGCAGTGACGGTTAGACAGGATTCGTCTCTCCCGGTATTGGGGGTTGACATCGCGCTGTGTCTAGGAGAGCCATTACACGAGTAGTCCCTGGCCAGGGCAAACGAGATATACTGGTAGGTTTCCAGTGTTATCTCAGGGTGTATTGGGCTTCACTCCGGCACGACTTGTACCGCTATTAGGGGACTGACGTTTACCGCCCCCTAGGCCCGCCATGCGATGTATCAGACGAACAGACCGGACTGTATGGAGAATGTCACACTCAGGCTCAGTAGGAGTTCAGATGGGTTTCGCCTCGTCGGTCTTCTTGTCGGCATTACCTGGGGACCGTTACGCACAGCTAGTGCCGCTTGCGGTCTGTGGTTAAACCCACTGCCAGCGTAGTGTCGAGTCTTTAGAGTCCCACACAGAAAGCTTTTCGCCTTTAGGCAAAAGAGTAGAGGTCGCATGGTATTGCGACAGGTCGCATGGTTTTGCGACAGGGTTCGGTCACATCCGTGCACTTGTGCACGTACAGTGTCCGGACAGTTTACACTAGCGGGCTTTGGTTTAAGCCAGATCCTAGTGTACCTTATGGGATTGGATTTATCCAGTTTGCATTCGTGTTCCTCGGAACGCGGATGCGGGTGTGTATGCACAGTTGACAGGGAGGCAGAGGCAGCGGATTCTCATTAGGGTTGTTGACAGTTGACCGTTGACTTTTTGACTTTATGCTCAACCCTAATGAGAATATGATATGTGATTAACTATTATATTAATTAAGTATTATGGTGATATGGTTGTTGACTTGTTGACTTTTGTTGACTTGTTGACTTTGGTGACTTGTTGACTTTTGTTGACTTGTTGACCGGTTGACTAGGCTTGACTAGTTGACCATCATGATAACCATGGTTATCATTTCATGCCAAAGACTTTTTCTTGCTTGTTCATTTGAGTAAAATGAGTGCATGACATGATAAGGTTATGGTTACTTCAACCATCACATAAGACTTTTGTTGATATGATGAGTTATCATTGCTTTGGATTATGAGAGGGTGAGAGACAAAATACTTGCTCATTCTTTCTTGCTCATTCTCTCTCTTGTTCTTGAGCTCTCCTCTTGCTCTCATCCTCAACCTCTTGCTCCCTCTCTTGATCTATGGTTCTCTTGTCTCATGAGTTGAGAATCAAGAACCATAGATAAAATCCCATTCTAAATCATCTCTACTCATTCTAGTTCACTAGGTTTAGCAAACCAAGTGAACTAGTTTCTTCAAAGAACGAAGAAGGAGCTAAAGGTTGGAGCTTTCAAGTGGATCTATCTTCGGCGTACGGAGACAACGAGAAGGAGCCATCGAACCACCATCGGAGCTTGAAGAGAAGGAGTTCAAGTTTAGGTATAACCATCTTCATCCGAGTAGCTAACTCTCTTTAGCATAGTTTGCTAGTTTTAGTTTAGACAACGATCCCGACCATAGTTTAGTCCATGTTGCCTCTTGCGATAAAAATTCGTTTTTTATACCGTTTCCGCCTCCCCGTAAGAACCGGGGGTCGCAATATGGACTTACAGTCTTCTCAAAGAACCGCGCATCCGCGGCGAAAATAGCCACAGTGCGGTGATTTATCTCAAAAACTATCTATATCCGCAATCAAGAACGGCGTCGCTTGTAGCTAGCCGGTGAGTACGGGTCGGTCCACAGGGATGTTGTGAATTTCCTAATCGCTCTTACGAGTTAATTCCAAACGATGTGAATGGATTAATTAAATCTAAAAAACTAAATTAATCTAAGGAAATTGAATTAAAGATCTAACTATCTAACTAGGACAAGGAATTAAATTTAGACTAGGGAAGAGAATGAAAAATTACTTAGGGGAAGAATTGAAATTACTTACTTACTTTACAGATGCTCTCTCCAAACATCAACACAAGACTTGTCAGATCTGAATTTCTGAAATGAAAAGAGACATCGATGCTCTCCAAAAGAAATCTAAATTTTATTTATGAAAAAGAAGCATAGGGAGGCATAGCCTTTACAATGATCTAGAGTTCCTATTTATAGAGAATAGGAAACCCTAGGATACAATTGATTCGCATGTCTACATTTACCAAAATATCCTTAGGAAGACCTAGTCAAAGTAGACTCCAAGCTTTGGTAAAATTTTATGTCTCTGTCTCTTTAAAAGGAAGTATTGGGCCTTGAAATTTGCTTTGTTGGCTCTTCTATCTTTGGGCTTCCTTATTATTTGGCTCTTTTATTAAAATTGCTTCTATGTTTCTTCCAGATCTCCAGTGAATAATTGCGGTGGAGTTTTAACCGTTCGCTTTGTAATCTTGGACCTTGCATTGCCTTGTACTTTGTGAATTTTATCTTTGATGTAGGCTTGATCAAGAGTCTTCTGTTTGTTGGTCAAAGTCCACTTTTGCATCGTCTTTTCAGCGTTTTCACTGTTTTCTGTCCAAGAACTTGTAACCTGTAATATGTAGCAGACATGCGTCAAAAGCACCTATTTATTTATAAAACGAATAAGAATGGGGAATATAATAATGTAATATTATGGTATGAACATGCGGCGGTTCCGCGGCCTTCCTAGGGATTCAGTGCACCAAACTTCTCAGGTCTGTTTCTGTCTTTCTTATCTCCTCCCTGCTCTGCTCCATTAACCAATTTCTGCAGGATTCTTTGCAAAAATTCGCAGCGCCGCAAAAAGAAAAATTGTTGCATGTTTGATCTTGGTTGTTTGCATTTTTAATACGAAAATTAAGGGGCAAAGACCAAATTCAGATTAGGTGGGGAGTTCATTACCCTTCCTAAGCCCCAAAAATCACAAAACTGCATCTGCATCACCCTCATTAACTAAAAAATACCTAGACATGACTCTAAGGACCGTCGCACTCACTTAGGACAGAAAGAGGTCGTGGGTAATCTATTGCTTATCCGCGTTTCTTTTGTAGTGTCTAAGGCAAGTGTGTCTAAGGCAGGTGGTTACTTAATTAGGCTCACTACTTACGTAGTGGAGAACCTCCCACTTACCTGGCACTTACCTGGCCACAGGAGAGACAAAGAGACAGTAGAGGATTTATCTTGCGACTTGTCTTCTGGAAGTCTAGGAGCGGTCTAAAGACTTGACCTAGGTGACCACTAGATTTAGGGTTGCTTGTGCATTGTTTGTGTGCATTTTTTCAAAAAAATCCGTCTTTTTCAAAACAAACACCAACTCATATTTTCCTTAATTATCACAACGCTGCCACTTGTGCTAAACCATTTAGTGCATGCTTGGCTGGACACAGGATTCTAGTGCCCGTCTTGTCCACGTTCCTTCTATCGACTCCGAAATCGGTATTTCTACGTCTACTTCTTCTTTACCTACCACCACACCCACTTCGATGGACGGTTCTCCATCGAAATTCTTTAACACTACTCTACCACCGTCCGCAGGTGCGCAGAATCCACCCCGCATCTCTCTCCAAGAGAGATGCTATCCTATGCGAGGTCCTCTTTCGACCTGTCTCACCATTCCACCAGCCAATGGGGACAATTTTGAAATAAACCCCCAATACATCAATCTTCTACCAAAATATCACGGTCTCGAGTTTGAAGACGCATATGTCTTTATTACCAAATTTGAAAATGTATACGCTATGATGGGTACTTCACAGCTTTCTGTGGATGCTATGCATTTACGTCTTTTCCCATTCACCTTGTGCGTTATAGCCGAGATGTGGCTTTATAACATAGCCGCACATTCCATTTCGAACTGGGGAGAATTCATAACAGCATTCCTTAAGAAATTCTACCCCAATCATAAAACAGCTCGAGTCCATAGCGAAATAAATCAATTTACCCAGCTTCCAAATGAACCATTCTCGAAGTGTTTTGAACGTTTCAAGGATCTGTTAGTTCAATGTCCACATCACGGAATTCCTAGATGGGATCTGTGCAGAATCATATATGAGAGCATTAATCCTACCACAAAATAGACCCTTGAATCCATGTGTCAAGGCACCTTCATGACTAAAAATGATGGTGAAGCCTGAAGATTTTTAGAAGATTTCGCTGAAAAATCTTTACAGTGGGAGAGTGTAAGTCGTTCATCGTTTAGGGGTGGCAATAACCAATCTGATGTTTCCATAGGAGTTAGAACTGAAATGTCAGCAATGCAAAAGAAACTCGAAACTATGGAAAATAAATTTTTAGCAGCCGCCCTAAATCAGATGTCACTCTCCAAAACTGTCTGTGAATGCTGTTCTGATCCATCACATCTTACGGAAGAATGTCCTTTAAATTCTCCGTTTCAAGGTCATGAGCATATCAATGCTGCTTTCAAACAAAGACCTAGAAACGATCCGTATTCTTCCACTTATAATCAGGGTTGGAGGAACCACCCTAACTTTGCTTGGAACCAATCACAAAATCAAAACACGGTTCCAAACCAAAACAACTTTCAAAGGGCTCCTCCACCACAACAGTAACCACTTCAATTGAGTCAGCACCCCTACCAATCACAAAACTTTCAAAATCCGGCCAACACTTCTGCACCATATGAAAATTCTTTGCAAATGGCCGGTACTGATAATTCCTCTGCACTCGAACGAACCCTGGATACTTTTATGAAACAATCCATCCAAGTGACGGCAAATTTTCAATCTTCCTTCGATAATATGATGAAGAGCATTTTCTCCCAAAGTGAGAGTATTAAATCGATGAAAGCACAAATTGCACGAATAAATGCCGAATTGAGTGCTAGAGAGAAAGGGAACTTCCAGCTCAACCTTTACCAAATTCTGGCTATTCATATCATGTGAATGCTATCACCACGTTGAGATCTGGAAGAGTGCTTGACAACCATGTCGGTGAAGAGATTGATAATAATGAAGAATCAATCGATGATACCTAGGCTGAGACTTTTCCTTCCACTTCTGCTTCTACTTCTGACCCCAGTTCGTCTACCCCACCATTTTCTTCCGAGCCTATTCTCCATTTTCCTTAAGGCTCGACACCTCAGCATACCTCTTCTAGTCCACCAAAGACGATCCCCACTCCTATTCTTGGATCTTTTCTACCCACACGATTTTCTCCAATGTTGGACCCCGACCTTATTGCTAAAGCTCCTTATCCGTATCGGTTAAGGGGAAACAGACCAAGTCCGCAAATGGAGAAGATCACTGAAATCTTTAAACAGGTTAACATCAACATCCCTCTTCTAGATGCAATACAACAAGTCCCGGCTTATGCGAAAATTCTCAAAGACTTGTGCACTAGGAAGAGGAAGACTTAAGTGCCAAAGAAGGTATTCATGTCAAAGACTGTAGACACAGCTTTTCCCCAACAATTACCTAGGAAACGTAAGGATCCTGGCTATCCTACTATTTCTATTTCTATTGGGGATAAACACATTAACTATGCTCTACTTGACCTTGGCGCAAGTGTTAACCTGCTTCCTTTCTCGGTTTATGAGCAGTTAGGGATCGGGGAGTTGCAACCAGCTCACTGCACTCTCCAGATGGCCGACCGATCAATCACCAAACCTAGGGGTGAACTAGAGGATGTGTTAATAAAAATTGGAGAATTTGTATTCCCTGTGGACTTTATTGTACTTGATACACAGCCTGTAGCAAACCCACGGAATCAAATTCCGGTGATCCTTGGTCGCCCTTTTTTTGCCACTTCCAATGCTATAATCAACTGTCGTAATGGCTCTATGATCCTATCCTTCGGGAAGATGTCAATTGAGCTGAACATTTACAAGTTGGGAAGTGTACCCTCCGAACCTTCTGCTCAGGTCTGTTCTGTCGAATTAATGGATGTCGACAACAGCGAATTTGACGAGCCTCATGATACCGATCTAGACTCTTTTCATATGTTATTGTTTGACCCAACTATGTATCATACACATATGGACTCTTCCACTGAGTTGTCCGGGTCAACAACTAACACTGATTATGAACCATTTTTGGAGTCTGAAGATCACTCCGCGCTTTTTGATGACATTATTCTTTGGGGTATCGATGAGAGTTTTGAGGAAATTTTCGCTGATGAGCTCGCATTTTTAGCAAATACAGGTGTTGAGATGAATCATCTCCCAAACAATGAAATTGAACCTCCACCCCTTCTTCTGGACTGTAAAGAGAATGCGAGTAATCCATCACAATCACTGTGTCATCTCTCCAAAACGAGACGCAAACACATTCTATTCCACCACTTACCTTTTCCCCACTTCTTTCTGGCTCCGTATAACATGCCATTCCACCAACCGATGCACTACACTGACAAAATTTTCGAATGGTTGGTGTTAACTTTCGGTCTTTGCAAAGCTTGGCATTGACCAATAACTTTGACCCCCTCTTGTGATTTTCAAAGCTTAACATTATTTAACTCAAGTTTGGGGGGGTATAATCTGGCTCTTGAAAATAAAATTTTATACTCAAAATGGTGAGCCAAAAATAAGTTTGGGGGAGGATTTTCACGATCATATTTATTACCCCCGTTAATAAATTTCCTCCCAGGCTTACAGGTTTTTGTGATCTAGCAGAAGACAACAGTGAGAACACTGTTGAAAACAAGTTTGGAGGAGGTTTGTGCTTATTTACGCATCATTTTGCATCATACCTTGCATAAGCACAAAACATATAAAAAAAATTGTGTACATAAATAAGATAATAAAAGATTAGATAGTGAAAAATTACATCCAAAAGATTGGAAAATTTTAAGAAAACCAAGAAAATTAGAAGTTTTCTTAAACGAACTAGTAATAAGTAGTTATGAGCCGTTGTCCCAAGGGTTAGTAAGATGAAAGAAGTCACTAATCTGAGAAAAAAAATAAGTCTGAAAAATAGTTCCTATTCTGGAAGCCAAACATTTGAACGTTGATACCCTACTATTCGCACTTACACACATCTTGAAACTCGGGATAGTAGAGGATGCCTTGAAATGCTCTTGTCTAAAGCCAAAGTATGAAGGAAATAATAAATGAAAAAAATATAAAATGGTGTTGAAAAATGAACACTGGTTTTGATATCGCCAAGGCAGCAATAAAAAAATATAGCGAGGGTGCTTCATCACCTAGTACCTTAGACCAACTGGTCTGGGAGTCACTGCTAAGCCTTAGGGGGTGCAAGACAAGGAAAATACTAATACGCCTAATAAGCAAGCACATGAGTAATCGGTCGGTTAGTACCTCAAGAAATATTAACGGTCGCATGAAAAATGTGTGAGCAATCCCATCTAAATATTCATCAATTAAAAAGTACTGAGGTGATGGACAAGAGTATGATAGCTTGAATTGAATTCTCCGAGTGTAGGGATGTCTTTACACACACGTAGGGGTATATGATCGATGTTTGGAAGAAAAGTAGGATTGAAGAATAAAGACGATGTTTTATTGAGTGATGATGTGATTTCTAACATCTTTTCATGACTATTAAGATAGGGCTCATGACAACCGAAAAGCTAGTGTAGTTGGAAACTCTAATCTTCAAAGTCTTTCTTTTATAATTCTTATCTTTATATGTAACTTTCACGGTCTTCCTTTTATTATTGGATTTTGTGGGTGCAATCCGCTGAAAACCCTCAGGAGACAACACTCCTCCTACTAGGGACACCTAGAGGTTTAAAGGCTTGTTGCACGTGCTCAGTGCAATCGTGTTGCCTGCGAAAGTATGCTAGTTAGTTTTTCTTTTTCTTATATTTTCTCCTTCTCTTTCTAATAAAACAAGTTTGCTCGAGACGACCAAAATTAAGTTTGGGGGAATTTGATCAGTCGAAAATATTGCATTTTTAACACATCAATTTCCCTACTATTTGCTATCATCTAAAGGTGTTTGGTATGAATATAGCACATATTAGCAATTTGTCGATAAAATACCAAATAACATATGTTATACATTATAACCGGTATTTTGAGGGAAATTGTGTGTTTATTATTGCACGCATGATCTTTGTATATCACAACACTTGTCTCGAGATTGTGTGTAGGAAATTCCATGTAAAAGAGCCGGAACTGCTAAAAGTGCTGATAAAATATGCCAAGAACAAGACTTGTGATCTGGCAATAAACAAGAAAGATTTATGAGATTCCAGACATCAGGAAACAGCCCTGAAGCCAACACTAATAAACTCTGGAAAAATCATGCAGCGAACCCATCATATGGCCGCGGATCCACGGCCGAATGGGCGGATCCGCGGCCACGTACACTCATCAAGGGTGGTCAATTCTCCTGAGGTCTCCTTTCAGTAGCCACACTCCTTCAAGACACTTCAGTCTCCAGAGATCTCCAGAAGCTTCTCCTCTAACAGCCAAGCTTCTCAAGAAAGCTAGATAACTAACTCAATCTAGAAGCTTCCTTCATAACTACCAAGCTTAGAAGAGAAGCTAAACCTAGCTTAGCTTCTAAAGGAAGCTAATCTTAGCTTATAGGGGAAGCTAAAGGAGAAGACTATATAAAAGGACCCAAGGCATCATTACAAAGGTTGTTGATTGTTGTTCATCATTTTGAGGGTAAAATTCTAGTGAGATCCAAATCAATTCTACACAAATTGAGTGACACAATTTGATCCAAATCAAGATCATCGAGTACCAAATCAAGCAAGAACTCAACAAGCCTTTTTGAAGCAACGCCGATCTTCATCTGAGCAAGTGATCCACGACGATCCGCGACTCACGAAGACGATGCGAAGCTAGTTCGACGATAGAGTTCTCTCCTCAATTCTTGTAGTCTTTGAGTGAATTGTAACGAAACATTGAATAATAAAAGCTGAAAATTCTCGATCTTGGTTTTCTTTACATTTGAGCATTGTGATGAGTTACCAATTCTTGATTGTTTTCTTGTTCATGATGTTTGAGTGAAAACTCCGCTCGTGGACGAATCGAGAAGATAGATAGATGATGATGATTAAATTCTTGAACGATTCTTAAGTCTTATGAGTTTTGTAAACTTTAGGAAATTGAATCATCGACAACCTAGTTTTGAGCGAGATGCTTTCTTGAATGTTTTCGCTCTTAATTAGAGATCAACGATCGATGATTGAATTTCCTAGAGGCTAGAATTTGAATGAGAATCAACGAAAGGACAAGGGATGATGATGAAGAAACCCTAGTTTCTTCATGAGATCCCTAAACCTCGTTAATTGTCATCGATCTAGCAACAAATCTTTAATAGATAAGAATTTGTAATCATAATTCTTCATCATCACTATCGATTGGATCGATTCCTACGAGCCTCTTTACAAATCTTAATAATTCATTCGATTTGGATATCATCTTGAACTTTATTAATTCTTGATTTTAGATCTAGTTTTTGATGATTCTTGAAACTAAAATTTCATAAATCTTGAATCAATTTTCTTTTATCCTTTAATTTTCGACTCAACTAAAACAAGATCGTGCAAATCACACTTTCCCTGTGGACGATCCGCATTCACCAACGAACCTACAATAGACACCGTTATTGATTGCGGTTTACAAATTTCTTTGGTTGTGATCTTTACATTTTTTTCCATACACATCGAGAAATTTAGATCAATCACCCACCTATGAGCAAGCTCCAATCCGAAGCAAATAAAGCGGAGTGGAAGGTACACCCGCCGCTACTGTACTGACGGGTCAGACCTGTAAGATACTATGGCACAACGGGGGTGAGTTGCCAACTCGTGAGTAGTAAGTAACATCTAATAAGGCTATCGTAAGTATGCACGCAGTGCGTCACAACCTACGTATATCAATATGATACGATGTACTAGCATGAATGCAACATGAATGCATAATCAACGCGAAATAATGATATGTCTGATATGAGAAGATATATATCTTTAACTTGGTAAAACCTTTTGTAAAGTAAAACTAGATTATAATCTGTGAAATCGACAGAAATCTGTGTCAAATATCGACACAATATGTTTATCAGTGAAATCGACAGAAATGTCCGTGTTAAATATCGACACAAAATCCTCAATATCTCGGGCTCCGTCAGTCTGGATCGGCCCATATCATCAAATCACACGACTACGATCGGTATTCTCCGGATATCCGCCGCGCCAGACATCACCGGTAGGTAGTCTTTCCCAGCCAGGCTCATCGTCATCCCTACAAAAACACTCTCGCCCCGGGGTACCATACCGGGCCCACCATGTACCCGAGACGGTTCCTCCACTCCTCGAATCAGGTCTCGAAATCCAACAGAAAATATGAAAACTCATGGTGGACGACACATACATCACGAGAAAACCGCAACTTGCATATTTAAAAAAAATAATAAGTTTATAAATTCTTGCGGTTTTCCCCAAAATGCAGAAATCTCATAAATACTGAATCCTTAGGAAGAAATCACAATGTGTAAGCATATCGATGATGATGAATGTTTATAATATGATGGTAAATACTATGCTATGTACGAATAGAAACTATGTATGAAGTATGATGCTATGATGTATGTATATGTGACTAGCCATCCTATGTATCAATCTTGATGAATGAATACACAACTACTCATTTACATATCAAGTATGATGCTAATGCATGGATACCGATTCTAAGAAATTTCTATAGTGTTCGTGACATAGCAATTACCAATGGCGTGTGTGTTCGCATAAATAGTGCACGTGCGGCAGGAACCAATGGTAATGGTGCAAGTGTCCTATGAAATGATATCACATATATTTATATAAATATAATGATGCGATGCAATGAGACGGCTAACTAGGAAACTACGCATATAAATGAAATTACTATTGGTAATCCTACTGTCAGGCACCTCGTGCCATCCAGACGATCCCCTCATAGATGTGTATATCTACTCACCGGAACGCCTCGGCTAATCCGATTCGACCTCAGCTTCGTCTTTTCACGCCGTGTCCTACGTCTCTGCACCCGATCCTAGAATCACACATATGTAATAAGAGGATGTATATATCAATGGTCATAGACACAACGATAAAAGATAACCAACGCGCATTAACCTGACGCGCACGCACTTGGCGCACAAAACGCGTTCGCGACCACGCCACAAACTACAACTAGAGTCGATATACACGACAACTACTGAGCCTAGAACCCGATCGTAACAATCTCGCATTCACAACACATTAAATATTATAGGAATTAGGTTGTAGGTCATTAAAATTTCAATTTACTTCAAATCAATTAATTTCCAAAAACCTAGTAAGCGCCAATTTACCGTTTTAGTGCAAATCTTCATGTTTTAACAAATCTAGTGGCCACAATATTCACTTAATATCTTAACTAAGTCACACGAACCATTACTTAAATTTTATATCACCAATTTAATTAAATCCTAAAAATCTAGTTTGCAAAATTTTCTAATCTTAACAATTTTAAAGTAACACTTGAGAAATTAACCACTAAACTAGATTTTGCATATCTTAAAATGTTAAACCACTCATGGCAACCTTAATGATGTGATAAAACCCTATCTTGAATTCAAAACCCTTCTCTTTAAAATCAAAATCTTGTAATTAGAATCAATTAAAAATCTAAATAAGTTAGATTAAAGTATTTAACCAACAATATAACTATAGTGTTAGGATTTATACCTCAAAACTTGATATTCAAACATGCAAGCATGTTTCAAAAATGATCTCTTGCTCCAAGGATTCAAGCTAGAATAGGCTAAGGAATAATGGGTAAGGATTTAATTAGGAAATAGTGGACTTTTTATTGATTTTTGATGATTTTTTTTGGATGATTTTTGAAGAGAAAAAGAGTGGAGAAAAGGGGGCTGCCCATGAGGGAGGGGCTCGGCCAGCAGTTGGTGGGGAAAGAGAGAGTGTGTGTGAAGTGTAGATGTGTGTAGAATTGTCCATATTAATTACATCTTCTATTCATTCATTAATTTATTAATTTCCTTATCATTTTTTTGTTGAAATGAAAAGATGATAAAGAGAGAAAAGGGGGGGCTGGTGGTATGCTCAGCCACTAGAGGAAATGGGTGTGTGTGTGTGAGAATTGTGTAGAATTTTCCATGATAAAAACACCCCTCAAGTTTCATAATGGCAAGTTACATCATTTCCTAATTTAAATTTATTTTATTTTATTTTTCCTTTGACCATAGAAACCACTAGAACTTGGAATAACTTGATTAAAAATTATGTTACGAACTAGGTTTTAGTTTGTCATGGTTCCTAAGTATGTAATTAACCCATTCAAATTTGTATTTGTCACTAATTTAATATATATTTAAAAGCTTAAAATAATATTTAAAATAATTAATTACGGAAAAATATTTAAATAACAAACAATTTATAAGTGACTAAATAAATAGCAAATACTAGAAATTACTTAGTTAAAATAGGTGTTTTTGAGTCTATGATGAAAAATAATTATAGTTAAGTTTTACGGAAAATACGATTTATTTTACCGATTATCAGAATATCCACCTAAAGGATTTTATTTATTTATTTATTTTTAAAACGTTACAGGCTGAGGAGCCTATAATACCCTTTAATGAATAAAGTTCTTCATTTTCTTTCCTCGTTCATTCTACGGACTTAGTTAAGTGCCGACAAGAATTGCATTATTTCAAAAAGGAATACACTTTATTTAAACAACTTAAACTTTGCAGCGTTGTAAGGTCGGAGTTTCCCGAGCAGGGTCCTAGGTAATGACCATAATTTGCCTGATGGTTAATTTCTTGGGAGAGATCTGGTCTTTTTATTCTCGTTTCGCCTGCCACTTGTCCCGCGGGTACTTCGCCAGGTGGCCAGAGCTGATCAACTCCTTGATGTAGTCGCGGAGTTGTTTGCAGTTTTCGGTCGGGTGGCCCTGCGACCTATGGAAGGCGCAGTACGGGCCCCAAATATGTTTAGCCGCTCTGTGGATGACTGGCGGGAGCTTGAAGAATCTCTCGCCCTTCGCCTCCTCCAATAGCTCGGTCTGGGAGATGTTAAGAGGAGTGTACTCCTGGAACTTCGGGGAGTAAGGTTTTGGCCGGTCGACCTCTCCTTCTCTTCTCTTCCCCTCATCTTTTGGTTGGCTTGATCTCCCTGGAGCAGGTTGGCGTTCACCTCCGACTCGAGTTGGATCTCACGCTCGGTCTAAGCTTTTACCTCGGGCATGGTCTTAGGTTGCGCTAATGCAAAAGAGCAGAACCACTCTTTGTTCCTAAGACCCGACCTTAGGGCGGTGATGATAATTTCATCCCAGTGCTCGGGAACCTAGAGAAGAGCGTTGTAGAAGCGAGTGACGTATCCCTTAAAGGATTCCTTGTCCCCGCACTTTATGGTGAAGAGGTAATCAACTGTCTGCTTCTGTCGTCTGTTTCCGACGAAGTGACCGTGGAACTGGGTGGCCATCTCATCAAAGGTAGATGGAGCGTGGCGCGAGTCCTCGAAACCAGTCCCGTCCAGCCCGGATGAGGGTGGAGGGAAATGCTCGACAGTGGGCAGCGTCGAAGTTATCCTGGAAGCTCATGCCCGCCGTAAATGTGTCCAAATGGTCCTTCGGGTTGGACATCCCGTCAAAGAGGTCAACCTTGGGCAGCTTATTCCCGGACGAGACGTGTACGGTGAGCAACTCCTCGGTGAAAGGCTTCGTAAGTGAGTCGGCGGCGTACCTGGCCACTTCACCGGATGGATGACCCTCCCGATGTATACCCTCGATTTTCTTTTCGAGGGCGTCGAGGCGGTCGTGATAACTCGAGGATTCAGCACAGTCGGAGTGGTGGCCCTTCCCGCTTGTAGTCTACACTAGGCTGCGACTCCAATTCCGTTCTATAAAATTCCCTAGGTCCCTGGCGAAGTCCTTCTTGAGTTTTCATGGTGAGTGCCGTTCGCACGATCCCGTCAAGGGAGAGGGAGTCGGTCATGCCTAAGAGCAGGCGAGCTGACCGATGCCTCCTCAGGAGGGACAGGAACGCGACAGGCCTCAGGGCGATGGGCTTTATCATGAGACCTCGGCGTGGGGCCGTGTGGCGCCCAGCGGGCCATTTAATCGGTCGCCGCGGGGGAGCCGTGGTCGCCGGAGTGAGCACGGCGTTTTTCGGTGGTGCCAGCGTGGGCGGTGTCATCCACCCCTCTGTGGAGGTCATGATCCCTAGGAGGGGGAACGGCGACCTGGGGGGCTGGGCCCACCGTTTGGACACAGACAAGAGCCTCCACTATGGACGCGAGACTGTCGATCCTTGCCGAGAGGGCGTGGATGGCGTTTAGAGGGGGAGAAGATCTGTCTGCGCCTCTGTTGTAGGGAAGGAGGCGGCTTGTGCCGGGATCGTCACGGTTCTCGCTCGCCATGAAGTTAAGAGCGGAAGATCAACTTTCGATGGGTGGAAAAGATTCACCACAAACGGCGCAAACTGATGGAGGCCTTGATCTTCTTCAGATATTGTCCTCCGTCGATCTGTCACGAGCGTTGATGAAGGGTTGAGATTGGTGTTGAAGGTTGTCTCCTTGGACGTGTGGATCTCAATGGGTTGATTTTGAGGTGAAGCCGAGCTACCTGCAAAGAAGTCCCGGGATAGTTGTACCACCGTGGACCCTCCGACGTCAAGTTAGCTGAGAAATTTGAGTAGAGCAGCGGCTTGTTGGATTGGAATTGCCTTATCTGAGTCGTCTGGGAAAGGGGTTTTTATAGTGATCGCATGGAGCGAGCTGGAGTGAGATCTTCGCTGTCAGTTATGCCCCTGACGTTACGCCTACGTGAATGACGGGATCCCTCCATCAATGACGAGATACGCTCATTAATGGGGGGATACGATGGCGTGGAACACGGGATGTTGGGTGGCGGATATCTCGCTTCTGGCGAGATACGCGGAGACGTGGCGGAGGCGCTCGGGCTCTGCGTTCTTGGTTGCTCGGTAGAACCGGGAAGGCTTAGCTCGGCGGGAGGCTCGAAGATGAGCGGGAGGCCGAGGAAGCTCGGTTCTGTGATAGCTCGGAGGCAAGCGGAAGGCCAAGGAAGCTCGGTTCTGTGATAGCTCGGAGGCGAGCAGTGAGGGCTGAGGAAGCTCAGCGTGTAGGAGGCTCAGAGGCGAGCCGGTGGTTATTTTTAAGGCGAGCATAGGAGTGTTCTGGGAAGCCATTGAAGGTCAGGTCAATCCTCGGGGCGAAGGCCCGGGAAATGCCTTTAATGTATCATGCTTGCTCCAGTCCTGTAAGCCCCGGGACACGTCATCTACCACGTGTCATGATCTTGGGAATTCCCACTTATGAGTATCATCAACCTCTTCTCATTCTTAACATCCTTTTTTGTGTCTTGACAGCATTTCAGCGACATTTTGGTCTTCTTCCTCAGTACTTAGAAGAAGTGAGCCGCCTGTAACACCTTAGATTGTGATTAGTGGCTAATTATAATTTAATATATGGTTTTTAATAAAAAGTTTACCAAAACGATTTTCAAATATTTTATCAAAATTAATGAATGTTTTATTAGAATTTATTTAGGCTTGCACACACTTGTGCATGTAAACTAGGGTTAAATTAGGGTTAAACCATGTTTAACAACCATGGTGAACTAACCCATTCTTATTAAACTAATTTGATTTTAATTAAAGGTGTTTTTTTTTAAAGGAAAATGAATTATTGTTTTGGGTTGACTTGGAGAGAGAGAGAAAGAAAGAGAGTGGGCATGATGGCTTGAGCCATGCCCACATTTAATAAGGAGAGAGGGGGGTTGACTAGTTATACTCTCATTTCTTTTCTCTTTCTCATTCTCACTTCGCTCACTCTCACTCACACACCCTACATCTGCAGCAGCAGCAGAAGTTGCAGCAGCAGCAGCATCCAGCAGCAACAACAACAAAGCAGCAGCAGCAGCAGCAGCAACAGCCATGCAGCAGCAGCACCAGCAGTAGCAAGCAACAGCAACTCCATGCAACAGCAACAGCAAGCACCTCTTCTTCTTCTCCTCCTTCTCCTTGCATCCTAGGATCTAGTGGGGTATAATTTCTTAAACCCAACTCATTTCTTTGCTTGCATGTGTTGTTTTGAGCTTCGGTTAGTGATTAGTGTGATTCTAGAGCTAGTTTTATGATCTAAGTGGGGTTTAAGTTAAATTAGGGTTGTTATATCTTAATGAACCTAATTAAGTGTTAATATTGCTGTGTAAACCTATTAATTTCACTAGATTTAACTAAATCAACTTAAAGTCTAAAACTTGAAAATTTAAAATACGGTTTTGATGCAAACTGTAGGATTTTGGTGATCTGCTACAACTGTGATCATATTCTAGTGTAGCAAACATGTGCAGATTAGTGTGCAGGAATTTTAGGCTAATGTGTTGAAACCTGAGACCACAACCTCCTCACAAATCCGGCGACCATCCTCCAATTTCTGGCGTCGCTGGCCCCCTGTTGTTCTGGGTGTTGGTGCTTTGTGTAGGGGGTGTCTGTGGGGATTTTTCTGTGTTTGGTATTATTTATTTTTCTTGTTTGTTTGCAAGTTGAAATCTGGGTGGGTTTAGCTAAGTTTAGTGTTTTTAGTGAGTTTTATTGCTAAACTTATGGTTTGACTGAAAAATAGGATGATTCAGGGTGATTATAGTTAGATTAGCTCTAGTTTGTGCTGGTGATATCACTTAAGTCTAGTAATTTCACCTATTTTTACTTGTGCACCCTATTGTTACAGACTTAGTGTTTTGAAACGTTTTTAAACTAAACTTTAGGATACGTGGAATCTGCTGTTACTAGGGTAGAAATTTTGGTAAGCAAACATATACACTAGGCTATGAATTGTGTTAGGAGCATAGTGTAGGAACCTGGACCCCTTCCACCGGTTTTTGGCTGGTATAACACCCTTAGTCGCCGGCTCAATTTTGAGGATTTGTGTTGGATTTTGGCAGGTAGCTGTCTGTAGGTATTATGAAGGGTTTGGTCATGTTTGATTTTCTTGTTTTTGCTCCAGATTAAATCTGGGACCGTTTACCTATTTTTAGCGTAGCGGGACTTGCGCGACACGTACGATATGTGTTGAGTTGGTTTGTTGTGTATCACAGCGTGTCGCTGTGTGCCACAGCGTGTCGCGTTGGGTTTTGGCGTATGCACACACGTTACGTATACACATGCGTTTAGTTCGCGACACGAGTTTCTCGTTTGGTTTTGATATCGCGTTTTTGCAGGATTATGGCTTATGTGTATTCCTTGTGTGAATTCTAGGTTCGCAGGCGGGTACGTCGGACGCCGCAAAGAAAGGAAAGCAAGTGGTCGGCTACGCTTAGCACGAGACTAGGTGAGTAGATTTAACATCTATGGAGAAATCGCCCGTATGGCGTTAAGCGTCAGGACGTAATAGGATATTGTAATCGTATATATTCTTATGTATATTGCTAGCGCATATGTACCATTGTAGCATACCCCTCTTTGTTGCATATGGAAATGGTAGTTATATAACACCGCATCATTGATGATTAATCATGTTTCTGCCACACATTGCGCACATTTCATATTGTATATTCACATTGATGCACACATACCTTGATATATCTACACTTGTGCACACATACCTTATATATCCATATTAGTGCACATATACATTGCTACACTCATATTCACGTATATATTCGTTTGCACATCCATACCTATATACATACATATGTTACATACATGGATGATATTGACTTGATTTCTAGAAAATAGGGACCGCATGAGATATTTTCAAAACTGGATCCTTTTAAAAGAGCGGTTTTCCCTTTTTACTCTTAGTGTCATACGACACATTGCTTGGATTTACGCATTGAGTTTTGGATTCATATGATTTCTGGATTTGAGAACCGTGGTATTATTTTAAGAAAATACGCACTGTTTTAAAATCCCGGTTTCTCTTGATATTATATTTCAGTGCGTCCACCATGCGTTTTCTCGGTTCTGAGACGTGTGACATGTGAACCCGAATCGAGGAGCTGGATGAGGCCGATTGCGGGTACATGGTGGACCCGGTATGGTACCCCGGGATAAGAAAGGGATGCTGTGTATACAGACGGTGAGCCTAGCAGAGGGACTACTACCTACCGGTGATTGGTTGGACCTGGAGGTTATCCGGAGGATACTGACCAGAGTCGATAGATGGAAACGGGACGACACGTACTGCCGGGGCCGAAGGCCGATTCCGCAGACAGAGCCCGCGGGCCGATCCGGACTGACGGAGCCTGATACATGAGGATTTGCGTGTCGATACTAGACACGATCATTTTATGATATTTCGAGTGCCGATATTGGGCACTCACGATTCTATGAGATTTACAGAATTTGAGGGCCGATGAGGGTGACGGCGCCTGAGTTTTACTGGGATTTGGGTGCATTGATGGACACCGGTTATTTTTCCACGTTGACATTCCATGTAGATATTATTTTATCCCATGCTCAGCATTCATTATTATGCATCTCATCCTGTAGTTGTAGTACCTGATAGAGTACTTTTGCATGATTATTGCATACCCTGCTCATCGCATATAGATGTTATCTGTTGGCATAGGTTAGAGTATCGCAGTGCGTGCATACTCGCGATTACCATTATATGTTATCTACTATTCACGAGTTGGCAACTCACCCCCGTTGTGCCACAGTGCTTGCAGGTTGCCCCTCAGAGTATTCACGGCAGGCTGCTTTCTTGCATCTTTTGATACGGATACCACTGCAGTTGGCGAGTGAGCCCTTTGCTGATAGGTAGGTTTTTGCGGTATCCGTTTATTTTCCAGTTGTATACACTGTTGTATCTAGTACTCTCCATCTACTATTCATGTATTGACTTAGAGACTAGTTGAGAGGACGATGTATATTATTTTGTACTCTGGTGTCGAGCTTGTTGTAAGCCGACTTTATTTATGCAGTTTTATCTTTCATGATACTTGCTTTCACTTATATTGCTCATTTCTTCGCTACGGCATCGTATACTATTATTGTGGTGATTGTTTCCGCCGTTGGGCGTGATTGCTCCCATTTGAGAAGCGTTATTCTTATTATATGTCACTTTACATATATCTTGTCTTGTACCCGATTTCGGGGCTAGTTTTTACAAAGGAAATGCTGCCAAAGTTTTTAAGAAAACAACTTAAACTTTAAATGATTTTTACTAAATTACTTAAGGTTTCTAAATGTTTTAACAAATGCTTTCATCAAATGTTTTAACACTCACTACTTTTTCAATGGTTTGATTTCTGGGTTTCGGCTTACTTGGCCGCGTTACGCCTGTAGAGCTTACGTGGTTAAGTGCCGGTCATGGGCCAAACTTTGGGTCATGACAAAGTTGGTATCAGAGCGTAGGTTTTACCTTTCGGAGTGTAGGATGACCCTGGTATGATGGAGTAGGTAGCTGAAGCAGAGTGGCGTAGCGTGCGTATGTTCCACGGCATACTCACGACGCGGTACTCCGCCTAAGTGACCTTAGGACTTATTAATTGAAATTCCTTCATGATTATATACATTCTTGTGATTCGATTTCCATATCCTTATCGAATCCTACTTTCTTTTCAGCCATTATGCCTCCAAAGACTACGGGGGCGCAGAGAGCGGCCGCGAGAGCCGAGATTCGAGTTGACTCATCTGAGACGAGGACTGACCCGGGCAGTACACCAGTTGTACCAGAGCAGACCGTTCCTCATACGACAGATCAGATCGCTATGTTAGGGGCCGGCATGCAGGAGATGCGCCAGATGATAGGGTCGCTAGTTGAGACACTTCGAGCACAGCGGCCAGAGGTAGTTCCACCCGTTGCGGAGACCGCGATGGTACCTACAGTACAGGCAGTTGCACCTGCAGCCACCGAGGTTATCACGGTATCGCTATCCGAGTTTATGAGGCTGAAGCCTCCGGTCTTCACAGGCACCGATGCAGCTGAGGATCCACAGTGTTTCATTGATAGGATGGCCCGGATATGTCATTCACTCAGATGCTCAGATGCGAGATGGGTAGAGTTCGCGAGCTTTCGCCTGGAAGGCCTAGCGCAGAAATTGTGTGAGTCGATCAAGAAGGGCAGAGCAGCAGGTCTTCCTCCTATGACCTGGACCGAGTTTGTGACGGTATTTCTAGCCCGTTTCCTTCCCCAGAGTGTCAGGGATGCCAGAGCGCGCAGGTTCGAATCTTTACGCCAGACGCCAGAGATGACAGTGGCAGAGTACGATGTGTTGTTCACCGAGTTATCTGTTTATGCCCCATACTTAGTGGCTACTGAGGAGATGCGAGTCAAGAGATTTGTTCGAGGCTTGCTTACCCCGTTGTTTCTTGCGATCAACGCGCAGCGTTGCGAGACCTATGCAGCAGCTATAGATGCAGCCTTATTAATCGAGGAGCGCCTAGCTGAGACTTCGATAATTCCAGGTCTGAAGAGAGTTCGTACAGATAAGTCAGCACAGAGACAGCTGCTTAGGTGCCGTGACAGGTTCCGTTCAGGTATGGGGGTTAGCGGAGGATCGGGACGAGGTCAGCTATTCAGCTTTTATCCCGAGGAGGGTCAGCCGACACCATCTAGATGTTTCCGATGCGGGAGTACTTATCATCGTGTGCGAGATTGCCCGGAGCCACGTGAGGGTGAGACTGCTGTACCATACGTCACACTTCCACCTTCCCCACCTCAGAGGGCGTTGCCTATTGTACCTACTGTTGCTCCGCATCAGAGCCATGCACAGAGAGGCCGTGGTCGCAGAGGGTTTGCTCATAGAGGGCGAGGTGGCCGAAGCAGAGGACAGCCAGCTGCCGGCAGAGTACAGCCAGTTGCTAGTAGGGGACCACCAGTCACAGGTGGAGGACAGGCACGGGTTTTCGCTTTGACGCATCAGGACGCGCAGGCGTCCAATGAAGTAGTCTCAGGTACCCTATCAGTATATTCTGTTGACGCACATGTGTTGTTTGATCCCGGATCCATGCACTCGTACGTTTCCACACACTTCGTGCCAAGAGAGTCCGGTTTGCTTGATCAGCCACTTGTTATGACCACTCCTGTAGGCGAGTCATTTGTTGCTAGACACGTGTTCCGATCCTGTATTGTCCGTATTAACGAAAGAGAGTTGCATGTCGACTTGATCCTTCTCGAGATGTTGGACTTCGACGTTCTTTTGGGCATGGATTGGTTAGCCACGTGCTATGCATCTGTGGACTGCCGCGAGAAGACAGTTAGATTTTGTTTTCCCGGCGAGTCGGCTTTTGTTGTGCAGGGGGACCGTGGTGCCGCCCCTCACAATTTGATTTCTTCTCTTCATGCTGGACAGCTGTTGAGGAAGGGATGTCAGGGATTTCTAGCCTATGTTTATGATACTAGAACTACAGATGTTCCGTTGGACCAGGTTCCGATTGTTTGTGAGTTTCCTGATGTTTTCCCTGACGAGCTTCCTGGACCACCGCCTGAGCGCGATATTGTTTTCTGCATTGACTTCATTCTCGGCACAGGGCCTATTTCTATACCGCCTTATCGAATGGCCCCGGCGGAGCTTAGAGAGTTGAAAGGTCAGTTGCAAGATTTTCTGGATAAGGGACTTATTCGACCCAGTGTGTCTCCTTGGGGTGCTCCGGTCCTGTTTGTCAAGAAGAAGGACGGCAGTTTGCGTCTGTGTATCGACTACCGCCAGCTGAACAGGGTTACCGTGTGGAATAGATATCCTTTGCCACGCATCGACGACTTGTTCGACCAGCTTCAGGGCGCAGGATACTTTTCGAGGATCGATTTGCGATCAGGCTACCATCAGTTGCGGGTTCGACAGGAGGATATTCGGAGGACGGCTTTCCGCACGCATTACGGCCATTATGAGTTTTTGGTGATGTCGTTAGGACTCACCAATGCCCCAGCAGCATTTATGGACTTGATGAACTGTATTTTTAGGTCGTATCTAGATTTGTTCATCATCGTATTCATTGACAACATTTTGGTGTATTCCCGGAGCCGAGAGGAGCACGAGCTGTGAGTCTACGGTAGCGCCCCGGCCGTCTTTCCGAGGCCAAAATGCGGAATCAAAAACTTTTTCTAAACTAGAAACTGGCGCTACCGCGGACTATAAACCCGGATCGGACCATTAACCTACTACTAGCTAACTGGAGAAAGGGTAGAGAGCTATACCGAGCGATCCGTGTCCTTCGGTCTTCGGCCACCATCCCGATCTCCTCACGGCATCTCCGATCTCGATCTCCTCATCGGAAAGGGCACCACATCACCGAGTCTTTTTACAGGCTCCCACCTCTGAACCGAGGCAACTCGGACACGAAGTTGGCAAGCCGACTTGTCCAAGATTGTTGTAGACTGAGTGTAGAACGCTGTGTCTCAACAGTTAATGAAGTTGCCATTTGGATGTGGAGGTGGAGATGAGCTTTAAAATGAAGCTATATCATTTTTGTGCAAGCAAATGAGATACAAATCCCCCCTCAAAAATTTGGACAGCCCCCAAGTTTTGTGGCCGGCCAAGCTTAAGAGGAGAGAGGGAAAGGAATCATGCAAGGGAGAAAAATGATGAATCGTCATGAAGAATGTCACACCAAAGTCCAATCCTAATCTCATCACAAAAAGCAAGTAATGATGAACCAAAAGAAGTCAAAGGATGCTAGAACCATCATGAACCCTCCACCACAAAAACACCCTCCATTTTGCTAATTTGCACATTTGCAAATAAGCCCCTCCATGGAAAATTCAGCCAAGGAAAGAAAGAAAGGAAAATGGCCGAAACGGAATACAAACTGAAAACTTCAAAAAGTGATCCGGTAATAAATTACAGGAAAACCCCGCGACTGTATATACATACCCGCATTTGTATTCTGACCGAATACAAATGCAATGAGACAAAATCTACAATGTATAATATTAGGATCCGGCTTAAACCAAAGCCCGCTAGTATTATTCGTCCGATCATGATCCGTGCAATACCGCACGTATATGATCGGACCCTGCCATATATCCATACGGCCCTTACAACGTTTCGCCCGAAACTTGAGAAACTGTCTGTGGGGGACTCTAAAGACTCGTCAATACTTTGACTGTGGATTAAACCACTAGCACGTCAGAGATATTAGCCGTACATAACGGGCTACCAGGTATTGACCAAAAGGGAAGTCGATGAGCGAACTCATCCTGACACCCTACTGAGCCTGTCAGTGACAATATCCATACAGTCCGGTTCGTTCGTCTATGAGCATCGCATGTCGGGCCTAGGGGGTTGGTAAAAGTCAGACCCCCAAAAGCGGTACAAGTCGTGTCAGAGTGTAGCCCAGAACACCCTGAGATATTACTGGAATACCTACTAGTAAATCTCCTACCTTGGCCAAGGACTTCGTGTAATGGCTCTTCTAGACACAGCGCGACCTCACCCCCAATACCGGGAGAGACGAACCCCTGCCGATCCGCTCACTGCCTCCATGTGGCTCGGGACTGTACCCAACTAAAACCTATTTGCACGACTCCTTTGAGCCGTGGTAGGGTAGTAATCAAAGTACAGTGGGAACTCACACGAGACAAATGACGATCTCAGGTCGATGAACTAACCTGTACACATGTCACCAGGGAACTGCTATCTGACGTCAGGTATAATACCAACTAGCATGTTCCCGGCGAGTCCAGTCCGGTGTACTCATAACCCAATGAGCACCTGTATACATCTTAGGTGAACCAACTGACACCAATGGCTTGTGAGACCGGCCACCGCCCCTCGTCGGGGTCTCGACTGTATACACTAGTCTACTAATGGAGTATCGATGCCCAGTCTCGAAACTCCCACGACTAGGGACCTTTTAAGGATGTGCTTATAGACCCTAGCTCCCACGTATATGATCGCTATCATACTGCTGGCCGTTAAGCAAGAATCCTAAGGGCTCTATCAACGCGTAATAGTGACCTGTAAGGTCACCTAAAGCAGTACACGATGATAAAGATTAACCAGATAGCATACTATCATCTTGAGTAAGACTTTCCTACCGGCATAGGTCCTCCCTCAATCATTGCAATCACGTGCCTGTGATCCAATAATTGACTCTGAGGGCACTATATCCAACACGAGCAGCACCTGCGGATCACACTGCAGACTTTGAGGGAGCACCAGCTATTCGCAAAATTCTCCAAGTGCGCATTCTGGCTTGACAGCGTAGACTTCTTGGGTCACGTGATTACACGAGATGGTATATGTATGGACCCGAAGAAGATCGAGGCCGTTCAGCGTTGGCCCAGACCCACATCAGTTACTGAGATCCGCAGCTTTCTAGGATTGGCCGGCTACTACAGGCGATTTGTACAGGACTTCTCCCGCATTGCTGCACCTTTGACCGGGTTGACCCGGAAGGGAGTTCCTTTCGATTGGACAGAGGAGTGCGAGGATAGCTTTCAGCAGTTATGGACTCGTTTGACTACGGCGCCGGTGTTATCATTACCTTCAGGATCGGGCGGATTTGTGGTCTATTGTGACGCTTCTCGAGTGGGGCTAGGGTGCGTATCGATGCAGCATGACAGGGTGATCGTGTATGCTTCACGGCAGCTGAAGAAACACGAACAGAACTACCCCACTTACGATTTGGAGATGGCTGCAGTGGTCTTTGCACTCAAGATCTGGCGACATTACCTTTACGGCGAGTCGTGCCAGATATTTACTAATCACAAGAGCCTAAAGTATATATTTCAGCAGCGAGACCTAAATCTTAGACAGCGCCGTTGGATGGAACTAGTAAAGGACTACGATTGCGAGATCTTGTATCACCCGGGCAAGGCGAATGTAGTGGCGGATGCCTTAAGCAGGAGGCCCGGGGGTAGTCTATCTTGTTTAAGCACAGTGCAGAGGCAGTCGTCGGCAGATTGGCAGATTTTATGCGACAGCCGAGTGCAGTTCGAGTTCACGCCGATTGAGGGACAGCTTGCGCATGTTCGTGCACGCCCACAGTTGCTTAACCGTATACATAAGGCACAGTACAGCGATGACCGTTGTTCAGAGATCAGGGCACAGATTGGACATGACAGATTTTCCGAGTTCGTGATTGATGATCAGGGGATACTGCAATTTGGGACTAGACTGTACGTACCAGATGCTGAGGGATTGCGGCGTGAGATTCTTGAGGAGGCACATCGATCGGTGTATAGTGTTCATCCGGGTTCCACCAAGATGTACCATGATATGAGAGATGTTTACTGGTGGGACGGGATGAAGAGGGACATCACAGACTTTGTGTCGAGATGCCTGACTTGTCAGCAAGTCAAGGCCGAGCACCAGAGGCCAGCGGGAGAGCTACAGCCGTTACCCATTCCGGAGTGGAAATGGGAGCAGATTTCTATGGACTTCATTGTGGGTCTATCCAGGACTAGGCGAGGGTATGACTCCATTTGGGTGATCGTGGATCGATTGACGAAAGCGGCTCACTTCCTACCGGTGAAGACGACTTTCGGAATTGCTCAGTATGCCCAGATATATATCGACGAGATCGTACGACTGCATGAAGTCCCGACATGTATCGTGTCCGACCGAGGCATCCAGTTTACTAGCTGACTATGGCAGAGGCTTCAGGAGGCCTTGGGCACCCGCTTGAGTTTCAGCACAGCATTTCATCCGCAGACCGACGGCCAGTCAGAGCGGACTATTCAGACTCTCGAGGACATGCTCCGAGCGTGCGTTTTGGACTTTGGTGGTAGCTGGGATCATCATTTACCCTTGGTGGAGTTCTCCTACAACAGTAGTTTCCAGGATACTATTCAGATGGCACCTTTCGAGGCCTTGTATGGGAGGAGATGTAGATCGCCCGTCTGTTGGGCAGAGCTCAGTGAGAGCAGTGTTTTGGGGCCACAGATCGTACAGGAGACGACCGAGAAGATACAGCTAATTCGAGATAGGATGAGGACAGCTCAAAGCAGGCAGAAATCGTATGCTGACAGACGCTGCCGCAGATTAGAGTTTGCAGTTGGCGATCACGTTTTTCTGAGGGTCTCTCCAATGAAGGGAGTGATGAGGTTTGGACGAAAGGGGAAGCTTAGCCCCAGATTCATAGGTCCTTTCGAGATCCTCGAGCGTGTGGGCGTAGTGGCATATCGTTTAGCTCTTCCACCCGACTTCCCAGATGTTCACCCCGTATTCCATGTGTCGATGTTTCGCAGATACCTACATGACCCTTCTCACATGATTCAGCATTAGACCGTTCAGCTCGAGCGCGATCTTTCATTCACCGAGCAGCCAGTCGTGATATTGGACCGGCAGGTGAAGAAACTTCGATCGAAGGTCTTGCCATCCGTGAAGGTGCTTTGGCGCAGCCCGAATGGTGAAGAGATCACTTGGGAGGCCGAGGGCGAGATGCGGAAGAAGTTCCCTCATCTCTTTGAAGGTATGCGTAGCTTTATATCTTTAAATTCGAGGACGCATTTCTTTAAGAGGGGAAGATTGTAACACCTTAGATTATGATTAGTGGCTAATTATACTTTAATATATGGTTTTTAATAAAAGGTTTACCAAAACGATTTTCAAATATTTTATCAAAATTAATGAATATTTAATTAGAATTCATTTAGGCTTGCACACATTTGTGTATGTAAACTAGGGTTAAATTAGGGTTAAACCATGTTTAACAATCATGGTGAACTAACCCATTCTTATTAAACTAATTTGATTTTAATTAAAGGTATTTTTTTTAAAAGGAAAATGAATTATTGTTTTGGGTTGACTTGGAGAGAGAGAGAGAGAGAGTAGGCATGATGGCTTGAGCCATGCCCACATATAATGAGGAGAGAGGGGGTTGATTAGTTATACTGTAACGTTTTGAAAATCGTTTCAGTGAAATTTCGGAAAATCGGTAAAATAAAAGGGGTTTCTGTAAAAAATCAAAATATAAATATCCTTATTATAAAATTAAATTTACATATTCTACCTATGTAATTGCTAGTATTTAGTGTTTATTGAGCCACTGATAAAATTTCTAATTTTCTGAAAAATTTTCCGAAATTAATTATTTTAATATTATTTTAAGTCGTCACTAATATATTTAATTAGGGAAAATTACAAATTGGAATGGGTTGAAACAAATTTTGTGCATCATAACACATTAAACAAAATTTTAGCATGTTGTTTTTGAAATAAAATGAAGCTGTCAAACGGTTTTAGAAAATATCGAAGAAAAAGGCTTAAATAGTGAAATTAGTGTAAATAGATGTTGGGGTATATCATTTATCATTTTTTCCCCACCCACACTCACGCACACCCTCTCTCCTCTCCCTAAATCAGCAGCCCAAGTTTTCCCCCCTCATTTCCCCACTTGTTTTGCCAAAAGAAAAGAAAAGAAAACAAAGGAAATGAGAGAAATTGTTAAATGAGGTATGGTTTTGACTTAGTTCTTTGACTTAGACTATTTTCCTTACCTCACTCTCTCTCCTCTCCCCTCATTTCTGGCCGAGCTTTCCTCCTCTCCCACAACAGCAACCCCCTCATTCTTTTCCACTCATTTCTCATCCAAAAAATCCACAATTTTGCCTCAAATCCATACGAAATCGAGCTAAAATCCAAATCAACCTCCTACCCATTTTTCCTTGGCTACTTTAGCATGGATCTAGGGATCAAGATTTCAATTTGGGAGGCTAAGTGTGCTTGAGCGATCTTCAAATTAATTGGGTATAATTCTAACATTTTTGCTTAATTTGTTGTTAATTGCTTTAAGTTGGCTTAATTAAGTGTTTAATTAGGTTTTAATTGGTTCTAATTGCATATTTTAAAATTTCAAGAGAGGGGTTTGAATTCAAATTGGGATTTTGTGTTGTGAGATTATGGTTGTGTGATATATTTGACATATTAATGTTATGCTAACTCAAATCTAGTTGCTAGTTTGCATTTTTGTTAATTTAAATTTGTGATAATTATATAAATTGCAAACTAGGTTTTAAATATATATATATATTTTGGTGAGATAAAATTCTAATTAGGGTTTCATGACATTATTAACATTATAAATTGTGGTTTAATACTTTAGTATATGCAAAACCAAGCTTAATTGTAAAATTGTGAATTTTACTTTAAAAAGAGTTAAAATCGGTATTTTTGCAAACTAGGAATTTGGAAAATAAAACGATTGGTTTAATTTTATGGTTTTGACGAATTAAACCATATTTCTTATACAGTTAGTGAGTTTTGAAACCATGATTGGTACGTTTGGTGTTTTTCTCGATCAATCGGCGTTTATAAGCCGATATCGAGGGTTTTTGGGTTGATTTGTGAAAGCAAACCATAGGTTTTGACCTATGTGGGATTCGTGTGTCGTTTTGGTCATGAGTCAGATTTTAATGCGATACGGTACGTTATGATATGTAGGTACCCCATGTGGACTTCGAGACGACAAGCAAGCGCGTGGCGACGTCGGCACCGGCGAACGAAGATCAGGTGAGTAGATTTATATCTACGGGGAGAAGTCGGGTGGATGGCGTATAGCACCCCCGCAAAATTATGAGGAATGAGGTGATGTGGTAATGATATACTTTTATATGTTAATAGGAGATATGAATACCGAATAAGAGAAGCCTTAGGAGTTTATGGGTTTAGGGTTAGCAAAAATTGAAGGACTTAGCGGATTTCTTAGTCACGAAACCTAGAGTAAGGATTTGCATACACGCACACATATACACTTGCATATATTATCTTCTTGTGCGTATATGGGAATGTGTATATATGTATATACGCATGGGTATAGGACTATGCATATATACATTCATATACACATGCATGAATGTTGAGAATATTGTATGATATTTGGAGATGAGTCGATGAGATTGGGCTTGAGGCCGTGAGATCGGTAATGTGATATGGTCCGTATTTGAGATACGACTTCATATTTTAGCGGGTTCTTCAGGCGTGGTGTTTTCATACACACGCATGCATTTCATGGATGGTATCAGTATTGTACTAGACGTAGGTCAGTACCCCGATCATGATATTTGATAAAGAGGATACCAGATGATTAATGTGATAGATGTGACTTTTGACCCGTACCCAGATTTGGGATGCCGTACGAAGGATTTACCGTACGAACTATATATTGATGATAGATCCGCACTCTTGACTCGAGAATGTCATATTATAGATATTGTATCGTATGGAATACTATTGAGGCGGGATCACCGACTATTATATGTATATATATATATATGTATATATATATATGTATATATATATATATGTATCGACTCAGATGTTAGGCGGTTTCCTTACCTTTCGATCAGCCTGTTTAGTTTGGCCCTGTAGTGTACGTGTAAATAATAGATTAGATCCGACTCATACCTATTTCAAAAACTAACGAACCGTGTGTATTTTAAAGACGGGACAAGGGATTTTACGGATATTTCAAATGACGTATCTTTTCTTAAAAACACCGTAACCCTTATTTTTCAAAGCACCACGATTCGTGTTATTTCAAATGGCACCACTGTTTGACTCATATTTATATAAATGCAGATTAGTTATCATTGTGTTTATCATTCAGCTTCCGCATATATTATTACCGTTCGCATCGCATTTGCATGTTTATATTGTACTTCCATATGCCATTATTGAGATCATGCTGTCAGGACACCAGCACCATTACCGATGATGCATATGTTCCACATACACTTACTTGCCGGCTCACACACATCATCATCGGTAATTGCCATGTCACGTACACTTTAGAAAATACATTTTCATTGACATAGCTTGATAACTGATAGTCGCAATATGTTATAGCTTCCATATGCTAGTTTAAATATTGCATTCATTGCATGATATTAGGTGCATTCATATATTCATTGGTTATGCAGTATTATGGAGATTTATGCCGGTATTCACCGTTTATTGGTATCATGATTTTGATGATTTCGGATTTACATGAAATTTCTGGATTTGGGGGAAAACCGCAAGAATTTAATAAAAGTTTAGTATCATCATTTTAAAATGCAAATTGCGGTTTTCTCATGATGTATGAGTCGTCCACCATGAGTTTTCATAATTGCTGTTGGATTTCGAAACCCGATTCGAGGAGTTGGATGAACCGTCTCGGGTACATGGTGGGCCCGGTATGGTACCCCGGGGTAAGAAGCTCGAGTTGTATTCGATGAGCCTGGCAGGGGAGCACTACCTACCAGTGATATTATTTGGACCCGTCGGTTATCCGGAGGATACCGGCCGGAGTCATGAGATGGTTATAGGCTGATCCGTTCTGCCAGAGCCCGCGGGCCGATCCCGCAGATGATACGGATGCCTGAGATATTGTTACTTGAGATTTGAGATTTGAGATATTGAGATTTGATATTGAGATACTGAGACTTATGTTTTGTGTCGACGCTTGACACTGATTTCTCTGTTGCATTCATTGATGATACTTGATTGATATACATATAGAAATCTCATTGATTAAGGAAAACAGTTGTTCGCTCATGATATATTCTGTTTAAATTCGTAATGCATTCATACATCATATATCTGATATGTTGCTATCTAAGGCACTGACACGAGAATGTAGTATTATACTATACATAGCTGGACCAGGATTTTATTGAGGATATTACCTGATATGACCTAGGATAGCGTTATGCATGCAATTTCTACTCGCAGATGTTTTCTATTCACGAGTTGGCAACTCACCCCCGTTGTGCCACAGTTCCTTGCAGGTTTTGCCGTACAGGTTCTTTGCGGCTTTGCTGGCACACTGTTCTTTCCGGGTGATTGCTTTGGCAGGTGGGTTCTTTGCATCAGGACCACCATTGTTTATTATTATTTCAGTTGTATCTAGAAACTCCATCAACCAGATTGTATATTTGAGAGAGATAGAAAACCAGATTTGTTATTCTTTCGACCTTAGAGTCGCGCGTTGTATTATTTTGGGTTTTCTTGTAGATTTTGGGTTTTCTTTTGAGTTTTGATCATCGCCGTTCGGCGTTGTATATTATATTGCTTGCGTGGTTGTGACCATCGATTGACGAAGAGCTAGCTCCCGCTTGGGGATGCTTTTTTATTGATTTCGTATACTATTCATGTTGTATCCCGTTTGGGGCCAGTATTTACAAAGGAGACTCTGCCGAAATTTTCAGAAAATATTTGAGATTTTAAAAATACATACTTCGTCCTATGTTGATTAAAACTACTTGCATTCAATTGGTTTTTCCTTCACTCTACTGCTTCTTTGGTTTTTATTTCTGGGTTTTGGCTTACTTAGATTACGTACGCCTTAAGATGTTCGTAATTTAAGTGCCGGTCATGTTCCGTACTTTTCGGGTCGTGACATATACTCTCATTTCTTTTCTCTTGCTCATTCTCACTTCTCCCACTCTCACTCACACACACACACCCTACATCTGCAGCAGCAGCAGCAGAAGTTGCAGCAGCGGCAACATCCAGTAGCAACAACAACAAAGTAGCAGCAGCAACAACAACAGCAATGCAGCAGCAGCACCAGCAGTAGCAAGCAACAGCAGCTCCATGCAACAGCAACAGCAAGCACCTCTTCTTCTTCTCCTCCTTCTCCTTGCATTCTAGGATCTAGTAGGGTATAATTTCTTAAACCCAACTCCTTTCTTAACTTGCATGTGTTGTTTTGAGCTTCGGTTAGTGATTAGTGTGATTCTAGAGATAGTTTTGTGATCTAAGTGGGGTTTAAGTTAAGTTAGGGTTGTTATAGCTTAATGAACCTAATTAAGTGTTAATATTGCTGTATAAACCTATTAGTTTCACTAGATTTAGCTAAATCACCTTAAAGTCTAAAACTTGAAAATTTAAAATACGGTTTTGATGCAAAGTGTAGGATTTTGGTGATCTGCTACAACTGTGATCATATTCTAGTGTAGCAAACATGTGCAGATTAGTGTGCAGGCATTTTAGGCTAATGTGTTGAAACCTGAGCCCACAACCTCCCTAAAAATCCGGCGACCATCCCCCAATTTCCGGCGTCGCCGGCCCCCTGTTGTTCTGGGTGTTGGTGCTTTGTGTAGGGGGTGTCTGTGGGGATTTTTCTGTGTTTGGTATTATTTATTTTCCTTATTTGTTTGCAAGTTGAAATCTGGGTGGGTTTAGCTAAGTTTAGTGTTTTTAGTGAGTTTTATTGCTAAACTTATGGTTTGACTGAAAAATAGGATGATTCAGGATGATTATAGTTAGATTAGCTCTAGTTTGTGCTGGTAATATCACTTAAGTCTAGTAATTTCACCTATTTTTACTTTTGCACCCTATTGTTGCAGACTTAGTGTTTTGAAACGTTTTTAAACTAAACTTTAGGATACATGGAATCTGCTGTTACTAGGGTAGAAATTTTGGTAAGCAAACATATACACTAGGCTATGAATTGTGTTAGGAGCATAGTGTAGGAACCTGGATCCCTTCCACCGGTTTTTGGCCGGTATGACACCCTTAGCCGCCGGCTCAATTTTGAGGGTTTGTGTTGGATTTTGGCAGGTAGCTGTCTGTAGGTATTGTGAAGGGTTTGGTCATGTTTGATTTTCTTGTTTTTGCTCCAGATTAAATCTGGGACCATTTACCTATTTTTAGCATAGCAGGACTTGCGCGACACGTACGATATGTGTTGAGTTGGTTTGTTGTGTATCACAGCGTGTCGCTGTGTGCCACAGCGTGTCGCGTTGGGTTTTGGCGTATGCACACACGTTACGTATACACATGCGTTTAGTTCGCGACGCGAGTTTCTCGTTTGGTTTTGATATCACGTTTTTGCAGGATTCTGGATTATGTGTATTCCTTGTGTGAATTCTAGGTTCGCAGGCGGGTACGTCGGACGCCGCAAAGAAAGGGAAGCAAGTGGTCGGCTACGCTTAGCACGAGAACAGGTGAGTAGATTTAACATCTACGGGGAAATCGTCCGTATGGCGTTAGGCGTCAGGGCGTAATAGGATATTGTAGTCGTATATATTCTTATGTATATTGCTAGCGCATATGTACTATTGTAGCATATCCCTCTTTTGTTGCATATAGAAATGTTAGTTATATAACACCGCATCATTGATGATTAAACATGTTTCTGCCACATATTGCGCACATTTCATATTGTATATTCACATTGATGCACACATACCTTGATATATCTACACTTGTGCACACATACCTTGTATATCCATATTAGTGCACATATACATTGCTACACTCATATTCGCGTATATATCCGTTTACACATCCATACCTATATACATACATATGTAACATACATGGATGATATTGACTTGATTTCTAGAAAATAGGGACCGCATGAGATATTTTCAAAACTGGATCCTTTTAAAAGAGCGGTTTTCCCTTTTTACTCTTAGTGTCATACGACACCTTGCTTGGATTTACGCATTGAGTTTTGGATTCATATGATTTCTGGATTTGAGAACCGTGGTATTACTTTAAGAAAATATGCACTGTTTTAAAAATCCGGTTTCTCTTGATATGATATTTCAGTGCGTCCACCATGCGTTTTCTCGGTTCTGAGACGTGTGACATGTGAACCCGAATCGAGGAGCTGGACGAGGCCGATTACGGGTACTTGGTGGACCCAGTATGGTACCCCGGGGCAAGAAAAGGATGCTGTGTATATAGACGGTGAGCCTGGAAGAGGGACTACTACCTACCGATGATTGGTTGGACCTGGCAGTTATCCGGAGGATACTGACTAGAGTCGATAGATAGATACGGGACGATACGTACTGCCGGGGCCGAGGGCCGATTCCGCAGACGGAGCCCGTAGGCCGATCCTTACTGACAGAGCCCGATACATGAGAATTTGCGTGTCGATGCTGGACACGATTATTTTATGATATTTTGAGTGCCGGTGTTGGGCACTCGCGATTCTATGAGATTTACAGGATTTGAGGGCCGATGAGGGTGACAGCGCCTGAGTTTTACTGGGATTTGGATGCATTGATGGACACCGGTTATTTTTCCACGTTGACATTCCATGTAGATATTATTTTATCCCATGCTCAGCATTCATTATTATGCATCTCATCCTGTAGTTGTAGTACCTGATAGAGTACTTTTGCATGATTATTGCATACCCTGCTCATCGCATATAGATGTTATCTGTTGGCATAGGTTAGAGTATCGCAGTACGTGCATACTCGCGATTACCTTTATATGTTATCTACTATTCACGAGTTGGCAACTCACCCCCGTTGTGCCACAGTGCTTGCAGGTTGCCCCTCAGAGTAGTCGTGGCAGGCTGCTTTCTTGCATCTTTTGATACGGATACCACTGCAGTTGGCGGGTGAGCCCTTTGCTGATAGGTGGGTTTTTGCGGTATCCGTTTATTTTCCAGTTGTATACACTATTGTATCTAGTACTCTCCATCTACTATTCATGTATTGACTTAGAGACTAGTTGAGAGGACGATGTATATTATTTTGTACTCTGGTGTCGAGCTCGTTGTGAGTCGACTTTATTTATGCTGTTTTATCTTTCATGATACTTGCTTTCGCTTATATTGCTCATTTCTTCGCTACGGCGTCGTATACTATTATTGTGGTAATTGTTTCCGCTGTTGGGCATGATTGCTCCCGTTTGGGATGCGTCATTCTTATTATATGTCACTTTACATATATCTTGTCTTGTACCCGATTTCGTGGCTAGTTTTTATAAAGAAAATGCTGCCAAAATTTTTAAGAAAACAACTTAAACTTTAAAGGATTTTTACTAAATTACTTAAGGTTTCTAAATGTTTTAACAAATGCTTTCATCAAATGTTTTAACACTCACTACTTTTTCAATAGTTTGATTTCTGGGTTTCGGCTTACTTGGTCGCGTTACGCCTGTAGACGTTACATGGTTAAGTGTCGGTCACAGGCCAAACTTTGGGTCGTGACACCGCTGATTCATGTACATGATACTGTTATTACTACCTGGACAATTATACTAAATGTTCAGCTCCACCTAGCAATTCCAATTGACTTACCCTCTTGGATAATTGATGGAGGTCCTTTTCAGATCTCCTTCAGATGTTGTCTTCCGTCGATCTCCCGGCGGATTCTGGAGGGAATCCTCTGTTGTGTGTGGGTCTCAATGGGTTTTGAGGAAATTTGGTGATTGTAGGAGTTGGACGCCAAGTACCTGCAAAGAAGCCCCAGGATGGTTTGACGCCACCGAGGACTCTCCGACGATCAAGTTAGTACTAGATCCGAGCAGTGTAATAGCTAAGTGGAGTCAAAAAATGGCTTACTTGACCCCTCTGTGATGGGAGTTTATATTGTGGTGGAGGCACGCAGCAGCAGGCGCGAGAATCTCGCCGGCAGTTACGCTCCCGAGGTCACGCCCGCGTAGAGAGCGGATCGCCCATTAATGGGGATCGTGGAGGCGTGGAACGTGGGATGTTGCGGGCGGAGATTCCGCGCATGGCGAGATTCGTGGAGTGGCAGTTACGCCTGTGAGCGGTGGAGCTGGGCGGATGACCGAGGAAGACGGCCTCGGTCGGGGGGCTCGTGGACGAGTGAGAAGGCCGAGGATACTTGGTCTTGTGGCAGCTCAGGGCGAGCTGAAGGGCCGAGGAGGCCAATCTGCAGGGAGCCCCGAGGATGGCTGGCTTGCGCCGGTAGGTCGGGTACAGGGGTGGCCTGGTCGGCCTCTGTGGGCCCTTTCTTATGAGTTCTGGGACGTGCTATCCGCCACGTATCCTGATCTTAGGGGTCCCCAATCTTGAGCATCATCATTAGCCCCCTACTCCTGTCCCGACCGGTTAGAGGGTCGGGTCAGGAGTAGACTGGCGGGCCTCCCGGGGTAAGCTCCCTCCTAAGGTTTCGTCGGGATGCGTCCCCGGGCCGTCAACTGTCTCCCTGCTAGCGAATCTGAGGGAATCTCCGCATTTAAGGAGGGTGCGCCGGTTAGTGTCGCTTTGAAGTGATGGCCCACGTGTCAAGCGTCGATTGGCTGACGCGACGTGTGCAGACCTACGACGTCTGAAAGGGTGTGATCCATTGCGGGGACGACAAGTGGAACAATCGGAGCCGTTGGACGCGAGGAGGCGTCTTGGCGGGAGGTGAAGGGCACCATTGGATGGGGTCACTTATGATGGTAAATAGGGGTGGGGCCCGTTCCAGGGCCCCTACTCCTTCATATTTCTCGTTCTAGGCCTCGGTTGCTCGGCGCTCATCTCCTTCCTTCCACTCCCGTTTCCTGAGGATCATTCTTCCCAAGGTTAGATGTCTTCTCTTTTCGAGTCAGTAGATGTCGTTGAGGTAGGTTCTAGGAACCTTTTAGGTGAGTCTGAGTCCTCCCGGGGGGCAGGGGTCGGCCCCTCTTCCCGGGATCGTGCGGCAGGAGCAGCCCCTAGGGAGGAGGCGGTAGATGTCGCCCCTGGCACCTCGGGTTGGATAAGGCATGAGGACGAGCTTGCGAACGCTCGGGCTCGTTTCCAGATCCCCTCATGCTATATGCTCCGTCTGGCCAAGGAGGGAGAGAGAGCAGACCAACTACAGGGTAGGGAGATCGCCCTGTATTTAGAAGCATTCTGGGGTGGAATGCGCCTGCCCTTCTCTCCTGAGGTTATGGGAGCGTTGAACTTCTTCGGGTTAGCTCCCGGTCAGTTGGTGCCGAACTCGTGGAGGATTCTCCTCGGGTTCCTGATCCGCCTGAAGTTACAGGCGATCCCCTTCAGCCTTTCCCTCCTTGATTCCTCCCTCGTCTTCAAAAATCACCCCGGTGGTCGAGCGGGCGACCCGAAGTGGGTTTATCTCTCTTTCAGAAAGCGACCAGGGGGCACCGCCGGGACGGGGGTTGTGGCCCTGCCTTCTTCCATTCAAGACTGGAAGAAGAAGTTCTTCTTCGTTTCCCTTCCCGAGGGCGAGGACTGGCCCGTGCCTACAGAGTGGTCGAGGGAGAAGCACTTGCCGGGGAACTAGTCCAGTGACCACGCCGCGGTGAGAGTGGCGTCGTGGGAGCCCATTCCCCGCTACGACGTGCTGTTGTCTGAGAAGGTTCTGAGTTGGGCCGGACTTAGCCCCGTTAAGTTCGTCGGTAAGTTTAGGTTTGCTATTTTTGGCTCGTATATTGTATGTGTCGCTGATTCCTTTGCACTCGGTTTTGTGCAGGACCCATGGATATAGACTCGCTCAGAAAGTCCATGCGCCAGCCGAGGCCAGTCGCGAAGATTGGGGGCGCCGGCCCTTCCCGTTCACAGCCCGCCCCGGTTCCTTCTCCCCCGGTGGTAGCGCCCCGTGAGTGTTCAGAGGCGGATCTCGCCCTGGGGACCAGCAAATCATCGGGTCGGAGGCAATCTTAGATTCTGGAGGACCCGGCCTCGGAGGACGAGACCGGTTCTCCCACAAGGCCGCTCAAGAGGAGATCTGCCCGGGGACCATCTTCGCTGATCACGGTGGAGGAAGGCGGTCTCCAGTTCGCCATGCCTTCGGGGCTATCTGTCGCGGATAGCCTGTTGTATGAGATAGAGGCATCGGCCGGGGGTAGAGTCCCCGGAGGGACCTTCAGGGCTCAGCTGGCGTCCATCGCACAGGAGTCCGTGCAGGTAAGCGCTTGTCTTTCATTATTATTATTTTCGAGGTTCGATGCCTCTCTCATCTTCCTGATCTCTCTTCCGCTTTTCAGGTCCTTCAGCACGTCGCCCTCGCTTTGCGTATGGAGGCCGAGGTGGTAGCCCCGGCGATGAAAGCTGTGGGCCAGGTCGTCTCGCTGGAAGAGAGCTCTAAGCGGGAGCTGGAGGCGATGAAGGCGAGGGTTGTCGCCTTGGAGGGCGAGGTGGAGGCCGGGAAGTGGGACGTCGCCCGGCACCGCGAGGCCGCCGTGGTTGCTGAGGCCAAGCCTGAGGACGCTCAGGAGCTGGCCGGCAACCCAAAGAAGACAGTGAAAACCCTCCGGAAGGAGGTGGGGGCGGCGGCTGAGTGGGCGAAGTCGGCCGACCTGAGGACGGACAAGTTGGCCGACCTCTCGGCGGAGAAGGCGGTGGAGGGCTACAAGAAGTCGAAAGACTACTATGATGACCTGGCCGTCGCCACGACCCTCATCTGGCACGAGGCCCTCGACGCTGTTAAGGCCCGGGTGCTGGGGTTCGCCGATGAAGAGCTCCGGGCCCAGTACCCCCTCACGGACACCAGCAGGCAAGGGCAAGAGATAAATGATGAGGAAGTCGCTGAGGACCCAGCTCGCCTCGTGGTGGATGTCGAGGGCCTTGAGGTCGCTCCTGGCCCCGAGGCCTAAAGCCCTCATCTTCCTCCTCCTTCTTATTTTGCTGTGTCTGGAACTTTGTAGACCTCCGGGCATTTTGTTAGGCTAGGGAGCCGAAAATAACCTCTGTAAAGACCGCCTTTTAGTAATAAAACTTTTTCTTTCTTTGGTTTCATTGATTTGCGCTTTGGTCTTTTTTTCATGAAGAATGCTTATAAAATTTTTCTTCTTGCGCTGTTGGGCCTCCATGTCAGGTCGGCTATCTGCCAAGCGATCGTCCGTCGAGTTGATCCAAGCACTGCCGAGGAGAAGGTGTCTCCATGACCCCGAAGTCGAGGGGAGATCGCTCGAGACTTGGATGGACCTGATGCCCCTAGTTGGCAGCTCGGACCGTCTGCGTATGGTGGGCGGAGGGCTGTCCGCTTTATTTGGGCTGAGGATGGATGGAGGCTTCGATCTCTGGCGTCGTGGGTAGGCAACTACCAGCCTGGGATGACCAAGGGGAGTAGCCACTCGGATGCCTCTTGCGAGTGCTCCGATCTCTGGCGTCGTGGGTAGGGAGCTACCGGCCGAAGATGACCGAGCAGGGTAGCTGTCCGGTTGCCTCTTGCGAGGGCTTTGGTCCTTCAGGACGGGGACCGAGCAGGGTTACTGCCCAGTGCCTCTTGGCGAGGAATTTGATCCCTGTCGGTTGTGGTAGGATGCTACCATCCGGGGATAGCCGAGCAAGGACTCGACTGCTTCTGGGAGGACTTTGGTCCTTGGCGCGGGAGGGGCTGTAGAAGCCTACCAAGGACCCTTGGCCGGGTAGGGTCATTTCCTGGTGTCTCTTGGCGAGGGCTTTTGTCCTGAAGGATAGCCGAGCGAGGGATCCTCAGGCTCGACCGCCTCTGGGAGGGCTTTCTGATTCTTGGCGTTGAGGTAGGGAAGCTACCCGCCAGGGATAGCCGAGCGATGGTTGTGCTCGACTGCCTCTGGGAGGACTTTCTGATCCCTGGCATTGCGGCAGGGAAGCTACCCACCAGGGATAGCCGAGCGATGGTTGGGCCCGACTGCCTCTGGGAGGACTTTCTGATCCCCGGCGTTGCGGTAGGGGATCTACCCACCAGGGATGACCGAGCAGGGCAGCTGCTAGGTTGCCTCTTGGTGAGGGCTTTGGTCCCTGGCGTTGCGGCAGGGAAGCTACCCGCCAGGGGTGAACGAGCAGGGCAGCTGCTGGGTCGGATCTTCAAGAGGTTTCACCTGACTACACACCTGGGGAACAGGAACGGTTAGCATGCGCATTGAATGCGGGGGGAGGTGAAGCGCCAGGGCCGCGTCGCTTCGGTTCCGTCGGAGGAGGCTTGATGATCGCCGTGTGGCAGCAACTCCTTGGACGATAGTAGGTGACCGTTGAGTTCCTCTGGGGGCGCAGCGGGCTATATAAGGCTAAAGGAGTACCAGTCTTTCCTTCCCTTGCAAACAGAGTGTTGAAAATGCAGGACTTCCCCTTTACCATCCCCGACATCATCAATTTCGAAGATGTGTACCTGTATGACCAGAACTGTACCGAGGACACGGTGCAGTTGGTGTACGGGAGCATCGAGGACCAGTTCAGCCGGTTGCTCCCCCGACGTTCTTCCCTGCTGCAGCTGCTGATGTACTCCATCTGGAGGGTGTCGCCAGGGCTTTACAACCCCCTATCCGAGCAGCTCTACGACGAGGCCGTGGGCAAACTGCGGTCTTTGAGACGCTTTGGCCTCATCTCCGCGAACCGGCTGGCTCGCTCGGAAGCGCTCGTCCGCAAATGCTATGAGTTGAGGCTCGGGATCAACGCGCGCGGGGGGAACCGAGGGGAGAGGTTGGATCTTGCGAGGCCTCGGCTAGTGGAGATCTTCACCGAGTATCACGAGCAATGCTCTCTACACCCCCTTCCCCCGTTGTTGTAATAGTAATTTTTTCTTTTTGTATGTACAGCTGAGGAGCCCATAATACCCTTTTTTTTGAATAAATAAGAACTTTTCTACTTTCCTTGCAATGTTCTGTTGATCTTTATTAAATTGACAATAGCCTTAGGGAAAGTTTACATTGCCCCAGAAGAAATGTACAGGTTAATAGATGACCCTATCAGCATGGCCCGATCTTTCTGGAGGCTTGCTGGTCTCCGTGCCTGGCGCCGGGTACGGGGCACTCCGGGCGCCGGACTGGTTCTCCGTGGAGGAAAGCATGATCTGGCTGATGGTCAGCTCGGCGGGAGGAGGACGCTGCTCCTGCTCGCGGTCATCCTGTCGCTTATCCCTTAAGTAGACGGTGAGGTGCCCCGATCGGATAAGTTCCTCGATGTAGTCCCGGAGTTGCTTGCAATCCTCGGTGGCGTGTCCCAGCGTCCGATGGAAGGCGTAGTAAGGGCCCCGGGTCCGCTTTGAGGCCTGACGCGGGATTGGAGGGAACTTGAAAAACCCTTCGCTTTGGGCCTCCTCTAGTAACACTGCAAGGGAGACGTTGAGCGGGGTGTACTCCTTGAGCTTTGGGTGATAGGGCTGCTGATGCTCCGGCCTCTGCTCTCGAGCCCTTTTCTTTTGGTCGGATCGTTCTGTCCGGGGGAGGTTCGCGTTCACCTTGGACTCCAGCTGAACCTCACGCTCGGTCCACGCCTTGACCTAGGCCATGGTCTTAGGCTGTGCCAATGCAAAGGAGCGCAGCCACTCTTTGTGCCTCATGCCAAATCTGAGCGCCGTGATAACGGTCTCGCCCCGGTGCTTGGGAACCTCGAGAAGGGCGTTGTAAAAGCGAGTGATGTAAGCCTTGAACGTCTCCTTATCTCCATTATTAATTGTGAAGAGGTATTCGACCGTGCACTTCTACCGACGGTTCCCAACGAAGTGGCCGAGGAACTTAGTAGCCAGCTCGTCGAAGGTCGAGATCAAGCGAGGCTCGAGTCCTCGGAACCAGTCCCGACCAGAACGGATGAGGGTGACAGGGAAGGCCCCGCACTGGGCGGCGTCGGAATGGTCCTAGAAGCTCATTCTCGCAGTGAAAGCATCCAAACGGTCTTTGGGATCGGTTTTCCCGTCGAACAGAGAGACCTTCAGGGGCTTGTTGTGTGAGGAGACGTGGACAGCGAGCAGTTCTTCGGTGAACGGTTTGGTGAGCGAGTCAGCAGCGTACTCGGCCCCGTCGGCTGAGAGGTGACCTTCCCGGCGCATGCCCTCGATCTTCTTCTCGAGGGTGTCGAGTCGACCGTGGTACCCCGAGGACTCGGCGCCTCGAGATCCCTGGCCTCTGCCGTGGGAGACCTGCGTCTGGGCATGACTCCGGTTCCTCTCGATGAGGTTCCTCAGATCCCCGGGTGCAGTGGCACCCGAGCTGTCATAGCGAGCCCTTTCTGTGTGACCCCGTCGGGGGAGTGGGTGTCGGTCATGCTTGTGGGCAGGCGAGGTGACCGACATCTCCTCAGGGGGCAAGGGGCGTGAGGAGGCTCGAGGCGCGGTGCTCCGACGGCGGGCCTGGGGATGGAGCCGCTAGGCGCCTAATGGGCCTCAGGGAGTATGGGTCCATGGGATCCGTGGTCGGGAGTCGCAGCCCGCCGGTAGTCAGCCGTGCCGACGAGGGTAGAGCATTCCGGAGGCGGAGGAGCGGCGATCTGGGGCCCAAGCCCGGCCGTTTGGGCGTGAACGAGCGCCTCCACAAGGGACTGTAGCCGATCTATTCGGGTGGCGAGGGCGTGGATGATGGTCGCCGGAGAGGGTTCATTCGCGCCTCCGGTGAGGGGGAGGCAGCGGCTGGTACCCGAATCTTCAGGATGGTCGCTTGCCATGTGGACGGAGATCGGAAGGCCAACTTTGTTTTTGTGGAATTCGCGTTCCCACAGACGGCGCCAACTGATGGAGGTCCTTTTCAGATCTCCTTCAGATATTGTCTTCCGTCGATCTCCCGGCGGATTCTGGAGGGGATCCTCTGTTGTGTGTGGGTCTCAATAGGTTTTGGGGAAATTTCGTGATTGGAGGAGTTGGACGCCAAGTACCTGCAAAGAAGCCCCGGGGTGGTTTGACGCCACCGAGGACCCTCCGACGATCAAGTTAGTACTAGATCCGAGCAGCGGAATGGCTAAGTGGAGTCAAAAAATGGCTTACTTGACCCCTCTGTGATGGGAGTTTATATAGTGGTGGAGGCACGCTGCAGCAGGCGCGAGAATCTCGCCGGCAGTTACGCTCCCGACGTCACGCCCGTGTAGAGAGCGGATCGTCCATTAATGGGGATCGTGGAGGCGTGGAACGTGGGATGTTGTGGGCGGAGATTCCGCGCATGGCGAGATTCGCGGAGCGACGGTTATGCCTGTGAGCGGTGGAGCTAGGAGGAGGACCGAGGAAAACGGCCTCTGTCGGGGGGCTCGTGGACGAGTGAGAAGGACGGGGATACTTGGTCTTGTGGCAGCTCAGGGCGAGCTGAGGGGCCGAGAAGGCCAATCTGCAGGGAGCCCCGAGGAGGGCAGGCTTGCGCCGGTAAGTCGGGTACAGGGTGGCCTGGTCGGACTCTGTGGGCCCATTCTTCTGAGTTCTGGGACGTGCTATCCGCCACGTGTCCTGATCTTAGGGGTCCCCAATCTTGAGCATCATCAATAATGGTCACCACATTGATGGACTTCATAAGGGTGAATGAATACAAGAAACAACCCAATTATCCGAATCACGGCTGTCAACTAAAACATGAGGGGGCCAAACTTGTAGAAGTGCCTGTATGTATTGGTGATACCCTTGTTAAATTGTGGTGTGATCCAAATCCTTCTTTTGTTAATTATATCCTATATTTAAGAATAAAGTTGAGGTCATGTAATCAATATGTAAAGCTTTCTGGACTATTCTTATCCATAAAAGCTACACTCCTAGTGCTTCTTGTAAATACTGTTAGGATCTTCACAACTTTATGTTCGGTCTACGATGTAGCCGAATGTGTTTGGAGGAGAGAATGGATAGAGAATGGAGAAAGTATCAATAAACTATTCTTATATTTTCCTTGCTTTTACAAAACTTTACAAAACATCTCCTTATATAAGAGTTTACACGGCCCTTCATTATGACTCTTCATAATACCAATTGATTACAATAACCGTTACATAACCTTTCATTAAACCTATTCATGAATTGGTATCCCTTCCTTTTATAACCGATGTCTCTTCAATTCTTTGTAACCGAAAACAAGTTTAATTTCTAACATGCTCCCTTAAACTTGTTTTACCATGCCGATCTTTCCTCGCAATTTTGCGAACACTTCAAATTTTAGGGGCTTTGTAAAAATGTCGGCCAGTTGATCTTGTGATTTGACATGAACGAGTTCGACCTCTTTCTTCCTCACATGTTCTCTGATAGAGTGATACCGAGTATCAATGTGCTTGCTTCGTTCATGAAACACTGGATTTTTCGCCAGTGCTATAGCAGATTGGTTGTCCACATACATCTTCGTAGGTCCTTCCTGTTCAACCTTTAGATCTTTCAGCAGATTTCTTAGCCATATAGCATGGCAAACTCCAGCCGATATAGCAACGTATTCGGCTTCACAAGTTGATAGTGTCACTATCGGTTGCTTCTTGGAACACCAAGTAAATGCTGATTCACCGATGAAGAAAATGTACCCTGTCGTACTTTTCCGGCCATCTATATCTCCTCCCCAATCGCTATCGGTATATGCATATAATTCAAAATTGTTAGATTTCGAATAGAACAAACCGAAATTTGGTGTACCTTTGATATATCTCAATATCCTTTTCGCCGCTGATAAATGTGTCAATTTCAGTTCTTCCATGTATCGGCTGATCAAGCCGACTCCATATAGAATATCCGGTCTTATGCATGTAAGATACCGAAGACTGCCTACTAAGCTTTTAAAATGCGTCGAGTCCACATTGCTCCCTTCATCGAACTTTGATAATTTTGTTCCGCAGTCTACTGGGGTATTGACCGAATTGCTTTGCTCCATATTGAACTTTCTCAAAATCGACCAAGCATATCCTTCTTGGGATAAGAAAATCCCATTCGGTCTTTGCTTTACCTCTATTCCCAAATAATATGCCATCTGACCGATGTTGGTCATTTCAAATTCTTTAACCATCGAGCTTTTGAAGTCATCGAACATACGTGGATTGTTTCCTGTGAAGATGAGATCATCCACATATAAACATACTATAAAAATATCACCTTTTTCGGACTTCTTTATGTATAATGCATGCTCATAAGGACACTTCATGAAACCGTGTGCTTGGAAGTATATGTCGATTCGACTATTCCATGCTCTCGGTGCCTGCTTCAGGCCATATAAAGCTTTCTTTAGCTTCAGTACTTTCGACTCATGTCCTTTCTTCTCATAACCGAGTGGTTGCTCGATGTAGACTTCTTCTTCAAGATATCCATTGAGGAATGCCGATTTAACATCCAATTGATATATCTTCCAACTGAATTGAGCCGCCATAGCAATGATCAGTCGAATTGTCTCGAGTCGCGCTACTGGTGAGAAAACTTCATCATAATCAATGCCAGCTTGTTGTTTGTAGCCTTTGACCACTAACCTTGCCTTGTATCGCTCGATTTCTCCCTTAGCGTTCTTTTTCTCCTTGTACACCCATTTCACTCCTATGGGTTTCTTGCCTTTGGGAAGTTCGGTGATCTCCCAAGTTCCATTTCTCTCAATAGCACTGATTTCTTCGTCCATTGCTTCTTTCCACCTTCGGTCTATGACCGCTTCTTCAAAATTCATTGGCTCGCATTCGGCAAATAAACAAAATAATTTTAGATTATTTTGCATTTCGGTTACCTCATATAACTCGGTCATAGTCCTCGTCCTTGGATTTCTTGGTGGAGTTGAACTTGACGACGCTTCGGTTTGTGGAGAACCGACTTGAGGCGAATTGAACCGAGGTGTTGTTGCAGGCGATGGAACATTAACTTCGACTTCATTTCTTTTCTTTTCTTCTTGACCGAGTACTTCATTCGGTCTGCTGCTTTCGGCTTCATCGCTCCAACTCCATGAGCTTTCTTCATCAAATTCGACATCTCGGCTAACAATGACCTTCTTATTAACTGGATCAAATAGCTTGTAGCCTTTGGTTCTTAGATCATAACCGATAAAAATCAACCGAGAACTTCGGTCATCAAGTTTTACTCTCTTTTGTTCGGGGACATGAGCATATGCTATGCTCCCGAAAATTTTAAAGTGACTTACATTCGGCTTATAACCATGCCACATCTCCTGCGGTGTTACATTTTGTAGACTCTGGGTTGGGCATCGGTTTAGAATGTACACAGCACATGCAACCGCTTCTGCCCAAAATTCCTTCGGCATATTTTTACTACTCAACATACATCTCACCATGTCTAATATGGTTCTATTTTTTCGTTCGGCCACTCCATTTTGTTGTGGTGAATAGGAGGCCGTTAAGAAATGTCGAATCCCATTTTCTTTGCAAAAATTTTCAAACTCATTTGAAGTGAATTCTCCACCTCGGTCTGACCTGACCGATTTCAAATAAAACCCACTTTCTTTTTCCACATTCATTTTGAATCTTTTAAAATTTTCAAAAACTTCCGATTTATTTTTTAGAAAATATACCCATGTTTTCCTTGTGAAATCATCAATAAATGTTAGAATGTACCTTTTTCCACCAAATGAATTTGGAGTAATTGGTCCACATATATCGGTGTGGACAAGTTGTAATGGCTCCTTGGCTTTAAACTCGGCTTCTTTTGGAAAACTTGCTCGGTGATATTTACCAAGTAAACACCCTTCACATAACTCTTTCGGTTCATTCATAATCGGCAAACCTTTGACCATGTTCTTCCTCGCCAACAAGTTTAGTCCGCCGAAATTGAGATGTCCATACCTCATATGCCATAACCGAGCCGAATCTTTCACCGATGATTTTAGACACTTTGCTTCACCATATTTGATATCCAATAGAAATAGCCGATTCTTCGTCATCTGCACTTTTGCTATCAACTTCATTCGGTTATCTCTTAAGAAAAGAGTTCGATCCTTTAAATGAATATCGAAATTCTTTTCTAAGAGTTGTCCCAAACTCAAGATGTTGTTTTTCATATTCGGCACATAATACACATTTTCGATATATTTTTGTGATCCATCTTTCAGTCGAATTAAAATTTTACCTTTGCCTTTTACTGGTACCTTCGAACAGTCACCGAATGTGACTTGGCCACTCACCGATTCGTCCAAGTCTACGAACATGTTTCGCTTGCCACACATATGATTACTTACACCAGTATCGAGATACCAAGTGTCGGCACTTTCTTCGTCACCTTTAAAAACCAGCAGAAGTACATCGTCATTGTAATCTTCTTTCTCCACAAAGTTTGATTTTTCCTCGACTGTTTTTCCCCAACAGTCTGCTGCGTAGTGACCGAATTTCTTGCAATTATAGCATTGAACATTCGGTCTCCCTCTTCCACCAGTCGATCGTCCTCGGTCTCGACCTCGGCCGAAATTTTGGCTTTGGCTTCTATCGTCATTGTTTTGACCTCCTCGACCACCTTGTCCTCGACCAAATTGACCTCGGCCACGGCCTCTTCCTCGGCCGCGTGCATTTCCTCGATTTCGGTCATTTTGACCATTTTCAACCGAATCACCTTTCAAATTAACTTGTGTTTGTAGTAATTTTTCAATCAGTTCTTGCTTTTTCACGAACCGTTCTTCGTGGGCTTTTAGTGAACCCATCAACTCATCTATCGTCATTTCTTCAAGATTCTTTGACTCTTCAATTGAACACACAATGAAGTCAAACTTCGGTGGTAGTGACCGAAGAATTTTCTCCATCACCCTTACATCCTCCATTTTTTCTCCGTTCCTCTTCATTTGGTTGATCACCGTAAGCACTCGGGCATTATAGTCAGTCACCGATTCATTCTCCTCCATTTTTAACAATTCAAACTCCCTCCTTAGTGATTGTAAGCGTACCTTTTTAACCTTCACGACTCCTTGGAAGGTTTTCTCAAGTATCTCCCACTGTTGCTTTGCATTAGTGGCAGCCGAAATCTTCTCGAAAGTCGAATCATCGACACCTTGCTCGATAAAGTATCTTGCGGTACAATTTTTCTCGAATAATTTTTCGTGGGTCGTTCTCTGAGCTGCCGTCAATGCAGCTTCATCTTGAGGCCGATCATAGCCTCGGACCACCACATCCCAAGCGCCTACTGCTCCCAAAACAGTCTTCATTTTGATGCTCCAATTTTCATAGTTATCTTTGGTGAGGCGTGGGGCGTTGTACGATAGTGTTGTCTTCGACATTTTCTTCGAACCTTGCTCTGATACCACTTTGTTAGGATCTTCACAACTTTATGTTCGGTCTACGATGTAGCCGAATGTGTTTGGAGGAAAGAATGGATAGAGAATGGAGAAAGTATCAATAAACTATTCTTATATTTTCCTTGCTTTTACAAAACTTTACAAAACATCTCCTTATATAGGAGTTTACACGGCCCTTCATTATGACTCTTCATAATACCAATTGATTACAATAACCGTTACATAACCTTTCATTAAACCTATTCATGAATTGGTATCCCTTCCTTTTATAACCGATGTCTCTTCAATTCTTTGTAACCGAAAACAAGTTTAATTTCTAACAAATACAAAATATAATGAAATAAAACTAAACATTCATATTTGTCTAGAAACACCAATATATATAAACAAAGTTTCAGAAAAAACAACAAAGAAACAAAAACTGATCTTTCACTTACTAGAAACATATTAGTTCTTTTATCACGCCTGCAGAAACCTCGAGAAGCAAAAGATGCTGCCTGTGTGGTGCAGTCACACCAAGCAATCTGAAGAAAGGCATGCAAATAGATACAAGATGAATTTTAAACATATGCACGTATTAGGAACAGAAAATAATTACCTGAATTGGTAGAAGCAGCTCCAAAAGGACAAATCTCCACAGCATCCTCAAGGAACTTGTGCCGACCCATAGGCAAACATATAATTTATTTCCATCAAAAGCAGTCCCTGGAAGAAAGATCAAGAGAACCCAAGCAGGTAATTAGCCAATTTCAATTACTTAGGAAATGTAGAATCTAAATTATCCATGCCATATTTAACATAGAGCGCCTTATCAAGTCTTAGTACAGAACTGGCAAGATCCACTATGGAATGAGTCGTTTCTCTTGAGGAGTTAAAGTCTAGCTAGACGAGCTGCAATTCTGATTGCACGTAGAATGCGTGCTGTGTCATACAAGATTAATACAATTTAAGCAATGCTTTTCCAATCATGGGTGATAAATAAGTTCAGTATTTTGCTCGAACAATTTTCATATTCTTAAAAAAAATTGAAATGTATGTATTCTGACCACAATTCTCTGTGGAAGATATTCGTGGAGGAATCACGGTTCGGACCTGTGAAAATGAAACAAGGACATGAGCACAACCCTACAATAGTCATGCCAAGTCAACATGACAGATGAAATCATGGGATACATGCACACTTCAGCCTTTTTCAAGTCTTTAATCCCTCCAAAGTAGTCATGAACTCGATTTGAGAACGGATTTAGCATCATACTGCAAACAAAACAGGAGCATAAACATCAAAACAGAAGCTGGAAACCTTTATTAACAATAAAATTTCTCGAGTTTCTACCGCAAGTGCTAAAACTGGAAACCTTTATTAACAGTAAAATTTGAGTGTTTTGTATGCATTGGGCGATGAGCATTGGGAGCATTTTGCGCCAAGAAATCATTAGAAGAGGTATATATATATATATATATATATGTATGCCATACTAGATAACCTACAGGGGATTTTGTGCAATTAAACTAAATTTTGTAGGACAGACCTCGATGATGGAATCATTGACATGGACATGACATATTGGAAATCGTCTTCCAACTATCTCGCATCGTGAAAATATTCGTTTAACCTCTCGCAATGTGATACAAATTATATAATCAGTATAAATTGGAAAAAGACAATAAAATTAAATGATGCGAGGCAAAAGGTGACACCACGGCGGCAAGTGTCTAAATCACATGAGGTAAAACTGAAGCACAAAAATAGGCTGATGGTTGGATCACCCACCAATCAAGTATCATAGAAAACCCTCATGGTTTGTCTACATAGCTGATGGTTGGAGAGAAAATTAACTTCTTAAGGAAGCAACACCTTGGCCATCTTAGGCAGCCACTTTAGATTCGTTATATGTTACTCTTTTAGGCTAAATTGCACAAATGTAACCATCAACTTTCAGGTTTTTTGCGATTGATACCATAAACTTTAATAATTAGATATGAGTACCATGAACTTTTTTTGGACATGACTACCATACGACGTTAACTTTTGTGTCTTAATGGACCATTATACCCATTGAAATTTTAGGGGCTGACTCATAACATAAGGGTAAAATAGGGAAAACAAATCAAATATTGATGACGTGGCAGTTAAATATAACGTTTCCAGATGGAAGAAAAATTGATGGTATTTAGTCGCAATTGGGGATGATAGTTCATGATACTTGTTCGTAATTAAATTAATTCATGGTATCAATCGCAAAATATATGAAAGTTGATGAATACATTTGTGCAGTTTAGCCTCTTTTATTGTACCATTTCATATGATAATTTGATTACTGAAATTTGACATGGTTAATTGGTTAGTGTTCATCACGATAAACTGTATTTCAATACCGCTCATTCATTATCAATTTTATAATATATCGATACTATTAATCCGTATCTGCTCAATAAGTACAGATTACAGGTATTCGTGACAACACACTGGAAACACACTCAAATGTACGGATACAATATTTGTGAGCCGACACTGCAACCGGAACGAAAAACCGATTAGCATTCAAGAAAATATTGCAAGAAATCAAGTGTACAACTTATTTTGTTCAAAATGGTCAAACATGATACAAGTTGTATGTGAACACTATATTTGGTGTGCATGAATAGTAATGATGTGGTGTGAACACATTGTGCAAGTGGGCAAGTGAATGAGCAAGCGAGCTTGATATAATGAGTACTTGAAAAGTGTTGATATGATTTAAAATTGCACTTCACTCCAAATCTATAGATCACAACTCAAGTTGATATAGAAGAATCAAACAATACCAGAGAGATCATGAAGAGAACATAAAATCACCGCAAGATGACGGACCTCGCCACTCCAACAAAAACCGCCAGAAATGGGCATTTTCCCGCCACCGGCAGTCCAACCTCTCCCTTTTGGCTCCATTTTTTTTTCTGGTCATTCCAAATTGTCATATCATCTCAATTTTATTGTTTGTTTTTGAAGTGCCTATAAATACCACACCAGAGGAGAGGCAAAGGATCCAAGTTTTGTTTTAGACCACTTTTTGTTAGATGTTATTTTGTAAGTTTCATTTGGTAGTCTTGAGTTCTAGACCTGGTAACTTCTAATTGAACTTACAAGTTTAAGTTTTAGGTTCTTGAACTCAATAGTTTGTATCTCTTTTGGAATTTCAATACAAATCTCGTTTCAAACTTTAAGTTGCATGTTTGTGATATTTTTTAGAACTTAGATATTGAATCCTTTCCTTCTCTCTCATCTTTCAATCTCTTTATTGAGCTTGCAAGTTTAGATTGAGTTTATTGGATTCGTTTGATTGAACATAACAACAAGAATTCATTTGGCTACTCACTATTGCAAATCGGTTCTTAATATAATTCCAACTCTTTTCTTAAACTTGATATGGTTTCTATTGTCTCTCTTTTCTTTTATATTTTCTTCATTTTTTTGAATATGCGTGAGTAGTTAATCACTTGTTAAGGGTAGGAGAAAGGCAGTTTAACTCGGAGAAATATTTTTCTAAGATCCTTTAAATCGATAGCTTCTAGTTTGAACTCCGAGCAAACCAATCGCACCCCGCTCCGTTAGACATCCTATCTTACCATGATAGCGGTGATTTCTAATTGTAACCGGTTGTGATTGGTTTGTCGGAGGCAAAGGTTAAGAGACAAGAACGGAAGGACAAAAGCCGAAAAGTACGGATTTAGCGCGCAATCGCAAATACCCCACTTAAGCGTCCTAATCCACGTTGTTTCCGATTATCTTGGCATCAAACATCAAGTTAAGGTTCATGAGGAAATTACAAATACTATCCAAGCTTAAACTATCATAAACCTACCCCTAACAAGTCTCGTCTTTTGAACATATCGTATTTTACGACATTTAGTATACAAACAACTCCAAATTATGGACTTAACTCGTTAAAATAAGCTTAAAAACTTACCATCTCTCCGCGGACGACCCGTACTCATCTCGGCTTGCTACACCTGACACAGTCTTTCCCCCTTAAATAAATTCGGTCCCCGAATTTAAATTTAAACCCCTAGATCTTAAAACACTTCAGTAAATCAAATCAAATCTATAGGGCTCCGAAGTCACGGATAAACTATAAATATCATAGCGCAACACGTGCACATGAAAACAAGTGCAAAACTCAAAAATCGAAACTCCGTCAAGCGTCATGCAAATCATGCGAGTTATGATGAATATGCAAGTTTTGAAATCTACGGTTTAAATCAAGTATAACATAATCAAGACCATGATATATGTATAGTACGTATCCTTGCCAAATCATTTAAAAAACTGAAAAATGTATGTAAAATCCTTTTCAAACCATCGTGTGATGCGTATATCCCGGCACAAGTAGCGGACGTTCATTTTATAAAGATATATATATATATATATATATATATATATATATATATATATATATATATATACGTTTTGCTTAAAATATACGTCTCGCCTTTTAAAAATGATTTAGAAAAGTTTTCCTTTTTGTAAAATTTCGTGTCGCTCATAGACACATAGAAAAATAGTGAGACTATAGCTCTTTTTTAAAAACCTCTTCAGTAAATTTCGATGCATGCAAAAACACTCAGGTACTGTCCTCAGACCAGTCCTGCTCTATTACTATATAACATAGGAAATATCATAAAACACAATGCTCAAAAGAATAAATAAATCAAGCTCGATTGGCACAACAGGATGAGTTGTCAACTCGTGAGTAGAAAACATCATCAGGTAGAAATCGAATGCATAATGATCTAACTAGGTTATACTGTAATATAATATCATATCGTGTGGTAAAGAAGTGAACATGTGTGTGTGATATTATGCATGTATCAATATATGTTAACATGTCATCCACAGCATGTGTGTGTGTATCATCCGATCTGTAAGGTAGGACGTACTCATTGGACGGTTTTTAGAAAATTTGCGGAAGCATAAAACGGAAATTCTAAGCGAACACAAGCCATCCTAACCCTAGAATATTACTATAGACACAACTAACTTGCAAAAACTAAAGAGAAGGAGTTAGGAAAGCACAACCTTTGAATCATCTTCATTTGCTCCAATGGTAGAATTCCGAACTCCGACTAAGCTCCGCGGAACTCCGGATCTCGCTTGGTTCTCGATTGGCTCCGTCGAAAATGATCCACGCGAAGGCCACTGGCTCTAGCTTCTATTTTAATCAAATTGAAGTAACGCACTCCTTCTATTTGCTAGATAAAATGAGTAAGAGATCTAGTAGATTATTATCTCATTTTGCTCTCTTATTCTTTTTGTTTAGCTTTCTCCATGTTTTCTTTTTTAGTATGAGAGAGAAGGAGCAAAACAAAATTGGCTAAGTCTTGTGTGAAGTGTAGGGTACCCCTTCACACATAAACCCCCTCATTTCTCATCATAACACTTGTCATGAGAAAATGAGAGAGTATGCTACCTAGCATACACTTCATTCTCATGACAAGAAAAATTAGAAAGAAAAATAAATAAGCTAGAAACAATTATCATATGTTTAAAATGATTTAAACATATAATAATTGATTATGCACATCACATGTTACATAACCAAAAGAAAAGGAGAATGAGAAAAAGATATAATACTAGTTTATATATGCACCATCATATATAAGAAATATCATTAAATCAACATTTGATTCAATGACCCGGTTCAATCATAAACCGGCTAACATCATCCGTCCGATTAATACATATAGTATCATATACATATGTTTAATTGGACCCCGCACGCATCGCCGTACGTACACTACATCATTTCGTTAGAATGGGAAAAACCCTTTGAGTGGGACTCTAAAGGCTCGACAATACGCTGGCAGTAGGTCAAGATCATATTCGATTAATCCAAAACACTTTCAGATCAATCCCCCACCGGGTTAACCTATAAGCGCGTTAGCGGTACGAGCTGTACATAATGGCTACCCAGGTATTGAACGAAAAGCCGGTAGATAAGCAAGCTTGTCTATATCCTGCTAGAGCCTATCAGTGACATTCACCGTACAGTCTGGTCTCTTCGTCTAAGACTGTCGCATACTGGGTCTGGGGGGTGGAAACCATCAAATTTCCATTAACCCGACAAGTCGTGTTGACGTCAAGCTCATGTCCATCTGAGAAACTAATGATAACACTTATCAGTAAATCTCGTTTGCCTTGGCCAAAGACTTATGGTTATAGCCAGCTGTGTACAGTGCGACATCAACTCCCTATACCGGGAGAGACGAACTCCTTCGACCGCTCACCACCTCCATATGCTTCGGGACTGTACCCAACTAAAACCTGTCTGTATGACTCTTTAAAACTGTTGTAGGGTAATAATCTAAGTACAGTGGGAACACACACAAGACACTATGGCGATCTTGAGTCTAAGGACTACCATGTACTCATATCACCAAAGAACCGCTATCTGACAATTAGTATAATACCATCTAGGAGTTCTCGGCGAGTCCGTCCAGTGTAACTCATCCAATGAGCACCTATATACAATCATCGGTGTCAAACACCAATGGCTCTGGGTTCAGCTATCTGTAAGTCTACGGTAGCGCCCCGGCCGTCTTTCAGACGCCAAATGCGGAACAAAAACTTTTTAACTGATGCTATCGCATACTATAACTCGGATCTGCCATTATTGCTAAACTAACAAACTACAAAGTGGGTAGAAAGGTTATACCGAACGATCTGAGTCCTTCGTTCTTTAACCATCATCCCACGCTCCGTTGCGGCTGCTCCGATCTCCTGGCTCCTCGTCGAGGTGGCACCACATCTACGGATCTTTAAACGGGCTCCTGCCTCTGAACCGAGGCAACTCGGTCATCAAGTTTGCCAAAAGAGATGACCAAGATTGATGTAGAGAATGAGTAGAACACTTTGTCTCGTTACATCCAAAACCATGGATGAACGGTTAATGAAGTTGCCTTTTGGAATGGAATGAAATGAGCAATCTAATTTCCATGAACCCAAAACTATCATAATCCTTTTTTCAAGCAACCATTTCTTTTTATCAAATCATCATCTAACCTCAAATGAATAGGCCGGCCACTTTATAGGATGAGGGAGGTGAGTGCAGGAGTAAAAGAGGGTAACCATAACATTAAATGAATGAGTGAGTCATAATACATCTTGCATAAACATTAATGCAACAATGATTCATCTAACCTAGTCATCATCCATTTAATGCAACCAATGAATCAAGAACACCCCACTAACCTAGTCACCTCTTCTAGAAGCTTCTAGAAACATCCACACTCATGACTCACCCTCAAGAAAAGATAAATCCGTATTAAACCGAATGTTTAATATGGGTGATAAAAAATTGGCAACTTCCAAAAGCGATCCCGAAACGAATCTCAGGATAACCCCGTAACAGGATAAATATACCCGCATTTGTATTACGACCGAATACAAATGCAACTGAGACAAAGATATTATATCTACACAGTATAATACTCGGATCCGGCTTAAACCAAAGCCCACCAGTATTATATGCCCGAAATATGACACGTGCGTAAACGCACGTGCATTTTCGGAACCCTGCCATAAAACCATACGGCCTCTACAACGTTTCGCCCGAACTTGGGAAACTATCTGTCGGGGACTCTAATGACTCGTCAGTACCCTGGCAGTGGGTTTAACTACGAACCGTCAGCGGCACAAGCTGTGTGTAACGGCTGTTTATGTACTGACCTCAAGGGAAGCCGATGAGCGAATTCATCCCGGAACCCTACTGAGCTTAACAGTGAAAATATACATACAGTCCGGTCCGTTCGTCTATGAGTATCGCATATCGGCCTAGGGGGCTGGTAACGTCAGACCCCCAATAGCGGTATAAGTCGTGTCGGAGTATAGCCCAGAACACGCTGAGATACTACTGGAGTACCTGCCAGTAAATCTCCTACCTCGGCCGAGGGTTTTGTGTAATGGCTCTCCTAGACACAGCGCGATCTCACCCCCAATACCGGGAGAGACGAATCCCCTGCCGATCCGCTCACTTGCCTCCATGTGGCTCGAGACTGTACCCAAAAAAGACCTGTTTGCACGACTCCTTTGAGCCGTGGTAGGGTAGAAATCAAAGCACAGTGGGAACTCACACGAGACAAATGACGACCTCAGGTCGATGAACTAACCTGTATACATATCACCAGAGAACTGCTATCTGACGCTAGGTATAATAACAACTAGCAGGTTCCCGGCGAGTCCTATCCGATGTACTCATAACCCAATGAGCACCTGTATACATCTTAAGTGATCCAACTGACACCAGTGGCTTGTGAGACCGGCCACCGCCCCTCGTCGGGGTCTCAACTGTATACACTAGTCTACTCCGGAATATCGATGCCCTGTCTCGAAACTCCCACGACTAGGGACCACTTTTAAGGATGTGCTTATAGACTACCCAACTCTCACGTATATGATCGCCATCATACTGTTGGTAGTCAAGCAAGATCCTAAGGGCTCTATCAACGTGTAATAGTGATCAGTCACCTGAACCTGTACACGACTGATAAAGGAAAACCAGATAGCATACTATCATCTTGAGTAAGACTGTCCTACCGGCATAGGTCCCCCTCAATCATTGCAATCATGTACCTGCGATCCAATAATTGACTTTGAGGGCACTATATCCAACAATCTCCCACTTGCACTTAAGGCTAATTATTGCGATGTCGCATACTCACAGCCCGTGTGATACCGAACATCCAACTCCTCTACTAATCAGTTTCACAAAGCCCGTTTATGAAACTATTGTGTTCGAGAAATAGCCTCAGTGAGTGGATCCGCTCTGATGTTTCTTTCTATATCTTTCTTAATCTCAAGTTCGCGGAGAAAACCATCTCCCGAATTGAGTAATACCTGTCTTAGAATATGTCTGGATATCTGATGGGACCTAGTTCATAAATGAACTTCAAATCCAAACTTCTTAGACTGTATCGACAACTGAACCTAATCAGTGTCCAGCACCATGCCTCCCACAGTATCCTCTTGGACCACCTGTCCATAATACTGCCCCCTTCGTCAGAGGGAAAACTATAACTCTGACAATCACTCTGTCATCCATGTCACCTTTGAAGCCTGGAATGATAACCGTCCCCGAAGGAGGCTGCCGTTATCAAATCCGTAGAACATTCACTTATGTTCTAAAACCGCTTCCTTATGTTTCTTCAGGATTGGATTAATATAAACTTATCGCATCTAGTGCAAAAACAACATCTGGTGTGGTACTTGACATCTCACGATTGACTCAATTGCCTAAGCAAGTGATCTGCCAATCATGCACGTCCCTCTCCCCTTTAGTCTGTAAAACACCTTTAGAGAGGGTGACTCCATCATCTGCAGGTACACCACTATGCCAGGAGTCATCTATTCTAAAAACTATTAGAATACTGTCAAAGTACCCACATTGGGAAACTACCCAAATCTAGATCTAAAACCATAGATCTTGAAACCAGAATGTCTGATATTATATCCATATCCTCTGTGGAGAAACAACTGTGTGACGACCACAGTATAACCGATTGTAGTATAGGAATTTTACTTCCTACTCTGTGTATGTCATCCAAATACCAGGATATCACACCCTACTACCTTCTTAACAGATCCATCCCCTATTCTGATGAAGTCAAACCTATGACTGTCATATCAAAATTAGATGATCTATCTCCGCTATATCTGCTCAAGTCTATAAATAGACATAAGCTACTTGCCTACTATGCTTCCGCTGCTCCCACTGACCACAACAACCCTCTGGAAGAATAATATATACGTACACTTCTAAAACCAGTTTAGAACGACGCTATACTTAACCTCCTGCCGGGTCTCATAGCCTGGAACAACAGTAGTGTCAAGTCTGGGTAAACAAGAACCTCCCTGTCACCGTCCTTGAGGCTACCGGAGTATCTCTCGGGTGTCTGAGGTTACCCACCATATCTGTAGAGTGGCTAATGGAATGTCAAACCTGATTGAATATATAGGTCCTATTAAATTTTCCGTAATCGTTTGCGGTTCTGGAATCACTTCCAGTTCTACCATACCCCCACTACTGTTTTCTAAAAAAAATCCATTTTACTAAAACTGTGGCGAGTCAAGAACAATATCACTATTGATCTTTCAGATGGTAGAAAGTCAACCCTCGACATAGCCTGGGCCAACCCACAAACTGCCATTACAGAAACGTGCCCTGAGTTATCCAGAGTCTGGTTTTAAGTATAATTCGGACAACTCCCCGTATCTTAACATCGTTAAGATATGAACCATTCTATATCCAATATAGAAACTTTGGCACTGATTTAATTGAAACCAGATTCAAATCATGCAGCTATCTCCGCATATTAACTTAATGGAGAGAGGCTAATCAGCATTACTCAACTTAGGAATGCATCCAATTATGAGTAACCCGAAAGAGAAACAAGTTTCTCAAAACCATTACTATCATCTGAATACCACTCACAAGTATCTACATCTTCTATCTCTTTGAAGAATCCCGATACTTGCGATACCTGGTTCTCTACTTTATTCTTATACCCACAACTTCTCAAAACTTAGACATTATATTTCTACGAAACACTTGTCTAAAAACTAGAGAAGTCACAAGTAAACAGAACATAGTATGAGGACCAACCCCTTTGTCCTGATAGACACTGGACAACATACAATACTCTGTATAAATCCGCTGAGTTGAATAACTCAAAACCTGTGCGTCGTAGGTTGAAAACTGTACCCAGGCGATTTCCTCAAATATCACCAATTACAACGAATTCCGATATAATGAGGATGACCACCTAATTCCCAATAACTTACTCCCACTCATCATCTATAAAACCATACAGATATGAGAATGAAACCTGGTAAATACATACCCTGGAGTAAGTATCTAATCAGGAAAACAGTTTTCCTTTAACAATGCACTGAAACATGAAAATGTTTCGTAGGGGTATCCTGGTATTCATAGTAATGCCTCTTCCATAATCCAATTCATGACTATAACCGTATATTTCTTTGCCATCTCTCCAAATCCCTTTATTTGTCTTTAGTCGTTACCTTCTGTACACCTTCGTTGGGCTAAATGGTTTTCTTCCTTCCCTACCGTTCGGCACCAGCCTATGGTTTGGAAGAAGACTATCCAGTAAGCATAATAGGTGTACTCTCCTAAACCAAGGAGTACTCACAACTTGAGAGAAGGTGATGATAAAAGACAACTGAATAATACCTTATTCTATTTCTCCCGAACTGGAGAAAAAAGCAAAGGTGAAATAGGAGTGGCGATGAAGTACGCAGTCTGGTCGTGAATTATAGCAATCGCAATTTACTTTGCCCTCTTTCTAATCCCTTTATTTTGTCTTTAGTTATTACCTTCTGTACACCCTACCTAGGCTAATGGTTTTCTTCATTTCCTACCTTTCGGCACCTGCCTATGGTTTGGAATAAGACTATCCAATAAGCGTAATAGGTGTACTCTCCTAAACTAAGGAGCCCTCGCAACCTGATAGAAGGTGATAATAAAAGACAATTGAATAAACCAATTCTTTTTCTCCTGAACCTGGATCCATCCTCGAAGAAGTCCCTCCGAGTTCATATATAACCATACGATGGATCTATCCAATGGAAGTGGATGTCCGTAGTAATAAGGGGTGTTCTGAGAAATGCAAAGGGTAAAAGAAGGAGTGGCAATGACTTATGCAACTCGGACAATCCAAAAGCCAGTATTTCAAGAAGGTTTGGTCAACTTGGTCACTGAGTCATAGTTTAGGGTTTGTCAAAGGTCGCTGCCAAAGAGAGAGAAAAGAAACACTCTGCGTGCACTCTTACCTAGATCAGAATGGTTATCGCTTTATCTAATCAGGAAACCTCCCACTGTACTATCAAATTCTCCTCCAAACCTATAAGAAGAATCAATCGGGATCACCCGAAGAGTAAACCAACTCATCAGTGGGAATCGGGATCCAACTCTCATCGCATGATAACGTGACGGAATCCACTCATGTTATCACACTCCAGAAGGTATGCGCATACTTGGCAAGTTTCAGTTTCTTTAGAAACTCCCGATGTGATTTTTGCCCCATGCTCTTATGACCCTGACTTTGTCCAATCGCCATAAGTCACATGCCAAGTTCTACCCGTCATTATCTTGTCAATTTGAATCCACACGCACATGCCCCTGACTTTGGCCAATCGGCAGAACGACTGTCCCAAACCAACTCATCTATCTATGTAACAAATGAATACCCAATAGCTATCAAACACTATGCCTTGACTTTGGCCAAAATGCATAGCTTGAATACTACTGAATACCCAAAAGAAATGACGGAGGGCTACGGCTGGTTTTTGGAGAAAAACCTTTAACGTAATGAACTTGATATCGCTGAAGGAACCTGATAGCTTTTTATAAAAATATAGTGGCGAAAACCTTTGCTAAAGAGGTCACTCCCGGTGAAGGGATCTCGGCTCTTTCCTCGTGGAATGAGGTGCAGGATATTCCAACTGAATACCGCGATGCAAAGCAACTTGTAATCGACTATAGTGAAGTTATTACCCTAACGCAAACTTCTGCCAAAGGGGTCACTCTCGGTGAAGGGATATCGGCCCTTGCCTCGTCGAATGAGATGCAGGATATTCGAATCGAATACCACTATGCAAAGCAAAAGGAAACGTCTTTGTAATAACACTTTTTAAAACTGTTCCAACAACTACCAAACAGATTTGTTTTCCTTTGCATTGATCAGAATCAACGCAGTCCCATCAATTAATCACACCAGAAAAGAACGAAAATAAAATGTACGTATATGCCATCCGCATTCGTCACTGGGTCCCGTCATCACCCGTTAGGTTACTTAACTAACGACAGAGCAGGGACTGGACTAGCGCGGGTGTAAAACATATACAATATCTAATAGTATATATACCAATATACAATAATCGCTTCAGGTGTGATAATATGCAACATTACAGAAAAGTAATAAGCATTACAGAACAATACAGATAATCTGGGATCCCCGGGTTTCACAAAGCCGCTGCTGAAACCCAACGTTCCCCTGGTCGTGTGGATAGCCTGTGCAATGAAACCTAGACCCCTACGGGTGCGGCAAGTTACCCGCCAAAACCTGAAGCGAGGTAGCCCCCTACAGCAAAGTGAATGGACCACCCTGCACTTCACGGAATCCGGTAATTTGGGCACCCCTCCTTGGGTCAACCTGTACCCCCTACGAGTGCGGCGAATAGTCTGCCAATTCTAGAGTGAGGCCCATCTGCCTCTCAAAGCCATGAGATACGGAACCGTTGCCCTCCAGAACCCGGCTATCCGTGCACTCCGTCGCGAGGTAAACCTAGTACAGAAATGAAATATATGTACAACGGGTACATCGACCTCAGCCCGGTCGTGCCCCAAAAGAATATTATACAAACAGGCAGTGACGGCAGTCCACTTGTTGGACGCTCGCCCCGCAATATCAAATGTACAAATAAATTCAAGCTGCACTACCATTGCACACTGCTATCCACCACGACAAATCCGCAACATCACAGCACAACACAGAACATCAACGCGAATGTCACGTTCGCAAATCTGTCTAAAAGGACTATAGCAATTAGATGCAATTTACCGCTCAAATAACATTCCCGGTCGGAGATATAATGTAAGTACTGTAAACTAACAAGTTTAAAATTTCGATCGACAAAACTTCCCGAAGTGAGCCCCACGTACATCTGCTGTACAGTAACAAAATCTGGGCCCAAAAGAAATATTCCAGAAACCACAATTTACCATGAAGAACACACTGTAGAAATTTGCCTCACTGTTCCCACAAAGTGGCGGCGGATCCGCGGCCAAACCCTGGTTTGGGCCGCGGATCCGCGGCATCACTGTAGGATCACGTGACCAAATTTCACCAGTTTGCTTCAAAAAGCCTGCACAATTTTCTGTGATGCTCAAAATAATTTTTAGGCTTGTTTTAAAATCGACAGAAACTTTGTACAGAAAAATTGTAGTTTTCGAAATTCCGTTCAATCGATATTTTAAACGCGTTAGCACAAGTTAGTAAAGCTTAATGGCGTGGCTCTGATACCACTGTAAGTCTACGGTAGCGCCCCGGCCGTCTTTCAGACGCCAAATGCAGAACAAAAACTTTTTAACTGGCGCTATCGCATACTATAACCCGGATCTGCCATTATTGCTAAACTAACAAACTACAAAGTGGGTAGAAAGGTTATACCGAACGATCCGAGTCCTTCGTTCTTTAACCATCATCCCACGCTCCGTTGCGGCTGCTCCGATCTCCTGGCTCCTCGTCGAGGTGGCACCACATCTACGGATCTTTAAACGGGCTCCCGCCTCTGAACTGAGGCAACTCGGTCATCAAGTTTGCCAAAAGAGATGACCAAGATTGATGTAGAGAATGAGTAGAACACTTTGTCTCGTTACATTCAAAACCATGGATGAACGGTTAATGAAGTTGCCTTTTGGAATGGAATGAAATGAGCAATCTAATTTCCATGAACCCAAAACTATCATAATCCTTTTTTCAAGCAACCATTTCTTTTTATCAAATCATCATCTAACCTCAAATGAATAGGCCGGCCACTTTATAGGATGAGGGAGGTGAGTGTAGGAGTAAAAAAGGGTAACCATAACATTAAATGAATGAGTGAGTCATAATACACCTTGCATAAACATTAATGCAACAATGATTCATCTAACCTAGTCATCATCCATTTAATGCAACCAATGAATCAAGAACACCTCACTAACCTAGTCACCTCTTCTAGAAGCTTCTAGAAACATCCACACTCATGACTCACCCTCAAGAAAAGATAAATCCGTATTAAACCGAATGTTGAATACGGGTGATAGAAAACTGGCAACTTCCAAAAGCGATCCCGAAACGAATCTCAGGATAACCCCGTAACAGTATAAATATACCCGCATTTGTATTACGACCGAATACAAATGCAACTGAGACAAAGATATTATATCTACACAGTATAATACTCGGATCCGGCTTAAACCAAAGCCCACCAGTATTATCTGCCCGAAATATGACACGTGCGTAAACGCATGTGCATTTTCGGAACCCTGCCATAAAACCATACGGCCTCTACAACGTTTCGCCCGAACTTGGGAAACTATCTGTGGGGGACTCTAATGACTCGTCAGTACCCTGGCAGTGGGTTTAACCACGAACCATCAGCGGCACAAGCTGTGCGTAACGGCTGTTTATGTACTGACCTCAAGGGAAGCCGATGAGCGAACTCATCCTGGAACCCTACTGAGCCTAACAGTGACAATATACATACAGTCCGGTCCGTTCGTCTATGAGTATCGCATATCGGCCTAGGGGGCTGGTAACGTCAAACCCCCAATAGCGGTATAAGTCGTGTCGGAGTGTAGCCCAGAACACCCTGAGATACTACTGGAGTACCTACCAGTAAATCTCCTACCTCGACCGAGGGTTTTGTGTAATGGCTCTCCTAGACACAGTGCGATCTCACCCCCAATACCGGGAGAGACGAATCCCCTGCCGATCCGCTCACTTGCCTCCATGTGGCTCGGGACTGTACCCAAAAAAGACCTGTTTGCACGACTCCTTTGAGCCGTGGTAGGATAGAAATCAAAGCACAGTGGGAACTCACACGAGACAAATGACGACCTCAGGTCGATGAACTAACCTGTACACATGTCACCAGGGAACTGCTATCTGACGCTAAGTATAATACCAACTAGCAGGTTCCCGGGGAGTCCAGTCCGGTGTACTCATAACCCAATGAGCACATGTATACATCTTAGGTGATCCAACTGACACCAGTGGCTTGTGAGACCGGCCACCGCCCCTCGTCGGGGTCTCGACTGTATACACTAGTCTACTCCGGAGTATCAATGCCCTGTCTCGAAACTCCCACGACTAGGGACCACTTTTAAGGATGTGCTTATAGACTACCCAACTCTCATGTATATGATCGCCATCATACTGTTAGTAGTCAAGCAAGATCCTAAGGGCTCTATCAACGTGTAATGGTGATCAGTCACCTGAACCTGTACACGACTAATAAAGGCAAACCAGATAGCATACTATCATCTCGAGTAAAACTGTCCTACCGACATAGGTCACCCTCAATCATTGCAATCACGTACCTGCGATCCAATAATTGACTTTGAGGGCACTATATCCAACACTATCGCCCCATACAAAGTCATAAAACGTATATGTTAGTTATATGTATGCCCTAGAGGCTATTACTGTACATGTGATGTATATTGTAGTGGATGCTTGGACATATATAGGAAAGACTTTCTCGCTCAACATGATAGTATGCTATCTGGTTGCACTTTTTCTTAACATGTTGACTTGTACACGTGATGTTGTCTTGCACTCACATGTTGACAAAGCCCTTAAGTTGTGTACTTGACTACCAGGACTATGATGGAGATCATACTAGTGGGGCCAAGGGTAGTCCACAAGTACACCCTTCAATTGTTCCTAGTCATGGGAGTATTGAGACAGGGCATCGATACTCCAGAGTAGACTAGCGTATACGCATCTTGACCCATATAATGGGCGATGGATGATCCCACATCCATTGGTGTTTGATATCAAAGATGGTATGCGGGTGCTCAGTGGAGACTGGGTACACTGAACGGACTCGCCGAGAACTCCTAAATGGTATTATACCTATCGTCATATAGCAGTTCTCTAGTGACACTGGTACATGTTAGTCTGTCAACCCGAGATCGCCATAGAGTCTTGTGTGATTCCCACTGTGCTTTGATTTCTACCTTACCACGGTCAAGAGATCGTGCAAAACGGTGGTTTTTGGGTACAGTCCCGAGTCAAATGGAGGCAATGAGCGATAGGAGGGGATTCGCCTCTCCCGGTATTGGGAGTTGATGTTGCGCTATACTCGATTGGCCATAACAGGAAATCCCTGGCCAGGGTTGCTAAGATTTACTGGTAAGTGTTATCAGTAGTTTCTCGAACCGTTATAGACCTTGCATCGGCATGACTTATCAGGCTATTGGGGTCTGACGTTTTACCATCCCCAGGCTGTTGATATGCGACATATCTGACGAAGAGACCGGACTGTACGGTAGTGTTACTGTCAGGCTTTTGTAGGAGTTAGAGCGGGCTTGCTTGCTGATCTTCTGATTGTTCAATATCCAGGTAGCAGTTACGTCCAGCTAGTACCGCTGACGGCTTGTGGGTGCTTGATGTGATCATCACCTACTGCCGGCATATTGACGAGTCTTTAGAGTCCTACACAGAGGTTTCACTGACTCAGGCAAAACGAAGTAAGAGCACATATGTGATATGTGCAGGACCGAGATTAATACGAGTATGTGATACCGTATTCTATTCTCGCGATATAAAGTATCGATCGGTCATATGTGATATGGCCGGGTTATCGAATCAAATGTTGATTCGATAAGTCGATATTGTATCGGTCGGTTATATGCGATATAACCGGGTTATCGAACCAAGTGTTGATTCTATATAATGATATAAATAATATTAGTCAGTCATATGAGATATAACCGGATTATTAAATCAAGTATTGATTTAATGATTTAATGTATAATTATATATTTGATATATTAATTTACATTAACTAATATTAGCTCATTTAAACATTTATTTTTCTCACATGTGCACACTTAATATATATGTGATATATATTAATTGTGTTTTATTTTGTGTCATGGTTGATGATACAAGCTACATGGGTGTATGAGACTTACACCATGGTAAAGATAATGTAGGGTTTATTTATTTAGTATAAATCAATTATTAGTTGGATAATGGTCACATGGCATGAAGCTTTGAGAAGCTTGGAGACCCATTGACTAGTCCACTAGTTTTGTTTTATACTAGATATTTTGTTAACCCAACCATTATCTTAACTCATGGTTAAGTCTCTACATGAGACATATTAGATATTTTCTTACCCATGGTTGCCATTCTCTCTCACAATATTATCTCTCTTCATCTTCTTCTTCAAGCTCAAGAGCTCTCTAGCTTTTGGGTAAGTGAGAAACTTTAGTGAGAAAATCAATTCCAAAGTGAGCAAAAATCCTATTTCATCATCCTCTACTAGATTAGCACTTTAGTATAGGGTGTTGGCTTCACTAATCCCACATTAGTGAAGAGTGGGGCTTGGGTTTGTGTTTCCTCGACGTAGATCATCTTTGGCCTCGAAGACTTCAAGCAAGATCGTTCCTTTCACCTTGAGAAGCTATGCAAGAGTCCGGGAGTTACATGATCGCAGCGAATGGACAACTACAAGGAGCTTTTGAAGTGAAGGACTAGTCTACAAAGGTTGTATTCCTCATTCATTTAGATGTTAAGTTATTAACATTGCTTGCTTGTTTAAATTTCTAGTTAAAGATTCTTGGTTAGAGTTATTTAGAACGGCAAAAATTTAAAAACGGCATGGACGATGCCTCCCAAAACCTTGCCGTCGTCTTAGGTAACCCTACAGCGGTATCAGAGCTAAGCTAGAAATTTAAATGATGTTTGTTAGATTACGAAACCGAAACTGCTCCGAAACTTAAAACACAAAATCTGGGTTCTGTCGAATTTTTAGAGGTGTCAAAATTTTTTTTAAACAACTGCAGAGTGTTGTATGTGATATAACATGAACACTAGCAAAATTTGATGCATTTCTGGACATTTTTGGCCGGCCACCACACCCCTCATCTCGGCCCAAATCCGAGCAAAATCCTTCAAATTTTGCCTGTGTTCCAGTCTTTGGGTTTTCATGTTTCAGGTGTTGTTTGTTTTCGCTAAATTTTCATGTGATGTTAACTTTCTGCAAAAGCAATTCGGAGTGTTTCGCAGTCGCAATTCTAACATGTATTCGGGTTATTTAGACGATCTTCAAAGGTTTGAACGGATATCAATAACCCAGTTTTTCCCCGCTGGAAATTTTCCAAGTGTTGGACTTTTCCGAGTTTAAAATTTTCAGAAAATCTTGCAAACGATTCTGTGGACCCTCTAGAAGAACGAAACCATAACTCGATTATGTGACCGTCAGAACCGCCACCAAACCCTAAGGTGTGTGGTAGCTCAGCGGTACCACATGTGAGGCATTGGTTGACGCTTCTACGGCTGGTTCATAGGAGCTGTGGCAGTTTCTGGGTACTTTTTGACCTCCGCTCAAGTGTTGAGCTTATTGGGAAATTTTGGGTTCTTGTTTATTCGATTGAAAAGTTTAACTTTGTCTAGCTATCTGTGATTGTGATATAATATTTGGAATCCACAATTAGTTATGAGATAACTAGTTTGAATTTTATAAATCTTGCAATTTAGTCTCATTTGATCGGTTGCCACGAGATTTTGATGTGATCAAAAGTCTGTCGCAATTACGTAGTGTACGCGGATACTCGCCGGGTAACCTTACTATATAGCCACGCCCTATAGCCCCGACCAAGTGACTGTAGGAAAACCACATCGCCAAAAGCATCAGTTCGGATGCTCGCGGCAGCGGTGTTCCGCCTTAGTGCACCTCGTCGACGGCATCGGGGGTGCAGCCATCTACTAAAGTTTCCGACGAGAATTCAATCAGGTTATCAGGAATCTTGTTGAATTACCCGACAGGTTATTGAAAAGTGTTTTCAATATCGATACTAAAATGCGGGGTTTATAATTGTTAGGCATGTGATGTCTAAGGAATTCATTTGTTGGGCATGAAATCCAAAGTATGTGATACATTGGGTTTATGATGTCTAAGGTGGTTGCGGATTCCAACTGTTGTAGTTTTTCACTTTCTTTTCTACGACCGTAAGTGTAATATGTGGTGTATCGCCGATTTCGGTGTTATATGTCAACGACAACTGGGATACGCATATTTACTTACGTTGATGACATGTGATGTTATGTGTTTCTGTGATATGTTATATTGGATCGTCGTGTTTGAATAGCCGGGGGTTTTATGTGAGATGAGAATTTTTCATTTTCATTCATGTAAAAGCTTATATGTAATATTCTTTTATTGGGGCACTTCCGGGTTGAGGAAGATGTCACCATTGATGTATATTATTTACTTTTCCGCATTAGGATAAACCCAAGGAGGGGAGCACAAGTAACCGAGTTCTAGGGTCCAGTAGGAGACCATCTCGAGGAGTCGAGACCGGGTCTCCTAACTCTAGAATTAGTAGGGTTTCTTGCCGCTCTTGTAGGGGTCTAGCGATGTGGGTTTGGCTATTCATCGCGACCGTGGAATCCGTGTTTTATACTGGCTTAAATTAAAACACGGAATTCCTAGTATATCTAATATTTCATATGTGATTCTTCTGCTGCTGTTATTCTGTGATGTGATCACTAGATATTCTGAGACGAATGCCTATATTATATGTATGAGATATAATTAATATTGCTGCTTTCGTTTCATATGTGATACTTGGGAAGCAAAATTATTGGGACTTCATTAATGAGATTAATGAAAGAAAAAAAAAACCTAAAGATGTTGTAGAAACTTGTTTAAAAAAAATGGTAGCTCTAGTTCTTGCTTTGCATAGCGGTATTCCTTTTAGAATATCCAGCACCTTATTCGATAAAGAAAGAGCCGAGATCCCTGTTGGATATATGTATGCCCTAGAGGCCATTATGTGATAGTGGATGTATTTATACATGTATATATATATATATATATATATATATATATATTCAGTGTGCATTCTTGCTCGACATGATAGTATGCTATCTGGTTCTTCTTTATCTGACATGTTGATCTGATCATGCTTTTATTCTTTCATACATGTTGATAAAGCCCTGATGATATAGGCTTGACTACTGTGATTATGATAGAGATCATACTAGTGGGACATCAGTAGTTTATAAGCATATCCTGGAATGTCCCTAGTCGTGGGTGTATCGAGACGGGGCATCGATATACCAGAGTAGACTAGCGTATATGATACTAGACCCATATGATGGGCGATGGATGTTCCCACATTCATCGATGTTTGACATCGAGATCGTATACAGGTGCTCAGTGGTGACTGGGTACATTGGACGGACTCACCGAGAACTCCTATATGGAATTATATCTATCGTCGGATAGCAGTTCTCAGGTGACACTGGTGCAGGTTAGTCTGTAGACCCGAGATCGTCATAGAGTCTTGTGTGCTCTCCCACTGTACTTTGATTACCACCCTACCATGGCTCTACTGAGTCGTGCAAACAGGTGGCCGTTGGGTACAGTCCCGAGACACACGAAGGCAATGAGCAATAGGAGGGGTTTCGTCTCTCCCAGTATTGGGAGTTGATGCTGTGCTGTACTCGACTGGCTATATCAGTAAGTCCCTGGCCAGGGCTGTTGGGATTTGCTGATAAGTGTTATCAGTAGTTTCTCGATCTGTTATAGACCATTCATCGGCACGACTTATTGAGTTATTGGGGTCGACGTTACCATCCCTAGACTCGATATGCAGTATATCTGACGAAGAGACCGGACTGTACGGCAGTGTTGCCGGTTGGCTCGACGGGAGTTGTAGCAGGTTCGCTTGTTTTCTTCTGATCGCTCAATACCCGGGTGGCCATTACGTTTAGCTGACCGCTTGCGGTTTGGGGGTGCTTGATATGATCATCACCCACTGCCGGCGTATTAACGAGTCTTAGAGTCCCACAAAGGAGTTGCCTAGTCCAGGCGAAACATTGTGGTGCGCGTATGCGATATGCGCATGGACCCGGTTTAAATGCGCGTATAAGATACCGTATATTAATCGGGCGGCTTGCTTTTGGTTGGGTCGTATGTGATATGGCCGGATTGCTAAATCAAGTGTTGATTTATCATTTAACCATTAGTTTCTCACTAGAAATCCTTTCTTGTATTTTGGATGTATGCATGCATGTATGCATTCATTCTTATTCATGCACATATGGATGTGCATGCACACATACATACATACATCATCTTTCATGGTTGTATATACATAGAAAATGGTGGCAATATAAGACTCACACCTTGGTTTTATATATGGATTATTATTTCTATTTGTGTTAAAACAAAAAGAAAAAGGAAAGGATAATTCATGGTTTAGATTCTACACTCTTCTTCAACTAACCATGCTCACCTACTTATTAACCATGAGTTAATCTTCCTCTTGTGTTTTAACTCAAGTGAAATAAATATCCATATAATATAACTAGGGTTTGAGATGAAGAGTAGAAAATATATATACATATATTTTCTATTTTTCATAAGACATTATCATTCTCTTGATATTTCAAAAGCCATCATCTTCTTCCTCCTTGATCTTTTGCTCTCTAGTTTTCTCTAGTGAGCAAAACACTCACCAAGTTAGGATTTTGAAGTGAGAAAAGCCACCACAACACCATTCTACACAAGTCTTGCCTACTTGTGAAGAGTGTTAGCTTCATTTTCTTCTCTTGATCAAGTGAAGTTGCAAGCTTGGACAAAGGAGCTTCGGGTGGATCGTCGTGGACATTAGAAGACCTCAAGCGAACCCTTTTCCAACCCTCAAGTGGCCAAGGAGTCTAGCGTAGGGAGCTACAAAGGTTGTACTCTCAAAACCCTAGCCTTTGTTACTTGTGATGTTGTTTAAAGTTATGAAACCCTAATTTCTCTAGGAATGATTCTTTGTGTGTTCACTTAGCACCCAAAAATTTTAATTTTGAGACATGTGATGCTTCCAAACCCTTCATGAGGTGCTGGGTAAACCTTACATTGGTATCAGAGCCGATCTAGAACTTTAGGCGACATTTTAACGAAGTTAAAACTCCGATCGAACCGAAAAATATGGTTTTTTAGCACTCTCTGGACATTTTTTCAAAACTGTTATTTTTCAGAATTAAAAATATGTAAAAAATTCAGCAGGGTGTTCTAAGAAACCCTGTAAAAAACGAAGCCCTAATTCCAAACTCCCACCGCGGAACCGCGGCCAAAGCTTTCTTGGGCCGCGGCTCCGCGGCCGTAATGATGAGTTAAGCCCTCGTTTTTGTACAGTGTTCTTATGTCCTGCTTATAGATATTTTTAGGTATTTTTATTCTGGTTTCAGTGATATATGTTCTGGAGATTGTTATGGATTCTTTGATTCGATCGGAATTTCAATTTCGTGCTTTTTTTTCCGGGTAACTTAGAAAGTATTAAAAAGTTCGAACGGGTATCATTAACTCACTTTTTCACGGGGTTTAAATCTTTCGGGAATACGTGCAAGTTTTGTGGTGGACCCTCTAGAAGACAACAAACCTTAACTCGATTATGTGACCGTCTTGAATTGCTTTTTGAACCTTAGGGTTTGGGGCAGTACGACGTGCCACATGTGAGGCGTTGGCTTGACCCTTCTACGGCTGGACCGCTGCTACTGTGACACATTCCGGGTTTTTTGAACTCCGCTCAAGTGTTGAGCTTTAGGGAATTTTTGGGTATTTGATTATTCGTTCGAAAACTTTAATACTGTCTATTTATATGGAATGTGATACAATATGTGGAATTCATATCGTTAGGCATGCAATACGAAGTATGTGATATTTCGCATTTACGATGTCTAAAGAGAATGTGGATTCCAAATATTGTAGTTTTACACTTTCTTTTCTGTGACCGTAAGTGTAGTATGTCGATATCGCCGGTTTCGTTGCTGTATATCAACGACAATTGGGGTACGCATACTTACTTACGTTGATGATATATGATATTATGTGTTGCTGAGATATGATGTGCAGGATTATCGCGATTGAATAGCCGGGGGGTTTTATGTGAGATGAGAGTTTTATTTTTCATTCATGTAAAATTCAAATGTAATGTAATATTCTTTTATTTGGGGCACTTCCGGATTGAGGTTGCTGCCACCAGTGTTGTATATTATTTACTTTTCTGTATTAGGATAGACCCAAGGAGGGGAGCACAAGTGACCGGGTTCTGGGGTTCAGTAGGAGGCCATCTCAAGGAGTCGAGACCGGGTCTCCTAAACTCCAGGATTGGTAGGGTCGCTTGCCGCTCTCGTAGGCGTCTAGGGATGTGGGCTTGGCTATTCATCGCGACTGTGGAATCAGTATTTTCTATTATTGGCTAAATACTAAATACGGACGTCCTAATATATCCCATATTATATATATGTTTCTGCTGCCTGTGTTCTGTGTTATCTGAGACGAATGATATATTATATATGAGATATATAGTAGACGTTGCTTATGTTTTACACCCGCGCTAGTCCCGTCCCGGTATGCCGTTAGTTAAGTAACCTAACGGTGCATAACGAAACATTGCGGCGAATGCGGATGGCATAAGCGTACGTATTATTTTCGTTTCTTTTCTGTGATTGGCTTAAGGACTTAAATGATTGGATTACATTAATATGATTAATGTAAAGAAAATAAACCTAAAAAGATGTTGTAGAATCGGATTTGAAAACCACTCGGCTCTTTATGAAAAAGCTACATTTCAAAACTGCGGAGCTTAAGCCACTCCTTTTGAAAACCATTTGATTCTACAACGATATCAAGTTCAAAGCGTTAAAGATTTTCTTAAAATCATCTGCAACCCTCCGTCATTTTAGGAAGTAGAGTACTTAGTATTCGTGCTACGTTTGTTGACTTTAGTTAAGGCGTAGTGTACGGTAGCTAAGTGATGTCTTCCTACACTGCATATGATACAGATTAATTAGGACATTCATGCGACTTTGTTGACCATAGTTAAGGGTCATATGGGTGGGTCTAATTGATCAAGAAATGACGGGTAGAACTTGACTGGTACTTATGATTTGTTGACCATAGTTAAGGTCATAAGTACTAGGGGTAAAAACCACATCGGGAATTTCAAGTGTTGAGATTTGCAATGAGATTGCATACCTTCCATATGATGGTTGGATCCCGATCCCACTGTGGGCAATAGTTTCTCCCAGGAGAGTTTTGCAGTTTACAATTAGCTAACTCATTAGGTGTCTAGAAAGGTGTTAACGGGGCTACGCTACTGGGAAAACGGGGTTTACTTTAATTAGGTCCGTGCGAAAGCATGGAGAACCTCCCTCAAGTACCGACACTGGCTTGGCTGAACAGTTAGCGAAGTTGTAGACTGTAATTAATCCTGGCTAGTTTTCTTTTTAAGGTTTGAAAGAAAAACTTGATTAAAGCAGTGGGAGACATCGATTAGACAAGATAATAACCAATCTGATCTTTGCAAGAGCTTTCGCTGAGTGTATTCTTTTCTCTCTCTTAATGGCAGATACCAATGACTGGACTCAAGCTTTTACTAGATAAAAACAAACTGAATGGGACCAATTATAAAGACTGGCTAAGGAATCTGAAAATTTGCGTTGACTTATGATAAAGTATCATATGTCGTCACGGCTTCAGCCCCGCCCGTCCCAGGTCCAAAATCCTCAGTTGCGGACATTGAAGTCCGCAAGACATGGGATGCTGACTGTGCCACGGCCAAATACCTCGCGCTTGCATCGATGGACAATACACATCAAAAGCAGCACGAGAATATGGACATTCAAACCATATTCCTCCATACAAAGGAGTTGTATGGAGAGCAATCCCGTGTATTACGATACGAAGCATCAAAGAAATTGTTTCAGATGCGAATGGCCCCTGGCACACCAGTAGGAGACCATGTTCTGAAGATGATAGCTCTTATAGAAGAGCTTGAGGACCTTGGATGGACGATGGACAATGAACAATATACGGATATTATTCTGCAGTCCCTCCCCTCCACCTTTGCTCAGTTCATAGTTAACTTCAACATGCACAACATGGAGAGGGAACTACCTGAACTCCTTAATATGTTAAGGAGTGCAGAGAGCACACTGAAATCAGTGAAAACTCCTGTTATGACTATTGGGCAATCTTCTTCTTCTTGCCCAAAGGCTAAGGCCAAGGGAAAGAAAAAGAAGAAGCCCACCAATCCTAAGGGTGGAGTTAAAAAGGTGAAGGGAAAGGAAAAGTCCAAAGCTGGAGACTCGGGAAAGGTGAATGTTTTCATTGCCACAAAGCAGGATATTGGAAGCGCAACTGTACGGAGTACTTAAATCTCAAGAAGAAGCATGGGGATGCTTCCGCTTCAGGTGTGTTTGTGACAGAAAACTGTTTTTCAATAAACTCTGCTTCCTGGGTATTAGATACCGGTTCAGGTTCTCACATTTGCAATTCTATGCAGGGGCTGAGAAATAGCAAGGTTTTGAAGACAGGTGACCACACTCTCCACGTTGGAAATGGTTCCAATGTACATACAGTCGCAGTGGGAGAGTATCACTTGGGGTTGCCATCTGGGTGTATATTGGTTTTGAACCCATGTTATTTTGTACCAAGTATGCTTTGTAATATAATATCTATTTCTTTGTTAGACAATGAAGGATATAATTTTGTATTGCAGAACAATGTTATGAACATTCACCTGAATCAAATGTTGGTTGGGTATGGTACACTTAATAACGGGATATATGTCCTAAATCAACACACAGTTTTCAGTATACAACACACTAATAAAAGAAAACTTTCATAATTAAATGGAGCTTTTCTTTGGCACTGTAGACTTGGTCATATTAACAAAACAAGACTAAACAAGTTACACAAAGATGGATATTTAAACTCTTTTGAATATAAATCATATGCGACTTGTCAGTCTTGTATCAAGGGTAAAATGACCAAAACTCCGTTTACCGGACACGGAGAAAGAGCTACCGAGCTCCTAGGACTCATACATAGTGATGTATGTGGGCCAATGTCTACACAGGCTAGAGGCGATTTTTCTTACTTCATTACTTTCACTGACGATTTCTCAAGATTCGGTCATGTATTTTTATTAAAACACAAGTCCGAAACTTTTGAGAAATTCACTGAATATAAACAAGAAGTAGAAAAACAAACCGGCTTGAGTATCAAAATGCTTCGATCAGATCGAGGTGGGGAGTACCTCAGTACAGAATTCGCAAACTTCCTAAAAGAGAATGGGATTCTTTCTCAGCTCACTCCTCCTTACACACCACAGCACAACGGTGTGTCTGAACGACGGAATAGGACCCTATTAGATATGGTCCGGTCCATGATGAGTGGCGCTGAGTTACCTGTCTCATTTTGGGGGCATGCATTGGAGACTGCAGCGTTTCTACTAAACAGGGTTCCAACCAAAACCGTGTCTACCACGCCATATGAGATATGGCATGGGAAGAGACCATCTCTTAAGAGAATTAAGATTTGGGGTTGCCCGGCCTATGTTAAAAAGCAGAATCCGGACAAACTCGAGACACGGTCAGTCATGTGTAACTTTGTGGGATATCCAAGGAACTCTTATGGATATCTATTCTACCACAAGGAGGAACAAAAGGTGTTTGTTTCTCAGTATGCCACATTCTTAGAAAAAGAGTTTTTCACAGATAAAGATGATGGCAATGTGGTGGATCTAGAAGAGATTCTAGAGACACAAACTACAAATGACGACTTGGTTGAACCGGCTGTTGCAATAGAAACTGAAGAACCTCGGCCACTCCGTAGGTCTGGTAGGACTTCTCGCCCACCGGAGAGGTACTACGGTTTCCTCATTGATGGTAACTGAGAAGACTGCATCATAGAGGATGATGATCCTACCAATTTTCCGCAAGCTATCACGAGTGGAGACTCTGTGAAGTGGCTGGATGCCACGAGATTCGAAATGGAGTCTATGTACACCAACAAAGTTTGGACTTTGGACGTTGTACCCCCTGGGGTAAAACCTGTGGGGTGCAAATGGATCTTTAAAAGAAAGATTGGTGTGGATGGGCAGGTAGAGACCTATAAGGCAAGACTAGTGGCGAAGGGTTTTCGTCAAAGACCAGGTTTGGACTATGACGAGACTTTTTCGTCCGTAGCCATGCTTAAATCCATTCGGATCCTACTTGCTATTGCTGCTCACTATGACTATGAAATCTGGCAGATGGACGTTAAAACGGCATTTCTAAATGGAGATTTAGAAGAATGCGTTTATATGGATCAGCCAGAGGGCTTCATTGACAGTGGGAGCAGCGGGAAAGCATGTAGATTGCTTAAATCCATATATGGGTTAAAGCAGGCATCACGGAGTTGGAACATCTGTTTCGATGATGTTATCAAAGAGTTTGATTTCATCAAAAATCCAGATGAACCTTGTGCTTATAAGAAGGTTGTAGGAAGAGCTGTCACATTCCTCGTATTGTACGTAGATGACATTCTTCTGATAGGAAATGATATTCCTATGCTGCAGTCGGTCAAATCTTTCTTATCACTAAGGTTCTCCATGAAGGACCTGGGTGATGCCACATACATTCTGGGTATTAAGATCTATAGGGATATATCCAAGAGGTTATTAGGATTGTCCCAAACCAGGTACATCAACACCATCCTAAAAAGGTTTAGTATGGAAGACTCCAAGCGGGGTGCCTTACCCGCTTGCCATGGGGTCACTCTCTCCAAGGACTCTTGTCCAAAGACCGATGAAGAGAGAGCTCGCATGAGCGTTATACCCTATGCTTCGGCAGTAGGATCTATAATGTATGCGGTGTTATGTACACGCCCAGATGTAGCTTATGCACTTAGTGTTGTAAGCAGGTATCAATCCAACCCAGGGAAGAATCACTGGATAGCTGTGAAGAACATTCTTAAGTACTTGCGAAGGACTAAAGAATTGTTCTTGGTGTATGGTAATGGAGATCTCCAAATGGAGGCCTTTACTGATTCGAGCTTCCAGAGCGATAAGGACAACAGCAAATCTATCTCAGGGTTTGTATTTACCCTCAATAGAGGGGCGGTAAGTTGGAAGAGTTCCAAACAGGATACCGTTGCAGACTCTACGATGGAAGCTGAGTACATTGCTGCGAATGATGCCGCCAAGGAAGCCTTCTGGATGAGAAAGTTTGTCTCAGAGCTAGGAGTAGTTCCAACCATTATTGATCCAATACCAATGTATTGTAATAATAATGGGGCTATGGCGTTAGCCAAGGAGCCCAGGTCCCATCAGCGGTCCAGACACATCCTGAGGCGCTTTCATTTGATCCGGGAGATTGTAGATCGCCGCGAGATCGAGATTAAGAGAGTAGACACAAAGAATAACGCCGCGGATCCACTCACCAAGGCCCTCCCTCAGCCGCAGCATGAGTGACTTTTTGAGATGTTGGGTATGAAATACGCCAATAACTGGCCTTAGTGCAAGTGGGAGATTGTTGGATATATGTATGCCCTAGAGGCCATTATGTGATAGTGGATGTATTTATACATGTATATATATATATATATATATATATATATATATATATTCAGTGTACATTCTTGCTCGACATGATAGTATGCTATCTGGTTCTTCTTTATCTGACATGTTGATCTGATCATGCTTTTATTCTTTCATACATGTTGATAAAGCCCTGAGGATATAGGCTTGACTACTGTGATTATGATAGAGATCATACTAGTGGGACATCAGTAGTTTATAAGCATATCTTGGAATGTCCCTATTCGTGGGTGTATCGAGACGGGGCATCGATATACCAGAGTAGACTAGCGTATATGATACTAGACCCATATGATGGGCGATGGATGTTCCCACATTCATCGATGTTTGACATCGAGATCGTATACGGGTGCTCAGTGGTGGCTGGGTACACTGGACGGACTCACCGAGAACTCCTATATGGAATTATATCTATCGTCGGATGGCAGTTCTCAGGTGACACTGGTGCAGGTTAGTCTGTAGACCCGAGATCGTCATAGAGTCTTGTGTGCTCTCCCACTGTACTTTGATTACCACCTTACCACGGCTCTACTGAGTCGTGCAAACAGGTGGCCGTTGGGTACAGTCCCGAGACACACGAAGGCAATGAGTGATAGGAGGGGTTTCGTCTCTCCCGGTATTGGGAGTTGATGCTGTGCTGTGCTCGACTGGCTATATCAGTAAGTCCCTGGCCAGGGCTGTTGGGATTTGCTGATAAGTGTTATCAGTAGTTTCTCAATCTGTTATAGACCATTCATCGGCACGACTTATTAAGTTATTGGGGTCGACGTTACCATCCCTAGACTCGATATGCAGTATATCTGACGAAGAGACCGGACTGTACGGTAGTGTTGCCGGTTGGCTCGACGGGAGTTGTAGCAGGTTCGCTTGTTTTCTTCTGATCGCTCAATACCCGGGTGGCCGTTACGTTTAGCTGATCGCTTGCGGCTTGGGGGTGCTTGATATGATCATCACCCACTGCCGGCGTATTGACGAGTCTTAGAGTCCCATAAAGGAGTTGCCTAGTCCAGGCGAAACGTTGTGGTGCGCGTATGCGATATGCGCATGGACCCGGTTTAAATGCGCGTATAAGATACCGTATATTAATCGGGCGGCTTTCTTTTAGTTGGGTCGTATGTGATATGGCCGGATTGCTAAATCAAGTGTTGATTTATCATTTAACCATTAGTTTCTCACTAGAAATCCTTTCTTGTATTTTGGATGTATGCATGCATGTATGCATTCATTCTTATTCATACATATGGATGTGCATGCACACATACATACATACATCATCTTTCATGGTTGTATATACATAGAAAATGGTGGCAATATAAGACTCACACCTTGGTTTTATATATGGATTATTATTTCTATTTGTGTTAAAACAAAAAGAAAAAGGAAAGGATAATTCATGGTTTAGATTCTGCACTCTTCTTCAACTAACCATGCTCACCTACTTATTAACCATGAGTTAATCTTCCTCTTGTGTTTTAACTCAAGTGAAATAAATATCCATATAATATAACTAGGGTTTGAGATGAAGAGTAGAAAATATATATACATATATTTTCTATTTTTCATAAGACATTATCATTCTCTTGATATTTCAAAAGCCATCATCTTCTTCCTCCTTGATCTTTTGCTCTCTAGTTTTCTCTAGTGAGCAAAACACTCACCAAGTTAGGATTTTGAAGTGAGAAAAGCCACCACAACACCATTCTACACAAGTCTTGCCTACTTGTGAAGAGTGTTAGCTTCATTTTCTTCTCTTGATCAAGTGAAGTTGCAAGCTTGGACAAAGGAGCTTCGGGTGGATCGTCGTGGACATTAGAAGACCTCAAGCGAACCCTTTTCCAACCCTCAAGTGGCCAAGGAGTCTAGCATAGGGAGCTACAAAGGTTGTACTCTCAAAACCCTAGCCTTTGTTACTTGTGATGTTGTTTAAAGTTATGAAACCCTAATTTCTCTAGGAATGATTCTTTGTGTGTTCACTTAGCACCCAAAAATTTTAATTTTGAGACATGTGATGCTTCCAAACCCTTCATGAGGTGCTGGGTAAACCTTACAATCCCTTCACCGGGAGTGACCTCTTTAGCGAAACTAGCAGATGCTACAAACTCGGTTTGTCTTTTGATTGCTTTTATAGTTTTTGCTTTGCTTAATGGTATTTGTGAAATATCCTGCACCTCATTCGATGAGGAAAGAGCCGAGATCCCTTCACCGGGAGTGACATCTTTAGCAAAACTAGTAAAAGCCTAAAAAACACTCCTTTTCAAAATCACTCGATTTTACAACGATATCAAGATCATTACGCAAAGGGTTTTCTTAAAAACCTGTCGCAGCCCTCCGACATTTCAGATAAGTACTAGTTAGTATTCGTGCTACGTTTATTGATTATGTTAAGGCGTAGTGTGCGGTAGCTAATTAGTGCTTATCTGCTTAAGCATGAGATGCGATTGGATTAGGATAGTCGTACGATTTTGTTGACTATGTTAAGGGTCGTGCGGGTGGGTTTAATTCAATCAAGAAATGTACGGATTGAACTTGACTATCACTTATGATTTGTTGACTATGTTAAGGTCATATAGCTGCTAGAGGCAAAATTTTATCGGGAATTTCAAGTGTTGAAATTTGCAATGAGATTTCATACCTTCTATGAGATAGTTGGATCCCGATACCCACTGCGAGTAAGAGTTATTTCTGGGAGAGTTTTGCATATTACAATTAGCCGACCAAGTAGGTGTCTAGAAAGGTGTTAACGGGGTTACGCCTCTGAGAAAACGAGGTTTATTTTAATTAGGTCCATGCGAAAGCATGGGGAACCTCTCTCAAAGTACCGGCACTGGCCTGGCTGAAAGATTGGCGAACTTGTAGGGTGTAATTAATCCCGGGTAATCTTACTTTTTAGGGTTTGAAGGAAGATTTGATAAAAATAGTGGGAGCCATCCAGATTAGATAAAATAATAACCAATCTAATTTTACAAAGAGCGCACGCAGAGTGTTTTCTTCGCTCTCTCCTGGTAGTGACCATGTCACACCTTAATCTAGATAATAATATGGATGCATTGACCGAACCTGCTTATTATACTGTGCTAGGTAACGTTGGTTCCGCTCCATCTTATAATTGTTATAAGTTCGAGCAGGAAATAGGGGAATATCCGGATTCCCATGCCACCCAATCGAAGAAAGTGCATGTTGATGCATCTTCTTCGGGTGTGTTCATTACCGAGAACTGTTTCTCAGTATCTTTTGTGTCCTGGGTATGTGATACCAGATCAGGATTCTACATATGTAATATGTTACATGGGCTACAGATAGGTAAAGAACCGTGATTGGGTGATATATCTCTAAGTGCTAGAGAATGGTGCAATTGTTGCAGCCAAGTCAGTTGGCAAATATCACCCTGTATTTATACATTGATTTTGAACGAATGTTATTATATACCGAACCTGATATACAACATCACATCAGTTTCTTTATTCAGTTAAAGAAGGATATAATTTTGTATTGGAGGATAATATTGTGAACATTCTCCTGAATAAAGAGTTGATTCGATCAGGCACGTTATATAATAGCATATACGTTCTAAATCAAACTACAGTTCAAAGTGTATAGAATACACACAAGAGGAGTAGTTCAGAAATGAACGAATCCTTCTTGAGGCATTATAGACTAGGCCATATTAATGTGACACGGCCAGCTAAGTTACATAAAGATGAATATAAGAACATGTTCGAATTTTCATCTTATGATACTTGCTAGTCTTGTCTCAAAGGTAAAATGACCAATACTCCATTTACTGGAAACAGAGAAAGAGTTACTGAACTTTTAGGACGGATACATGATGATGTATACAGTCCTATGTCTACAAATGCTAAGGTTGGTTCTTCATGCTTCGTTATATTCACTGATCATCTCACAGGATTCAGACATATGTTCCTGTTGAAACACAAGTCTGAAACTTTTAAGAAATTCAAGGAATATAAGCTTGAAGTTAAAGACCCAGACGGATAGAAGTATTAAAGTCCTTCGATGTGATCGAGGAGAAGAATACTTTGGCATGGAGTTCCTGGATTATTTAAAGGAGAATGTGATTCTCTCTCAGCTTACTCCTTCGTATACACCACAGCACAACGGTGTATCGGGATGGAGGTATCGCACCCTATGAGATATGGCGCGCTCTATGATGAGTACTGCTGAATTGACTATTTCCTTTTGGGGTTATGCACTTGAGAAGCTGCATACCTATTGAATGGGGTTCCATCCAAATCAGTGCCTACCACTCCATATGAGATATGAAATGGGAAGAGACCATGTCTTAAACGTGTTAAAATATAGGGTTGTCTGGCCTATGTTGAAAAGCAAAATCCGGACAAGTTCGAGGCAGGGTCAGATCTGTATAAGTTTGTTAGGATATCCCAAACATTAGTGAGGGAATATCTTCTACCACTCTGAGGAGCAAAAGGTGTTTTCTCAACATGCCACCTTTTTTAGAAAAAGAATTTCTTGTGAAGAAATTAGCGGTCATGAGCTAGAACTGGAAGAAGTTCCAGCTAGACAAACTAACAGCTGATGATTTGGTAAAACCAAAGGATTCAATAGTCAGCAACGAACCTCAGCCTCTCCGCAAATCTGGTAAGGTTTCTCATGCACTTGAGAGATACTACGGTCTTCTCGGTGACAGCGGGAGCGAGGATTGCATCATGGTTGATGATGGCCCAACTAGGTTTAAGCAGGCCGTCACGAGTGGGGACTCTGTGAAATGGCTGGATGCTATGCGATCAAAGATGGAATCTATGTACACCAACAAAGTATGACTTTGAATGTTGCACCTAAAGGGTAAAACCTATAGGGAGCAAATGGATCTTGAGAAGATTCTTGGTGTAAATGGAAAAGTTGAGACTTTCAAAGCTATGCTTAAGTCCATCAGGATCAATGCGAGTATCGCGGAGTTGGAACATCTGTTTTAATGTGGCAGTCAAAGAGTTTGACTTCATCAAAATGGTAGATGAACCTTGTATATACAAGATGGTTGTAGAGAGTGAGGTTGTTTTACACGTATAGTATGTAGATGACATACTCTTGATAGGAAATGGTTTCCTATGCTACACTCGGTCAAGCTCCTCTTATCATGAAGATTCTCAATATAAGATCTGGATGATACCTACTACATCTTGTGGATTATGATCTATGGTGATAGATCTATGTGAATGTTGGGAGTGTCCTAAATCCAGGTACATTAACACTATACTAAAGGGGTTTAGTATGGAGAATTCTGTGCGTGGTGGTTCGTCCACTTACTCAGGAATCACTCTCTCCAAAAAGAAGTCTTCCAAGACTGATTTGGAGAGAGCTCGCGTGCAAGAGATACCCTATGCTTCGGCAGTAGGCTCTATCAGAGTATGCGATGTTATGTACCAGACCAGATGTAGATGACTCACTAGGTGTAGTGATCAGGAATCAATCGAATCTTGGGAGAATCACTAGACAGCTGTGGAGGACATTCTTAAGTACTTGAGAAGCACTAAAAGAATGTTCTTGGTTCGAGCTTCCAAAGTGATAAGGTCGACTGAAAGTCAGTCACAGGCATTGTCTTTACCCTTAGTAGAGGGACGGCATGATTGGAAGAGTTCCAAGCAAGATACCGTGACATACTAGACGATAAAGGTTGAATACATTGCTACCAACGATCCTACCAAAGAGACTGTCTGGACATTTCTTGTTCATGAGATGAACAAGGTTCCTACCATTGAGCGTCCAATAATTGTTATTGTGACTACAATGGAGTTGTGGCTTTAACCTAGGAACACCTGTCCCATCTTCGATCCAGACATATTCTGAGGCAAGTATCACCTAATTAGGGAGATGGTTGATCTCCAAGGGGTCGAGGTAAGGAGAGTAGATTTTGAGGTTAACACGACGAATCCACTCACCAAGGCCTGCTTTCCCAAATACTGATTGAGAGATTTTGGGATGGTTGAGTATGGGATACTACAACCACTACTATATTGTTGGGTATTGGATACTACAACAGATGGCCTTAGTGCAAGTGGGAGATTGTTAGTTATATGTATGCCCTAGAGGCCATTACTGTACATAGGATGTATATTGTAGTGGATGCTTGGACATATATAAGGAGGACTTTCTCGCTTGACATGATAGTATGCTATCTGGTTGTACTTTGTCTTAATATGTTGACTTGTATACGTGATGCTGTCTTGCTCTCACATGTTGACAAAGCCCTTAGGTTGTGTACTTGACTACCAGGACTATGATGGAGATCATACTAGTGGGGCCAAGGATAGTCCACAAGTACACCCTTCAATTTTTCCTAGTCATAGGAGTATCGAGACAGGGCATCGATGTTGGGTTACCTAAAACGGCAGCAAGCTTTCGGGAGGCATCATCCATACCAAGTTAAAATTTTGCCATTGAAGATAACCCTAAACCTAGGAACTTTAACTAAAGAATCAAACAAAACATCAAAGTAAACATCTTTACTTCTAAGAGATAGGGATTACAACCTTTGTAGTCTGTTCCTTCGCTTCATAAGCTCCGAGTTGAGATCCCTTCGCTGCGATCATCATAAACCCGGACTCTAGAGAGGCTCCATGAGGTAAATGAGGCATCTTTCTTGAAGTCTTCCTTTTCAAAGATGATCTACCTTGAAGCAACACTAACCCAAGTTCACACTTCTCTAATGAGGTATTAGTGAAGTGAACACCCTAATTTAAGTGGATAGAATAGATGAGGATGATGAAGTAGGAATTTTGCTCTCTTTTATTTTCTTTATCTCACTTAAAATCATCACAAATCAAAAAACTAGTGAAGCTTTTCCAAGAGGGGAAGAAGAAGAAGAAGTTTCTTTTGTGATGAATAATGAATTGTTATGTGAGGTTAGAAATACAACCAAGGTTAAGAATGAGAAGTTTAACCCATGTAGAGAATAAACCATAGGCTAGGGTTCAATGGTTAGGTTAACAAATATCTAGATATTATCTAAAAGGTGGACTAAATCAACACTTTCAAAATATCTCATTTTAAATCCACCATTTAGAATTAACCTAAAATGAATGTTAACCCTAATTGAAACCCTAGCATAGTTTAATCTCAAAACCCGAATTGCATTTGTAACCCTAACATGTTACAATATTATATATCACATATATAATATATAATGTAACAAAAGAAAATAATACAATTAACATATATCACATATATCAATGTATTATCCAAGTGAGAAAAAGAATCATTTAAGTGAGCTTATATTAGTTAATGTAATTTAATATATCACATATATAATTATACATTAAATTAGCGAATTAACACTTGATCCGATAACCCGGCTATATTATATACAACCGACTAATATAATAAGTACATTTTCATCGAATCAACACTTGATCCGATGACCCGGCTATATCACATATATCTGGCCGATATCATATATCGCGAAAATCGAATATGGTATCACATACACGTATTAGTCTCGGTCCTGCACATATCTCATATGAGCTCCTACTCCATTTTGCCTGAGCCAGGAAACCTCTGTGTAGGACTCTAAAGAATCGTTAATACGCCGGCAGTAGGTGATGATCATATCAAACACCCACAAGCTGCAAGCGGTCAGCCAAACGTAACAGTCACCCAGGTATTGAGCGATCAGAAAATCATCAAGCAAGCCTGTACATTCTCATGTGAATCCAATCAGTAACACTCCCGTACAGTCTGATCTCTTCGTCTGATATGTCGCATATCTAGTCTAGAGGTGGTAAACGTCAGACCCCAGTAACCGATAAGTCGTGTCGATGTAAGGCTTATAACAGGTCGAGAAACTATTGATAACACTTACCAGTAGCACTCCATATCAGCCCTGGCCAGGGATTTCCAGTTATAGCCAATCGAACACAGCACAACATCAACTCCCTATACCGGGAGAGACGAAACCCCTCCTATCGCTCATTGCCTCCATGTGATTCGGGACTGTACCCAAAAGCCACCGTTTTGCACGTTCTCTTGAACGTGGTAAGGTGGAAATCAAAGCACAATGGAATCACATAAGACTCTATGACGATCTCGGGTCTACAGACTAGCTTGTACCAGTGTCACCAGAGAACTGCTATCTGACGATAGGTGTAATACCATCTAGGAGTTCTCGGCGAGTCCGTTCAGTGTACCCAGTCTCCACTGAGCACCCGTACACCATCTTTGATGTCAAAAACCGATGGATATGGGATCATCCATCACCCATCATATGGGTCAAGATGCGTATACGGTAGTCTACTCTGGTGTATCGATGCCCTGTCTACAACCCTCGACTAGAAACAGTTATAGGATGTACTCGTTGACAACCCTGGCCCCACTAGTATGATCTCATCATAGTCCTAGTAGTCAAGTACATATCCTAAGGGCTTTATCAACATATGAGAGCAAGATAGTAAACCAATACAAATCAACATGTTAAGACAAAGTGAAACCAGATAGCATACTATCATATCAAGCAAGAAAGTCCTCTCTATATATATCCAAGCATCCACTATAATATACATCATATGTACAACAATGGCCTCTAGGGCATATATACAACTAACAATCTCCCATTTGCACTAAGGCCAGCTGTTGTAGTATCTCATACCCAACATCCCGAAGAGTCTCTTAAATTGTATCTGGGGAATAGCCTTCGTGACTGGATCCGCAGTGTTGTCCTTCGTGTCAACTCTCCTGACCTCGATCTCGCGGCGATCAACTATCTCCCGGATCAGGTGATACCGCCTCAGAATATGTCTGGACATCTGATGGGACCTGGGTTCCTTAGCCAAAGCCACAGCTCCATTGTTGTCACAATACAAAGGTATTGGATGCTCAATGGACGGAACCACACCAAGCTTAGTGATGAACTTCTTCATCCAGACAGCCTCTTTGGCAGCATCGTTGGCAGCGATGTATTCAGCCTCCATCGTCGAGTCTGCCACGGTTTCTTGTTTGGAACTCTTCCAACACACCGCCCCTCCATTGAGGGTAAAGATAAATCCCGAGTGCGACTTAGAGTCGTCCTTATCACTTTGGAAGCTCGAATCGGTAAAGGACTCCACTTGGAGTTCTCCGTTACCATACACCAAGAACATCTCCTTAGTCCTTCTCAAGTACTTGAGAATGTTTTTCACAGCTGTCCAGTGACTCTCTCCTGAATCTGCTTGATACCTACTCACTACACTTAGTGAGTATGCTACATCGGATCTAGTACATAGCATCGCATACATGATAGAGCCTACTGCCGAAGCATAGGGTATCCCTTGCATGCGAGTTCTCTCCAAATCAGTCTTGGGAGACATCTCTTTGGAGAGAGTGAGTTCAGAGATCGTGGGTAAGTTCCCACGCTTGGATTCTTCCATACTAAACCTCTTTATTATGGTGTCAATGTACCTGGATTGGGACAATCCCAGTATCCGTTTAGATCTATCTCTATAGATCTTAATTCCCATAATGCATGAGGCATCACCTAGATCTTTCATTGAGAATCTATGTGATAAGAAGAGCTTGACCAAATGCAACATAGGAACATCATTTCCTATCAAGAGTATGTCATCCACGTACAATACGAGGAAGACAACCTTACTCTCTGCAACCTTCTTGTATATACAAGGTTCATCTACGTTCTTGATGAAGTCAAACTCTTTGACTACCACATCAAAGCAGATGTTCCAACTCCGCGATGCTTGCTTTAACCCGTAGATGGATTTAAGCAGCTTGCATACCTTTCTGCTGCTCCCACTATCTACGAAGTCCTCTGGCTGAGTCATGTACACGCACTCCTCTAAATCACCATTTAGAAAGGCGGACTTAACATCCATTTGCCAGATTTCGTAGTCATGGTATGCAGCAATGGCAAGTAAGATCCGGATGGACTTAAGCATAGCCACTGGAGAAAAGGTTTCGTCATAATCAACACCTGGTCGTTGACGAAAACCCTTTGCAACAAGTCTAGCTTTGAAAGTCTCAACTTTTCCATCTACACCAAGTTTCTTCTTAAAGATCCATTTGCTCCCAATGGGTTTAATCCCTTCAGGAGCAACTTCCAAAGTCCATACTTTGTTGGTGTACATGGATTCCATCTCAGATCGCATTGCATCCAGCCATTTCACAGAGTCCCCACTTGTGATGGCCTGCTCGAAGCTAGTCGGGTCATTATCTTCCATGATGCAGTCCTCGCTCCCACCATCAATGAGAAAACCGTAGTATCTCTCAGGTGGATGAGGAACCCTACTAGATCGGCGGAGCGGCTGAGGTTCGTTGGGAACTACTGAATTCTCTGGTTCCACTAAATCTTCAGTTGCAGTTTGTGCTGCTGGAACTTCTTCCAGCTCTACCTCTTCGCCACTAATTTCTTTTGCAAAAAATTCCTTTTCTAAAAAGGTGGCATGTTGAGCAACAAACACCTTTTGTTGTTCACTGTGGTAGAACATATATCCATACGAATTGCTTGGATATTCCACAAACTTGCAAATAACTGATCTTGCCTCGAGCTTGTCCGGATTTTGCTTTTTAACATAGGCCGGACAACCCCATATCTTAACTCGTTTAAGAGACGATCTCTTCCCATTCCATATCTCATATGGAGTGGTAGGCACTGATTTGGTTGGAACTCTATTCAATAGGTATATGGCTATCTCAAGTGCATACCCCCAAAAGGAAATAGGCAACTCAGCAGTGCTCATCATAGAGCACACCATATCTAATAGGGTGCGATTCCTCCGTTCCGATACACCGTTGTGTTGTGGTGTATAGGGAGGAGTAAGCTGAGAGAGAATCCCATTCTTTTTTAGATAGTCCAGGAACTCATTGCTCAAGTATTCTCCTCCTCGATCAGATCAAAAGATCTTAATACTTTTTCCCATTTGGTTCTCTACTTCGTGCTTATATTCTCTGAATTTCTCAAAAGCTTCAAACTTGTGTTTCAACAGGAACACATGTCCGTATCTTGAGAGATCGTCAGTGAATGTAATAAAGTATGAAGAACCATTCCTGATATGTATAGACATGGGACCGCATATATCACTATGTATCAGTCCCAAGAGTTCCGTAACTCTTTCTCCGTGTCCACTAAACGGAGTTTTGGTCATCTTGCCTTTGAGACATGACTGGCAAGTGTCATAAGATGAAAATTCGAACGGATTCAAATATCAATCCTTAAGCAACTTAGCTAGTCGTGTCGCATTGATATGACCTAGTCTACAATGCCACAAGAAGGATTCGTTCATTTCTGAACTCTTCCTCTTGTGTGTGTTCTGTACATTAAGAACTGTAGTTTGATTTAGAACGTTTATGCCATTATTTAACGAGCCTGATCCAATCAACTTTTGATCTAGGAAGATGTTCATAACATAATCCTGTACTACAAAACTATATCCCTCTTTACTTAATAAAGAAACTGATATAAGATTGCATATCAGGGTCGGAATGTAATAGCATTCGTTCAGAATCAATGTATTACCATTTGGTAATACAAGGTGATATTCGCCAACTGCTTTGGCTGCAACATCTGCACCATTCCCTACTCTTACGGAATGATCACCCTCTCCCAGTTCCCTACCTTTCCTTAGCCCATGTAACATATTACATATGTGGGATCCCGATCCGGTATCTAATACCCAGGACGTAGAGTGAACTGAGAAACAGTTCTCGATAACAAACACACCCGAAGAAGATGCATCAGCATGCTTATTCTTCGTTTGGGTAGCATGAGAATCCAGATATTCTCCTATTCCCTGCTCGGACTTATAACAATTATAAGTTGGAGCAGGGCCAACGTTCCCCTGCTCAGTATAATAAGCGGGTTCAGTCAATACATCCATATTATTATCTTGATTAAGGCCTGACAGGGTCGCTACCTGAAGAGAGAGAGAAGGAAACACTTTAGCGTATGCTCTTGCAAGATTAGATTGGTTATTATCTTATCTAATCACGATGGCTCCCACTGTTTCCATCAAATCTTCCTTCAAAGCCTAAAAGGTAAGACTAGCCGGGATTAATTACACCTTACAAGTTCGCCAATCTTTCAGCCAGGTTAGTGTTGGTATTTTGAGGGAGGTTCCCCGTGCTTTCGCACAGACCTAATTAAAATAAACATCGTTTTCCCAGAGGCAGAACCCCATAAACACCTTTCTAAACACCTACTTGATCGACTAATTTTCATGTGTAAAACTCTCCCAGGAGTAACTCTTACTCGCAGTGGGTATCAGGATCCAACTATCTCATAGTAGGTATGCAATCTCATTGCAGGTTTCAACACTTGAAATTCCCGATAATATTTTGCCCCTGGCAACTTATGACCTTGGCTAAGATCAACAAATCACAAGTGCTAGCCAAGTTCAACCCGTCATTTCTTGATTGAATTAAACCCACCCGTACAACCCTTGGCTAAGGCCAACAAAGTCGCACGAATACCCTAACTCAATCACATCTCATGTTTTAGCAGATAAACACTAATTAGCTACCGTACACTACGCCTTGGTTAAGGTCAACAAACGCAGCACGAATACTAACCAGTCTCTATCTGAAATGACGGAGGGCTACGACAGGTTTTTCAGAAAACCTTTCGCGTAATGAACTTGATATCGTTGTAGAAACAAGTGATCTTGAAAAAGAGTGTTTTTGAGGCTTTTACTAGTTCCGCTAAAGAGGTCACACCCGGTGAAGGGATCTCGGTTCTTTCCTTATCGAATAAGGTGCAGGATATTTCATAAATACCGCTATGCAAAGCAAGAACTATAGAAGCAATCAAAAACAAAACCGAGTGAGTTTGTAGCATCTGCTAGTTTAGCTAAAGAGGTCACTCCTGGTGAAGGGATCTCGGCTCTTTCCTTATCGAATAAGGTGTTGGATATTCTACAAGGAATACCGCTATGCAAAGCAAGAACTATAGCTACCCTTTGTAAAAATTTGATTCTACAATATCTTTTAGATTTCTTTTCTTTCATTAATCTCATTAATGATTCCCATCAATTATGCTTCCTAAGCATCACAGAAGAAACGAAAGCGGTAATATTTATATATCATCATATATATATATAGTATAAGCATTCGTCTCAGGCAGTAATATGATCTCATCACAGAACATTGCAGCAGAAGATAACATATGAAATATTGGATATACTAGGATTTCCGTGTTTTATTTTGAGCCTATATAAAACACGGATTCCACGGTCGTGATGAATAGACAAACCCACATCCCTAGACCCCTATGAGAGCGGCAAGCAACCCTACTAATTCTAGGGTTAGGAGACCCGGTCTCGACTCCTCGAGATGGCCTCCCACTGGACCCTAGAACCCGGTTACTTGTGCTCCCCTTCTTGGGTCTATCCTAATGCGGAAAAGTAAATAATATACAATGGTGACATCATTCTCAACCCGGAAATGCCCCAATAAAAGAATATTACATACAATGAATTTTACATGAATGAAAATAAAAACTCGTATCTCACATAAAACCCCCGGTTATTCAGAACACGACGATCCAATATAACATATCACAGCAACAGATAATATCACATGTCATCAACGTAAGTAAATATGCGTATCCTAGTTGTCGTTGATGTATAGCAACGAAACCGGCGATACACCACATATTATACTTACGGTCGCAAAAAAGAAAATGTAAAACTACAACATTTGGAATCCACAATCTCCTTAGACATCATAAATCCGAAATATCACATACTTCACATTTCATGCCTAACTATATGAATTCCACATATTGTATCACATTACAGAAAAAGCTAAACGATGTTAAACTTTCCGATCCAATCAACAAACACCCAAAATTTCCCAAAAGCTCAATGATTGGTACGAAAATTTATGTTTGTTTTTTAACCGCAATCAGAACGGTGTCGCGTGTAGCTAGACCGAGATGAGTACGGGTCGTCCTTTGGGAAACGTGGAACTTTTTACTTTTACTTTAGATGTGTTGAAAAAGAGAGGAGGAATAAAGAATTTTATAGAATGGTTTCTAGATCTACGTTAAACAAGAATGTAAAATATAGATCTAGATTATTTTAAAGATGTGGTTAATATAATAAGGGGGCTTGTAGGGTTCGTTAGGATTTAGTAGTTATGGACGATTAATTAAAAGTTACCATTTTTATCCATTAATAGATTTAGAACTAGAACGACGGTGATGCGTGTAGATTAGGGTTTCCGGAGGGAAAAGGAATCCCACTCTTAACCCTTATCTCGACACGGAACTCCGTTCATATCTAGCCTTTACCAAAACAATCATTAATCTAATCTCTAATCGCGGTCGGAACTAGCAAAGAATTGCTAGCGCGCCCGATTAGGATGTTAATGATTCTTTTAATAAAGTTCCTAAACTTTATAGGACTTAAAAAGGGTTTAGTTATTTTCATCGTCCATTAGCCTACCCTAATCCTACGAACCCTAACAAGCGGAGAATTACTCGCGCATGTTGGGAGAAGAAGATGAAAAGAAAGAGAGGGAAAACATAATGTAAAAGAAACAATTAAATAAAATAACTACCTTTATTAATCGACTTGAACAAACTACACTTTTAATCCATAGAAAATGATTACAACTAGTTGCTTCTCGATCTTTCCTAAGGAGGTAGTCGAACAGTCGATGATCAGCCTGGATGCGTGAGCGTCGGGAGCTTCGTGATCTCTTCGGCTTGATCCCTTTTCCAAGAGGCTCTCGGTGCCTTTTTATAGTGCAAAGCCAGAATCTTTTGCTTCAAAAGTTGGTAAAATATAGTAGAGAATCATGCCCCAAAATCTTTCCTTCCAACTCCATGATATTGCGGCGGATCCGCGGCCAAAGGGGGGGTATGGCCGCGGATCCACGGCCAATGGGTGAGATCTCTTGATCAATTTTCTTGTGCTTGCATCTTGTGACATGTGACAATCCTAGGCATCTTCAGAATTCAAAAATCTTTTCTCGGTTGCTTCCAGACTTGGTCTCCAAGTTTTGCTTCTTAATTTGGCAAGATTTCTTCAACAAATTGATTTGTTTGATAAATTCTTCATAACAACTTGGAAATATTCTGCACAACAACTCAAATAAGATTTTAGTAGACTTTGTTCTACTAGGATTAGGTCAATAATATTTGCATAAATTTTCCTACCAAATGATAATTAAAATATATTAACACATGGAAAATAATGTTTTTACACATAAACCCTCATATGTATAATATATTATAATAAAGTCCTTTTTTTTAATATGAAAATGGTAGGAAAAATGTAATACAAATGTGCAGTTTTATCAACTGAACAAATACCCCCAAACTTATCTTTGATCGTCCCGAGCAAACTAGTTTATTTAAGAGGAGAAAAAGAAAGGAGAAAACTAAGCACACTTTCGTAGGCAGACACGATTGCACTGAGCACGTGCAACAAGCCGTTAAACCTCTAGGTGTCCCTAGTAGGAGGAGTGTTGTCTCCTGAGGGTTTTCAGCGGATTACACCCACAAAATCCTATAACAAAAGAAAGATGGTGAAATTTACATATAAAGATAAGAACCATAAAAGAAAGACTTTGAAAATAAGAGTTTCCAACTATACTAGCTTTTCAGTTGTCATGAGCCCTATCTTAATAGTCATGAAAAAATGTTAGAAATCACATCATCCCTCAATAAAACATCATCTTTATTCTTCATTCCTACCTTTCGTCCAAACATTGATCATATACCCCTACGTGTGTGTAAAGAACATCCCTACACTCGGAGAATTCAATTCAAGCTATCATACTCTTGTCCATCTACCTCAGTACTTTTTTAATTTGATGAATATTTAGATTTGCTCACACATTTTCATGCGACCGTTAATACTTCTTGAGGTACTAACCGACCGATTACTCATGTGTTTGCTGATTAGGTGATATTATTTTCCTCGTCTTGCACCACCTAAGGCTTAGCAGTGACTCCCAGACCAGTTGGTCTTAGGGCACTAGGTGAAGAGCCACCCTCGCTATATTTTTTTATTGCTGCCTTGGCGATAACAAAACCAGTGTTCATTTTTTTTTTCTTTTCACCATTTATATTTTCTTCATTTTTTTTTCATTTCCTTCATACTTTGGCTTTTGGACAAGAGCATTTCAAGGTATCCTCTACTATCCTGAGTTTCAAAACGTGTGTAAGTGCATATAGTAGGGTATCAACATTCAAATGTTTGGCTTTCAGAATAGAAACTATTTTTCATACTTATTTTTATCCTCAGATTAGTGACTTCCTTCATTTTACTAACCCTTGGGACAACAGCTCATAACTACTTATTACTAGTTCGTGTAAGAAAACTTCTAATTTTCTTGGTTTTCTTAAACTATTCCAATCTTTTGGATGTAATTTTTCACTTTCTACTCTTTTGTTATATATATAAAAAAAAATTTAATGCCCGGTGTCAAAGATAATTTAGTGAATACAAACCTCCCCCCAAACCTGTTTTCAGCAGTGTCCTCACTGATGTAGCCTTTTGAGAACATGGACCTGTATACTAAGGGAGAGATACAAGGGGTAAAATAATAGTTAAATGAAAAATTCCCCCAAACTTATTCTTTGACACGCACAGATATTCAATCAAATCCATTTTTTACTCACCTCCATTTCTTAAAATGAGAAAATGTTACAAAAACATGGAGGTGAGGCAGAGGAAATTTAGTTTTGATAAAGCGGCTACTGTAAAAACAGGAGCTCCTCCGCGGGGTCAACAGAAAAATACGGTTTTAATCTATGCCCATTCACTTTAAAAATCGAACCGTTTTTCAAATTTTCGACTTCAACTGCTCCGTGCGGGTGTACATACCGCACCACAAAAGGTCCTTTCCAACGAGATTTAAGCTTACTCGGATGAAGATGGAGACGGGAATCGTAAAGAAGGACTTGTTGCCCCGATGTGAAGGTTTTTCTAGAAAGATTTTTATCGTGGAACACTTTAGTCCTGTTCTTTACTATCACCGCATTATCGTAAGCTTCATCGCGGAGTTCGCTTAGCTCATTCAATTGCAGCTTCCGATAGCTGCCTGCATGCTCAAGATCAAAATTAAGCTCTTTAATAGCCCACATTGCCTTATGTTCAATCTCGACAGGGAGGTGGCATGCCTTCCCAAACACAAGGCGGTATGGAGACATACCAAGATCGGTCTTATAAGCGGTGCGGAATGCCCAAAGAACATCCGTCAATTTGGTTGACCAATCCTTACGGTTTTTCGAAACCGTCTTCTCCAATATCTGTTTAATTTGCCTATTTGAAATCTCAGCCTGCCCGCTTGTTTGAGGGTGATAGGGCGTAGAAAGCTTGTGAGTGATTGAATATTTCCGCATCAAGGCCTCGAAAGACCTATTGCAGAAATGTGTCCCGTTGTCGCTAATGATAGCGCGAGGGTGTCCGAATCGCGAAAAGATATTTTCTTTAAGGAACTTAATGACAACTTTGTTGTCATTAGTGCGACACGGTATAGCTTCCACCCACTTCGAGACATAATCAACCGCTAACAAGATATATAGATTCCCAAAGGAGTTGGGAAAAGGGCCCATAAAATCAATACCCCAAACATCAAATATTTCCACAACCAAAATAGGTTGGAGCGGCATCTCATTCCTTCGTGAAATCCGACCCAAATGCTGACATCGCGGACAAGTTTTGCAATGTTCAAATGCATCTTTAAATAATGTTGGCCAATAAAAACCACATTGCAAAACTTTCTCCGCCGTTTTTCGAGGTCCAAAGTGACCGCCGCATGCCTGATCATGACAAAATGATAACACGCTCTTGAATTCATCGTTAGGGACACACCTGCGAATGATTTGATCGGAACAATACTTGAATAGATATGGTTCATCCCAGTAAAAATATTTTACTTGGGATGAAAATCGAAGTTTGTCTTGTTTCGACCAATCGCTAGGTATAAGTCCCGTCGCAAGATAGTTCACGATATCCACGAACCAAGGTTCGTAGGATACATTCAAGAGCTGTTCGTCGGGAAATGAGTCATTTATCGGCACGGTCACAGTTGGCGAAGAAGTGATGCGTGAAAGATGGTCGGCTACAACGTTTTCACATCCACTCTTGTCTTTGATGACAAGATCAAATTCTTGTAACAATAGGATCCAACGTATTAGCCTGGCCTTCGCATCCTTCTTCGATAAAAGATGTCGTAGGGCGGAATGATCTGTGTAAACCACAATAGGCGAGCCAATCAAGTAGGGCCTGAATTTCTCTAATGCAAATACAACTGCCAAGAGTTCTTTCTCGGTAGTTGTGTAATTTATTTGTGCATCATTCAAGGTCCTACTTGCATAGTAAATTACATGTGGCATCTTATCAATATGCTGTCCCAAGACAGCACCAATAGCAAAGTCTGATGCGTCACACATAAGCTCGAACGGGTGGTTCCAATCCGGAGATGATAGAACGGGGGCTGTAGTGAGTGATTCTTTAAGTGATTCAAAAGCAACCTCACAATCCGAATCGAAGTGAAAAGTAGTGTCCTTGGCCAATAGAAGGGTTAAGGGTCTAGCAATTTTGCTAAAGTCCTTAATAAATCTCCTATAAAATCCTGCATGACCAAGAAAGGATCGTATATCTTTGACGCAATTGGGACGAGGGAGGTTTTGAATGACATCTATTTTAGCTCTGTCAACCTCAATGCCTTTATGTGAAATTATATGTCCAAGTACAATACCTTCTTGGACCATAAAATGGCATTTTTCCCAATTCAAAGTCAAGTTCTTATCCTTACAGCGGGTAAGAACAGCGTCAAGATTACGAAGGCAGTCCTCAAAGGAGTCCCCAAAAATGGAGAAATCGTCCATAAAAATTTCCAGAAAATTTTTCACCATATCTGAAAATATCCTCATCATGCACCGCTGAAATGTAGCGGGAGCGTTGAATAACCCAAAGGGCATGCGTCTATAAGCAAAAGTTCCGAAAGGACAAGTAAAAGTGGTTTTATCTTGATCCTTTTCGGCGATGGGGACCTGGTTATAACCAGAGTATCCGTCCAAGAAACAGTAGTATTCGTGTCCCGCTAATCGTTCTAACATCTGGTCAATGAAAGGTAGAGGGAAATGATCTTTCCTCGTCGCGGCATTGAGTTTCCTGTAATCGATACATACGCGCCACCCAGTTTGGGTGCGTGTTTGGATTAACTCATTAGCCTCATTAGTGATGACCGTGATGCCAGACTTTTTAGGGACCACATGAATTGGACTTACCCATTGACTATCAGATATGGGGTAAATTATTCCACTATCAAGGCACTTGACGATTTCTTTCTTTACCGCCTCCTTCATAACGGGATTTAACCGTCTTTGTGGGTCTCGGGTTGGTTTGGCTTCATCCATCAGATGTATGTAATGTTCAACAATTAAGGGACTAATCCCTTTGGTGTCAGCCATAGTCCAACCAAATGCTTCCCGATTCGATCTCAACACTGCCAAAAGTGCATTCTCTTGCTCTAAGGCTAGAGAAGCGGAAATAATCACTGGCAAAGTCTCATTCTCTCCTAAATATGCATATTTAAGATGAGAAGGTAGCGGTTTGAGATCAAGAATTGGCGGAGAGACAATAGAAGGTAGGGTAAGCGAATGATATTCGGACTCCCGAAGAGGTTCAAAACTTGCATAAGATATTGACTCGGAAAGTTCTGCTGACTTTTGCAACGAGTCAACGGGTTCAATCTCAAGGTCGGACTCATTGAACATATTCTCACTGTAAAGTGGTGCAAGATCGAACGATGTCTCATTAATGTTGTCGAGAACATCAAAGCAAAGCTCCTCATCCATGCAGCTTTCGGAAGCTATCTCGTGGATGGAACAAACATCCAGCAATTGAGCAGAAGGTTCTGATGGCTGACTTCCTACCTTGTAAATATTAAGCTCAATTGTCATTTTCCCGAAGGATAAGTTCATAGAACCGTTACGACAATTAATTACAGCGTTAGAAGTTGCTAGGAAGGGTCGACCAAGTATCACCGGGATTTGATTGCGTGGGTTTGCCACAAGTTGTGTATCTAAAACAATAAAGTCCACGGGAAATATGAATTTTCCGACTTTAATTAACACATCCTCTAGTTCGCCCCGAGGTTTGGTGATAGATCGGTCTGCCATTTGAAGAGTACAATGGGCGGGTTTTAACTCTCCAATTCCTAACTGCTCGTATACTGAATAAGGAAGCAAGTTGACGCTAGCGCCTAGATCGAGTAAAGCACGATTTATATTTTTACCCCCAATAGAAATAGAGATTGTAGGACAGCCGGGGTCCTTACGTTTCTTTGGTATTTGTTGGGTAAAAGCTCTGCTAACATTACTCGTCATGAAAACCTTTTTAGGCACTTGAGTTTTTCTCTTCCTAGTGCACAAGTCTTTAAGGATTTTTGCATAAGATGGGACTTGTTGAATGGCATCTAGGAGAGGAATATTCACGCTAACTTGCTTAAACATTTCCACAATCTTCTCCATTTGCGGGTTAGGTCGGTTGGCCCTTAATCGATTTGGAAATGGAGCTCGATCAATAAGTTTTGGGTCCAACATTTGTGGAGAAGACTGTGGCGACGGATTCGATCCCAAAATTGGAGTGGGAATCGACTTAGATAGATTTGGTGAAATGTTTGAGCCTTGGGGAAAACGGAGAATAGGCTCGGATGAAGGTGGAAGACTAGACGAGTTAGGGGAAGAAGAAGAAGAAGAAGGGGTATCAAATGTGTCACTATCATCAAATTGCTCACCCACTCGGTTGTTCAGCACTCTCCCCGATCTCAACGTAGTGACGGCATTCATATTATGACTTTGTGAATGGCCAGGATTCGGTAGGGGTTAAGATGGGAGTTTCCCTTTCTCTCTCGCACTCATTGCGGCGTTTAATTGTGCGATTTGGTTTTCTATTGATTTGATACTCTCACCATGGGAGGAGGAGTTTTTCGTTAGGGCATCAATAGAAGACCTCATCTCAGCCGGATTTTGCATGGATTGTTTCATGAACAATCCAAAGTTTGTGCAAGTGAGTTGTCAATACCGGCCACTTGTGGTGTAGAAATGTTGGCCGGATTTTGGAAATTCTGTGACTGAAAGGGGGGCTGATTCTGTGGTTGTGGTTGCTGTGGAGGAGGTCTTTGATAATTGCTTTGTTGGTTTTGATTCCAAGCAAAGTTAGGATGATTCCTCCATCCTTGATTGTATGTGGAAGAATAAGGGTCGTTTCTAGGTCGCTGCTGAAAAGCAGCATTAGCTTGAAACGATGCATTCATAGGACATTCTTCCGTTAAGTGTGAAGGATCCGAACAGCAACCACATACGGTCTTAGGAAGCGTGACCTGATTTAGGGAGAAAGATGAGAACTTGTTTTCAATAGCGTCGAGTTTCTTTTGTATCGCTGCCATTTCGGCTTTCACTGCGATGGAAACGTCGAGTTGGTGAATACCTCCCTTAGTTGTAGGTGGTCTTACGCTTTCCCACTGCAACGTGTGTTCAGCGAGATCTTCCAGATATTTCCATGCTTCACCATCATCTTTAGACATAAAATTGCATTGACACATTGTTTCAAGCATCTGCTTTGTTGCTGGATTAATGCCCTCATATATAATCCGACATAAATCCCATCTTTGTATTCCGTGATGGGGGCATTGGACAAGCAGATCTTTGAAACGTTCAAAGCACTTCCAAAATGGTTCATTTGGAAGCTGGGTGAACTGGTTGATCTCGCTCCTAATATGTGCAGTCTTATGATTTGGGTAAAACTTCTTAAGAAATGCTACGACGAATTCATCCCAATTAGTGATAGAGTGTGTGGCAGTATTATAAAGCCATTTTTCTGCCAAGTCGCACAGTGTGAATGGGAGAAGACGTAAGCGCATAGCATCTAAAGTCAATTGTGAAGTACCCATCATTGCGCATACGTTTTCGAATTTGGTGATGAAAACGTACGCGTCTTCCGACTCAAGCCCGTGAAATTTGTGCAGCAGGTTGATGTAGTGGGGTTTAATTTCGAAATTATCCCCATTAGGTGGTGGAAGAGATAGACAAGTAGGAAGAGGACCACGAATAGGATAGCATCTCTCTTGGAGAGAGATGCGCGGTGGATTCTGCGCACCTTCGGACGGTGGCAGCGTGGTGTTATAATTAGATGGAGTGCCGTCCATCACGGTCGATGTGGTGTGTGGTGGGGGAAAAGAAGATGAAGAAGTACCGCAATCAGAACGGTGTCGCCAACCCTAGAACTAAGGTCACCTAGGTCCAGTCTCTAGACCGCTCCTAGACTTCCAAAGGACAAGCTGCAGGATCAATCCTCTACCGCCTTCGTACTACCCTTGTAGCCAGATAAGTGCCAGGTAAGTGGGAAGGAACCACGTCGTGGGCCTAATTAAAAACCACTAGCCTTTGTCACACTTGCCTAGACACTACAAAAGTAATGCGGATAAACGATAGATTACCCACGACCTTCCTCTGTCCTTATTGAGCGCGACAGTCCTTAGAGTCTGGTCTAGATATTTTTTAAATTAATGAAGGATTGATCTATATGCTCGGTTTGTGATTTGTGGGGCTTAGGAAGGGTGATGAAATCCCCACCTAATCTTGATTTGGTCTTTGCCCCTTAGAGTCCGTGTTAAATATGCAAAACAAAACCAATCACAAAACTTTTGCAAAAAGATTTTTGAGCGGCGCAATTTTGCAAAGAATCCTGCAGAAAATAGATTTTATTGGATTTGAGGGGAGAGAGAAGGAGTTAAGAAAGATACCAGAGAATTCTGTGGCCCTAACTCTTCTATCCTGCCGTGATTCCGCCGCACAAAGTGCCTTTATGCCGCGGTTCCGCCGCGTGGCAGAGGGATCACTTGATGAAAATTTTTGTATAGCCTTCTGTGCTCCTCTGGATCTCTAAAAATGTCTCTGTTCCCTGTTGCCCTTAATTCTGTGTCTCCAGATCTCCTTGCAAAAATTCACGCACAAATCGTTAAATATGCAATTTGCAGTTTTGTGTTAATAATGATATAACTCGTCTAAGAATTCAACACAAATAGTAAAAATAAAAAATTACGCACGTATCCCCGGCAACGGCGCCATTTGATTGGTATGAAAATTTATGTTTGTTTTTTAACCGCAATCAGAACGGTGTCGCGTGTAGCTAGACCGAGATGAGTACGGGTCGTCCTCTGGGAAACATGGAACTTTTTACTTTTACTTTAGATGTGTTGAAAAAGAGAGGAGGAATAAAGAATTTTATAGAATGGTTTCTAGATCTACGTTAAACAAGAATGTAAAATATAGATCTAGATTATTTTAAAGATGTGGTTAATATAATAAGGGGGCTTGTAGGGTTCGTTAGGATTTAGTAGTTATGAACGATTAATTAAAAGTTACCATTTTTATCCATTAATAGATTTAGAACTAGAACGACGGTGATGCGTGTAGATTAGGGTTTCCGGAGGGAAAAGGAATCCCACTCTTAACCCTTATCTCGATACGGAACTCCGTTCATATCTAGCCTTTACCAAAACAATCATTAATCTAATCTCTAATCGCGGTCGGAACTAGCAAAGAATTGCTAGCGCACCCGATTAGGATGTTAATAATTCTTTTAATAAAGTTCCTAAACTTTATAGGACTTAAAAAGGGTTTAGTTATTTTCATCGTCCATTAGCCTACCCTAATCCTACGAACCCTAACAAGCGGAGAATTACTCGCGCATGTTGGGAGAAGAAGATGAAAAGAAAGAGAGGGAAAACATAATGTAAAAGAAACAATTAAATAAAATAACTACCTTTATTAATCGACTTGAACAAACTACACTTTTAATCCATAGAAAATGATTACAACTAGTTGCTTCTCGATCTTTCCTAAGGAGGTAGTCGAACAGTCGATGATCAGCCTGGATGCGTGAGCGTCGGGAGCTTCGTGATCTCTTCGGCTTGATCCCTTTTCCAAGAGGCTCTCGGTGCCTTTTTATAGTGCAAACCCAGAATCTTTTGCTTCAAAAGTTGGTAAAATATAGTAGAGAATCATGCCCCAAAATCTTTCCTTCCAACTCCATGATATTGCGGCGGATCCGCGGCCAAAGGGGGGGTATGGCCGCGGATCCGCGGCCAATGGGTGAGATCTCTTGATCAATTTTCTTGTGCTTGCATCTTGTGACATGTGACAATCCTAGGCACCTTCAGAATTCAAAAATCTTTTCTCGGTTGCTTCCAGACTTGGTCTCCAAGTTTTGCTTCTTAATTTGGCAAGATTTCTTCAACAAATTGATTTGTTTGATAAATTCTTCATAACAACTTGGAAATATTCTGCACAACAACTCAAATAAAATTTTAGTAGACTTTGTTCTACTAGGATTAGGTCAATAATATTTGCATACATTTTCCTACCAAATGATAATTAAAATATATTAACACATGGAAAATAATGTTTTTACACATAAACCCTCATATGTATAATATATTATAATAAAGTCCTTTTTTTTAATATGAAAATGGTAGGAAAAATGTAATACAAATGTGCAGTTTTATCAACTGAACACTCAACACTTGAGCGTAGTTTAAAATCATCCATCACATGCCTCAGTAGTAATGAACCAACAGTAGAAGGGTCAACAAATGCCTCACTTGTGGTTCCGCTAAACTACCACAAACCCTAGGGTTTAGAGGCGGTTTTGACGGTCACAAAATCGTGTTAAGGTTTTGTTCTTCTAGAGGGTTCACCGCATCACTTGCACGCTATTTGAATGGTTTTTAACTAAGGAAAAATCTAACACTTGGAAATTTTCCGACAGGGGAAAAAGTGAGTTATTGATATCCGTTCAAACCTTTTAACTCTGTCTAAACAATCCGAAACAAAGCTAGAATTGCGAATACGAAACACTCCGAATTACCTTTTAGTAAATAAACATCTAATGCAAATTTAGCAAAAATAAACAACACCAAAAGTACCAAACCCCAGAGACTTGAACACCACCCAAAAACCAAACCTTAGCTCCCTCAGAAATCCGAGCAGGCCGGATTTTCTGGCTTTCTGGCCGGCCAAAATCCGAGCAGGGGGTTTGGGTTTTGGTGTGTGTTCATATTGTATCTCATATAACATTCTGCAGCTGTTTGAAAACTTTTTTAACACCTAAAATAATTCGACAGAAACTGGGGTTTTGCATCGGGTGTTTCGGAGTTGTTTCGGTTTCGTAATCCTACACTTATCTGTCTAACTCTAGCTATGCTCTGATACCACTGTTGGGTAACCTACAATGGCAGCAAGGTTTCGGGAGGCATCATCCATGCCAAGTTAAAATTTTGCCATTGAACATAACCCTAAACCTAGGAACTTTAACTAGAGAATCAAACAATACATCAAAGTAAACATCTTTACTTCTAAGAGATAGGGATTATAACCTTTGTAGTCCGTTCCTTTGCTTCATAAGCTCTGAGTTGAGGTCCCTTCGCTGCGATCATCATGAACCCGAACTCTAGAGAGACTCAATGAGGTGAATGAGGCATCTTGCTTGAAGTTTTCCTTTTCAAAGATGATCTACCTTGAAGCAACACAAACCCAAGCTCACACTTCTCTAATGAGGTATTAGTGAAGTGAACACCCTAATCTAAGTGGATAGAATAGATGAGGATGATGAAGTAGGAATTTTGCTCTCTTTTGTTTTCTTTATCTCACTTAAAATCATCACAAATCAAAAAACTAGTGAAGCTTTTCCAAGAGAGGAAGAAGAAGAAGAAGTTTCTTTTGTGATGAATAATGAATTGTTATGTGAGGTTAAAAATGCAACCAAGGTTAAGAATGAGAAGCTTAACCCATGTAGAGAATAAACCATAGGCTAGGGTTCAATGGTTAGGTTAACAAATATCTAGATATTATCTAACGGGTGGACTAAGTCAACAATTTCAAAATATCTCATTTTAAATCCACCATTTAGAATTAACCTAAACTGAATGTTAACCCTAATTGAAACCCTAGCATGGTTTAATCTCAAAACCCTAATTGCATTTGTAAACCTAACATGTTACGATATTATATATCACATATATAATATATAATGTAACAAAAGAAAATAATACAATTAACATATATCACATATATATATCAATGTATTATCCAAGTGAGAAAAAAAAAATCATTTAAGTGAGCTTATATTAGTTAATGTAATTTAATATATCACATATATAATTATACATTAAATTATCGAATCAACACTTGATCCGATAACCCGGCTATAATACATACAACCGACTAATATAATAAGTACATTTTCATCGAATCAACACTTGATCCGATGACCCGGCTATATCACATATATCCGGCCGATATCACATATCGCGAGAATTGAATACGGTATCACATACACGTATTAGTCTCGGTCCCGCACATATCACATATGTGCTCCTACTCCGTTTTTCCTAAACCAGGAAACCTCTGTGTAGGACTCTAAAGAATCGTCAATACGCCGGCAGTAGGTGATGATCATATCAAACACCCATAAGCTTCAAGTGATCAGCCAAACGTAATAGCCACCCAGGTATTAAGTGATCAGAAGATCAACAAGCAAGCCTGTACATTCTCATGTGAATCCAATCAGTAACACTCCCGTACAGTCTGATCTCTTCGTCTGATATGTCGCATATCTAGTCTAGGGGTGGTAAATGTCAGACCCCAGTAACCGATAAGTCGTGTCGATGTAAGGCTTATAACAGGTCGAGAAACTACTGATAACACTTACCAGTAGCACTCCATATCAGCCCTGGCAAAGGACTTCCAGTTATAGCCAATCGAACACAGCACAATATCAACTCCCTATACCGGGAGAGACGAAACCCTTCCTATCGCGCATTGCCTCCATGTGATTCGGGACTGTACCTAAAAGCCACCGTTTTGCACGTTCTCTTGAACGTGGTAAGGTGAAAATCAAAGCACAGTAGGAATCACACAAGACTCTATGATGATCTCGAGTCTACAGACTAACCTGTACCAGTGTCACCATAGAACTGCTATCTGACGATAGGTATAATACCATATAGGAGTTCTCGGCGAGTCCGTTCAGTATACCCAGTCTCCATTGAGCACCCATACACCATCTTTGATGTCAAACACCGATGGATATGGGATCATCCATCGCCCATCATATAGGTCAAGATGCGTATACGCTAGTCTACTCTGGTGTATCGATGCCCTGTCTCGATACACCCTCGACTAGGAACAGTTATAAGATGTACTCGTTGACTACCCTGGCCTCACTAGTATGATCTCATCATAGTCTTAGTAGTCAAGTACATATCCTAAAGGCTTTATCAACATGTGAGAGCAAGACAGTAAACCAATACAAGTCAACATGTTAAGACAAAGTGAAACCAGATAGCATACTATCATATCGAGCAAGAAAGTCCTCTCTATATATATCCAAGCATCCACTATAATATACATCATATGTACAACAATGGCCTCTAGGGCATATATACAACTAACAATCGATACTCCAGAGTAGACTAGCGTATACGCATCTTGACCGATATGATGGGCGATGGATGATCCCACATCTATTGGTGTTTGACATCAAAGATGGTATACGAGAGCTCAGTGGAGACTGAGTACACTGAACGGACTCACTGAGAACTCCTAGATGGTATTATACCTATCGTCAGATAGCAGTTCTCTGGTGACACTGGTACGGGTTAGTCTGTCGACACGAAATCGCCATAGAGTCTTGTGTGATTCCTACTGTGCTTTGATTTCCACCTTTCCACGGTCAAGAGATCGTGCAAAACGGTGGTTTTTGGGTACAGTCCCGAGTAGGCAATGAGCGATAGGAGTGGATTCGTCTCTCCGGGTATTGGGAGTTGATGTTGCGCAATGCTCGATTGGCCATAACAGGAAATCCCTGGCCAGGGTTGCTGAGATTTACTGGTAAGTGTTATCAGTGGTTTCTTGAACCGTTATGGACCTTGCATCAGCATGACTTATCAGGCTATTGGGGTCTGACGTTTTACCACCCCCAGGCTGTTGATATGCGACATATCTGACGAAGAGACCGGACTGTACGGTAGTGTTACTGTCAGGCTTTTGCATGAGTTAGAGCGGGCTTGCTTGATGATCTTCTGATCGTTCAATACCCGGGTAGCCGTTACGTCCAGCTAGTACCGCTGACGGCTTGTAGGTTCTTGATGTGATCATCACCTACTGCTGGCGTATTGACGAGTCTTTAGAATCCTACACAGAGGTTTCACTGACTCAGGCAAAACGAAGTAGGAGCACATATGTGATATGTGCGGGACCGAGATTAATACGAGTATGTGATACCGTATTCTATTCTCGCGATATAAAGTATCAATCGGTTATATGTGATATAGCCGGGTTATCGAATCAAATGTTGATTCGATAAGTCGATACTGTATCGGTCGGTTATATGCGATATAGCTGGGTTATCGAATCAAGTGTTGATTCGATATAATGATACAAATAATATTAGTCGGTCATATGAGATATAACCGGATTATTAAATCAAGTATTTAATAATTTAATGTATAATTATATATTTGATATATTAATTTACATTAACTAATATTAGCTCACTTAAACATTTATTTTCTCACATGTGCATACTTAATATATATGTGAAATATATTAATTGTGTTTTATTTTGTGTCATGGTTGATGATACAAACTACATGGGTGTATGAGACTTACACCATTATAAAAATAATGTAGGGTTTATTTATTTAGTATAAATCAATTATTAGTTGGATAATGGTCACATGGCATGAAGCTTTGAGAAGCTTGGAGACCCATTGACTAGTCCATTAGTTTTGTTTTATACTAAATATTTTGTTAACCCAACCATTATCTTAACTCATGGTTAAGGCTCTACATAAGACATATTAGATATTTTCTCACCCATGGTTGCCATTCTCTCTCACAACATTATCTCTCTTCATCTTCTTCTTTAACCTCAAGAGCTCTATAGCTTTTGGGCAAGTGAGAAACTTTAGTGAGAAAATCAATTCCAAAGTGAGCAAAAATCCTACTTCATCATCCTCTACTAGATTAGCACTTTAGTATAGGGTGTTGGCTTCACTAATCCCACATTAGTGAAAAAGGGAGCTTGGGTTAGTGTCTCCTCGACGTGGATCATCTTCGGCCTCGAAGACTTCAAGTAAGATCGTTCCTTTCATCTTGAGAAGCCATGCAAGAGTCCGAGAGTTACATGATCGCAGCGAAGGGACCATTACAAGGAGCTTTTGAAGTGAAGGACCGGTCTACAAAGGTTGTATTCCTCATTCACCTAGATGTTAAGTTGTTAACATTGCTTACTTGTTTAAATTTCTAGTAAAAGATTCTTGGTTAGAGTTATTTAGAATGGAAAAATTTTTAAAACGGCAAGGATGATACCTCCCGAAACCTTGATGCCGTCCTTGGTAATCCTACATTATACACTAGTCTAAACTGGAGCACCGATACCCAGTCTCGATACTCCTACGAATAGGAACTTTTAAGGATGTACATATAGACTACCCTGGTCTCACTAGTATGATCCCTATCATAATCTTGGTAGTCAAGTAAAGGTCCTATGGGCTTTATCATCATGTAGTGGTGATACGTATAGCAAGTAAAACATATACTTATGAATGACAAATACAAACCAAATAGCGTATTATCATCTCGAGCAAGACTATTCTTGGTATAGGCCCTCCTCGAATTCAGTAATTGCATTCCTGCAACTACGATAATTGCCTTGAGAGCATCTATATCCAACAATCTCCCACTTACACTTAAGGCTAATTATTGCAGTATCGTATACACACGTTTCATATGCTACTGCATACCTAACTTCTGTACTAACAGTTTCACAAACTATGTTTGAGAAACAACCTCAGTGAGTGGATCTGCTGTAACGTTTCTATCTGTATCTCTCTGAATCTCTACTTCATGGAGATCAACTATCTCCCGAAATGAGTGATACCTACCTTACAACTTTGTTTGGATGGTTGATGGGACCATGTTCACAAATGAACGTATTTATCCAGATAATTTCTTAGGATGTATTCTCTACTGAGTCAAAATCAGCATTTAGCGCCTTGGATACCTCAATATCCCGCTTGGAACTTTTCCAATATACTGCTCTTCATAAGAAGGTAAACTAATTAACTCGTGATATATACTCCGTTATCTATGTCACTACGAAAGTTAGAATCCGTAATTGCATCCCGAATGAGTCTGCCATTATCATATACCAAGAACATCTCATATGTTCTTCACTTCTTCCTATATTTCTCCATGATTTGATTAATATCTACTTACTACACCAAGTGTACAAGCAATATCTGGTCTATATAACATCACATGAATGACCTCACTGCCAAATTATATCGAATATCATTCATGCAAGTCCCTCTCTTCATCAATCCCGAAAGACATTTGTGGAGAGAGTGACCCCATTATCTACGGGTACATTATCTCACTAGGAGTCCTCCATTCTTAACCACTTTAGAATGGTGTTAAGATACCTGAATTAGAACAATCCTAAAATCTTTATTAGATCTAAATCTATAGATCTAGTCACCAAAATCAATAATACAAATCCATATAGGAGAAACAAATGTGACAACCAATGTTTGACCGAATAGGAATATCACTTCCTATCAAAAGTATGTCATCCACATCATCATACGGAATCTGACAGTACTCTCTACAGCTTTTTTACAGATACCTGGCTCATCTCTAATTTTGATGAAATCAAATAATTTGATCGTTGCATCAAAAACAGATGATCCATCTCCGCTATGCATGCTTTAGTCTACAAACAGATTTAAGCAACTTGCACACTATACGCTGCACCCACTGACTAAGGCAATCTTCTAATAGAATCATATACACGTACACTTCTGAATCCAATTTAGAAAGACGTTATAGTCATTCTCATATCAGATATCAAAGTCATGAAAACAACAGTGGCAAGTTATATCCGTACGGACTTCAGCACAGACAATGAAGTAACAGTATCATCACAATTCACATCGGGTAATTAATGAATACATATTAACTACAAGTTTGGCTTTATTAGGTTAATACATTTCCATTTGCACTGATCTAGAAAGATCTGCTTGCTTCTTATGGGTATTACCCCTTTCAGGAGCATACAACAAAGTCTATAATTTGTTGTAATATATGGAGTCCAACTTGGATAATCTTGGCATCCAGCTATCAGTTAGAAATCACCATTTTCTATGGCCTGCTGATAACTAGTAGGGTCATCATCATATGATGCAAGCCTTCGAGTCACTATCTATGAGAAAACCGAAAATCTCTCGGGTGACTGAGGTCACCTACTAAATCTGCGGAGTAGTTATGGTCTGTCAGGGTCAATTGGATCATCAGGTTCCACCAAACTTTCAGTAACCGTTTGTGGTTCTGGAACCATTCCCAGTTCTACCATACTCCCACTAATTTCTTTTGCAAGAAATTCCTTTACCAAGGAGGTCGCGAGTCAAGAACAAAACACTTTTAAATTTGAAAATGGTAGAAGTTATCCCTCGCGAAATATTGGGATAACCCACAAACTACTATTACCTAAACGTGCCTCGAGTTTATCCAGATTATGGTTTTAAATACAAACCGGATAATCTCATATCTTAACAATTTTAAGATGAACACCATTCTAGGTAGAACCAGTATTAATTGATATGCATCTATCTCTAGTGCATCCCCAAAATTGAAGAAAGCAACTCAACATTATTCATCATGGAGCGCACCAGCGGATGATCAATCTGAGAAAGAATCACATTCTCAATACGGAATACCTAGTACCATGTTCATATTAGAATTTTGCATTATTATATCGCCCATTCTTAATCACATTATACATAAATAGGTGCTTTTGATCCATGTCTGCTAAATAGTTGCAGCTTACAAGTTCTCAGAACAATACAATGAAATTCATGAAAAGACGTTACAAATGTGAGACTACGACCAACAATAGATGAATCCGTATGATGCCACCTACCAGTTCAAGGAACAAATAAAAATCATGAGACAGTTCAATGCACAAAGCACAAGTGCAGCACAAGATTCAAGACTTCAATGTGAAGCTTACGGTAAAAGTCCACATAATTCTGCACTGTTGGAAATCTGGAAGAAAGTAGAAAAGATTCTGAGGAACTAAGTGAAGAAAACAGAAGATAAAAGCAACACAGAGAAACCCTGAAGAATTGGGCCCATGAGCCCAGCAAATGGCCGCGGATCCGTGGCCAAAAAGGCCTTTCTGCCGCGGAACCGTGGCCGTGCAATGCACGTGTCGGTACAGGTGTCAGTGCTTTGACTCGGTCTTTGGGGTTGTTTTGTAATTTCACGTATGGATCAGAATGTAAACCTAGGATTTTTCCTATCTATAAATAGGAGGGCTCAAAGCCAAATAAAGTGTGCCTCATTTGGGTGCCTCTTTTGAGATGCCTCTTTTTAATTTCTAGATTTAAATTCTCAATTCCCTTGTAATTGTTCAAGAGTGCATCAATAAAGTAAGTTGTTTTCTTTTTATCGTGTGTTTTTCTTAGTTGCAAATTTTATTTCTCTGCATTTTTACCTGTCTTTATTTATCTGCAAGTTAGGTAGTTAACTAAAAAGAAAATCATAAAAATGATTTTTTTCGCTATTTCCCTAATGAATGAGTAGTTCCTCACTTGTTAGGGTTAGAATTGGGTAGGTTTGAGAGATGAAAATATCTCTCCCTCCTTTCTTGCCCGTTTAACTTTATAAATTAGGACTCTATGTAAATCAATCACCCACCGCTCACTACGGCACCCTATCCTACGAGATAGCAGTGATTCCCTAGTTAGACCGGTCGTGGTTCATTTACATAGAGCTTAGGGATAAGAGTTAAGAAAGGACGGACAAGGACCAAAGGGAAGAAACTACGTTTCTTCCTAGTCATGCTAATCCCCTTTGTTAACTATTACCTTAACACCTAAGTTCTTAATTAAGGCAAAGAAAGCGGTGAGTAGAGTTAACTTTCCAAACTAACCTAATCCTAACCCTAGCAAGGTTTTAATCCAAATCAAATTCAATTTCAGTTTTTTATAAAAATCAAAACCTACCACAAATAGGAATTGACTCGTTAGAACAATTAGTAAAGAACACGTTTTCCCTGTGGACCGACCCGTACTCAATCGGCTAGCTACCAAGCGACACTGTTATTGATTGTGGTTAATTCTTTGATTTCAAAACGCACGCACAAAAGAACGATCAATCAAATGGCGCCGTTGCCGGGGATTGAACTCGGGTCACCCGCGTGACAGGCGGGAATACTCACTACTATATTCTAAATTTTGATCTATCTTTTAAAATGCAAAAAAATCTAAGATCAGTCAAATGGCGCCGTTGCCGGGGAGACGGTAGTCTCTTTCTTTGTTTAATTTCGGGTTAAAAAAAATTTAAAAATTAAAAATTATAAAAATTGAAAATTTTTAAAATAAATAAAATAAAATGAAAATTCATCTTGTTCTTTTTTGAGAGGTATTGTGTGAATTGCGCAGGAAAAAAAATTTGCAAGTGTTTTTGATTTTTGGTGTGTTAACTGCTTTGCATAATTAATACGGACTTTAAGGGGCTATAACACCAATTAAGATTGGGAAGCATACGCATCACCCTTGAGCTTAATTAAAAAATATTTAGACTCAGCCAACTAAGGACTGTCGTGCTCATTAGGACAGAGGAAGGTTGTGGGCAATCGGTCGTTTATCTAAACTTGACTTTGTGGTGCCTAGGCTAGACAAGTGGGAAAGGTAATTTTAAAAAGCCCGTCTCACGGTGATTCGTGAGCGGATCCCTCCTTTCTTTGCTTGTGCTTACCTAGACACAATTGGCAGTGAAGAGGCGATTTGAGGGATATCTCACAACTTGCCCTTTGGAACAGTTAGGAGCAGTCTAGTTGACTTAGGAGACCCAAACTCTAGGCTTGATTATGCAGGTATAAATTGTGATTGTTTGAAATTGTGCCGTAGTTCCGTACAAATTTTTGCAAAACTCTTTCTAAAAAAACACTTTCAAAAAATTTCAAAACTCCAAAAACAAACAATTTTTTTAAATAAAAAAAATTAAAAAAAAATTCATCACATTCTTTTTCTTCTCCTTTCTCACATTATGGGTACCCCACCTCGCAAAACTCTTGCCGAACTTTGGTACCCTCAACCAGACATTACTTCCTACGCGTGTTGTTTTGGTCGAATTTCGGACGACCCCTCCATACCTAAAATTTCTTTGAAAGATCGAATAGACGCGTCTAGGAGAAACAGTTGGACTCGGCAATCCACTTTGTATCAACCATTTCAACTTTCACCACTTTCTTACATTAATACTCCTTTTTCGAGTCCTGTTGTAACTCCGAAACCCATGTCTATTGCTGAACACATTGAACAATCTCGTAACCGATCTTTCACTCCTTTCAACACTTCCAGTTCTTGGGATCAACGGGTCCATTCACCTTTTTATCTAAATGTTGATCCTAATACTGTCCAACCATTCAATTCCTACTAGTCCTACCCGACTTTTGCACCTTCCCTAGACATTGCTTCTACACAGCCATTTGGGAGTTTCCAGTATCTAAACAACTTTGAATCTTTTACTGAAAACCCTTCACAACCCAAGTCTAGTCTGGAACAGTCGTTGGAAGATTTTATGGTAGTGTCAAGACAATAGATTAAGGATTTGAATGCGTCCATGGCCGCCCTTATACAACCTAGTGAACCGGTAGCTAATTTCCAACTAGCTCCAAATTTTCCAATGTATGATGAGGCGGTTGGACAGATTGAGAATTTGAGTGGTAAGAGTGAGCTGTACACACTTCCAAATCAAACCTACCCATCCCCAATTGAATCCTATAACTCCGGTTTTGAATGTCTATCAAGTGTTCCAAATGATTCACCAGTTGAAGATAAAACATCTAATGAGTTGTGCGACTTTGTAGTGTTTGATTTACCTGATTATGAAGGGTCCCTTTCGAGTGAAATCACCTCCAATCCTTTTGACCTCTACACCTCCACTCTAGAATCTGAATTGATTAATATCCATGCTTTTGATGAGGTGTCTGAGAAATTTAATTTTCACTTGATCGAGAATATTGACGCTGGGAATATTTTGGATGATGAACCCACAAATTTGGATGAGTTTTACTTTCCAATTCATCATCCCGAGACATTAAATGTTTCTCCTGAACTTCATATGCGTCTAGAATTTGATGAGAATTGCATGGATAAGCTAAATTTTGAGGAGAGTATTGAGGATGGTATTGAGAATGAACCAGTTTTGTTTGATGAGTCGGATTTTCCAATTCATCCTCCTAAACCTTTAACTGTTACACTTCCTAAATCAATCTGTTTCATCCTTTCTGTCGTTCCGACCGCGCAAGAAACCGTATCCCTTTCATTTTCAATGTCTAGTTTACCAAGTTCGACGTACCCATGTTTTCTCACGAATCTTGAGAGATTTGATCTCATTTCTCCGTGGGTTGATGGATTAGCACAATCGCTTTTTACACAACGGTCATTACAAATTGTGCTAATTTATACACTCCATCTCCACCCTCAAGTTCGTATTCAACTTCTTTCTCAGGTTCCTCTTCTATTCTTCCTATAATTTCAGTGAGTGTTGATGAATCACAATCCGATAATTCAAGTTTGATCATTCCAGAAACCCAACTTGATTTGGATATTTTTGAAAATGAGGTAGATGAGTTTTTCGAGTCTCCTACCTCCATAATTTTTGACAAATCAAGTATGATAAATTCTGGCACAAAACTTACTGACAGCAAAATGTTCAATTATATCGATGAGAGTTTTGAAGAACTTTTTGCTGACGAACTTGCATTCCTAAACGACACGGATTTTGTGATTAATCAACCCCTACCTGAAGAAGTCGAACCACCACCATTTATTTTTCCCTTCCGCCATTCTTCTCCTCCACCGAGACTGTATACTGCTTCTATCTCCATACGGTCTCGTGTGTTTCTCATTTCTTTTCTTTACACTCCATTCTTTCACCAACCACACCATTATAACGATAAAAATTTTGAATGGTTGGTGCTAACTTTTGTCCTGTGTAAGGCCTTGTATAGCTTGATACTGTGTTTTTCTCCTCCCTAACTCTGAACTTTAATGCTTCAACAGTGGAAACACTGTTTCACTTAAGTTTGGGGGGGACCTTTTTGTATACATATTTTGTTTTCTTTTTCTGTTAATAATAATAATAAAAAGAGATAAAAAAACAAACAGGGGAGTGCCGACAATTTTGACCCTCTTGGTGTAGCCTGACAGTGAGGACACTGTCAAGTTTAAGTTTGGGGGTATGCTCGGTAAGGTTTCTTCCTTCGCATTCATGTATATATTTTTGCATTTGCATAGTTATTTTAAAATCCATAAAAATCAAAAAAATTTAAAAATTATAAAAATTGAAAAGTTCAATTTTGGCCATATTTGACTTAAGTTTAACATGACGGTTGAATAGTTAGGAAAAACTAGATCCTAAACTTAGTAAATTAAAAACCCTAAAAATTACATTTCTTAAAGTTTAACTGTAGAAAATATATGTGCTTGTAGTTTATTTAGAAATAGGCAAATTTTGAGTTCAATTCTTGGGCTAAGTCAAAATAAGGGAAGAGTATTGAATTTTTATTTGAAGTGTAAGTCTGAAAAATAATTCTGAACCTTAAGTCTAAATTCTGAAAATATATACCCTACAATTAGCACATACACGCACCTTGAAACTTGGAATAGTAGAGGATACCTTGAAATGCTCTTGTCTAAAATCCTTAGTATGAAGGAAAAAAAAAGTACAAGTGTGAATAAAGAGACATAAAAAAATGAACACTGGTTTTGTAACTACTTAAGACAGCATAAATAAAAAATATAGCGAGGGTGCTTTATCACCTAATGCCTTAGACCAACTGGTTTGGGAGTCACTGCTAAGCCTTAGGTATTACAAGACGAGAAATTACGTCTTAATGCGCGAACACATTTTGTAACCGGTCGTTAGTACCTCAAGAAGTATTAACGGTCGCATGAAGGATGTGTGAGCAATTTCATCTAAAATTCACCAACTAAAAGTACTTTGGACGATGGACAATAGCTTGAATTGAATTTCCAAGTATAGGGGTGATACATACACACACGTAGGGTATATGATTGGGGTTTGGATGAGAGATATGGATGAAAGATAGGGCTTATACCTTCAGTAGAGATGATAGGAATTCCTATGTTGAGATGGAACCTTAGAAGGAAAATTCAAAAGATGCTGAAAACTTAATAAATTTGCAAAACATATACGATCTTAAGTTAAATGATAAGTGAGTGTGAAAAATATGGGTTGATGATTTCTAAGTTGAAGATAATAGAATTTCTTACTAAAATACCAAATTGAAGAATGAAAATTAAACAGGCCAAATTGATCGGATTTTGTGGGTAGTACCCGCTGAAAACCCTCAGGAGACAACACTCCTCCTACTAGGGACACCTAGAGGCTTAACGGCTTGTTGCACGAGCTCAGTGCAATCGCGATTCCCTACGAAAGTGAGGTTAGGATTTTTTCGAGAATAAAATTGGTTTTGCTCGGGACGAGCAAAAGATAAGTTTGGGGGTATTTGTTCATATCAGAATTTTGCATTATTATATCGCCCATTCTTAATCACATTACACATAAATAGGTGCTTTTGATCCATATCTGCTAAATAGTTGCAGGTTACAGGTTCTCAGAACAATAGAGTGAAATTCATGAAAAGACGTTACAAATGTGAGACTACGACCAACAATAGATGAATCCGTATGATGCCACCTACCAGTTCAAGGAACAAATAAAAATCATGAGACAGTTCAATGCACAAAGCACAAGGGCAGCACAAGATTCAAGACTTCAATGTGAAGCTTAGGGTAAAAGTCCACATAATTCTGCACTATTGGAAATCTGGAAGAAAATAGAAAAGATTCTGAGGAGCCAAGTGAAGAAAACAGAAGATAAAAGCAACACAGAGAAACCCTGAAGAATTGGGCCCATGAGCCAACCAAATGGCCGCGGATCCGCGGCCAAAAAGGCCTTTCTGCCGCGGAACCGCAGCCGTGCAATGCACGTGTCGGTACAGGTGTCGGTGCTTTGACTCGGTCTTTGGAGTTGTTTTGTAATTTCATGTATGGATTAGAATATAAACCTAGGGTTTTTCCTATGTATAAATAGGAGGGCTCAAAGCCAAATAAAGTGCGTCTCTTTTGGGTGCCTCTTTTGAGGTGCCTCTTTTAATTTCTAGGTTTAAATTCTCAATTCCCTTGTAATTGTTCAAGAGTGCATCAATAAAGTAAGTTGTTTTCTTTTTATCGTATGTTTTTCTTAGTTGCAAATTTTATTTCTCTGTATTTTTACCTGTCTTTATTTATCTGCAAGTTAGGTAGTTAACTAAAAAGAAAATCATAAAAATGAATTTTGTCGCTATTTCCCTAATGAGTGAGTAGTTCCTCACTTGTTAGGGTTAGGATTGGGTAGGTTTGAGAGATGGAAATCTCTCTCCCTCCTTTCTTGCCCGTTTAACTTTACAAATTAGGACTCTATATAAATCAATCACCCACCGCTCACTACGGCACCCTATTCTACGAGATAGCGGTGATTCCCTAATTAGACCGGTCGTGGTTCATTTACATAGAGGTTAGGGATAAGAGTTAAGGACGGACAAGGACCAAAGGGAGAAACTATGTTTCTTCCTAGTCGTGCTAATCCCCTTTGTTAACTATTACCTTAACACCTAAGTTCTTAATTAAGGCAAAGAAAGCGGTGAGTAGAATTAACTTTCCAAACTAACCTAATCCTAACCCTAGCAAGATTTTAATCCAAATCAAATTCAATTTCAGTTTTTTATAAAAATCAAAACTTACCACAAATTGGAATTAACTCGTTAGAACAATTAGAAAAGAACACGTTTTCCCTGTGGACCGACCCGTACTCAATCGGCTAGCTACCAAGCGACACCGTTATTGATTGCGGTTAATTCTTTGATTTCAAAACGCACGCACAAAAGAACGATCAATCATACCAACCCCATATCCAAATGGACATCGAACAATATATATCAATATGTATAAGTTTCTTGAGTTCACTAATTTAATTCCCATGTGCCGTTAATTGAAAAACATTCGTTTGGTTAAAAGAAACCAAAAGTTTGCCATTTAGGCAAAATTTAATGATTTTCCTCAATAGCAAAAATTTCTCCGAAAACCGACATTGAGGATAAAATCAACCAATCTCAATTCTCTGCTCTTTCTCAGCATTTGTAACGTCCTACAGATGTGGGATTCTAATCCGGTATCTATATACGCAGGAGTTAGAGTTTATTGAGAACCAGTTTTCTAAAATAATAACACACAGAAAATCATAAATATCAAAATGTCTCAACGGGGTTAGTTAGGTATTCATAATATTACCTTTTTCATTGTCCAGACTCATGACAGTGTCTCAATTTCCTTTCTTCCCACTTCAACCCCTTTTTGATGCCTTTCCAACTTATCTTTATGTATACTGAACTTATGCTAGTTGGTTTTCTTCTTACCATTCTTTTAGCACCAGCGTCGGGATTGGAAGAAGACTATCCAATAAGCATAACTGGTATACTCTCCTTATATATAAGGAGCTCTCGAACTTGAGATAAGGTAGAAGGGAGAGATAAATGAACAATTCATCTAATCCAGAACCAGTGGCCATTCTCGAACTAAAACAATTTCATCGAGTTCATATCTAACTATACGATGGCTTTCCAAACAATATGGATATCTGTACCGAATACAGAGGGTTCTGGAGTTAGCAGAAGGGGAAGTAGGATAGGTAAGGACATATGCGACTATGTCGTGGATTAAGGAAACCCAGACATTCCAAAGCTATCGATTTTGTAAAAAACTCGGTCAATATGGTTAACAAGTCTTAGTTTAAGGTCAGTCCAGGGTTGTTGCCAGAGAGAGAAAAGAAACACTCGGCGTGCACTCTAACCTAGATCAGATTAGTATATTTATCTAATTAGGATGGCTCCCACTATTTCGTCGAATTCTCCTTCAAATCTTAAAAGAAGAACTAGCCGGTCGCATGGAAAATCTTCCGGGAGTAACTATTACTCGCAGTAGGAATCGGAACCTAAACTATCATGGCGTGGTAACCTTGACGGATGCCAACAAGTCACCCCACTCCATAAAAGGTATGCAATCTCATTACAACTTTCAACACTTGAAACTCCTGATATTGGTTTTTACCCCTAACAACCTATGATCTTGACGGATGCTAACAAATTATAGGCTGCTAGTCAAGTTTTATCCGGCATTTCATGATTAACTCGAACTCACCCGCACAAGCCCTTGACGGAAGCCAACAAAGCTGTGCGACTGTCCCGGCTAATCGCATCAAATGCTAACAGGAAGACATCACTTAGCTGCCATACACTACCCCTCGATGGAAGCCAACAAACGTAGCACGAATACTAAGTACTCTCTACTTCCTGAAATGACAGAGGGCTATGGCTGGTTTTGAATAAAACCATCAACATAATGAACTTGATCTCATTGTAGGAACCGAGTGGTTTTGAAAGTTTATAGTTGCGTAGATTTTTGCTCAAGAGTGAACTCCCCATGAAGGAATCTAGATGCTTTCTTCATCGAATGAGGTGCAGGATATTCCTAATCAAATATCATGACGCAAAGCAAAAGAATATGGCTACAAAAACAATTTTAGTGACACAAACTTTTACCCAAGAGCAAACTCCCAGTGACGAGATCAAGGCTCTTTCCTCATCGAATGAGGTGCAGGACATTCCTAACTGAATGCTACGATGCAAAGCAAAAGAATCGACTAAAATTTTCTTTTTTAGAAAAAATTGGTTCCTACAACGTATAGGTTTATTTTATCTTGCATAAATCCTATTAACGAAATACAATCATTTAGATAATCACATTATCTAGCACTTTCCTTCTCACACAACCATTGCAGAAAATGGTATGAAAAGGAAAAATAGAATGCACATATACGCCATCCGCATTCGTCACGGGGCCTCGTCATACACCGTTAGGTTACTTAACTAACGGCAGAGCAAGGGAGAGACTAGCGTGGATGCAAAACGTATATAGCATATATATATCAATATATCATCACACGCAAATAATCACATTACAACATGCGGAAAAATAACATCAGAGTTGGAATGGTCGGATCACCTGGGAATCCCGCGTTTCGTTCGAGCCATAAACGAAGCGTGACATTCCCCGGTCATGTGAATAGCCCGTGCATAACCAAAAGCAGACCCCTATGTGTGCGGCAAGTCATCCGCTAATCCGAGAAGAGGAGGTGACCCGACATCATCACCATGATGGGGCCACCTAGCATTTTATCAAATCCGATGACTAGAGCATTCCTCCACGGGTCTATCCTAACCCCCTACAAGTGCGACAAGCAGCCCGTCAGTCCTAGAATTGAGTGATCCGGTCTCAACTCCTTGAGATGGCCACCCGCTGCAATCTAGAACCCGGCTGCCAGTGCGCTTCTCCGCGGGGTAATCCTAAAACCTGTATTAATACAACGGTGACATCGATCGCAACCTAATCGAGCCCTGACAAATAATAATACAAAAAGCGATAGCGGCGGCCACATGTCGACCGCTCACCCCGAATAAAAGAATATACATTTATTTACAACATGAATGAAATGAAATACATCACATTACACAATTCCGCACGGGGCTATTCATTTTGCAACAATCTGAACCGTTCCAAACACAATATCAGATAACAATATACTCATCGCAAATAACTACCGTGGAACGTCGTATAATTGACATTTAGCAGATATACAATATCACAGATAACTAAATGCAGAAAAATGACGCTACAGTTTTGATCACAGAACTTACCGAACATCCCAAAATCCAAACGAGATCAAATCTCAAATCTAGAGAAAAACAAACAATGCTAAAAATCCATTTTCCTCATGTTTAAGCCCCTTGTTGAAAACTGCGAGAAAACGCCCACAAAAAAACAGCCAGAAGCGAGAAATTTGGCATATTTGGCGGTTTTGTTAGGGTCAAATTCTCCCAGGTTTCAACCCTAAACATTTAAAAGCACAACAAGCACTCTGCAACTGTTTAAGAAAATTTTAAAACACTTTTGAAAAATCGAACAGAGGCTTAAAATTAGGAATTGGAAAACAGCAAGTTTTGTGATCCGACACCGTAACTTCATACCAATACAAGCTAGGGTCTATGGTGGCTCGGATACCACTGTAAGGTGGATCGTACTAATTGGACGGTTTTTAGAAAATTTACAGAAGCGTAAAACGGAAATTCCGAGCGAACACAAGCCACCCTAACCCTAGAATACAACCATAGACACAACTAGCTTGCAAAAACTAAAGAGGAGTTAGGAATGCACAACCTTTGAAACATCTTCATTTGCTCCAACGGTTGAACTCCAGACTTCGGCTAAGCTCCGTGGCACTCCGGATTTCTCTTGGTTCCCGAACGGCTCCGTTAAAAATGATCCATATGAAAACCACCGGCTCTAACTTCTACTTCAATCAAATTGAAGTAACCCACTCCTTTTATTTGCTAGATAAAATGAGTAAGAGATGTAGTAAATTAGTATCCCATTTGCTCTCTTGTTCTTTTTGTTTAGCTCTCTCCATATTTTCTTTCTTAGTATGAGAGAGGAAGAGCAAACCAAAATTGGCTAATTCTTGTGTGAACTGTAGGTACCCCTTCACACACAACCCCTCCCTGCTCATTTCTCATCACAACACTTGTCATGAGAAAATGAAAGTGTATGCTACCTAGCATACACCCCATTCTCATGACAAGAAAAATTAGAAAGAAAAAATAAATAAGCTAGAAACAATTATCATATGTTTAAAATGATTTAAACATATAATAATTGATTATGCACATCACATCTTACATAACCAAAAGAAAAAGAGAATGAAAAAATATACTGTAAGTGCACGGCGGCGCCCCGGCCGTCAATCCGACGCCGGAATGCGGAAACGGTGATAAACTTTAATTTTTGCGGACTTAGCAAACCGGCACCACCGCGCACTAAACCCTGGATCGTGCCATTAAACTAGTCTAAGCTAACAAGAGGATGGGTTAGAGATATACCGACTGATCCGAGTCCTCCGGTCTTCATCTCCACTCCGATCTCCTCGCGGGATCTCCGTCCGTCTCCTCCTCGTCGGAAAGGGCACCACGAAGCCGGGTACTTATACGGGCTCCCACCTCAATACCGAGGCAACTCGGGCGCGAAGTAGGCTAGCCGACGTGTCCAAGATATGCTGTAGGAAGTGTAGTGTAGAATCGTAGTCTCTTTTGGGGTGGTTGCCATTTGAAGATGATGGAGGAAACATGATAAGAACAATGGTGCTTGCATTTTTCTTAACATGAAAAATGAGATCAAGAATCCTACTCTCTCAAAGATGAAGCTCTCTTCTTCTTCTTTTCTTCTTCTATCTTTTCTAATGAAAACTCTCATACTTAGAAAATGGTGGAGCAAAGATTATGAAGCATGAAGGGAGGTGAGTGTAGGAAGTGAAAAGAGGTGACCACATCCTAGACATAATCATCACAAAACTCAAATCCAAATCAAATCCATTCTTATCACAATAAATGCATGAAAAGCAAAGATGCTTAACATATCAATCCTTATGCAAATAAATCCTCCACAAAGTGTTATTTACAAACTTGCAAATAACCCCCTCCATCGGAAAAGTCCGGCCGGGAAAGAACAAAGGAAAACCGGCCGGAACGGAATGCAAACTGGCAACTCCAGAAAACTGGTCCCGTAATAAATTACAGGAAAACCCCGATACTGTGCATACACACCCGCATCTGTATTCCGTCCGGATACAAATGCAATGAGACAAAATCTACACTGTACTAAACTAGGACCGGCTTAAACCAAAACCGGCTAGTAAAAAATGTCCGATCCTGATCCGTGCAATACCGCACGTATCTGATCGAACCTTGCCATATATCCATACGGCCACTAGTACAAACCGTCCGATCCTGATCCGTGCAATACCGTACGTATCTGATCGGACCCTGCCATATCTCCATACGGCCTCTACAGCGTTTCGCCCGAAAGCTTGAGTAACTGAAAGTGTGGTGGACTCTAAAGACTCGTCAATACTATGGCTGTGGATTTAACCACTAGCACGTCAGAGGTATAAGCCAATACGTAACGGGCCACCAGCTATTGACTAAAAGGGACGTCGATGAGTGAACTCATCCTGACACCCTACTGAGCCTGTCAGTGACAATATCCGTACAGTCCGGTCCGTTCGTCTATGAGTATCGCATGTCGGGCCTAGGGGGTGGGTAAAAGTCAGACCCCCAAAAGCGGTACAAGTCGTGTCGGAGTGTAGCCCAGAACACCCTGAGATACTACTGGAATACCTACCAGTAAATCTCCTGCCTTGGCCAAGGACTTCGTGTAATGGCTCTCCTAGACACAGCGCGACCTCACCCCCAATACCGAGAGAGACGAACCCCCGAAGATCCGCTCATTGCCTCCATGTGGCTCGGGACTGTACCCAACTAAAACCTGTTTGCACGACTCCTTTGAGCCGTGGTAGGGTAGTAATCAAAGTACAGTGGGAACTTACACGAGACAAATGACGATCCCCAGGTCGATGAACTAACCTGTACACATGTCACCTGGGAACTGCTATCTGATGTCAGGTATAAGACCAACTAGCATGTTCCCGGCGAGTCCTGTCCGGTGTACTCATAACCCAATGAGCACCTGTATACATCTTAGGTGAACCAACTGACACCAGTGGCCTGTGAGACCGGCCACCGCCCCTCGTCGGGGTCTCGACTGTATACACTAGTCTACTCTGGAGAATCGATGCCCTGTCTCGAAACTCCCACGACTAGGGACCTTTTAAGGATATGCTTGTAGACCCCAGCTCTCACGTATATGATCGCCCTCATACTGCCGGCAGTCAAGCAAGACTCCTAGGGGCTCTATCAACGTGCAATAGCGACCTGTCAGGTCACCTAAAGCAGTACACGATGATAAAGGTAAACCAGATAGCAAACTATCATCTCGAGTAAGACTGTTCTACCGGGATAGGTCCTCCCTCAATCATTGCAATCACGTGCCTGTGATCCAATAATTGACTCTGAGGGCACTATCTCCAACAATCTCCCACTTGCACTCAAGGCTAATTATTGCGATGTCGCATACTCACAACCCGTGTGATACCGAACACCCAACTCCTCTACTAGTCAGTCTCACAAATCCTGTTTGCGAAACTCTTGCGTTCGAGGAATAGCCTCAGCGAGTGGATCCGCTCTGAAGTTTCTTTCTATGTCCCTCTATATCTCAAGTTCGCGGAGAAAGCCATCTCCCGAAATGAGCAATACCTGTCTTAGAGTGTCTGGATATCTGATGGGACCGAGCTCAAAAATGAACTCTAAATCCAAACTTCTTAGACTGTATCGTCAACTGAAATTAATCAGTATCCTGCGCCATGCCACCCTCAGTATTACCTTGGACCACCTGTCCAAAATACTGCCCCTCATCAGAAGGAAAACTATAGCTCTGACAACCTCCTTGTCGTCCATGTCACCTTGGAAGCCTGGAATGATAACTGTCTCCCAAATGAGGCTGTCGTTATCATATCCCTAGAACATCCACTTATGTTCTAAAACTGCTTCCGACTGCTTCTCCAGGATTGGATCAATGTCAACTTATTGCATCTAGTGCAAGAACAACATCTGGTGTGGTACTTGACATCTCATGATTGACTCAATTGCCTAAGCAAGTGATCTGCCAATCATGCATATCCCTCTCTACTTTAGTCTATAAGACACCTTTAGAGAGGGTGACTCCATCACCTGCAGGTACACTACCGTGCCAGGAGTCGTCCATTCTAAATACTCTTAGAATGTTGTCGAAGTACCCTGATTGGGAAACCACCCAAATCTAGATCTAAAACCATAGATCTAGTAACCAGTATGTCTGATATAATGTCCAAGTCCCATGTGGAGAAACCACTGTGTGACGACCAAAGCATAACCGATCGTAGTATAGGAATATCACTTCCTACTACCTTCTCAACAGATCCATCCCCTATTCTGATGACGTCAAACCTATGACTGTCACATCAGAAACAGATGATCTATCTCTGCTATATCTGCTTTAGTCTATAAATAGACATAAGCCTGATGTCCACCAATGCTTCCGCTGCTCCCACTGACTACGACAACCCTCTGGCAGAGTCATATAGATGTGCACTTCTAAAGCTAGTTTAGAACGACGCTATACTCATCCTCCCACCGGGTCTCGCAGCCTGGAACAACAGCAATGGCAAGTGTGGGTAAACAAGAACTTCCCTGTCACCGTCCTTGAGGCTACCGGAGTACCTCTCGGGTGCTTGAAGTTACCCACCTTATCTGCGGAGTGGCTAATGGAATGTCAAAACAGATTGAATCTTTAGGTTCCTTATCAAATCTTCAGTAATCGTTTGCGGTTCTGGAATCACTTCCAGTTCTACCATACTCCCACTGCTGTTTTTGAAAAATAACCATTTCTTTTAAAATGTGGCGAGTTAAGAACAATATCACTATTGATCTTTCAGATGGTAGAAAGTCAACCCTCGTCATAGCCTGGGTCAACCCACAAACAGCCATTACAGAAACGCGCCTTGAGCTGTCCAGAGTCTGGTTTTAATCATAAGCCGGACAACTCCCCGTACCTTAACAACGTTAAGATATGAACTGTTCTATATCCAATATAGAACCAGAGGCACTGATTTAATTGAACCAGATTCAAATCATGCAGCTGTCTCCAGTGCATGTCAACAAAATGGAGAGAGGCCGATCAGCGTTACTCAACTTAGGAATGCTTCCAATTATGAGTAACCTGAAAGAGAAGCAATTTCTCTTTATCATTACTATCAACTTAATACCATACATAAGTATCTACATCTTCGATCACCTTGAAGAATCCCGATACTTGCTACACCTGGTTCTCTACTCTATTCAAATACCTATAACTCCTCAAAATTTAGACCCTGTGTTTCTACGAAACATATGTCTAAGAACTAGAGAAGTTAAAAGTAAACAGAATATAGTATGAGGACCAACCCCTCTGTCCTAATGGACACTGGACAACATACAATACTCTGTATAAGTCCGCCGAGTCTAACAACTCTTTCACTGTGTGTTGTAGGTTGAAAACTGTACTTATGGTTAAGAAGAATTACACCGCTGTTTAATGCTCCTTACCTAACCATCCACTGATATAGGTAAATGTCATCGACATAATATCAAAAGGTATATCTCACTCTATTAAAATAGACGTACAGATACATCAATTTGAAATTGGTGCACAACAGCAGATATTCAAAACCAAATATTTGCCGACCGGCAAACAGCCCAGGTGATCTCCTCAAATATCACCGATTACAACGAATCCCGATATAATGGGGATGATCACCCAATTCCCAACAGCTTACTCCCACTCATCATCTGTAAAACCATACAGATGTGAGAATCAAACCTGGTAAATACATACCCTGGAGCAAGCGTCTAATCGGGAAATCAGTTTTCTTTTAACAGTACACAGTGAAACTGAAACATTGAAATGTTTCGATGGGGTATCCCGGTATTCCTAGTAATGCCTCTTCCATTATCCAGATTCACAACTATAACCGTATAATTCTTTGCCACCTCTCCAAATCCCTTCATATGTCTTTACTCATTACCTTCTGCACACCCTTTAGGCCAAATGGTTTTCTTCCTTCCCTACCGTTCGGCACCAGCCTATGGTTTGGAAGAAGACTATCCAATAAGCATAATGGGTGTACTGTCCTAATCCTAGGAGCACTCACAATGCGAGAGAAGGTGAAGATAAAAGACAACCGAATAAACCTTATTCCTATTTCTCCTGGACCAGAATCCATCCCCGAACTGGAACAAGTTCCTTTCGAGTTCGTATATAACCATACGATGGAGTATCCGATAAACTGTGGATCTTCGTAGTGATACGGAGTGTCCTGGAGAAAAAAGGTGATTTAGGATTGGCGAAGAAATACCTGGTTTGGTCGTGAATAGCAGTCGCAATTTACTTTGCCCTCTTACTAATCCCTTGCTTTGTCTTAACTTAATGCCTTCTGCACACCATCGTTATGCTAATTGGTTTTCTTCATTCCCTACCGGTCGGCACCATCCTAAGGTTTGGAAGAAGACTATCCAATTTGCATAATAGGTGTACTATCTCCTAAACCAAGGAGTACTCACAACTTGAGAGAAGGTAAAAGGGAAAAGACAACTAAATAATCCTATCCGTTTTCTGCAGAACCGGAATCCATCCTCGAATTCCTTCGAGTTCGTATCTAACCATACGATGGTTTTGTCCAATGGAAGTGGACGTTCATAGTAATACGGGGTGTCCTGGAGAAAAAGGTAAAAGTAGGAGTGGCAATGAGGTCTGCAACTCTGACAATCCAAAAGCCAGTATAAAGAAGGTTCGGTTAACTTGGTCACTGAGTCATAGTCTTAGGGTCGGGTCAATGGTCGCTGCCAGAGAGAGAGAGAAAAGAAACACTCAGCGTGCACTCTAACCTAGATCAGAATGGTTACCAATTTATCTAATCTGGAAACCTCCCACTGTACCTCAAATTCTCCTCCAAACCTGAAAGAAGAATTAGTCGGGGTCACCCGAGGAGTAAACCAACTCATCAGTGGGAATCGGGATCCAACTCTCATCGCATGATAACGTGACGGAATCCGCTCACGTCATCACACTCCAGAAGGTATGCGCATATCTGGCAAGTTTCAGTTCTTTTGAAACTCCCGATGTGATTTTTGCCCCATGCTCTTATGACCTTGACGAAGGTCAACAAATCATAAGTCACATGTCAAGTTCCACCCGTCATTGTCCAGGTTAATTTGAACCCACCCGTACAAGCCCTTGACAAAGGTCAACAAGGCTATATGACTGTCCCAAACCAACACATCTATCTATGCAGCAGAAAGGTAACAAGCAGCTACCATACACTATGTCTTGACGAAGGTCAACAAACATAGCATGAAACTACGTGCTACCCGTCTGAAACGACGGAGGGCTACGAATGGTTTCTGGCGAAAACCTTTAACGTAATGAACTTGATATCGTTGAAGGAACTGATAGCTTTTTAGAAAATATAGTGACGAAAACCTTTACTAAAGAGGTCACTCCCGGTGAAGGGATCTCGGCTCTTTCCCGTAGAATGAGGTGCAGGATATTCCAAACGAATACCACGATGCAAAGTAAAAGTAATCGGCTATAGTGAAGTTAATGCCCTGACGCAAACTTCTGTCCAAGGGGTCACTCCCGGTGAAGGGATCTCGGCCCTTGCCTCGTCGACTGAGGAGCAGGATATTCCAAATGAATACCACGATGCAAAACAAAAGTGAACGTCCTTGCAATAACAGCTTTTTGAAAAGTGTTCCAACAACATCAGAATAGGTTTGTTAAACTTGCATTGATCCGAATCAATGTAGTCCCATCAATTGATCACACCACAAAGAACGAAAATATACTGACGTACGTATATGCCATCCGCATTCGCCACTGGGTCCCGTCATCACCCGTTAGGTTAGCTAACTAACGGCAGAGCGGGGACTGGACTAGCGCGGATGAAAAACATATACAACATCTACTAATATATATACCAATATATAGTATTTCGCTCAAGGCGTGAATAAAATGCAACATCACAGAAATGTACAGCATCACAGAACAATACAGATATCTGGGATCCCCGGGTTTCACAGAGCCACTGCTGAAACCCGACGTTCCCCTGGTCGTGTGGATAGCCTGTGCAATGAAATCCTAGACCCCTACGGGCGCGGCAAGTCACCCGCCAAAACCTGAAGCGAGGCAGCCCCCTTCAGCACCGTGAATGGACCACCCAGCACTTCACGGAATCCGGTAACTTGGGCACCCCTCCTGGGTCAACCTGTACCCCCTACGAGTGCGGCGAATAGCCCGCCAATTCCAGACTGAAGCCCCTCCGTCTCAATGCCCTGAGATGCGGGCCCGTTGCCCTCTAGAACCCGGCTATCCGTGCACCCCTCCGCGGGGTAACCCTAGTACAGAAAGTAAAATATACATACACCGGGTACATCGACCGCAACCAGGTCGTGCCCCAAAAGAATAATACAAACAGACGGTGACGGCAGTCCACATGTCGGACGCTCGCCCCGCAATATCAAATGTACATAATACAACCACAACTGTACTAGCATTGCATCCAGGCTATCCCCCACGACCGATCCGCAACATCACAGCATAAACATAGAACATCAACGTGAAAGTCACGTTCGCAAATCCATCTAACCGGGCTATAGCAGTTAGACCGGATTTACCGATCGAGTGACATTCACGGTCGCAGATATAATGTAAATACTGTGAAATAATGTGTTTAAAATATCCGATCGATCAAACTTAACAAGTGGGCCCCCAAACAATACTGTAGCACTCACAGAAATTATGGGCCCAAAATTAACCTCCCAGAAACCACATTTTTAACTCAGGAACATTCTGCAAAGTTTTGGGAGCATGAACAGTTAACATTGCGGCGGAACCACGGCCCAAGCAGGGGTTTGGCCGCGGTTCCGCGGTGGTATGGAGAGTTCATGCTACCAAATTTTTACAGTATGCTTATATTTCCCTGCACATCACTCTGAGACAACCTGAAAAATTTTTGGACTCAAAAAAAATTCGACAGAAACTGATGTGCTAGAAAAACGCGTTTTCGGGATTTTGTTCGATCGGAAACGTAAAACACATTAAACAAAGCTAGACGAAGTTAATGGCGAGGCTCTGATACCACTGTAAGTGCACGGCGGCGCCCCGGCCGTCAATCCGACGCCGGAATGCGGAAACGGTGATAAACTTTAATTTTTGCGGACTTAGCAAACCGGCACCACCGCGCACTAAACCCCGGATCGTGCCATTAAACTAGTCTAAGCTAACAAGATGATGGGTTAGAGATATACCGACTGATCCGAGTCCTCCGGTCTTCATCTCCACTCCGATCTCCTCGCGGGATCTCCGTCCGTCTCCTCCTCGTCGGAAAGGGCACCACGAAGCCGGGTACTTATACGGGCTCCCACCTCAATACCGAGGCAACTCGGGCGCGAAGTAGGCTAGCCGACGCGTCCAAGATATGCTGTAGGAAGTGTAGTGTAGAATCGTAGTCTCTTTTGGGGTGGTTTCCATTTGAAGATGATGGAGGAAACATGATAAGAACAATGGTGCTTGCATTTTTCTTAACATGAAAAATGAGATCAAGAATCCTACTCTCTCAAAGATGAAGCTCTCTTCTTCTTCTTTTCTTCTTCTATCTTTTCTAATGAAAACTCTCATACTTAGAAAATGGTGGAGCAAAGATTATGAAGCATGAAGGGAGGTGAGTGTAGGAAGTGAAAAGAGGTGACCACATCCTAGACATAATCATCACAAAACTCAAATCCAAATCAAATCCATTCTTATCACAATAAATGCATGAAAAGCAAAGATGCTTAACATATCAATCCTTATGCAAATAAATCCTCCACAAAGTGTTATTTACAAACTTGCAAATAACCCCCTCCATCGGAAAAGTCCGGCCGGGAAAGAACAAAGGAAAACCGGCCGGAACGGAATGCAAACTGGCAACTCCAGAAAACTGGTCCCGTAATAAATTACAGGAAAACCCCGATACTGTGCATACACACCCGCATCTGTATTCCGTCCGGATACAAATGCAATGAGACAAAATCTACACTGTACTAAACTAGGACCGGCTTAAACCAAAACCGGCTAGTAAAAAATGTCCGATCCTGATCCGTGCAATACCGCACGTATCTGATCGAACCTTGCCATATATCCATACGGCCACTAGTACAAACCGTCCGATCCTGATCCGTGCAATACCGTACGTATCTGATCGGACCCTGCCATATCTCCATACGGCCTCTACAGCGTTTCGCCCGAAAGCTTGAGTAACTGAAAGTGTGGTGGACTCTAAAGACTCGTCAATACTATGGCTGTGGATTTAACCACTAGCACGTCAGAGGTATAAGCCAATACGTAACGGGCCACCAGCTATTGACTAAAAGGGACGTCGATGAGTGAACTCATCCTGACACCCTACTGAGCCTGTCAGTGACAATATCCGTACAGTCCGGTCCGTTCGTCTATGAGTATCGCATGTCGGGCCTAGGGGGTGGGTAAAAGTCAGACCCCCAAAAGCGGTACAAGTCGTGTCGGAGTGTAGCCCAGAACACCCTGAGATACTACTGGAATACCTACCAGTAAATCTCCTGCCTTGGCCAAGGACTTCGTGTAATGGCTCTCCTAGACACAGCGCGACCTCACCCCCAATACCGGGAGAGACGAACCCCCGAAGATCCGCTCATTGCCTCCATGTGGCTCGGGACTGTACCCAACTAAAACCTGTTTGCACGACTCCTTTGAGCCGTGGTAGGGTAGTAATCAAAGTACAGTAGGAACTCACACGAGACAAATGACGATCCCCAGGTCGATGAACTAACCTGTACACATGTCACCTGGGAACTGCTATCTGACGTCAGGTATAAGACCAACTAGCATGTTCCCGGCGAGTCCTGTCCGGTGTACTCATAACCCAATGAGCACCTGTATACATCTTAGGTGAACCAACTGACACCAGTGTCCTGTGAGACCGGCCACCGCCCCTCGTCGGGGTCTCGACTGTATACACTAGTCTACTCTGGAGAATCGATGCCCTGTCTCGAAACTCCCACGACTAGGGACCTTTTAAGGATATGCTTGTAGACCCCAGCTCTCACGTATATGATCGCCCTCATACTGCCGGCAGTCAAGCAAGAATCCTAGGGGCTCTATCAACGTGCAATAGCGACCTGTCAGGTCACCTAAAGCAGTACACGATGATAAAGGTAAACCAGATAGCAAACTATCATCTCGAGTAAGACTGTTCTACCGGGATAGGTCCTCCCTCAATCATTGCAATCACGTGCCTGTGATCCAATAATTGACTCTGAGGGCACTATCTCCAACATATACAATACTAGTTTATATATGCACCATCATATATAAGAAATATCATTAAATCAACACTTGATTCATTGACCCGGTTCAATCATAAACCGGCTAGTATCATCCGTCCAATTAATACATGTAGTATCATATACACATGTTTAATTGATCCCCGCACGTATCGCCATACATACGCTACATTATTTCATTAGAACGGGAAAAACCCTGTGTGGGACTCTAAAGACTCGACAATACGCTGGAAGTAGGTCAGGATCATATCTGATTGATCCAAAACATTTTCAGATGAATCCCCCACCGGGTTAACCTACAAGCACGTTAGCGGTACTAGCTGTACATAACGACTACCCAGGTATTGAACGAAAATCCGGTCGACAAGCAAGCTTATCCGTATCCTACTAGAGCCTATCATTGACATTCACCGTACAGTCCGATCTCTTTGTGTAAGACTGTCGCATACCGAGTCTGGGAGGTGGAAACCGTCATACTTCCATTAACCCGACAAGTCGTGCTGATGTCAATCTCATGTCCATCTGAGAAACTAATGATAATACTTATCAGTAAATCTAGTTTGCCTTGGCCAAGGACTTATGGTCATAGCCAGCTGTGTACAGTACGACATCAACTCCCTATACCGGGAGAGACAAATTCCCTCAACCGCTCACCGCTTTCATGTGCTTCGGGACAGTACCCAACTAAAATATGTTCGCACGACTCTTTAAAACCATGGTAGGGTAGTAATCTAAGTACAGTGGGAACACATACAGTACACTATGGTGATCTTGGGTCTAGGGACTACCCTGTACTCATGTCACCAAAGAACTGCTATCTGACGATTGGTATACAATCATCGGTGAGTCCGTCCCGTGTAACTCATCTAATGAGCACCTGTATACAATCATCGGTGTCAAACACCAATGACTATGGGATCACCCATCGCCCTGTACAAGGTCATAAAACGTATACACTAGTCTAAACTGGAGTACCGATACCCAGTCTCGATACTTCTACGACTAGGGACTTTTAAGGATGTGCTTATAGACTACCCAGACCCTACTAGTATGATACCTATCATAATCCTGATAGTCAAGCAAAGACCTATGGGCTTTATCATCATGTAGTGGTGATACGTTATAGCAAGTAAAACATATACTTATGAATGACAAATGCAAACTAGATAGCGTATTATCATCTCGAGCAAGACTATTCTTAGTATAGGCCCTCCTCGAATTTAGTAATTGCATTTTTGCAACCATGATAATTACCTTAAGAGCACTTATATCCAACAGAGTGTCCATCAACGACACTCAAAATCATCATAAAATCTTGAGTGTCCAGCATCGACACTCGAAATCACCATAAATCCTGTGTCCAGTATCGACACGTAAATCCTTATATCTCAGGTGCCGTCTCATCGGATCAACCCTCATATCTCAGGCGCCGTTTCATCGGATCGGCCCTCATATCCATCTGTCTCATATCACTCCAATCGGTATCCTCCGGATATCCGCCGAGTCCAATATTGTCACCGGTAGGTAGTGTTCCCAGCCGGGCTCAATGCCTTTCTATACGATCTTCTTGCCCCTGGATACCGTACCGGGTCCATCATGTATCTGCAGATAGTGAATCCTCACTCCTCGAATCAGTTAGTAATCATAGCTCAGAATCAAGAAATCTCATGGTGGACGTCGAAATATCATATCAAGAGAAAACCGCGTTTTTAAAACATTCATAAGTTTTTAAATCATATCTGTTAGTGTTTATGCCCTAGAGGCCATTACTGTATCATACTAGTTTGTATATTACTTAATGGAAGCTTGGGATATTCAAAGTTATATTGACAGTCTTGCTAAAAATGGTAGTATGCTACTTGGTTTGTTCCTACTTTAATATGTGCATATGTTTCTTTTAACATATCGCTTATACATATTAGTAGAGCCCTTAGGATCTTTGCTTGATTACCAGCGTTGTGATGGCAGTCACACTAGTGGGGGATGTGTAGTCTATAAGCAACATCCTATACAGGTCTCTCATCGTAGGATTATCGAGACGGAGCATCGATACTCCGGAGTAGACTGGTGTATACGCTTCTCATCCCAGCTGGGGAGATGGTCTGTCCCACAGCCATCAGTACATTGTACTGGAGATAGTATGCATGTGCTCGTTAGGTTACGGGTACACCGGACAGGACTCGCCGGGAACTGCAGGTTGGTACTATACCCATCGTCAGATAGCAGTTCCCAGGTGACATGAGTACAGCTTAGCCTGTCGACTTGACACTGCTACTTCGCCTCGGGTGTGTTCCCACTGTACTTAGATTACTACCCTACCACGGCTCAAAGGAGTCGTGCAAATAGGTAGTAGTTGGGTGCAGTCCCGAAGCACTTGGAGGCAGTGGCGGTTAGACAGGATTTGTCTCTCCCGGTATTGGGGGTTGATATCGCGCTGTGTATGGAGAGCCATTACGCAAAGTCCCTGGCTAGGGCAAGCGAGATATACTGGTAGGTTCCAGTAGTTTCTCAAGGTGTAATGGGCTTCACTCCGACACGACTTATGCCGCTATTAGGGGTCTGACGTTTACCGCCCCCCTAAGCTCGATATGCGATAGTCCTAGACAAACAGACCAGACTGTACGGAGATTGTCACATCAGGCTCAGTTGGAGTCCGAATGGGTTTCCTCATCGTCCTTCTTATCGACATCTACCTGGGGACCATTACGTACAGCTAGTACCGCTAACGGCCTGTGGTTAAACCCACTGCCGGTGTAGTGTCGAGTCTTTAGAATCCCACACAGAGAGTTTCCCTGCACCGGGCAAAAGGTGTAGAGACCGTATGGTTTTACGGCAGGGCCACGATCAGCTACGTACATTTTGCAGTACTATAATCGGGCAGATAATACTAGCGGGCTTTGGTTTAAGCTAGATTCTAGTATTATACAGATGGATTTATTCAGTGAAAGATTATCTGTGTTTTTCGGAAATACGGATGGGAGGGGCAGTCTCGTAATTTCTCGGGAAGCTTCTAGAAGGAGGTGACTCATTTGTGTTTATTTCTTTTGTGATTTAAACTAAATGAGGTGGAGGATGAGGTGTAAGTTTCATTAAATGATCCATGACTCATTAGATGATTCATCTAGTGAATTAAATGAAGCATGATGAATATTAGCTAGATATTTATTTTGATGATATTATTATGCTTCATGATATTCACAAATGAGAATAGTTCATTCATTATCACAGAACACTTCTCTCTCCTCATGTTTTCATCTTCTTTCTCAAACCCTAATAGCTCTCATGAGTTGAGAATCCTAAGGTTTAAAGTTACTAAATAATCCATCTAAATACCCTACACCCTGTAGGACTTCTAGATTAGCAAACTAGAAGCCGTAGTTATCTCAGATTCGAGATAGGAGCTCGGACTATAGACTCTCGGGTGGATCGTCTTTGACTCGAGGAGGCCGTTGAGGTGCCCATGTTCCATAGAGCCTACGAGGTATGGAGGACAGCAATGAAGACCCGAAGGACAAGTAACGTGAGGTATAACTTCGAATCTGAGTAGTTAAACCTCAAGTAGATTGCTAGCTACGGTTTGTGTTCGATCCTTGGTTTAAGTCAATGTTGCAAAGCTCGTAAAAATCATTCTTTGCTATTTCCGCCTCCCCGCGGACACGTGGGGTGCGCGACATCGACTTACAGTGGTATTAGAGCCTTTCACAAACCTTATATAGATTGTAACGATGTTAGAATTCCGCCGTTTTTGTCGCCGGAAAACTATCGACAAAAACAGTTTTGAAAAGTGAGGTTTTGAGTTGTTTGCATACCCCGCGGCTCACGATTTGAATCGAGAAGCCGCGGGGTGAAGTGTGCGTACCTCGGGGACACCCGGGGGGGACCAACGGCCGGGAACACCCCCCAAGACCACCAATTGGTGGCCTTGGGGGCTGCTGACCTGAGAGACCAGAAACTGGTCTCTCAGGTCTGTCCTCCTTTACGGGCCATCTCATGGTGGCGCCCAGGGGTGGGCTGTAACGAGTCTAAAATCTTTATACATTTGTATTATCCCTCTTCAATAATATACCGTATTTATTTGTACTTGGTATTTTCCATTTTCTCCTAAATTTATTATTATTTTATTCCTCAATCTATTATGTATATTTTTCTAGGTACAATTTCTTTTTCTTATATTTAAGTTTTTAACTTCCCATTCTTATTTTTTCTTTTCATAAATATTTAACCCAAATCCATTATTTTTATTCTCTACAGCCCATCTAAAAAGCCCACTTTCTTTTTAAGCAACAACATATATTTAATTCTAATTAAATATGTGCATCAATAACCTTGTAGCTCATTGGTTAAATCTTTGCATTGTTATTCCATAGATCACATGTTCAAATCCCCATTCTTGCAATTATTTTTTATCATTTTTTATTCTTCTTATAACCTACAAATGAGATCTTTCATTTCCAAAATGAATGGTGGCATTTCATTTCTCTTTTAATTCTCATGTTAAATGCATATATTATTATTCACCATTACACCATCTTTATTTGTCCTCCTCTATCTTTTTCTTCCTCACATTTTTCTATCTCTCACTTCTTCCACTTCACCTAGAGTCCAAGAAGAAGAATATGAAGAAGTTTTCAAGAAGATCTCGCTAGTAATGCGAAGCTATCAGCGGATAGACAAGCCCGGTGACAATACCGGCTTGTGTATGTAAGTCCCTTCTCACTCCTTCGCCCCATCTCTTATTTTCCCTTGTCATACCTCGTGAACCCCCTATTCTTTTCATATCGTAATCCGTAAGAGAAGATAAATATAAACATATGCATATATATAAGTTTAGATATATATTGTTTTATATGGTTTAATAATACCTTATTGCATCTTGTTCAAATTAAAGTGTTTTTAATTCTTTTTTTCATGACTATGAATGTTTATTACAAGTTGTGAGAACACAAATTTCATGCCATAATATATCTATAATGTCTCTTGAAATTGGTTTGTTTATTAAAAGAAAAATAGAAGCCTGCATAAAATACTAGTTAATTTTTTTGCCGATTTTAGTATACACATCAATACCTTTAGTTTTAAAATAATTTTTAGAAATTAATTTTTACTTCTGAAAATTTCAGGAAACTTACATATGATAGAGTATATTATTTTGTATATGTTGTAAAAATTTTAGATCGAATCACTTAACGGTTTAGAAATTATATCGTTTTTATTCACTGTTCATAAAACAGAAAACTGCATTTATCGGTTAACTTCTAGGACACATAACTCGGTCTACCGATATCCAAATTGAGCAAACTCAGGTGTTTTAGTCATCTACATTGAAATATATAGATTTTCTTAGCTGTAAGTTTTTACTGAAAACTGATATAAAATATAGAAAATTGTGTTACAATATTAAGCGATGAATCTGGATAGAATCTGTCCTGATTCGCACACTGTTTTTAAATTAGATATAACTCGAACACCCGATGTCCGTTTGTGACAAAATTTAGATGTGTAGATGCATAATTGATAGAACTATAATTTTATATATACTAGATTACTTAAAAATGCATGAAACAATCCGATATAGTCTTTGCATAACATATAGTTGCTGTCCAGAAATCTGAATTTCTGTTTTAAACGTTGATATTAAAATGATCATAACTAGAGCCTCAGAAATCCAAATCGCGCGAATCTTGGTGTTTTGGATAAGTAAATTGAAATACCTACAATTTTTGAATAATTTTTGTAACCTGAAACCTGATGGAAATTAACTCAAACTGTGTTTTAAAAATATGTGACGGTGCTGAACAGATTCTGATCTGTTTTGCGCAACGATACAAAAACAGATATATCTCTCAAACCGGTAGTCGTATTTAGGTGAAACTGGAACTCATGCATGCAAAACACTTAGAGCCATATTTTTATTTATTTTCCGCATTCGTTCGGCTTGATTAATTAGTCGTACATAATATTTCTTTATAGCATTATTTTTGGTAGTTACTTGTATAATATACTTGACTCATTTAATGCTCTTCGAACATGTATACATATTTATCTTGATTTTTAAATTGTTTTATATACATAAATATGATAATTAAATACTTGAGGTGTATTTTGAAAACTATACAAAATTATTTTTACATAAAACCCCCTCAAGTTATATAAATTACAATAAGGACCCTAGTAAATATAGGTTTAAGCGGGACCAATCTCTTGAGCTTCACGGAGCCGGAGAAGTGGGTGTTTGCCTATCTAAACTAGACAAATTAATAAAAACAATCAGGACTTCAAGTTACTTTGCTGACTGTCTGACTCGGGTTTGAGTCTGATTAATCTGATTTGAATATGATACAAGTCAATCTACAATATTCTAATTCAATATGAACACATGAATCCAGTTATCAATCTATACAACTTGACTGAACCGAACCATAGATATATTCCTTTTACATGGTTCTCCAGTTATTCCATTTACATGATTCTACGGTTACATCCGTTTACTGATATCATGGTTTCAATTATACATTCAATACAATTTACAGTACAAAACAATACAAATAAAATACTACGGGGTTTAAGGGGTAGATTGGTACGGAAGGTGTTAAAGGTGGCACGAAGCGGTCAGATTAAGACACCTAACCTATATTTTGTTGCTGTTGTACCGTGGCTTAACGGTTCTTTGTACATTCCGTTTGCCCTGGTCTCTAGCATATAGAGACCCCTCTTGTATACACTGGCATCCTTCTATACCAAGCTACAAACAACAGCGTTAACACAACATTATAACAATAATATACAACTTTAAAAGATATCTTCTTATTCTGTCTATTCTACTTTCCTCTTACCTTTGGGACTTACCGAGCGACCTGTTCGCTGACGACATTCTATTTCTTTCTTCTTTGAATGTTGTCAGGTGATTTGGACCCGGCAGAGATAGAGCCATCTCAAGAAGACTTGGAGCAGTTTGCCGAAGACCCTGCACTTTAGTTTCATTATACACTTTTCCTTTCTGTACTTTTCATTTCCTGTTATGCCACTGTTTAGGCATCTTTTTATTTCAGTTGTATTTCCTTTTCATGTATTGTACAAAAGAATGTTAATAAATAAAATTTCCTGTTTTTATTATACCTTATCTCTTGTGTATATTTTCTTTTACATTGCTTAGTTACGCTTAGCGTATTTGCTTCTGAGTAAATACGTAGCGGACCAGTTGCGTCCCCTTCGCCGTACATCGGGAAGCGGGGCATGACAGGTTTTGTTGGTGGCCCATGCAGGTCAGAGTTGTATGGATCACTGCCATGCAATTCTGTTCTGCGTGAACAACCTAAGCAATATAACACAAGAAACAGCAACTGAAAACATTCTTTACATTACATATTCCTTGAATCCATCTTGAACTCCACCTTCGATTTCATGAAAGTCTATCTTAAGACTTTTGAATTCTTAACTCTTATTCACCCTTTCTATTTGTATCTCGTTGGCATATTAGCTCATTTGGTCAGAGTATCAATCGACGGAGCTCGAAGATGACATCATCCTAATCCTGTTACGATTAGATGACTAAAACACCTGAGCTCGAAGATGATATCACCCTTTCTATTTATATCTCGGTTTTCAGTAAAAACTTACAGCTAAGAAAATCTATATATTTCAATGTAGATGACTAAAACACCTGAGTTTGCTCAATTTGGATATCGGTAGACCGAGTTATGTGTCCTAGAAATTAACCGATAAATACAGTTTTCTGTTTTATGAACAGTGAATAAAAACGATATAATTTCTAAACCGTTAAGTGATTCGATCTAAAATTTTTACAACATATACAAAATAATATACTCTGTCATATGTAAATTTCCTGAAATTTTCAGAAGTAAAAAATAATTTCTAAAAATTATTTTAAAGCTAAAGGTATTGATGTGTATACTAAAATCGGCAAAAAGATTAACTAGTGTTTTATGCAGGCTTCTATTTTTCTTTTAATAAACAAACCGATTTCAAGAGACATTATAGATATATTGTGGCATGAAATTTGTGTTCTCACAACTTGTAATAAACATTCATAGTAATGAAAAAAAGAATTAAAAACACTTTAATTTGAACAAGATGCAATAAGGTATTATTAAACCATATAAAATAATATATATTTAAACTTATATATATGCATATGTTTATATTTATCTTCTCTTACGGATTACGATATGAAAAGAATAGGGGGTTCACGAGGTATGACAAGAGAAAATAAGAGACGGGGGGAAGGAGAGAGAAGGGACTTACATACACAGGCCGGTATTGTCACCGGGCTTGTCTATCCACCGATAGCCTCGCGTTACTAGCGAGATCTTCTTGAAAACTTCTTCATATTTTTCTTCTTGGACTCTAGGCGAAGTGGAAGAAGTGAGAGATAGAAAAATGTGAGGAACGAAAAGATAGAGGAGGACAAATAAAGATGGTGTAATGGTGAATAATAATATATGCATTTAACATGAGAATTAAAAGAGAAATAAAAGGCCACCATTCATTTTGGAAATGAAAGGTCTCATTTGTAGGTTATGAGAAGAATAAAAAATGATAAAAAAATAATTGCAAGAATAGGGATTTGAACATGTGATCTATGGAATAACAATGCAAAGATTTAACCAATGAGCTACAAGGTTATTGATGCACATATTTAATTAGAATTAAATATATGTTGTTGCTTAAAAAGAAAGTGGGCTTTTTAGATGGGCTGTAGAGAATAAAAATAATGGATTTGGGTTAAATATTTATGAAAGGAAAAAATAAGAATGAGAAGTTAAAAACTTAAATATAAGAAAAAGAAATTGTACCTAGAAAAATATACATAATAGATTGAGAAATAAAATAATAATAAATTTAGGAGAAAACGGAAAATACCAAGTACAAATAAATACGGTATATTATTGAAGAGGGATAATACAAATGTATAAAGATTTTGGGGTCGTTACATGGGCACCCCCTGAGGCCCCCTCCACTCAACGTATTATCATGTATCTTCGCCCCCACGAAGATTCGAGCGGATTTCAAGTTCGTTTCGACTCCTGGATTAGCTCAAAACTTTCAGCTTTTGAAATTTAGCTCACTGAATTTTCAAGCCTTGGAAAATTGGATGTGTTTGCTAATTGCGTGCGGAATTCTAATGTCGTTGTTACTTTATAAGCTTGGTGATGTTTGATGTGTTCGTAAACCTCCGCTAATTGCTAGTATGTCGGTTAGTTGGGGGTTGGACATTTCTGTAATGGTTACTTGGTATGTGGATATGAACTTCATTGGATTGTCGTGGATGAATAGCCGGGGATGTGAGATGAGAGTTTTTATCTTTCATTCGATATAAATTGTAATATGTTGCAATATTCTTTTACGGGGAACATCTGTAACGCTTTGAAATTCGTTAAGTTAAGTTTCGCGTTAATTAGCGGTAATGCGTGTTTTCACAAAACTTAGTTAATAGCTATTTCCACCTAGACTGGAATAAACCTACTTTAATTATGATGGTATGTAATTCTACATATAATAGTGTTTTATTAATTATTAATTAGTTTAGTGTTCACTTAATTAGCAAATTTCCTTAACTATTTTTCCTAAGCCAAATTTAGTTAGCATGCACAACCCTAATCACCTAGGTTAAGTAATAACTTATTTTCATTTTTTTTTCCCTCTTGCATGGTTCATTTATCCTCACAAAAATCAAGTCAAACTTTTAAATTAAAATGAAATATAAAGGAATGGGAGGCATGGTTGGGATTAGGTGAAGTTTGGGCTTGACTTTTGACCATACCCTCACTCTTTTCTCTCTCTCCCTCTCATTTTTCTGCAACCCCAGTAGAGGCGGCGGTAGCAGCAGCAGCAGCAGCAACATATTCATCATCTTCTTCTTCTTTTTGTATTCAAACAACAATCCCTACACAAAAATTCACCCTTTTCTCTTAAAACCTTTGCAAAACACCTCCTTTGTTGGTCTTGATGGCAAATCCTTGCCTTTGAAGGCAAGTGCAGCAAGTTAGACTCCCCTAAGACCATATTGAGGTATTAAACTCACCGATATCACTTTATTGCTTAACTTGTAGTTTTATTAGCTAAAAATTTTGTTTTTGTGCGTTTTAGTGCTAATGAGATGGTTTAAGTGAAGATTAGGGTAAGTTAAGGTTTTTAAGGTTTGATTAACTTAATTAGGTGCTATTAATGTTGTTTAAACCAAGTTATTTTCTCAGGTTACACTAAAATACCATTTTTGTATCAAATTAGTGTTTAATTAGCGTTTAGTTAAGATTTATTGCCGTTTGGGATCTGCTGTTAACCCAAGACTTTTCTATGAGACCAAACTGTGTAAGAGTATAAACCTAGTCACCGTGAGTGTGTGGGTGGAGATTGAGCCCAACCTGGGCGGTTTTGGCCGGTGACTATGGGGGAGGAATCCGGCGACCTCGGTCTGGGGTGGGGCTGGGGGCTTGAAACTTCTAGGATAGCTTCCTGCTATAGTTTTTGGTTCTTTGATACCGTTTGGGTTTTGGGTTTTTACAGTGGGTTGGATCTGGGGTAGTATAGCTAGTTTTAGTGTTTTGTGGGTTTTTGTGATCATGGGTGGTTTGGGTGGAGTTTAGGTTAAGCTAGGGTTTTTATGGTTAGATTAACTATATTATGTGTTAATAGTGTCTGTTAATCAAAGCCTTTTCTTCTGATTTCTCAAACGTACCCTATGTACCAAATTGGTGTTTTTAAATTGTTTTTAAACAAAATCGTGGGATACGGAAAATCTGTTATATCTAGATGTTATTCTTGTTTTGCAAATATATACAGAATGATGTGCAGGCATTGTAGAGTTTTGTGTAGAAATTGGAGTCCGTTTCCCTACCCAAAATCTGGCGAGACCCCCTAAAATCTGAGCACGCCGGCCTCCTGAAGGAGTTGGGGCTTGGTGTTGTGTAGGGTGGTGTCTGTGTGTGTTTTTATGTGTTTGGTATTGTTTATTTTCTTGGTTTTGTTCCAGGTAAGAATCTGGGACCATTTACCTATTGTTTGTGTAGCGGGACTTGAGCGACACGTACGTTACAAGATGGGTCTGGTGCCGCTGTGTGTCACAGTGTGTTGCTGTGTGTCACGGCGTGTCACAGTGGTTTTTGGCGTATGCTCACACGTTACGTATACACGCGCGTCTAGTTGCGACACTAGTTTCTTGTATAATCTTGATATCGCGTTTTTCAGGATTTTAGCTTATGTGTATTCTTTGTGTAAATTCTAGATTCGCAGGCGGGTACTTCAAGCGCTGCGAAGAAGGGGAAGTAGGTGGTCGGATACATGTAGATCGAGATCACGGTGAGTAGATTTAACATCTATGGGGAAATCGCCCGTATGGCGTTAAGCGTTAGGGCTTGATAGGATATTGTAGTCGCGCGCAGCGCGCGCGTGTGTGTGTATGTATTGCTTATGCATATGTACTTTTGTAGCATACCCCTCTTTGGTTGCATAGACACGGTATTTATGTAACACCGCACTGTCACTAACGGTTCAAGCTGCACGAGCACTATTTGTATGTTACACTCACACCGTTAGTGATTGCCATAACACTCGCACTATAGGATTGCTACGAACCATACATCGTTCTGATTATCTCATCATTGATGATTAGACATGATTACATCCATATTGGCACGTATACATTTTGTACTCCCATGCTTGCGTATATACCATTTGTACATCCATGCCTATATACATACTCTTGCACATACATAGATGATGCTGACTTTGATTTTGGAAGATTGGGGACCGCATGAAATATTTTCAACTGGGTCCATTTAAAAGAGCGGTTTTCCACTTTTACTCATAGTACGATTTTATGCGGCATACGACACATTGCATGGATTTACGTATTGAGTTTGGATTCGTGTGATTTCTGGATTTGAGGACCGTGGTATTATTTTAAGAAAATATGCACTGTTTTGAAAACCCGGTTTCTCTTGATATGATATTTCAGTGTGTCCACCATGCGTTTTCTCGGTTCTGAGACGTGTGATATATGAACCCGATTCAAGGAGCTGGATGAGGCCGATTGCGGGTACATGGTGGACCCGGTATGGTATCCCGGGGCAAGAAAGGGATGCTGTGTATACAGACGGTGAGCCTGGCAGAGGGACTACTACCTACCGGTGATTGGTTAGACCTGGCAGTTATCCGGAGGATACCGACCAGAGTCAAAAGATGGATACGGGCCGACCCATACTGCCGGGGCCGAAGGCCGATTCCGCAGACGGAGCCTGTGGGCCGATCCGGACTGACGGAGCCCGATATATGAGGATTTGCGTGTCGATATTGGACACGAGTATTTCATGATTTTTTCGGGTGCCGATATTGGGCACCCTGCTTCTATGAGATTTACAGGATTGAAGGCCGGATAGAGTGATGGCGCCTGAGTTATTGGGATTTTGGGGTATTTTTGGTAGACACCGGGGTTTTCCACGTTGATGATCCGTGTAGATGATATTTTATCCCATGCTCAGCATTTATTATTTTGCATTGCATCATGTAGTCATAGTACCTGATAGAGTATTTTGCATGATTACTGCGTACCCAGCTCATCATATAGATGTTATTAGATTGCACTTGTTATGCACGATTATCGCATACCCAGCTCATCATATAGATGTTATCTGATTGCACATGTTAGAGTATCGCAATACGTGCATACTCGAGATTACCTTTATATGTTATTTACTATTCACGAGTTGGCAACTCACCCCCGTTGTGCCACAGTGTTTGCAGATCGACCCTCAGAGTAGTTGCGGCAGGGCTATCTCTTGTATCTTTTTGACTACGGATACCACTGCAGTTGGCGCGTGAGCCGTTTTGCTGATAGGTGGGTTCGCGGTATCCGTTTATTTTCCATTTGTACACTCTATTGTATTTAGTACTCTCCATCTACTTTTTTATGTATTGACTTAGAGACCAGTTGTGAGGACGATGTTGTATTATTATTTTGTACTTTGGATGTCAAGCTCGTGTGAGCCGACTTTATTTATGCTGTTTTATCTTCTTCTTTTTGTTTTCGCTTATATTGTCCATTTCTTTGCTACGGCGTCGTATATTATTCTTGTGGTGATTGTTTCCGCCGTTGGGCTTAATTGCTCCCGTTTGGGGATGTTATATTCTTGTTATCAGTCATTTTACTTATATCATGTTTGTACCCGTTTTTGGGGCTAGTTTTTACAAAGGAGGTACTGCCAAATTTTTTTTTAAGAAAATAACTTAAACTTTAAGGATTTTTACTCAATTACTCAAGGTTTTCTAAATGTTTTAAACTAATGTTTTTCTTCACTCACTATTTTAATGGTTTTGATTTCTGGGTTTCGGTTTACTTGATCGCGTTGCGCCTGTAGATGTTACATGGTTAAGTGCCGGTCACGGGCCAAACTTTGGGTCGTGACAAAGTTGGTATCAGAGCGTAGGTTTTGCCTTTCGGAGTGTAGGATGACCTTGGTATGATGGAGTAGGTAGCTGAAGCAGAGTGGCGTAGCGTGTGTATGTTCCGCGGTATACTCACAACATGGTACTCCACCTAAGTGACCTTAGGACTTATTGATTGAAATTCCTTCATGATTATATATATTCTTGTGATTCGATTTCCGTATCCTTATCGAATCCTATTTTCTTTTCAACCATTATGTCGCCAAAGACTATGAGGGCGCAGAGAGCGGCCGCGAGAGCCGAGATTAGAGTTGACTCGTCTGAGACGAGGACTGACCCGAGCAGTACACCCGTTGTACCAGAGCAGACTGTTCCTCCTTCGACAGACCAGATCGCTATGTTAGGGGCCAGTATGCAGGAGATGCGCCAAATGATGGGGTCATTAGTTGAGGCACTTCGAGCGCAGCGACCAGAGGTAGTTCCACCCATTATAGGGACCGCGATGGTACCTACAGTTCAGGCAGTTGCACCTGCAGCTACAGAGGTTATCACAGTATCGCTATCTAAATTTATGAGGCTGAAGCCTCCGGTCTTCACAGGCACCGATGCAGGTGAGGACCCGCAGTCATTTATCAATAGGATGGCCCGGATATGTCGTTCACTCAGATGCTCAGATGCGAGATGGGTAGAGTTCGCTAGTTTTCGCCTGGAAGGTCCTGCGCAGAAGTGGTGCAAGTCGGTAGAAAAGGGCAGAGCAGCAGGTCTTCCTCCTATGATATGGACTAAGTTCGTGACGGTGTTCCTTGCCCGTTTCCTTCCACAGAGTGTCAGGGATGCTCGAGCGCGCAGGTTCGAGTCATTACGCCAGACGCCGGATATGACAGTGGCGGAGTATGATGTGCAGTTCACTGAGCTATCTGTTTATGCCCCATATTTAGTAGCTACTGAGGAGATGCGAGTCAAGAGGTTTGTTCGAGGCTTGCTTACCCCGTTGTTTCTTGCGATCAGCGCACAGCATTGCGAGACCTATGCAGTAGCTGTAGATGCAGCCCTATTAGTCGAGGAGCGCCTTGCTGAGACTTCAGTAGTTCCAGGGCCGAAGAGGGTTCGTACAGGTACGTCAACACTGAGACAGCCGTTTAGGCACCGCGACAGGTTCCGTTCAGGTACGGGGGGTAGCGGAGGCTCGAGACGAGGTCAGCTATTCAGCTCTTATCCCCAGGAGGGTCAACCGGCACCATCTAGATGTTTCCGATGCGGGAGTACTTATCATCGTATTCAAGATTTTCCGGAGCCACGTGAGGGCGAGACAGCCGTACCACATGTCACATTTCCACCCTCTCCACCCCAGAGGGTGTTGCCTCTTGTACCTGCTGTTGCTCCGCGTCAGACTCATGCACAGAGAGGTCGTGGTCGTGGAGGGTTTGCTCAGAGAGGACGAGGTGGCCGAGGCATAGGACAGCCAGCTGCCGACAAAGAACAGCCGGTTGCTAGTAGGGGACCGCCAGTCGCAGGTAGAGGACAGGCATGGGTATTTGCTTTGACGCATTAGGACGCGCAGGCGTCCAATGCAGCGGTCTCAGGTACTCTTTCAGTATGTTCTGTTGACGCACACGTGTTGTTTGATCCAGGATCCACGCACTCGTACGTTTCCACACACTTCATGCCGAGTTTGGGTAGAGAGTCTGGGTTGCTTGATCAGCCGCTTGCTGTGACCACTCCTGTGGGCGAGTCGTTTATTGCTAGACACGTGTTCCGATCGTGTGTTGTCCATATTGGTGAGAGAGAGTTGCCTGTCGACTTGATCCTTCTTGAGATGTTGGACTTCGACGTTCTCCTGGGCATGGACTGGTTAGCCACGTGCTACGCGTCTGTGGACTGCCGCGAGAAGACAGTTAGGTTTTGTTTTCCCGGCGAGTCAGCTTTTGTTGTGCAGGGGGACCGTGGTGTCACCCCTCACAGTTTGATATCGTCTCTTCGCGCTGGACATCTTTTGAGGAAGGGATGTCAGGGTTATAGCCTATGTTTGCGATACTAGAGCTACGGAGGTTCCGTTGGACCAGGTCCCGATTGTTAGTGAGTTCCCTGATGTTTTCCCTGACGAGCTTCCTGGGCTACCGCCTGAGCGCGATATTGTTTTCTGCATTGACTTGATTCCCGGCACGGGGCCTATTTCCATACCGCCTTATCGGATGGCCCCGGCGGAGCTTAGAGAGTTGAAAGGTCAGTTGCAAAATTTGCTGGATAAAGGGCTTATTCGACCTAGTGTGTCTCCTTGGGGTGCTCATGTCCTGTTTGTCAAGAAGAAGGACGGCAGTTTGCGCTTGTGTATTGATTACCGCCAGCTGAACAGGGTTACCGTACGGAACAGATATCCTTTACTACGCATTGATGACTTGTTCGACCAGCTTTAGGGTGCGGGATACTTTTCGAGGATTGACTTGCGATCAGGCTACCATCAGTTGCAGGTTCGGCAGGAGGATATTCCGAGGACGGCTTTTCGCACGCGTTACAGGCACTATGAGTTTTTGGTGATGTCGTTCAGACTCACCAATACCCCAGCAGCATTTATGGACTTGATGAACCGTATTTTCAGGCCGTATCTTGATCTGTTCATCATCATATTTATTGACGACATTTTAGTGTATTCCCAGAGCCGAGAGGAGCACGAGCAGCACCTGCGGATCACATTGCAGATTTTGAGGGAGCGCCAGCTGTTCGCAAAATTCTCTAAGTGCGCATTTTGGCTTGATAGCGTAGATTTCTTGGGTCACGTGGTTGCGCGAGATGGTATATGGGTAGACCCGAAGAAGATCGAGGTCGTTCAGCATTGGCCCAGACCAGCATCAGTTACGGAGATCCGCAGCTTTCTAGGACTGGCCGGCTACTACCGACGATTTGTATAGGACTTCTCCCGTATTGCCGCACCGTTGACCGGGTTGACCCGGAAGGGAGTTCCTTTTGACTGGACGGAGGCATGCGAGCATAGCTTTCAGCAGTTGCAGACTCGTTTGACTACGACGCCAGTGTTATCGTTGCCTTCGGGATCGGGCGGATTTGTGGTCTTTTGTGACGCTTCTCGAGTGGGGCTAGGGTGCGTATTGATGCAACACGACAGGGTTATTGCGTATGCTTCTCGGCAGCTGAAGAAACATGAACAGAACTACCCCACTCATGATTTGGAGATGGCTGCAGTGGTCTTTGCACTCAAATCTAGCGACATTACCCATACGGCGAGTCGTGCCAGATATTCACGGATCACAAGAGCTTGAAGTACATATTTCAGCAGTGAGACCTGAATCTTAGACAGCGCCGTTGGATGGAGTTAGTGAAGGACTACAATTGTGAGATCCTTTATCACCCGGGCAAGGCGAATGTAATGGCGGATGCGTTGAGTCGGAGGCCCGGGGGTAGTCTATCTTGTTTGAGCACAGTGCAGAGACAGACGTCTGTAGATTGGCAGATTTTATGCGACAGCCGAGTACAGTTCGAGTTCACTCCGATCGGGGGACAGCTTGCGCATGTTCGTGCACGTCCATAGTTGCTTGACCGTATCCGTGAGGCGCAGCCCGGTGACGACCGTTGTTCAGAGATCATGGCACAGATTGGACGGGGTAGATTTTCCGAGTTCGTGATCGATGATCAGGGGATACTACGATTTGGGACTAGACTATGCGTACCAGATGCTGAGGGACTGAGGCGTGAGATTCTTGAGGAGGCACATCGATCTGTGTACAGTGTTCATCCGGGTTCCACCAAGATGTACCATGATATGAGAGATGTTTACTGGTGGGACGGGATGAATAGGGACGTCACAGACTTCATGTCGAGATGCCTGACTTGTCAGCAAGTCAAGGCCGAGCACCAGAGGCTTGCGGGAGAGCTACAGCCGTTGCCCATTCCGGAGTGGAAATGGGAGCAAATTTCTATGGACTTCATTATGGGTCTATCCAGGACTAGTCGAGGGTATGACTCCATTTGGGTGATCGTGGATCGATTGATGAAAGCGGCCCACTTCCTACCGGTGAAGACCACTTTCGGATTTGCTCAGTATACCCAGATATATATCGACGAGATCGTACGACTGCATGGAGTCCCGACTGTTTCCTGATTTAAAATCAGGAAAGCTTCTGGGAAAAGCTTCAGAAAGGGGTCACGTGTTGGCACGTGACACCTAAAAAAAAGCATCAGCAAGTCAAGTTCAGTTTCCTGACTACGCTGAAGAAAATGGGCTTCAGAAAGAGTCACGTGTTCCCACGTGACCAGGGTCACGTGGCGACACGTGACATTTAAATGCAAGCGTCAAAGGCACACCAGTTCCCTGATCAAGTCAAGGAAAAGGCTTCAGAAGAGGTCACGTGCTCCCACGTGACCAGGGTCACGTGTTGACACGTGACGTTCAAGGCAGCAGACTCGTTCTCCAAATGAACCAAGGAAAGAGAGTTCAAACAAGGGTCACATGCTCACACGTGACCGGGAGTCACGTGGTGGCACGTGACGTTTAAGCAACGATCAGAAGACAGAGCGCAAAAGAAAGGAAAAGGCTCATTCCAAAGGGGGTCACGTGCCCACACGTGACCATGGGTCACGTGGTCACACGTGACCGGCTCTCAAAGCCTATTTTGTCAAACAGAATTAAATTCTGAAGGAGAATCAAATCTTTCCAAAGGAAAGCGGCTATCTGGAACCGATCAAATTAAAGATTCAGAGGTGATGAAATATCATCTATCTATGGGAAAATCTCGGGTTTGGAAAGATTTCCCCTTTAAATCTAACCAAAATAACAAAGGAGAATCTCTGGATTTAAAATCCAATGGTGAATAAAATTCACCTAATAATCCGAAGGTCCAAAACGAATAATGGATGTAAATCAAATCTCTTAATGAAGATTCGTCAAAAACTGATTGATTTGGCTGCTTCTCCTATAAATAGGAGCCAAGAGACACAGAGAAAGAGATACATACGCAGAGAAGAAAAAAAAAAGGAGAAGAGCTTTGATACTTTGAAAAGACTCGGATCTTCTGCAAAAAACCCTAGGTAAGAAAGGGAAGGCCTTTTGAAAGAAAGAGAATTTAATTCTCAACAGAGTTTAACTCTGATAATGTAAAAATAGAAGAACATATTTCTTCTCTCTTTGATAGAGGATCTGCAAAGTGCACATCTCCCCTTAAGGTTGAGAATTTAATTCTCAATGGGTTGAGATCCTGCCATACAGATCCAAAACATAGAGAGGGAATGCAAGCACGAGAATTTAATTCTCACAGAACTATAGGAATTTAATTCCTTTAAAATAAAAGTAGGGCTTGACCCTATATCATGGGAATTTAATTCCTTCAGAACAAAAAAGAAACAGGGTTTAACCCTAATTAAAGAACTTAGTTCTGTTGAAACAACGGGAATTTAATTCCCTTAATCATCATTTAACAGGGAATGGGAATTCAATTCCTTAAAAACTTTTATTAGGGTTTAACCCTATTCAGCCCTTCACATATATGAGGAATTTAATTCCTACAGAAAATTCAGAGTTAAACTCTATTCCAGAATACAAAGTCTTCGAAAGGAAGTAGGAATTCAATTCCTCTGAAATTTACAGTTCGAGGAATTTAATTCCTGAAAAAAGATTAACAAAGCCTCTAAACAAAAATATATAGAGGCAGGGTCACGTGTCATCACGTGACCCCCCCAAGAGATCTACAGAAAGTCCCTTCGAGGCAGCACCCCGCGTGACCCACGTGACCCTCGGCAGAAGCTCTAATACATAGGCATTTGAATGCCCATCACGTGATGACACGTGATGCCCTGAAAGGCACGATAATCTCAGAATAAATGAAGGGAGGGCGCTCTCACGTGCTGCCACGTGACCCCTCTTGTCTTAGTGTTTAACACTAAATTGAAACTCTCGAACTCAGCGTTAAAATACTGTTGTGCTTTAGTGTTCAACACTAATTGAAAAGCTTTATCTGCAGTGTTCAACACTGATTACCTTAGCGTTTAAACACTAATCTGAGATCTTCATTTGCAGTGTTCAACACTGATATGTTTTTAGTGTTCAACATTAATTCGAAAAGCCTTGTTGCTAGTGTTTAACACCAATTATCTCTTAGTGTTAAACACTAACTTGTCAACCTCATTCCCAGTGTTCAACACTGACTGCTCTGTAGTGTTTAACACTAGACTTTGGCCCAATTGGCCTAAATGGATAGAGGCAAAGCCTCTCCTGATTGGACTTAGCCCAAGATGGCCATAAGTCCTCAATTGGTGATTAACTGGTCCAATGGACTCATAACATAATTAATTCGTCTTGACCCCAAATTGGGCCAAGGACTATTTAATCCACTCCGGTTCTAGGGTACATCTCTTCACTCCTTTGATACTCGGCATTGTAATCCCTCAATGTCTTCAAAGAGGTGACGGGTCCCGACGACCACACATCGATATGGACTGTGGGGTCCTTAAACTCATGTCTAATGCAAATTCCTGGTTACGTGGAACGCGGATAATGTCACTCTTTGACCCCGTGGAAAACGTCCAGAGCGGAGCCTGGTCCTCGCCAAGCACGGCAGTGAACCCGTGTGAAGCATCCAGAGCACAGTGGACTGTGGGGTCCTTAAACCCATGGACTACGACGTCCTTAACCTTGACCGAGATGTCTTAAAACTAACAATGGACTGTGGGGTCCTTAAACCCATGGACTACGACGTCCTTAACCTTGACCGAGATGTCTTAAAACTAACAATGGACCGCGATGTCCTTAAAACTACCCATGGACCGCGATGTCCTTAAACTACCCATGGACCGCAATGTCCTTAAACTACCCATGGACCGCAACGTCTTTAAACTAGAACAATAGAGCCCCGTATGCTCTTTTGTCGGATCTAAACGGTCCCGTTTAAGTTGATCTTAGCCTCAAAGATGGCTAACGTATCCTTAAACCTTCAAACAGAGTGGACTACGAATCCCCCCAATTAACTCTGGCTCAAGGGTACATCTCTGAACTCCTCTGACATCCGTCATTGTAATCCTTCAACGTCGTCAGAGAGGTGACGGGTCCCGACGGCCATACATACGATGGACCACTATGTCCCTAAACTGGAACAATGGAGCCTAAAACGCTCTTTTGTCGGATCTAAACGATCCCGTTAAGTTGATCTTAGTCTTAAAGTGAGACTAACGTATCCTTAACAAACGTTTGAGTTGATCTTAGACTCACGTATGGCTGACGTATCCTCAAACCAAACCCCCCAAACCCAAATCTAAGATAATACGGATTTGGACTAGTCCACGCCCTACGGGCGACAACATAACTCAGTCTCCGTAAACAATCCACGGGCAACAAAATACAAAACAAACACCCACGACATGAAGTGACCATCTGGAGAAGGAGAAAGTTGTTACCGCAATGCGGTAGCGTAATTAACTGCAGGGGCTTGCGCCTGCAGGGAAGAGCGTCCCCACAATCAAAAACCCCTCAAACGAGGGGGAATCTGACGAAGTCTGCTACATCGGACGCATCCGTCTAAACCTTCGATACATGGTGCCATAAATCAACTTGGCATCTTCGGAGAGGTGGACGGATAGCACCAATTAGCATCTGCCCCGAATCTCAGGCGAGACGCAGTGTCGCGCCGTCTTTCGGAGGGGAACAGATTCTGGCACGCCCGGTGGGACCTTTTCCTCTTTCCACTCCACACTTCGTGTGTCGTGACTCGCGAACCAATCGCGGTTCGCTAATGGTTGCCCTTGGGTTTCAAGATACTAAGAATTGGCATCTTGCTTATTGCAGAAAGCAAAAGATCGATGGCTTCTACTTCCGTGAAATTCTCCAACCGCTCAGACTGCAATTGCAACCAACGCTCTGCCTCGCCAGGAGGTATAGCCTACGGACCCCAAGCTGCTTCGCTATTCACAATGCCCGTGGAACAGGTCACTCGTGCCACCACAAGATTGTTCTTTGGGACCATGCTCCCGCCGACAAACTTCACCGCTCCAGTGCTGACAACGGAAGCTCTTAAGAAGTCGGTCTTTGATCGTCTTACCCCTGCCGCGGCTCCTCTCAACGAGTCGCCCAACGTCAACGCCTCGGTCTTCTCTAGATTGGGCCAGAAATCCTGCAAACCCATCATGGGGCCTACAATCTCAGAGAAGGCTGCTTCCAAGAAAGTGGCTGCTCCTGCTCCCGAAATCGTCAAGGCGGCTTCTCCGGCCAAAAGGTCGGTCTTTACAAGATTGACGGCTCCCGCTCCTGCTGCCCAAAGGACGTCGGTATTTGACAGGCTAACACCAACAGTGACCCCCCACCCAGACAGGGGGCAAAACGAAACCATTCTTACCGCTGACCCTACACCGTCCGCTCGACACGCTCGACGTCGCCATTGGCACCGAGTAAGGAAGGCTGGGGGAAACTCCCCCTCCGGGTTGACTCCATCGGCCCCGGTGGCAGAAGTTAATGCTGCTGTTCCAACTGGGAACAGCTTCGAAATGCTAAATAAGGTGCGAAGGAATTCTGCTACTGCAGTGCTGAAGAGGTCTCCTCCCCCATTAAAAGAGGTTGTCGAAATAAAGCCCGAACAACCCCCATCTCCTCAACGGCTGTCTTCCAAAATCTATAAGGTTTGGCGGCAGGCACGGGACTCGATCATCGATCCAAACTTCTCCCGCCGACACAAGAAGCTGAAAATCCAACCGGAAGCTGGTCACCAGGCTAAACCCCAAAAGGCTGTCTGGACGCCCACCTCAACGGCCCCCTCAACCTCCATGGCTCATAAAAGGAGGAGGCCGCAGAAAACCCCACAGCATGCAACGACGGCTAAAAGCACCGAGCCCAGACGCCCTAAGTCTGGGGGCATGGTTGTGCACACTGTTTACATGGCCTCTGGAAAAGAGGAAAGCCGCACTTCTACGGGCCACCGACCGCTGACCCGATCCGTGACGAAAGCCCAGGAGCAGCAACAAAAGCTTCAAGAAATGATGAATGCTATGGCCGCGCTCACCGGACCAAAAGAAAACCCAGAAACGTCCTCAGACGCACGCCGGGAGGAAGAAACCGACGCTGAATTCCTTCGCCGGACACTGGAGAAAAAGGACAAAGAGGCTGCTGAACAAGCGGCCAACATACAACGGATGGGCCTTCTCTTCTAAGATATGATAGGAATGATGATCCAGCAGGACTTACCCGCCGAGGATCCCCCAATCGTTCTTGAAGACGACCGAGGAGAAACGTCAAACCCACCACCATCCCTCTCAACGGCCAAGGAGGAGGCAATCTCTAAGGCTGACTTGGCTGACTACATAGCCCAGCAGATCCGGGTTCATCACGCGACTGAGGCAGCTGGTCAAGTCGTGAAAACGGGGCGACCGTATCCGAGCTGGTACGACCAAATCAAATACCCGCAAGGCTATACGATACCAAAATTCCACGTGTATAAGGGGACCGGCAATCCCCACCAACACGTCGCCCAGTTCCGGGCCCTCTGCGGTAACACCGGCGGTGATGATAAACTTTTGCTCTGCCAGTTCGTGGGCAGCTTATCAGAAACAGCGTTCGAATGGTATTCGGAACTCCCGAACGATTCTATCAAAACGTTCGCTGAAATGGAGTTGTTGTTCACTCAGCGATTCGCAAGTGCCAGCGAACGCACTCCAATAACTGCACTGATTAACGCCAGGGTAAAACCGGGCGAAACCTGGGTCCAGTACGCTATACGCTGGCGGAACTTGTGGTCGAGATGTGAGCAACGCATTGAGGAAGCACCTGCGGTGGGCATGTTCGTGCGAACTCTAGACCCTCACGCAACTATCTCCCAGTTTATGATGTTCTTTAAGCCAACCACATTCCAGGCCCTGATCGACAAGTTGGCTCAGATGGACCAGATGGGTCATAGACCACCTACACCGAAGTCGGGACCTCGGAATGACAAGGGTAAAGGAAGAGCAACCTTTGTTGCGAATGCCCAAGAGCAACCTAACGCCCTGAAACCGGCAGATCAACTGGAGGAAAGACGTCGGTATTATAATGAGAAGATGAAGCGTCCCTACTCGTTCCCACGGGACAAGACGAAACGGCTATTCGAGCTGGCAATACGCAACAGGCTTATAAACCTGCCAAATCCAAGGCGACCGCCGCAACCCACCGAGGTGAATAACCCTAACTATTGCCCTTACCATCAAACGGTAGGCCATCCGATTGAAGATTGCTTCGTCTTCAAAAGATGGATTGAAGACCAGTACCTCCAGGGGAAGTTTGTACCGTCCGAAAAGTGGAAGGTGAACCCACCACAGCCGCATGCTCCTAGGAAAGCGGATACACCGGGGGCAACATGTTCTTTTATTGAAGAAGCTCCATGGGAGGTCGTACTATCAACTAAAACCAAAAGAATGCTGAGAGACCTTCATGCGTGCCCTGCGATCGAATGGAAGGACCCTTTTGAACCTCAAATTATCGAAGGAATGTTGAAGCCCCGCCCAATTACGAAGATTCGCGATAAGGGCCCAAATACTCACGCCCAACCGTCAAAATCTTCGAAGAAAAAGAAGAAGAAATCCAAGAAGACCGTGAAGCTTGGAGACGAGCACACGAACTTGCAGAAGCAAATCGACGCACTGGAAGAATACAATCAAAAGGCGCGAACTCCTGTCACACTGCAAGAGTTCCTCAACCACATCTTTCAAGAGGAAGATGATGGAGAGAGCTCGTCGGATGAATCCGAAGGATATGTGGCGAGTTGTAACGTAGTCTCCCACTCATTTACCGATGATGGGAAAACTCCCGGCACTAAGAAGCCGGAGGCAGAGCCTGTACCAGAGCGTGCATGGCCAACAGACGAAATGATCGACGCTTTTCTAGACGAGATTCGTCTAAAATGTAAAGCGGACCAGGAGCGTGAAATGACCACGTCGGAAAGAGCCAAATGCGGGCGACTGAACGGAAGAGTTGAACTACCTCCGCCAGAGCGAAAGGTATCCGAAGTAGACAAGAAGATACTCAAGACGAGGAAAAGGTTTGCCAAAGCCATGTCAATGGGAATGAAGCTACCACCCTCGGAAGGAAACACACACGATGGGGTAGAGACGCACCCTGACTATTGCGCATATCACCGGAAAGTCTCACATCCCACGGAGGAGTGCGACGCCTTTAAGATATGGTGGCAAGGATATGTTGCTCATCGGCAACATTTTAAGCGCATGAAACGCGAGATCCGTCGAGAGCGAAGAAGTACCGTCGATGGGCAAAACAGAACGACTGGCAACTGTTGCATGGTTAACGCCAGGGGGTCACAAGTTCTCACCTTTGGGAGCGACTCTGATGAAGAAATGGCTCTGGGCCCTCTCTTTAAAGAATCCGCTTTAGGGAAAGAGGAGAAATCGGAGATCTGCGAGAACATTCAGCTGCGCAATCGCACACTCCCAGAGAAGAATCTTGGGCCCGGGAATAGAAAGGATAAGGGAAAGGAAAAGGTCACTGAAGATATCACTTTAGATGACCAAGTCATGAGAGAGCTGGTTGCCAAAGACCCTCCCAGAAAGAGTAAGGTGGACTATAACATCCTTGCGCACCTAAGGAAACTACCTTCTCAGCTTAGCATTCTTGATGCCCTCCTATTATCAAAAGAAGCGCGAGACTCACTAATTAAGGCGTTACAAGAACCTGAGCAATTCCAAGCCTTCCTCGCCACTGAAAAGATGAAGGATGAACTGGAGGAAGTGCATACAGCCGACATCACTTTCGGTGATGAAGACCTCCTTCTCGGAACATGCGACCATAACCGTCCCCTATATGTCTCCGGATACTGCCATGATATCAAGATAGGCAAGATCCTGGTGGATAATGGGTCCTCCGTTAACCTCCTTAATGTCTGGGTGTTGAAGGAAATCTGCATGAGCGTGCAACACCTCGCTCGTGACAAAATCACTATCTCCGGTTTCGATTCACAATCGTCACGGACTCTCGGATCTGTGATATTAACATTACGCTTTGGACTTCTCGTTACAGACGTCAAATTCCATGTCATTGACGCCAAGACCTGCTACAACGCCTTACTCGGCCGTCCCTGGCTACACGAGTACAACATCATCCCTTCTACACAACATCAATGTATGAAGTACTTCAAAGATGGTTTCGAGTATACCGTAACAGGTGAGTTAAACCCATTTTCAGTGAACGAAGTCCGTAAATACGAAGATGCGAAGTACTTTTTGCCAGATTTCGAGGATACAGAGAGGTGTCGCAATCCGGAGAACAAAACCGCCGCCACCATCCCGATTTTCGGGAGCGATACCGAAGACGAGGAAGAGATAGTTTATGCAGGGCCATCTCAACGCAACAACCTGGGGACGCCCGCCCCCGTGTTGGTCTTCGGAAGTGATTCAGAAAATGAAGTTAATGCTGTGTTCTCCAATCGGTTGTCAATACAAGCACCCCCTGGCGATGACCATAGTTTGCAAATCACCATGGTACCGCGAGAACACTACAAGGATCTCGACGCGCTTCAAGCTCACGATGTACAGGACCTGCAAACATTTTACGTCCCTCCCAGGCGAAGGGGCGAGAAGGTGATCCTATTCTACCGATCCTCAGAGTCGAAAATAGAAAAAGAGATCTGGCATGGCACGGATGCTACACTTGACAGGCTCCAACCCATCCGTCTGCCCAGATACTATACAAACGGATTAAAGAAGCTATTGAAGCGCCAGGGAGTACTCTTAGAACAGACCGTTCGGCAGGCGTGGTTCTACAACAGGATTTGGGATGTCCCCGGGACTCAACGCAAATTGCCCAACGGGAAGATGGAAACACTCGGGCTTGGATACGCCAGAGCTGGAAAACGGGAACGGACTCACAGCAGCTACACTATATATACCTTTGATGAAGAAGAGGACGCCCTGTCAAGAGACGCCAACCCTTCATTAAAACTAGACCCCGCGATTGAAGCACCGAGTCCGTCATTTGAAGAACGAACGAACAAGCCTATCAGGAAAACGGGTCAGAGAGCTCAGGAAGACCACAACCGCGAGATGGCCATCTACAAGAAGGCCAGGACGCAACGTCTATCTCAACGTACCGAAAAAGACAAAGACGCATATCCTCGTCAATCCGTTGTACGAAAGGCCCGACGCAGAGACGGAAATAAATCAAGAAGCGGCTCGGGTTTGCCCCTCGTGAAGAAGATGAGTCGAGCGTATTCCTTCCCCCGAGACAAGACGGAGAGGTTACTCAACCTCGCTATAAAACATCAAATGATCACGCTTCCAGAGTCTAGACGTCCTGAGCAAGCTAGCAAGGTCTCTCATCCGAGTTACTGCTCTTATCACCAAGCCATAGGACATCCTACCGAAAACTGCTTCACCTTCAAGAACTGGGTCGAGGACCAGTACCGACGGGGTAGATTCGCTTTATCCGACGGCTGGAAGGTAACGCCGCCGCGAAAGTATGAGCCCAAAGCCGCAAGAGCAGAACCGGGTCCACCTCAGTCCAGGGAGCGGGTTCGCACTTGTTGTACAATTACGATATTAGGAGAAGAGCCCGAGAACGTAGACGACCTTCCCCGGTGCTTTGAGAACAGCAATGATGAGGTGATCTCAGAATTTCCGCCCGCTCCAAAAGAACTGGAAGATGGTATACATACTACTGCAAATAACCTCAAGAAGATTGAGTTGGGATCGGCAGACGACCCGCGACCGACATTTATCAGCGAGCTATTATCCGAAGAAAAGGTGGCTGCGTTAAAGAACGTGCTTCTACGGCATAAAGATTGCTTCGCGTGGAACTACTCCGAGATGCCAGGATTGGATCCGGAGATTGCTGTGCATAGATTAGCAATATCCCCAGATATCAAGCCAGTCAAGCAGGCGCCAAGGAGGATGCGACTCGAGCTTGAAATGAGCATCAACGCCGAAGTCAAGAAGTTGATCGATTCTGGATTTATCCAAGAAGTCCAATATCCTGACTGGATTGCCAATATCGTCCCGGTAATGAAGAAGAATGGGACGGTACGCATATGCGTGGATTTCAGGGATCTCAATAAAGCCTGTCCAAAGGATGATTTCCCGGTACCGGTAACCGAGCTAATGATAGATAACACGTCAACTCACGAGGTTTTCTCCTTTATGGATGGTTCGTCAGGATACAATCAGATAAAGATGCATCCCGAAGACCAGAAGCATACCGCTTTCCGCACCCCTTTGGGTATATTTTGCTACAGGGTTATGCCCTTTGGTCTTAAGAACACTGGCGCCACCTATCAAAGGGCCATGACAAAGATCTTCGACGATCTCATACACAACGTCGTCGAGTGCTATATCGATGACCTTGTAGTGAAGAGCATGTCATACGAAGATCATTTAAAGCATCTGGAGACTGTATTTCAACGCCTTCGGCAATATAATTTGAAAATGAATCCCCTCAAATGCGCGTTTGGAGTCTCCTCGGGCAAATTCCTGGGATTCATCATTCGACACCGAGGTATTGAAATAGATCCGTCAAAGATTAAAGCGATCATGGAAATCCCTCCGCCAAGAACCCTCAAGCAGTTGCGGTCTCTCCAAGGGAAGCTCGCATATATCCGGCGGTTTATCGCTAATCTTTCGGGCAAATGCCGTTCTTACGGCCACCTGATGAAAAAGGGAACTCCATTCGTTTGGGATCACAAATGTCAAGGTGCACTAGACGAGATCAAGCAGTACCTGCAGAACCCTCCGGTGTTGGCCGCGCCGGTCAAGGGAAAACCCCTCATTCTTTATACGACCGCCCTCGAAGGTTCCTTGGGCGCATTATGGGCACAAGAGAACGATCAGGGGAAAGAGAGAGCACTCTACTACTTAAGTCGAGTTCTACTGGGGGCAGAAAGCAACTATTCCCCCATTGAAAAGCACTGCTTGGCATTGATCTTCGCAATAACAAAGCTTAGACATTACGCATTAGCACATGAAGTCCGTCTTATTTCGAAGGTGGACCCTCTCAAATATTTGATGTCGAAAGCCATATTGACGGGACGACTCGCTAAGTGGGCCCTGCTCTTGATGGAGTTCTCGATAACGTATCAACCTCTCAAGGCAGTGAAAGGCCAGGCCATTGCCGACTTCCTCGCCGAGCACCCGATACCGGCCAATTCTCCTCTGAACTGTGATTTGCCGGACGAGCATGCATTTGATGCGATTAGCGGCGGAAGCACCCGATGGGAACTCTATTTCGATGGAGCGTCCTCCATAAAGAAACAGAAACAAGGTATCCCAATGATCAAATCAGGGATAGGCCTCATCTTTGCAACTCCACAAGGAGGGATAATGCGCTTCGCCTTCTCCTTAACAGAGCCGAGGACAAACAATGAAGCCGAATACGAAGCCCTGATAGCAGGCCTCGAGATCGCCATCGACATGGGAATTGAAGACCTCCTCATATACGGGGATTCTCAGCTGGTCGTCAGTCAAGTAAATGGTGACTACCAAACGTGCAAGCCGGAGTTGGTGAAGTACGGCGAAAGGGTGCAACAACTATTGACCCAAATTCCCTCCTATACTTTGGAGAACATACCGCGCGCGGAAAACAGCAAAGCAGACGCGTTGGCTAAACTTGCTAAAGAACTGGCTGACGAGAACCTCGATGACGTCAGAATCGTGGTACAAAGCCGTCGAGTGCTCGCCCCGGCAGAAATATCTCCGGAATCATGCGAAGAAAAGGGAACGACTGAGCAGACGACCCTACAAATAAAAGACCATGAGAAGGCCGAAGACTGGAGGGAAGTCTTCATAGACTACTTTAAGTCCCACCGAATGCCCGAAGAAGCGTCCTCAAGACATCAGCTCATGAAACGAGCTCTATCCTTCGCTTTCATCAACGACATTCTATACAAGAGATCGTTTGATTCTCTATGGCTCAGATGCTTAGGACCTGACGAAGCAGAAAGAGTCATTCAGGAAGTTCATGATGGACTTTGCGGTTCTCACCAAGCAGGCCCAAAGATGAAGTTAAAAATTAAACGGATGGGTTATTACTGGCCCACGATGATCCAGGACTGCCTCGAGTATGCGAAGCAATGCCACTCATGCCAGATCCATGGAGACTTCATCCACCAACATCCGAATCCACTGCACCCGACGCTGGCTAGTTGGCCATTCGAAATGTGGGGGACTGACATAGTCGGCCCCATTGAGCCAGCATCATCCCGGGGACACCGCTTTATCCTGGCGACAACTGATTACTTCTCCAAATGGGCAGAAGCAGTACCACTAAAGAAAGTGAAGACGGAGAATATCCTCCATTTCTTCAAGACGCACGTCATCTATCGGTTTGGGACCCCACGGCGGATTATCTCCGATAATGGGATGGCCTACCGAAGCCATAAGATTAGCCGCTTCGCACAGCAGCACAATGTAGACTGGAGATATTCTTCAGTTTACAATCCACGAGCTAACGGCCTGGCCGAGGCTTTCAATAAGACCTTGACGAAGATCATAAAAAAGACCGTTTCCAGGAATAAGAGAGACTGGCACGAAAAGCTGCAAGAAGCCCTTTGGGCTTATCGAACTACATTCAAGACGGCCACAAACACAACGCCGTACGCGTTGGTATTTGGGACAGAAGCAGTGCTCCCCCTCGAAATAGAGTTACCCTCTCTACGAGTAGCAGTCCACCACGAGCTGACGAACGAAGAAAATGCTCACCTTCGGCTTGAGGAGCTTGATGCCCTCGATGAAACCCGGCTCATAGCGCAACAACATCTAGAAGCCTACAAAGCAAAGATGACGCGCTCGTACGAAAGATTGACCAGGCCGAGGACATTCCGCCAAGGCGAACTCGTACTAGTGGTCAAAAGACCTATGATCCCCAATCGTGCCAAGCGAGGAAAATTTGAGCCAAACTATGAAGGCCCGTACATCATAGACAAGGTCTACCAGGGTGGAGCCTACCTACTCATGGACATGCACGGTGAAAGGCCTTTCAGGCCAATAAACGGCCGCTTCTTAAAGAAATACTACGCTTAATAAGCCACAGCCTAAGTCAATGACAGATGACGATGACTATGTCCGCTCACTATCTTTCTAAGCTCAGACTTTACAAGCAGCAGCCGGCCTTCCTATATCGACGGACCGAAACGTCCTTAAACTAACAGCGGACCGAAACGTCCTTAAACTAACGGCGGACCGAAACGTCCTTAAACTATCGACGGACCGAAACGTCCTTAAACTAACGGCGGACCGAAACGTCCTTAAACTATCGACGGACCGAAACGTCCCTAAACTACTACCGCAACGTCCTTAGGTTGACGAGATGGATAAAAAAAATAATAATAAATAAAAAAAAACGGTATGTCCATAAGCAAAGTGGGCACGGATGAAAACCCGAAAGGGCTCCGTGAGTAAAAACAGCAGGGCTGCCGGCAAGTGTTCGTGAAAACCCGAAAGGGCGCGACCTTGTAAAAAAGAAAAGTAAAAAAAAAGGGAATAAAAAAAACGGTATGTCTATAAGCAAAATGGGCACGGATGAAAACCCGAAAAGGGCTCCGTGAGTAAAAACAGCAGGACTACCGGCGAGTGTTTGTGAAAACCCGAAAGGGCGCAACCTCGTTAAAGGACACTTACAGAGTCCTCTCGACCTTGTAAGGAGGAACCACCTGCGTGAGATCCTTACGACTCACAAAGGAGCAACACACTTAGGGATCCTCACGATTCCTAAGGAGAAAATACACTTACGAGATCCTCACGACTCGTAAGGAGAATTCTCTTATGGGACCCTCACGGCTCATGAGATTTGAAAGTCTTAAGTTACAGAAACCTGAACCTGTTCTTAAGCAAATCCTCCACAACCTCCGATATTGCCCTACAAGAGGCTCAATACTGACCCTTGTATACAATCCACGGGCGCGAATAAACATTTCCCCAGCAAAGTCCAACCCTTGTAGGTCCCCTCGACCCATAAGGAGAAAACCCTCCTGTAGGATCCTTACGACTTACAGAGGAACATACACTTAGGAATCCTCACGATCCCTAAGGAGAAAATACACCTGCAAGATCCTCACGACTTGTAGGGAGAAATACCTTTGTGAGACCCTTACGGCTCATGAAGTCAAAAGCCTTAGTCGGCAGGACCTTAACCCTGTTTGCTAAGCCACCTTTGTTTAACATCGACAGAGGTAAATGATGATTCGCTCTTGGCAATATTCCAGTTGCAGCGATGCTGACGCCTAAACCGGTATCAAATCCCAAGTTCTTTCATAGCAAATGATGATTCGCTCCTGGCAATATTCCAGTTGCAGCGATGCTGATGCCTAAACCGGTATCAAATCCCAAGTTCTTTCATGGCAAATGATGATTCGCCCCTGGCAACATCCCAGTTGCAGCGATGCTGATGCCGAAATCGGTGTCCAAAATCCGAGCTTGCGGGGAAAAAAAAAAGCTAGCAGGCCACACATGCCTACGAAATAGCCGAAATGATGGGGCAACTTGCGATAAAAAGCAGCAAGTAAAAATGTATGCATAAAAAATAGCCGAAATGATGGGGCAACTCGCAATAAAAAGCAGCGAGTAAAAATAAAACAAATAGCCGAAATGATTGGGCACCGCGAAAAATAGCCGAAATGATTGGGCAATCGCGACCTTCGCGATATAAAAAGCTGAAATGATAGAGCATCGCGGAAAGAATAAAAGAAATGATGGAAAAATGGAACCTTTTTGCCCTACAGGTGATGCTACATCAATCCCTGTATACAATCCAGGGGCGCAAACAAAGAAGGAGTCGTACTCCTCCCCCAGGTTTCATCATGAGAGGAAGCCAAATCTCGACGGTTCACAAATAACCTGGAGATCATCTCGACGCAGCAGACACAACATCAAGCGAAATGGAACAGCGGCAACCCCCAGTTCCATGGATCGGTGATATACGTATCACCAAGAGTCAAACCCCCATTCCGTGAAATACGGATACAATCGGCAAAATTCCTGGTCACGTGGAACGCGGATAATGTCATTCTTTGACCCCGTGGAAAACGTCCAGAGCGGATCCTGGTCCTCGCAGAGCATGGCAGTGAACCCGTGCGAAGCATCCAGAGCGGAGCTTAGTCCTCGCCTAACGCGGCAGTGAACCCGTGTGAAGCATCTAGTGCAAAATTCCTGGTCACGTGGAACGCGGATAATGTCACTCTTTGACCCCGTGGAAAACGTCCAGAGCGGATCCTGGTCCTGCAGAGCATGGCAGTGAACCCGTGCAAAGCATCCAGAGCGGAGCCTAGTCCTCGCCTAACGCGGCAGTGAACCCGTGTGAAGCATCTAGTGCAAAATTCCTGGTTACGTGGAACGCGGATAATGTCATTCTTTGACCCTGTGGAAAACGTCCAGAGCGGATCCTGGTCCTCGCAGAGCATGGCAGTGAACCCGTGCGAAGCATCCAGAGCGGAGCCTAGTCCTCGCCTAACGCGGCAGTGAACCCGTGTGAAGCATCTAGTGCAAAATTCCTGGTCACGTGGAACGCGGATAATGTCACTCTTTGACCCCGTGGAAAACGTCCAGAGCGGAGCCTGGTCCTCGCAGAGCATGGCAGTGAACCCATGCGAAGCATCCAGAGCGGAGCCTAGTCCTCGCCTAACGCGGCAGTGAACCCGTGTGAATCATCTAGTGCAAAATTCCTGGTTACGTGGAACGCGGATAATGTCACTCTTTGACCCCGTGGAAAACGTCCAGAGCGGATCCTGGTCCTAGCAGAGCATGGCAGCGAACCCGTGCGAAGCATCCAGAGCGGAGCCTAGTCCTCGCCTAACGCGGCAGTGAACCCGTGTGAAGCATCTAGTGCAAAATTCCTGGTCACGTGGAACGCGGATAATGTCACTCTTTGACCCCGTGGAAAACGTCCAGAGCGGATCCTGGTCCTCGCAGAGCATGGCAGTGAACCCGTGCAAAGCATCCAGAGCGGAGCCTAGTCCTCGCCTAACGCGGCAGTGAACCCGTGTGAAGCATCTAGCGCAAAATTCCTGGTTACGTGGAACGCGGATAATGTCGTTCTTTGACCCCGTGGAAAACGTCCAGAGCGGATCCTGGTCCTCGCAGAGCATGGCAGTGAACCCGTGCGAAGCATCCAGAGCGGAGCCTAGTCCTCGCCTAACGCGGCAGTGAACCCGTGTGAAGCATCTAGTGCAAAATTCCTGGTCACGTGGAACGCGGATAATGTCACTCTTTGACCCCGTGGAAAACGTCCAGAGCGGATCCTGGTCCTCGCAGAGCATGGCAGTGAACCCGTGCGAAGCATCCAGAGCGGAGCCTAGTCCTCGCCTAACGCGGCAGTGAACCCGTGTGAAGCATCTAGTGCAAAATTCCTGGTCACGTGGAACGCGGATAATGTCACTCTTTGACCCCGTGGAAAACGTCCAGAGCGGATCCTGGTCCTCGCAAAGCATGGCAGTGAACCCGTGCGAAGCATCCAGAGCGGAGCCTAGTCTTCGCCTAACGCGGCAGTGAACCCGTGTGAAGCATCTAGTGCAAAATTCCTGGTCACGTGGAACGCGGATAATGTCACTCTTTGACCCCGTGGAAAACGTCCAGAGCGGAGCCTGGTCCTCGCCGAGCACGGCAGTGAACCCGTGTAAAGCATCCAGAGCAAATACCGGACTGTGGAGTCCTTAAAATCCACGGACTATGACGTCCTTAACCTCGACCGTGATGTCTTAAAACTAACGATCAACCACCCCGATTCCCTACAGATTTTGCCTTGGTTTAAGGGTACATCTCTTCACTCCTTTGATGCCTGGCGTTGTAATTCCTCAACGTCTTCAAAGAGGTGACGGGTCCCTGCAACCAAACACCGGACTGTGGAGTCCCTAAATCCACGGACTATGAGGTCCTTAACCTTGACCGTGACGTCTTTAAACTACGGTACCTTGAGAGATCCCTGACTCCGTGAAACACGGATAAGGGTGATCACATCCGGCACTTGCAGGCCCTCACGACCTGTAAGGAAGAAAAACTCTCTTGTGAGATCCTTACGACTCTCAAGGGAAAACCCGCTTAAGGACCCTCACGATCTTTAAGAAGAACTCGCACCTATGGGATCCTCTCGACCTGTAGGGAGAAAAACTCCTTATGAGACCCTCGTGGCTCATAAAAAGCAAAAGTCTTAGGGAGCAGATCTTAACCCTGAGTCCCGAGCCACTGCTGTCCTGCAAGGAGATCAAGATAGAATATCTACAGAATACATTCAATGAAAAGGAGACACACCATTTAGAAGAAAAATGTATCTTTTATTCATAAACCAAAATGAGTACAAAGTACAATTTATGAAAGAAACAAAAAGAAAATACTCTCATCCATGAATATGTACAAAAAGGAAGGAAAAGATACAAATGTCTCAAGCCGGCGGGCGATTCAGCAGCTTGGTCAGCTCATCCTGCTTTTGCTGAGCCACGGCTTCATGACGCAAAATCTCCAGAAGACGAGCCTCCGCTTGAGCTTGCTGAGCCTGATACGAAGCGAGCCGGGCTTCAAGCTCTTTCTCAGTGGCCTTATGAGCCTCAACCCTCTCACGAGTGAACGTGGCAGCTTTGTCGAGAGCCACCACCTCTTTGATGGATTCCTGAAGCACCCGCCAGAGTTCATACACTTGGTTGGCCCTGGTAATAAGGGTAGCGCGAAACTCGCTCAGTGCCTTGGAAGCTAGCTCCCTCTCCGAAAATTTATGGCCGAGCCTTTTTCTCGCATAACGATATGCTCGCTACGTGGCCACATAAGCTCGCTTTCGTGACCGCAGCCTTGCAAACATGACATTTACAAGACCGTATAAATGGGCTTCCAGCCGACGGGAATAGTCGATCTAAAACGCGCTCATGTCACCTGACGTGAAAGGCAACAAGAAGGATTTCCGACATATTTCAAGCATGCGTTCGCAATCATATGAGTATTCAAAAAAAATATATAGTAACAGCATTTGCAATTGCATGAACATTCATAATGCCAAAAAAAGAAGGGGTCTGATGTGCAGGAAAGTGATGATAGCATTTGCAATTAAAGAAAGTTCTCACGAGAAGAATCCAAAGTTTATTTATGCAAGCGGAAACATACATACTAATACCAAGCCTACGTCAAAGTTCTGCATAAAGCGTAAAAAGGAGAGACTAATTAAAAAAAAATGGTCTACGCTAACGAAAAAGGTCACCAAACATGGGATCAATGGCACAGGGGTTAACGAAGCAAAGGACAAAATTCTCCATCTCTCTCTCTGCTTTCTCCAGCACATCAAAGCGACGGTTCTCACGAGGAGTCGCTCCCCATCGATTGGCGCCGTGTTCGTCCGCGAAAGCAAACATAATAGCTCGCCGGGCCTTGATCTGGCCCAGCAGATGAATCGAGCAATCCTTCAAGGCCTGAGTAATCAGGCACGCTTCATGAAAGCCCTCGAGCTTCTCTTCTGCCGCATCAAGCATCGCCAGGGTCATCTCTGCTGGGTGAGGAGGGATGTCGGCAAGCACGGCCGCGAGAATCATCTGGAGCCAGAGGGAACCCATCGGAAGGGGAGACCCTCTACGGATCGAGAGCTCGTGCATGGCCGAGTCACATTCGTTGTCAGAAAGGAGGGGATCCACCAACCGAGCAGCAAAGCGGGGGATCATCTCCTCAAGAGGAACTTCCCACGGCTGTCGACGAGCATGAGGGCGATTACAAGCCATGGCACTCGTTTCTCCCTCAAAAAAAAAAAAAATATATATATATATATATATGATATGAATCTCTCTGTGAAAGGAAAAGAAAGCTACAGCCTCATATATAATGAAGTGCATTAAGTGCTGTGCGCGGAAGATCTTGCATGGTGAAATTATTTCCAAGGCCTAAAAAAGGAAAGGCACCGAAAATCAAGGAGATGGAACTATTTCCAAGGCCCTTTTTCTACACCTAACATTGTGCACTGAAAATATGGCATGAGGAAAATCTTGTGAACAGCCACATCAAGGGATCCCACGTATAGAACACGTGAGGCCTAAACCTGATGTTCAGTTAAAAGGAAAATATGGAGTGATACCCTGCATGTTAAAAAGCACAAACAACAATAGTAGCAAAATAATAAAATCTCAGAGAAAAAGCGTGCAAACATACAAGGACACAACAAAATTTATCATCCAGACTTCAAGAAGGCGATACAAAATAAAAAGAAAAACTTTTACAATGGTAAGGCTTCAGACGCGGGGCATGGGTTGAGAAACTCGAAATTAACTTTATTCAAGATCTTCCAAGCATTTCGAACCTCCCGAGTATGTTTTCTCTCACGGTCACAAGCATCGGGGTCCCCGCGGATGTCCTCTACCCTCCGGTAGGCGCCCAATATAGCTGATTGCTGAAAAATCTGATGAAGGAGATCGATGAGATTATCCCGCCTTCTCTTTGAGATCAAGCCCATAAGGTACACCGAATGCACCTTATCCTCGGCAGTGTCCAAGGCCCCGAGCGGTATGCCGGCGCAAAAGAGAGGAAGTGCCTCCCGGATCGCCAGCACGATCAGCCTCAGAAGAGAAGAGCGACAGGGGAGTAGCCTATGGTTGTACTCGTCGAAGCGGCTCATGATCTCGGCACACTGAGCATCAGTGAACTCCTGGTTCTGACTGCGGCCCAGCGCACGAATATTCCCATAGGAAATGATCTCGTCAAGACTATACAGATGGGCATCCATGGTACCTAAAATAAAAGTCATGAGATTCATTACAAAGCCCCCATTGCATTAATTGCAGGAAGAACAACCTCGGGCCAAGAGACCCCAGGAAGCCTCTGTGTGAAGAAATCGAGTTCTTCGTTGGAATTAAATTCCTTATTAAGAAAAGGGAATTAAATTCCCAGAAACATTTTTGGATGGAATTAAATTCCATGGATCTGAAACGCCATCTCCCCAAGGATCGTCTAAACCCTAAAAGACCTACAGTTTGAAGGTTAAGCGGTTTTATGTTCTTATGGAAAATATGAAGAAAAAAGGGTAAAAACCCTTGTTTTGGATTTAAAATCCAGAGAAATGTGAAGGTCCATCGTTGTCCAAGAACATTACCTGAGGAAAAAGGATTCCTTTTGAACAGAGTTAAACTATGAAGATTGTTTCACGACAGAGAACTAAGCTCTGAAAGCGAGAATTAAATTCTCAAAGAAGAAGTTCTCAGAAAAAGAAGATGAACAAAGTGAAGGCTCTTATGAAGAGACAGAGGTATTTATAGAAGACAATGAAAACGTTTCGTCTCCCCAGATCCCTAGAGGAATCCAACGGTCACAAGAGGTGACAGCGTTGCACTCACGTGCAGACACGTGAGAACAACGCTGTGGGGGCATTTGTTTCCTGATTTAAAATCAGGAAAGCTTCTGGGAAAAGCTTCAGAAAGGGGTCACGTGTTGGCACGTGACACCTAAAAAAAAGCATCAGCAAGTCAAGTTCAGTTTCCTGACTACGCTGAAGAAAATGGGCTTCAGAAAGAGTCACGTGTTCCCACGTGACCAGGGTCACGTGGCGACACGTGACATTTAAATGCAAGCGTCAAAGGCACACCAGTTCCCTGATCAAGTCAAGGAAAAGGCTTCAGAAGAGGTCACGTGCTCCCACGTGACCAGGGTCACGTGTTGACACGTGACGTTCAAGGCAGCAGACTCGTTCTCCAAATGAACCAAGGAAAGAGAGTTCAAACAAGGGTCACGTGCTCACACGTGACCGGGAGTCACGTGGTGGCACGTGACGTTTAAGCAACGATCAGAAGACAGAACGCAAAAGAAAGGAAAAGGCTCATTCCAAAGGGGGTCACGTGCCCACACGTGACCATGGGTCACGTGGTCACACGTGACCGGCTCTCAAAGCCCATTTTGTCAAACAGAATTAAATTCTGAAGGAGAATCAAATCTTTCCAAAGGAAAGCGGCTATCTGGAACCGATCAAATTAAAGATTCAGAGGTGATGAAATATCATCTATCTATGGGAAAATCTCGGGTTTGGAAAGATTTCCCCTTTAAATCTAACCAAAATAACAAAGGAGAATCTCTGGATTTAAAATCCAATGGTGAATAAAATTCACCTAATAATCCGAAGGTCCAAAACGAATAATGGATGTAAATCAAATCTCTTAATGAAGATTCGTCAAAAACTGATTGATTTGGCTGCTTCTCCTATAAATAGGAGCCAAGAGACACAGAGAAAGAGATACATACGCAGAGAAGAAAAAAAAAAGGAGAAGAGCTTTGATACTTTGAAAAGACTCGGATCTTCTGCAAAAAACCCTAGGTAAGAAAGGGAAGGCCTTTTGAAAGAAAGAGAATTTAATTCTCAACAGAGTTTAACTCTGATAATGTAAAAACAGAAGAACATATTTCTTCTCTCTTTGATAGAGGATCTGCAAAGTGCACATCTCCCCTTAAGGTTGAGAATTTAATTCTCAATGGGTTGAGATCCTGCCATACAGATCCAAAACATAGAGAGGGAATGCAAGCACGAGAATTTAATTCTCACAGAACTATAGGAATTTAATTCCTTTAAAATAAAAGTAGGGCTTGACCCTATATCATGGGAATTTAATTCCTTCAGAACAAAAAAGAAACAGGGTTTAACCCTAATTAAAGAACTTAGTTCTGTTGAAACAACGGGAATTTAATTCCCTTAATCATCATTTAACAGGGAATGGGAATTCAATTCCTTAAAAACTTTTATTAGGGTTTAACCCTATTCAGCCCTTCACATATATGAGGAATTTAATTCCTACAGAAAATTCAGAGTTAAACTCTATTCCAGAATACAAAGTCTTCGAAAGGAAGTAGGAATTCAATTCCTCTGAAATTTACAGTTCGAGGAATTTAATTCCTGAAAAAAGATTAACAAAGCCTCTAAACAAAAATATATAGAGGCAGGGTCACGTGTCATCACGTGACCCCCCCAAGAGATCTACAGAAAGTCCCTTCGAGGCAGCACCCCGCATGACCCACGTGACCCTCGGCAGAAGCTCTAATACATAGGCATTTGAATGCCCATCACGTGATGACACGTGATGCCCTGAAAGGCACGATAATCTCAGAACAAATGAAGGGAGGGCGCTCTCACGTGCTGCCACGTGACCCCTCTTGTCTTAGTGTTTAACACTAAATTGAAACTCTCGAACTCAGCGTTAAAATACTGTTGGGCTTTAGTGTTCAACACTAATTGAAAAGCTTTATCTGCAGTGTTCAACACTGATTACCTTAGCGTTTAAACACTAATCTGAGATCTTCATTTGCAGTGTTCAACACTGATCTGTTTTTAGTGTTTAAAATTAATTCGAAAAGCCTTGTTGCTGGTGTTTAACACCAATTATCTCTTAGTGTTAAACACTAACTTGTCAACCTCATTCCCAGTGTTCAACACTGACTGCTCTGTAGTGTTTAACACTAGACTTTGGCCCAATTGGCCTAAATGGATAGAGGCAAAGCCTCTCCTGATTGGACTTAGCCCAAGATGGCCATAAGTCCTCAATTGGTGATTAACTGGTCCAATGGACTCATAACATAATTAATTCGTCTTGACCCCAAATTGGGCCAAGGACTATTTAATCCACTCCGGTTCTAGGGTACATCTCTTCACTCCTTTGATACTCGGCATTGTAATCCCTCAATGTCTTCAAAGAGGTGACGGGTCCCGACGACCACACATCGATATGGACTGTGGGGTCCTTAAACTCATGTCTAATGCAAATTCCTGGTTACGTGGAACGCGGATAATGTCACTCTTTGACCCCGTGGAAAACGTCCAGAGCGGAGCCTAGTCCTCGCCAAGCACGGCAGTGAACCCGTGTGAAGCATCCAGAGCACAGTGGACTGTGGGGTCCTTAAACCCATGGACTACGACGTCCTTAACCTTGACCGAGATGTCTTAAAACTAACAATGGACTGTGGGGTCCTTAAACCCATGGACTACGACGTCCTTAACCTTAACCGAGATGTCTTAAAACTAACAATGGACCGCAATGTCCTTAAAACTACCCATGGACCGCGATGTCCTTAAACTACCCATGGACCGCAATGTCCTTAAACTACCCATGGACCGCAACGTCTTTAAACTAGAACAATAGAGCCCCGTATGCTCTTTTGTCGGATCTAAACGGTCCCGTTTAAGTTGATCTTAGCCTCAAAGATGGCTAACGTATCCTTAAACCTTCAAACAGAGTGGACTACGAATCCCCCCAATTAACTCTGGCTCAAGGGTACATCTCTGAACTCCTCTGACATCCGTCGTTGTAATCCTTCAACATCGTCAGAGAGGTGACGGGTCCCGACGGCCATACATACGATGGACCACTATGTCCCTAAACTGGAACAATGGAGCCTAAAACGCTCTTTTGTCGGATCTAAACGATCCCGTTAAGTTGATCTTAGTCTTAAAGTGAGACTAACGTATCCTTAACAAACGTTTGAGTTGATCTTAGACTCACGTATGGCTGACGTATCCTCAAACCAAACCCCCCAAACCCAAATCTAAGATAATACGGATTTGGACTAGTCCACGCCCTACGGGCGACAACATAGCTCAGTCTCCGTAAACAATCCACGGGCAACAAAATACAAAACAAACACCCACGACACGAAGTGACCATCTGGAGAAGGAGAAAGTTGTTACCGCAATGCGGTAGCGTAATTAACTGCAGGGGCTTGCGCCTGCAGGGAAGAGCGTCCCCACAATCAAAAACCCCTCAAACGAGGGGGAATCTGACGAAGTCTGCTACATCGGACGCATCCGTCTAAACCTTCGATACATGGTGCCATAAATCAACTTGGTATCTTCGGAGAGGTGGACGGATAGCACCAATTAGCATCTGCCCCGAACCTCAGGCGAGACGCAGTGTCGATTGACGAAAGCGGCCCACTTCCTACCGGTGAAGACCACTTTCGGATTTGCTCAGTATACCCAGATATATATCGACGAGATCGTACGACTGCATGGAGTCCCGACATGTATTGTGTCCGACCGAGGCACCCAGTTTTCCAGCCGTCTATGGTAGAGGCTTCAGGAGACTTTGGGCACTCGTTTGAGTTTCAGCACAGCATTTCATCCGCAGACCGACGGCTAGTCAGAGCGGACTATTCAGACTCTCGAGGACATGCTCCAAACGTGCGTCTTAGATTTCGGAGGTAGCTGGGATCACCATTTGCCCTTAGTAGAGTTCTCCTACAACAACAGCTTTTAGGAGACCATTCAGATGGCACCATTCGAGGATCTATATAGGAGGAGATGCAGATCGCCCGTCTGTTGGACAGAGCTCAGCGAGAGCAGTATTTTAGGGCCGCAAATTGTTGAGGAGACGACCGCGAAGATCCAGTTGATTCGTGATAGGATGAGAGCAGCCCAGAGCAGGCAGAGATCTTATGCGGACCGTCGTCGGCGCAGACTTGAGTTTTCTGTTGGCGATCATGTTTTCTTGAGGGTCTCTGTAACATTTCAAAAAAATAAAATATTATTTTTAGGGAATTTTTATAATTAAATAATTAAATATGGGTGAGAAAGAGAAAGATGAGGGTTACTTTGTCTTGGCCATTCCCTCTTCATTCTTCACACATTTCCTCTCCCCTCCTCATCATTACTGCTGCCCTAGCTCCCTCCCCTCTTCACCTCCTCAAAACACCATGAAAATCACCTCAAAACCCAATACCCATTTCAATAAAAAGATGCACAAGCTCACAAGCTACCCCATGGACCAAGAAAGCAAGGATTTTGGACACTTGGGGCAACTCAAGAAAATTCTCGAGTTGCCAAATGAGGTATTTTCTGAACCTTTAGCTTAGTATTTCCATTGCTTTTACCCCCATGTTAGATTAGAACCGATATTGTGTGGTTTGGGTGAACTTTGATGATTCTAGTTAGGGTTAATGGGAATTGAGAGTTGTGATGTGAAATTGAGCTCAGTAGAGGCCTCACAAACCCCCTAGTGCTAGAATTCAGACCTAAACCAGAGACTAGAACCCCGGATTACGGATTTAGAAAACCTGATATCGGAAAATTATGGATTCTGTGGATGTAAAATGAAATCTGCTAACACTCGGGCTACCTGAAAATTATTTTGCAAGGACAGTGATACATGCAGGTGATTTAGAACATACCCTAAAAACCCTAGCCCCTAACTCCCCAACTTGGCAGCAGATTTATTCCTTCTGGCCGCAATTTGCGGCCAGACCTGGAGCTTTGTGGATCGTTCTTGTTCTGTAGCTCCTACATCTGTAAATTAGACCCCTGGCATATGCAGAATTGACCAATTTGACCTAGGGTGAAATCTGGGACCATTTTCAATAGTTGGTGTTTTGATTCGGGTTTCGTTTTGCGTATTTTAAATTCTGGATTTGTGTATTTGTGTTTTACCTCGATCACTTGACATTTGTACGACGATATCGAGGGTTGGTGGTGGTTTTGAAAACGTAGTCTATAGGTTCTAACCTATAGGCCTTAGCGTGTCGTTCTGGTTTTCCGATGTGAGTTTAATGTGCATTTGCGATTGAGTTATCTTTGTAGGTACCTTCACGAGGGTTCCATATGATGAAGAAGATGAAGGCGACATCGACACTGACACGCAGGATGCAGGTGAATAGATTATATCTATGGGGGAAGTCGGGTGGATGGCGTATAGCGCCCCCGCAATTCGATATTTAGTATACTATATATATGATAGCTTTATGCGTGACATGGATATTCTAGATGTGATTAGGTGTACTATGGTTAGATTTGGATTTAGAAGTAAACTAGTATAGTTTCCTAGTTGCAAACCCTGGAATAGGTTTACACCACACGCACACACATGCTTACTTGTTATACTTATACCTGGATGATGAGGATAGTGGATGATAATTTTGAGATGAGTCGATGAGATTGGGCATAGTGCCGTGAGATCGGTGATATGATGTGGTTCGTATTTGGGATACGATATGAGATTTTAGCGGGCCTTTGGGCGTGTTTTCATACACGCACATATATCTGTATAGATGGTATCGGTTTGTACTAGACTTAGATCAGTACCCCAGATCATGAGATATGATGATAAGGATACCAGATAATTGATGAGATGAATGTGATATTGACCCGTACCCAGATTTGGGATGCCGTACGATGATTTACCGTACGAGCTTTAATTGATGATAAGATCCTCACTCATGACTCGAGGATGTCATATGATATTGTATCGTACGCGGTACCTTTGAGGCGGGATCACCAACTATTATATATATATATATATATATATATATATATATCGACTCAGATTTAGGTGGTTTCCATACCCCTCCCGATTAGCTTGTTAGTTAGATCTGTAGTTTGCTTAGTAGATGTTAGGTTAGACCGAGTCATACCTATTTCAAAACTAACGAATCGGGAGTATTTTAAAGACAGGCAAGGGGATTCTACGGATATTTTCAAAAGACGCACCTTTTCTTAAAAACACCGTAGCCCTTATTTTACTAAAAACCCCAATTCGTCTTATTTCAAATGGCAAAACTGTATGACATTTTTATATGGATGTAGATTCTTCACTGTTGTGTTTATTAGTCGATTTCTGCATATTCTTGCTATTCGCACCGCATTGAATGTGTAAATGTAATTATTGTTATATTAAAACCATGCTGTCAGGACACCAGCACCATTATCGATGATGCGTATGTTCCACGTACACCTGCTTGCCGACTCAAATACTTCATCATCGATAATTTCTCTGTCACTACACAGTAGGATTATTGCATCAGGATATGACCCCTTGCATGGTATACTTGTGTACATACATATTGTACACTCATACTTGTGCACATACCTATTGTACACTCATACTTGTGCACATACCTATTGTACCTACATATGTATTTGCACATACATAGATGATTCTGGCTTGATTTGGAGATTTGGGAACCGCAAGATACTTTTTAAAAACTGATTCATTTTAAAGGAGCGGTTTTCCCTCGATATGTGCATATTACTGTTTTATATTGCATGATATACTGATATGCTTACATTTCATTTATATGTCGCATACATCATGCTTTATGATTATACGCATTGAGATATGTTGTTTCCATGATATTTCTGGATTTGGGAACCGTGGTTATTTCAAAAGAGAGTATGTATTGTTTCAAAAAAACCCGGTTACCCTTGATATGATATTTCAGTGCGTCCACCATGTGTTTTGTCGGTTCTGAGAGTGTCATGTGAAACCCGATTTGAGGAGCAGTAGGCACCGTTTGCGGGTACATGGTGGACCCGGTGAGATACCCCGGGACAAGAAGACTTGTATATGTTGGACGGTGAGCCTGGCAGGGGAGTACTACCTACCGGTGATTATATTTGAGCTCGGCGGATATCCGGAGGATACCGACCGGAGTTGAGAGATGATACGGGCCGATCCGGACTGACGGAGCCCGTAGGCCGATCCGGACTGACGAAGCCCTATATATATATGAGGATTTATGTGCTGATGCTAGGCACAGGTTTCATGATGTTTTCTAATGTCGATGCTAGACACTCAGGTTCCATGATTTTGATATGTCGCGAGGGACACATGTTGATTTACATCCTCATACTTCCATGCATATGCTTTATGATATTTACATGCATGATGCTTACTGTCATTGGGTGACACGTGGACGAGATCTACATACATACAGACATTGATTACATAGTTGGATGATATCCACATACTTATAGACTTCATGATATAGTTGACATTGATTCATGTTGATTACATTGATCATACCTCATATTTATGATATGTCGTTACCTGAGGCACTGACACGAGCACATGGGATTACACTTATGTATAGATGTTTACCCTGGCCACATTTTCATGCTTCAGACTTATTCTCTTTGAGGATATATTCTTACTGATCGTATTGACCTAGGATTGTGTCATACATATGATTTCTGCTCTGCGATGTTTTCTATTCACGAGTTGGCAACTCACCCCCGTTGTGCCACAGTTCTTGCAGGTTTTGCCGTACAGGTTTCATGGCGGCTTTTCTGGCACACTGCTTCCTTTCTGGGTGATTGCTTTGGTAGGTGGGTTCACTCGCATCGTGACCACCCTTGCATTTATTTTAATCAGTTGTATCTAGTAATTCCATCAACCAAACTTGTATATTGTTTCAGACTTAGAAAACCAGTTGTGTATTTTTTCGACCTTAGAGTCGCGCGTTGTAGTATTATGGTTTTCATGCTGATTTTGAGTTTCCTTTTGAGTTTTGATCCTCGCCTTTCGGCGTTGTATATTATACTGCTTGCGTGGTTGTGACCGTCGATTGACGAAGAGCTATCTCCCGCTTGGGGATGCCTTTTATCATTGTGCATATATTATTCTTGTTGCACCCCGTTTGGGGCCAGTATTTACAAAGGAAACTCTGCCGAAATTTTCAGAAAAGACTAGAGATTTTAAAAATGCATATTCGGCTTACTTATTTAAAAACCTTGCTTTAAAAACATGTTTTCTTTAGTTCTTAAAAACTAGTTTTCTTTATTTACTCCTTAAAATGGTTTTAGATTTCTGGGCTTTTGGCTTACTTGGATTAGATGGGGTCCTATAGATTTCATATGATTCAAGGGCCAGTCACGTACTATTTCGGGTCGTGACAAAATTGGTATCAGAGCGCTAGGTTAACCTTGGTTCGAGTCAAAGTTTGACTATGCGGAGCCTAGAGCGTTTATATATATACGGAACTTAGGCTTGACCTTATGGAACTTAGACTTAGTCGAGGGGGTATTAGACCCGAACTTTCGTCGCGTAGGATGACCCTTGGTTGATGGAGTAGGTAGCTTGAGTAGAGTGATGTACCGTACGTATGTTCCGCGGCATACTTACGATACGCTACTCCGCTTAAGAAACCTTAGGATGTACATTTCCTTGCACAGTATTATATTCATTCTTATGATCTATCCTCATAAATTTCGTTATGATTTTTCTGTAAGTCTAAGGTAGCGCCCCGGCCGTCTGTCCGAGGCCAAAATGCGGAAACGAAAACTTTTTCAAAACTAGAAACCGGCGCTATCGTATGCTTAAAATCCGGATCAAACCATTAACCTACAACTAGCAATCTAGAGAGAGGGTTGGAAAGCTATACCGATCAATCCGTGTCCTTCGGTCTTTGGCCACCATCCCAAGCTCCTCACGGCATCTCCGGTCTTGATCTTCTAGTCGGAAAGGGCACCACATCTACGAGTCTTTTTATGGGCTCCCGCTTCATCCGAAGCAACTCGGGCACGAAGTGTGCTAGCCGACGTGTCCAAGGTGATGTAGAGAATGTTTGTGATCACTTTGTCTCTTGCATCCATTGATTTGGATGGAGGTTAGAGGTGTTGCCATTAATGGAGATTTTGAGCTAGAGGAGGAAGAAGAAGAAGAAGCTTTCTTTTTCCTTTTATGATGGAATGATCAAATGAGAGAGAGAGCTCTAGCATGAAAAATACAAGACCAAAACTTCTATATGGCAGCCCCTCTCTCTCTCTTCTTATCATATCATCACAAAACTATCAAATAATGTGACGCATGCACAAGAAAAGAGACCATGAGTCACCACTTGTGCATGTGTCATAATAAATGCTCCAAATCATGATATCTAACTCATAATTACCATTTGTAAACATTAACCCAAATGTTTACAACAATAAAAAGATACGGCAACATCTAAAGTAAACTCGTGACGGATCACAAGGATACCCCTCACCTGTATATACATACCTACATTCGCATTCCGACTGAATGCGAATGCGATGAGACTAAAGTAATCCAACAAATCTAATACTAGGATCCGCTTTAAACCAAAGCCCACTAGTATGATCCGCCCGATCATGATCCGTGCACTACCGCACATATATGATCGGACCCTGCTGATTGAATGTTTTTTTCCGTTGTCGGTATTTAGAAAATATATAGAAATCACAACCAAAAATATTTTGACGGCAATCAATAACGGTGTCGAATGTAGCGCGTTAGTAAGTGCGGATCGTCCACAGGGAAAGTGTAATCGTTCGTGTTTCGAATTAGATGAGTCGAAACTTTAAAGAAAAGAAAAGAAAACAATTCATGATTTTTAATTGCAATTTAAGAAAGAGAAAATCTAGATCTAAGAAAGCATTAAAATCAAGAAGTGGTAATTTGTGATGATTTTTCCAACCAAATATCAAGAATCTAAATGAGGCTCGTAGGAATCGATCGGATCTATAGATGTGATGCAATCTCACGATGACGTATTCTTATCCTTCGATGAATTGATACTAAATCGATGATGATCGACGAGAATTAGAGATTTCTAGTGAAACTAGGTTTCATCATTTATCCCTTGTTCCTTCGTCGATATCATTCACATTCTAGCCTCTAGTAAATTCAAGAAACGATCATAGATCCCTAATTTCGAGCGATAACAATCAAGAAAGCATCGCAACGAAACTAGGTTATCGATTCTTGAACTTGCTAGGGTTTACAAAACTCGTAGGACTTAAGAATCGTTTTAAGATTTGTTACATCGTCATTCTATTGATCTTCTCGACTCCTTGACGAGTGGAGTCTTACTCAAACATCACAACAAGAACTACAATCACAAATTGAGATCGAATCATGATGCAAGAATTTAAAGAAAGCAAGATTAAAGAATTTCACCTTTTATTTATATCAACAATTTCGTTACAATCGCTCAAGAACCACAAGAGGAAGAACTCGATCGTCGATTTGGCTTCGCTCGTCTCCTTGAGTCGCGGATCGGCTTGGATCACTTGCTCGATTGAAGATCGGCTCCGCTCCTAAAAGGTTGAAGGGCTTCTCGCTTGATTTGGTACTCGGGATCTTGAATTTGGATTGGAATTAAGGTTAGGGTTTCGCACAAGTCGTGTCACTCAACTTGTGGAAGAAGATGAGAAAGTAAAGATTAAGGATTAGAGATTGAAGAACCAGAGATTTGCCCTAGATCTAGGCTTCTATTTATAGACCTCCCAAACCCTAGATCTAGGATTTGAATTTTGAATTTCCCTCTAAAAGTTTGTTGAGGAGATTTGAATTTCCCTCCAAAAGTTTGTTGAGGAGAAACTTCTAGATGTGATTAGTTAGGAGGGAGCTTCTAGAAATAGTTTGTTAGGAGCTTAATTAGGATTAGCTTAATTAATCATCTTTGCTGATCTGGAAGAAGTTTCGAGAGAATTATGGAATTTGACGTGTCTTGCTGAGCTGTAGGACTTGACAGAGAGATTCTGCACTGAAAAATATGTGCTGATGTGGCACAACCGCGGCGGATCCGCGGCGCAAGCAGGCTCCTGCCGCGGATCCGCGGCGCTTTATGGGCCTTAGGGCTTGGGCTCTCTGCTGCTTCTTTGGGCTGATGTTTGGGGCTTTTTATGATATGTTGAATATTGTAATTCCTTCTGTATTGCTACCAGCTCTCAGGTCTTTGAGTTGGCGTAATGTTTGATCAGCAAAATGACAATTTTGGCCTTTCTTCTGGAATTTCCTGCATAAATCTTGACACAAGTGTTGCGCAATATAGGGATGATGCGATGCCATAAGATACAGTCAATTTCCCTAGAAATGCCGGTTTTAAAGTCTAACACATGCAATCTGATATTTAACGACTGATTTGCTAATATGTGCTATATGAATGCCGAACACTTCTAGATGAGTGCAAATGATAGGGAAATTGCCGTGTTAAAAATGCAGTATTTTCGACTGATCACCTGCCATATATCATACGGCCTCTACAACGTTTTGCCCGAAACTTGAGAAACTGTCTGTGGGGGACTCTAAAGACTCGTCAATATTTTGGCTGTGGATTTAATCACTAGCTCGTCAGTGGTACTAGCCGTGCGTAACGGGCTACCAGGTATTGATCAAAAGGGAGGTCGATGAGCGAACTCATCCTGATACCCTACTGAGCCTGTCAGTGACAATATCCGTACAGTCCGGTCCGTTCGTCTATGAGCATCGCATGGCGGGCCTAGGGGGTTGGTAAAAGTCAGACCCCCAAAAGCGGTACAAGTCGTGTCGGAGTGTAGCCCAGAACACCCTGAGATACTACTGGAATACCCACCAGTAAATCTCCTGTCTTGGCCAAGGACTTCGTGTAATGGCTCTCCTATACACAGCGCGACCTCACCCCCAATACCGGGAGAGACGAACCCCTGCCGATCCGCTCACTGCCTCCATGTAGCTCGGGACTGTACCCAACTAAAACCTGTTTGCACTACTCCTTTGAGCCGTGGTAGGGTAGTAATCAAAGCACAGTGGGAACTCACACGAGACAAATGATGATCTCAGGTCGATGAACTAACCTGTACACATGTCACCAGGGAACTACTATCTGACGTCGGGTATAATACCAACTAGCATGTTCCCGGCGAGTCCTGTCCGGTGTACTCATAACCCAATGAGCACCTGTATACATCTTAGGTGAACCAACTGACACCAATGGCTTGTGAGACCAGCCACCGCCCCTCGTCGGGGTCTCGACTGTATACACTAGTCTACTAATGGAGTATCGATGCCTAGTCTCGAAACTCCCACGACTAGGGACCACTTTAAGGATGTGCTTACAGACCCCAGCTCCCACGTATATGATCGCCATCATACTGCTGGTAGTCAAGCAAGAATCTTAAGGGCTCTATCAATGTGTAATAGTGACCTATAAGGTCACCTAAAGCAGTACACATTGATAAAGATAAACTAGATAGCATACTATCATCTTAAGTAAGACTGTCCTACCGGTATAGGTCCTCCCTCAATCATTGCAATCACGTGCCCGTGATCCAATAATTGACTCTGAGGGCACTATATCCAACAATCTCCCACTTGCACTCAAGGCTAATTATTACGATGTCGCATACTCACAGCCCGTGTGATATCGAACACCCAGCTCCTCTATTGATTAGTCTCACAAAGCCCATTTGCGAAACTTTTGCGTTGGAGGAATAGCCTCAGTGAGTGGATCCGCCCTGATGTTTCTTTCTATGTCTCTCTTTATCTCAAGTTCGCGGAGAAAACCATCTCCCGAAATGAGCAATACCTGTCTTAGAATATGTCTGGATATCTGATGGGACCTAGTTCATAAATGAACTCCAAATCCAAACTTCTTAGACTGTATCGTCAACTTAAACCAATCAGTATCCTGCGTCATGCCTCTCTCAGTATCCGCTTGGACCACCTGTCCAAAATACTGCCCCTCGTCAGAGGGAAAACTATAATTCTGACAGCCACTCTGTCATCCAGGTCACCTTGGAAGCCTGGAATGATAACTGTCTCCTAAAAGAGGCTGTTGTTATCATATCCCTAGAACATCCACTTATGTTCTAAAACTGCTTCCGAATGTTTCTCCAGGATTGGATCAATATCAACTTATTGCATCTACTGCAAAAACAACATCTGGTGTGGTACTTGACATCTCATGATTGACTCAATTGCCTAAGCAAGTGATCTGCCAATCATGCGCATCCTTCTCCCCTTTAGTCTGTAAGACACCTTTAGAGAGGGTGACTCTATCACCTGCAGGTACACTACCATGCCTGGAGTTGTCCATTCTAAATACCTTTAGAATGCTGTCTAAGTACTCTGATTGGGAAACTACCCAAATCTAGATCTAAAACCATAGATCTAGTAACCAGAATATCTGATATAATATCCATATCCTATATGGAGAAACTACTGTGTGACAACCAAAGTATAACCGATCGTAGTATAGGAATTTCACTTCCTACTCTGTGTATGTCATCCAAATACCAAGACATCACACCCTACTACCTTCTTAACAGATCCATCCCCTATTCTGATGAAGTCAAACCTATAACTTTCACATCAGAAATAGATGATCTATCTCCGTTATATCTACTTTAGTCTATAAATAAACATAAGCTACTTGTCCACTATACTTCCGCTGCTCCCACTGACTACGACAACCCTCTGGCAGAGTCATATACACGTACACTTCTAAAACTAGTTTAGAACGACGCTATACTTATCCTCCTGCCGAGTCTCACAGTCTGGAACAACAGCAATGGCAAGTCTGGGTAAACAAGAACCTCCCTGTCACCGTCTTTGAGCATATAGTACCTTTCGAGTGCCTGAGGTTACCCACCATGTCTGCGGAGTGGCCAATGGAATGTCAATCTAGATTGAACCTTTAGGTCCTATTAAATTTTCAGTAATCGTTTGCGGTTCTGGAATCACTTCCAGTTCTACCATACTCCCACTACTATTTTCTGAAAAAGTCCACTTTACTAAAACTGTGGCGAGTCAAGAACAATATCACTATTGATCTTCCAGATGGTAGAAAGTCAACCCTCGTCATAGCCCGGGTCAACCCACAAACAGCCATTATAGAAACGTGCCTTGAGTTATCCAGAGTCTGGTTTTAAGCATAAGCCGGACAACTCCCCATACCTTAACATTGTTAAGATATGAACTATTCTATATCCAATATAGAAACAGAGGCACTGATTTAATTGGAACTAGATTCAAATCATGCAGCTGTTTCTAGTGCATGTCAACTAAATGGAGAGAGGCCGATCAGCATTACTCAACTTAGGAATACTCCAGATATGAGTAACCTGAAAGAGAAGCAAGTTCTCATAATCATTACTATCAACTGAATACCATACACAAGTATCTACATTTTCGATCACCTTGAAGAATCCTGATACTTGCAATACCTGGTTCTCTACTTTATTCTTATACCTATAACTTCTCAAAACTTAGACCTTGCATTTCTACGAAACACATGCCTAAGAACTAGAGAAGTCACAAGTAAACAGAATATAGTACGAGTACCAACCCCTCTGTCCTCATGGACACTGGACAAAATACAATACTCTGTATAAGTCCCCTGAGTGTAATAACTCATTCCCTGTGTGTTGTAGGTTGAAAACTGTAGTTATGGTTAAGAAGAATTACACCACTGTTTAATGCTCCTTACCTAACCATCAACTGATATAGGTAAATGTCATGGACATAATTTCAAAAAGTCATATCTCACTTTATAAAATATAAACGTACAGATATATCAATTTGAAATTGGTGCATAACAACGGATATTCAAAACCAAATATTTGCCGTCCGGCAAACAGCCCAGGCGATTTCCTCAAATATCACCAATTACAACGAATCCCGATATAATGAGGATGATCACCCAATTCCTAATAGCTTACTCCCACTCATCATCTGTAAAACCATACAGATGTGAGAATCAAACCTGGTAAATACATACTCTGGAGTAAGGACTAATTGGGAAATCAGTTTTTCTTTTAACAATACACAGTGAAACTGAAACATGTAAATGTATCGAAGGGGTATCCGGGTATTCCTAGTAATGCCTCTTCCATTATCAGATTCACAACTGGAACCGTATATTTCTTTGTCATCTCTCCAAATCCCTTTATATGTCTTTAGTCATTACCTTCTGTACACCCCTTCAGGCCAAATGGTTTTCTTCCTTCCCTACTGTTCGGCATCAGTCTATGGTTTGGAAGAAAACTATCCAATAAGCATAATGGGTGTACTGTCCTAATCCTAGGAGCACTCGCAACCCGAGAGAAGGTAAAGATAAAAGACAACTGAATAAAACCTTATTCCTATTTCTTCTGAACCAAAATCCATACCCGAACTGGAACAAGTTCCTTCGAGTTCGTATATAACCATACGATGGAGTATCCAAATAACTGTGGATTTTCGTAGTGATACGGAGTGTCGTGGAGAAATACAAAGGTGAAGTAGGAGTGGCGATGAAATACTTGGTTTGGTCGCGAATAGCAGTCGCAGTTTACTTTGCCCTTTTACTAATCCCTTTATTTGTCTTTACTTAATACCTTCTGTACACCTTCGTTAGGCTAATTGGTTTTCTTCATTCCCCACCGTTCGGCACCTGCCTATTGTAAGTCCATGCTACCTCTCCCGGTACTTTCGGACATGCGGAATTTGGTGAAAAATAATTTTCTAGAGGCGGTAACATGGACTCAAAACCGGATCTTTGTTAAACTATCTACCTAACAACCTAACTACGAGTTGTTAACTACTCGGTTAGGGGGTTATACCTTTCTTTCTTGAACTCCTTCTTCTTCATCTCTTGATGGTGTACGGATTGGCTTCACCCCGTCGTCTCCTTGCGCCGAAGATCGATCCACCCGAAAGCTTCTACCTTTGGCTTCTTCTTCGAACTTTGAAGAAACTAGTTCACTTGGTTTGCCAAACCTTGTGAACTAGAGTGAGTAGAGGAGAGTGTGATGGGATTTTCTCTATGGTTCTTGCTTCTCAACACATGAGACAAGTGAACCATAGACAAGAGAGAGAGAGCAAGAGGAAGAGGGTGAGAGCAAGAGAATGGGAGAGCTCAAAACCAAGAGAGAGAAAGATCATGAAAGAATGAGCCTCTCTTTTCTCTTTCACCCTCTCATAATCCAAAAGCATCATGAGCCATAATGTTAATCAAGTATTATTATGTGATGGTTCATATCATGTCAAAGGCAATATCATTTCCATTCACTCATTTTGCAAACCACAACAAGCAAGCAAAAGTCTTTGCATGAAAATGACAACCATTGTGATGATGATGGTCAACTAGTCCAACCTAGTCAACCGGTCAACAAAGTCAACCCCTCAACAACCATGTCACTATAATACTTAATTAATATTATTGCTAATTATATATCATATTCTCATTAGGGTTGAGCAAAAAGTCAATAGTCAACAGTCAACGGTCAACAACCCTAATGAGAATCCTCTGCCTCTGTCTCTCCATCAACTGTGCATACACACCCGCATCCGTGTTCCGAGGAACACGAATACATACTGGATAAAACCAATCCCAAAACGTACACTAGGATCTGGCTTAAACCAAAGCCCGCTAGTGTTAACTGTCCGGACACTGTACGTGCACAAGTGCACGGATGTAACCGGACCCTGTCGCAAAACCATGCGACCTCTACTCTTTTGCCTAAAGGCGAATAGCTTTCTGTGTGGGACTCTAAAGACTCGACACTACGCTGGAAGTGGGTTTAACCACAGACCGCAAGCGACACTAGCTGTGCATAACGGTCCCCAGGTAGATGCCGACAAGAAGACTGACGAGGTGAAACCCATCTGAACTCCTACTGAGCCTAAATGTGACAATCTCCGTACAGTCCGGTCTGTTCGTCTGATACATCGCATGGCGGGCCTAGGGGGGCGGTAAACGTCAGTCCCCTAATAGCGGTACAAGTCATGTCGGAGTGAAGCCCAATACACCCTGAGATAGCACTGGAAGCCTACCAGTATATCTCGCTTGCCTTGGCCAGGGACTACTCGTGTAATGGCTCTCCTAGACACAGCGCGATGTCAACCCCCAATACCGGGAGAGACGAATCCTGTCTAACCGTCACTGCCACTAAGTGCTTCGGGACTGCACCCAACTACTACCTGTTTGCACGACTCCTCTGAGCCGTGGTAGGGTAGTAACCAAAGTACAGTGGGAACACACTCGAGGCGAAGTGACAATGTCAAGTCAGCGGACTAAGCTGTACTCATGTCACCTGGGAACTGATAACTGACGATAGGTATAATACCAACCGGTCAGTTCCCGACGAGTCCTGTCCAGTGTACTCGTAACCTAACGAGCACCCGCATACTATCTCCAGTACGACGTACTGATGGCTGTGGGACAGACCATCTCCCACTCTGGGATGAGAAGCACATGCGCCAGTCTACTCCGGAGTATCGATGCCCTGTCTCGATAGTCCTGCGACTAGGGACCTGCATAAGGATGTGCTTATAGATTACCCAGCCCCCACTAGTGTGACTGCCATCACAACGCTGGTAATCAAGCAAAGATCCTAAGGGCTCCACTAATGTGTATAGGTGATATACTAAAATAAACACATGTACACATTGAAGCAGAAACAAACCAAGTAGCATACTACTATTTTGAGCAAGATTGTCAATACAAGGTGAATATCCCAAGCTTCCATTAAGTAATATACATACTTGTATGATACAGTAATGGCCTCTAGGGCATATACACTAACAATCTCCCACTTGCACTAAGGCCATGTACTGGCGTATCGAAGACCTATCATCTCGATCAGCCGCTCGAACTGAGTCTGGGGTAGGGCCTTCGTGAGTGGATCTGCAGTGTTATCTTCTGAATTTACTCTCTTTACCTCGATCTCCCGGCGATCAATGATCTTCCTGATCAGGTGGAACCACCTCAAAATGTGCCTGGACTTCTGATGGGACCTGGGTTCCTTCGCTAAAGCTATAGAGTCGTTGTTGTCACAATACAGCGGTATTGGATCAACACTGGTAGGAACCACCTGAAGTTCCGTGAGGAACTTCTTCATCCAGACAGCTTCCTTTGCGGCATCGCAAGCAGCTATGTACTCCGCTTCCATAGTTGAGTCAGCAACGGTTTCCTGCTTGGAACTCTTCCAGCAAACCGCCCCTCCATTGAGGGTAAAGACATAACCCGACATGGACTTGGAGTCATCCTTGTCACTCTGGAAGCTGGAGTCAGCAAAGGCCTCAATCTGGAGGTCTTTTCCTCCATACACCAAGAACATCTCCTTAGTCCCTCTCAGGTACTTGAGAATGTTCTTTACTGCTATCCAGTGTTTCTCCCCTGGGTTCGACTGATACCGGCTTACAATGCTCAATGCGTATGCTACATCTGGTCTGGTACATAACATCGCATACATAATAGAGCCTATCGCAGATGCGTAGGGTATTGATGACATGCGAGCCCTTTCCAAATCAGTCTTGGGAGACATCTCTTTGGAGAGGGTGATTCCGTGACAAGCCGGTAGATTACCACGCTTGGAATCTTCCATACTGAATTGTTTCAGTATGGTGTCGATGTACCTTGACTGTGAAAGTCCCAACATCCTCTTAGATCTATCACGATAGATCTGGATCCCCAGAATGTAGTTGGCATCGCCCAGGTCCTTCATGGAGAACCTCTGCGACAAGAATCCTTTGACTGACTGTAGCATAGGAATATCATTTCCTATTAGGAGAATGTCATCGACGTACAAGACGAGGAATACCACATTTCTCCCTACAATCTTACTGTAAATGCATGGTTCATCTGGGTTTTTAACAAAGTCGAATTCTTTGACAGTATCATCAAAGCAGATGTTCCAACTCCGCGATGCCTGCTTAAGTCCATAGATGGACTTGAGCAACTTGCACACTTTACCGCTGCTCCCACTCTGAATGAATCCCTCTGGCTGATCCATATAGACGCACTCTTCCAAATTTCCATTTAGGAAAGCCGTCTTTACGTACATCTGCCAGATCTCATAATCGTGGAAGGCAGCAATGGCAAGAAGGATCCGAATGGATTTAAGCATGGCTACCGGAGAAAAGGTCTCGTCATAGTCCAAACCAGGTCTTTGACGAAAACCCTTTGCAACGAGCCTAGCTTTATAGGTTTCAACCTGCCCATCTACACCAATCTTCTTTCTGAAGATCCATTTGCAGCCTACGGGTTTTACCCCTTCTGGAGCAAAGTCCAAAGTCCAAACTTTGTTGGTGTACATGGACTCTATCTCGGTCCGCATTGCATCCAGCCATTTTACCGAGTCACCGCTCTGAATGGCTTGCTGGAAGCTAGTAGGCTCATCATAATTAACTGTACAATCCTCTCTATCCCCGTCTATAAGAAAACCGAAGTATCTCTCGGGCGGATGAGACTGCCTACTACTTCTGCGGAGCGGCGTAGGAATGTCCGGTTCTCCTGAAACGTCTGGTTCATCCAAGCTTTCAGTAACAGCTTATGGTTCTGGAATTTCTTCCAGTTCTATTGCGCCCCCACTTATCTGATTTTCTAAAAATTCAGTTTCCAAGAAGCGGGCGTGCGAAGAAACAAAAACTTTTTGTTCTTCTGCGGAATAGAAAAGATACCCCCTGGAGTTCTTTGTGAAAGGTTAGTCTAGCACCCTATGAAGAGTTTTGAAGCATCACATGACCCAAAGTTTTAATTTTTATGGTGCTAAACTAACATGCAAAGGGATCGATCCTAGAAAAATTAGGGTTATAAAACATTAAGCTAGTAAAGATTAGGGTTTGAAGGCTACAACCTTTGTAGCTCCCCTTTGCTAGACTCCTTGGTGTCTTGGGTGTTGAATCGAGGTCCTCTTGAAGTTCCCTTGCGTCCACGACGATCCACCACGGAATACTCCGTCCAAGCTCGCTACTTTGGAAAACCGAAGGAAACACTCTAATCAAGTTGGCTAGACTTGAGTAGAATGATGTTGTGGTTTGGAATCTCACTTCAAAAACCTTTCTTTAGTTGTATTTAACTCACTAGAAGAAACTAGAGAGGAAAAGATGAAGGAGGATGAAGATGGTGGCTAATTTTAGCAAGAGGTGTAAAAGGTAACCCTTGAGTTAAAAAGAAAATGAAATATATATCACTATATATATTTATTTCCTTCTTAACTTCAACTATGATTAAATGATGGATAGTTAGTTTAACTTGAGTTTTAAATGATAAAGAGAAGGATAACCATAGGTTAGTGGTAGTTGAGATAGGTTAGGTTAGAAGAAGAGTGTAGAATCAAGAATGATTATCCTTTTCTTTTTCATTTTACTTTAAAACCAAAATTAAATAATAATCCATTATTTAATCTATGGTGTGATTCTTATATTGCCACCATTTCCATATGCAATCAACCATGATGGATGGGTGTATGTATGTATACATGTATGCACATCTACCTGTGCATGAAACTAGAAAGGAAGAAAGAAACACATGCATGCATGCATACATCCATCAAACCCTAGAAAGGTTTCAAGTGAGAAAACTAATGGTTAGATGATAAATCAACACTTAATTTATCAATCCGGTCATATCTCATATGACCCCACCAAAAGCAGGCCACCCGATCAATGTTCGGTATCATATACGCACATTTCAATCGGGTGCAAGCGCATATCGCATACGCGCACCACAACGTTTCGCCTGGACTGGGTAACTCCTTTGTGGGACTCTAAGACTCGTCAATACGCCGGCAGAGGGTGATGATCATATCAGGTACCCCCAAGCCGCAAGCGGTCAGCTAAACGTAACGGCCACCCGGGTATTGAGCAATCAGAAGACAACAAGCGAACCTGCTACAACTCCCGTCGAGCCATCCGGCAACACTACCGTACAGTCCGGTCTCTTCGTCAGATATGCTGCATATCGAGCCTAGGGATGGTCACGTCGACCCCAATAACTCAATAAGTCGTGCCGGTGAATGGTCTATAACAGATCGAGAAACTACTGATAACACTTATCAGCAAATCTCAGCAGCCCTGGCCAGGGACTTGCTGTTATAACCAGTCGGGCACAGCACAGCATCAACTCCCAATACCGGGAGAGACGAAACCCCTCCTATCGCTCATTGTCTTCGTGTGTCTCGGGACTGTACCCAACGGCCACCTATTTGCACGACTCAGTAGAGCCGTGGTAGGGTGGCAATCAAAATACAGTGGGAGAACACACAAGACTCCATGACGATCTCGGGTCTACAGACTAACCTGTACCAGTGTCACCTGAGAACTGCTATCCGACGATAGATATAATTCCATATAGGAGTTCTCGGTGAGTCCGTCCAGTGTACTCAGTCACCACTGAGCATCCGTATGTGATCTTGATGTCAAACATCGATGAATGTGGGAACATCCATCGCCCATCGTATGAGTCTAGTATCATATACGCTAGTCTACTCTGGTATATCAATGCCCCGTCTCGATATACCTACGACTAGGGACGTTCCAGGATATGCTTATAGACTCCAGATGTCCTACTAGTATGATCTCCATCATAATCAGAGTAGTCAAGCCAATATCCTCAGGGCTTTATCAGCATGTATGAATGAATAAAAGCATGATCAAATCAACATGTCAGATAAAGAAGAACCAGATAGCATACTATCATGTCGAGCAAGAATGCAAACTGAATATATATACATGTATAGATACATCGACTATCACATAATGGCCTCTAGGGCATACATATATCCAACAATCTCCCACTTGCACTAAGGCCAGTTATTGGCGTATCTCATACCCAACATCTCAAAAAGTCGCTCATGCTGTGGCTGAGAGAGGGCCTTGGTGAGTGGATCCGCGGCGTTGTTCTTTGTATCTACTCTCTTAATCTCGATCTCGCGGCGATCTACAATCTCCCGGATCAAATGAAAGCGCCTCAGGATATGTCTGGACCGCTGATGGGATCTGGGCTCCTTGGCTAACGCCATCGCCCCATTATTGTCACAATACAAAGGTATTGGATCAATAATGGTTGGAACTACTCCTAGCTCCGAGATGAACTTCTTCATCCAGACGGCTTCCTTGGCGGCATCATTTGCAGCAATGTACTCAGCTTCCATCGTAGAGTCTGCAACGGTATCTTGTTTGGAACTCTTCCAACTTACCGCCCCTCCATTGAGGGTAAATACAAACCCTGAGATAGATTTGCTGTCAACCTTATCGCTCTGGAAGCTCGAATCGGTAAAGGCCTCCATTTGGAGATCTGTATTACCATACACCAAGAACAATTCTTTAGTCCTTCGCAAGTACTTAAGAATGTTCTTCACAGCTGTCCAGTGGTTCTCCCCTGGGTTGAATTGATACCTGCTTACAACACTAAGTGCATAAGCTACATCTGGGCGTGTACATAACATCGCATACATTATAGATCCTACTGCCGAAGCATAAGGTATAATGCTCATGCGAGCTCTCTCTTCATCGGTCTTTGGACAAGAATCCTTGGAAAGAGTGACTCCATGGCAAGCGGGTAAGGCACCCCGCTTGGAGTCTTCCATACTAAACCTCTTTAGGATGGTGTTGATGTACCTGGTTTGGGACAATCCCAATAACTTTAAACCTCTTTAGGATGGTGTTGATGTACCTGGTTTGGGACAATCCCAATAACTTTTTGGATCTATCCCTATAGATCCTTATGCCCAGGATGTATGTGGCATCACCCAGGTCCTTCATGGAGAGCCTCAGTGATAAGAATGATTTGACCGACTGTAGCATAGGAATATCATTTCCTATCAGAAGAATATCATCCACGTACAATACGAGGAATGTGACAGCTCTTCCTACAGCCTTCTTTATAAACACAAGGTTCATCTGGATTTTTGATGAAATCAAACTCTTTGATAACATCATCGAAACAGATGTTCCAACTCCGAGATGCCTGCTTTAACCCATATATGGATTTAAGCAATCTACATGCTTTCTCGCTACTCCCACTGTCAATGAAGCCCTCTGGCTGATCCATATAAACGCATTCTTCTAAATCTCCATTTAGAAATGCTGTTTTAACGTCCATCTGCCAGATTTCATAGTCGTAGTGAGCAGCAATAGCAAGTAGGATCCGAATGGATTTAAGCATGGCTACGGGCGAAAAAGTTTCGTCATAGTCCAAACCTGGTCTTTGACGAAAACCTTTCGCCACAAGTCTTGCCTTATAGGTCTCTACCTGCCCATCCACACCAATCTTTCTTTTAAAGATCCATTTGCACCCTACAGGTTTTACCCCAGGGGATACAACGTCCAAAATCCATACTTTGTTGGTGTACATAGACTCCATTTCGGATCTCATGGCATCCAGCCACTTCACAGAGTCACCACTCGTGATAGCTTGCTGAAAACTGGTAGGATCATCATCATCCATGATGCAATCTTCTCCGTTACCATCAATGAGGAAACCGTAGTACCTCTCCGGTGGGCGAGAAGTCCTACCAGATCTACGGAGTGGCCGAGGTTCTTCAGTTTCTGTTGCAACAGCCGGTTCAACCAAATCGTCATTTGTAGTTTGTGTCTCCAGAACCTCTTCTAGATCTACCACCTTGCCATCATCTTTATCTGTGAAAAACTCTTTTTCCAAGAATGTGGCAGACTGAGAAACAAACACTTTTTGTTCCTCTTTGTGGTAGAACAGATATCCATAAGAATTCTTTGGATATCCCACAAAGTTACACATGACTGACCGTGTCTCGAGTTTGTCCGGATTCTGCTTTTTAACATAGGCCGGGCAACCCCAAATCTTAATTCTCTTAAGAGATGGTCTCTTCCCATTCCATATCTCATATGGCGTGGTAGACACGGCTTTGGTTGGAACCCTGTTTAGCAAATACGCTGCAGTCTCCAATGCATGCCCCCAAAATGAGACTGGTAACTCAGTGTCACTCATCATGGACCGGACCATATCTAATAGGGTCCTATTCCGTCGTTCTGACACACCGTTGTGCTGTGGTGTGTAAGGAGGAGTGAGCTGAGAGAGAATCCCATTCTCTTTTAGGAAGTTTGCAAATTCTGTACTGAGATACTCTCCACCTCGATCTGATCGAAGCATCTTAATACTCAAGCCGGTTTGTTTTTCTACTTCTTGTTTATATTCAATGAATTTCTCAAAAGCGTCGGACTTGTGCTTTAATAAAAATACATGACCGAATCTTGAGAAATCGTCAGTGAATGTAATGAAGTATGAAAAACCGCCTCTAACCTGTGTAGACATAGGCCCATATACATCACTATGTATGAGGCCCAGGAGCTGAGTAGCTCTTTCTCCGTGTCCGGTAAACGGAGTTTTGGTCATTTTACCCTTGATACAAGACTGGCAAGTCGCATAAGATTTATATTCAAAAGAATTTAAATATCCATCTTTATGTAACTTGTTTAGTCTTGTTTCGTTAATATGACCAAGTCTACAGTGCCAAAGAAAAGCTTCATTTAATTCTGAAAGTTTTCTTTTATTAGTGTCCTGTATACTGAAAACTGTGTGTTGATTTAGGACATATATTCCGTTATTAAGCGTACCATACCCAACCAACATTTGATTTAGGTGAATGCTCATAACATTGTTCTGCAACACAAAATTATACCCTTCATTGTCCAACAAAGAAACAGATATTATATTACATAGCATACTTGGTACAAAATAACATGGATTCAGAATCAAAATACATCCAGATGGCAACCCCAAGTGATACTCTCCCACTGCGACTGTATGTACATTGGAACCATTTCCAACGCGGAGAGTATGGTCACCTGTCTTCAAAACCTTGCTATTTCTCAGCCCCTGCATAGAATTGCAAATATGAGAACCTGAACCGGTATCCAATACCCAGGAAGCAGAGTTTATAGAAAAACAGTTTTCAGTCACAAACGCACCTGAAGCAGAAGCATCACCATGCTTCTTCTTGAGACTTAAGTACTCCGTGCAATTGCGCTTCCAGTGTCCTGTCTTGTGGCAATGGAAACATTCACCCTTCCCTGAGTCTCCAGCCTTGGACTTTCCCTTTCCCTTCACCTTTTTAACTCCCCCTTTAGGATTAGTGGGTTTCTTCTTTTTCTTTCCCTTGGCCTCGGCTTTCGGGCGAGAAGAGGAAGACTGTCCAATAGTCATAACGGGTGTTTTTGCTAACTTCATAGTGCTCTCTGCACTCCTTAACATATTAAGGAGTTCAGGGAGATCCTTCTCCATGCCATGCATGTTGAAGTTCACTATGAACTGAGCAAAGGTGGAGGGGAGGGACTGCAGAATAATATCTATATATTGTTCATTTTCCATCGTCCATCCAAGGTCCTCAAGCTCTTCTATAAGAGCTATCATCTTCAGAACATGGTCTCCTACTGGTGTGCCAGGGGCCATTCGCATCTGAAACAATTTCTTTGATGCTTCGTATCGTAATACGCGGGATTGCTCCCCATACAACTCCTTTGTATGGAGCAATATACCGTGAATGTCCATGTCCTCGTGCTGCTTTTGATGTGTGTTATCCATCGATGCAAGCGCGAGGCATGTGGCCGTGGCACAGTCAGCGTCCCATGTCTTGCGGACTTCAATGTCCGCAACTGAGGATTTTGGACCAGGGACGGGCGGGGCTGAAGCCGTGAGGACATATGATACTTTATCATAAGTCAAGGCGATCTTCAGATTCCTCAGCCAGTCTTTATAGTTGGTCCCATTCAGTTTGTTTTTATCTAGTAGAAGCTTAAGTCCAGTCATTGGTATCTGCCATTAAGAGAGAGAAAAGAATACACTCAGCGAAACCTCTTGCACAGATTAGATTGGTTTATTATCTTGTCTAATCGATGTTTCCCACTGCTTTTTATCAAGTTTTCTTTCAAACCTTAAAAAGAAAAACTAGCCAGGATTAATTACAGTCTACAACTTCGCTAACCGTTCAGCCAGGCCAGTGTCGGTACTTTGAGGGAGGTTCCCCGTGCTTTCGCACGGACCTAATTAGAGTAAACCTCGTTTTCCCAGAGGCGGAGCCCCGTTAACACCTTTCTAGACACCTAATGAGTTAGCTGATTGTAAACTGTAAAACTCTCCTAGGAGCAACTATTGCCCACAGTGGGATCGGGATCCAACCATCACATGGAAGGTATGCAATCTCATTGCAAATTTCAACACTTGAAATTCCCGATGTAATTTTTACCCCTAGTACTTATGACCTTAACTATGGTCAACAAATCATAAGTACCAGTCAAGTTCTACCCGTCATTTCTTGATCAATTAGACCCACCCATATGACCCTTAACTATGGTCAACAAAGTCGCATGAATGTCCTAATTAATCTGCATCATATGCAGTGTAGGAAGACATCACTTAGCTACCGTACACTACGCCTTAACTAAAGTCAACAAACGTAGCACGAATACTAAGTACTCTACTTCCTAAAATGACGGAGGGTTGCGAATGATTTTTAAGAAAATCTTTAACGCTTTGAACTTGATATCGTTGTAGAATCAAACAGTTTTCAAAAGGAGTGGCTTAAGCTCCGCAGTTTTGAAATGTAGCTTTTTCATAAATAGCCGAGTAGTTTATAAATCCGATTCTACAACATATTTTTAGGTTTATTTTCTTTACATTAATCACATTAATGTAATCCCATCATTAAAGTCCTTAAGCCAATCACAGAAAAGAAACGAAAATAACACGTACGCTTATGCCATCCGCATTCGCCGCAATGTTCCGTTATGCACCGTTAGGTTACTTAACTAACGGCATACCGGGACGGGACTAGCGCGGGTGTAAAACATAAGCAACGTCTACTATATATCATATATATAATATGTCATTCGTCTCAGATATCACAGAACACAGGCAGCAGAAACATAGATATAACGTGGGATATCCTAGGACGTCCGTATTTAGTATTTAGCCAGAATAGAAAATACGGATTCCACAGTCGCGATGAATAGCCAAGCCCACACCCTGGACCCCTACGAGAGCGGCAAGTGACCCTACCAATCCTGGAGTTTAGAAGACCCGGTCTCGACTCCTCGAGATGGCCTCCCACTGAACCCCAGAACCCGGTCACCTGTGCTCCCCTCCTTGGGTCCATCCTAATGCGGAATAGTAAATAATATACAACACTGGTGACACAACCGCAACCTGGAAGTGCCCCAAATAAAAGAATATTACATTACATTTGAATTTACATGAATGAAAATATAAAACTCTCATCTCACAAAACCCCCCGGCTATTCGATCGCGACAATCCTACACATCATATCTCAGCAACACATAATATCTCATATCATCAACGTAAGTAAGTATGCATACCCCAATTGTCGTTGATGTATAGCAACGAAACCGGCGATATCTAACATACTACACTTACGGTCACAGAAAAGAAAGTGTAAAACTACAATATTTGGAATCCACATTCTCTTTAGACATCATAAATGCGAAATATCACATATTTCGTATTTCATGCCTAAACTATATGAATTCCACATATTGTATCACATTCCAGACAAACAGACAGTATTAAAGTTTTCGAACGAACGATCAAGCACCCAAGATTCACTAAAGCTCAACACTTGAGCAGGGTTCAAAAATCCGGAATGTGACACAGTAGTAGCGGTCCAGCCGTAGAAGGGTAAAGCCAACGCCTCACATGTGGCACGCCGTACTGCCCCAAACCCTAAGGTTCAAAGGGCAGTTCGAGACGGTCACATAATCGAGTTAAGGTTTGTTGTCTTCTAGAGGGACCACCGCAAAAAGACTTGCACGTATCTCCAAAGTATTTAAACCCCGTGAATAGTGAGTAAATGATACTCGTTCAAATACTTCAATACTTTCTAATTTACCCGGAAAAGCTACGAAATGAAAGTCCCGATCGAATTGACGAGTCCAACACCATCTCCAGAATTTTTCAAAACCAAATACAGATTTAAAATATCCAAAATTTTATACAAGCAGATTCATGAATTACTGTACAAAACTTATCCATCAATTCATATATCCGGCCGCGGAACCGCGGCCTAAGCAAGCTTAGGCCGCGTTTCCGCGGCGATAATCACTGTTCACTGGAAAATTTTTGTACCGTAATCCTTATTTTTTCCTGCTGTATTTTTTACATATTTTTAATTCTGCAAATTATCAAATTTTAGAAAATTTCCAGAGAGCACCAAAAAATACCGTATTTTTGTCCGATCGGGGTTTTCACTTCGTAAAAACATCGCCTAATGTTCTAGGTCGGCTCTGATACCAATGAAAGGTTAGTCTAGCACCCTATGAAGAGTTTTGAAGTATCACATGACCCAAAGTTTTAATTTTTATGGTGCTAAACTAACATGCAAAGGGATCGATCCTAGAAAAATTAGGGTTATAAAACATTAAGCTAGTAAAGATTAGGGTTTGAAGGCTACAACCATTGTAGCTCCCCTTTGCTAGATTCCTTGGTGTCTTGGGTGTTGAATCGAGGTCCTCTTGAAGTTCCCTTGCGTCCATGACGATCCATCACGGAATACTCCGTCCAAGCTCGCTACTTTGGAAAACCGAAGGAAACACTCTAATCAAGTTGGCTAGACTTGAGTAGAATGATGTTGTGGTTTGGAATCTCACTTCAAAAACCTTTCTTTAGTTGTATTTAACTCACTAGAAGAAACTAGAAAGGAAAAGATGAAGGAGGATGAAGATGGTGGCTAATTTTAGCAAGAGGTGTAAAAGGTAACCCTTGAGTTAAAAAGAAAATGAAATATATATCACTATATATATTTATTTCCTTCTTAACTTCAACTATGATTAAATGATGGATAGTTAGTTTAACTTGGGTTTTAAATGATAAAGAGAAGGATAACCATAGGTTAGTGGTAGTTGAGATAGGTTAGGTTAGAAGAAGAGTGTAGAATCAAGAATGATTATCCTTTTCTTTTTCATTTTACTTTAAAACCAAAATTAAATAATAATCCATTATTTAATCTATGGTGTGAGTCTTATATTGCCACCATTTCCATATGCAATCAACCATGATGGATGGGTGTATGTATGTATACATGTATGCACATCTACATGTGCATGAAACTAGAAAGGAAGAAAGAAACACATGCATGCATGCGTACATCCATCAAACCCTAGAAAGGTTTCAAATGAGAAAACTAATGGTTAGATGATAAATCAACACTTGATTTATCAATCCGGTCATATCTCATATGACCCCACCAAAAGCAGGCCACCCGATCAATGTTCGGTATCATATACGCACATTTCAATCGAGTGCAAGCGCATATCGCATACGCGCACCACAACGTTTCGCCTGGACTGGGTAACTCCTTTGTGGGACTCTAAGACTCGTCAATACGCCGGCAGAGGGTGATGATCATATCAGGTACCCTCAAGCCGCAAGCGGTCAGCTAAACGTAACGGCCACCCGGGTATTGAGCGATCAGAAGACAACAAGCGAACCTGCTACAACTCCCGTCGAGCCATCCGGCAACACTACCGTACAGTCCGGTCTCTTCGTCAGATATGCTGCATATCGAGCCTAGGGATGGTCACGTCGACCCCAATAACTCAATAAGTCATGCCGGTGAATGGTCTATAACAGATCGAGAAACTACTGATAACACTTATCAGCAAATCTCAGCAGCCCTGGCCAGGGACTTGCTGTTATAACCAGTCGGGCACAGCGCGGCATCAACTCCCAATACCGGGAGAGACGAAACCCCTCCTATCGCTCATCGTCTTCGTGTGTCTCGGGACTGTACCCAACGGCCACCTGTTTGCACGACTCAGTAGAGCCGTGGTAGGGTGGCAATCAAAATACAGTGGGAGAACATACAAGACTCCATGACGATCTCGGGTCTACAGACTAACCTGTACCAGTGTCACCTGAGAACTGCTATCCGACGATAGATATAATTCCATATAGGAGTTCTCGGTGAGTCCGTCCAGTGTACTCAGTCACCACTGAGCACCCGTATGTGATCTTGATGTCAAACATCGATGAATGTGGGAACATCCATCGCCCATCGTATGGGTCTAGTATCATATACGCTAGTCTACTCTGGTATATCAATACCCCGTCTCGATATACCTACGACTAGGGACGTTCCAGGATATGCTTATAGACTACAGATGTCCCACTAGTATGATCTCCATCATAATCAGAGTAGTCAAGCCAATATCCTCAGGGCTTTATCAGCATGTATGAATGAATAAAAGCATGATCAAATCAACATGTCAGATAAAGAAGAACCAGATAGCATACTATCATGTCGAGCAAGAATGCAAACTGAATATATATACATGTATAGATACATCGACTATCACATAATGGCCTCTAGGGCATACATATATCCAACACTTTGGGTATCCCACAAACTTACACAGTACTGAGCGTGCCTCGAGCTTGTCCGCATGCCGCTTTTTTACAAAAGCTGGACATCCCCATACCTTAAGATACTTAAGACAGGGTTTCTTCCCACTCCACATCTGATATGGGGTGGTAGGCACAGTCTTGGTTGGAGCCTTGTTTAAGAGATATGCAGCTGCTTCTAGTGCATAACCCCAGAAAGATCGCGGTAACTCAGCCTTACTCATCATGGAACGAACCATATCCAATAGGGTCCGATTCCGCCTTTCCGATACACCGTTGTGTTGTGGTGTGTATGGAGGAGTAAGTTGAGAGAGAATTCCATTCTCTTTTAAGTAGTCCAGAAACTCGGCACTCAAGTATTCTCCACCTCGATCCGATCTTAGAATCTTGATACTTTTGCCGGTTTGTTTTTCAACTTCATTCTTGTATTCTTGAAATTTCCCAAAGGCCTCGGATTTGTGCTTCATTAAGAAGACATGTCCATACCTAGAGAAATCATCTGTGAAAGTAATGAAGTATGAATAACCACTTCGCGCATGTGTAGACATTGGACCACACACATCACTGTGTATGAGTCCCAAGAGCTTGCTCGCTCTTTCTCCGCGTCCAGTGAACGGAGTCTTTGTCATCTTTCCCATGAGACAAGATTCACAAGTGGCATAAGACTGATACTCGAACGGATTCAAGTACCCTTCTTTATGTAACTTAGTTAATCGTGTCTCATTAATGTGACCCAGTCTACAATGCCATAAGAAAGCCTGATTTGTTTCTGGAGACTTTCTTTTAAGTGTGTTCTGGACACTGAAAATCTGAGCATGATTTAACACGTATATTCCGTTCTGTAATGTACCTGACCCAATCAGAACTTGATTTAGGTGGATGTGTACTACATCGCTTACAAAAGTAAATTCATATCCTTCCTTAGAAAGTAAGGATACAGATATGATATTACAAGTCGCACCTGGTACGTACAAACAGTTACGCAAAATCAATATCTGCCCAGTTGTCAGTCCAAGATGATATTCCCCTACGGATTCAGCATTCATGCTCATTCCGTTAGCAACCCTGAGGGTCATATCACCTTTCCTGATAACCCTACGGTTTCTCAGAGCCTGTAACGAATTACAGATATGAGATCCTGATCCGGTATCCAATACCCAGGAAGTAAGGTTAACTGACATACAGTTCTCAATTACAAACACACTCGAAGCCGAAGCCACAACATGCTTCGAATTCTGGCTACTGGCTTTGCAAGCCCTGCAATCCTTCTGCCAATGTTCATTCCCGTTACAATAGGAACGTCCCTCTTTTACTACATCCAGTCCTGAAACTTTTGCCCTTGCTTTTCCTTTTTCTTCCCTGGTTTCCTTCAGGGTATAAGCAGAGGGCAGGGACTGTAGAATTAAGTCAGTATTTGACCTATTCTCCAACGTGGTCTCCAGGTCCGTGAGCTCAAAATAGCTGGCCTCTGTAAGGACGTTGTCCCCTACAGATGACCCGACAGCCAACCTCGCTTGAAGCAATTCGTTCGAGGTCTCATATCTTGCGATACGAGATTGCTCTCCATATAAATCTTTGTTATGGAGGAAGATAGAAACTGAGTCCATCTTCTCGTGCTGCCTCTGGTTTGCACCATTAACTGAGGCTAACACGAGGCACTTGGCTTTCGCACAATCCTTTTTCGATGTCCTACGGATGTAAATATCCGTGACAGGGGAAATTGGACCTGAGACGGTAGGGGTATGATCAGTTAAGAGGTGTCCCAGCTTGTTATGGGCAATGGACATCTGGACAGACCTTTGCCAGTCATAACAGTCAGGTTCAATCATTTTATTATCTAGATGTAACCTAGGTGTGGTCACTGGGTCGCTGCAATTAAGAGAGAGAGAAGAAAACACTCAGCATGATGCTCTTGCAAGTTTAGATTGGTTTTTAATTTATCTAAACAGGATGGCTCCCACTGTCTCTCGAATCCCTCCTCAAACCATAAAGGAAGAATTAGTCGGGATCAATCTCACCGTACAATACTTGCTTAACCGTTCAGCCAGGCTAGTGTCGGTACTTCGAGGGAGGTTTTCCAACGCTTTCGCGAAGTTCCTTAATTAAATAACCTCTTTTCCCTGTGGGCGTAGCCCCGCTAACACCTTTCTAGACACCTACTTGGTTTATAGCATTGATCGTTAAGTGAGAAATTTCCCGAGGAGTAGCATATACTCACAGTAGGATCGGGATCCAAATATCATTGCGTGACAAAACTGAAGGAATCCTACCAGAATCATCACACTCCAAATGGTATGCAGCGCTAGCAAGTTTCAGTTCTTTTGAAACTCCCGATGTGGATTTTTGCCCCATGCTCTTATGACCTTGACGAAGGTCAACAAATCATAAGTCACATGTCAAGTTCTACCCGTCATTATCCAGGTTAATTTGAACCCACCCGTATATACCCTTGACGAAGGTCAACAAGGTAATACGACTGTCCCAAACCAACGCATCTATCTATGCTACATATGAACACTCAACAGCTACCAATCACTATGCCTTGACGAAGGTCAACAAACATAGCTTGAATACTATTGAATATTCATACGAAATGACGGAGGGCTACGAATGGTTTTGGCGAAACCTTGAACGTAGTGAACTTGATATAATCGAAGGAACGAGATAGCTTTTAGAAGGAGTGGCTCAAGCTCCGCATTTAAAAGTTAGTTTTGAAAAGAACCGAGTGGTTTTTCAAAAGTGTTCCAACGATTTTTACTTGGTTTATTTTCTTGCATTAGTTCTTTTAATGCGTGATATTCTTGCATTAGTTCTTTTAATGCGTCCCATCATTTAATCCTACCATTGCAGAAAACAACCAAAATATGACGTACGCTTATGCCGTTCACATTCGCCATGAGGCCCCGTCATTACCCGTTAGGTTACTTAACTAACGACAGAGCGGGGCTGGGCTAGCGCGGCTGTAAAACATAAGCAACGCCTAAATAATATCATATATAGATATATTGCAATGATAGCCATTTCAGATCACAGATGAACACATTGGATATACAAGGAACCCGCAATTCGTACGAGCCTGTAACGAAAAGCAGATTATACGGTCGCGGTGAATAGCCAATACCCCACCCAAGACCCCTACGGGTGCGGCAAACTACCCGCCAAGTACCCGAAGCGAAGCAACCTCCCTCAACCCCGTGAGTAGGCCACTCGGCACTTCGGCATACCCGGTAGTTTGTGCACCCCCTCCATGGGTCTATCCTAGGAGCAAAAACAGTAAAAAGAAATTATACAATGACGGCTACAACCCCGACCCGGTTGTGCGGCCATACAAATAATTATTACATCAATTTACAAATTTACATGAATTGAAAGAAAAGAAAACTCTCGTCTCACAACCCCCGGCTATTCACCCGCGATAATCCAATGAATTCATATACACATTCCAGCAACATTACAGATCACAGATTTGTATAACCCCCACTAATCGACATATAGCGATTAGCAGACGTTCAATACAAATATCACATCACAGAAATACCCGTCAGCTTAAGTCTTTAGAAACTCGATCAAAATACGGTTTTTAGAGCCCAAAAAACAAATTTTTCTTTCTGGAAAATCTGGGCTGAAAAAACATATACCAAAATTCCCAAAATACCCCATTAAGTATACTGCAGTGAAGAAAATTCACAGAGGAGTTAAAGTGGCCGCGGAACCGCGGCAATAGCAAGCTATTGCCGCGTTTCCGTGGCGCTTTGATGAGATCACTTGAACGTTTTTCTTCAGTGCAATATAAGAACCCTGAGTCGATTTTTGAAGCATAATTTATTACTTTTAAAGAACTTTGAAAATCAACAGCAAGTTTGAAATCCGGGTTCATTTCGGGACTTTTTCTCCGATCGAATTTCTAGCAACTATGCTAACATGTTAGATAGAGTTTAACTAGTCTCTGATACCACTGAATCCATGCTACCTCTCCCGGTACTTTCGGGCATGCGGAATTTGGTGAAAAACAATTTTCTAGAGGCGGTAATATGGACTCAAAACCGGATCTTTGTTAAACTATCTACCTAACAACCTAACTACGAGTTTTTAACTACTCGATTAGGGGGTTATACCTTTCTTTCTTGAACTCCTTCTTCTTCATCTCTTGATAGTGTACGGATTGGCTTCACCCCGTCGTCTCCTTTCGCCGAAGATCGATCCACCCGAAAGCTTCTACCTTTGGCTTCTTCTTCGAACATTGAAGAAACTAGTTCACTTGGTTTGCCAAACCTTGTGAACTAGAGTGAGTAGAGGAGAGTGTGATGGGATTTTCTCTATGGTTCTTGCTTCTTAACACATGAGACAAGTGAACCATAGACAAGAGAGAGAGCAAGAGGAAGAGGGTGAGAGCAAGAGAATGGGAGAGCCCAAAACCAAGAGAGAGAAAGATCATGAAAGAATGAGCCTCTCTTTTCTCTTTCACCCTCTCATAATCCAAAAGTATCATGAGCCATAATGTTAATCAAGTATTATTATGTGATGGTTCATATCATGTCAAAGGCAATATCATTTCCATGCACTCATTTTGCAAACCACAACAAGCAAGCAAAAGTCTTTGCATGAAAATGACAACCATTGTGATGATGATGGTCAACTAGTCCAACCTAGTCAACCGGTCAACAAAGTCAACCCCTCAACAACCATGTCACTATAATACTTAATTAATATTATTGCTAATTATATATCATATTCTCATTAGGGTTGAGCAAAAAGTCAATAGTCAACAGTCAACGGTCAACAACCCTAATGAGAATCGTCTGCCTCTGTCTCTCCGTCAACTGTGCATACACACCCGCATCCGTGTTCCGAGGAACACGAATACATACTGGATAAAACCAATCCCAAAACGTACACTAGGATCTGGCTTAAACCAAAGCCCGCTAGTGTTAACTGTCCGGACACTGTACGTGCACAAGTGCACGGATGTGACCGGACCCTGTCGCAAAACCATGCGACCTGTCGCAAAACCATGCGACCTCTACTCTTTTGCCTAAAGGCGAATAGCTTTCTGTGTGGGACTCTAAAAACTCGACACTACGCTGGCAGTGGGTTTAACCACAGACCGCAAGCGGCACTAGCTGTGCGTAACGGTCCCCAGGTAGATGCCGACAAGAAGACTGATGAGGTGAAACCCATCTGAACTCCTACTGAGCCTGAATGTGACAATCTCCGTACAGTCCGGTCTGTTCGTCTGATACATCGCATGGCGGGCCTAGGGGGGCGGTAAACGTCAGTCCCCTAATAGCGGTACAAGTCGTGTCAGAGTGAAGCCCAATACACCCTAAGATAGCACTGGAAGCCTACCAGTATATCTTGCTTGCCCTGGCCAGGGACTACTCGTGTAATGGCTCTCCTAGACACAGCGCGATGTCAACCCCCAATACCAGGAGAGACGAATCCTGTCTAACCGTCATTGCCTCCAAGTGCTTCGGGACTGCACCCAACTACTACCTGTTTGCACGACTCCTCTGAGCCGTGGTAGGGTAGTAACCAAAGTACAGTGGGAACACACTCGAGGCGAAGTGACAGTGTCAAGTCAGCGGACTAAGCTGTACTCATGTCACCTGGGAACTGATAACTGACGATAGGTATAATACCAACCGGTCAGTTCCCGACGAGTCCTGTCCAGTGTACTCGTAACCTAACGAGCACCCGCATACTATCTGCAGTACGACGTACTGATGGCTGTGGGACAGACCATCTCCCACTCTGGGATGAGAAGCGCATGCGCCAGTCTACTCCGGAGTATCGATGCCCTGTCTCGATAGTCCTGCGACTAGGGACCTGCATAAGGATGTGCTTATAGATTACCCAGCCCCCACTAGTGTGACTGCCATCACAACGCTGGTAATCAAGCAAAGATCCTAAGGGCTCCACTAATGTGTATAGGTGATATACTAAAATAAACACATGTACACATTGAAGCAGAAACAAACCAAGTAGCATACTACTATTTTGAGCAAGATTGTCAATATAAGGTGAATATCCCAAGCTTCCATTAAGTAATATACATACTAGTATGATACAGTAATGGCCTCTAGGGCATATACACTAACACCTATGGTTTGGAAGAAGACTATCTAATTAGCATAATAGGTGTACCGTCCTAATCCAAGGAGCACTCGCAACCTGAGAGAAGGTAAAAGGAAAAGACAACTGAATAGTCCTATTCATTTTCTCCAGAACCAGAAACCATCCTATAATCTGGAACAAGTTCCTTCGAGTTCATATATAACCATACTATGGTTTTATCCAATGGAAGTGGACGTTCGTAGTAATACGGGGTGTTCTGGAGAAAAAGGGTAAAAGTAGGAGTGGCAATGAGGTATGCAACTCTGACAATCCAAAAGCCAGTGTTTTAAGAAGGTTCGGTTAACTTGGTCACAGAGTTATAGTCTAAGGTCGGGTCATGGTCGCTGCCAAAAAGAGAGAGAGAGAGAAAAGAAACACTCTGCGTGCACTCTAACCTAGATCAGAATAGTTATCAATTTATCTAATCAGGAAACCTCCCACTGTATCGTCAAATTCTCCTCTAAACCTGAAAGAAGAATTAGTTAGGATCACCCGAGGAGTAAACCAACTCATCAGTGGGAATCGGGATCCAACTATCATCGCATGATAACGTGATGGAATCCACTCACGTTATCACACTCCAGAAGGTATGCGCATATCTGGCAAGTTTCAGTTTCTTTAAAAACTCCCGATGTGATTTTTACCCCATACTCTTATGACCTTGACGAAGGTCAACAAATCATAAGTCACATGTCAAGTTCTACCCGTCATTGTCCAGGTTAATTTGAACCCACCCGTACAAGCCCTTGACGAAGGTCAACAAGGCTGTACGACTGTCCCAAACCAACGCATCTATCTATGCAGCAGAAAGGTAACAAGCAGCTACCATTCACTATGCCTTGACGAAGGTTAACAAACATAGCATGAATACTAAGTGCTACCCGTCTGAAATGACGGAGGGTTACGAATGGTTTTTGGCGAAAAACCTTTAACGTAATGAACTTGATATCGTTGAAGAAACCGGATAGCTTTTTATAAAAATATAGTGGCGAAAACCTTTGCTAAAGAGGTCACTCCCGGTGAAGGGATCTCGGCTCTTTCCCCGTAGAATGAGGTGCAGGATATTCCAACTGAATACTATAACGCAAAGCAAAAATAATCGACTATAGTGAAGTTATTACTCTGACGCAAACTTTTGTCCAAGGGGTCACTCCCGGTGAAGGGATCTCGGCCCTTGCCTCGTCGACTGAGGTGCTGGATATTCATAACCGAATACCACTGTGCAAAACAAAAGAGAACGTCCTTGCAATAACAGCTTTTTTTGAAAAATGTTCCAACAACATCAGAATAGGTTTGTTTAGCTTGCATTGATCCGAATCAATGCAGTCTCATCAATTAATCACACCATAAAAGAACGAAAATACGATGTACGTATATGCCATCCGCATTCGCCACTGGGTCCTGTCATCACCCGTTAGGTTACTTAACTAACGACAGAGCGGGGACTGGACTAGCGCAGGTGTAAAACATATACAACATCTACTAGTATATATATCAATATATAATAATCGCTCAAGGCATGATAAAATGCAACATCACAGAAATATAATAAGCATCACAGAACAATACAGATAATCTGGGATCCCCGGGTTTCATAGAGCCGCTACTGAAACCCGACGTTCCCCTGGTGTGGATAGCCTGTGCAATGAAATCCTAGACCCCTATGGGCGCGGCAAGTTACCCGCCAAAACCTGAAGCGAGGCAGCCCCCTTCAACAACGTGAATGGACTACCCAGCACTTCACGGAATCCGGTAACTTGAGCACCCCTCCTTGGGTCACCCTGTACCCCCTACGAGTGCGGCGAATAGCCCGCCAATTCTAGAGTGAAGCCCCCTCCGTCTCAAAGCCATGAGATGCGGGCCCGTTGCCCTCTAGAACCCGGCTATCCGTGCACCCCACTGCGGGGTAATCCTAGTACAGAAAGTAAAATATACAATGGGTACATCGACCTCAGCCCGGTCGTGCTCCAAAAGAATAATATACAAACAGGCAGTGACGGCAGTCCACATGTCGGACGCTTGCCCCGCAATATCAAATGTACAAATACAACCAAACTGTACTACCATTGCATCCAGGCTATCCACCACGACAAATCCGCAACATCACAGCACAACATAGAACATCAATGTGAATGTCACGTTCGCAAATCCGTCTAAAAGGGCTATAGCAATTAGACAAGATTTACCGATCAAATGACATTCACGGTCGCAGATATAATGTAAATACTGTGAACTAACATGTTTAAAATTTTCGATCGACAAAATTTCCCGAAGTGGGCCCCAAGTACAATACCCAGTACTCAAACAAATCTGGGCCCAAAATAAAATTACCAGAAACCACTTTTTCAAGTCAGAGACCACCTGAAGAAATTTGGTGAGATGACGCCTCAGAATGGCGGCGGAACCGCGGCCAAAAGGGGGGTAGGGCCGCGGTTCCGCGGCGTTACTGTTGGATCGTGCTACCAAATTTCTACAGTGCTCCTAAAAAACCCTGCCTGATTTTCTGCAGCACACAAAATAATTTTTTGACCACAGGAAAAAATCGACAGAAACTGATGACTTGGAAATGCAGTTTTTGGAAATTTCGTCCGATCGAAGTTCTAAACACGTTAGAGCAAGCTAGTAAAGGTTAATGGCGTGGCTTTGATACCATGTAAGTCTACGGTAGCGCCCCGGCCGTCTGTCCGAAGCCAAAATGCGGAAACGAAAACTTTTTCAAAACTAGAAACCGACGCTATCGTATGCTTAAAACCCGAATCGAACCATTAACCTACAACTAGCAATCTAGAGAGAGGGTTGGAAAGCTATACCGATCGATCCGTGTCCTTCGGTCTTTGGCTACCATCCCAAGCTCTTCACGGCATCTCCGGTCTTGATCTCCTTATCGGAAAGGGCACCACATCTACGAGTCTTTTTACGGGCTCCCGCTTCATCCGAAGCAACTCGGGCACGAAGTGTACTAGCCGACGTGTCCAAGGTGATGTAGAGAATGTTTGTGATCACTTTGTCTCTTGCATCCATTGATTTGGATGGAGATTAGAGGTGTTGCCATTAATGGAGATTTTGAGCTAGAGAAGGAAGAAGAAGAAGAAGCTTTCTTTTTCCTTTTGTGATGGAATGATCAAATGAGAGAGAGAGCTCTAGCATGAAAAATACAAGACCAAAACTTCTATATGGCAGCCCCTCTCTCTCTCTTCTTATCATATCATCACAAAACTATCAAATAATATGACACATGCACAAGAAAAGAGACCATGAGTCACCACTTGTGCATGTGTCACAATAAATGCTCCAAATCATGATATCTAGCTCATAATTACCATTTGTAAACATTAACCCAAATGTTTACAACAATAAAAAGATACGGCAATATCTAAAGTAAACTCGTGACGAATCACAAGGATATCCCTCACCTGTATATACATACCTGCATTCGTATTCCGACTGAATGCGAATGCGATGAGACTAAAGTAATCCAACAAATCTAATACTAGGATCCGCTTTAAACCAAAACCCACTAGTATGATCCGCCCGATCATGATCCGTGCACTACCGCGCGTATATGATCGGACCCTGCCATATATCATACGGCCTCTACAACGTTTCGCCCGAAACTTGAGAAACTGTCTGTGGGGGACTCTAAAGACTCGTCAATACTTTGGCTGTGGATTTAACCACTAGCTCGTCAGCGGTACTAGCCATACGTAACGGGCTACCAGGTATTGACCAAAAGGGAGGTCGATGAGCGAACTCATCCTGACACCCTACTGAGCCTGTCAGTGACAATATCCGTACAGTCTGGTCCGTTCGTCTATGAGCATCGCATGGCGGGCCAAGGGGGTTGGTAAAAGTCAGACCCCCAAAAGCGGTACAAGTCGTGTCGGAGTGTAGCCCAGAACATCCTGAGATACTACTGGAATACCTACCAGTAAATCTCCTGCCTTGACCAAGGACTTCGTGTAATGGATCGCTTAGACACAGCGCGACCTCACCCCCAATACCGGGAGAGACGAACCCCTGCCGATCCGCTCACTGCCTCTATGTGGGTCGAGACTGTACCTAACTAAAACCTGTTTGCATGACTCCTTTAAGCCGTGGTAGGGTAGTAATCAAAGCACAGTGGGAACTCACACGAGACAAATGACGATCTCAGGTCGATGAACTAACCTGTACACATGTCACTAGGGAACTGCTATCTGACGTCAGATATAATACCAACTAGCATGTTCCCGGCGAGTCCTTTCCGGTGTACTCATAACCCAATGAGCACCTGTATACATCTTAGGTGAACCAACTGACACCAATGGCTTGTGAGACCAGCCACCGCCCCTCGTCGGGGTCTCGACTGTATACACTAGTCTATTAATGGAGTATCGATGCCCAGTCTCGAAACTCCCACGACTAAGGACCACTTTAAGGATGTGCTTACAGACCCCAGCTCCCACGTATATGATCGCCATCATACTGCTGGTAGTCAAGCAAGAATCCTAAGGGCTCTATCAATGTGTAATAGCGACCTATAAGGTCACCTAAAGCAGCACACGATGATAAAGATAAACCAGATAGCATACTATCATCTTGAGTAAGACTGTCCTACCGGTATAGGTCCTCCCTCAATCATTGCAATCACGTGCCTGTGATCCAATAATTGACTCTGAGGGCACTATATCCAACATTTGCTACCACGATTACACGGGAAGAGAGAGGTACGGCTAGAGCGGCGGTCAGCACGAGCTCGTCACGGACGAGGACTGACCAGGGCGTGATTCCAGATACGTACAATTGCATAGAGGCGTCGTTTTATTGTGTTTTCATGCCATGAGCGTTTGACAGATCGCTTTTACGAGATTTTTCGGACGTGCAGGTCAGCACCAGAGGATCAGGCTACTGTTAGAGGCCCGCCAGAATGTGATGACCATTGATATATCGCTTAATCATGATAATTGAGGCGCTGTTCAGCGTACATACGAATGAGCCAGTTGTTACTGCAAATGACGAGATATCGCCCAGATGTTGGAGCTACTGGAGTATGAGTATATACTTAGAGATATGATGGAAAGCCGCTAGTCACCCGAGGATGAATGAGTAGGACATGTGGTTCGTTCGCTTACCCCGATGCGAGGTCATCAGATTGATTGATTCCAGCTAGAGACGACTTCACGCAGGTACTTTGAGAGTCGATGGAGACGATCGAATGTCAGGAGCCCATTTTCCAAGTTTAAAGTATTCAGAGACAAATGTAAGTAATGCTATGGACCCTTTAGAAGAATGAAACCCTAACTCGACGTAATGACCATGGAACGCCTTCGAACCTTAGGGTTTACGGCAGTTTAGCGGTGCCATTTGTGAGGCTTGGGTTTGCCCTTGTACGGTTGGTCCACAGGTGCTGTGGTATGTACTGGAATACTATTAAACTGTACTCAAGATGTTGATCTCTTGGGGAATTATGAGGTTTTGACAAATCGATCGGATGGTTCGACATCATTCGGATATCATGTGATGGGATACATTGCTTGGGAGACTCCAGATACGAGTATAGCTGTTGGAGCGCAGTCCATGCAGCCACGATGAGACGAGTCCGAAGCAGTCGACAGCAGAGAAAAGTGGAGTAAGGGGTTCGTACGAGATCTTGATGAGATGACGTTCCACTCCGCCGACATCAGATATGTGATACGCATACAGAGGCGTTGATTATTGATATATCTTCCAGAAGGAGTCGCGATGAGAATGCAGCCATTCCGGAATAAGAAACAGATATAGTAAGGGTGGTAACTTCCGGGCAATTCGGCAGAAACGAGATTTGAGAGAAACCTCGACAGGAACTTTCTGGAATACTATACGAGAAGACTTGGACCCAGGAGTGGTCATATTGCGCACACCCAGCAGGCCAGAGCTTGGCATCGTCGACGAGATAATTAGCCAGAGATCTGTAGAGGATGTGCCAGAGCAGGACTGTTTCCGTCGTCACTCCATATTAGGCCATTGAGCCGATGAGCTATATAACTAACAATGCACAGTGAGAGACGGGAGCCTGAAAGCACCAGACGACAGGTCATGAACAGAAGGCAAGTAGATATCTTGCTCTGCTAGTATTGGATGCACCGACACCTTCTCGACTGCGAAAGAGGAAATATCGACGACGGTATTTATGATTTGTGATTTGGTGATTCGATTATCACGTATCTGTCACGTTGGATTCCGGTATTTTGGGTGATCTATTCGCATGATTTAGTCTTGATGACTGAGTTTCATGATATTTGTTTTCATGCACCATGATTGCACCTACTGGGTATTTATATTTTGCGCATAAGTCATTACACTTGAGATATGCTTTATACACCATTGTGTTGATTTAGGATTTGTGCACAGTTATTGCACCTGATATCGTTTTTGTGTCTTGGCTACACATGCTTATGACTTCATGGATTTCATACAGCTGGGTTGATTTTGTGCACAGGATGCACTGTATTTGTATTTTGTGCACAGGATGCACTGTATTTGTATTTTTATTTTGATGATATTATTATGCTTCATGATATTCACAAATGAGAATAGTTCATTCATTATCATAAAACACTTCTCTCTCCTCAAGTTTTCATCTTCTTCCTCAAACCCTAATAGCTCTCATGAGTTGAGAATCCTAAAGTTTAAAGTGACTAAGTAATCCATCTAAATACTCTACACCCTCTAGGACTTCTAGATTAGAAAACTAGAAACCGTAGTTATCTCAGATTCGAGATAGGAGCTTGGACTATAGACTCTCGGGTGGATCGTCTTTGACTCGAGGAGGCCGTTGAGGTGCCCATGTTCCATAAGCCTACGAGGTGTGGAGGATAGTGATGAAGACCCGAAGGTAAAGTAACGTGAGGTATAATTTCGAATCCGAGTAGTTAAACCTCAAGTAGATTGCTAGCTACGGTTTGTGTTCGATCCTTGGTTTGAGTCGGTGTTGTGAAGCTCATAAAAATCATTTTTTGCTATTTCCGCCTCCCCGCGGACACGTGGGGTGCGCGACATCGACTTACAATATCTGCGGTTTCTTAAATCCAGAAATCTCATGAAATCAGAATCTCATAAAAATATGGCAATAATGAAATAATATGTATATGCACAGAACAATACTGTAATGCGTAGCAAGTGTGTTCATATAAGTGTGCCGTATAGCAATATAAAGAAAGTACCAGCAGAATCTAAAATGATAACAGGTTATATTATGATATGGTGACATAGCGAGTTCTATTTGTGTACATGGCATGGCAATTACCGATGATGTGTGTGTGAACATACGAGTATGTGTACATGCAACATGTAAATCATCGGTAATGGTGCGCGTGTCCTAGCAACGAAGTCAAGCAAAGCTAAAGGTATAAACGTAGTCTATATCGTAAATGATCGAAGCACGAGCGTATTCAGAAATAAGAAATCGGAATGCGAGCGTAAACAGAATAAAGAAATCGTAACGTGAACAGATATAAAAATATCCAACTATGTATGATCCATACAGTTATAGTTTGAAATAGTACAAAACGTCGTTTTAGAAATAGGGGGCTATGATGTTTTGAAAAGATACCATTTGAAAATTCGCAACGCACCCTTGAAGTTATCATTTAAAAGTATGTAACAATTAGTTAGTTTTGAAAATAGGTATGGCTCTAAACTTCCCATTATATCCAATTTGTGATTTTAAATAAGACTCCTCGAGTCGAAATAAATATCGGCAATCCATTCTCATCATATCACGTACGGAATATCCTTCTTACGATATCATCCAAGCAAAATGGTATGGATCTATAGTCACGTACATCATCTCATCTCATATCATCATCTTGTGTCATCTCATATCGAATCATGCTATGTCATGTATACTTATATTGTAAATATCCTTATCTATATATGTATATGTGTGTGTGTGTAGCCTAATGGCAAGAAATAGAGACTAGGGGTATAATTTCTACTAAGTATAGCAATATACGCATATGGTATTCTAGTAAACTCTATAGGCTAAGCACACGATTCTAATATATATCGTATCCTAATTCTACGGTTGCGGGGGTACTATATGCCATCCACTCGACTTCCCCCGTAGATATACATCTACTCACCTTATCGTCTCGCCCTAGTCGAAGTTGATGAATGCCTCGTCTTTCTTCGCCGTCTCGGAAGTTCACGCGATTGTACCTATCGAAATCATAAACAAAATCACATAAACACCCAATTTGAAGTTGAAATTACGAGCAAAGCGCACATAGGTTAGAACCTATGGTCAACGCATGCTAAACAACAAAATACCCCTCGACGCCGATCTACGAACGTCGAACGACCAAGTCGCATTATGAAAATCCAAAAACCAAGTTTCAAATATCGCAAAATATTTCCAAAACCAAGTTAAAACAACTCTAGATTTTTACTCAGGTGATCTGGGACTATTTAGCATATCGGGTAGGCTTAGTTATCGAGTGTGTGGACTACAGAACAAATCCCAGACTCTAATTCCCCGACACGGCCGCAAATTGCATCCAAACTTATTAAAATTGCGGTTTGGGTTATGAGTTGAGGGCTCGGGTTTCTACGGTGGTCTCCTACTTGTCTAAACGTCTCACCGTATTCTCTAAAAAAATTTCAGAGTTCCCTAATTGTTCTGAATTCCATTTGATCATCAAAAACTTAAGGAAACCGACATTTAAAATTCTAAACTCATTTGAACTAAGGATACCTCCACTAAATCACTCTCACCTATCACCATAAGGTTGCAATTAGCTAACTAGCCCTCCACTATACCACTACTACATGTTTCATCCACCAAGACTCACTTTTGAAAACTCAAGTTTTGAAAATAAAACTTTAAGTTCTAAAACCAACTCTAACTAGTTTGTGAAGTCAAGAAATCTAAAAACTTGATTAAAAGTAGGGTTATTACCTCAAGATGGCAATTAGGGAAAATTCTAAGATGGCGAAAGATCTCCAAAGTGAAGACTTGATCACATTATGATACTTAGGATGAGGTTAGGAACAATTTTTGTGAAGGCTACAATGAGTTTTGAGATGATTTATAGGATGGTTGGTAGTGGTAGTGAGAGGTGGAGGAGGTGAAGAATGAGAAGAGGAAGAAGAAGAAGATGGAAATAAGACGAATGAAGAAATGCAATGGCTACAACCATAATGTAAGTGTATATGTGTTCCTTGCCCTGTCAACTACAGCTATGCGGAATCAAAAACTTTGAAATCTTGAGCATAAAACACTAAATCCCTAGAATACAAGCCCAAACACTACACTAAACAAACCCTGACTAGAGTTTTAACTACTCGGTTGAGAATACAACCTTTGTAGATGGTCCTTCGGGTCTTGAAAGGTGGACTCCACAAGATCCTTGGGTTGATGGAACGAGCTCTCGAATCCGATCTTCTGTGTCAAAGACGACCAATTCGAGGATGTCGATTCAAGCTATATCTTCGTCCGAAACAACTAAAGATCAAGTCTTGCTAAGACGAGATACTTAAATTGATGTAGTTTGTGAAACTAAATGCTCTCTTTTAATTCTCAAAGCTCAACAGAAAAAAATGAGAAGAAGATGAAGAGGTAGCAACTAGAGAAATTTCTTCAAGTGAGAAAAGATAACCATGAAAACTTAACTTACAAAAATATCTCTCACTTTCATCTTATCCCTTCATCAGAAACAAAAGAGTGGATGGGCTTGGTGACTCACTAGGATGAGTCACAAGCCTACACACTTTCTCATTAAATGGTGAAGAGATAAGTGAGAGAGTGTAGCCACCTCACAAGTATACATATACATATACTTATAAATAAATGCAAATGCATGTATATAAACAAGTATACTCAAACCCGTATAAATACGTATACCGTATTTCTACTAAAATACGAATACCGTATTTGTACCGAAAATACAAAATACGTGTATTCATATTTAGAAAGAAATACATGTATTTGTATCAAAGCACAAATACCCGTATTTATACAAATATACGTATTCGTATAAATATTGTATTCGTGTTAAAATACAAATACCCAAAAGAGAGCAATATAATACTAGTATCAAACCTGGCTGTCTTTAAACCTGATAGTACTACTAAACCGTCCGATTAAAGCACGTGTATAAATACACGTGTTCAATCGAACCCCCTACGTAAAACCATACGCAAAATACACCGTTTCGCTTAAACCGGGAAACCCTCTACGTGGGACTCTAAAGACTCGACAATACGCTGGCAGTGGGTTTAACCACAACCACGTCAGTGGCACTAACTGTACGTAACGACTACCCAGGTTTTTGTCGAAGGGAAGATCGACACGATAACTCATCCGAAAACCCTACTTAGTCTATAGGTGACATTCTCCGTACAGTCCGGTCTGCTTGTTTAAGAGTATCGCATATCGGACCTAGGGGGTAGTAAACGTCAGACCCCTAATAGTGCAATAAGTCTTGTCAGTGTGAAATCCAATACACCCTGAGAAACTACTGGTGTACCTACCAGTAAATCTCACTTGCCCTGGCTAAGGACTTATATATTGGCCAGCCATACACGGCGCGATATCAACTCCCCACACCAGGAGAGACGAATCCTTTCTAACCTCTACTACCTCCAGGTGCTTCGGGACTACACCCAATTACTGCCTGTTTGCACGACTCATTTGAGCCGTGGTAGGGTAGTAATCTTAGTACAGTGGGAACACGCTAGAGACGAATAGTGATGTCAAGTTAACGGACTAACCTGTACTAATGTCACCGGGGAACTGCTAACTGACGATAGGTATAATACCAACCAGCAGTTCTCAGCGAGTCCGTCCAGTGTAACTCATAACCCAATGAGCACCTGTATACTATCTTTGGTACCGTATATCAATGGCTGCGGGACAGGCCGTCTCCCCTGACGAGGATAAAAAGTATATACACTAGTCTACTTTGGAGTATCGATACCCTATCTCCATAATCCTACAATTAGGGACAAGTTTAAGGATATGCTTATAGACTACCCAGCCCCCGCTAGTGTGACTGCCATCACAATACTGGTAGTCAAGCAAAAATCCTAAGGGCTCTATTAACATGTATTAGCGATATGTTAAAAGAAATATATACACATGTTAAGATAGACTCAAACCAGATAGCATACTATCATATTGAGCAAGACTGTTATTATATCTGTATATATCCGAAGCTTTCAAAATGTAATATACAATCCAGTACTATACAATAATGGCCTCTAAGGCATATATGACTAACACATAACTCCTTCTCTTTCACTCTCTCTTGCCCATACCTATTATTTTATTCTCAACCATGCTCCATTTATTTTATTTTATTTTCCTTTTAAAAAAAATTTAAAATCATATATGATATGAGGAGGAAAAGAAAGTAAAGAAAGCCAATACACATACATTTGTTCATATGTCATGCACACTAAGCATGGTTAAAAAAATAAACTAGGTTTAATGCACAATAGGAAAACACTAATTAAATTTAATATTAAACTTGTATGGAAATATTTGTATACTAATTTATGAAAGGTTCAATTAAATAAATGCCTTCATAAATAATAATTCCTTTTAAATCATAATTATTTTCCAAAAATATAGGTATATAATTATACTAATTTACAAAAACACAAATCCATACTCGCATAATATCAGTAAAATTCATTATTTTATTATTTAAATTTTAAAATAATATTTTCCATTTTCTGAAATATTACATAGATACACTAAAACATCTTTAACTATCATGATTTTTCACTAAAATACCTTAAAGGTTTTTTTGTTATAGCAAATTATATTAACTACAATTTTTAACGGAATTTTTGACTGAAAGACCCTCAAAAGCAACAAATAAGGTATTTTACTACCATAAAAATACTTTAAGGTATTTTAGTGAAAAAACACGATAGTTTAGGGTATTTTTTTTGGTGTGAATTACCCAAAAAAAGAGGTATTCAAGCAAAAATCATGAAAAGAAAAAGAAAAAAACAAAAATAAATGGTGTCTCTTCTCTTTTTTACTATTATAATTCAATAAAAAGCTTCTCATTTTCCCAAGATATAATGCAATAAAAGTAGAAAAATCCATTAAAGGATTCTTGACCATGCCATTTCATTCTCTCATGCATATGTTCTTATCTTTATATCCTCTAACAATATTCAACACAAAAACTCTTCTTTTATGAAAATGGACTAACTTAGCCCGAAAAGCTCATGAATTAATGGTCATATGAACGGCATACATATCATATCATGAGTATGATATGTATGGCAATTTTTTTTGGGTAAATTGTGAAAAAAAACCAAGAAGATTTTCCTGCCGACAAAACTCCCAGGCCGCGGAACGGTTATCAAAAGTCTCCTGGATTTTTTTCATATAGTATTTGTATAGTTGCTTGCTATATTTAAATAGGTAATATCTATCTTAGGTAAATGCGTAGATATCGCATGATAACTGGATACAATTTACCACTATACATAATTTTGATAACTGAAAATTTTTTCAGGGCTTTTTTGGCAGTGGAAATCCTGATTGAGTTTTTTTTGGACAATTTACCCCTCTCTTTGTTTTCCTTTCCTGTTTTCATTTTTTCCATTTTACACGTGCATGATGCTGGTTCTTAATAGCCCCTTCATGTCTCCTCCCCTCTGCCTACACGTGCCTTCTTCATTCCCTAAAAAAAACGAAAACGAAAAACCCCCAAATACCGAAACTCACTCGCAACCCACTCCCAATCTCACCCACAAAAACCTTAACCCAATGTCAGACCTCCTCCCTCCCCCACCCGACCCCACCTCCAACGGCGCCAACATCGCCTCCACCACCGCCTCCGACCCTACCACCACTGTCTCCGCCGCCGCCGCCGCCTCCAAGCGCCAGCGCCGCCCCAGCGTCCGCCTCGGCGACATCGGCGAGCAGCCCGCCGCCTCCGATCCCTTCCTCCGCCGCCACAAGCCCTTCACCAAACCCAACGAAACCCCAACCCTAGCCTCCTCAATCCAGAAGCTCCGAAACCCTAACCCTAAGTTCCCCAAACGAGGCCGCAAGGTCCGATCCACCTCCTGGACCTCCTCCAAGCTCGAAGGGGAAGAGGAAGAAGACGAGGGGTTTCGATCCGAGTTCGATGATCTCAGACGAGAGGATTCCTTAAGCCCTTCTGATAAAGATCGAGTCAGGGCTGATCCGCCGTCGGATTCGGAGGTCAGGGATCGGAACGAGGAAAATCCTGAGAATGGGGGCATTGGATTGGATGAGGACGGCGGGGTCCGCTCGTGGCTGAATAGGTTGGGGCTTGGGAGGTACGCCCCCGTGTTTGAGATCCATGAGGTTGATGACGAGGCGTTGCCGATGCTTACGATGGAGGATTTGAAGGATATGGGGATCAGTGCCGTCGGGTCCAGGAGGAAGATGTTTTGTGCTATACAGAAGCTCAAGAAGAATCACACATGAGAGGTTTATCCAGTAAGAAGTTATTTTTTTTTGGTTAGTTTGTTTTGGCATCGCTTTTTCTTTGGGTTATAACGTGGTTTAATTGTTACATATAATGTGGACGTAGCCTTGTTTTTCTCATTGAAATGTAGCGAGAAGTACTCTAGAGAGAAAGTGGGGAGGATTTGGCTTTGAGTTGAGAATGTAGTTTAGTCGTTTTTGATGGAAAGAATCTAATATGATATAAAAGAAAGTGGAGGTGGATGCGACCGGTTAATGGATCAAAGTTGTAAAAACAATTGCCATTTCTTTTGGGTTGCTAGATATCTCTTGGGTATATTGGGAAGAAGTTGGAATTACTTTGAGTTATTTCAAGAGTTCATGCCTAGATATGAATGTGTTCGTTTGGATTCTGCTTTCGTTGCATCATCATTTTGCCATGTGTGTGGTTTAATTTTTTAGCACTTGAAAGTACAAAGTTGATTTTGTGCTCTTGTTTCTTCTTTTTGTGATTTCTAGTTTAATGTGTGCATAAATATCACTGTAACTTCAATATTCATCGTTTATGCTTTCGAATTGATAATTTCAAGTAGAAACTAAAAGGATTGCTAGAACTTTCACAATCTAGACCATTTATATCATCATAATCAAAACATAACAACATAATGTTTGGAATGCGGAATGATGGCCTAGAAAACTTATAGATTCATTTCATTACTTTGGATTATTATTTATTGAGATCAAGAAGGATGAGGTTTGCATGATCAAAGGAGGACGACTGAAAGCTTTGGAATATATCATGTACTCATAGAAGTCCTATGAAATTGAAGGAAAATTCTTCAAGACAACTGTAAGACCACCTATACTGTCCATAGTCCGGATGTCCATTAATTTAAAGGAACATGTCCAAAAAAAATAGAAAGCAGAATGGATATGGATACAATGACAAAAGGCCAAATGCAACCACAAACTCTGTGAATCTCCTAAACCATGTCTCAATATATTACTACATGCTGTATTATGACTTCTTCAATAAGGAAAATTGTCTGGATCTTGCCACGAGGATACAACATAATACTCAAATGATAAATAATATAATCCTCACACATGATTCTTGCAGTCCATGAAAGCCTTAGCATGCTATCTTTTTGCTTCAACTAAATGACTTATTGAGATCTAAATGGTAGTTTTTGTGTTTCATGGTTTCTTATTGCCATTATATCCTAAATGTTGTCTGATATTCTTCTGGACTAGGAAAGAGTATAAGAAGAGATAATAAATTTTCTATAAGGAATCATATTCAATTGTAATGCACAAATAAAACCAAAGAGCTAAAACGACAAATGAGAATTGCTCATGTAAAAGGAATATATTAATTTGGCATCCATATCCATATACATGAGATAAGAATGGCCACACTATCATTGCATACATGTAAGAAAGTAATAAATAGAATATGTATGAAAGTGAGAAGAATTAGTAATGTTCTTGCGTAAATCTTTATAACTTTTCAAGAACCAAGGAGCTGTCTTAAACCTAAACTCTAAATGACATGGTAAAGGTTTATATGTTTTTTCCCTTGAAGTTTATTATTTTAGCAAAGTTAATTTTTTTCCGCAAATGACATATTTCTGAATAAGCCAAGTAACTTTTGCATGTGTGGGTAATGGATGTAGGTTTGTGCGTGGAGGGAGTTAACATAGGACATAAGTAGGTAGACATGTACATTTTTTTCAAATTTTTAGGAAGATAATAGGGGAGATAGCACATGAAATCGTGCTCCTTCCTCTCTTTTCAATGTGATCTAAATGAAAGCAATAAATATCTTTTTTAAGCACCTTTAGAAACTAAGCCTACAAGGAGACGGGGGAGTTGGATGGTAGCGGGCAAATGGAAACTTTTGATGCTCTTAGTTTGCTTCTTTATTTGTTTTTATTTTGACTAATGAATGTGCAACCTAGTAGTTTAAAACAATATGGGATTATGCTACCTAGGTTCTTTTGGATGGGAAGAATAATACTGATTACTCAATATATATAAGCCGTTTTTATATATGCAATTACCAATCAATATGGACCTCGTTGATTTGGCTGGCCATACATGAATTTTTAATTTAGTCGAGTTGTCGCAAACTTAATATAATACTTTTTGTGGAACATGAGCAGATTAAGCACTTGTACTGAAGAAGAGTGTCATGAAAAGGGAAAAAGAGTTTGAACAATTAATAACAACATACCGTGACAACTCATGAAGTTAAGGTTTAACTTCATCTGGCTATTTCCCAAAGGAAAAACTGGCAAAAGGATTGCAAGAGGGCTTGCAACCTTTGTGTTTGTTAGGGATTCTTATATGCAAGTCATGGTAGAAAGACTGCATGGGTATATCTTAAAATCTAAAAAACAAAATGGCCAGTCAAATTTATTGATCAGCAAGCAACTCAATCCGTAATCAATACATGGAAAAACCAGTTTAATTATATATCATGTATATAGATATAGAAAATGATATAGATAATCCTTTATGAGGCCATATAGTATAGCTTAGTTGCTTGTGTTATATTGCCAGTTTTGCTTTCTTATACATTTTAATTTTCTTTGGTTGGCTAGTCAATTTATTTAATTTCATTTGCTTAGATTCGTTTAGAAAGTTTCATTGTGAAGTAATTTGTTCATGGCAAAGTAATTTTCTTATCGCAAAGCTTTTACCCATTACTAAACTCTCTAGGAATGTATAAAATGCAATAAATAACCACTCCTGCTATATCTAGGATGGCTCATTAAGACCTGCATCCCAAAAATGACTTATTAAGACCTAGTTCTCTTGCAATGCTTCTTCCTTTTCTTGCTTGCAATGACTTATTTAGACCTAGTTCTACATGATTTTTCAGTAGATGTCATGCCTTCTAATTTCATGTTAATTAGTAATTAACCGGCACTTCCGGAAACTAAGTTAAAAACTTCAATTTTTATTAATTTTCTTTTATTCTACGTTATGAGTAGCGGTTCATCCTTTTATTTGCTTTGGCCAACGGGTAGAAATGTGTTATGTTTGGATTATGTTTTAACTACGCGAGGCCAACATTTCTTCAACCTATTTTGTAAATAGATGCAATGAATATTCTCAGTATTTTTTATACTAGATCAACCAACTGTCTACTTGCTCATCAATATTATCCATCCGTCTCCTTCACTCAATGTATATTATTCTCACACCACATAGTTGATTTTAACTCTTAACCTCTTCAATAACCAGATTTGTGTTGCCATGATTTTATTTTTCTTCATGCGCTTCTAGCACTTGTATATTCCATCAGTTCAAGTTCTTTTTGTGTCAGGTTCCTTGTTGCCTTATTTTTTTTGTATTAATGGAGGACCGCCATATTGGGTAAAATGCCTTAAGCTACCTACATCTGATGCCACCATGATGTTTACAATTTCAACCAAAATGCTGATATTATCTTGTCCTTTATTTTATGTCTCACAATATTTGATCCACTTCCAATTTACCTATTAGTCCCATCATTTTCAGCTTAAGTGCCGAGGGGGTGTGCTTTAATAAAAATTCTTATAGCTCACTCCCTATTCTCCTCTCTAAAGAACTAAATCACATTCAAGCTATCTATTTTCATTACTAGTAAATTCAATCATTCATTGGGTATTATTTTTTGGAGCATGGACACAAACACAACATATCTACATGAGACGACATAGATATGGCGACATGACATGTTGATATGGCAATCATCGTCATCATCTTATAGGGTTATATATACGTGAAAGTAAACTGTCAATTGTAAAACTATTACCATAATTCACATTTAAATGTACAAATTTAAGTAAACCCAAAGTACAACCATAGATTAAGGTAATGTTGTGGAAAGCGAAAAGGCAGTGAAGTAGTAGGACACGACCTAGACTTTAGTGGCAAAAAGCTCTAAGAATTTTTAAATAATAAATAATAATTTTGGAAAAATTAAATAAATGGTAACATATGAAAAATTGTTAAAATATGAGGATTTTCTTTTATTATTTCATATAAACAATAATAGAAATGTATTAAATCATTTTTCAGACTATATTAATAAATATAACATAATGTAAACTCTAAGAGAATAATGTTATCGATTAGAGACGACAACAAGATTCAACTGACATATCGTTTCATACGATACATAGAATTTTTCGTATATATATCTAGGATTTTAGCAAATTTTGACAAGCTAAAAAATGGGGATAAGCAGCGCTTTAACCATAGGAAGTGGGCCAATGCATGTCTTCTATTATCTAAAGCAGCAGGAAGACTTTTTACCACCTCTTTATGCAAAAACAAATACGCTTCATGATCGATTTTCATTAAAGCGGGACTTTTCAGCTTTTTACTGAAGGGTTTCCTTAGCACCACTACTAGGGTTTGGTAGCATCACACATGCCATATTAAAAAATTTAGAGAGTGCTAAAGAAACTAATCTAATGATCAAACTAGAAAAGCGAGGGTACCACAAAAACTATCACAATCCACAAGTAGTAAAGTACTAGCTTTAGAGAATACAACCTTTGTAGCTCCCTTCGCTAGACTTCTTGGCTACTTGAAAGTTGAAAGAAGCCAGCTTGAGATCCTCCAAGTCCACGATGATCCATCCGGAGTCCTCTTTGTCCAAGCTTGAAGCTCCACTTGATCAAGAGAAGAAGTTGAAGCCAACACTCTAAACTAACGGGCAAGAGTAGTATAGAATGATGTGGTTTGTTTTCTCACTTCAAAACCCTAACTTGATCACTATTTCACTCACTATCAAAACCTAAAGAGCAAGAGAGAGAGGAAGAAGAAGATGACAATATGAGAGCTCAAGAGATAATTAAAAGATAATGATAGAAATGAGAATAGAAAAAATATATATATTTTTCACTCTCATTCTTAACCCAAGTTAATAAATATCTAGATATTTATCTTTGGAGCACTAATGGCCATAGAATAATAACTCATGGTTAAAGAGAGGTTTAGTGGAGGAATAAAATAATCAACCATGAGTAATTATCCATTTCCATTTATCTCAAAAATAAATATCAACATATTTACCAGCATGTGAGTCTTATATTGCCATCACCTAATGTATCAACAATCATGATACAAATGAGTATGCATGTATGTGTGCATGGACATCCATATGTGCATGTAAACATGTGCATACATACATGCATACACCAAAAGACAAAAGGGTTTAAAGTGAAAATGCTAATGGTCAATATTAAATCAACACTTGATTTAGCAAACCGGTCACATCTCATACGACCCGACCAATAGCAAACCGCCCGATTAATATACGGTATCACATACACGCCCATTTAATCGGGTCCCCGCGCATATCTCATATGCACACCACATCGTTTCGTCTGGATTAGGTAACTCCATTGTGGGACTCTAAGATTCGTCAATACGTCGGCAGTGGGTGATGATCATATCAAGCACCCCAAGCCGCAAGAGGTCAGCTAAACGTAACGGCCATCCGGGTATTGAGCGATCAGAAAAAAACAAGCGAACCTGTCACAACTCCCGTCGAGCCAACCGGCAACACTACCGTACAGTCCGGTCTCTTCGTCAAATATGCTGCATGTCGAGTCTAGAGATGGTAACGTCGACCCCAATAACTCAATAAGTCGTGCCGATGAATGGTCTATAACAGATCGAGAAACTACTGATAACACTTATCAGTAAATCTCAACAGCCCTGGCCAGGGACTTACTAATATAGCCAATCGAGCACAGCACAGCATCAACTCCCAATACCGGGAGAGACGAAACTCCTCCTATCGCTCACTGTCTCCATGTGTCTCGGGACTGTACCGAAAAGCTACCTGTTTGCACGACTCAGTAGAGCCGTGGTAGGGTGGTAATCAAAGTACAGTAGGAGAACACACAAGACTCTGTGACGATCTCGGGTCTACAGTCTAACCTGTACCAGTGTCATCTGAGAACTGCTATCCGACGATAAATATAATACCATATAGGAGTTCTCGGCGAGTCCGTCCAGTGTACCCAGTCTCCACTGAGCACCCGCATATGATCTCGATGTCAAACATCGATGGATATGGGATCATCCATCGTCCATCATATGGGTCTAGTATCATATACGCTAGTCTACTCTGGTATATCGATGCCCCATCTCGATACACCCACGACTAGGGACATTTCAGAATATGCTTATAAACTACAGACGTCCCACTAGTATGATCTCCATCATAATCACAGTAGTCAAGTAAATATCCTCAGGACTTTATCAACATGTGTAAATGAATAAAAGCATGATCAAGTCAACATGTCAGATAAAGAAGAACCAGATAGCATACTATCATGTCGAGTAAGAATGTCATATGTATATATATATACATGTATAAATACATCCACTATCATATAGTGGCCTCTAGGGCATACATATATCCAACAATCTCCCATTTGCACTGAGGCCAGTTATTGGCGTATCTCATACCCAACATCTCAAAAAGTCGCTCATGCTGCGGCTGAGGGAGGGCCTTGGTGAGTGGATCCGCAGTGTTATTCTTTGTGTCTACTCTCCTAATCTCGATCTCGCGGCGATCTACAATCTCTCGGATCAAATGAAAACGCCTCAGGATGTGTCTGGACCGCTGATGGGACCTGGGCTCCGTGGCTAACGCCATAGCCCCATTATTGTCTCAATACAATGGTATTGGATCAATAATGGTTGGAACTACTCCTAGCTCCGAGACGAACTTCTTCATCCAGACGGCTTCCTTGGCGGCATCATTCACAGCAATGTACTCAGCTTCTATCGTAGAGTCTGCAACGGTATCATGTTTGGAACTCTTCCAACTTACTGCCCCTCCATTGAGGGTAAATACAAACCCAGAGATAGATTTGATGTCGTCCTTATCACTCTGGAAGCTTGAATCGGTAAATGCCTCCATTTGGAGATCTCCATTACCATACACCAAGAACAATTCTTTAGTCCTTCGCAAGTACTTAAGAATGTTCTTCACAGCTATCCAGTGATTCTCCCCTGGGTTGGATTGATACCTGCTTACTATACTAAATGCATAAGCTACATCTGGACGTGTACATAACATCGCATACATTATAGATCCTACGGCTGAAGCATAGGGTATAATGCTCATGCGAGCTCTCTTCATCGGTCTTTAGGCAAAAGTCCTTGGAGAGAGTGACTTCATGGCAAGCGGGTAAGGCACCCCGTCTGGAGTCTTCCATACTAAATCTCTTTAGGATGGTGTTGATGTACCCGGTTTGGGACAATCCTAATAATCTCTTGGATCTATCCTTATAGATCCGAATGCCCAGAATGTATGTGGCATCACCCAGGTCCTTCATGGAGAACCTTAGTAATAAGAAAGATTTGACCGACTGTAGCATAGGAATGTCATTTCCTATCAGAAGAATGTCATCCACGTACAATACGAGGAATGTGACAGCTCTCCCTACAGTCTTCTTATAAACACAAGGTTCATCTGGATTTTTGATGAAATCAAACTCTTTGATAACATCATCAAAACAGATGTTCCAACTCCGTGATGCCTGCTTTAATTCATAAATGGATTTAAGCAATCTACATGCTTTTCCGCTGCTCCCACTGTCAATGAAGCCCTCTGGCTGATCCATATAAACGCATTTTTCTAAATCTCTATTTAGAAATGCAGTTTTAACGTCCATCTGCCAGATTTCATAATCGTAGTGAGCAGCAATAGCAAGTAGGATCCGAATGGATTTAAGCATGGCTACGGGAGAAAAAGTTTCGTCATAGTCCAGACCTGGTCTTTAACGAAAACCCTTCGCCACAAGTCTTGCCTTATAGATCTTTACCTGTCCATCTACACCAATCTTTCTTTTAAAGATCCATTTGCACCCCACGGGTTTTATCCCAGGGGGTACGCCCAAAGTCCATACTTTGTTGGTGTACATAGACTCCATTTCAGATCTCATGGCATCCAGCCACTTCACAGAGTCTTCACTCGTGATAGCTTGCTGAAAACTGGTAGGATCCTCCTCCTTCATGATGCAGTCTTCTCTGTCACCATCAATGAGGAAACCGTAGTACCTCTCCGGTGGGCAAGAAATCCTACTAGACCTACGGAGTGGCCGAGGTTCATCAGTTTTTGTTGCAACAGCCGGTTCAACCAAGTCATCATTTGTAATTTGTGTTTTTAGAACTTCTTCTAGGTCTACCACACTGCCATCTGTATCATTTGTAAAGAACTCTTTTTCTAAAAATGTGGCATGCTGAGAAACAAACACATTTTGTTCCTACTTGTGGTAATAGATATCCATAAGAATTCTTTGGATATCCCACAAAATTACACTGACTGACCGTGTCTCGAGTTTGTCCGGATTCTGCTTTTTAACATAGGCCGGACAACCCCAAATCTTAATTCGTTTAAGAGATGGTCTCTTCCCATGCTATATCTCATATGGCGTGGCAGACACGGTTTTGGTTGGGACCCTGTTCAGTAGAAACACTGCAGTCTCTAATGCATGCCCCCAAAATGAGACGGGTAACTCAGTACCACTCATCATAGAACGAACCATATCTAATAGGGTCCGATTCCGTCGTTCTGACACACCGTTTTGTTGTGGTGTGTAAGGAGGAGTGAGTTGAGAGAGAATCCCATTCTCTTTTAGGAAGTTTGTAAACTCTGTACTGTGATACTCCCCACCTCGATCTGATCGAAGTATTTTGATACTCAATCCGGTTTGTTTTTCTACTTCAAGTTTATATTCAGTGAATTTCTCGAAAGCTTCGGATTTGTGCTCTAATAAAAATACATGACCGAATCTTGATAAATCATCAGTGAAAGTAATGAAGTAAGAAAAACCGCCTCTAGCTTGTGTAGACATTGGCCCGCATACATCACTATGTATGAGTCCTAAGAGCTCAGTAGCTCTTTCTCCGTGTCCGGTAAACGGAGTTTTGGTCATTTTACTCTTGATACAAGACTGGCAAGTCGCATAAGATTTATATTCAAAAGGGTTTAAATATCCATCTTTGTGTAACTTGTTTAGTCTTGTTTCGTTAATATGACCAAGTCTACAGTGCCAAAGAAAAGCTTCATTTATTTCTTTTATTAGTGTGTTGTATGCTGAAAACTGTGTGTTGATTTAGGACGTATATCCCGTTATTAAGTGTACCATACCTAACCAACATTTGATTCAGCTGAATGTTCATAATATTGTTCTGCAATACAAAATTATATTCTTCATTGTCTAACAAAGAAACGGATATTATATTACAAAGCATACTAGGTACATAATAACATGAGTTCAAAATCAATATACATCCAGACGGCAACCCCAAGTGATACTCTCCCACTGCAACTGTATGTACATTGGAACCATTTCCAACACGGAGAGTATGGTCACCTGTCTTCAAAACCTTGCTATTTCTCAGCCCCTGCATAGAATTGCAAATGTGAGAACCTGAACCGATATCTAATACCCAGGAAGCATAGTTTATTGAAAAACAGTTTTATGTCATACACACCTGAAGCCGAAGCATCCCCATGCTTCTTCTTGAGATCCAAGTACTCTCTGCAGTTGCGCTTCTAGTGTCCTGTTTTATGGCAGTGATAACATTTCTCTTTCCCCGATTCCCCAGCCTTGGACTTGTCTTTCCCCTTAGCCTTTTTGACTCCACCCTTAGGTTTGGTGGGTTTCTTCTTCATCTTTCCCTTGGCCTTAGCCTTCGGGCGAGAGGAGGAAGATGGCCCAACACTCAAAATGGGAGTCTTCACTGACTTCAGCGTGCTATCTGCACTCCTTAACATATTAAGAAGTTCAGGTAGTTCCTTCTCCATGTTGTGCATGTTGAAGTTAACTATAAATTGAGCAAATGTGGAGGGGAGAGACTGCAGAATAATATCAGTATATTGCTCATTGTCCATTGTCCACCCAAGGTCCTCAAGCTCTTCTATGAGAGCTATCATCTTCAGAACATGGTCTCCTACTGGTGTGCCAGGGGCCATCCGCATCTGAAACAGCTTTCGTGACGTTTCGTATCGTAAGACACGAGATTGCTCCCCATACAACTCCTTTGTATGGAGAAATATGGTTTGGACGACCATATTCTCGTGCTGCTTCTGATGTGTGTTATCCATCGATGCAAGCGTGAGGCATTTAGCCGTGGCACAGTCAGCGTTCCATGTCTTGCCGACTTTCTTATCCGCAACTGAAGATTTAGGACCTGGGACGGGCGGGGCTGGAGCCGTGAGGACATATGATATCTTATCAGTCAAGGCAATATTAAGGTTCCTCAGCCAGTCTTTATAATTGGTCCCATCCAGTTTATTTTTATCTAGTAGAAGTTTGAGTCCTGTCATTGGTATCTGCCATTAAGAGAGAGAAAAGAATACACTCAGTGAAAGCCCTTGCAAAGATCAGATTGGTTATTATCTTATCTAATCGATGTCTCCCACTGCTTTTATCAAATTTCCCCTCAAACCTTAAAAGGAAAACTAGCCAGGATTAATTACAGTCTACAACTTCGCTAACCGTTCAGCCATGCCAGTGTTGGTACTTGAGGGCTAACCGTTCAGCCAGGCCAGTGTCGGTACTTGAGGGAGGTTCCCCGTGCTTTCGCACGGACCTAATTAATATAAACCTCGTCTCCCAAGAGGCGTAGCCTCGTTAACACCTTTCTAGACACCTAATAGGTTAGCTAATTGTAAACTGCAAAACTCTCCTGCGAGCAGCTATTGCCCACAGTGGGATCGGGATCCAACTATCATATGGAAGGTATGCAATCTCATTGCAAATTTCAACTCTTGAAATTCCCGATATGGTTTTTACTCCTAGCACTCATGACCTTGGCTATAGTCAACAAATCACAAGCACTAGTCAAGTTCAACCCGTCATTTCTTGATTAATTGGACCCGTTCATATGACCCTTGGCTAAGGTCAACAAAGTCACATGCCCGTCCCAATTAATCTGCATCATATGCATTGTAGGAAGACATCACTTAGCTACCGTACACTACGCCTTGGCTAAGATCAACAAACGTAGCACGAATACTAAGTACTCTACTTCCTAAAATGACGGAAGGTTGCGTATGGTTTTTAAGAAAACCTTTAACGCTTTGAACTTATATCGTCGTAGAATCAAATAGTTTTCAAAAGGAGTAGCTTAAGCTCCGCAGTTTTGAAATGTAGCTTTTTCGTAAAAAGCCGAGTGGTTTTCAAATCCGATTCTACCACATCTTTTTAGATTTATTTTTCTTCACATTAATCATATTAATGTTGTCCCATCATTTAAGTCCTTAAGCCAATCAAAGAAACGAAACGAAAATACAACGTACGCTTATGCTATCCGCATTCACCGTAATGTTCCGTTATGCACCGTTAGGTTACTTAACTAACGGCATACCGGGACGGGACTAGCGCGGGTGTAAAACATAAGCAACGTCTATTATATATCTCATATATAATATAGCATTCGTCTCAGATATATTAAGCGATCACATCACAGAATATAGACAGCAAAAACACAGATATGATAATATAGGATATACTAGGACGTCCGTATTTAGTATTTAGCCAACAATAGAAAATACGGATTCCACGGTCGTGATGAATAGCCAATCCCACACCCTAGACCCCTACGAAAGCGGCAAGCGATCCTACCAATTCTAGAGTTAGGAGATCCCGGTCCCGACTCCTCGAGATGGTCTCTCACTGGACTCTAGAACCCGGTCACTTGTGCTCTCCACCTTGGGTCTATCCTAATGCGGGAAAGTAAATAATATACAACAATGGTGACATCACCCTCAACCTGGATGTGTCCCAAATAAAAGAATATTACATTACAAATGAATTTTACATGAATGAAAAGTAAAACTCCCATCTCACATAAAACACCCCGGTTATTCGACCACGACAATCCTATATATCATAGCACAGCAACACATAACATCACATGTCATCAACGTAAGTAAGTATGCATACCCCAATTGCCGTTGACATATAAGCAACGAAATCGGCGATACGCATACTACACTTACGGTTGCAGAAACAAGTATCACATACTACTAGGCAATGTTGAACCCTTCGATCGAATTAACAAACACCCGCATTCCCCAGCAAGCTCAACACTTGAGCGCTGTTAAACAATACCCAAAATCCATGCCACAGTATTTAATGGACCGGCCGTAGAAGGGCAAACCCAAGCCTCATTTGTGGCGTCACTAACTACGGTAAACCCTAAGGTTTAGTCGCAGTTTGGTGGTCACATCTCGAGTTAGGGTTTCATTCTTTTAGAGGGTCCATAGGAATACCTGCATTATATATGGAGTACGTTCAACCTGGAAAATACCAGTGTTTGATAATTCGTTCGACCTGTTTAACGTCGCCAAAGTTACCAATACAATGCTAAAAAATACGAATACGAAATACTCCGTAAAGAGCTCATTACCAAACTAACATTACATGCAATTCTGGACTACCAAACAATACCAGAAATCCCAGATCATGAGCAAAAGATCACAGGTGCAATACGAGCCAGAGAGGAGTACAACCGGCCGGCGACGCCGGAAAAAGGAGCGCCGTCGCCGGATTTTTCCGAGCCCCCCACCTCGTATTTCACCTGTGTTCTTAAAATAGCCTAAATGCCACTCTGCAGTTGCTAAAATAATTTTTAAACCACTTTTTAAAAAATTTCCAGAGGGCAAATCCAAGGGTTTCTAAAATCGTATTTTTGCGGAGTTTTTCGTTTTCGAATTATCGTAATATCGTCTAGGCTTTTAGTTAGTCTCTGATACCATGAAGGGTTTCCTTAGCACCACTACTAGGGTTTGGTAGCACCACACATGCCATATTAAAAAATTTAGTGGGTGCTAAAGAAACTAACCTAAGGATCAAACTAGAAAAGCTAGGGTAACACTAAAACTATCACAATCCACAAGTAGTAAAGTACTAGAATTAGAGAATACAACCTTTGTAGCTCGCTTCGCTAGACTCCTTGGCTACTTGAGAGTTGAAAGAAGCTTGCTTGAGATCCTCCAAGTCCACGACGATCCACCCGGAGTCCTCTTTGTCCAAGCTTGAAGCTCCACTTGATCAAGAGAAGAAGTTGAAGCCAACACTCTAAACTAATGGGCAAGAGTAGTATAGAATGATGATGTGGTTTGTTTTCTCACTTCAAAACCCTAAACTTGATCACTCTTTCACTCACTATCAAAACCTAGAGAGCAAGAGAGAGAGGAAGAAGAAGACGGCAATATGAGAGCTCAAGAGATAATGAAAAGATAATGATAGAAATGAGAATAGAAAAAATATATATATTTTTCACTCTCATTCTTAACCCAAGTTAATAAATATCTAGATATTTATCTTTGGAGCACTAATGGCCATAGAATAATAAGTCATGGTTAAAGAGAGGTTTAGTAGAGGAATAAAATAATCAACCATGAGTAATTATCCATTTCCATTTATCTCAAAAATAAATATCAACATATTTACCAGCATGCGAGTCTTATATTGCCACCATCTAATGTATCAACAACCATGATACAAATGAGTATGCATGTATGTGTGCATGCACATCCATATATGTATCAATGTAAACATGTGCATACATGCATGCATACACCAAAAGACAAAAGGGTTTAAAGTGAAAATGCCAATGGTCAATGTTAAATCAACACTTGATTTAGCAAACCGGTCATATCTCATACGACCCGACCAATAGCAAACCGTCCGATTAATATACGGTATCACATACGCGCATTTAATCGGGTCCCCGTGCATATCTCATATACACCACATCGTTTCGCCTGGATTAAGTAACTCCATTATGGGACTCGAAGACTCGTCAATACGCCGGCAGTGGGTGATGATCATATCAAGCACCCCAAGCCGCAAGAGGTCAGCTAAACGTAACGGCCACCCGGTATTGAGCGATCAGAAGAAAACAAGCGAACCCGTCACAACTCCCGTCGAGCCAACCTGCAACACCACCGTACAGTCCGGTCTCTTCGTCAGATATGCTGCATATCGAGTTTAGGGATGGTAACGTCGATCCCAATAACTCAATAAGTCGTGCCGATGAATGGTCTATAACAGATCGAGAAACTACTGATAACTTATCAGTAAATCTAAACAGCCCTGGCCAGGGATTTACTGATATAGTCAATCGAGCACAGCACAGTATCAACTCCCAATACCGGGAGAGACGGAACCCTTCCTATCGCTCACTGTCTCCATGTGTCTCGGGACTGTACCCAAAAGCCACCTGTTTGCACAACTCAGTAGAGCCGTGGTAGGGTGGTAATCAAAGTACAGTGGGAGAACACACAAGACTCTGTGATGATCTCGGGTCTACAGATTAATCTGTACCAGTGTCACCTGAGAACTGCTATCCGACGATAGATATAATACCATATAGGAGTTCTCGGCGAGTCCGGCCAGTGTACCCAGTCTCTACTGAGCACCCGCATATGATCTCGATGTCAAACATCGATGGATATGGTATCATCCATCGCCCATCATATGGGTCTGGTATCATCCATCGCCCATCATATGGGTCTGGTATCATATACGCTAGTCTATTCTGGTATATCGATGTCCCATCTCGATACACCCACTACTAGGGACATTTCAGGATATGCTTATAAACTACAGACGTCCCACTAGTATGATCTCCATTATAATCACAGTAGTCAAGCAAATATCCCCAGGGCTTTATCAACATGTGTAAATGAATAAAAGCATGATCAAGTCAATATGTCAGATAAAGAAGAGCCAGATAATATACAATCATGTCGAGCAAGAATGTCATCTGTATATATATATACATGTATAAATACATCCACTATCATATAATGGCCTCTAGGGCACATATATCCAATATTTACGACAGTGGATTAAGGATTGTGTTATATGACAAAAGAAATCAATCCAATTGAAAAAGTGGTTATTCAAAAAAGGACAAGAATATATTAGAACAACTAACAAGTTAATAATAACAATATACCAAAATTACAATCATCTAAATCAAGTCAACTAGGTGTATATATGAAGAAAGTGAGAAAAATCAACTTTATTTATGCATGAATCAAGTTTAATTTAAATACACATGATGCTAAGAGGTTATTTTATGAAGATATTCCGCCCGATATACATACAACACATGATATGATGTATTCAATATTTGTTAGGCTAGCGTTAGGCAAGTGCCGGTGTCCAATACATGTTGGACACGTACTGGCAATTATTCGAAAGTATCCATGCTTCAGAGCTTATACCATACATCTACCCATAACACTGTACATCGCGTTTATCATACTAATCTGTTCCATAAGCAGTAGAATGTTATTTCACTTGCATCAAACCTAAAACCACAAACATACTGAGGATGCAAAATTATAATAGAGACTGCCAAGTTCCACCTTCCACACTTGTACTCTCTTTCCTCAACAGAGAACAAAGGCATGATCTTAAAAATAAACCGAAATTCATAAATTACGAAATTGGCTTGAAGTTAGCTTAAAAATTTGGGTTCAATTGGCTTACAGTTGGCGGTGGCGACCCCCCGATTCAAGTCGACGGCAGCGAGGTTGGAGTTGGAGTCGACGGCGAGATTGGAGTAGACAACGGCGAGATCGAGAAAGAAGATGTAGAAGAAAATAGGAAGAGGGTTAGGGTTATTTGACTATAACGGTAATTTTGCAATTTTCGTTAACACTGTCAGTCATCAAACTGCCGGTGTCAAAGATAGGTATTTAATTGCAACTCACAGAAACTTAGGTATTTATCTGTCAAACTTGTGAAATCTTGGGTATTTACGTGCAATTTAGCCTTTATTATTTCTTGAAGAAGTTTGTTAAACATTGATTTAATGGGGCTTTTAACTATATTTAAAAACTTGAGCCCCTGTTGAGTCGAGTTTCGAAGTCAAATAAAAAAACTCAAAGCCGAAGCTGCTTGAATACTATAGCTTTGAAATCAAAATCAAAACTTGAAATCCCTAGCTTCTTGATTCCTTGCTTTGAAGCCAAAACCGAATCTTCTTTTAGCTTGGAGTCGAAGTCTCTGAGTCTGAAATTCTAGATATGCTAGAAGTTGAAACCTCGAGGTTGGAAACCCTAGCCGCTCGAAGTCGAAACCTCGAGGTTGGAAACCCTAGCCGCTCGAAGTCGATGCTTCCAAGACGAAGTCGAATTTTCCGTACTCAAAGTTGAAGCCTTGGAGTCGAAGCTAAAATATCCAAAATCCCAATTTGAAGTATGGAAAGAGAAAACAACGTGAAGAAAACTAAGATTGTGGGGTTAATTTTGATGTATATTATGACACCAAATGCAATATAATTTACTCATTAACAAGGGGCATGATATTAAAGTACTAAAACAACACTCTTAAACCTTTAAATGTACCCCAATCAATAAGAAATAGAGTATAATTTCCGATTAATGGGGTGAGAACTCATCCAGCATAAGCGGTAAAAAGCAGAGTGGCCGAGAACGCTCAGCCGCTTAAGCACTTGAGCGGCTGCTTTTTAAAACACCGGCCTCCATACTTATTAGCTTAGCTATTCTTTATCTTCTAATATTAACATCCATTAGATTTGAAAAGTAAGCTTATCTTTTCTTCATCCTAATGCCAGTGGCCCTAGCAGATTTTTTAATTTTGTTCTTGGCCTTTTTAGCCAATCTGTCAGTGCATATTTTGTTGTTTTATTACACAGACCGCACGGCAACTGGTATCATCTTGAAATTCATCGACTTCTTTTGATTTGCCATGGGTGTTTTTAAAGTGGTGCGCAAATGCTTCTTTCTCATGCATATCCAGGGTTTTGCTCATAAACGAGTTGTGCCATGGACCTTCCTTTAATTCCTTTGAAGATATGCACTTAAATTGGTGTAACATCTAATCCGATGTTAGCAATCTAAAACAGATTTTTCTTTGAACTCGGTTGGGTGGTTGGTAGTCATGCCCTCTGCCACCCATGCCATACATCCATGTTTTGGACGTCAGATCGATCAACTAACTTCTCCTTAGTATTCTTCCTATTTTCCTTCATATCCTCTTCTTTATTCATTCTAGAAAATTTCTCCCGCATCCTTCTTTCCTTCATATATCTTTCCTAATATGATTGATATATAGACCATCTCTTTCCTACCACCTGGGTTCTGGAAGTTGTTTCATTCTTTATAACTGTTTCACAACACATACTTGTTGGCTAGCTGTTGTTTCGATTATTTTCTGGCTTTTCAGTAGTGTCTACTAGCTAATTTGTTAGCATATATTATCATACCTGTAGAGTGCTCAGAAAAGAAGCACATGCATATCATGTAGATCCTTGCTCATTCATGGAGTTTTCATGTTATCAATTCTAAAGCTGGTTGCACCAGTTACAGAGGTAATTTGATCAATCCAAAGAAACAAGGATAAAATTCTCTGCTTAGAACTGTATAACTGTAAATAGATAATATTTTTCTAAATGCGTGCAGCTGAAATTATGAAGGAAGGAATTGCTCTCATACTCTAGGCAGTGGGTTTTGCATTGGTTTTTTTTCTCTTTTTTTTGGGGTGCGGGGTAGGTGGGTTTTTATTTATTTATATTTATTTTGGGGGGAGGGGGAGGGGGGAGGGGGAGGGGGGCTGGAGATGTACAGAAGATCAAGAACTAGTTCAGCAGCTGGATATAAGGAGTCCATGAGTACATGCTGCCCAATATTCTTTTTTATTCTGACTTCTTTTTAAATAGTGGAGGCCCAAGTATAGTAAACTAATTGAATGGTTGGGCTTATTTAACAATACAAGCTTCCATGTTGAGAAAGCCATGCATGTTAAAGAGTGAGATTATTAAGAGGGCGGGGGGAAGGGTGGAGAAATTGTGTATTTCAAAAAAATAAAATACAAAATGGAGGCCTGCTTTGGATCCCTGTTGTGGATTTGAAATTTTATGGAGGCCTGCTTGGGATCTTTGTAATGATTTCCCATAGCTGTTTTCTGGCAAGTGCATCTGACTTGTATATGTTTATATGATAATTGTCCCATATAAGTCTGCAACCCTATCAATCTTTGGATTAATCAGGGTTGGCTATGGGATTGTACTATAAGTGAGAGCGTTCAGGGTTCTGTTGGAAAAACTGAAACATTGAGACTTGAGAGATGGTCTAATGGCTTATTTATAGATCTTATGGAGAACATGCGGCTGCAAAAAATTCCTCTAAGCCTTGTTTTGATTGAGGTTCTCAACCAAGAAACAAATTGTGACTTGGAGAAGGAATACCCTGAAATTACCTACACATATATCTTCTGATAATAAAAAGATTTATAGTACCACTTCAAAGTTCAAAGATATCTGTTGCTCAAACAGGAGAACAGTTTGCTGAGGCATTCTATGGAACTTGAAGGCATATCCTTTATACATATTTGAGCATATAAATGTATAGTTAAATGATTATAATACTTCTGTTATTAAAAGTAGATTTCTTTTACACACACAAGCACCCCCCATACACCCCCCTTGGTTTAGATTGATTGTTAAGTTGTCTATTCATGCAACAAAAACCTTTTCTTTTGTCTCCCTTCTCCCTTGAGGGGGTATGCTTATGATTTGATTAGTTGTACTTAATGTCAAGATGGGTAAATGTCTTGGTCAAGAAAATGCATAGGCCATACAGGTCTCTAATATAAAGATTCTTCTTGGTGGAAAGGCCTGTAGATATCATTTAATTCCTACATGGGTGCTTGACTGCCCGTGTTTCGGATTTTGGGTCTAGGCTTTATGGGGTTGGTTTTTTCTTTTTTCTTTTGCGGTGTGGGTGGGTTGGGGTCGGGGGGTGGGTGGGGGCTTGTACCATAGACCGAAAGCCAAACATGCTGAGATGTGAGATCTTTGTCCGAACATATTGGACAAATTAGTACTTCGATTCGCCACCCAAAATTCACTATTATTCTAATTGAAATCTCTAAGTTATTTAAAATTTAGTGAAGTAGGGCTGTAAATTGGCTTTTGTTAAGAAGTGTTAGCATTTTGTTTATTTGAACTTTAATGGATTGCAGTTCTGATTTGTTTTTGTGCTAGTTGCATATACTTTTTATCTTGAGTATGCTAAATAACCTTATGTATATGAAAGTTAAAATTTTGATTTTATTTTTATGCACTTTTTAAGTTATATACACATGTGTGTGAGCCATGTCCTACTCACTAAATTGCTGTGTCCGAGTGCATTCCTCAATCCATATCCGCGATTCATAGGTGTCAAGGCACTCTGTCATATAGGGCTTCTCTGTTTTGAAATTGATGTATTGTATATCAGACTCGGTTGTTTCTTTGTGAACTATTTTACTAATACACACCATGCTTATAAGAGATGATTATGTGTATATTCATGAAGTAATGCATGTAACCATCTCCTTGTTTCTGGAGACTTGTGGTGTTTGACATCTTGCGCCCATGCTAGAACACAACATAAATGTTCACATCCGCTATCATAGCTGGACACTGTACCTGGATTCGTCGACAATATATTTTTCCAAAAAAAATAGGTTAGTTACTACAGAGCTGTTATCCTGTGTACTAGGTAGGTGTCTTAACAGTGTTTCACTGTTGCTGCTATAGGGTGTTGCAATGTTGGTCATTATGACATGTCTAAGTTCAGGGATATCCTTGTAGCAGCACGCCTTGAACTAGTAATCTCATTGTCTGGGTTCTCATGTCTTGCCAACCCTTCCACCCCTACGAGAGTTTGATCCATCTCAATGTGAATGCGGTGAATTCTAAAACATACAATCACTTATGTTGGAGTGATACATATCAGAATAGCATGTCGACTCTGAGAGAAGGCTTGGAGCCTACTCGGTATGGATTTTTGTTTTTATAGGTTGTCGGTTTTGGGGGTGGGGGTGTAGCACATTAGCTTCTGCTGGTCTAAAGAGAGAGAGAGACTCTTCTTTCATATGTCGTGACAGGGAAGATTCGAGGTGCCACATCTACATCATTCCAGTTAAAAAAGGGATACATGATTACAAGCTTTTTGTTTAATATGGCATCAGAGGTACTGGTTATGGGCTGACATGGTGGTGGGATAGCAGGGGTGTCAAGGTAGGGTAGTGGTCAGAGGAGCAGCACAAAACGCTGGAAGTTTCCTCTATGGCTTGCAACTGTAGGGAGTGAACTTGGAATCAAATTATTAGTTAATTATTGGCTATGTTTTTGTAGGGAGCAATCGTGGTTGAATCAGCATCTGAATGGTCCTGATTAGCCAACGTGTAAGATTCTTCTATTCATTTTTTATATAGACGAAAATCTGCTGTAGTTATAAGTGTGTTGCAATCAAAATATCTATATCAGATTGTTTAGGCATGAGATTGTGAATTAAGTTTTAACTTTTTTTTTAAAATTATCGTGCTTACAGTAGTGTGTGATTGGTTTATATATATAGACAATAATCCTATCGGCAGAATTTGGAATCAAATCCTATCCATGTTTTAGCTATTAGATTTGCTTTGGGATGTGTGCTAGCAATTATGAGGCCGCTTTTTTTTGGCTAACACACATCCCTAAGCAAATCTAAAGGCTAAAATATGGGTAGAATTTGTTTCCAAACCGTGACGGTTGAATTCTTATGTCGGACCCAATATTGAAGTAAAGGTCCAAATTGATGCAAGCGACAAAGTCGGCTCTAATTAACAATGGTTTAATATTATGTTTCTTTTAACTTTTAATAATTTTATTCTTGAGTGTTTTACTTTTGGTTTTATACTTTTATACGTGTATTCGTTTGTGTTCATGAAGTGCCACCTGGATGACTCCTTAGGTTGCACTTTAAGGAGTCATCTTAGAAACATCCCCCAACACATAAGAAAATGGATTATACACTGCCACCTCATGAATTTCCTTACAGTGGTGGGACACATGGGAACATAGTATTTATCGATCAATTTTCGTGTGTATTTTGCAAATCGAAAAATCATTAATACTATAGTGAGGAAAGGTAAAGTGGGAAAATGGATTATATGCTGCCATGTGTCCTGCAACGGCAGGAAATTCCTAAGTGGCATCGTGTGTGTATGAGCGGCTATTTTACTTCCCGGGTGTAACTTAGTTGCACCCACCATGAAATAACGCATTACTAATGGTTAAAAAGACGTAAAAAAGAGGTGCGACCAAAGGGCCGGTGCGCATCGGCGGCCACTTAGGCTGTATTGACATCAATTTAGGTGTATTCTGAGTTAATTTTATTATTTTCCTAAACTTATTTATTAAATATTGATTCTAATTTGATTTTTAACTATTTTGATTTCTTTCACTTTTAGAAGCGGCCTAATTAAGTATTCTCAAAGGTGCAATTAAATGCAAACTGGCAATGAAGTAAATTCCATTAATTTTTTAAAGATCTAAAACCTATAATTAATAAATTAATTTTCTTAGCTAAATCTCACTAATTTTAAGTGCAAAAAAAGAAAAGGCAAAAAAACCCTAATTGTTGTCAAAAATTCGAAGCTTGAAGGAGCAGTCGAAATTCGAAGGCGGTGTTGACGTGGTTAAAGATTGAAGTCGAAGGTGAGTTCGAAGTTGAAAATCAAAGATGAAGACAAGATCGGAGTTTGAAGTGGAGATCTTGGTTTGAGATTGAGTTGGAAATTTTCGAAGCCGATGACGGTCGCTAGCTCTCATGGCCCTCAAAATCGGCGGTGGCTCTCAAAATAGGCGATGGAAGACCCTTGGCGTTTATTAGTGTTAAAACAACTCTAATTTATTATATAGTACACTCCAATTAATAAATAAACAGTATATCCACAAGAATACAAGTGTAAGCGTAATTCCCGACTAAGCGGTCTAATACAGGGGGCGTAGTTTTTTTTACGTGTCTAGACGGCCACCTTTTAGAACAGTGTGCATTACACAATTTTTTTCAAGATCGGCTCCGTCCGTCATAATCTCCACCATCTAAAATATGGGTACATCAAGTTGTGTGATTTGGATTTTATTTATACATTGATCATTGGTTATAAAATTTTCTATTGTCGGAAAACTGTCCATTTTGCAACCAATCGATGCATGAACAATAATTTTCCAAATCACATGAAACTTAGAGTAAGCATATTTTAGATGATGTAGATCAAGATGAATGGAGCCGATTGTGAAAAATAATTCATTTATTTGGTTATTTCATGGTGGGTGTAACTAAGTTAATTACATCCAGAGATTAAAATAGCCGATATATATATATATGTGTGTGTGTGAATAATGGAGGAAAGGAGCCCTAGAACGGAATTTCCTCCTATAGCGTTGAAAAAATACACCTTTCATTTTTTCCGACGATCGTAATTTTTTATGACGATCGTAACTCATGATCTTCATCTTTATAATCTAAGATGTGGATACATCAAATTTCATGTGATTCTACCACTTTTTGACCGTTGATTTAGTGGGTGCAAAGTAACGGTTTACCAACAATAGAACTTTTTACATGGCTAATTCAATAGTGAAAAAGTGGTAGAATCACATGAAATTTGGTGTACCCACATCTTAGATGATAAAATTGACGATCATGGGTTTCGATCGCCGGAAAAAATGGAGTGTATATTTTTTCAACGCCATAGGAGGAAATTTCCTCTTATAGCCTCTTTCCTCCATTATTCTCTTTTTATATATGCCGCCTTGTGTCCTGCAACGATATGTATAGATATAGTCGACTTCCATTGAGGCCAGGCCTTATTTTATTTTTAAAATGAGGCCAACTCCTTCAGCACCCAACTCATTGTGTTTTTCACCAATCCGATTGTTCATCGTGATCCACATGCTAGATAAGTTATGTATCAAATCACGAGATTTGGAGACTTCTAACGTAACCATCAAGCGATTGCATTTTTCTTGTAACGAAAAGACGTTAATGTTTAGTTCACCTGATGGATGTGTTAGAAGTCTATGAATCTTATGAATTTTGACATATAATTTAAGATATTATGGATCACGATGACCGGTCGGATCGGTGAAAAATATGACAGGTTGGGTGTTTAAGGAGTTGGCCTCATCTTTAAAAATGAGGCCCAGCCTCTATAGATTCGCTCGACACACATAAATACATGTAGATACACCCCCCATATATTTATATATATGTGCCTATACTTATGTGTATACATATGTATGCATACATGTGTGTAGAAAAGAGGGTCTACGAGTCGACGCCTGAAATTCCCTCTGGGTCCCACACGACCTTCAATTTGTAGTGGGATTCGCAGGGGCCATCCGCAGGCCTCTTAACCTCATATAGCATAGGATTTTATCGATAGGATTGGAAACAACAACTGAGCCTTTATCCCAAGCATATGGGGTAGGATTAGAAACAAATCTTATAAATTTTTGAAACATTGGATTTGTTTTGGGATATATGAGGAAATAGGTTATCAGCTCGAGCTGATTAAAGAAATCATCGGCTCCGCTCAGAAATGGTCCAATCCAACCATTGAATCGACGATCCATTCCTTCTATCTTGTTGTACATATGAATGCTGAAGTGATCCGTGTATAAAACTAGGTTATTTGAAGGCTTCCATGTACTGGATCAAGTGTTTTTAAAATGGATGGCTTTTAAACACAAACTAATTTTATAAATTGGCAACACTTGATCCAATACGTAGACGGCTCCAAATCGATCTAATTTTTATACATATTCATCACTTCATATGTACAACAAGATGGATGGACCATTTTAGAGGGGAGCCGACGGTTTTTTTAGTCAGCTTGAGTTGATAATGCGTTTCCCCCCTTTCTTTATATGTGTGTAAAGTTCCTAAGGTGACTCCCTAGTTGCAATCTTAGTAGTCTCCCATGTGTCATTTCATGAAAGGCTCCATCTCATAAATAAATACTAATGAAATTAATGAAGGCAACACAATTTATAAATTAATGGAAGTCAATGTAATTTATGATCTAGAGGTTTTTATTAAGGGCCACATGTGTGACATCTTAGGTTGCACCCTAAAGAGTTACCTTGGGGCCACTTTACGTATGCATGTGCACACAAATATGCATGTATTTGTATAAAAAATTGTTCTTGACGCCTTTGGGTACGCATCCTAACCGGTTATCCATTGGCATTGTTATTCGGCACTTGATCTAAGAAAAGTGATTGAGCATTAATTACCCATGCAACAAAAGTGCTCTATTAGAGTCACATAAGTGAGTTCTTAGGTTGCAACATGGGTCAACTTATCCACCCCCACATATTTGTACATAATACATACACATATACATATACGTACATGTATTCATACACATGTATACATGTATGCGTGTGTGTAGGAAATAGAATACACAACGCGCTGTAGGCATTTTCTACATTAGCGGGACATATGGCAACACTATTCATTGATCCATGTGAATGTTTATTTTGCAATTACAAACATTAATTATATTAGAATGGAAAAAGATAAAAAGGCATGGATCAATGAATTAGTGTGTTTGAATGTGTTTCGCTTATGTAGGAAATTCCTACAGTAACACTGTATATTCCGTTCTCTGTTATATATGTTTCAAAATAAATCACACCTACTTGTTACATGTATTCTTTTAGTTATCTGTTTCTAATAGTGTGGTCATATATGGCCATCATATATGGATTTTGAACCCGCCTATTTTATATATGTATATATAATGCTGATTATTTTAAAAATAAATATGACAAGCACCAAATGTTTCATACTAATAAAATTTAATGGAAAATGCAGAAGCAATTAGTAATAAGATTCAGTACATATTCATATTTGCTCAAACATGACATCCTGATTGGAAATTTAACCATCCAATGTATTCATCATTTCAGAATCCATATATGACGGTATATGACCACAGTGATGGATACTTATAATCAAGAGGACTAGGTACATATTCATATATGCTCAAATATGATGTCCTGATTGCAAATTATCCATCCGACTTGTTCTACATATCATAGATAGCTTGTATATTTCACGCTTAGAATAAGTTGACCATTACTCATTAAATATGTTCCATACTTGTCCTTCTGTATATCTTCGGTAACTGAATGGATCATACTCAGATGCTCCTTTGAATTGTCTGCTACATGCTCTGGAGTTTTTGCTGTTTATTGGTACATGCTATAGGTACAAAATAGATTTAATTTAGGGTTTAAAGTATCCATGCTTTCTGAGCTTTTTAGGAAATGGTCCCATGTCATTGTCATTTGTATGAATGCTGAGTCTCGAGTCCTGATGTACACAGAGTTCCTCAGTTCTTTAGGGTAGGTCATGCTTGCTAGGTCTATTTTGCCCGGCAAATTTTAGTGACAATGCAGAATAGATCATGAGCAATGGGGAAGGTGATAGTTGTGCATGCCTCTGAATGCAACACCATATTGGATACTTTCTGCATTCTATTTTCACCATTCATTTGTTGCCATATGTAAATTTAGGAGTTAAATTGCATTTGTAAGGTATAGTAAGAGTAGGCGCAAATTCTCCCAATTTATGACCTACCATACGATCTGTTATATAAATAGGTAAATGTTCCTTTCCATTATGAATAGTGATTGTATGGCCAATCATTTTGGGTATAATGGTAGATGCCCGAGACCAAGTTACTATTATTTCTTTCTCCTCCCTCATGTTGAGTTTTTCAATTTCTTCCGATAAATGATTAGCTACAAAAGGATTTTTTTAGTGAACGTGCCACAACTGATTACTCCTTTTTTACATTTTAAAGATTGGCATTCTATGTCCAATAGAATATCTCGATCTAAGCATGAAGGTAAGAATAAATACAATAATGATGAATGGAAAAAAGAGAAAATTCTTTAGCTAGATAAGGGGCGGATGTAGCCAAGTGGATCAGTGGATTGTGATCAGTTTGTTTATAACAATCGTGTTTGCTTCTCTTTCATCTGCTATAGTAGTGCATATGAACAATCTACAACAAAAAAGTTGCATGTTTTTTTGTTTTTACATGACTTGATCTAATGATACATTTCCTAGTTCTGGTATAATCCTCTTCTCTGGAACTAGTCAGCAACGTTCATCATAATTGTTTCTCCAAACTCCGCTGTTCATTATTGAACCTCATGCTATTGTAAGTTTTTGCTAGACTATGGAGATCGAAAGATGCTATGCACCATACGGCAAATTGAGTTCTTCCATGTAGAAGGGAATAGTAATAGCTTTACAACTTTTTCTTTTTGTACCCTTGTGGAAATTGTTCTAAAAATATTAGGGCACTATCCTAATTGTAATATATTGTAAAGCTTACTGCATTGTTTTTTTGAAACAGGGACAGGCATTCTTGCAAATCTTTCATCTTCTTAGAGTTTCTGCATTATTAAGTGTTTTTACCTTTGCTTCCAGGACATGTGGATATGCTTTTTGTGTTGTTACTGGCTTCATCAAGGAATTATAATTGATTATACTATAGAAAATTCTGAGGATGTCGATAGGGTAATTTAGGATTAGCTGAAGCTCCTCTCTTGTCGATCGGTGGTCATCGAGTTTTGTCAACCCTAATAAAGCCTTACTTAATAGCCTGTCTATTTTGAATAATGATTGCAGGAATGATGATGAGCCTTTTTTTTCTTACTGACTGGGATGTCGTTCTCTGAATGCCCATTGAAATGCTCACCCCAAGGATCTGATGACTATTTTCATGCATGCAGTCACCAGGTTCAGTGCTCCCTCAAAGCTAGTGTGTTTTATTTCATTTTTTACCAAGAGAAAATCTTTCAGTGGTCTCCTTATCACTGGCTATACATCTTTCTGTTTGGAAGCTGTTGAGTTTTGGATTCCCTTTCACATGTTAATTTTGTTTGTTTGTTTCATGACTTGGGGTCCTCAATTCTCTTCTGACATGCATCCTACTGTTATTATCCGAGTTGTCTTCGTGTCATTTTGTGTGATTGTTCTCTGATCATAATCTCTTGGTCTTTTGTGTTCAGGAATCACCTTCTTGGTAAAATTTGATACATTCTTATGTCTGTTCATTTTTAGTACTTAAGCTGGCTTCTTCTGCTGCCTGTTGTATAAATTTCCTGAGTTGTCGCAGTAATTTTATTGCTTTATGCAGTTTTTGTGAGACAGTATGCAAATCTCTTTACTTGGTCTAGTAACCATCATAAAATCTGGGTCATTTCATTTTTGTGGATTTTCGTTAAGGACAAGTATATCTCATCTTGCCCCTCTGTTTTGTATTCTATAAGCTGCACACAGAATTTGGATCAATTACCTTTGGGTTAACAAGTACATCACAATTTCTGTTGGCATACGTCGATTGACATGCATTTCAGCTACCCGTCGCTTTAAGAAAAAGATTGCGATGCAAATTGAGTGTGAATTTTGCTTTGGGGTTGATCCATCCATGAAGTTGAAAAATCTAATCAAAGTGATATTCACCAGCATGAGGACATTTTAGGTAGTGAGTGCTGCTCGTTCATGTACAGTTTGGAGGTCTTTGTTTCATTAAAGAAGTTTGTATAGAAAAAGAAGAATCACAAATTGAAATTTTGCAATTAGTGGATTAGAAAAAAAATGTCAAAGCCAAGATAGCTTGGAAGAACAAATACCCTCACATTGTTTTCTTTCTAATCTTGATGCCCCATTCGACTTCCAAGCTATTTTCTCAAAAGAATAGGATTGATATAGGTCGGAAACAAAAACATTGAAACATCAAGTCAGTGGAGCGAGTATTATACACGAAAGACATTGTCGATATCCAGGGAGGACTCTACAGGCTTCTACCGTATTGAAGTGTCATGACATGATCAGTGCTTGGTGAGTCCGGGAGGAATGGGATTGTGTCGCTTAAACACCATATACTGTCTCGGACATGTAGGAGAGTAAAGAATGTGGGGAGCAATTGTCCTCTGCATGAAATTTGTACCTGAAAGAAATTGTTGATTGGTAAAAAATTCAATGAAGATGGGTTTTACCTTCTAATCATTCTTTAATAAAGAGAGATGGTGAACGTTTATGTCAAAACTATGAAGTTGACCATTAAAACCGAGGGTGCACAGGAAAAAGATGACGAGGTAATTCAAGATGCTCTTTAATTTTGTTCGTTCTAAAAGGCGAAGATATTTCCTCACTTGGTGGGAGGTCTTGAGTTTGAAACCCCCCACTTACAGTGGCAAGACGGGTTTTCAATCAATTATGTGAAGAAAGCTTTCATGGCCTGAAGGCCCAATCCTCCTCCCCCAAATCCTACGGGCTGTTGTAAAAAAATAAAAACATTGTTAGACCTACATTTCTTTTTCATGTTGTTTATTACCAATATCACATGCAAGTGGCTCATCTTATTCATGATTTTTGGAATCATTATATTACTAATTAATGTCATCTCAAGCGTTTAGGAGAAAGATTTTGTAGATGATGATTCGATAGAGGCATTCTACAAATCTAGTAGCTATTTGTTTATAATTTGTAATCCAAAATTTGATTTAAAAAAATAGAAGAGAAGATTCCCATTGGGTAGGGGCAGTGTGCCCATCTTGCCACCAAACCCTGCCCGAGCACAGACCCATAAATATATAAATAAATAAATAGAAAATACCATATTGCTGATCAATTGATATTATATTATACATCTCTTTCCAAGAGTGGGCACTTTATCCTTTAATTTTACATTGCTATTCCCGTGTTATCGAATTCCTATATATTCTTTAAAAAACATTCAATAAACATATCATATTGATTATAAAATGAAGAATAGGCTCCTCGTTGAAAAGGAAAGTAGCATCCGAAGAGAATTAGCATGTTTAATGCAAAATTAACTTTTTTAAAATTATTATTATTTTCATTTAATTGTGCTTAGCTCATGCGGAACAAGGCGGGGAAAAAACATTAAAATTCTCTTTTAAAGCAGTAGGATTTTGAAATCATTAAATTTGGAAAGATTTCAAACTTATAAGTGCATGCATACAGCATAACAATCCTAAAGTCAAAAGAAGCACCCATATGCCTTTCTAAGGCTACAAACTTAATAGCACATGAAAAGTTGTACCACACTATATATATGGTAATTAAGTACATGCAAATATACTCATGGAAATTCAGTCAATAGTATATGTATATTACCAAGATAAACAAAGAATTTTTATATTTGGATTATACGACAAACTTACATGACAATGATTATCTTATGTTAATTAAGTTTACTGTGCTTCGTTATGGGAGAAGTTAAGCTTTTCATATCTCTTTTTGATTTATATTAGGTTTTGTATTGGTAGTATAACACATCATGGCACCTAATAATTAATTTATCATCATAAAAAGCTATATAATGGGTCAAAAAACCCAAATTAATTAATTAATTGGGTTCTTAAACAGATAGAGAGAGAGAGGGAGAGGGAGAGAATAAAAAGGTAGCGGATCCAAGAAGCACGCCGAGGAATCAGCCCCAATTATTATTTTCTTTTGTTTTTCCTTTTCCTCCCCTTAAAATAATAAAAAAAAATCTTTTTTCAGAGACCATTTACTCTTTCACCAAACTACAACGACACAGCAAATCGCATGCACGTCTCTCTCACGTTGCTTTTTCTATGCAGTCTCTCTCTCTCTCTCATCTTATCTTAGAAGGCAAAACAAGTCAAATATTCTCCCAACCCCACCCCATTATTCTCCTCATAATCTCTCTAATTTCATATAATATCAAATGAAACAAGATGATGATGATGATTATATATGATGATAACACCTCATAGACCTTCTCCTTTGTTTTAGTGCTAAAAAGCTTTAATTTGTTTCATGCCATACGATGCTAGCTACATATAATTTCTCCATGCATATAATTTGAATAAAATTATGCATGTTGTTAGCATGTTGGTGCATGATGCTTTTCTCTCCACCAACTTGGAATGATTCTTTTTTAGATATTATAAATCTCCATGCACTATCTCTTTCCTTCAAAGCTCAAACAAAACATCTTTCTATATCAATTGTTGTTGTGGATAGTTGATGCATGAGATGATAGGGCCTTAAATATTCCAACAAAGTGCACCACTTAACCCCCTTGATGGGTCCTCAAACCACAATCCTAGGGTGAGGAGTAGGGGCCTATATATACTTTTTAAGTTTTTCGAGAGGATGGAAAATTAATATGATGTGTGCTTGATGAGAGCATGATGACCGATCAAGAAACTCATGCACACATGATTGTCAACTTGAACCATGATGAAATTTGTTTTATATATATATATATATATGAGAATAATGGAGGAAAGAGGCATAGGAGGGAATTCCCTCCTATGGCGTCGAAAAAATACCCCCTATTTAGTTTTTTCCGACGATCGGCACCCACCATCTTCATCGTCATCATCTAAGATGTGGGTACACCAAATTTCATGTGATTCTACAACCTTTTCACCGTTGATTTAGCAATGTAAAAAGTTCTATTGTCGGTAAACCGTTAATTTTGGACCCACTAAATCAACGGTGAAAAAGTTATAGAATCACATGAAATTTGGTGTACCCACATCTTAGACGATGACGATAAAGATGATGGGTGCCGATCGTCGGAAAAAATTAAGGAGGGGGTATTTTTTCGATGCTATAGGAGGAAATTCCCTCCTATGGTCTCTTTCCTCCATTATTCTCTTTCCTCCATTATTCTCTATCTATATCTATATATATATATATATATATATATAAAGAGAATAATGGAGTCGAAAGAGGCCATATGAGTGAATTTTCTTCTATGGCGTCGAAAAAATACATCTTCCTTCGTGTTTTCCGACGATCGGAATCCATCATTTTCATCGCTATCATCTAAGATGTGAGTACACCAAATTTCATGTGATTCTACAACCTTTTCACCGTTGATTTAGCAATGTAAAAAGTTCTATTGTTGGTAAACCGTTAATTTTGAACCCACTAATTCAACGGTGAAAAAGTTATAGAATCACATGAAATTTGGTGTACCTATATCTTAGATGATAACGATGAAGATGATTGGTTCCGATCGTTGGAAAAAATGATGGATGTTGGCATCTTTCCTCCATTATTCTCATATATATATATTTCGCTGTCAAAATATGTAAAGCATGAAGATACATAATCTCTTTTTAAATTATATGCCCTAAACATGCATGGCTTATAAAATTGGGTGATCCTAATTAATTAATTTAACCATCAATCATTGCAAATTAAACATTTATAAATTTTATAGTCAGATGACTACTCAAGTATTTGTTTTAAAAATCTATATACTAATCATTGTGTGTTTAGAGGGATGACACAAATGAGAGGAAAAATTTAGTGGATTGCAAGAAGATAAATAAAAGAAAATAATTTTAATTGTTATTCTTTTTAGGGTGCCCCTTCCCTTTCACCAACATCATAATGAATTTAATAAAGATATATATGAGAAATATCGATGTCGAAAGAGTTGACAATGAGGATTGATTGAAGATGTGCTTGGCATGAATATATACAAGGCAAAAAGAATGAATGATGATTGTTGCATTACTCTATATAAATGCATGTTACACTTCTTAAAGATCATACAATTAATAAGGAATGTTTGTTGGTAGGAATATTGTGAGTCAAAGAATGATGGGTTGTAAGATACCCTTTACTAATTCATGCAAACAATTTTCAAGAAACTATTGTTATAGTACAATGTATTTTAGGACAGCAATGAATGAGACCTAGCAAATAAATAACATGTTGCGGTTCTTATCTTAAGATCTTAATAGGGTGATGAATTCTAAGTCTAGAAGCTAAATACTGCGCTAAAATTTCAATATATGAAAGAGCTAAACTGTGTTTCTAGACAATCATTAAATAGAACAATCGGCAATAAAAGCAAAAACGCGCAACAATCTTTTGTTCTACTGACATCTATAATATTAATTCCTACATATAATTAGGCTGTTTTTTCATCTGATATTGGCTCTAGGATATATAAATTAGAAACTTTGGTCATTGACCTCTGCAAGACTTTTCATCTTAAAGAGGATGCTAATTTCGAAAGATTATTATACCACCAAAAATGATTTTATCTGAATTGTAATCGCATGTCTATACTAAGTTTTGTAGGGATGAAATCTAAAACAGCAATAAACAACATAACGAATTGTTAGGCAAGAACCATATATCTTTGAAATCTTAATTGAAATTATCAACAAAACAAAGAATAAAATGATAACCATCAAAGGAAACGACATTTGTATAGAGTACTAGAAATAAATAGATCAATATCAATAACCAAGTACGAGCAATATCTTACATACACAAATAATTAAGAAGGTAATATATGTAATATGTCCATTTAATCAAATAAAGATGCCTGGTCATGGGCTGGAAAGTATGCGCATGGCGACATATTAAGTAACGTAATGTTCCTCTGGTGTACTGCTAGATGCATGATTCCAATTCTTTGTTCACTAAAATGTTTAATCTAGCTACTAGTCATTGAAATCTTAATAACATTTGAACGTAAATTCATATATGCTTGTTAATAAATAGCACATGCAAATTATTTCAGTAGCTCATCCTATACAAAAATCTACAATCTAGACTTCTAATTAAGGGAATAAAAATTCATAAGAAAACAGATGATGAGATATGCACCAGTAAGTAGAGCAGTCATTTATTTGTCCCTATACACACACACACACACATACATACATACATTCTCTTCTTGAAATTTGGCTTAAATTGAAGTCTTAATATATTTAGGGTAATTAAGGTCCAATTAATAGGTCACGAAAATTTCAGCTTCGTGCGTCTAGATCCAACTTCATATTTATATATGACGCGCAGTTTGGGATGTTAGAGTAATCTATTACTCCAAGAGAATCCGTAACTTGTATAATAAACTGCATTTATGCGAATTATACGGCTTTCCTACTGCTTGATTCAATTAAAATATAAATTGAAAATATAATATCCTCGTTTACCATTTCCCAAACACACACACTGGCACACATACTCTCTCTCTTTCTAGTGCACGGGTGCATTTTGGGAAACAATAAGATGGATAAAATCATAGACTATCAAGTAAGCATTACAAGCAAGTTACTTAATTTGCTAAGTACCCAAACCCCCTCCAAAGTCCTTTTATGAAATATCAAAATCTTATAAAACCATATGAAATTACCCAAAATAATAATAATAAATTAATTAAAATATATTAGTACAACATTACTAAAATGAAGTTCTTAAATTAGTAGCAAATGAACAATATATAGTTCCATGATCAATTAATTCATCGCAAATTCAGACTATCATTTAAAGAAAAAATATTTTATCGTATAAGCATCGTATACAAAACTAGGGGAGTAATCAAATACGAAATGTGACGCAGATGGTATATATCTGAAAAAAGAAGAAGATAAAACCACATAAAACATTTGAATTTAAGTTAAACCCTAGACCTAACCCTAAATTAAGCTGCAAGCAAATCATAGTTGAAGAATTTCATAAATCAAGAGACCACTGTGCCTATGTGTATTTTATGACTCTTAAGATTGAAAGAGGCAAACCAAAGCACTTACTTAGAAACCTTATTAAAATGTATAACTAATTTCTAGAATAATGAGCCTGCAGGGATAAATTTAGTAATTGATTAATTGATTAATTAATTAACTTGAGCAACAATAAGAACTTTTTACACCTTTTCTTGTACTAATGATTATATTCTTTGACAAAAGCTGCCTGCACACTGCACTTCCTTCACTCTTTCATAAACTAAGTAACATTAATGAAACAGCTGTGGCTAGTGATGAGCACAAATACCAGTAATATATATGAAAATAATGAGGATGAAGCCTCACTCGATGAAGGATGGCGCTCACAAAAAACCAATCCTACATGTTCTTTTTCTTCTCTCTTTTTTTTCTCTCCCTTTTTCCCCGACACCATTCATTATCGTCAAAAAAACATATATACACCAAATTCCAAATGATTTGATACTCTTGACCCATTGATGAGGTTGTTGCAAGATTAATTGTATTATGATTATAGAACATTTTCCACCACTTGTTCAATATGTATAAAGTATTAAAATCTCATGAATTTAAATGTATACATGTTTTAGATAATAAATAATGGAAGGTGCTGGTTATTGAATAAAATGGCGTGACATTAAATTTTATTTTCTGGCGCCTTATATAGGAGAGTTTCTATTTTAGGGCTTTTGCCCTCTTATTTTCAATATATATAATTCATAAGAGGATCTTTTCCTAGGACTATAAGCCACTTCATGTTTAGGATAGTCCATAGCTTTCATTAAAAGTTTGGTGCATAGCTTTTAGGGTTGTCAAAAACATCTAAGCAAGAACAAAGACAGCAATTTCCAAAGAGTGTTTACTTAGAACTTCTGCCAATAATTATCTTTCATAGGCATCGATCATTAAGCCTATTTCTCTCCTAAAACATCTATTTTTTTGTTGGATAAATGCATGTCTCTACTATTTGTGGCATGTAAGGGCCTAGAAAAAGGTAAATTTGCCATGATGAGTAATTATGGACTTAACTTACAACCATCTCAACTTAAAAACCCTTACCTAATTATAATCCCATCACCACCATTTATGACTATGTACCTTGTAAGCTCATACAAAGGAAACCCTAATCATGGTCCATAATGATGTAGCTCTTGGACACACACATTTCACCAAAACATGTAACTACAAAAGAGTCATTCAATCCTAACCTAAGAAAGCACCCTTTTAGCTACCAAGCTCCTTTCAACATCTCCCAAATGCCAACCTTGGGAACAAGGCATAACAAAAATGTACCAAAAGAAGATGCAGAGATTATGAAATCATTAGCCTAAACACTTCTATGTTAAGCCCAATATGCATGCTGTATAGTAAACAGATCATAAAAAAGGAATATATCTAGCTCTTATGATTTGTAAAATTTAGAGGCGAAGCTTAATACCTCAGATTCATTATCCAAGCCAAGCTTGTTCACCAAGTACTTCATCAATAGCCTAACTGTCATCCTACCATCTCTGCAAAACACAAAAAAGAGAGAGAAAGTTGCAACAATAGATTTAATTAGAAAGAGAAGAAAAGGAGAGAAATTAAAATGGCCAAAACTTTTTGATCATAGAAAAGCTAGCTAGCTATTGAAAAGAAAAAATTAAAAAAAATGCAAGATTCAAAACCCAAAAGAAGCAAAAGGGAAAGACATGAGCATGCAATAGTGAAAAAGAGAGAAGGTGGAAGTAGTACTTGATCCTTATGTAGCTCTTGGGTATTTGAGGCAAAAAGGGTTCCCTCACTCTACATTCAAAAAACAAAAAAAAAAACAAATTAAACAAATTAATGTTAACTGCAAACCCATCATGATTCATCATCATTAATCAAGTTGAAAAACAAGAAAGGAAATAATCACAAAGAAAAATTAAAAAGATGATGATGATCACCGACTATATAGAAACTTAAAACTCACTGGTGCTCTGCTGCTTTAAGAAGAAACCAAACTCCAATCTGCTGCCTCGCCGGCGGCCCCACCACCCTCACAGGCATCGCTGCTGCCGCTGTCGATGCCGGGAATGGAAACCGCTGCACATTGTAAAACTGAGGCATCATCATCATCATTGGAGAGTATTGCCTCGGCATCAAACTAGGACTGCTGCTGCTGCTGCTGATTCCACCAATATTCATCAAGTTACTATTCCACCCCCATGGCGGCCTGTGTTGTTGCGGGGCATGGAATTGTAAAGATGATGATGATGATGATGAGGGCCTGTTTGTAGTTCTTGCTGCTGCTGCTGCTGCTGATGATGATGATGGCGGTGGTGAGACTCCGAGGCCGAGCTGCAGCCAGCTGTCGTCTTCTTTGTTGTCGGCGGCTTGGCGTGCAGTCGACGTATGAGGGTTTTGATCTTCTTCTTGCTGGTTGTTGATTTCTTGGGTTCGGGATGCTGTGGACGTTCTTGAGGGCTGTTGGTGCTCGGACATGATCATGAGATTGTTGGATGTTAGGGATGGATGTCGGACATGATCGCCGTCGTCGAATGAGGTTCCATAGGTGTCGTAGTGGCGACGCAGGAGGTTTCGAGTACTGATCATCTATCTCCTTCTTCCTCCTCCTCTTCCCATCAACTTCTCCTCCATAAGAAGGAAGGACAAGAGAGGGGGAGAGAGGGCTTGGCTTTTGGGGTTTGGATCTCACTTTCTATGAATTCCTATACTTTGGAAGCTTGTGGCGATCAAATAGTTGCACAGGAAAGAAATAAAAGAGAGAAAGAGATTGGAGATGGTGGGGACACAGTCATATAATAATAATAATAATAATAATAAAAACAACAACAACAACAACAATAACAACCACACATATGTGAGGATGGATTCAAGCTTATTTCGAAAGTGATCATGGATTTGCTTGAATATGGTCCTTATGCGAAAAAACAAGAGTGTTGGAATAATCTTGTATCAGAAATAAATGAAAAAACGTATGAGTATAAGGTGTAGATGGACATCCCATTCAAACCTTTTTGATGGAATCTCAACTGTATTGAAAGCATGCCCATGAGTACTCATTTAAAGCTCAATACTCCATCGATATCAAATTCTAAGTGTTTAAAAAGAAAAGACTAAAATGCAGGCCTTAATTTATCACGAAGAAAAGAAAACCCTCATAGACTTGAAAATCATGTATTTTACCTCAAAAATTTAAAATCATCCGTTTTTTGGTGTATAATTCTCATAGCGTCCCTCGGGTCTTTCTTCTCCAATTTTCCCCTTTTTTCTTTTCTAAATTTTTTTTCCTCCAGACTTTTTTGCCTCACTTTTATTATAGGCTCTAATTCAAAACATCATCTACATTTTTTACTCTTCCGAACAGTGAATATAGATTCAAGAGAGTATGTATTTGGAAAAAACGAATAAAAATTAAAGAAAAGAGAAGCCGGTCATTTAAATTTATTAGAGTGACAATTTTGACTTAAAAGACTTATGGATGGAAACAATTAACACTGTTAGGATTTCTGTGGCAAACGGCACATTTTTCAAATTTAGATAAGTTTCCTGCTTTTTAGACAAACCGTAAGAGGGGTTTTCTGCATTTTAGAGAGAGAGAGAGAGAAGACTAATTAGACCATAAGCAATACACAAAAGATTTAACATGGCATATATGTAGTTTCTTGGATGGAGATGTGCTTCGACAAGTCGATTTAGGAAGAATATTATCATAAAACATGTTGGAGTCATAGAGTTCATGATGATGATTAGCAAACAGTATTGAAATCAAATGGGTTGATTAACAAGGAATACGTCGTCTACGTGGGCGGGGCATGGTGGGCCCCATGTGGGTGGGAATACACGTCTCGAATGATTACCTTTTGTGGGGTGCAGAAGCAATTTACGAAAACACCCCTCCGGTGTTCAGGTTAATTACGAGATTGCCGTCACTGACTCCAACCCAAGCAAGCGTTTTGCCAAGATCAAGGGCTGGGCTCATCATTTCGCGCGCGCGCTCTCTCTCTCTCTCTCTCTCACGCACACACACACATAAGCTGCAGTGTGATATAAATTTGTGTATTTAATAATTACAATATGTTGTTTTTTGTAAGGTTGTGGTTGGTCCCACCAAAGGGTGGTGACGAGACCGCGACGGGTCGAATCGCAAGCCCTTTTTCAAGCTTAAATGTTGTGATTTGACGGTGCGAGGGGGGGTGGTAGAGAGCGAGAGTCACCTCGTCGGCACGTGCTGAAGGTACGGTCACCTGAAGGTATGGTCACTCGCAGTTGAATGTTGAAAAAAAATAAATTCTATCCTGTCCATTTCTTTTGTCTTGGAGTGCACGTGGCTAATTTTCTGATGGCCGGAAGAGCTAGCAAGTTCTATTTCTTTTTGACCTAAAACGAAGGTAAACATCTCCACGAGATTTTAACGAAACTGGTATAAAAATCGAAAGAAAGAAATCCTGAAACACACCAAGAAAGAAGTCCTTACAAAACCACGTGTCCTCAGTAGGAAACATACCTTGAAATAAAACAACCATCAACATAAAAATCGGGTTAATCGCTAAATAATACTCCCAACGATTTCACCTAATCTGCGTTTATATATATCCCTTATCAATTTTTTTGCTGTATTTATATGCCCTAAATTACAAACCGTTAATGCTTTACTTCCACTCAACTGTTCATCAAATCCATCAGTATTTAAAATAAAATCCATACGGTCTGTACTTTAGGGTGTCTAAAGATGGTGAAACATTAGGGTATTATTTAGCAATTAACCCGTAAAAATCAAACACCCGTTTATCATAGGGTAAAACCTTGAATGCATAATCACCTGGATCCCTTCTCGGTAGCTGCCCCATCAAGGTTGGTACATCTGGATGGTATTCTGGCCTGCTCCTAATGTAATCTTGCTTTCTTCTTCACCCTTTGTGGAAGCAGAACCTATGCAGAAACAAAATGGTGGTCTCAATCCAATTTATAATTGTAGCCACAGAATTAATGGTCGAATTATAAATCTATCAAGCATATAAGCTCTTTTTAGTAACCCAATTAAGCAACTCTTCAAGACCCCTAATTAACGACCAACAAAGGAATCGGGTAGATGCCCCTTTATGAATATACCTTAGAAACTGTCCCAAATGTTGGGAATCGGTGCAGCGGAAGAACACCTCATGGATCTATAAACCTAGATCTTTTTATAGACGAATAACAAAAGAACTAGATACAGACCGCAATAATTAAATAACAAAATAGATTGGAGGAAAAATGAAAGAACTTTATTAGAATTTGAGAAAAAAGAACGCCTTACAGATTGCCAAAACCCCTCTTCTTATGATCTCCACGAGATCTCTTCTTCTATAAATTCTTCTTATGATCGTTTTGATCCATTACGGAGCCGCTGTTTCGTCTCCCTTAAACTTTATGATCAAAACTATCCCTAATTAATGACCGCCTTGATCCCTTATGGAGCCGTCTCTCGCCTCCAACAAGTCAATATATTTTCCTTGATGAGAGGACCTTCATATTTATAGTATAGAATAAACCTTCTTCCACTTAGATTATAATTAACATAAATCTCCTTTATCCTTATCTAATGGAATATTATGTCTTATTTAAATCTAAATCTAAATCTATACGTAAATAAAAGATTTATTTATAAGAATACTTTCTCTTATCTAAATCTATATTTAACTAAGAGATTTATTTTAATTCTATTTATAATATCTTACTATTTAAATTTAAACCAATTTCAACAACCTCTATCTTAGTTTGAATTTAAATAGAATCTTGAAAGTTTGTTGCCTTCATCTTCATCTTGTATCCCTTAAGGTTGCCTTTAGTTCTCCCCGTTTTCCCCAGCGGACACAGCTCCAAATCTTGAAACTACGAACAATCATAATTTTTTATCAGAACTATGAAACCGTTGTTGTCACAATATTTTACCAGAACTGAGAAACTGGAGCGACTTTCCTACCGAGGTCACCCTTCCTCACACTTAAGTACCTGAATAGAAGCCAATGCTGTCTTGAGCTTCTCCGTAGGAATGACCTTCGTTAGCATGTCCGCCGGATTTACCTTAGTATCGATTTTTATCAAATCGATCTCCTCCTCAGCCTACTCGCTTATCTTGTGATACCGCACGTCGATATGCTTTGTTCGACTGTGGTATACTTGATTCTTCGCCAAGTGGATGGCGTTTTGACTGTCGCAAAATAAAAGAATCGGATCCTTATCGAACTCAAACTCGTCAATTAGGCCCTTTAACCACAAGGCCTTCTTAGATACTTCTACTGTCGTCATGCATTCTGCCTCTGTTATTGAGAGCGCCACGATATTCTAAAGTGTCGACTTCCAACCGTTAGGAGATTTTGCAACTGTATATACATAGGCTGTAAGAGATCTTCTCTTGTCCAAGTCCCCAACGTAATCCGCATCTACGTATTCTTACAACTGGCTCGGTATATTTTCTGACTTCTGAAAACATAAACCGAGGTTTTTAGTTCTTTTTAGATACCGAAATATCCACTTTACCGCTTGATTGAATGAGATTTATCGTGTCGTACTAAGTTCTAAAATACCGCAATCAAGACGGTGTTGCACGTAACTAGTCGAGATGAGTATGGATCGTCCGCAAGGAGATGGTACGTTTTTGCTTCTTGTTCTCACAAGTTAAGTCCAAAAAAATCGGAATGTGTTCGATTATATCCTAAGTGTTATGTATATTCAAGAGAACGTTTGTTAGGGATAAAATTAGGGTAGTTCAAGTTAGGAAGATCCGTACACTTTCCTTTGTGCCTCACTGATTGGTGTAATTTATCGCACATTTTTCTAACCCATTTATTATTTTATTGTCATATATTATACAGTTCCGGGTGTCTTTTGTGAATTATTACAGATAACATGATTTGGATGCAAAAGGACGAAAAATTGTCCTAAAAGAAGAATTACGTGTGTATAATGGAGACTTGGAATTATTCAGAAAATCAAAAGACAATTTGCAAATTTGGAACAAATTTGGGAATATCATTACAAATCAGCAAAAGTTGTAACAAATAGAGGTGGATCAATCATCACAACAACAAATAAGATGAAGAAACCAAATCAAATAAAAAACAACAAATCAACCTGCCTAATTATATGCTAAATTTGGGAACAATTCGGAAATCTACGCAACTACAGAAATACAACGAGATATTCAAGATTTTATGTGCTAAAATATCATTTAAATTGACGATAAAACCACAGAAAAAATCTGGAGCCACGAACCCAAAAAACAGCGACGAATCAACGGCCCATTTAGCCAAAAGACGGCGGATCATCGGTTGATTTTGGGCCGTTCAGTGAGCTTTTTTATGGGCACGATCATCTTTCCACATAAATTAATATGAGATATAGGGTTTTGTCTTTTGAAGATTCTAAACGCACGCAACAGTATCCAACAGAGTAATTAGATTATATTATCATAATTGTTAGAAAGTAGATTTTCTTGTATTTTCTATTATTTGTTCTTCAATCTTTTTAAGCCATATATAAGCACTTGTATAGCCTTAGGGTTTTATATCTCTCTCATTATTTTCAACCTAGGGTTTTCTAGAGAGAGAATAATTATATTTGTAAGTATTTCATTATATCAATAAAGCTTCTTTTATCTTTAATTATGGTGAGTACTTAATTTCATTATAAGGTTTGTGTTGTTTAATTCTAGTGGTTGGACGTTTTCAAACACTTATTTTCTTATGTTTAATTTATGAAATTTATTTTGATTTAATTCATTTCTTTTTATATTTTCATCATATAAACTAGATCTTATAAGGATAATTGACACTTTAAATTAGATCTAGGGATTGATGATACAGCTAAAAACTAATTAAGCTAATGACGGTCCGACAAACTATAAACCTAATTAGGGACGATAAGAAAAGAATTAGATTAAAATAAATTCAATCTAGGTAATTAAAGGGTTCTAGGTTAATTCAATAAAATTATAGTATAGGTTAGCTGTCTAATACTGTTAATCCTAGGGTACTTTTAATTAATTAGAAAATAGATGTTTGATATAGTTTCTAAATGATGTTTTAATAATTGATAGGTTATTTTTAAATCTAATTAATTTAACGTATGCTTTTGTTTTGATTAATAGAAAACACATTAAATATAGATCTAGAAAAAAGAAGTATCTCTTCAACCAATCCTAGAAGATAAAACAATATAAAACTCTAGACTTTTCTCTTTATAAAAACCAACCTATTAAATTTTCTTACTTTCTTTATTTTAGTTTAAAGGTAGTTAACACACTTCTCTGTGTGAACGATCCTTAAGTATAATCGCGATAAGCTGTATACTTACGGTTAAATTTGGAGACCAATAAAACCCCCATCAAGTTTTTGGCGCCGTTGCCGAGGATGTGTAGTTTAATTACATTTAAACTTAAGTTTTAGATTTTAGTTGTAAATTAAATTAGATTTAGTTTACTTGATTCTGCGAATTCTCTGTTTTATATTTCAGGAATCGAGACAAACTTACTGGAAGAGAACATCAAGACGAACAAAGGCAAATTTAGGTAAGATCTCGTTCTTCCCAAAATCTCGATTTGATTCCGGCTAACATATTTTTGCAGGATTCTTTGCGCTAAAAAATATTAGTTTAGATTTTAGATTATTTTAGACTGCATTGCATATTTTAAAAGATTCTAAGGGGAAACAACCTAAATGCAAATTAGGTGGGGGATTTCATCACCCTTCCTAGGCCCCACAAATAACAACCGAGCATCCGCATCGACCTACAGCAATTTAAAAAATATCTAAACTTCAGCTTCTAAGGACATATCACGCTCAACAGGACAAGAGAAACTTGTAGATATTTTAACGGTTATCCGATTCAATTTTGAGGTGTCTACTGACGTGTGACCAGTTGTGGTTATTTAATTAAGGCCCGCTATTTCGGTGATTCATATAGCGAAACCCTCCCACTTAACTGATACTGATATGGCATCAAAGTTGTTAAAGAGTTGTTAAAAGATCTATCCCGCAATTTGTCTCTTGATAGTTAGGAGCGGATCTAGTAACTTGACTTAAGTAACCCTAGATCTAGATTTGTTTGCGCACTGTATTGGTGATTTGTTAGAATCTCTAGTCATCTTAGTTTTTGCATTAAAAAAACAAAAAAACTTACATATGGTGTATGTGTTAGTTATATGTATGCCCTAGAGGTCATTACTGTATATGTGATGTATATTGTAGTGGATGCTTGGACATATATAGGGAGGACTTTCTTGCTCGACATGATAGTATGCTATCTGGTTGCACTTTATTTTAACATGTACACTTATAGTCTCTCTATTACATGTTGATAAAGCCCTTAGGATGAGTACCTGACTACCAGGATTATGATGCGGATCATACTGGTTGGGCAGAGGTAGTCGGCAAGTACATCCTTCAAAAGTTTCTAGTCGTGGGGTATCGAGACAGGGCATCGATACTTCAGAGTAGACTAGCGTATACGCTTCTTGACCCATATGATGGGCGATGGATGATCCCATATTCATTGGTGTTTGACATCAGAGAAGGTATACGGGTGCTCAGTGGAGACTGGGTACACTGGACGGACTCGCTGAGAACTCCTAGATGGTATTATACCTATCGTCAGATAGCAGTTCTCTGGTGACAATGGTACAGGTTAGTCTGTTGACCCGAGATCGTCATAGAGTCTTGTGTGATTCCCACTGTGCTTTGATTTCCACCATACCACGGTCAAGAGATCGTGCAAAAAGGTGGTTTTTGGGTACAGTTCCGAGTCACATGGAGGCAATGAGCGATAGGAAGGGATTCGTCTCTCCCGGTATTAGGGGTTGATGTTGCGCTATGCTCGATTGGCCATAACAGGAAATCCCTGGCCAGGGTTGCTGAGATTTACTGGTAAGTGTCATCAGTAGTTTCTCGAACCGTTATAGACCTTGCATCGGCATGACTTATCAGGCTATTGGGGTCTGACGTTATACCATCCCTAGGCTGAGATATGCGATATATCTGACGAAGAGACCGGACTGTACGGTAGTGTTACTGATTGGATTCGCAGGAGTATGAACAGGTTTGCTTGTTGATTTTCTGATCGCTCAATACCCGGGTGGCTGTTACGTTTAGCAGATCGCTTGCGGCTTGTGGGTGTTTGATATGATCATCACCTACTGCCGGCGTATTGACGGGTCTTTAGAGTCCCACACAGAGGTTTCCCGGTTCATACGAAAAGAAGTAGGAGCACGTATATGATATGTGCGGGACCGAGATTAATGCGCGTATGTGATACTGCATTCTATTCTCGCGATATGTGATATCGGTCAGTTATATGTGATATAGCCGAGTTATCGGATCAAGTGTTGATTCGATAAGTTGTTACATTTGATATAATCGGTTGTATGTGATATGGCTGAATTATTGAATCAAGTGTTGATTTGATAATTTAATGTATAATTATATATGTGATATATTGAATTGCATTAACTAATATTTGCTCACTAAACATTTCTTTTTCTCACTTGTGTGCATATAGTATATATGTGATATATATTAATGTACATTTTATTTGTATCATGCTTGATACCACATGCTACATGGATGTATGAGACTCACACCATTCTTGATATAATGAGGGTTTTTTATTTATCAAAGTAAATCAAAATTGGTGGAAATTGGATTAATGGTAGAAGCTTGGGGAAGCTTATGGAACCATTAACCAAGTCCATTCATTTTGTTTCACTTGTAGATATTTATTAACCTAACCATTATACTCATCCATGGTTAAGTCTCTACATGAGTTAGTGTATGACACTAACTCACTCATGGTTGCAATTCTCACCTCATGAGTTTTTGCATTCTCATCTTCATCTTCTTCTTCATTTGAGAAAAAACTTGCTTGCTTTTCTCAAGGTGAGAAAATATTGTGAGAAAATTAAATCTAAAGTGAGCCCATTTCTTACTTCATCATCCTCTACTATATTAGCCATTTAGTTTAGGGTGTTTGCTTCACTAATCTATAATTAGTGAAGAGGTAGCATGAGCTTGAGTCTTCTCGACGTAGATCATCTTCGGCCTCGAAGACATCGAGCAAGCTTGTTCATTTCTTCATGTGAACCCTTACTAGAGTTCGGGTGTTCACTACTTGGAGCGAAGGGACTACTACACAGAGCTTTAGAAGTGAAGGACCGGTCTACAAAGGTTGTATTCCTCATTCACTTTGTATGCAAAGTTGTTTGCATGTTGTATTGTTTAAATCTCTAGTTAAGATTCTAGGGTTAGGGTTCTTTAGTACGGTAAAAATTTGAAAACGGCATGGACGATGCCTCCCGAAACCTTGCTGCCGACCTAGGGATCCCTATAGTGGTATCAGAGACTGTTAGTTATATGTATGCCCTAGAGGCCATTGCTGTACATAGAATGTATATTGTAGTGGATGCTGGGACATATATAGGGAGGACTTTCTTGCTCGATATGATAGTACGCTATCTGGTTGCACTTTATCTTAACATGTATACTTTCTGTCTCTCTGATTACATGTTGATAAAGCCCATAGGATGTGTACTCGACTTCCAGGACTATGATGTAGATCATACTAGTGGGGCCTGGGTAGTCCATGATACATCCTTGAAATGTTCCTAGTCGAGGGAATATCGAGACGGGGCATCGATATTCCAGAGTAGACTAGCGCATATCTTCTCGACCCATGCGATGGGCGATGGATGATCCCATATCCATTGGTGTTTGACATCGAAGATGGTATGCGGGTGCTCAGTGGAGACTGGGTACACTGAACGGACTCGCCGAGAACTCCCAGATGGTATTATACCTCACGTCAGATGGCAGTTCTCTGGTGACACTGGTACAGCTTAGTCTGTTGACCCGAGATCGTCATAGAGTCTTGTGTGACTCCCACTGTGCTTTGATTTCCACCCTACCACGGCTCTACTGAGTTGTGCAAACAGGTGGTTTTTGGGTACAGTCCCGATTCACATGGAGGCAATGAGCGATAGGAGGGGATTCGTCTCTCCCGGTATTGGGGGTTGATATTGTGCTATGCTCGACTGGCCATAACAGGAAATCCCTGGCCAGGGTTGCTGTGATATACTGGTAAGTGTTATCAGTAGTTTCACGAATGTTATGGACCTTACGTCAGCATGACTTATCGAGCTATTGGGGTCTGACGTTTACCACCCCTAGGCGAGATATGCGACATATCAGACGAACAGACCGGACTATACGGTAGTGTTACTGGTCGGATTCGCAGGAGTGTGAGCGGGCTTGCTCGTCGATCTTCTGATCGCTCAATACCTGGGTGGCCGTTACGTTTGGCAGACCGCTTGCGGCTTGTGGGTGCATGATATGATCATCATCTGCTACCGGCGTATTGACGAGTCTTTAGAGTCCTACACAGAGATTTCCTGGTTCAAGCGAAACGAAATAGGAGTGCATATGAGATATGTGCGGGACCGAGAATAATGCGTGTATGTGATACCGTGTTTGATTCTCGCAATCAATGTATCGAATGGTTATATGCGATATAACCTAGTTATCGAATCAAGGATTGATTCGATAAGCCGACACATTGGATACTAGCCGGTTATATGCGATATGACCGGATCGTTAAATCAAGTGTTGATTTAATAATTTAATACATAATTATATATTTGATATATTGCTTTGCATTAACTAGTATCGATTCACTTTAAATGGATTTTCTCACGCGGATGTGCACATTGTATATTCGATATAGTTTTGTGCACATGATTGTATCATGTTTGATGATACATTCTAGCTTGGTTTTGTGTAAAGTGTTAAACCATGGTTAATTGGTGATTAGGGTTTCTTTTTCATTTACTTAATCATTTATTTATTCCTTTTATTTATTTTGGAAAAAGGAAAGATAAAGAGATAAGAATGGTTGCTAGATTTGTTTTTATTTGAAAGCTTCTTGAAGCTTTGACCTTAGTCCACCATTCTTGTCTTTTATCTAACCCTAACCACTATCTAACCTAAGTTAAGTCTCTACACTAAACCATGGTCAATGATATGATAAGTATTGTATTTTATTTTCTATTTTAGTTTAAGTTATCATATCATCTTCTTCTTCTTCATCTTCTTCTTCCATGGATGTAGCTTGCTACTCCAATGGCAAGTGTTGAAAAAGTGTGAGAAATCCAAAACTAAAGTTTACCCACTTCCTATTTCTTCATCCTCTATCTATTGCCAAGTAGTATAGGGTGTTTCCTTCACAAGTTTTCCAAGCTTGATGAAGTTGGAGCTTGTTCTTGCGATATCTCGACGTAGATCATCTTCGGCATTGAACCGACGATCAAGCTCGCCCATTCTTCGATGATACCGATACTTGAGTTCCGGATTCATTTTGGACAGCCGAGGGGACTTCGTTGCGGAGCCGTGGAGGTGGTGGACCGGATCTACAAAGGTTGTATGTCCGTTCCCTTAGTTAAATTGTTAACTAGTTTATGTTTCGCCTAAATATCTAGCAAACGATCCGTAGTCGGGTTTGTAGGCACCCGTAAAATTTTATTTGTGCATGTTTGATCACTTGTGAAACTTAACTAGAGTGCCTAGGAACCCTACAGTGGTATCAGAGCCTAGCTAGAGCCTTAGGCGATCCCCGGACGGAATTAGAAACCCGATCGAACCAAAATCCCATTGCAAAATTGCTCTCTGTACTTTTTTCAAAACTGTTGATTTTTGGCAATTAAAAATATCCAGAAAAACAAGCAGGCTTTTTTAAGAATTACTGTGAAATTTGGTACCCTAATTCTACAATAGCGCGGCGGAAGCGCCGCACAAAGGGGGTTTGCGCGGCGGAAGGGCCGCCAATAAGAAGCCGACACGTGTCAAATTTCACAGTAACTCGTAAAATTCAATGCTCATTTTCCTGGAATATTTAAACTGAACTCAAGAGTTGAGTTGTTCTGAGTTGTTTTGGGAATCATTGTTTCGATCGGAAAGTCTAATTCTGTCCATGTGTTTTCCGGATAAATTTTAGAATATGTTAAAAAGTTCGACCGGATATAAATACCCGATTTTTCCCCTGTCGGGAAATTTCCAAGTGTTGGATTTTTCCGTAGTTTAACAACGTTCTAAGTAGTGCAAGTAACGCGATGGTCCCTCTAGAAGACACAAACCTTAACTCGATTATGTGACCGTCTTGAACTGCCCTTTGAACCTTCGGGTTTGGGGCAGTACGGCGTGCCACATGTGAGGCGTTGGCTTGACCCTTCTACGGCTGGACCGTTGGTACTGAGGTACGAACTGAATGTTGTTAGACTAGTTTCATGTGTTGATCTTTATCGGGAAAACTTGGGTGTTCAATTGTTCGATCGGAAAGTTTAACATTTTCTGTTTATCTGGAATGGGATACAATAATTGGAATTCACAATAAGTTATATGATAACTGAATGAATGTTATAAACGTAGCAGTTTAGTCTCACTTGATCGGTTGCCACGGATTTTTGATGTGATCAAAAGTCCGTCGCAATCACGTAGCGTACGCGGATATTCGCCGGTAAACTTAATAGACAGCCTCACTCCATAGCCCCGACCAAGTGACTGTAGGAGAACCCCGTCGCCGAAAGCATCCGTTCGGGTGCTCGCGGTAGCGGTGTTCCGCCTTGGTGCACTTCGTCGACGGTATCAGGGGTGCGGCCGTCTACTGAAGTTTGCGACGAGCATTCGATCAGGATGTCGGGAATCTTGTTGAATTACCCGACTTGGTATTGAAAAGTGTTTTCGATTTTGAGACTAAAATGCGGGGTTTATAATAGTTAGACATGTGATGTCTAAGAAATTCATTTGGTCAGGCATGCGATGTCTGAGGATATTGCGGATTCCAACTGTTGTAGTTTTACACTTTCTTTTCTGTGACCGTAAGTGTAATATGTGATATAGCCGGTTTCGTTGCTATATGTCAACGACAATTGGGATGCGCATATTTACTTACGTTGATGATATCTGATGTTATGTGTTGCTGGATATGTTATATTGGATCGTCGTGTTTGAATAGCCGGGGGTTTTTATGTGAGATGAGTGTTTTTCATTTTCATTCATGTAAAAACTTGTATGTAATATTCTTTTATTGGGGCACTTCCAGGTTGCGGAAGTAGTCACCGTTTGTATATTATTTACTTTTCTGCACTAGGATAGACCCAAGGAGGGGAGCACAAGTAACCGGGTTCTGGGGTCCAGCGGGAGACCAACTCGAGGAGTCGAGTCCGGGTTTCCTAACCCTAGAATTGGCAGGGTTACTTGCCGCTCTCGTAGGGGTCTAGGGGTGTGGGATTGGCTATTCATCACGACCGTGGAATCCGTGTTTTATACTGGCTCGTATTGAAAACACGGACGTCCTAGTATATCCAATATTTCATATGTTTCTTCTGCTGTGTTTTATCTGTGATCATGCGATGTTCTGTGTTCTGTGACAGGTATATGATATATTATATAGACGTTGCTTATGTTTTACACCCGCGCTAGCCCTGCCTCGCTCTGGCGTTAGTTACCTAACCTAACGGTGCAGACGGGACATCGAGGCGAATGCGGATGGCATAAGTGTACGTCATATCTATCTGTGATGTTTAGGTAACTTAAAATGATGGGATATTCATTAATGAGATTAATGAAAGAAAATAAACCTAATTGATGTTGTGGAATCGAATTTCAAAATAAAACAGGTAGCTACAGTTCTTGCTTTGCATCGCGGTGTTCATTATAGAACATCCTGCACCTTATTCGATGAGGAAAGGACCGAGATCCCTTCACCGGGAGTGACTCCTTTAGCAATAACTGGCAGATGCTACAACCATCGGTTTGTCTTTGATCGCTTCTATAGTTTCCGCTTTGCACAGTGATATATATGATATATCCCGCACCTCATTCGACGAGGAAAGGGCCGACGATCCCTTCACCGGGAGTGACCCCTTTAGCAAAACTAGAAAAGCTTCAAAAACATTCCATTTAAAAACCATTTGATTCCGCAACGAGATCAAGTTCAAAGCGTTAAAGGTTTTCATAAAAACCAGCCGCAACCCTCCGTCATTTTAGGAAGTAGAGTACTTAGTATTCGTGCTGTGTTTGTTGACCATAGTCAAGGCACAGTGTACGGTAGCTAAGTGATGTCTTCCTACACCGCATATGATGCGATTAGTTAGGACAGTCGCGTGACTTTGTTGACCTTAGTTAAGGGTCATGTGGGTGGGTCTAATTAATCACGAAATGACGGGTAGAACTTGACTAGTACTTATGATTTGTTGACCATAGTTAAGGTCATAGGTGCTAGGGGTAAAAACCATTATCGGGAGTTTCAAGTGTTGGAATTTGCAATGAGATTGCATACCTTCTATGAGATAGTTGGATCCCGATACCCGCTGCGAGTAAGAGTTACTCCTGGGAGAGTTTTATACATTACAATTAGCCGATCAAGTAGGTGTCTAGAAAGGTGTTAACGAGGTTACGCCTCTGGGAAAACGAGGTTTACATTAATTAGGTTCGTGCGAAAGCACGGGGGACCTCCCTCAAAGTACCGACACTGGCCTGGCTGAAAGATTGGCGAACTTGTAGTGTGTAATTAATCCCGGCTAGTCTTTCCTTTTAGGGTTTGAAGGAAGATTTGATAAAAAGCAGTGGGAGCCATCCTGATTAGATAAAATAAAAACCAATCTATTCTTGCAAGAGCGCACGCTGAGTGTTTTCTTCTCTCTCTCTCCAGGTAGCGACCATATCACGCCTTAATCAAGATAATAATACGGATTATTGACCGAACCCGCTTGTTATACTGAGCTGGGGAACGTTGGTCCCGCTCCAACTTATAATTGTTATAAGACAGAGCAGGAAATAGGGGAATACCAGAATTCCTATGCCGCCCAAACGAAGAAAGTGCATATGATGCATCTCCTTCGGGTGTGTTCATTACAAAGAACGGTTTCTCAGTATCCTCTGCATCCTGGGTATATGATACCGGATCAGGATCCCAGATATGTAATCTGTTACATAGGGCTACAGAAAGGTAGAGAACTGAGAACGGGTGATAAGTTTCATGAAGCAGAAAACGGGGCAAGAGTTGCAGCCAAGTCTGTTGGTCACTGTCACCCTGTATTACAATACATTGATTCTGAACAAATGTTATTAGATACCGAACCTGATATACAAAATCATATCAGTCTCTTTATAAGTAAAGAAATGATAAAATTTTGTATAGTTGGATAATGTTTTGAACATTTCCTATATCAAAAGTTGATCGGTTCAGGCACGTTATCTAAAAGCGTTGATGTTCTAAATCAAACTACAGTTCTTAGTATACGGAACACACACAAGAGGAAGAGTTCAGAAATGAACGGATTCTTCTTGAGGTATTGTAGACTAGGTCAGATCAATGCGACCCGACTGGCTGAAGTTACATTTAGATGTATATTTAAATCGTTTTGAATTTACATCTTGTGCAACTCGCCAATCATGTCACAAAGATAAGATGACCATAGCTCCGTTTACTGGAAACAGAGAAAGAGTTAATGAACTCTTGGGATGATACATGTTGATGTATGTAAGGTCCCCTGTCTACACATGCCAAGACCGGTTCTTTATACTTCATTACATTCTCTGATAATCTCTCAAGATTCAGACATATGTTCCTGTTGAAACACAAGTCCGAACCTTTTGAGATATTCACAGAATATAAGTTAGAAGTAGAGAACCAAAACGGGTATAAGTATTATGTCCTTTGATGAGATCGAGGAGGAGAATACTTTAGCACGGAAATCCTGGATTATTCTAAAGGAGAATGAGATTCTCTCTCAGCATTACTCCTCCGTATACACCATAGCACGATGGTATATCGGGGCGGAGCAGATACACCCTATTTGATATGGTGTGCTCTATGATGAGTACTTCTGAGTTACCTTTTTCCTTTTGGGAGTTATGCGCTTGAGAAGCTGCATACCTATTGAATAGGGTTCTAATCAAATCAGTTGCCTACCGCTTCATATGTGATATGGAATGGGAAGAACCCATGTCTTAAGTTAGTTAAGATTTGGAGTTGTCCGGCCTATGTCTGAAAGCAAAATCCGGACAAGCTCGAGGCAAAGTCTGTTATGTAGAACTGGAAATGTTCCAGCTTTACAAACAACAGCAGATGATTTGGCAGAACCAAAGGATTCAGTAGATTCCAACGAACCTCAGCCTCTCCGCCGATCTAGTAGGGTTCCTCACCCACCTGAGAGATACTTCGGTTTCTCTATGACAGTGGGAGCGAGGATTGCATCATGAGATGATGACCCAACTAGTTTCGAGCTGGCCATCGAGAGTAAGACTCTGTAAGAATGGCTGGATGCTTAGTGATCTGAGATGGAATCCATGTACACCAACAAAGTATGGACTTTAGTTGCTATATCTGAAGGGTTAAATCCCCATCAAGAGCAAGTATATCTTGAGAAGATTACTTGGTGTAGATGGAAAAGTTGAGACTTTCAAAGCTAGACTTGTTAAAAGTGTGCATCATTGACCAGGTGTGGATAATGATGAAACCTTTTCAAGTAGCTATGCTTAAGTCCATCCAGATCCTACTTGCCACGGCTACAGACCATGACTACGATATCTGGTGGTTGGGTGTCATGACAGCTTTTCTAAATGTCGTTTTAGAAGAGTGCGTCTATAAGTACACAGCCAGAGGGCTTCGTAGACAGTGGGAGCAGCGGAAACGTGTGCAAGATGCTTTATAGGATAAAGCAGGCATCGCGGAGTTGGAACATCTGTTTTGATGAAGTAGTCAAAGAGTTTGACATCATCAAAATGGTAGATGAACCTTGTATAAACAAAAAGGTAGTAGGGAGTATGGTAGTGATCCTCGTAGAGTACGTGGATGACATACTCTTGATGGGGAAGGAGTTTCCTATGCTACGCTCGATCAATCTCCGCTTATCACAATGATTCTCCATCAAGGATCAAAGTGATACCTACTAAATCCTGGGTTTTGGATCTATGAGATAGATCTAAATGGATTTTAGGATTCTCACTAGATGTAGTGAGATGGTATCAATCGATCCTGGGGAGAATCACTGGAAGTGTTCCAGGGTGATAAAGACGACTGAATGTCAGTCACAGGCACTGTCTTTACCCTCAGTAAAGGGACGGTATGTTGGAAGAGTTCCAAGCTCAATACCGTGGCAAACTAGACGATAAAGGCTGGTAACATCGCTATTAAAGATACTACCAAAGAGGAAGTTTGGGTGTATATTGGTTCATAAGATGAACTAGGTTCCTGCCATTGTATGACAATGGAAGTGTGGCTTTGGCCCTTGGAACCCTGGTCCCATCAGTGACCCAGACGTATTCTGAGGCAGCATCACCTGATCATGGAGATAGTTGATCTCCAGGGTGATCGAGGTAAGGAGAGTAGACTCAGAGGACAACACGGCGGATCCACTCACGAAGGCCTTTTTCCCAAAGAGAGACACTTTTATGGGATGGTTGAGTATGAGATACTACAACCACTGCTACAGATGGCCCTAGTGCAAGTGGGAGATTGTTAGTTATATGTATGCCCTAGAGGCCATTGCTGTACATAGAATGTATATTGTAGTGGATGCTGGGACATATATAGGGAGGACTTTCTTGCTCGATATGATAGTACGCTATCTGGTTGCACTTTATCTTAACATGTATACTTTCTGTCTCTCTGATTACATGTTGATAAAGCCCATAGGATGTGTACTCGACTTCCAGGACTATGATGTAGATCATACTAGTGGGGCCTGGGTAGTCCATGATACATCCTTGAAATGTTCCTAGTCGAGGGAATATCGAGACGGGGCATCGATATTCCAGAGTAGACTAGCGCATATCTTCTCGACCCATGCGATGGGCGATGGATGATCCCATATCCATTGGTGTTTGACATCGAAGATGGTATGCGGGTGCTCAGTGGAGACTGGGTACACTGAACGGACTCGCCGAGAACTCCCAGATGGTATTATACCTCACGTCAGATGGCAGTTCTCTGGTGACACTGGTACAGCTTAGTCTGTTGACCCGAGATCGTCATAGAGTCTTGTGTGACTCCCACTGTGCTTTGATTTCCACCCTACCACGGCTCTACTGAGTTGTGCAAACAGGTGGTTTTTGGGTACAGTCCCGATTCACATGGAGGCAATGAGCGATAGGAGGGGATTCGTCTCTCCCGGTATTGGGGGTTGATATTGTGCTATGCTCGACTGGCCATAACAGGAAATCCCTGGCCAGGGTTGCTGTGATATACTGGTAAGTGTTATCAGTAGTTTCACGAATGTTATGGACCTTACGTCAGCATGACTTATCGAGCTATTGGGGTCTGACGTTTACCACCCCTAGGCGAGATATGCGACATATCAGACGAACAGACCGGACTATACGGTAGTGTTACTGGTCGGATTCGCAGGAGTGTGAGCGGGCTTGCTCGTCGATCTTCTGATCGCTCAATACCTGGGTGGCCGTTACGTTTGGCAGACCGCTTGCGGCTTGTGGGTGCATGATATGATCATCATCTGCTACCGGCGTATTGACGAGTCTTTAGAGTCCTACACAGAGATTTCCTGGTTCAAGCGAAACGAAATAGGAGTGCATATGAGATATGTGCGGGACCGAGAATAATGCGTGTATGTGATACCGTGTTTGATTCTCGCAATCAATGTATCGAATGGTTATATGCGATATAACCTAGTTATCGAATCAAGGATTGATTCGATAAGCCGACACATTGGATACTAGCCGGTTATATGCGATATGACCGGATCGTTAAATCAAGTGTTGATTTAATAATTTAATACATAATTATATATTTGATATATTGCTTTGCATTAACTAGTATCGATTCACTTTAAATGGATTTTCTCACGCGGATGTGCACATTGTATATTCGATATAGTTTTGTGCACATGATTGTATCATGTTTGATGATACATTCTAGCTTGGTTTTGTGTAAAGTGTTAAACCATGGTTAATTGGTGATTAGGGTTTCTTTTTCATTTACTTAATCATTTATTTATTCCTTTTATTTATTTTGGAAAAAGGAAAGATAAAGAGATAAGAATGGTTGCTAGATTTGTTTTTATTTGAAAGCTTCTTGAAGCTTTGACCTTAGTCCACCATTCTTGTCTTTTATCTAACCCTAACCACTATCTAACCTAAGTTAAGTCTCTACACTAAACCATGGTCAATGATATGATAAGTATTGTATTTTATTTTCTATTTTAGTTTAAGTTATCATATCATCTTCTTCTTCTTCATCTTCTTCTTCCATGGATGTAGCTTGCTACTCCAATGGCAAGTGTTGAAAAAGTGTGAGAAATCCAAAACTAAAGTTTACCCACTTCCTATTTCTTCATCCTCTATCTATTGCCAAGTAGTATAGGGTGTTTCCTTCACAAGTTTTCCAAGCTTGATGAAGTTGGAGCTTGTTCTTGCGATATCTCGACGTAGATCATCTTCGGCATTGAACCGACGATCAAGCTCGCCCATTCTTCGATGATACCGATACTTGAGTTCCGGATTCATTTTGGACAGCCGAGGGGACTTCGTTGCGGAGCCGTGGAGGTGGTGGACCGGATCTACAAAGGTTGTATGTCCGTTCCCTTAGTTAAATTGTTAACTAGTTTATGTTTCGCCTAAATATCTAGCAAACGATCCGTAGTCGGGTTTGTAGGCACCCGTAAAATTTTATTTGTGCATGTTTGATCACTTGTGAAACTTAACTAGAGTGCCTAGGAACCCTACAGAGACAAGCTAGAGAATTAGACGATGGTTGTAGGATTACGAAACTGAAACAACTCCGAAACACCCGATACACATTCCAAGTTTCTGTCGAATTTTAAATGGCTTTTAAAAATCTTTTTAGCAACTGCAGAATGTTATATGAGATGTAACATGAACACAATACAAATTTGACCCCAATCCACCTGTTCATGGCCGGCCACATGCCTTGAATTTCCGAGCTCATCGGTTTAGTAGGCTCCTCTGGGCTTCAAATTTTTACTGTGTTCCAGTCTCTGGGTTTTGGTGTTTCAGGTGTTGCTTGTTTTTGCTAAAGTTGCATGTGATGTTAACTTTTTGCAAAGGCAATTCGGAGTGTTTCGTAATCGTAATTCTAACATCTAATCGGGTTATTTAGACGACGTTAAAAAGTTCGAACGGATATCAATAACCCATATTTTTCCTCGCTGGAAATTTTCCAAGAGTTGGATTTTTTCAAAGTTTAAAATCTTCAGAAAATCATGCAAGCGATTCTGTGGACCCTTTAGAAGAACGATACCCAAACTCGACTTTTTGGATTGCGGAACCGCAGTCATACCCTAGGGTTTGCGGCAGTTCCGTAGCGACATGAGTGAGGCATGGGTCGGCCCTTCTACGGATGGTTCATAGGAGCTGTGGCATGTTCTGGGTACCTTTTAAACTCCGCTCAAGAGTTGAGATCTTTGGAAAATTTTGGGTGTTTGTTTATTCGATTGAAAAGTTTAAAATCGTCTAACTATATGTAATTGTGATACAATATTTGGAATCCACAAAATTAGTTATGTGATAACTAGTTTGAATTTTATAAATCTAGCAGTATAGTCTCATTTGATCGGTTGCCACGGAATTTTGATATGGATCAAAAGTTCGTCGCAATTACGTAGTGTACGCGGATATTCGCCGGGTAACCTTAGTAGATAGCCACGCCCCATAGCCCCGACCAAGTGACTGTAGGAGAACCCCGTCGCCAAAAGCATCCGTTCAGGTGCTCACGGCTGCGGTGTTCCGTCTTAGTGCATCTCGTCGACGACATCGGGGGTGCGGCTGTTTACTAAAGTTTCCGACGAGCATTCGATCAGGTTATCGGGAATCTTGTTGAATTACCCGACTGGTTATTGGAAAGTGTTTTCAATATCGAGACTAAAATGCGGGATTTATAATTGTTAGGCATGTTATGTCTAAGGAATTCATTTGGTAAGGCATGAAATCCAAAGTTTGAGATACATTAGGTTTATGATGTCTAAGGTGGTTGCGGATTCCAATTGTTGTAGTTTTTCATTTTCTTTTCTGCGACCGTAAGTGTAATATGTGGTGTATCGCCGGTTTCGTTGCTATATGTCAACGACAATTGGGATACGCATATTTACTTACATTGATGACATGTGATGTTATGTGTTGCTGTGATATGTTATATTGGATCGTCGTGTTCCGAATAGCTGGGTTTTTTTTATGTGAGATGAGAGTTTTTCATTCATGTAAAAGCTTGTATGTAATATTCTTTTATTGGGGCACTTCCGGGTTGAGGATGATGTCACCATTGCTGAATATTATTTACTTTTCCGTATTAGGATAGACCCAAGGAGGAGAGCACAAGTAACCGGGTTCTAGGGTCCAGTGGGAGACCATTTCGAGGAGTCGAGACCGGGTCTCCTAACTCTAGAATTGGTAGGGTTGCTTGCCGCTCTCGTAGGGGTTTAGGGATGTAGGTTTGGCTATCCATCGCGACCGTGGAATCCGTGTTTTATACTGGCTTAATTAAAACACGGAATTTCTAGTATATCCAATATTTCATATGTGTTCTTCTGCTGCTGATATTCTGTGATGTGATCACTTGATATGTTGAGACGAATACTTATATTATATATATGATGATATATATTAAATATTGCTGCTTTTGTTTCTTATGTGATGCTTAGGAAGAATAATTGATGTGACTTTATTAATGGGATTAATGAAAGAAAAAGAAACCTAAAAATGTTGTAGAAACTTATTTTAAAAACTGGTAGCTCTAGTTCTTTCTTTGCATAGCGGTATACCATGTAGAATATCCAGCACCTTATTCGATAAGGAAAGAGACGAGATCTCTTCACCGGGAGTGACCTCTTTAGCAAAACTAGCAAATGCTACAACCCACTCGGTTTGTCTTTTGATTTCTTCTATAGATTTTTCTTTGCATAGTGGTATTTGTGAAATATCCTGCACCTCATTCGATGAGGAAAGAGCCGATATCCCTTCACCGGGAGTGACCTCTTTAACGAAACTAGTAAAAGCCTAAAAAACACTCCTTTTCAAAATCACTCGATTCTACAACGATATCAAGTTCATTACGCAAAAGGTTTTCTTAAAAATCTGTCGTAACCCTCCGTCATTTCAGATAAGTAGTATTTAGTATTCGTGCTACGGTAGTTTGGCCTCTGTCAAGGCGTAGTGTACGGTAGCTGATTAGTACTTATTTGCAGCATGAGATGCGATTGTATTAGGGTATTCGTACGGCGTTGTTTGGCCTCCGTCAAAGGTCGTGCGGGTGGGTCTAATTCAATCAAGAAATGAACTGGTTGAACTTGACTAGCGCCTTATGGGTAGTTTGGCCTCCGTCAAGGTCATAGGACGCTAGAGGTAAAAACTATTATCGGGAATTTCAAGTGTTGAAATTTACAATGAGATTGCATACCTTCTATGAGATAGTTGGATCCCGATACCCACTGCGAGTAAGTGTTACTCCTGGGAGAGTTTTACACATTATAATTAGCCGATCAAGTAGGTGTCTAGAAAGGTGTTAACGGGGTTACGCCATTGGGAAAACGAGGTTTATTTTAATTAGGTTCGTGCGAAAGCACGGGGAACCTCCCTCAAAGAACCGACACTGGCCTGGCCGAAAGATTGGCGAACTTATAGGGTGTAATTAATCCCAGCTAGTCTTTGAAGGAAAATTTGATAAAAACAGTGGGAGCTATCCTGATTAGATAAAATAATAACCAATCTGATCTTGAAAGAGCGCATGCAGAGTGTTTTCTTCTCTCTCTTCCTCCTGGTAGTGACCATGTCACGCCTTAATCAAGATAATAATATGGATGCATTGACCGAACCCGCTTATTATACTGAGCTGGGAAACGTTGGTTCTGCTCAATCTTATAATTGTTATAAGTCCGAGCAGGAAATGAAGGGTTACCCTAGTGCCCCGGCCTACTTCCGTGGCCAAATGCGGAACAAAATTTTTACTACGATACAAAACATGGCGCTAGAATAAACCTAAATCGGATCTTTAACCATAAACCTAAGTTAGCATGTTAGGGTTCTATCTACTATGATAGAATGTATACCTAAAGAAAAAAAGTCCTTCGGGTCTTCGATCCTCTCCTTAAGCTCCTCAATGGAAGTATGGATCGTGCTTGAACTTCGGCCTTCTTGTGTCAACGATGATCCACCCGAGAGTTCCAATCTTGAGCTAAACCTCCAACTTGAGGTAACTAGAATACTTAGCTTGCTAATCTTAGTAGACTAGAGTGAGTAGAGTATGATTTAGAATAGCTAAGTCTCATTAACCCTTGATTATCAACAGATGATACACTAGGGTTTGAAAGAGGAAGAAGGAGAGAGCAAGCTTGAAGAAAGAGAAAGTATTTGTGATAATGATTATAAAAATGGAATGGCTAGCTTATATATGACCTCAAGCATGGCATGGAAAATATCTCACCAAAATATATAGGTCAAAAATATCTCATCAAAATATCTAAGGTCAACAGGTCAACCCAAGTCAAAAGGTCAACATAAGTAGCCATGCCACAAATATTATCATTTATCAAAAATAACAAAGCCTTTTCTTTATCTCATATGTGTTTTGAGCAAGTCAATGGTCAAAACCCTAATGAGGTATCTCCTTCTATACCCCCTCTCATCCGTATATACATACCCGCATCCGTGTTCCGAGAAATACGAATACTATAAGACGAAGCTAATCCAATAATCAAATACTAGGATCCGGCTTAAACCAAAGCCCTCTAGAACACCACACGCGCACAAGTACGCGTATGTGATCGAACCCTGTCGTAAAACCATACGACCTCTACTCGTTTCGCCCGAAGCTGGGAAACCCTCTGTGTGGGACTCTAAAGACTTGACAGTACTCTGTCAGTGGGTTTAACCACAAGCACGTTAGCGGCACTAGCTGTGCGTAACGGCTACCTAGGTATCTGTCAATAAGAAGGTCGACGAGAAAGATCATCCAAACTCTTACTGAGCGAATCTGTGACAATCTCCGTACAGTCCGGTCTGTTCGTCTAAGAGTATCGCATATCAGGTCTAGGGGAGTGGTAAACGTTAGACCCTTAATAGCGGTATAAGTCATGTCGGAGTATAGCCCAGAACACCCTGAGAAACTACTGGAACACCTACCAGTAAATCTCACTTGCCCTGGCCAGGGACTTTGTGTAATGGCTCTCCAAACACAGCGCGATATCAACCCCCAATACCGGGAGAGACGAATCCTGTCTAACCGCCACTGCCTCCAAGTACTTCGGGACTGCACCCAACTACTACCTATTTGCACGACTCAGTAGAACCGTGGTAGGGTAGCAATCAAAGAACAGTAGGAACACACATGAGGCGAAGTAGCAGTCTCAAGTCAACGGACTAAGCTGTACTTATGTCACCTGGGAACTACTACCTGACGATAGGTATAATACCAACCAGCAGTACCCTACGAGTCCGTCTAGTGTAACTCATAACCCAATGAGCACCTGCATACTATCTCCAGTACGACGTACTGATGGCTGTGGGACAGACTATCTCCCCTGCTGGGATGAGAAACGTATACACTAGTCTACTCTGGAGTATCGATGCCCTGTATCGATAATCCTATGACTAGAGACCTGTATAAGGATGTGCTTATAGACTACCTAGCCCCCACTAGTGTGATCGCCATCACGACGCTGGTAGTCAAGCAAAGATCCTAAGAGCTCCATCAATATGCATTAGCGATATGTTAAAAGAAACATATACACATATTAAGATATATACAAACTAAGTAGCATACTACTATATCGAGCAAGACTGTCGTCAATCCGTGTATATATCCCAAGCTTTCAAAATGTAATATACAAACTAGTACTATACAATAATGGCCTCTAGGGCATACATATCCAACAATCTCCCACTTGCACTAAAGGCCAGTAATTGGTGTACCGCATACCCAACGTCTGCACTAAGGCCAGCTGCTGGCGTACCGCATACCCAATAGCTCAAAAAGTCGCTCGAACTGTGCTTGAGGGGGGGCCTTTGTGAATGGATCCGCCGTGTTATCTTTACTGTCCACTCTCCGTACCTCAATCTCCCGACGATCAATGATCTCCCTGATCAGGTGATACCGCCTTAAGATGTGTCTGGATTTCTGATGGGACCGTGGTTTCTTCGCTAAAATTATAGCCCCATTGTTATCGCAATACAAAGGTATTGGGTCAACAATAGATGGAACTACCTGAAGTTTACTAATGAACTTCTTCATCCAGACCGCCTCTTTTGTGGCATCGCTTGCAGCAATGTATTCAGCCTCCATCGTCGAGTCTGCGACGGTGTTCTGTTTGGAACTCCTCCAACACATCGCCCCTCCATTGAGGGTAAACAAAAAACCCGAGATAGACTTGCTGTCATCCTTGTCACTCTGGAAGCTTGAATCGGTAAAGGACTCGACCCTGAGGTTTCCATTACCATAAACCAGGAACATTTCCTTAGTCCTTCTTAGGTACTTGAGAATGTTCTTCACTGCTGTCCAGTGGTTCTCACCTAGGTCTGACTGATACCGGCTCACCACGCTTAGCGTGTAAGCTACATCTAGTCTTGTACATAGCATCACATACATTATAGATCCTACCGCCGAAGCATAGGGTATAGTGCTCATGCGAACCCTCTCCTCGTCAGTCTTGGGAGACATCTTCTTGGAGAGGGTGATTCCGTGCAATGCGGGTATATTACCGCGCTTGGAATCTTCCATACTAAATCTCTTTAGTACGGTCTCTATGTACCCGGACTGCGAAAGTCCCAGTAATCTCTTGGATCTATCTCTGTAGATCTTGATCCCCAGAATGCATAAGGCATCACCCAGGTCCTTCATGGAGAACCGTTGTGACAAGAATAGCTTGACCGATTGTAGCATAGGAATATCATTTCCTATCAAAAGAATGTCATCCACGTACAAGACTAGGAATACGACAGTTTATCCTACAATCTTCTTATATATACATGGCTCATTTTCGTTCTTGATGAAGTTAAATTCTTTGACAGTTTCATCAAAATAGATGTTCCAGCTCCGCGATGCCTGCTTTAATCCATAAATGGATTTAAGCAACTTGCACACCTTCCCGCTGCTCCCACTGTCTACAAAACCTTCAGGCTGATCCATATAAACGCATTCTTCCAATCTGCCGTTTAGAAAAGCCATTTTTACGTCCATCTGCCAGATCTCATAGACATGGAAGGCAGCAATGGCAAGTAGGATCCGAATGGATTTGAGCATAGCCACTGAAGAAAAGGTTTCGTCATAGTCCACACCTAGTCTTTGACGAAAACCTTTTGCAACGAGTCTAGCCTTATAGGTTTCCACCTGCCCATCTACACAAAGTTTCCTTTTGTAGATCCATTTGCATCCAACGGGTTTTACCCCAGGTAGAGCAATATCCAAGGTCCACACTTTATTGGTGTACATGAACTCCATTTCGGATCGCATAGCATCCAGCCACTTATCAGAGTCTCTACTGATAATGGCCTGCCTGAAACTGGTAGGGTCATCTTCTTCCAAGATGCAATCCTCTCGATCCCCGTCTATGAGAAAATCGTAGTATCTCTCGGGCGGATGTGAAATCCTACCAGATTTGCGGAGTGGCCGAGGTTCGCCTGGGATTACTGAATCTAGTGGTTCCTCCAAATCTTCAGTTACATTTTGTGCTTCATGGATTTCACCCAGTTCTACCGTACTCCCACTAGTTTCTTTTGCAAGAAACTCCCTTTCTAAAAAGGTAGCATGGCGAGATACAAACACCTCCTGTTCTTCAGTGTGGTAGAACAGATACCCTAGTGAATCCTTAGGATATCCCACAAATTTATATAGAACTGAACGTGCCTTAAGCTTGTCCAGTTTCTGTGTTTTCACATAGGCTGGACAACCCCATATCTTAATAAATTTAAGACATGGTTTCTTATTACTCCATATTTCATATGGAGTCTTAGGCACATATTTGGACGGAACTTGATTCAAAAGGTATGCCGCTGTCTGAAGCGCATGTCCCCAGAATGAAAGAGGCAATTCAGCACTACTCATCATGGAGCGAACCATATCCAATAGGGTACGATTCCTCCGCTCCGATACACCGTTGTGCTGTGGTGTATAAGGAGGAGTAAGCTGAGAGAGAATTCCATTCTCTTTTAGGTATTCTAGTAATTCCGTGCTTAAGTAATCCCTTCCTCTATCCGATTGGAGGATCTTGATACTTTTGCCAACCTGGTTCTCTACTTCGTTTCTGAATTCTTTGAATTTCTCAAAAGCTTCAGATTTGTGTTTTGTCAGATACACATATCCGAACCTAGAGAGATCGTCAGTGAATGTGATGAAGTACGAGAACCCACCCCTTGCATGTATAGACATCGGACCACACACATCACTGTGTATGAGTCCTAAGAGCTCTGCTGCTCTTTCTCCATGTCCGGTGAATGGAGATTTGGTCATCTTTCCTTTGAGACAAGACTGACAAGTTTTATAAGATGAAAATTCGAACGTATTCAAGAGTCCATCTTTATGTAACTTACTTAGTCTTTTCTCTCCGATATGACCAAGTCTACAATGCCACAAGTAGGACTCGTTCGTATCTGAACTCTTCCTCTTGCGTATGTTTTATACATTGAGAACTGTATTCTGATTTAGAACATAGATACCATTACACAGTGTACCTTCTGCAACCAGTACCTTATCAAGGTAAATATTCATGATATTTCTATCAAGAACAAAGTTATATCCATCTTTATCAAGTAAAGAAACTGATATGATGTTGCAAACCATGGAAGGTATATAGTAGCAATTGTTCAAAATCATAGTATTGCCATTTGGCAACACTAGGTGATATTTACCGACGGCTGCAACATTAACTTATGCTCCGTTCCCTACCCTAAGGGACATATCACCAGGTCCAACTATCCTACTTTTTCTCAGTCCCTGCAATAAATTACAGATATGAGATCCTGATCCGGTATCTAATACTCAGGAGGTAGGACCGACCGAAAAGCAGTTCTTAATTACAAGAACACCTGAAGTAGATGCATTAGTATGCTTCTTCTTCAATGGGGTCTCCTTGGAATCCATACAATCCTCTTTCCCTTGATCACACTTATGACTATTGTCGTAAGTTAGAGCCGAACCGACGTTCCCCAGCCTCGAATAAGAATTCGGGTCGGTTAAGCGATACATTTTATTATCTTGATTAGGGTTGGTTGCTACCTGGAGAGAGAGAAAAGAAATACTCAGCGTGCGCTCTTACAAGATTAGATTGGTTATTAATTTATTTAACCAGGATGGCTCCCACTGTTTCCTCAAGTTCTTCAAACCCTAAAAGAAAAACTAGTCAGGATTTAATCACACGTCACAATACTTGCTTAACCTTTCAGCCATGGTAGTGTTGGTACTTCGAGGGAGGTTTTCCAATGCTTTCGTGAAGTTCCTTAATTATATAACCTCTTTTCCCTGGAGGCGTAGCCTCGCTAACACCGTTCTAGACACCTACTTGGTTTATAGCATTGATTGTTAAGTGAAATAATCTCCCGAGAGTAATCCAACACATCAGTGGGATCGGGATCCAACTATCATTGTGTAATGACCTAAATGGAATCCACTCTAGTCACTACACTCCAGAAGGTATGCTAAATCTGCAAGTTTCCTGTATATTTGAAACTCCCGATGTGGTTTTTACCCCTAGGACCCAAGTGACCTTGACGAATAATCAACAAATCAAAAGGTCTTAGTCAAGTTCAACCCATCGTTATCCTGGATTGCATTAGACCCACCCGCATGATCCTTGACAAATAATCAACAAAATCATGCGACAGTCCTAACCAATTGCATCTATCAATGCAACAGAGAATTATTACTCAGCTACCGTTCACTGTTCCTCAACGAATAATCAACAAACACAGCATGAATACTAAATAGTAATTATCTGAAAGGACGGAGGGCTACGGCTGGGTTTTTGACGAAAAACCCGTTAACGTAATGAACTTGATATCGTTGAAGAAAACTGATAGCTTTTGAAAAGGAGTGGTTTAAGCTCCGCCTTTTGAAAATTTCTGGTTTTAAAAAAACCGAGTAATCTACAGTATAGACTTTAGCTCAAGAGGTCACTCCCCGCGAAGGGATCTCGGCTCTTGCCTCGTAGAATGAGGTGCTAGATATTCATGACCGAATACCACTATGCAAAGCGAAAGAATATAACTGTAGTTTTTCGAAATTTGTTCCAACAACATTTTTTAGGTTTATTTTCTTGCATTAATCAAAATTAATGCGGTCCCATCAATTTCAACCTATCACACCAGAAAAGAACGAAAATACAATGTATGTATATGCCATTCGCATTTGCCACGTGGGCCCGTCATCACCCGTTAGGTTACTTAACTAATGACAGAGCGGGGGCTGGACTAGCGCGGGTGCAAAACATATACAATATCTACTAGTATATATATAAGTATATACAACATTCGTCCCAGGCATGATAATAATCAATATCACAGAATCTCAGCCAACAATACAGAATGGTGGATAATCTTGGAGCCCCGGGTTTTTGAGCCGCAAATAAAACTTAATATTCCCGGTCGTGTGGATAGCCTGTGCAATGAAAACCTGGAGCCTTACGAGCGCGGCAAGTTACCCACCAATTTCAGAAGTGAGGCAGCCCCCTTCAACAAAGTGAATGGGCCACCCAGCACTTCACGGAATCCGGTAACTTGGGCGTCCCTCAGTGGGTCAAACTATACCCTCTATGAATGCGGCGAATAGCCCGCCAATTCTAGAACGAAGCCCCCTCCATCTCAACGCCATAAGATGCGGTCTTGTTGCCTTCTAGAACCCGGCTATCCGTGCACTCCACCGTGGGGTAAATCTAGTACAGAAAAAGAAAATAATATGTACAAATGGTGACATCGACCTCAACCCGGTCGTGCCCCAAAATAATATACAACCCGGCAAAGACGGCAGTCCACATGTCGGACGCTCTCCCCGCAATATCAAATGTACAAATGAATATAAACTGTACTAATAACATGTCACAACCCAAATTTAGGCACATGACCGGCACTTTAACCATGTGACGTCAACAGGCGTACGCAATTTAAGTAAGCCGAAACCCAGAAATCTAAACCACTCAAAAGGAATAAGTGAAGAAAAAATTTGCTAAAAACCTTCGGAAATCTCAAGTAAAAATCTTTAAACTTAAGTTTACTTTCTTAAAAATTTCGGCAGCACCTCCTTTGTAAAAACTAGCCCCGAAACGGGTACAACATAGAATAAAAATAAAGCACCCTAAACGGGAGCAAATCACAACCAACGGCGGAAACAACCACCACAAGCATATATACGACGCCGTAGCGAAGAAATATAAATGAAAACAGCATAAGGAGGTAAAACTTCATAACAAGGCCGGCTCCCACGAGCACGGCACCCATAGTCACAAAATAATATAACATCGATCCTCACAACTCGTCACTAAGTAAAATACATGAAGGTGGTAGATGGAGAGTACTAGATACAAAAGATAAACAATGAACATCATCGGATAACCGTAAAACCCACCAATAGCAAAAGGCCTCACAGTCAACCGTAGCGGTATCCGCAAAAGTAGAGATAATATGAAGCCCTGCCGCGACTACTCTGAGGGTCTAACCTGCGAAACACTGTGACACAACGTGGGTGAGTTGCCAACTCGTGAATAGTAAATAACATCATACTGTAATCGAAAGTATGCACGAACATCGATAATCTATCATATGAAATCTGATAGCATAAGTATGGCAATATGGATATGCAACAATCATGATCAAGATACTCCATCAGGTACTACAAATACATGAAGCAACACATATCAAATAAATGCTGAGTATGGGATACAACATAACATCATCAATGAATCATCATCGTGGAAAATCCTGGTGTCTATCAACGACACCCCAAATCCCAATACCTCAGACGCCGTCACTCAGATCGGCCCTAAATCTGTAAATCTCATGGAACCTGAGTGTCCAACATCGATACTCGAAACATCATGAAATACTCGTGTCCAGCATCGACACATAAGTACTCATCTCTCAGGTGCCGCATACCTAGATCGACCCTCCATATATCTCATGTCATAACTTCCGCACGGTATCCTCCGGATAACTGTCGGGTTCGATACTATCACCGGTAGGTAGTGCTCCCTATCAGGCTCACCGCCGAACAATACGAGTCTTTTTGCCCCGGGGTACCTCACCGGGTCCACCATGTACCCGCAGATGGTTCCCCCTCGCTCCTCGAATCGGGTATCTAACATAAGTCTCAGAACCGAGAAAACTCATGGTGGACGCATCGAAATATCATATCAAGAGAAACCGGGTTTTCAAAACAATACATAATTTCTTGAAATATCCCCATGGTTCTCAAATCCATAAATCACATGAAATCCATATCTCAATGCATAAATCCATGAAATCTGATATATGCAACATAAAACAGCAATATGAACATATTAAGGGAAACCTGCTCTTTTAAATGAATCCAGTTTTAAAATATATCATGCGTTCCCAACTCCTCCGAAATCAAGTGCAACATTATATGAGGTGTACATGTAACTATAGTAAGATATGTATATCTTCATGTAAGCATATATGTATGATGCATTTTATATGCGCAATAGCACAATAATCAACATCTCAATGTCAATGACAATACAATACCACATAGGGGTATATGTAACTATAGCAAGGTATGTGGGTGTACATGTAAGTATGTATGTATGATGTACATGTAGCTATAGCAATATACGTGTTGCATGTGTCATGGCAATTACCAACGGTGTGGGTGTAGCATACAATTTAGTGCTCGTGCAATATAAACTGTCAGTAATGGTGCAGTGTCCAATTGGTACCAAGTCAAGGCACGACAGGTAATAATATGCAATGATGCTCATGTGCAATCAACTCATATGCGTATAAACATGTAGCTATAATATCATATCCAGCCCTGACGCATAACGCCATACGGGCGATTTCCCCGTAGATGTTAAATCTACTCACCGATGATCTCAAGCTAAGAAAATCCGACCACCTGCTTCCTTTTCTTCGCAGCGTCCGAAGTCCCCGCTTGCGATCCTAAAATTTCACAAACAAAACACATAAGGCTAAATATCATGCGTCGACACAAAGACAACGAAACGCAAGGATAACGTTCACAAGATATACACACTGTGCACTTAGTGCATAAAATGCGTACGACATCGGCACAACCCTAGCTAGGATCGCTAAACGACACAACCACCAAGCCTAGACCCCGATCGTACCGATCGCGCATTCACAACACAATATATATCGTGGAAGATAATATATATAACATCGCAACGTCAAATGAAACCCACGCCTAATTTTACTGAAAACCTAGTAAGCACCCTTTTAATCATTTTAGCTCAAATCTAGAAGTTTAAACAATTCTAACGATCACAATCATCACGTAGTAGCTTAATTAAGTCACACAAACCTTTACTACAATTTTAATCTCACCCAAATAAGATTTAGTAAAAGTTAGTTTGCAATTAACCTTAATTAGACAATTAGGAAAATAACAATTAACAATCTCACAACTAGGTTAAGTTTTCTAAATCTAAACTTCTCAATTAACCATTTCAAACAATCAAAACCCTAATTTGATCTTCATAACTCTTTCTAGAAATCTAAAACATGCTAATTAAAGTTTTATTTAAACATCTAATAACTAGATTAAGGTATTTAAATAACAACTAAAGTTTAGGGTTAGGATTTTATACCTCAAACTTGATTCACAAACTTGCAACTAAACTTCCAAAATAGCTTCCAAAATGCTAACTTTCATCAAGATTCAAGCTTGGTTAAGGCTAAAGAATAAAGGGTATGGATTTGTTTTAGAGTTTGTGGGATTATTTGTTGATTTTTGATGAATTTTTTGAGCTTAAAGAAGTGAAAATGGGGTGAGAAAAAAGATGGGGAAGCCAAGGGGGGCTCGGCCAATGAAGGGAAATGGGGAAAGTTATGGATGGGCGTGGAAAGAAACTAGGTTAAAACATCATTAAAGCTCATTTAATACCCCTCACATCATGCCACCTCTTAATCCTTTCATTTAAAATTTTCTTTAAACCCTTCAAATATCTAGATATTTCTAGGATATTTTGCAAGGAAGACAAAATGCTTAATCTTGTGATTAAATTGGCATGGATTCACATTAGCATAATTAAGCTAATCCAAAATGTAATTACCACTAATTAAGTGTATAATTAAAAGCTTATAATAATATTTTAATTAAGGAAAAATATTTAAGTGAACTAAAATTTACAAGTGACTAACTAAATACCGCATACTAGCAATTTCCTAGTTAAACTAGGTGCAGTTAAGTCTATACTGAAAATGATCACTTCTAGGTTTTATTTTACGGAAAACACAATTTATTTTACCCGATATCGGAAAATTCGCCTGAACGATTTCTAAAACGTTACAATCTTCCCCCTTAAAGAAATTCGGTCTCCGAATTTAAAATTTTAACTACGCGTACCTTCGAAGAGATGAGGGAATTTCTTTCGCATCTCGCTCTCGCCCTCCCAAATGATCTCTTCACTAGTACCACCAAAGAACCTTCACAGATGGCAAGACCTTTGATTGAAATTTCTTCACCTGCCGATCCAATATAACTACCGGCTACTCGGTGAATGAAAGATCGCACTCTAGCTAAACGGTCTGGTGATGAATCATGTGAGAAGGATCATGAAGGTATCTACGAAGCATCGACACATGGAATACAGGGTGAACATCCGGAAAACTTGGCGGGAGTGCCAAACGATAGGCAACGACACCAACTAGCTCAAGGATCTCGAAAGGACCCACAAATCTGGGACTGAGTTTTCCCTTCTTCCCAAATCTCATCACCCCCTTCATCGGAGAAACCCGCAGGAATACATGATCCCCCATTGCGAACTCAAGTCTGCGATGACGACGGTCGGCATAAGACTTTTGTCTGCACCAGGCTGCTCTCATCCTGTCCTGAATCAGCTGGATCTTTTCTATAGTCTCCTGAACTAGCCGGGGTCCCAAAATCCTACTCTCGCTAAGTTCGGTCCAACAGATTGGCGATCGACACTTACTACCATACAAAGCCTCAAAAGGCACCATCTGAACCGTCTTCTAATAACTGTTATTGTAGGAGAACTCTATCAACGGCAAGTGACGATCCCAACTGCCCCTAAAATCAAGCACGCACGCACGAAGCATATCCTCCGGAGTCTGTATAGTCCGCTCCGACTGACCATCGGTCTGCGGATGAAAAGCGGTGCTAAAACTCAACCGGGTACCTAAAGCTTCCTGAAGGTTCTGCCAAAGACGGCTAGTAAACTGGGTGCCTCTGTCGGATATGATGCATGTAGGAACGCCGTGCAAATGCACAATCTCATCTATATACAACTGAGCATACTGAGCATAACCGAAAGTGGTTTTCACCGGAAGGAAGTGAGCCGCTTTCGTCAACCGGTCAACAATCACCCAAATGGAGTCATACCCTCGACTGGCCCTGGTAGACCCACAACGAAGTCCATGGAAATCTGCTCCCATTTCCACTTCGGAATGGGTAAAGGCTGCAACTCTCCTGCCGGTCTCTGATGCTCAGCCTTGACTTGCTGATAAGTCAGGCACCTCGAAACAAAGTCCGAAACATCACTCTTCATCCCTGTCCATTAGTAAATGTCTCTCAAGTCACGGTACATATTGGTGGAACCTGGATGAACGCTAAAGGCTGACTGATGTGCCTGCTCTAGGATCTCGCATCTCAACCCATCGGTATCTGGTACACACAAGCGAGTCCCGTAACGTAGCATACCCTGGTCATCAATCATGAACTCCGAATCTGTACCCTGCCGAACAAGCTCAAGAATCTCAGACAAACGGGCATCTCTGGGCTGCGCCTCATGGATACGATCAAGTAGAAGTGGACGAGTGCGGACGTGAGCGAGCTATCCCCCAGTGGAAGTGAACTCAAATTGTACTCTACTGTCGCACAAGATCTGTCAATCTGCAGAAGACTATCGCTGAACTGCGCTCAACTGGGACAAGCTATCCCCGTGCCTATAACTCAAAGCATCAGCTACCACATTCGCCTTGCCCGGGTGATAAAGGATCTCACAATCATAATCCTTCACAAGCTCTATCCACCGGCGCTGTCTCAGATTCAGATCCTACTGCTGGAAGATGTACTTCAAGCTCTTGTGGTCCATGAAAATCTGACACGACTCCCTGTACAAGTAGTGTCTCCAAATCTTCAACGCAAAGACCACCGCGGCCATCTCAAGATCGTGAGTGGGATAATTCTGCTCGTGCTTCTTCAGCTGCCGAGAAGCGTAAGCGATAACTCTATCATGCTGCATCAATACACAACCGAGCTCCACTCAAGAAGCATTACAGTAAACAACATAGCCGCCCGATCCAGAAGGCAAGGATAAAACTGGTGCAGTCGTTAAGCGAGTCTTCAACCGCTGAAAACTCTGCTCGCATGCCTCAGTTCAAAGAAAAGGAACTCCCTTCCTGGTCAGTTCGGTCAGCGGTGCAGTGATACTCGAGAAATCCTGCACGAAACGGCGCTAATAACCAGCTAAACCTAAAAAGCTGCGGACCTCAGTCACAATACAGGTCTGGGCCAAAGCTGTACAGCCTCGAACTTCCTCGGGTCCATAAGAATACCGTCTCCCGTCACCACATGACCTAGGAAGTCAACTCTATCAAGCCAAAATACGCACTTTGAGAATTTAGCATACAGCTGGTGCTCTCTCAATGTTTGCAAAGCAATTCTCAAATGCTGCTCATGCTCCTCTCGACTCTTGGAATAAACCGGAATTTCATCAATAAACATAATAATAAACTGGTCGAGGAACGGCCTGAAAATCCGGTTCATCAAATCCATGAACGCTGCTGGGGCATTGGTGAGTCCGAACGACATCACCAAAAACTCATAATGCCCGTAGCGCGTATGAAAAGCAGTATTCGGAATGTCATCATTCCGAACCCGCAACTGATGATAACCCGATCGCAAATCAATCTTAGAAAAATGTTTCGCACCCTGGAGCTGATTAAATAAATCATCAATGTAAGGTAAAGGATACCTATTCCGCACCGTAACTCGGTTCAATTGACGATAATTCATACACAATCTCAAACTGCCGTCCTTCTTCATGACGAACAGAACAGGAGCTCCCCAAGGCGAAACACTCGGACGCATAAGTCCCCTATCAAGCAACTCTTGTAATTGATTTTTAAGCTCTCTAAGCTCTGCCGGGGCCATCCAGTAAGGCAGTATAGAAATAGGCCCCGTGCCGGGAATCAGATCAATGCAAAACTCAATATCGCGCTTTGGAGGCAAACCAGGTAACTCATCTGGAAAAACATCAGGAAACTCTCTCACGATAGGAACCTGGTCCAACAAATCTACTGTGGCTCCAGTATCATGAATGAAAGCCAAGAATCCCCGACATCCCCTCCTCATAAGCCGATTAGCGCAAAGGGCAGAAACCAAACTGTGAGGGGCGGCACCACGGTCCCCCTGCACAACAAGAACTGACTCGCCGGGAAAACAGAACCTAACTGTCTTCTCGCGGTAGTCCACGGACGCGTAGCAAGTAGCTAACCAGTCCATGTCCAGGAGAGCATCGAAGTCCAACATCTCAAGAAGGATCAAGTTGACGGACAAATCTCTATCTCCTATACTAATGGCACACGACCGAAACACGTGTCGCGCAACAAATGACTCGCCAACAGGAGTAGTCACGACAAGTGGCTGATCTAGCAAACACGACTCTCGGCCTAACCTCGGCACCAAGTGTGTAGAAACATACGAGTGCATAGATCCCGGATCAAATAAAACGTGTGCATCGAAGGAACATACAGAAAGAGTACCTGAAACCACTACATTGGACGCCTGCGCGTCCTGATGAGTCAAGTCACACACTCGAGCCTGCCTTCTACCGGCAACTGGCTGTCCTCCGCCTCTGCCACCCCATCTTCTCTGAACAAAACCTCCGCGACCACGACCTCTCTGCGCATGAGTCTGACGCGGAGCAACAACAGGCGTAAGAGGCAATGCTCTCCGAGGTGAAGGTGGTAAGGTAACATGTGGAACCGCTGCCTCCCTTTGGCGTATCTCAGGGCAATCTCTGATGCGGTGATGGGGACTACCACATCCAAAACATCCAGGCAACGACCGCTGACCCTGTGGGTATAAACTGTACATCTGGCCCCGTCTCATGCTCCGTCTACCCGCACGGCCCATAGAGAATCCACCGCGGCCTCTGCCAAACTGCCTCTATGCTGATAAATCTGTATGAACCCTCTTCGGTTCCGAAATGATCGAAGTCTCAGAAATGCGCTCCTCTACCACTAGGGCTGCATCCACTGTGGCTGCATAGGTGTCAAAATGCTAGGAGCAGATAGCGAGGAACAACTGGGTAATCAGGCCTCGAACAAACCTCTTGATCCGCATCTCCTCAGTGTCTACCAAATACGGAGCATACACAGATAGCTCGGTAAACTGCACATCGTACTCTGCCACCGTCATACCCGGAGTCTAGCACAACGACTCAAAACTGCGCGCTCGAGCATTCCTGACGCTCTGTGTAAGAAAACGGGCAAGAAACACCGTTATGAACTCAGCCCAGGTCATAGGAGAAAGACCTGCGGCTCTGCCTTTCTCTAAAGACTCGCACCACTTCTGGGCAAAACCTTCCAGACGAAAACTCACGAACTCTACCCATCTCGCGTTGGAGCATCTCAGCGAACGATAGATCCTGGCCATCCGATCGATAAACGACTGCGGATCCTCAGCTGTATCGGTGCCGGTGAAGACCGGAGGCTTTAGCCTCATGAACTTAGATAATGATACGGTGATCACCTCCGTAGCTGTAGCTGCGACTGCCGAAACAGTAGGCATAATCGCGGTCCCCTCAACAGGTGGAACAACCTCCTGTCTCTGTGCTCGACTGACCTCAACCAATGACCCCATCATCTGGCGCAAATCCTGCATACTAGCTTCTAGCCTCGTAATACGGTCTGTTGAAGTTGGATCAATCTGCTCCTGTACAACAGGCGTACCGCCCTGGTCAGTCCTCGTCTCCGACGAGTCAACTCTGACCTCGGCCCTCGCGGCCGCTCTCTACGCCCTCGTAGTCTTTGGCGACATAATGTCTAGAAACAAAAATAGGATTCGATAAGAACATAGAAATCAAATCGCAAAGATGTATATAATCACGGAAGGAATTTCAGCCAACAAGTCCTAAGGTCACTTAGGCGGAGTACCGTGTCGTAAGTATGCCGCGGAACATACACATGTTGCGTCACTTTGCTTAAGCCACCTACTCCATCATACCAAGGTCATTCTACACTCCGAAAGGTAAAAACCTAGCGCTTTGATACCAACTTTGTCACAACCCAAATTTAGGCACGTGACCGGCACTTAAACCACGTGACGTCAACAGGCGTATGCAATTTAAGTAAGCCGAAACCCAGAAATCTAAACCACCCAAAAGGAATAAGTGAAGAAAACATTTGCTAAAAACCTTCGGAAATCTCAAGTAAAAATATTTAAACTTAAGTTTACTTTCTGAAAAATTTCGGCAGCACCTCCTTTGTAAAAACTAGCCCCGAAACGGGTACAACATAGAATAAAAATAAAGTATCCCCAAATGGGAGCAAATCATGCCCAACGGCAGAAACAACCACCACAAGTATATATACGACGCCGTAGCGAAGAAATATAAATGAAAACAACATAAGGAGGTAAAACTTCATAACAAGGCCGGCTCCCACGAGCACGGCACCCAGAGTCACAAAATAATACAACATCGATCCTCACAACTCATCACTAAGTCAAATACGTGAAGGTGGTAGATGGAGAGTACTAGATACAAAAGATAAACAATGAACATCATCGGATAACCGCAAAACCCACCTATAGCAAAAGGCCTCACAGCCAACCGTAGCAGTATCCGCAAAAGTAGAGAGCCCTGCCGTGACTACTCTGAGGGTCTAACCTGCAAAACACTGTGGCACAACGGGGGTGAGTTGTAAACTCGTGAATAGTAAATAACATCATACTATAATCGCAAGTATGCATGAACATCGATAATCTATCACATGAAATCTGATAGCATAAGTATGGCAATATGGATATGCAACAATCATGATCAAGGTACTCCATCAGGTACTACAAATATATGAAGCAATGCATATCAAATAATTGTTGAGTATGGGATACAACATAACATCATCAATGAATCATCATCGTGGAAAATCCTGGTGTCTATCAACGACACCCTAAATCCCAATACCTCAGGCGCCGTCACTCAGATCGGCCCTAAATCTGTAAATCTCATGGAACCTGAGTGTCCAACATCGACACTCGAAACATCATGAAATACTCGTGTCCAGCATCGACACGTAAATACTCATCTCTCAGGCGCCGCATGCCCAGATCGGCCCTCCATATATCTCATGTCTAACTCCCGCACGGTATCCTCCGGATAACCGTCGGGTTCTATACTATCACCAGTAGGTAGTGCTCCCCTGCTAGACTCACCGCCAAATAATACGAGTCTTCTTGCTTTGGGGTACCTCACCGGGTCCACTATGTACCCGCAGACGGTTCCCCCTCGCTCCTCGAATCGGGTATCTAACACAAGTCTCAGAACCGAGAAAACTTATGGTGGACGCATCGAAATATCATATCAAGAGAAACCGTGTTTTCAAAACAATACATAATTTCTTGAAATATCCCCACGGTTCTCAAATCCATAAATCACATGAAATCCATATTTCAATGCATAAATCCATGAAATCTGATATATGCAACATAAAACATCAATATGAACATATTAAGGGAAAACCGCCCTTTTAAATGAATCCAGTTTTAAAATATATCATGCGGTTCCCAACTCCTCCGAAATCAAGTGCAGAATTATATGAGGTGTACATATAACTATAGCAAGATATGTGTATCTACATGTAAGCATGTATGTAGGATGCATTTCATATGCGCAATAGCACAATAATCAACGTCTCAATATCAATGACAATACAATACCATATAGGGGTATATGTAACTATAGAAAGGTATGTGGGTGTACATGTAAGTATGTATGCATGATATACATGTAGCTATAGCAATATATGTGTTGTGCGTGTCATGGCAATTACCAATGGTGTGGGTGTAGCATACAATTTAGTGCTCGTGCAACATAAACCGTCAGTAATGGTGCAGTGTCCAATAGGTACCAAGTCAAGACACGACAGGTAATAATATGCAATGATGCTCATGCGCAATCAACTCATATGCGTATAAACATGCAGCTATAATATCATATCCAGCCCTGACGCATAATGCCATACCGGCGATTTCCCCGTAGATGTTAAATCTACTCACCGATGATCTCGAGCTAAGAAAATCCGACCACCTGCTTCCCTTTCTTCGCAGCGTTCGAAGTCCCCGCTTGCGATCCTAAAATTTCACAAACACAACACATAAGGCTAAATATCCCGCGCTGAAACAAAGACAACGAAATGCAAGGATAACGTCCACAAGATATACACACTGTGCACTTAGTGCACAAAATGCGTACGACATTGGCACAACCCTAACTAGGATCGCTAAAAGACACAACCACCAAGCTTAGACCCCGATCGTACCGATCGTGCATTCACAACATAATATATATCGTGGAAGATAATATATATAATATCACAACGTCAAATGAAACCCATGCCTAATTTTACCGAAAACCTAGTAAGCACCCTTTTAATCATTTTAGCTCAAATCTAGAAGTTTAAACAATTCTAGCGATCACAATCATCACGGAGTAGCTTAATTAAGTCACACAAACCTTTACTACAATTTTAATCTCACCCAAATAAGATTTAGTAAAATTTAGTTTGCAATTAAGCTTAATTAGACAATTAGGAAAATAAAAATTAACAATCTCACAACTAGGTTAAGTTTTCTAAATCTAAATTTCTCAATTAACCATTTCAAACAATCAAAACCCTAACTTGATCTTCATAACTCTTTTTAGAAATCCAAAACATGCTAATTAAAGCTTTATTTAAACATCTAATAACTAGATTAAGGTATTTAAACAACAACTAAAGTTTAGGGTTAGGATTTTATACCTCAAACTTGATTCACAAAGTTGCAACTAAACTTCCAAAATAGCCTCTAAAATGCTAATTTTCATCAAGATCCAAACTTGGTTAAGGCTAAAGAATAAAGGGTATGGATTTGTTTTAGAGTTTGTGAGATTATTTGTTGATTTTTGATGAATTTTTGGAGCTTAAAGAAGTGAAAATGGGGTGAGGAAAAAGATGGGGCAGCCAAAGGGGGCCCAGCCAATGAAGGGAAATGGGGAAAGTTGTGGATGAGTGTGGAAAGAAACTACGTTAAAACACCATTAAAGCTCATTTAATACCCCTCACATCATGCCACCTCTTAATCCTTTCATTTAAAATTTTCTTTAAACCCTTCAAATATCTAGATATTTCTAGGATATTTTGCAAGGAAGACTGTAACACCTTAGAATGTGTTTTGTAGCTAATTACATTTTAATGTATGGTTTTTAATAAAAAGTTTACCAAATTAAGTTTTAATTATTTTACCCTGTTTAATGAGTATTTTATTAGAATTTTTCTAGGCACACACACACTTGTGCATGTAAACTAGAGTTTAGAGATGGGGTTAGACCATGTCTAGCAAGCATGATAGATTAACCCATTCTCTTTAAGTTAATAATTATTGTTTAGGTGCTTTTGGGTTTAATAGTGTGCATGGTTGTTTTAAATTTGAAATGAATTTTAAAAGGGTTTTATTTTATTTGGTTGAATGGTTGACTTGAGAGAGAAATGGGCATGGGGCAACATGGCTTGTGCCATGCCCATTTAATGAAGAGAGAGAGAGTGAGAATGGGAGGGATCTTTGTGTTTGCTCTCACTCTCACTCATTTCTCTCATTTCCTCTCTTTTCTCTTGTTCTCTCAAACACACACACACACTCACCTGCATCAACAGCAACAGCAGAAGCAGCAGCCCCAGAAATCAGCAGCAGCTGCAGAAGCAAGCAGCAGCAGCAGCAACTGTAGCAGCAGCAGCAACAGGAACCCCAGCAGCAGTAGCAACCCCTCGTCTCCCCCATACGCTCATTTTCCTGCTTCTTAGGGTTCTCTAGGGTATATTTTCTGAACCCAATCTCCTAGTTGCTTAGTTTATGTGATAATTGGTGTCGGTTAGTGTTAATTAGCTAGTTTAGAGCTAATTATGGTGATTTGTGAGATGTTGTGGTAAAGTGATGATTGTGTTGGTTAACCCTACTTATTTAAGTGTTATTAGGGTCATTTGATCTGAGTTTAACCCAGATTTCACTAAAATACCATAGAGTTTGTATTTTGTGCAAAATTAGCGTTTTTAAGCGATATATTAGCATTTTGTAATCTGCTTTTGACCCGGACCCTTCAGAATAAATTTGAGAATACTGGAGCATGCTCACTAGGTTTAGACAACACCACCAGAACATGAACCCCTCTCTCCCAAACTAGGCCGCAGATTTAATCTTATTGGCCGCAATTTGCGGCTAAGTTGGGGACTTGGGTGTTGGGGTCTTGGCTAGGGTTGTCTGCTGTGTATTGTAGTGTTTTGGCATGTCCAGTTTTGTAAGATTTGACCTGTAGGAAAATCTGGGGCAATATATCGTTTTGCATGTCTGTTGTGTTTGCGCGATACGCGCGATACGTGAGTGGGTTCTGTGATCCAGCGTATCACGGCGTGTCGCGATGGTTTTAGACGCGTATACACACGTTTCAGCGTATCGTGCACACGCGCGTTTAGTTCGCGACGCGAGTTTCTCATTTTGGTTCGATATCGCGTTTCGCGGAATATTTGGCTTATATATGATTTCCATGTCTTATTTGCAGGTTTGCAGGCAGGGACTACGGACACTACAACAGGGGGGAGCAGATGGTAGGATTTACCTAGCGTGGGACGTAGGTGAGTAGATTTAACATCTACAGGGGAATCGCCCGCATGGCGTTATGCGTCTGGGCTAGGATTCAAATACCTGTCGCACATTCTATGTCATTGTTAGAATTGCGCCTTTACTTTATTTCCTTGATATAGTTATACTGTGACTAGCAGCCGTAGGACACTGCACATATTATTGACGGTTCATGTTGCACGAGCACGGATTGTATGCTACACACACACCGTCAATAATTGCCATGTCACACACTAACCATTATAGATACTATTGCTTGTCACACATGACATCTAGCTTATAGGTATACCTTGCATATATTTTAGTTATACCGGGGGGGGGATATTCTACATATTTTACTTATACCCAGGGGGGTATACGACATCAGTTCTTATATGTAGATACCTATACATTGCTACACCTGTATGTTACACACATATTCAGTTGCAGTTACATATTTACCTTTACTGATGTTACTTAGCTGTACCTTATTGGTTTCGCATACATCTGGTTTCAGCTACATATTCTCATTTATATGCTCGCATTTCAGATATATCGTATATGTTTATTCCTGGATTGCGCATTATTATTTGGATTTTACATGATGTTTTCTGGATTTAGGAACCGTTGGAGTTCATGAAATTATGCATACATTGAAAAACCTGGTTTCCTTGATATGATATTTGCGCATCCACCATGGGTTTTATCGGTGCTGATTATATATACCCCTACGGGGAGGCGTCGAGGCCGTAGAGGGTACATGGTGGGGCCCGGAGGTACCCCGGGGCAAGAAAGGGATGTCGATGTGCTATGAGCCGATGAGCCCGGCAGGGGAACCATACCATCCGGTGACAGTACCCATGACTCGGCGGGGGATTACGGAGACACCGCTGGGAGTCATGTACGTATGCATACGTCGAAAGACGAGGGTCAGAGCTAGGCACTCGTACTTTCGGGATAGCGTATGATACGTGATCAGGATTTCTGTGTCGATGCTTGGCACATTGTTTTCATGATATTTCTTTTAATACCTTTGTATATATAACAGGGGATTTAGCCGTTGTTATATATTCCCTTACACCAATATTAGTGGAATGGGACACTAATATATGTGTATTGCCCCCATCATATTTTACTTCTGCATATATATATATATATATAAGATGTTAGAAATTATATTGAGATTCGACTTGGGATGTAGGTGATTTATTGAGATTGGATATGAAAGAGATTGATGATTTGTACATTCGGGATATAGGAGATCTATTCGATATTGTACATTGAGGAGATGTGAGACTTATATGATATGGGAGCCCAGTTTGGGGGCTGATTTGAGGATTTGCGGATTGGAGTGTCTTGATGGATGGCGATCCTGCCACGATGTCAGGTTTCCGTGGAAATGACATATTCCACCCCATACCTCACACTTATCTATTAGTTGCACAGATTCATGTATTGGTTGTACCTGTTAGCGTACCCTTATGATAGTTGCATACCAGCTTTTTCATATCCCTATTGCATAGTTATTGCATACTATTATCATGTCATCATTGCTTCATATATTGATTGTACCTGCTAGTGTACATCTCTATTACATTGCTTTCACATGACCTGTTATTACTGTAAATTGTATATCTTAGATTCATGCTGTACGTACATTCCTGCGATTACCTGCATATGTTATCTACTATTCACAAGTTGGCAACTCACCCCCGTTGTGCCACAGGTGTTTCAGGTTGTTCCCCAGAGTAGTCGAGGCAGGCTATTCAGCTATTCATCTATCATCTTTTGCTACAGATACCGCATCAGCTCACAGTATACCATTTTGCTTAGGTGGGTTAGATGATTATCTGTATTTCATATTGTACATTCGTTGTATTTTGTACTCTCTATCTACTATTATGTTGTTGACTTAGAAACTTGGTGAGGACGATATTGTATATTATTGTGGATTTGTTGTCTTTTATTTACAGCTTTCTCTCTATTGTCTTTGTTTCTTCGCTACGGCGTCGTATATTTGTGTTGTATTCATCTTGGCTAGTTTTTACAAAAAGGGGGTGTTGCTAAAATTTTAAAGAAATAAAGTAGGTCTTTTAAAGAATTTGGGTTGCGATTTCAAATGTTTCAAAAACTTATATTATCTTTTCCGTATTTTTATGGTTTAGATTTCTGGGTGTTGGCTTTCTTTTACTACGTTACGTCTTAGGGCGTTGCGTAGTACTAGGGCCGTCACGGGCCAATTTTGGGGTCATGACAAAGAAAAAATGCTTAATTTTGTGATTAAGTTGACATGTATTCACATTAGCATAATTAACCCAATCCAAAATGTAATTACCACTAATTAAGTGTATAATTAAAAGCTTATAATAATATTTTAATTATGGAAAAATATTTAAGTGAACTAAAATTTACAAGTGACTAACTAAATATCGCATACTAGCAATTTCCTAGTTAAACTAGGTGCAGTTAAGTCTATACTGAAAAATGATCACTTCTAGGTTTTATTTTACGGAAAACACAATTTATTTTACTTAATATCGGAAAATTCGCCTAAACGATTTCTAAAACGTTACAACTAACATTTCATCACATGCTATCCACCACGACTATCCAACCACAATCATAGCACAAGCACAAAACATCAACGTGAATGTCACGTTCGCAAACTCGTCTAAAAAGACATATAGCAATCAGATGAGTTTACCGATCAAATGATATTCACGGTCGCAGATAAAAGTGAATGTACTGTAAACTATTAAACGATGTCAAATGTAACGACTTCGAAACACTCCAAATTGCCCCGTACAGAAAACAACAGAGAATCAAACTTGGGCAAAAAACTAGCAACACCAGAAACCCAAACTCCACTGGATGAGAACACAGACCAAAGCACGACTCATTTCTCCATGAACAAACCAAGCAGGCCGGTTTTATAGGGGTTCTGGCCGGCCAAAATGTGTTGGAATTGTGTCGTTTTTGGTCAGTGTTCATCTCACAGTGTAAGGATCACTTTGCAGTTGGTTAAAATTTTTTTTGAAGCCTTTAAAAAATCAACAGAAACTGCAGTTTGGGTTTGATGTTATAGAGTCGTTTTGGTTTCGTTGTTTTAACATTGTTTAAACTTGCTTGTCTAGGGTTTATGGGCTGTCTCTGATATCATGAAGGGTTAAGCTAGCGCCCCGGCCAACTTCTGTGGCCAAATGCGGAACAAAATTTTTACTATGATACAAAACTTGGCGCTAGAATAAACCTAAACCGGATCTTTAACCCTAAACCTAGTTAGCATGTTAGGGTTCTATCTACTATGATAGAATGTATACCTAAAGAAAGCAAGTCCTTCGGGTCTTCGATCCTCTCCTTAAGCTCCTCGATGGAAGTATGGATCGTGCTTGAACTTCGGCCTCCTTATGTCAACGATGATCCACCTGAGAGTTCCAACCTTGAACTAAACCTCCAACTTGTGGTAACTAGAATACTTAGCTTGCTAATCTAAGTAGACTAGAGTGAGTGGAGTGTGATTTAGAGTAGCTAAGTCTCATTAACCCTTGATTATCAACAAATGATACACTAGGGTTTGAGAGAGGAAGAAGGAGAGAGCAAGCTTGAAGAAAGAGAAAGTATATGTGATAATGATTATAAAAATGGAATGGCTAGCTTATATATGACCGCAAGCATGGCATGGAAAATATCTCACCAAAATATCCAGGTCAAAAATATCTCATCAAAATTTCTAAGGTCAACAAGTCAACCCAAGTCAAAAGGTCAACATAAGTAGCCATGCCACAAATATTATCATTTATAATAAATAACAAAGTCTTTTTTTTATCTCATATGTGTTTTGACCAAGTCAATGGTCAAAACCCTAATGAGGTATCTCCTTCTATACCCCCTCTCATCCGTATATACATACCCGCATCCGTTTTCCGAGAAACACGAATACTATGAGACAAAGCTAATCCAATAATCAAAAACTAGGATCCGGCTTAAACCAAAGCCCACTAGTATTGTCCTCTCGAACACCACACACGCACAAGTACGCGTGTGTGATCGAACCCTGTCGTAAAACCATACGACCTCTACTCGTTTCGCCTGAAGCTGGGAAACCCTCTGTGTGGGACTCTAAAGACTCGATAGTACTCTGGTAGTAGGTTTAACCACAAGCACGTCAGTGGTACTAGCTGTGCGTAACGGCTACCCAGGTATCTGTCAATAAGAAGGTCGACGAGCAAGATCATCCAAACTCCTACTGAGCGAATCTGTGACAATCTCCGTACAGTCCGGTCTGTTTGTCTAAGAGTATCGCATATCGGGTCTAGGGGGTGGTAAACGTCAGACCCACAATAGCGGTATAAGTCGTGTCGTAGTGTAGCCCAGAACACCCTGAGAAACTACTGGAACACCTACCGGTAAATCTCACTTGCCCTGGCCAGGGACTTTGTGTAATGGCTCTCCAAACACAGCGTGATATCAACCCCCAATACCGGGAGAGACGAATCCTGTCTTACCACCACTGTCTCCAAGTACTTCGGGACTGCACCCAACTACTACCTGTTTGCATGAATCAATAGAGCCATGGTAGGGTAGCAATCAAAGATCAGTGGGAACACACTTGAGGCGAAGTAGCAGTGTCAAGTCAACGGACTAAGCTGTACTCATGTCACCTGGTTACTGCTACCTGACGATAGGTATAATACCAACCAGCAGTATCCTACGAGTCCGTCCAGTGTAACTCATAACCCAATGAGCACCTGCATACCATATCTAGTATGATGTACTGATGGCTGTGGGACAAACCATCTCCCCTGCTGGGTTGAGAAACGTATACACTAGTCTACTCTGGAGTATCGATGCCCTGTCTCGATAATCCTACGACTAGGGACCTGTATAAGGTTGTGCTTATAGATTACCTACCCCCCACTAGTGTGATCGCCATCACGATGCTGGTAGTCAAGCAAAGATCCTAAGGGCTCTATCAATATGCATTAGCGATATGTTAAAAGAAACATATACACATATTAAGATAGATACAAACCAAGTAGCATACTACTATATCGAGAAAGACTGTCGTCAATCCGTGTATATATCCCAAGCTTCCAAAATGTAATATATAAACTAGTACTATACAATAATGGCCTCTAGGGCATACATATCCAACAGAAAATAGGGGAATATCCGGATTCCTATGCCACCAAATCGAAGAAAGTGCATGTTGATGCATTTTCTTCGGGTGTGTTCATTACCGAGAACTTTTTTTCAGTATCCTCTACGTCCTGGGTATGTGATACCAGATCAGGATCCTGCATATGTAATATGTTACATGGGCTACAGATAGGTAGAGAACTGGAAATGGGTGATATGTCTCTAAGTGTATAGATTTGTGCAAGTATTTCAGCCAAGTCAGTTGGCAAATATCACCTTGTATTAATACATTGATTCTGAACAAATGTTATTACATACCGAACCTGATATATAACATTACATCAGATTCTTTATTAAGTTAAAGAAGGATATAATTCTGTATTGGAGGATAATGTTGTGAACATTTTCCTGAATCAAGAGTTGATTGGATCAGGCACGTTATATAATAGTAGATACGTTCTAAATCAAACCACAGTTCAAAGTATCTAGAACACACACAAGAGGAGTAGTTCAGAAATGAACGAATCCTTCTTATGGCATTGTAGACTAGGTCATATCTATGCGACACGACCAGCTAATTTACATAAGGATGAATATAAGAATCTGTTCGAATTTTCATCTTATGATACTGTAAGTGCACGGCAGCGCCCCGGCCGTCATCCCGAGGCCGGAATGCGGAAACGAAACTTTTCTTTAACTTTTAAACCGGCGCTACTGCGCACTTAAAACCTGGATCGGGCCATTAACCTAATGCTAGCAAACTAGAGAATAGGTAGAAAGCCATGTCCTTCGGTCTTCGGCCTCCATCCCGATCTCCTCGCGGAATCTCCGGTCTTCATCTCCTCGTCGGAAAGGGCACCACATCACCGGATTCTTTTACGGGCTCCCACCTCTGGACCGAGGCAACTGGGCATGAAGTTGGCGAGCCGACGTGTCCAAGAAATGCTGTAGGCTAGTATAGAGTGGTTTGTCTCATGGGGTTATGAAGTTGCTATTTAGGATGTGGAGATAAAATCTATGGAGATGAGTTTTGGAATTTTGAAGCAAGCCAAAAATGAGAATGAATAATTTCCCACCACCAAAAAATGAACCCCCTTCCTCCAAGAAGTGGCCGGCCTATGATAATGGGGAAAGGAAATGAGCAATCATCCAAGAGAGAGAAAAAGGTTGATCATGATAAGGAACAATGATCATAACCCAATCAAAAACCAAAACCCATCACCTCTCAAATCAAGTCATGATGAACAAATAGAAGTCAAGGGATGGTGGAACTATCATGAAACCATCATGTGCCAGAAAAAGTCTTCTCCATAATAAAATGCACAATTGCAAATAACCCCCTCCACCAATTTTCAGCCAAAAAAAGAAACAAAGGAAAATAGCCGAAACGGAAAGAAAACTGGCAACTCCAAAAAAATCGATCCCGTAATAAATTACAGGAAAACCCCGCGACTATATATACATACCCGCATTTGTATTGCGACCGAATACAAATGCAATGAGACAAAATCTACACTGTACAATACTAGGATCCGGCTTAAACCAAAGCCCGCTAGTATTATCCGTCCGATCATGATCCGTGCAATACCGCACGTATATGATCGAACCCTGCCATATCTCCATACGGCCTCTAGAGCGTTTCGCCCGAAACTTGAGAAACTGTCTGTGGGGGACTCTAAAGACTCGTCAATAATTTGGCTGTGGATTTAACCACTAGCACGTCAGAGGTATTAGCCATACGTGACGGGCTTCCAAGTATTGACCAAAAGGGACGTCGATGAGCGAACTCATCCTGACACCCTACTGAGCCTGTCAGTGACAATATCCATATAATCCGGTCCGTTCGTCTATGAGCATCGCATGGCGGGCCTAGGGGGTTGGTAAAAGTCAGACCCCCAAAAGCGGTACAAGTCGTGTCGGAGTGTAGCCCAGAACACCCTGAGATACTACTGGAATACCTACCAGTAAATCTCCTGCCTTGGCCAAGGACTTCGTGTAATGGCTCTCCTAGACACAGCACGACCTCACTCCCAATACCGGGAGAGACGAACCCCTGCAGATCCGCTCACTGCCTCTATGTAGCTCGGGACTGTGCCCAACTAAAACCTGTTTGCACGACTCCTTTGAGACGTGGTAGGGTAGTAATCAAAGTACAGTAGGAACTCACATGAGACAAATGACGATCTCAGGTCGATGAACTAACCTGTACACATGTCACCAGGGAACTGCTATCTGACGTCAGGTATAACACCAACTAGCATGTTCCCGGCGAGTCCTGTCCGGTGTACTCATAACCCAATGAGCACCTGTATACATCTTAGGTGAACCAACTAACACCAGTGGCTTGTGAGACCGGCCACCGCCCCTCGTCGGGGTCTCGACTGTATACACTAGTCTACTCTGGAGTATCGATGCCCTGTCTCGAAAACTCTCACGACTAGGGACCTTTTAAGGATGTGCTTATAGACCCTAGCTCCCACGTATATGATTGCCATCATACTGTTGGCCATCAAGCAAGAATCCTAAGGGCTCTATCAACACGCAATAGTGATCTGTAAGGTCACCTAAAGTAGTACACGATGATAAAGATAAACCAGATAGCATACTATCATCTTGAGTAAGATTGTCCTACCGGCATAGGTCCTCCCTCAATCATTACAATCACGTGCCTGTGATCCAATAATTGACTCTGAGGGCACTATCTCCAACAATCTTCCACTTGCACTCAAGGCTAATTATTGCGATGTCGCATACTCACAGCCCGTGTGATACCGAACACCCAACTCCTCTACTAATCAGTCTCACAAAACCCGTTTGCGAAACTAATGCGTTCGAGGAATAGCCTCAGTGAGTGGATCCGCTCTGATGTTTCTTTCTATGTCTCTCTTTATCTCAAGTTCGTGGAGAAAACCATCTCCCGAAATGAGCAATACCTGTCTTAGAATATGTCTGGATATCTTATGGGACCTAGTTCATAAATGAACTCCAAATCCAAACTTCTTAGACTGTATCGTCAACTGAACTTAATCAGTATCCTGCGCCATGCCTCTCTCAGTATCCGCCTGGACCACCTGTCCATAGTACTGCCCCTCGTCAGAGGGAAAACTACAACTCTGACAGTCACTCTGCCGTCCAGGTCACCTTGGAAGCCTGGAATGATAACCGTCTCCTGAATGAGACTGATGTTATCATATCCCTAGAACATCCACTTATGTTCTAAAACTGCATCCGAATGTTTCTCCAGAATTGGATCAATATCAACTTACTGCATCTCGTGCAAAAACAATATCTGGTGTAGTACTTGACATCTCATGATTGACTCAATTGCCTAAGCAAGTGATCTGCCAATCATGCACATCCCTCTCCCCTTTAGTCTGTAAGACACCTTTAGAGAGGGTGACTCCATCACATACAGGTATACTACCCTGTCAGGAGTCGTCTATTCTAAAACACCTTTAGAATGCTGTCTAAATACCTTGATTGGGAAACTACCCAAATCTAGATCTAAAACCATAGATCTAGTAACCAGAATGTCTGATATTATATCTATATCCTATGTGGAGAAACCACTGTGTGACAACCAAAGTATAACCGATCGTAGTATAGGAATTTCACTTCCTACTCTGTGTATGTCATCCAAATATCAGGACATCACATCCTACTACCTTCTTAACAGATCCATCCCCTATTCTGATGAAGTAAAACCTATGACTGTCACATCAGAAATAGATGATCTATCTCCGCTATTTCTGCTTTAGTCTATAAATAGACATAAGCCACTTGTCCACCAATGCTTCCGCTGCTCCCACTGACTACGACAACCCTCTGGAAGAGTCATATACACGTGCACTTCTAAAGCTAGTCTAGAACGACGCTATACTCATCCTCCTGCCGGGTCTCACAGTCTGGAACAACAGCAATGGTAAGTCTGGGTAAACAAGAACCACCCTGCCACCGTCCTTGAGGCTACCGGAGTACCTCTCGGGTACCAGAGGTTACCCACCTTATCTGTGGAGTGGCTAAAGGAATATCAAATCAGATTGAATCTTTAGGTTCTTATAAAATTTTCAGTAATCGTTTGCGGTTCTGGAATCACTTCCAGTTCTACCATACTCCCACTACTGTTTTCTGAAAAAAATCCATTTTTATTAAAACTGTGGCGAGTTTAGAACAATATCACTATTGATCTTCCATATGGTAGAAAGTCAACCCTCGTCATAGCCTGGGTCAACCTACAAACAGCCATTACAGAAACGTGCCTTGAATTATCCAGAGTCTGGTTTTAAGCATAAGCCGGACAACTCCCCGTACCTTAACATTGTTAAGATATGAACTATTCTATATCCAATATAGAAATAGAGGCACTGATTTAATTGAAACCAGATTCAAATCATGCAGCTGTCTTCAGTGCATGTCAACTAAATAGAAGGAGGCCGATCAGCGTTACTCAACTTAGGAATGCTTCCAATTATAAGTGACCTGAAAGAGAAGCAAGTTCTCTTAATCATTACTATCAACTGAATACCATATACAAGTATCTATATCTTCGATCACCTTGAAGAATCCCGATACTTGCGACACCTGGTTCTTTACTTTATTCATATACCTATAACTTCTCAAAACTTGGACCTTGTGTTTCTACGAAACACATGTCTAAGAACCAGAGAAGTCACAAGTAAACAGAATATAGTACGAGTACCAACCCCTCTGTCCCTATGGATACTGGACAACATACAATACTCTGTATAAGTCCCTTGAGTTTAATAACTCATTCCCTGTGTGTCGTAGGTTGAAAACTGTACTTATGGTTAAGAAGAATTACACCGCTGTTTAATGCTCCTTACCTAACCATCCACTGATATAGGTAAATGTCATGGACATAATTTCAAAAAGGTATATCTCACTCTATAAAAATAGACGTACAGATATATCAATTCGAAATTGGTGCATAACAGCGGATATTCAAAACCAAATATTTGCCGTCTGGCAAACAACCCGGGCGGTTTCCTCAAATATCACCAATTACAACGAATTCCGATATAATGAGGACAATCACCTAATTCCCAATAATTTACTTCCACTCATCATCTGTAAAACCATACAGATGTGAGAATCAAACCTGGTAAATACATACCCTGGAGCAAAGACTAATTGGGAAATCAGTTTTCTTTTAACAGTACACAGTGAAACTGAAACATTGAAATGTTTCGTAGGGGTATCCGGGTATTCCTAGTAATGCTTCCTCCATTATCCAGATTCACAACTGAAACCTTATATTTCGTTGCCATCTCTCCAAATCGCTTCATATGTCTTTAGTCATTACCTTCTGTACACCTTCTTAGGCTAAATGGTTTTCTTTCTTCCCTACCGTTCGGCACCAGCCTATGGTTTAGAAGAAGACTTATCCAATAAGCGTAATGGGTGTACTGTCCTAATCCTAGGAGCACTCGCAACGCGAGAGAAGGTGAAGATAAAAGACACCTGAATAAACCTTATTCCTATTTCTCCTGAACCAGAATCAATCCCCGAACTGGAACAAGTTCCTTTCGAGTTCGTATATAACCATACGATGGAGTATCCAATAAACTGTGGATCTTCGTAGTGATACGGAGTGTCCTGGAGAAATACAAAGGTGAAGTGGGAGTGGTAATGAAATACTTGGTTTGGTCGTGAATAGCAGTCGCAATTTACTTTTCCCTCCTTCTAATCCCTTTATTTGTCTTTACATAATACCTTCTGTACACCATCGTTCGGCTAATTGGTTTTCTTCATTCCTTACCGGTCGGCACCTGCCTATGGTTTGGAAGAAGACTATCCAATTTGCGTAATAGGTGTACTATCCTAATCCAAGGAGCACTCGCAACCTGAGAGAAGGTAAAAGGAAAAGACAACTGAATAGTCCTATTCATTTTCTCCAGAACCGGAAACCATCCTCGAATAAATTCCTTCGAGTTCGTATATAACCATACGATGGTTTTATCCAATGGAAGTGGACGTTCGTAGTAATACGGGGTGTCCTGGAGAAAAGGGTAAAAGTAGGAGTGGTAATAAGGTTTGCAACTCTGACAATCCAAAAGCCAGTGTTTAAGAAGGTTCGGTCAATTTTGGTCACCGAGTCATAGTCAAGGGTCGGGTCATGGTCGCTGCCAAAGAGAGAGAGAGAAAAGGAACACTCAGCGTGCACTCTAACCTAGATCAGAATAGTTATCACTTTATCTAATCAGGAAATCTCCCACTGTACCATCAAATTCTCCTCCAAACCTGAAACAAGAATTAGTCAGGATCACCCGAGGAGTAAACCAACTCATCAGTGGGAATCGGGATCCAACTATCATCGCATGATAACGTGACGGAATCCACTCACGTTATCACACTCCAGAAGGTATGCGCATACCTGGCAAGTTTCAGTTTCTTTAGAAACTCCCGATGTGATTTTTACCCCATGCTCTTATTGTTAGTTATATGTATGCCCTAGAGGCCATTGCTATACATAAGATATATATTGTAGTGGATGCTGGGACATATATAGGGAGGACTTTCTTGCTCAACATGATAGTATGCTATCTGGTTACTCTTTACCTTAACGTGTGTACTGATTGTCTCTCTGTTACATGTTGGTAAAGCCCTTAGGATGTGTACTTGACTACCTGGACTATGATGCGGATCATACTAGTGGGGACATGGTAGTCCATAAGTACATCCTTCAAAGTCCCTAGTCGTGGGTATATCGAGACGGGGCATCGATATACCAGAGTAGACTAGCGTGTACCTTCTCGACCCATACAGATGGGCGATGGATGATCCCATATCCATTGGTGTTTGACATCAGAGATGATATACGGGTGCTCAGTGGAGACTGGGTATACTAGACGGACTCGCTGAGAACTCCCAGATGGTATTATACCTTACGTCAGATGGCAGTTCTCTGGTGACACTGGTACAGAGTAGTCTGTTGACCCGAGATTGTCATAGAGTCTTGTGTGGTTCCCACTGTGCTTTGATTTCCACCTTACCACGTCTAAGAGGGCGTGCAAAACGGTGGTTTTTGGGTACAGTCCCGAATCACATGGAGGCAATGAGCGATAGGAGGGGATTCGTCTTTCTCGGTATAGGGGGTTGATGTTGCGCTGTGTTTGATTGGCTATAACCGGAAATCCCTAGCCAGGGTTGCTGAGATTTACTGGTAAGTGTTACCAGTAGTTTCTCGAACTGTTATAGACCTCATATCGACACGACTTATCGAGCTACTGGGGTCTGACGTTTACCACCCCTAGGCGAGATATGCGACATATCAGACGAACAGACCGGACTGTACGGTAAGTGTTACTGGTTGGATTCACAGGAGTGTGAGCGGGCTTGCTCGTCGATCTTCTGATCGCTCAATACCCGGGTGGCCGTTACGTTTAGCAGACCGCTTGCGGCTTGTGGGTGTTTGATATGATCATCACCTGCTGCCGGCGTATTGACGAGTCTTTAGAGTCCTACACAGAGGTTTCCTGGCTCAAGCGAAACGAAATAGGAGCGCATATGAGATATGTGCGGGACCGAGAATAATGCGTGTATGTGATACTGTATTCTATTCTCGCGATGAATGTATCGATTGGTTGTATGCGATATAACCTAGTTATCGAATCAAGGATTGATTTGATAAGCCGATACATTGAATATTAGTCGGTCATATGCGATATGACCGGATCGTTAAATCAAGTGTTGATTTAATGATTTAATGCATAATTATATATTTGATATATTACTTTGCATTAACTAGTATTGGTTCACTTTAAATGGATTTTCTCACTTGAAGTTCACAAGTTGTATATGTGATATACTTTTGTGCACTTGTTTGTATCATGTTTGATGATACATGCAAACTTGGGTTTGTGTAAGACTTAAACCATGGTTAAGTAAATGGTTAGGGTTTTATCATCTTCTCTTGATTATTTAGTTTATTTATTTATTCTTTATTTTAGGAAAAGAAAATGATATTGTTGCTTCTTTTGTTCTTTTCTTAGATGTTTCAAGAAGCTTTGACCATTCTTGTTCTTTTCTTAAACCTAACCATTCACCTAACCTTAGTTAATTCTCTACACTTGACCATGGTTGTGTATATGATAAGTATGATTTTATTTCCTATTTTTAATATACTTATCATATTCTTTTTCTTCTTCTACTTCTTCATCAATAAGAAGAAAACCTTGCCTCCATTAATGGCAACATGAGAAAAAGAGTGAGAAATGTTAGTGTATATGCCCTAGAGGCTATTACTGTATCATACTAGTATGTATATTACTTGATGGAAGCTTGCGATATTCACAGTTGTATATACAATCTTGCTCGAAATGGTAGTATGCTACTTGGTTTGTCTCTGCTTTAATATGTGCATGTGTTTCTTTTAGCATATCGCTTATATACATATTAGTAGAGCCCTTAGGATCTTTGCTTGATTACCAGCGTTGTGATGGCGCTCACACTCGTGGGGGCTGGGTAATCCATAAGCACATCCTTATACAGGTCCCTGGTCGTTGGACTATCGAGACAGGGCATCGATACTCCGGAGTAGACTAGCGTATGCGCTTCTCATCCCAGCATAGGAGACGGTCTGTCCCACAGCCGTCAGTACGTCGTACTTGAGATAGTATGCGGGTGCTCGTTAGGTTACGAGTACACTGGACAGGACTCGTCGGGAACTGTTGGTTGGTATTCTACCTATCGTCAGTTATCAGTTCCCAGGTGACATGAGTACAGCTTAGTCCGCTGACTTGACACTGTCACTTCGCCTCGAGTGTGTTCCCACTGTACTTTGATTACTACCCTACCACGGCTCAAAGGAGTCGTGCAAACAGGTAGTAGTTGGGTGCAGTCCCGAAGCACTTGGAGGCAGTGACGGTTAGACAGGATCCGTCTCTCCCGGTATTGGGGGTTGACATCGCGCTGTGTCTAGGAGAGCCATTACACGAGTAGTCCCTGGCCAGGGCAAGCGAGATATACTGGTAGGTTTCCAGTGTTATCTCAGGGTGTTCCGGGCTACACTCCGACACGATTTGTACCGCTATTAGGGGACTGACGTTCATCGCCCCCTAAGCCCGCCATGCGATGTATCAGACGAACAGACCGGACTGCACGGAGACTGTCACATACAGGCTCAGTAGGAGTTCAGATGGGTTCACCTCGTCAGTCTTCTTATCGGCATCTACCTGGGGACCGTTACGTACAGCTAGTGCCGCTTGCGATCTGTGGTTAAACCCACTGCCAGCGTAGTGTCGAGTCTTTAGAGTCCCACACAGAGAGCTATTCTTCTTTAGGCAAAATGAGTAGAGGTCGCATGGTTTTGCGACAGGGTTCGTTCATATCCGCGCACTTGTGCACGTTTGCTGTCCGGACAGCTTATACCGGTGGGCTTTGGTTTAAGCCAGATCCTAGTATATGATTTGGGATTGGTTTTATCTCTTTGTATTCATGTTCCTCGGATCACGAATACGGGTGCGTATGCACAGTTGATTGAGACAGAGGGAGAGGACTTTGATTAGGGTTAATGACCATTGTCATTTTTGTAAGTCGATGTACAACACCCCACGACTTGCGGGGAGGCGGAAATATGAAAAATGATCTTGTTCTTTGCTTAAACATCGACTAACCGCACAAATCGAAGCTAAACGATAACTAACAAGAAACATAGAAGTTCTATACTACTATGTTTAGGGATTATACCTAACGAATCGTGTCCTTCGTCTTTGCGAACTCCTCCTCCTCCTCGGCCTTCTCGAAGTAGTAGACGATCCACCCGAGAGCTTTACTCCAAGCTTAGCCTCTAAACTTGAGGCAACTAACCTTCTTTAAGTGCTAATCAAAGAAGCTAGGTGATATAGAGTGAGGGTTATGGTTTAATTAGTCTAACTAATCCTTGTACTCAACACATGAGAGGGGAGGATTAGGGTTTGAAGAGGGAGAGCTTGAGGAGAGAGAAGGTGAAGATAATAATGAAGTGAGAAGAATGAGTTATCATAATATATATCTGTTAGTTATATGTATGCCCTAGAGGCCATTACTGTACATGCGATGTATATTGTAGTGGATGCTAGGACATGTATAGGGAGGACTTTCTTGCTCGACATGATAGTATGCTATCTGGTTGTACTTTATCTTAACATGTACTCTGATTGTCTCTATGTTACATATTGATAAAGCCCTTAGGATATGTACTCGACTACTGGGACTATGATGAGATCATACTAGTGGGGCCACGGTAGTCGACGAGTACATCCTATAACTGTTCCTAGTCGTGGGTGTATCAAGACAGGGCATCGATGCACCAGAGTAGATTAGCGTATACGCATCTTGACCCATATGATGGGCGATGGATGATCCCATATCCATCGGTGTTTGACATCAAGGATGGTGTACGGGTGCTCAGTACAGACTGGGTACACTGGACGGACTCGCCGAGAACTCCCAGATGGTATTATACCATACGTCAGATGGCAGTTCTCCGGTGACACTGGTACAGAGTAGTCTGTTGACCCGAGATCGTCATAGAGTCTTGTGTGGTTCCCACTGTGCTTTGATTTCCATCATACTACGTCCAAGAGGGCGTGCAAAAAGGTGGCTTTTGGGTACAGTCCCGAATCACATGGAGGCAATGAGCGATAGGAGGGGATTCGTCTCTCCCGGTATAGGGAGTTGATGTTGTGCTGTGTTCGATTGGCTGTAACCGGAAATCCCTGGCCAGGGTTGCTGAGATTTACTGGTAAGTGTTATCAGTAGTTTCTCGAACTGTTATAGACCTCATATCGACACGACTTATCAAGCTACTGGGGTCTGACGTTTACCACCCCTAGGCGAGATATGCGACATATCAGACGACGAGACCGGACTGTACGGGAGTGTTACTGTTTGGATTCACAGAAGAATGTACAGGCTTGCTTGTTGATCTTCTGAGCGCTCAATACCTGGGTAGCTGTTACGTTTAGCTGACCGCTTGCAGCTTGTGGGTGATTGATATGATCATCACCTACTGCCGGCGTATTGACGATTCTTTAGAGTCCTACATAGAGGTTTCTTGGCTCAGGCAAAACGGGGTAGGAGCACATATGTGATATGTGCGGGACCGAGGATAATGCGATATGTGATACCGTATTATATTCTCGCGATATTTGATATCAGCCGGGTCATCGGATCAAGTGTTGATTCGATGAATCGGTACGGATAAATATTAGTCGGTTATATGCGATATAGCCGGATTGTCGGATCAAGTGTTGATTCGATAATTTAATGTATAATAATATATTTGATATATTAAATTGCATTAACTAATATTTGCTCACTAAAAGATTCTTTTTCTCACTCGGGTAATACATTGATATATATGCGATATATGTTAATTGTATTATTTTATTTTGTTACGATAAATATTATATATGTGATATATAATATTGTAACATGATATGATAACTAATGCAACTTGTTTAGTGGAGTTTAAACATGATTAGGGTTTGGATTAGGGTTAAGCTTTCTAGATGTTTCTAGAAGGTTTTCTTTTTGTTTTGGAAAAGATATTTGTAAGTGACTCATGCTTTAACCCAACCCAAACCCTAACCCTAGTCAATTCTCTACAATGGTTAAGTCAACCATGGTTGCATTATTTGTCATATTAATCCTTTCATTATTCATCACAAATGGAAATGGATCACTATTCTTCTTCTTCGTTCATTCTTTCATGAAATAGCTTGCTTGATTTTTCCAAAGTGATGAATAAATATGAGAAAAAGATAAATAAAGAGAGCAAAAATCCTACTTCATCATCCTCATCTTCCCTTGCCATTTAGATGAGGGTGTTCACATCATTTCATGAGTGTTAGCTTGTGTTAAAGAAACTTCAAGGTAGATCATCTTAGTATCGAAGATCGGAAGCAAAGGTTGCTCTTTCTCTTCGTGAAACCTCTCGAGAGTCCGGATCCCGATGATCGCAGCGAAGGGACCACAACACGGAGCATATGAAGTGAAGGACCGGATCTACAAAGGTTGTAATCCCTCTCACTTAGTGTTAAAATGTTTAGCATGTTAGTTTTCGCCTAATCTCTAGTTTAAAGTTCCGTATTCGGGTTGTTCGGCACGGCTAAATTTTAAATCGGGCATGGTTGATGCCTCGTAGACCCTTGTGCGCGTGCCTAGCAACCCTACAATATCAAGCATTTCTTTTTATCAAGAAAAGAAAAGAAATGAATTTAACAACCATGCTTGATAATATCTAGTGATGATTCACATCCATGAGTCATTAAGCATTTATGATGCATTAATGATATGGATGAATCATCCATATGACTCACTAATCACATTCATTGTATATGCCACCTAAACCTCCTTAGTCACCATCTTCTAGAAGCTTCTCGCGCAATTACGAGAATGCCCCTCCTTTCCGCAAAAATACGGAAAAACTTTAGACTGTATAAATCCAATAACCGGATACCAGTAACTGGCTTAAACCAAAGCCGACTGGTAAAAACTGTCCGAAAGTCGTATGTGCGTAAACACACGTATGCGTCCGAACCCTTGTCGTAAAACCATACGACCTCTATATCGTTTCGCCTGGAGTAGGGAAACTCTCTGTGTGGGACTCTAGAGACTCGACTACTACGCTGGCAGTGGGTTTAACCACAGACCGCAAGCGGCACTAGCTGTACGTAACGGTCCCCAGGTAGATGTCGATAAGAAGGCCGATGAGGAAACCCATCCGAACTCCTACTGAGTCTGATGTGACAATCTCCGTACAGTCCGGTCCGTTCGTCTAAGACTATCGCATATCGGGCCTAGGGGGCGGCAGGCGTCAGTCCCCTAATAGCGGTATAAGTCGTGTCGGAGCGAAGCCCATTACACCCTGAGAAACTACTGGAACCTACCAGCAAATCTCGCTTGCCCTGGCCAGGGACTTTGCGTAATGGCTCTCTGACACAGCGCGATATCAACCCCCAATACCGGGAGAGACGAATCCTGTCTAACCGCCACTGCCTCCAAGTGCTCGGGACTGCACCCAACTGCTACCTGTTTGCACGACTTCTTTGAGCCGTGGTAGGGTAGCAATCTAAGAACAGTGGGACACACTCGAGGCGAAGTAGCAGTGTCAAGTTTGCGGACTATGCTGTACTCATGTCACCTGGGAACTGTTCACTGATGACTGGTATAAAACCAACCAACAGTCCCCTGTGAGTCCTGTCCGGTGTACCCGTAACCTAACGAGCACCTGCATACTATCTCCAGTACGACGTACTGACGGCTGTGGGACAGACCATCTCCCCAACTGGGATGAGAAGCGTACACACTAGTCTACTCTGGAGTATCGATGCCCTGTCTCGATAATCCAACGACTAGGGACCTGAATAAGGATGTGCTTGTAGACTACCCAGCCCCCACTAGTGTGACTGCCATCACAACGCTGGTAGTCAAGCAAGATCCTAAGAGCTCTATCAATACGTATACTCACATATTAAGATAGAAAAACCAAGTAGCATACTACCATGTTTAGCAAGACTGTTATATACATGTGAATATCCCAAGCTTCCATTAAGTAATATACAAACTAGTATGATACAATAATGGCCTTCTAGGGCATAAACACTAACAATTTTGCTAACCCTAATGCTTATGTGTGTATTATGGTTAATTGAAATTAGTTTTATATAATTGTGCATGGTTAGGGTTGTTGACCATTTGACATTCTTGACTTGTTGACCTAGGTTGACAATTTGACCATCATCATTTCATTTGAAAGATGCTCTTTGATCCTTGCAATTTGCATTAAAAATGAAATGATAATGGTCATGTCTTGATTAAGCCATGACAATTATCTCAGTAATTTTCAATTTACAATAATTCACACATATATGTGAGAATGCTTCATTATTCTCTCATTCTATCATATACTTTCTCTCTCTTGTTCTTCCTCTCCCTCAAGCTCTCCCCTCTCATGTGTTGAGAAACACTTGAGCTTGAGAAAAACCTCTTCTTGATAATCTCTACTCTCATCTAAGGTACTAGGATTAACACTTCTAGCACTTTAATTGCTTCTAGCTTGGAGTTGAAGCCAAAGGTTGAGGCTCTCGGGTGGATCCTTCTTCGACTCAAGAAGACAACAAGGAGATCACTTCCGTTCACTACAAGGAGCAAGGAGAGAAGGACATAAAGCCCAAGGTATAACCTTTCTTCCATGTAGCTAATTTCTAGTTAGCTTTAGTTAGTTTTTGTTTAGCAAAGATCCTTCTTTTGTTAGTCCATGTTGCCTAGCATGATAAAAATCCGATTTTTATTCCGTTTTCGCCTCCCCGCAAGTACCGGGGTGGGCAGCGTGGACTGACAGTGGTATCAGAGCCTAACTAAACATAAACTAGCTAGGTAGTAAAGTGTATGGAAGTTTGATCGGAAAAATTGCAAAACTAAAACATCAAAACCCTAAGTTTCTGTTGAAATTTTTTCTGCTCTAAAAATAAAAAATCATACGTCAAAAATCATCTCAGGGTTTTGTGAAGAAAGCCACCAAAAACGATCCAGTGAATCGCTCAAAGAGCGGCGGTTCCGCGGCAAAAGCATGCCTTTTGCCGCGGAACCGCGGCCGTTTTGAGTCTGTTCTGGATCGAGTTTGGTGCAGTGTTCTTCTGGCATGGTTTTGGGATTTTTAAGATGGTTTATTTGTTCCCAGGTTTTCCAGAAAAGAAATTTGTTTTTGGGGGCCTATAAATCCGTATTTTTGATCGAACTTCACTACACTTTGACTAAAGGGTTATATCTGTGATGTATATATGTATTGAACGTCCGCTAATCGCTATACGTCGATTAGTGGGGGTTATACATATCTGTGATCTGTGTTTGTTGATGGAATGTGTATATGAATACGTTGGATTGTCGCGGGTGAATAGCCGGGGTGGATGTGAGATGAGTGTTTCTTTTTCTTTCATTCATGTAATATGTAAATTGATGTATTATTATTTGTTTGGCCGCACAACCGGGTCGGGGTTGTAGCCGTCATTGTATAATTCTTTTTACTGTTTTTGCTCCTAGGATAGACCCATGGAGTGGGTGCACAAACTACCGGGTATCTCGAAGTGCCGAGTGGCCTACTCACGGTGTTGAGGGAGGTTGCTTCGCTTCGGGTACTTGGCGGGTAGTTTGCCGCACCCGCAGGGGTCTTGGGTAGGGTATTGGCTATTCTCCGCAACCGTGTAATCCGCTTTTCGTTGCAGGCTCGAACGGATTGCGGATTCCTAGTATATCCAATGTATTCATCTGTGATCTGTAATGTCTATCATTGCTATATATCTATATACTATAACTATTTAGGCGTTGCTTATGTTTTACAGCCGTGCTAGCCCAGCCCCCGCTCTGTCGTTAGTTAAGTAACCTAACGGGTGATGACGGGGCCCCATGGCGAATGCGAATGGCATAAGCGTACGTCATATTTTGGTTGTTTTCTGCAATGGTAGGCTTAAATGATGGGACGCATTAAAAGAACTAATGCAAGAAAATAAACCAAGTAAAAGTCGATTGGAACACTTTGAAAACCACTCGGTTCTTTTCAAAACTAAACTTTTAAACGCGGAGCTTGAACCACTCCTTTTAAAAGCTATCTCGTTCCATCGATTATATCAAGTTCACTACGTTCACGGTTTCGCCAAAACCATTCGTAGCCCTCCATCATTTCAGTTAAATGTTCGGTAGTATTCAAGCTATGTATTTTGACCTCACGCCAAGGTATAGTGATTGGTAGCTGCCGGATATTTATCTGTTGCATAGATAGAATGCGTTGGTTTGAGACAGTCGTACTGCCATTTTGGCCTACGTCAAGGGTAGGTACGGGTGGGTTCAAATTAACCAGGATAATGATGGGAAGAACTTGACATGTGACTTATGACATTTTGACCTCACGCCAAAGTCATAAGAGCATGGGGCAAAAATCCACATCGGGAGTTTCATAAGTACTGAAACTTGCTAGCGCTGCATACTATTTGGAGTGTGATGATTCTGGTAGGATTCCTTCGGTTTTATCACGCGATGATATTTGGATCCCGATCCTACTGTGAGTATATGCCACTCCTCGGGAAAGCTCTCACTTAACGATCAATGCTATAAACCTAGTAGGTGTCTAGAAAGGTGTTAGTGGGGCTACGCCCACAGGGAAAAGAGGTTACTTAATTAAGGAACTTCGCGAAAGCGTTGGAAAACCTCTCTCGAAGTACCGACACTGGCCTGGCTGAACGGTTAAGCAAGTATTGTACGGTGAGATTGATCCCGACTAATTCTTTCTTTATGGTTTGAGAAGGGATTCGAGAGACAGTGGGAGCCATCCTGTTTAGACAAACTAAAAACCACTCTAAACTTGCAAGAGCATCATGCTAAAGTATTTCTTTTCTCTCTCCTAATTGCAGCGACCATTCAAGATGACCGGACTTAAGTTATTACTAGATAAAAACATACTGAAAGGGCCAAACTACAAAGATTGGCTCAGGAATGTCAAGATGGCAATCACTTACGACAAGTTGGGGTGTCTCCTTACCACCAAAGCTCCCCCTGTCCCAGGTCCCAAAACCAGTGTCGCGGATAGGGAAATCCGTAAGACCTGGGAAATAGATTGCGCGAAGGCCAAATGCCTCGTACTTGCCTCGATGGACAACGAACATCAGAGGAGTCACGAGAATATGGACCTAGAGTCCATATTTCTTCATACAAAAGAACTGTATGGAGAGCAGTCTCGTATCGCCAGATACGAAGTGTCGAAGAAGTTGTTTTCGGCAAGGTTGGCCGTCGGATCATCGGTAGCGGAACACGTGCTTAAGATGATTGGCTACATAGAGGAGCTCGCGGAACTTGGGACCACGTTGGAGAATGAGCTCTATACGGACTTGATTCTCCAGTCCCTTCCTTCCACTTACGCCCAGTTCATCCTGAACTTCAACTTACAGGAAAAGGAAGTTGAACTTTCAGAGCTCCTCAATATGCTGAGGAGTGCAGAGGGTGTTAGTTATATGTATGCCCTAGAGGCCATTACTATACATAGGATGTATATTATAGTGGGTGCTTGGACATATATAGGGAGGACTTTCTTGCTCGACATGATAGTATGCTATCTGGTTGATCTTTACCTTAAAGTGTACACTGATTGTCTCTCTGTTACATGTTGGTAAAGCCCTTAGGATGTGTACTTGACTACCTTGACTATGATGCGGATCATACTAGTGGGGACATGGTAGTCCATAAGTACATCCTTCAAGGTCCCTAGTCGTGGGTATATCGAGACGGGGCATCGATATACCAAAGTAGACTAGCGTATACCTTCTCGACCCATACAGATGGGCGATGGATGATCCCATATCCATTGGTGTTTGACATCAGAGATGATATACGGGTGCTCAGTGGAGACTGGGTACATTGGACGGACTCGCCGAGAACTCCCAGATGGTATTATACCTTACGTCAGATGGCAGTTCTCTGGTGACACTGGTACAGAGTAGTCTGTTGATCCGAGATCGTCATAGAGTGTTGTGTGGTTCCCACTGTGCTTTGATTTCCACCTTACCACGTCCAAGAGGACGTGCAAAACGGTGGCTTTTGGGTACAGTCCCGAATCACATGGAGGCAATGAGCGATAGGAGGGGATTCGTCTCTCCCGGTATAGGGAGTTGATGTTGCGCTGTGTTCGATTGGCTATAACCGGAAATCCCTGGCCAGGGTTGCTGAGATTTACTGGTAAGTGTTACCAGTAGTTTCTCGAACTGTTATAGACCTCATATCGACATGACTTATCGAGCTATTGGGGTCTGACGTTTACCACCCCTAGGCGAGATATGCGACATATCAGATGAACAGACCGGACTGTACGGTGAGTGTTACTGGTTGGATTCACAGGAGTATGAGCGGGCTTGCTCGTCGATCTTCTGATCGCTCAATACCCGGGTGGCCGTTACGTTTAGCAGACCGCTTGCGGCTTGTGGGTCATTGATATGATCATCACCTGCTGCCGGCGTATTGACGAGTCTTTAGAGTCCTACACAGAGGTTTCCTGGCTCAAGCGAAACGAAATAGGAGCGCATATGAGATATGTGCGGGACGGAGAATAATGCGTGTATGCGATACCGTATTCTATTCTCGCGATGAATGTATCGATTGGTTGTATGCGATATAACCTAGTTATCGAATCAAGGATTGATTCGATAAGTCGATACATTGGATATTAGTCGGTTATATGCGATATGACCGGATCGTTAAATCAAGTGTTGATTTAATGATTTAATGCATAAATATATATTTGATATATTACTTTGCATTAACTAGTATCGGTTCACTTTAAATGGATTTTCTCACTCGGATGTGCACATTGTATATGTGATATACTTTTGTGCACTTGATTGTATCATGTTTGATGATACATGTTTACTTGGGTTTGTGTAAAGATTAAACCATGGTTATATGAATGGTTAGGGTTTTGTTTTCTTATTCATTTATTTATTTATTTATTCTTTTTGGAAAATAAATGGCATAAAGAGAAAATGGTGGCTTTCTTTATTTGCATCTTGAAGCTTCATGAAGCTTTGACTAAGTGACCATTTTGTCTCATGTTTAACCCTAACCACTCCACTTAACCCTAGTTCAATCTCTACACTTAACCATGGTTGTATTATGATAAGTATTGATTTTCTTTTCTATTTCAAAAAGAACTTATCATAATATTCCTTCTTCTTCTTCTTCATCATCAACATGAAGAAAGCTTGCTCCATCAATGGCAACTTGAGCTAATGAGTGAGAAATCCAATTCTAAAGTGAACCCACTTCCTATTTCTTCATCCTCTACCTCTTGCCAAGTAGTATAGGGTGTTTTCTTCACAAGTTTCAAGACTTGGTGAAGTGGGAGCTTGATCTTGTGATGCCTCGACGTAGATCATCTTCGGCATCGAAGCCGACGACCAAGCCCGCCCATTTTTCCGATGAAGCCGATGCCAGAGTCCGGGATCCGATTTGGACAGCGGAGGGACATCATCGCGGAGATATGGAGGTGGAGAACCGGATCTACAAAGGTTGTATTTCCGTTCTTATAGTTAATTTGTTAACTAGTTGCTTGTTTCGCCTAAAATTCTAGTTAACGATCCGTATTAGGGTTTCTCGGCACTTGTAATTTTTGAAATTGGCATGGTTGATGCCTTGTGAGACCTCATTAGTGTGCCTAGGAACCCTACAGAGGGCACCCTACAGAAAGGTAGGGAGACATCCACTTTGTTTGTAGGAGGATCTTCCTTTTCTAGGTCCAGGGCGAAAGCCAAGGGCAAGAAGAAGAAAGCTCCTGCCAAACCAAGAGGCGGTGTCAGTAAAGTGGATACGAAGGGAAAAAGAAAGGCAACAAAGGTAGCGGGAAAGCTGGTGGGGAAGGAAGAATGCTTTTACTGTCACAAAAATGGACACTGGAAACAGGATTGCAAGGCTTGGAAGGCCAGAACCCAGGATCTGAAGCAAGTTGCGGCTTCAGCTTCAGGTGTGTATGTATTGAAAACTGTCTATCAATAAACTCTACATCCTGGGTATTGGATACCGGATCAGGATCTCATATCTGTAATTCTTTGCAGACGTTGAGAAAGCGTAGAGTTTTGAAGGCAGGTGACATGACCCTCAGAATTGCAAACGGAGCTAGCATAGATGCTGAGGCCGTGGGGGATTATCACCTGGGATTGTCAGATGGACACTTTTTGGTTTTGCGTAGTTGTTATTTTGTACCAAATGCAACCTGTAATATCATTTATGTATCTTTATTATCTAAAGAAGGTTATGAATTTGTATTTGTAAGTAATGTAGTGAACATTCACCTTAATCAAGTTTTGATTGGGTCAGGTACATTAAACAACGGTATATACGTATTAAACCAGCCACAGATTTTCAATGTCCAGAATACACACAAAAGAAAGTCTCCAGAAATCAATAAAACTTTCTTATGGCATTGTAGACTGGGTCACATCAATGAGAGAAGGTTGACTAAGTTACATGCAGAAGGATATTTGGATCCGTTCGAATATCAATCGTATGCAACTTGTCAATCCTGTCTCAAAGGAAAGATGACAAAGACTCCGTTCACTGGACACGGAGTAAGAGCGAGCGAGCTCTTGGGACTCGTACACAGCGACGTATGCGGTCCAATGTCTACACATGCACGAAGCGGTTATTCTTACTTCATTACTTTTATGGATGATTTTTCAAGATTCGGACATGTCTTCTTAATGAAGCATAAATCCGAAGCTTTTGAGAAATTCCTGGAATACAAGAATGAAGTAGAAAAACAAACAGGCAAAAGTATCAAGACACTAAGATTTGATCGAGGTGGAGAATACTTGAGTGCCGAGTTACTGAGTTACTTAAAAGAGAATGGAATTCTCTCTCAGCTTACTCCTCCATACACTCCGCAACATAACGGTGTATCGGAGAGACGGAACCGAACCCTATTGGATATGGTACGGTCCATGATGAGTAACACTGAGTTACCGCGATCGTTCTGGGGATATGCGCTAGAATCAGCTGCATACCTTTTGAACCGAGTTCCCACTAAGACTGTGCCTACCACACCATATGAGTTATGGAGTGGGAAGAAACCCTATCTTCAATACCTGAAGATTTGGGGATGTCCAGCTTATGTCAAAAAGCAGCATATGGACAAACTAGAGGCACGCTCAGTACTGTGCAAGTTTGTTGGATACCCAAAGAACTCCAGGGGGGTATCTTTTCTATTACGCAGAGGAACAAAAAGTCCTTGTTTCTTGTAATGCCCATTTTCTGGAACATCAGTTCTTAGAAAAGGAAATAAGTGGGAGCGCAATAGAACTAGAAGAAATTCCAGAACCACAAGCTATTGCTGAAAGCTTAGTAGAACCAGAGGGTTCGAAAGATCAGGACATTCCCACGCCACTCCGCAGGAGTAGTAGGCAGTCTCATCCGCCCGAGAGATACTACGGTTTTCTCATAGACGGGAATAGAGAGGATTGCATCATAGATTGTGATGAGCCTATTAGCTTCCAGCAAGCCATTCAGAGCGTTGACTCGGTAAAATGGCTGGATGCAATGCGGACCGAAATGGAGTCCATGTACACCAACAAAGTATGGACGTTGGACATTGCTCCAGATGGGGTAAAACCCGTAGGATGCAAGTGGATCTTCAAAAGGAAGATTGGTATAGATGGACAGGTTGAGACCTATAAAGCTAGACTGGTTGCAAAGGGTTTTCGTCAGCGACCTGGTTTGGACTATGACGAAACCTTTTCTCCAGTAGCTATGCTGAAATCCATTCGGATCCTTCTTGCCATTGCTGCCTTCCACGATTATGAAATTTGGCAGATGGACGTAAAGACCGCTTTTCTAAATGGACATTTAGAGGAGTGTGTCTATATGGACCAGCCAGACGGTTTCATTCAGAGTGGGAGCAGCGGAAAGGTGTGCAAGTTGCTTAAGTCCATTTATGGACTGAAGTAGGCATCGCGGAGTTGGAACATCTGTTTTGATGAGACGGTCAAGGAATTTGGCTTTATCAAAAATCCAGATGAACCATGCATCTATTGTAGATTTGTAGCGAGAACTGTAGTAATCCTCGTTTTATACGTGGATGACATTCTCTTAATAGGAAATGACATTTTTATGCTACAATCTGTCAAGGGGTTCTTGTCACACAGGTTCTCCATGAAAGACCTAGGTGATGCCTCATACATTCTGGGGATCCGGATCTACCGTGACAGATCCAAGAGGATTTTAGAACTTTCACAGTCCAGGTACATCGACACTATACTGAAAAGATTCAGTATGGAAGATTCCAAGCGCGGTAATCTACCGGCTTGTCACGGGATCACCCTCTCCAAAGAGATGTCTCCCAAGACTGATTTGGAGAGGGATCGCATGTCTATTATACCCTACGCTTCTGCGGTAGGCTCTATAATGTATGCGATGTTGTGTACCAGACCAGATGTAGCTTATGCACTGAGTGTGGTAAGCAGATATCAGTCAAACCCTGGGGAGAAACATTGGATAGCAGTAAAGAACATTCTCAAGTACCTGAGAAGGACTAAGGAGATGTTTTTGGTGTATGGCGGAAAAGACCTCCAGATTGAGGCCTTTGCTGACTCCAGCTTCCAGAGTGACAAGGATGATTCCAAGTCCATGTCGGGTTTTGTCTTTATCCTCAATGGAGGGGCGGTGTGTTGGAAGAGCTCCAAACAGGAAACCGTTGCTGACTCGACTATGGAAGCGGAATACATCGCTGCATCTGATGCCGCAAAAGAAGCTGTCTGGATGTGGAAGTTCTTGAAAGAACTTCAGGTGGTTCCGTCCATTGTTGATCCAATACCTCTGTATTGCGACAACAACGGGGCTATAGCTTTAGCGAAGGAACCCAGGTCCCATCAGAAATCCAGACACATCTTGAGGCGGTATCACCTGATTAGGGAGATCGTGGATCGCCAGGAGATCGAGGTTCGGAGGGTTGCTTCAGAAGATAACACTGCAGATCCATTCACGAAGGCTTTACCCCAGACTCGGTTCGAGCGGCTGATCGAGATGATAGGTCTTCGATACGCCAGTATATGGCCTTAGTGCAAGTGGGAGATTGTTAGTGTATATGCCCTAGAGGCCATTACTGTATCATACTAGTATGTATATTACTTGATGGAAGCTTGGGATATTCACAGTTGTATATACAATCTTGCTCGAAATGGTAGTATGCTACTTGGTTTGTCTCTGCTTTAATATGTGCATGTGTTTCTTTTAGCATATCGCTTATATACATATTAGTAGAGCCCTTAGGATCTTTGCTTGATTACCAGCGTTGTGATGGCCCTCACACTCGTGGGGGCTGGGTAATCCATAAGCATATCCTTATACAGGTCCCTGGTCGTTGGACTATCGAGACAGGGCATCGATACTCCGGAGTAGACTAGCGTATGCGCTTCTCATCCCGGCGTGGGAGACGGTCTGTCCCACAGCCGTCAGTACGTCATACTTGAGATAGTATGCGGGTGCTCGTTAGGTTACGAGTACACTGGACAGGACTTGTCGGGAACTGTTGGTAGGTATTATACCTATCGTCAGTTATCAGTTCCCAGGTGACATGAGTACAGCTTAGTCCGCTGACTTGACACTGTCACTTCGCCTCGAGTGTGTTCCCACTATACTTTGATTACTGCCCTACCACGGCTCAAAGGAGTCGTGCAAACAGGTAGTAGTTGGGTGCAGTCCCGAAGCACTTGGAGGCAGTGACGGTTAGACAGGATTCGTCTCTCCCGGTATTGGGGGTTGACATCGCGCTGTGTCTAGGAGAGCCATTACACGAGTAGTCCCTGGCCAGGGCAAGCGAGATATACTGGTAGGTTTTCAGTGTTATCTCAGGGTGTTCTGGGCTACACTCCGACACGACTTGTACCGCTATTAGGGGACTGACGTTCACCGCCCCCTAGGCCCGCCATGTGATGTATCAGACGAACAGACCGGACTGTACGGAGACTGTCACATACAGGCTCAGTAGGAGTTCAGATGGGTTCACCTCGTCAGTCTTCTTATCGGCATCTACCTGGGGACCGTTACGTACAGCTAGTGCCGCTTGCGGTCTGTGGTTAAACCCACTGCCAGCGTAGTGTCGAGTCTTTAGAGTCCCACACAGAGAGCTATTCTTCTTTAGGCAAAATGAGTAGAGGTCGCATGGTTTTGCGACAGGGTTCGTTCACATCTGCGCACTTGTGCACGTTTGCTGTCCGGACAGCTTATACCGGCGGGCTTTGGTTTAAGCCAGATCCTAGTATATGATTTGGGATTGGTTTTATCTCTTTGTATTCGTGTTCCTCGGATCACGAATACGGGTGCGTATGCACAGTTGATTGAGACAGAGGGAGAGGACTTTGATTAGGGTTAATGACCATTGTCATTTTGCTAACCCTAATGCTTATGTGTGTATTATGGTTAATTGAAATTAGTTTAATATAATTGTGCATGGTTAGGGTTGTTGACCATTTGACATTCTTGACTTGTTGACCTAGGTTGACAATTTGACCATCATCATTTCATTTGAAAGATACTCTTTGATCCTTGCAATTTGCATTAAAAATGAAATGATAATGGTCATGTCTTGATTAAGCCATGACAATTATCTCACTAATTTTCAATTTACAATAATTCACACATATATGTGAGAATGCTTCATTATTCTCTCATTCTATCATATACTTTCTCTCTCTTGTTCTTCCTCTCCCTCAAGCTCTCCCCTCTCATGTGTTGAGAAACACTTGAGCTTGAGAAAAACCTCTTGATAATCTCTACTCTCATCTAAGGTACTAGGATTAGCACTTCTTGCACTTTAGTTGCTTCTAGCTTGGAGTTGAAGCCAAAGGTTGAGGCTCTCGGGTGGATCTTTCTTCGACTCAAGAAGACAACAAGGAGATCACTTCCGTTCATTACAAGGAGCAAGGAGAGAAGGACATAAAGCCCAAGGTATAACCTTTCTTCCATGTAGCTAATTTCTAGTTAGCTTTAGTTAGTTTTTGTTTAGCAAAGATCCTTCTTTTGTTAGTCCATGTTGCCTAGCATGATAAAAATCCGATTTTTATTCCGTTTTCGCCTCCCCGCAAGCACCGGGGTGGGAAACGTGGACTTACAAGAAATCCAATTCTAAAGTGAACCCACTTCCTATTTCTTCATCCTCTACCACTTGCCAAGTTGTATAGGGTGTTTTCTTCACAAGTTTCATGGCTTGGTGAAGTTGGAGCTTGATCTTGTGTTGCCTCGACGTAGATCATCTTCGGCATCGAAGTCGATGACCTAGCCCGCCCATTTCTCCGATGAAGCCGACGCTAGAGCCCGGGATCCGATGATCGCAGCGAGGGGACTTCATCACGGAGCAATGGAGGTGGAGGACTGGATCTACAAAGGTTGTATTTCCGTTCACTTTTTAGTAAAGCAGTTTACTAGTTCTAGTTATCGCCTATACTCTAGTCAACGATCCGTATTAGGGTTTCTCGGCACCGTAAAATTTGAAATTGGCATGGTTGATACCTTGTGAGACCTCTAGTGTGTGCCTAGGAACCCTACAGTGGTATCAGAGCCTAGCTAGAGCCTTAGGCGATGCGTAGACGGAGTTTGAAGTCCGATCGAACCGAAACCTGAACTCCAAAATGCTCTCTGGACATTTTTCAAAAACTGGGTTTTTTCCAGATTAAAAATTCTTAAAAAATTCAGCAGGAAGATCTAGGAATTATGGTGCAAAACGAGCCCCTGAATTATCTAAACCGCCGTGGAACAGCGGCAGAAGCATGGATTCTGCGGCGGTTCCGTGGCCGTATGGTCACATTGCCCAATAATTTTTGCACAGTAATTCCTATATTTTGGTTCTGGATTTTCTGGGAGTTTTTAATATTTATTCAAGAGTTGAATATTCTGGGTTGTATTGGGTGTTCGTTGATTTGATCGGACTGTCAAACTTTGTCTATGTGTTTTTCCGGATAAATTTTAGCAAAATGTTAAAAAATGTTCGACCGGATATAAATATCCACTTTTTCCCCTGTCGGGAAATTTCCAATTGTTGGATTTTTCTGTAGTTTAACGACGTTCTAAGTAGTGCAAGTAACGCGATGGTCCCTCTAGAAGACAACAAACCTTAACTCGATTATGTGACCGTCTTGAACTGCCCTTTGAACCTTAGGGTTTGGGGCAGTACGGCGTGCTACATGTGAGGCGTTGGCTTGACCCTTCTACGGCTGGACCGTTGGTACTGAGGCACGAAGTGAATGTTTTTAAACTTGTTTCATGTGTTGAGCTGTTTCGGGAAAACTTGGGTGCTCGATTGTTCGATCGGAAAGTTTGACATTTTCTATTTATCCGGAATGTGATACAATACTTGGAATCCACAAGTAGTTATGAGATAACTGAATGAATGTTATAAATCTAGTGGTTTAGTCTCACTTGATCGGTTGCCACGGAATTTTGATGCGATCAAAAGTCCGTTGCAATCACGTAGCGTACGCGGATACTCGCCGGTAAACTTAATAGACAGCCACGCCCCATAGCCCCGACCAAGTGACTGTAGGAGAACCCCATCGCTGAAAGCATCCGTTCGGGTGCTCGCGGTAGTGGTGTTCCGCCTTGGTGCACTTAGTCGACGGTATCGGGGTTGCGGCCGTCTACTAAAGTTTGCGACGAGCATCCGATCAAAATGTCGGGAATCTTGTTGAATTGTCCGACATGATATTGAAAAGTGTTTTCGATAATGAGACTGAAATGCGGGGTTTATAATTGTTAGGCATGCGATGTCTAAGTAATTCATTTGATTAGGCATGCGATGTCTATGCAGGTTGCGGATTCCAACTGTTGTAGTTTTACACTTTCTTTTCTGTGACCGTAAGTGTAATATGTGATATCGCCGGTTTCGTTGTTATATGTCAACGACAATTGGGATGGGCATATTTACTTACGTTGATGACATGTGATGTTATGTGTTGCTAGATATGTTATATTGGATCGTCGTGTTTGAATAGCCGGGGGTTTTTGTTTGAGATGAGTGTTTTTCATTTTCATTCATGTAAAAACTTGTATGTAATATTCTTTTATTGGAGCACTTCCAGGTTGCGGAAGATGTCACCTTTTGTATATTATTTTCTTTTCCGCACTAGGATAGACCCAAGGAGGGGAGCACAAGTAACCGGGTTCTGGAGTCCAGTGGGAGACCAACTCGAGGAGTCGAGTCCGGGTCTCCTAACTCTAGAATTGGTAGGGTTGCTTGCCGCTCTCGTAAGGGTCTAGGGGTGTGGGTTTGGCTATTCATCGCGACCGTGGAATCCGTGTTTTATACTGGCTCGTATTGAAAACACGGACGTCCTAGTATATCCAATATTTCATATGTTTCTTCTGCTGCGATATCTGTGATGTGATCTTGTGATGTTCTGTGATAGATACAGTATATAGTATATATGATATATTATATAGGCGTTACTTATGTTTTACACCCGCGCTAGCCCTGCCCCGCTCTGTCGTTAGTTACCTAACCTAACGGTGCACGAGGGGACATCGAGGCGAATGCCGATGGCATAAGTGTACGTCGTATTTATCTGTGATGTTTAGGTACTTAAATGATGGGACTTCATTAATATGATTAATGAAAGTAAAAGAAACCTAAAGATGTTGTAGAATCGAATTTCAAAAATAAAACAGGTAGCTACAGTTCTTGCTTTGCACAGTGATGTATATGATTTATCCCGCACCTCATTCGACGAGGAAAGGACCGAGATCCCTTCACCGGGAGTGACTCCTTTAGCAATAACTGGCAGATACTACACCCCTCGGTTTGTCTTTTGATTGCTTCTATAGTTCTTGCTTTGTACAGTGATATATATGATATATCCCACACCTCATTCGATGAGGAAAGGGCCGACGATCCCTTCACCGGGAGTGACCCCTTTAGCAAAACTAGAAAAGCCTCAAAAGCACTCCATTTTAAAATCATTCGATCCTACAACGATATCAAGTTCATTACGCAAGAGGTTTTCAGAAAAACCTGTCGTAGCCCTCCGTCATTTCAGATAAGTACTAGTTAGTATTCGTGCTGCGGTAGTTTGGCCTCCGTCAAGGCGTAGTGTACGGTAGCTAACTAGTGCTTATCTGCTAGCATATGATGTGATTGGATTAGGGTATTCGTACGGCGTTGTTTGGCCTCTGTCAAGGGTCGTGCGGGTGGGTTTAATTCAATCAGGAAATGACGGGTTGAACTTGACTAGCGGACTATGGGTAGTTTGGCCTCCGTCAAGGTCATAGGACGCTAGGGGCAAAATATTATCGGGAATTTCAAGTGTTGAAATTTGCAATGAGATTGCATACCTTCTATGAGATAGTTGGATTCCGATACCCGCTGCGAGTAAGAGTTACCCCTGGGAGAGTTTTACACATTACATTTAGCCGATCAAGTAGGTGTCTAGAAAGGTGTTAACGAGGTTACGCCTCTGGGAAAACGAGGTTTACATTAATTAGGTTCGTGCGAAAGCACGGGGGACCTCCCTCAAAGTATCGACACTGGCCTGGCTGAAAGATTGGCGAACCTGTAGTGTGTAATTAATCCCGGCTAGTCTTTCCTTTTAGGGTTTGAAGGAAGATTTGATAAAAAACAGTGGGAGCCATCCTGATTAGATAAAATATATAACCACTCTATTCTTGCAAGAGCGCACGCTGAGTGTTTTCTTCTCTCTCTCTCCAGGTAGCGACCATATCACGCCTTAATCAAGATAATAATACAGATATTGACCGAACCCGCTTGTTATACTGAGCTGGGGAACGTTGGTCCCGCTCCAACTTATAATTGTTATAAGACAGAGCAGGAAATTGGGGAATACCAGATTTCCCGTGCCGCCCAAACGAAGAAAGTGCATGTTGATGCATCCTCTTCGGATGTGTTCATTACAGAGAACTGTTTCTCAGTATCCTTTACGTCCTGGGTATGTGATACCGGATCAGGATCCCGCATATGTAATATGTTACATGGGCTACAGAAAGGTAAAGAACTAAGAACGGGTGATAAGTTTCATGAGACAGAAAACGGGGCAAGTGTTGCAGCCAAGTCTGTTGGTCACTGTCACCCTGTATTACCAATACATTGATTCTGAACGAATGTTATTAGATACCGAACCTGATATACAAAATCATATCACTCTCTTTATTAGCAAAGAAATGATAAAATTTGGTATTGTTGGATAATGTTTTGAACATTTCCTATATCAAAAGTTGATCAGTTCAGGCACGTTATCTAAAAGCATTGATGTTCTAAATCAAACTACAGTTCTTAAGTATACAGAACACACACAAGAGAAATAGTTCAGAAATGAACGGATACTTCTTGAGGCATTGTAGACTAGGTCATATCAATGCGACCCGACTAGTTGAAGTTACATGTAGATGCATATTTAAATAAGTCTGAATTTACATCTTATGAAACTTGCCAGTCATGTCACAAAGATAAAATGACCATAGCTCTGTTTACTGGAAGCAGAGAAAGACTTAGTGAACTCTTGGGATGATACTTGTTGATGTATGTAGGTCCCCTGTCTACACATGCCAAGACCGGTTCTTTATACTTCATTACATTCTCTGATAATCTCTCAAGATTCAGATATATGTTCCTGTTGAAACACAAGTCCGAACCTTTTGAGATATTCACAGAATATAAGTTAGAAGTAGAGAAGCAGAATACAGGTATAAGTATTATGTCCTTTGATGTGATCAGGGAGGAGAATACTTGAGCATGGAAATCCTGGACTATTCTAAAGGAGAATGAGATTCTCTCTCAGCATTACTCCTCCGTATACACCATAGCACGATGGTATATGGGGACGGAGCAATTGCACCCTATTCGATATGGTGCGCTCTATGATGAGTACTGCTGAGTTACCTGTTTCCTTTTGGGGGTTATGCACTTGAGAAGCTGCATACCTATTGAATTAGGTTTGAATCAGATCACAGCCTACCACTCCATATGAGATATGGTAAGGGACGAGCCCATCTCTTAAGTCAGTTAAGATTTGGGGTTGTCCGGGCTATGTCTAAAAACAAAATCCGGACAAGCTCAAGGCAAGATCTGTTATGTAGAACTGGAAATGTTTCAGCTATACAAACTACAGCTGATGACTTGGTAGAACCAAAGGATTCAATAGTTACCAACGAACCTCAGCCTCTCCGCCGATCTAGTAGGGTTCCTCACCCACTTGAGAGATACTTCGGTTTCTCTATGACAGTGGGAGCGAGGATTGCATCATGAGATGATGACCCAACTAGTTTCGAGCTGGCCATCAGGAGTAAGACTCTGTAAGAATGGATGGATGCTTAGTGATCTAAGATGGAATCCTTATACACCAACAAAGTATGGACTTTGGTTGCTTTATCTGAAGGGTTAAATCCCCATCAGGAGCAAGTATATCTTGAGAAGATTACTTGGTGTAGATGGAAAAGTTGAGACTTTCAAAGCTAGACTTGTTAAAGGTTTTCGTCATCGACCAGGCGTGGATAATGATGAAACCTTTTCCAGTGGCTATGCTTAAGTCCATCCGGATCCTACTTGCCACGGCTACATACCATGACTACGATATCTGGTGATTGGGTGTCATGACTACTTTTCTAAAATGATGTTTTAGAAGAGAGCGTCTGTAAGAACACAGCCAGAGGGCTTCGTAGACAGTGGGAGCAGCGAAAACGTGTACAAGATGCTTTATAGGATAAAGCAGGCATCGCGGAGTTGGAACGTCTGTTTTGATTTAGTAGTCAAAGAGTTTGACATCATCAAAATGGTAGATGAACCTTGTATATACAAAAAGGTAGTAGGGAGTATGGTGGTGATCCTCGTAGAGTACGTGGATGACATACTCTTGATAGGGAAGGAGTTTCCTATGCTACGCTCGGTCAATCTTCGCTTATCACTAGGATTCTCCATATAGGATCAAAGTAATACCTACTAAATCCTAGGTTTTGGATCTATGAGATAGATCTAATTAGATATTAGGATACTCACTAGTTGTAGTGAGATGGTATCAATTGGTCCGGGGGAGAATCACTGGAAGTGTTCCAGGGTGATAAGGACGACTGAATGTCAGTCACAGGCACTGTCTTTACCCTCAGTGGAGGGACGGTATGTTGGAAGAGTTCCAAGCTAAATACCGTGGCTTACTGGACGATAAAGGCTAGATACATCGCTACTTAAGATACTACCAAAGAGGTAGTCTGGATGTATATTGGTTCATGAGACGAACTTAGTTCCTCCCATTGTGTGACAATGGAGTTGTGGCTTATGCCTAGGAACGCCCGTCCCATCAGTGATCCAGACATATTCTAAGGCAGTATTACCTGATCATGGAGATGGCTGATCTCTAAGGAGATCGAGGTTAGGAGAGTAGACTCAGAGGACAACACGGCGGATCCACTCACAAAGGCCTTTTCCCAGAGAGAGACTTTTATGGGATGGTTGAGTATGAGATACTACAACCACTGCTATCAGATGGCCCTAGTGCAAGTGGGAGATTGTTAGTTATATGTATGTCCTAGAGGCCATTGCTATACATAGGATGTATATTGTAGTGGATGCTGGGACATATATAGGGATGACTTTCTTGCTCGACATGATAGTATGCTATCTGGTTACTCTTTACCTTAACGTGTATACTGATTGTCTCTCTGTTACATGCTGGTAAAGCTCTTAGGATGTGTACTTGACTACCTGGACTATGATGCGGATCATACTTATGGGGACATGGTAGTCCATAAGTACATCCTTCAAAGTCCCTAGTCGTGGGTATATCGAGACGGGGCATCGATATACCAGAGTAGACTAGCGTGTACCTTCTCGACCCATACAGATGGGCGATGGATGATCCCATATCCATTGGTGTTTGATATCAGAGATGATATACGGGTGCTCAGTGGAGACTGGGTACACTGGACGGACTCTCCGAGAACTCCCAGATGGTATTATACTTTACGTCAGATGGCAGTTCTCTGGTGACATTGGTACAGAGTAGTCTGTTGACCCGAGATCGTCATAGAGTCTTGTGTGGTTCCCACTGTGCTTTGATTTCCACCTTACCACGTCCAAGAGGGCGTGCAAAACGTTGGTTTTTGGGTACTGTCCCGAATCACATGGAGGCAATGAGTGATAGGAGGGGATTCGTCTCTCCCGGTATAGGGGGTTGTTGTTGCGCTGTGTTCGATTGGCTATAACCGGAAATCCCTGGCCAGGGTTGCTGAGATTTACTGGTAAGTGTTACCAGTAGTTTCTCAAACTGTTATAGACCTCATATCGACACAACTTATCGAGCTACTGGGGTCTGACGTTTACCACCCCTAGGCGAGATATGCGACATATCAGACGAACAGACCGGACTGTACGGTAAGTGTTACTGGTTGGATTCACAGGAGTGTGAGCAGGCTTGCTCGTCGATCTTCTGATCGCTCAATACCCGGGTGGCCGTTACGTTTAGCAGACCGCTTGCGGCTTGTGGGTGTTTGATATGATCATCACCTGCTGCCGGCGTATTGACGAGTCTTTAGAGTCCTACACAGAGGTTTCCTGGCTCAAGCGAAACGAAATAGGAGCGCATATGTGATATGTGCGGGACCGAGAATAATGCGTGTATGTGATACCGTATTCTATTCTCACGATGAATGTATCGATTGGTTGTATGCGATATAACCTAGTTATCGAATCAAGGATTGATTTGATAAGCCGAAACATTGAATATTAGTCGGTCATATGCGATATGACCGGATCGTTAAATCAAGTGTTGATTTAATGATTTAATGCATAATTATATATTTGATATATTACTTTGCATTAACTAGTATTGGTTCACTTTAAATGGATTTTCTCACTTGAAGTTCACAAGTTGTATATGTGATATACTTTTGTGCACTTGTTTGTATCATGTTTGATGATACATGCAAACTTGGGTTTGTGTAAGACTTAAACCTTGGTTAAGTAAATGGTTAGGGTTTTATCATCTTCTCTTGATTATTTAGTTTATTTATTTATTCTTTATTTTAGGAAAAGAAAATGATATGGTTGCTTCTTTTGTTCTTTTCTTAGATGTTTCAAGAAGCTTTGACCATTCTTGTTCTTTTCCTAAACCTAACCATTCACCTAACCTTAGTTAATTCTCTACACTTGACCATGGTTGTGTATATGATAAGTATGATTTTATTTCCTATTTTTAATATACTTATCATATTCTTTTTCTTCTTCTTCTTCTTCATCAACAAGAAGAAAACCTTGCCTCCATTAATGGCAACATGAGAAAAAGAGTGAGAAATCCAATTCTAAAGTGAACCCACTTCCTATTTCTTCATCCTCTACCACTTGCCAAGTTGTATAGGGTGTTTTCTTCACAAGTTTCATGGCTTGGTGAAGTTGGAGCTTGATCTTGTGTTGCCTCGACGTAGATCATCTTCGGCATCGAAGTCGACGACCTAGCCCGCCCATTTCTCCGATGAAGCCGACGCTAGAGCCCAGGATCCGATGATCGCAGCGAGGGGACTTCATCATGGAGCAATGGAGGTGGAGGACCGGATCTACAAAGGTTGTATTTCCGTTCACTTTTTAGTAAAGCAGTTTACTAGTTCTAGTTATCGCCTAAACTCTAGTCAACGATCCGTATTAGGGTTTCTCGGCACCGTAAAATTTGAAATTGGCATGGTTGATGCCTTGTGAGACCTCTAGTGTGTGCCTAGAAACCCTACACTTATGACCTTGAATTTGGCCAACAAATCATAAGTCATATGTCAAGTTCTACCCGTCATTCTCCAGGTTAATTTGAACCCACCCGTACCTACCCTTGACTTTGGCCAACAAGGCAGTACGACTGTCCCAAACCAACGCATCTATCTATGCTGCATATGAATATCCAATAGCTACCAATCACTGTTCCTTGACTTTGGCCAACAAACACAGCTTGAATACTATTGACTATCCATATGAAATGACGGAGGGTTACGAATGGTTTTTGGCGAAAAACCTTTAACGTAATGAACTTGATATCATTGAAGGAACCATATAGCTTTATAAAAAAATAGTGACAAAAACCTTTGCTAAAGAGGTCACTCCCGGTGAAGGGATCTCGGCTCTTTCCCCATAGAATGAGGTGCAGGATATTCCAACTGAATACCAAGATGCAAAGCAAAAGTAATCGACTATAGTGAAGTTATTGCCCTGACGCAAACTTCTGTCCAAGGGGTCACTCCCGGTGAAGGGATCTCGGCCCTTGCCTTGTCGACTGAGGTGCTGGATATTCATAACCGAATACCACTGTGCAAAACAAAAGAGAACGTCCTTGCAATAACAGCTTTTTGAAAAATTGTTCCAACAACATCAGAATAGGTTTGTTTAGCTTGCATTGATCCGAATCAATGCAGTCCCATCAATTGATCACACCAATAAAGAATGAAAATAATGATGTACGTATATGCCTTCCGCATTCGCCACTGGGTCCCGTCATCACCCGTTAGGTTACTTAACCAACGACAGAGCGGAGACAGGACTAGCGCGGATGCAAAACATATACAACATCTACTAGTATATATATATCAATATATAATATTCGCTCAAGGCATGATAATATGCAACATCACAGAAATGTAATAAGCACCACAGAACAATACAGATATCTGGGATCCCCGGGTTTCATAGAGCCGCTACTGAAACCCGACATTCCCCTGGTCGTGTGGATAGCCTGTGCAATGAAATCCTAGACCCCTACGGGCGCGGCAAGTTACCCTCCAAAACCTGAAGCGAGGCAGCCCCCTTCAACAACGTGAATGGACCACCCAGCACTTCACGGAATCCTGTAACTTGAGCACCCCTCCTTGGGTCAACCTGTACCCCCTACGAGTGCGGCGAATAGCCCGCCAATTCTAGAGTGAAGCCCCCTCCGTCTCAACGCCATGAGATGCGGGCCCGTTGCCCTCTAGAACCCGGCTATCCGTGCACCCCACCGCGGGGTAATCCTAGTACAGAAAGTAAAATATACATACAACGGGTACATCGACCTCAGCCCGGTCGTGCCCCAAAAGAATAATATACAAACAGGCAGTGGCGGCAGTCCACATGTCGGACGCTCGCCCTGCAATATCAAATGTACATATGCAACCAAACTGTACTACCATTGCATCCAGGCTATCCACCATGACAAATCCGCAACATCACAGCACAACACAGAACATCAACGTGAATGTCACGTTCGCAAATCCGTCTAAAAGGGCTATAGCAGTTAGACAGGATTTACCGATCAAATGACATTCACGGTCGCAGATATTATGTAAATACTGTGAACTAACATGTTTAAAATTTTCGATCGACTAAATTTCCCGAAGTGGGCCCCAAGCACTACTGTAGCATTCAAAATAAATCTGGTCCCAAAACGAATTTACCAGAAACCCTATTTCCATGTCAGAAAACCACTGTAGAAATTTGGTGCAGTTTGGCCAAAAAACGGCGGCGGATCCGTGGCCAAAACGTGGTTTTGGCAGCTGATACGCCGCGCTACAGTAATATCAGCCGACCAAATTTTCACAGAATTCTCAAAAAACCCTGCACGTATTTTTCTAATATACCAAATAATTTTTAGAGCAAGGAAAAATTCGACAGAAAGTGCGACATGGAAATGCGGTTTTTGGAAAATCCGTTCGATCGAACTTGTAAACACGTTAGAGCAAGCTAGACTAGGTTAATGGCGTGGCTCTGATACCAGTGTAAGTGCATGGCAGCGCCCCGGCCGTCATCTCGAGGCCGGAATGCGGAAACGAAACTTTTCTTTAACTTTTAAACCGGCGTTACCGCGCACTTAAAACCCGGATCGGGCCATTAACCTAATGCTAGCAAACTAGAGAATGGGTAGAAAGCTATACCGAGCGATCCGTGTCCTTCGGTCTTCGGCCTCCATCCCGATCTCCTCGCGGAATCTCTGGTCTTCATTTCCTCGTCGGAAAGGGCACCACATCGCCGGGTTCTTTTACGGGCTCCCACCTCTGGACCGAGGCAACTCGGGCACGAAGTTGGCGAGCCGACGTGTCCAAGAAATGCTATAGGCTAGTGTAGAGTAGTTTGTCTCATGGGGTTATGAAGTTGCCATTTAGGATGTGGAGATAAAATCTATGGAGATGAGCTTTGGAATTTTGAAGCAAGCCAAAAATGAGAATGAATAATTTCCCACCACCAAAAATTGAACCCCCTTCCTCCAAGAAGTGGCTGGCTTATGATAATGGGGAAGGGAAATGAGCAATCATCCAAGAGAGAGAAAAATGTTGATCACGATAAAGAACAATGACCACAACCCAATCAAAAACCAAAACCCATCACCTCTCAAATCAAGTCATGATGAACAAATAGAAGTCAAGGGATGGAGGAACCATCATGAAACCATCATGTGCCACAAAAAGTTTTCTCCAAAATAAAATTCACAATTGCAAATAACCCCCTCCACCAATTTTCAGCCAAAGAAAGAAACAAAGGAAAATGGCCGAAACGGAAAGCAAACTGGCAACTCCAAAAAAATCGATCCCGTAATAAATTACAGGAAAACCCCGCGACTGTATATACATACCCGCATTTGTATTACGACCGAATACAAATGCAATGAGACAAAATCTACACTGTACAATACTAGGATCCGGCTTAAACCAAAGCCCGCTAGTATTATCCATCCGATCATGATCCGTGCAATACCGCACGTATATGATCGAACCCTGCCATATCTCCATACAGCCTCTACAGCGTTTCGCCCGAAACTTTAGAAACTGTCTGTGGGGGACTCTAAAGCCTCGTCAATACTTTGGCTGTGGATTTAACCACTAGCACGTCAGAGGTATTAGTCATACGTGACGGGCTGCCAAGTATTGACCAAAAGGGACGTCGATGAGCGAACTCATCCTAACACCCTACTGAGCCTGTCAGTGACAATATCCGTACAGTCTGATCCGTTCGTCTATGATCATCGCATGGCGGGCCTAGGGGGTTGGTAAAAGTCAGACCCCCGTAAGCGGTACAAGTCGTGTTCGAGTGTAGCCCAGAACACCCTGAGATACTACTGGAATACCTACCAGTAAATCTCCTGCCTTGGCCAAGGACTTCGTGTAATGGCTCTCCTAAACACAGCGCGACCTCACCCCCAATACCGGGAGAGACGAACCCCTGCAGATCCGCTTACTGCTTCCATGTGGCTCGGGACTGTACCCAACTAAAACCTGTTTGTACGACTCCTTTGAACCATGGTAGGATAGTAATCAAAGTACAGTGGGAACTCACACGAGACAAATGACGATCTCAGGTCGATGAACTAACCAGTACACATGTCACCAGGGAACTGCTATCTGACGTCAGGTATAACACCAACTAGCATGTTCCCGGTGAGTCCTGTCCGGTGTACTCATAACCCAATGAGCACCTGTATACATCTTAGGTGAACCAACTGACACCAGTGGCTTATGAGACCGGCCACCGCCTCTCGTCGGGGTCTCGACTGTATACACTAGTCTACTCTGGAGTATCGATGCCCTGTCTCGAAAACTCCTACGACTCGGGACCTTTTAAGGATGTGCTTATAGACCCCAGCTCCCATGTATATAATCGCCATCATACTGCTGGCCGTCAAGCAAGAATCCTAAGGGCTCTATCAACGCGCAATAGTGACCTGTAAGGTCACCTAAAGCAGTACACGATGAAAAAGATAAACCAGATAGCATACTATCATCTTGAGTAAGACTGTCCTACCTGTAGGGTTCCTAGGCACACTAATGAGGTCTCACAAGGCATCAACCATGCCAAATTCAAAATTTTCCGGTGCCGAGAAACCCTAAACTAGATCGTTAACTAGAGAATAGGCAAAACTGCAAGCTAGTAAACAACTTTACTGAAAGTGAATGAAAATACAACCTTTGTAGATCCGGTCCACCACTTCTCTAGCTCCGTGATGACGTCCCTTCGCTGCGATCACCGGGTCCCGGACTCTCGCGGTGGTTTCATCGTAGAAATGATCGGGTTAGGTCGATGACTTCGATGCCGAAGATGATCTACGTCGAGGCGACTCTAACTCGAGCTCCAACTTCACTAAGTCATGAAACTTGTGAAGAAAACACCCTATACTACATGGCAAGTGGTAGAGGATGAAGAAATAGGAAGTGGGTTCACTTTGGATTTTGATTTCTCACTTGGAATCATCACTTGACATTTTTGTAGAAAGCTTTTCTTCTCTTCACTTGAAGAAGAAGATGAAGAAGAAGAAAAAGAATAATAAATTAATTCCAAAAAGAAAAATGAAGTGATGGTTATCATTTAGCAACCATGGGTGAGGCTAACTCATGTAGAGAATAAACTAGGGTTTAGGTAAATGGTTAGGGTTAAGGAATAAAACAAAATGGTCAAAGCTTTTTCAAAGCTTCATGAAGCTTCAACAAAATCCAAACAAAGCCACCATTTTATTTCTAGCCAAAATGAATAAAAAAATAAGTCAAATGAAACCCTAACCATTTACTAAACATGGTTTAAATCAAGCATACACCCAAGTTTGCATGTATCATCAAACATGATACAATCAAGTGCATAAAAAATATATCATATATACAATGTGCACAAACTAGTGAGAAAATAATCTTAAGTGAACCAATACTAGTTTATGTAAAGTAATATATCAAATATATAATTATACATTAAATCATTAAATCAACACTTGTTTTAATGATCCGGTCATATAGCATATAACCGACTAATATCAAGTGTATCAATGTATCGAATCAACACTTGATTCGGTAACCCGGTTATATCATATATAACCGTCCAATGATACAAATCGTGAGAATAGAATACAGTATCACATACTGATATTATTCTCGGTCCCGCACATATCTGATATGCGCTCCTATTTCGTTTCGCTTGAGCTAGGAAACCTCTGTGTTGGACTCTAAAGACTCGTCAATACGCCGGCAGCAGATGATGATCATATCAAGCACCCACAAGCCGCAAGCGGTCTGCTAAACGTAATGGCCACCCGGGTATTGAGCGATCAGTTGATCAACGAGCAAGCCCGATCACACTCCTGTGAATCCAACCGGTAACACTTACCGTACAGTCTGGTCTGTTCGTCTGATATGTCGCATATCTCGCCTAGGGGTGGTAAACGTCAGACCCCAGTAGCTCGATAAGTCGTGTCGATATGAGGTCTATAACAGTTCGAGAAACTACTGATAACACTTACCAGTAAATTTCAGCAACCCTGGCCAGGGATTTCCGGTTATAGCCAATCGAACACAGTGCAACATCAACTCCCTATACCGGGAGAGACGAATCCCCTCCTATCGCTCATTGCCTCCATGTGATTCGGGACTGTACCCAAAAGCCACCTTTTGCACGCCCTCTTAGACGTTGTAAGGTGGAAATCAAAGCACAGTGGGAATCACACAAGACTCTATGACGATCTCGGGTCTACAGACTAACCTGTACCAGTGTCACCAGAGAACTGCCATCTGACGTAAGGTATAATACCATCTGGGAGTTCTCGGCGAGTCCGTCCAGTGTACCCAGTCTCCATTGAGCACCCGTATATCATCTCTGATGTCAAACACCAATGGATATGGGATCTTCCATCGCCCATCTGTATGGGTCGAGAAGGTATACGCTAGTCTACTCTGGTATATCGATGCCCCGTCTCGATACACCCACGACTAGGGACCTTGAAGGATGTACTTATGGACTACCATGTCCCCACTAGTATGATCTTCATCATAGTCCAGGTAGTCAAGTACACATCCTAAGGGCTTTACCAACATGTAACAGAGAGACAATCAGTGTACACGTTAAGGTAAAGAGCAACCAGATAGCATACTATCATGTCGAGCAAGAAAGTCCTCCCTATATATGTCCAAGCATCCACTACAATATACATCCTATGTATAGTAATGGCCTCTAGGGCATACATATAACTAACAATCTCCTACTTGCACTAGGGCCATCTGTAGCAGTGGTCGTAGTATCTCATACTCAACCATCCCATAGTAGTCTCTCTCTGGGAAAAGGCCTTTGTGAGTGGATCCGCTGTGTTGTCCTCTGAGTCTGCTCTCCTAACCTCGATCCTCTGGAGATCAACCATCTCCACGATCAGGTGACACTGCCTTAGAATATGTCACGACCCGAAAGTACGGAACGTGACTGGCACTTAGATTACGAGACGTCTAAAGGCGTACCGTAACCTAAGTCAGCCAAAGCCCAGAAATCTAACCCAAAATCAAAAGAGAGTGAAGGAAAAACCTTAAATGAAAACGGTTTTTAAATCAAATAAGTTGCATAGAATCCCTTTTTAAAACATCAAAAGTTTCCGAAAATTTCGGCAGAGTCTCCCCTGTATTTTCTATCCCCCAAAATGGGTACAACAAGATAATAAACCTGTAATCATAAAAATGGCATCCCCAAGCGGGAGCTAGCTCTTCGCCCAAGGCGGATCACAACCACATGCAATATAATAGTAATATCAAGAGAAGAACATAAAGAAACGCAAAATACCAGAAAACACACGTCGGCTCAAGTGAGCTCGACCCAAAAGAACCATAAATATACAGTCTCTCAGTCTCATCACTAGGTTGCATATACAATACAAGTGGTAGATGGAGAATACTAGATACAATGATAAAGCAAAAAGAAATAAAGTATACTCGCAACCCACCTACGGACGATGTCGCGAGTCTAAGCAAAAGGAACTGATGACAAGATAGCCCGCCGCTTCAAGACTGACGGGTCCGACCTACAAGACACTGTGGCACAACGGGGGTGAGTTGCCAGCTTGTGAGTAAATATAACATCTAATAAGGCAATCGTAAGAATGCACGCAATGCACCACAACATGCATGTCCATATGTGCTATGATATCTCTAGTATGCATGCACAGGTATGCAGTGTCATTATTAAGTCTTTAAGTGTTTTAAATGCTAAGGTTATTGAATTCTTAACTTTAGAACATGAATATCTGTATAATAGCTAAATATCATCAAGAAATCATCTGAAAACCCGTGTCAAGCATCGACACCAAAAAGGAATCATATCTGTCTCAATATCGGGCTCCGTCAGTCCGGATCGGCCCAAATCATAAATCTCACGACAACGGTCGGTATCCTCCGGATATCCGCCGCGCCAGACATCACCGGTAGGTAGTCTTCCCCTGTCAGGCTCATCGTCTACAACTCGATCTTCTTGCCCCGGGGTACCATACCGGGCCCACCATGTACCCGAGACGGTTCATCCACTTCTCGAATCGGGTCTCGAAATCCAACAGAAAACATGAAAACTCATGGTGGACGACACATACATCACGAGAAAACCGCAACTTTGTTTTAAAAATGATGAATAGTGCTTTTGGTAAATTCTTGCGGTTTTCCTCAAAAATCCAGAAATCGCAGAAATACTGAAATCCTCAAGAAAAATCATAAGGTTCCCATGTTATATATATAACAAATGTCTATGATATCAATGTGTATGATGTAAATTTTGGCTAGAGTTCTATGTAAATATGATGATAATGCGGGATATGTGCATGCGATGCAGTTTCATATATTAAGTATGAATGCAGGTGATGATATTAAGATAAACAGGTTCTATCGTGCACGTGGCATGTCAATTACCAAAGGCGTGTGTGTCACATGAATAGTGCGCGTGCAACATATGCCAATGGTAAGGTGTTCGTGTCCTACGAAATGATATCGCATAGGTAGAGATGAATGTCCATGCAATTTAACATACTGTTCGCTATAAGGGTATGCAGTGTACATGAATGGATAAGCTAACTAACAATATAATCTTGCAAAAAGCAGGGTAATCCAAACTAGGGGGGGCGCCTCACGCCATTCAGACGATTCCCCCATAGATGAATACATCTACTCATCTGAAATCCCCGCTAATCTGATCCGGCCACCGCTTTGCCTTTTCGCGCCGTATCCGAAGTTTCCCCGACCGATCCTATATTTGCACAATACCAAGCATAAGATTAAAAAACCTAAAACAATGCAAGTCACAACATACAATTATCCACGCTCTCGTATTAATCATAGCATGCACTCGGTGCGCGGAAAAACGCCCGAAAATCCAATCTTTTAACTAGAATCGTCATTTCGGGGAAATCGGCAAAACTACAACCCGACTAGACGAAACCCCGCTTTCTCGCATTCTAATAATCCTATACGAAGCTAATAATATTGCTAACCTAACGCAAATTGAACGCATTCTATTTTCTACAAAAATCTAGTAAGCGATTTGCTTACCGATTCGATACAATCATCGAAATTTAACGATCTAGCGAGCATATAATTACACCATTAACCATTCTAATCAATTAGATAACCATCCCTAACATAATCCAACCATTATTCTACAAACCTTAATTTTTAAAATTCAAAACCTTCTCTTGATTTTTCATGAACAAGGATTTACACTAAATTAATACTTAGAATTTCAATTCTAGCATAATTAAACCACAAGTTAACAAAAAGATTAAAATTTTCACCTCTCAAGCTTGAACCCTAGCTTGATCAAGTCTCCAAGAAGCCTCCTTTCATCATGTTTTTGAACAAATTTGGGTTGAAGAGAGAAGGGATTAGGGTTAGGCTTTGAATGGAGAAAGAAATTGTGGATTTTTATTGAATTTTTTAGCAAGAAAGAAGCAAAAATGAAGTGGGAAAATGGGGATTCAGCAGCTGTAGGGGTCGGCCAGCAGTAGGAGGAGGGAGGTGAGGGAATTTTGGAGAAGTTTCTAGCTCATTACAACATCATATGATATCATTTCATGCTTTCATATCAACCTTTTTACAAAAAAACCCCTTTTTCATCATTTTTTTCATAATTTTCTCACCAAAAAGCTAAAAGTTTGCAAGCCATGTTATAATTTTATTAACACCATATTTTAGCTTATAAAGACTCCTAATTAAGAAATTTACCTAATTAAATTTGTATTTATCCCTAATTAAATGTATTTAAAAAGGCTTAAAATAATAAAAAAATAATTAATTACGAATTTTTTTTTATTTAACTAGATAATTATAAGTGACATTTTAGTGACAAAATTATAGTAATATCTTATCTAAATTTTGTATAATTAGGTCTACAATGAAAAATATCAATTTTGACTTTTTACGGAAAAAGCCGAAAAATTTGCCGATTACCGAAAAACTGCCTAAACGATTTTCGAAGGGTTACAATCTTCCCCCTTAAAAGAAATTCGGTCCCCGAATTTAGAATTTAACTACGCGTACCTTCAAAAAGATGGGGATATTTTTTCCTCATCTCGACCTCGGTCTCCCAGGTGACCTCCTCGCTGTTTGGCCCACGCCAAAGGACCTTGACGGACGGTATGACTTTCGACCTCAATTTCTTCACCTGCCGATCCAAGATGTCAACCGGCTGCTCGGTGAAAGAAAGATCACGCTCTAATTGGATCGTCTGGTGCTGAATCGGCTGGGAAGGATCATGAAGGTACTTGCGGAGCATCGAGACATGGAATACGGGGTGAACATCGGGGAAGCTGGGCGGAAGAGCTAACCGATAAGCGACTGGACCAACACGCTCTAGGATCTCGAAAGGACCAACATATCTAGGACTTAGTTTCCCTTTCCGCCCAAATCTCATCACACCCTTCATCGGAGAGACCTTCAGGAAAACAAGATCGCCAACAGCGAACTCGAGTCGGCGACGGCGCCTGTCAGCATATGCTTTCTGCCTGCTCTGTGCCGCTCTCATCCTGTCCCGAATCAGCTGTATCTTCTCGGTCGTCTCCTGTACGATCTGAGGCCCCAAAATACTGCTCTCCCTAAGCTCTGTCCAACATACAGGCGATCGACATCTCCTCCCATATAAATCTTCGAAAGGTGCCATCTGAATCGTCTCCTGGAAGCTATTATTGTAGGAAAACTCGATCAAAGGCAAATGACGATCCCAGCTACCACCGAAATCTAAAACACAAGCTCTGAGCATGTCCTCAAGAGTCTGAATAGTACGCTCCGACTGACCGTCAGTCTGCGGATGAAAGGCTGTGCTAAAACTCAATCGGGTGCCCAAAGCTTCCTGTAGTTTCTGCCACAATTGGCTGGTAAACTGGGTGCCACGGTCGGACACGATGCAAGTCGGAACACCATGCAGTCGCACTATCTCATTAATATAAACCTGGGCGTACTGAGAAAATCCAAAAGTGGTCTTCACTGGCAGGAAGTGAGCCGCTTTCGTCAGTCGATCCACAATCACCCAAATAGAGTCATACCCTCGACTGGTCCTGGGTAGACCCACAACGAAGTCCATGGAGACCTGCTCCCACTTCCACTCAGGGATGGGCAAAGGCTGTAACTCGCCGGCTGGCCTCTGGTGCTCAGCCTTGACTTGCTGACAAGTCAGGCATCTCGATACAAAGTCTGCAATATCCTTCTTCATCCCGTCCCACCAGTAAACCTCTCTCAAATCACGGTACATTTTGGTGGAACCCGGATGCACACTGTATACTGATCTATGTGCCTCCTCGAGAATATCACGCCTCAGTCCCTCCGAATCTGGCACGCACAGTCGAGTCCCAAATCGAAGTATCCCCTGATCATCAAGCACGAACTCAGAAACTCTGCCCTGTCGAATCTGCTCAATAATCTCTAATATACGGGCATCGCCGGACTGTGCCTCGCGGATACGGTCAAGTAACTGTGGGCGTGCTCTGAAATGGGCCAGCTGTCCCCCTGTAGGAGTAAACTCGAACTGCACTCTGCTATCACATAAAACCTGCCAATCCGCCGTCGACTGCATCTGTACTGCGCTCAAACAAGATAAGCTACCTCCGGGCCTCCTACTCAAAGCATCCGCCACCATATTCGCCTTGCCCGGATGGTATAGAATCTCGCAGTCATAATCCTTCACCAACTCCATCCAACGGCGCTGTCTCAGGTTCAGATCTCGCTGCTGGAAGATATACTTCAAACTCTTGTGGTCAGTGAATATCTGGCACGACTCACCGTATAGGTAATGTCTCCAGATCTTAAGTGAAAATACCACTGCAGCCATCTCTAAATCATGGGTGGGGTAGTTCTGCTCGTGTTTCCTCAGCTGCCGAGAAGCATACGCGATAACTCTGTCGTGCTGCATCAATACACAGCCCAGCCCTACTCTAGAAGCATCACAATATACCAAGAACCCGCCTGATCCTGAAGGCAATGCTAACACTGGAGCAGTAGTCAGACGAGTCTTCAACTGCTGGAAGCTATCCTCACATGCCTGGGTCCAATCAAAAGGAACCCCCTTCCGGGTCAACCCGGTCAACGGTGCAGCAATGCGGGAGAAATCCTGGACGAAACGTCGATAATAGCCGGCCAGACCTAGAAAGCTACGAACCTCTGTAACTGATACCGGTCTAGGCCAACGCTGAACTGCCTCGATCTTCTTCGGGTCCACGCAAATACCATCTCTCGTCACCACATGACCCAAGAAGTCGACACTGTCTAGCCAGAATGCGCACTTGGAGAATTTGGCGAACAGCTGATGCTCCCTCAAAGTCTGCAATGTGATACGTAAGTGCTGCTCATGCTCCTCCCGGCTCCGAGAATAAACCAAGATGTCGTCAATGAACACAATGATGAACTGATCGAGATACGGCCTGAATACGCGGTTCATCAAATCCATAAATGCTGCCGGGGCCCGAACGACATCACCAAGAACTCGTAATGACCATAACGAGTACGGAAAGCGGTCTTCGGAATATCCTCCTTCCGAACCCGCAACTGGTGATAACCTGACCGTAAATCAACCTTCGAGAAAAACCCTGCACCCTGGAGCTGATCAAATAAGTCATCAATGCGGGGTAGGGGATACCTGTTCCGCACAGTAACCCGGTTCAGCTGACGATAATCAATGCATAAGCGCATACTTCCGTCCTTCTTCTTAACAAACAAGACGGGAGCACCCCAAGGTGACACACTCGGTCGGATAAGCCCTTTGTCCAGCAAGTCCTGTAACTGATCCTTTAGCTCTCTCAGCTCCGCCGGGGCCATCCGATAAGGCGGTATAGAGATAGGCCCCGTGCCAGGGATCAAGTCAATACAGAACTCAATCTCGCGCTCTGGTGGCAGACCAGGCAGCTCGTCAGGGAATACATCAGGGAACTCTCTCACAATAAGGACCTGGTCCAAAGGAACCACTGTGGAGCTAGTATCACAAATATAGGCTAAGAATCCCTGACACCCTTTCCTTAAGAGCTGACCAGCGCGAAGAGATAAAATCAAGCTGGGAAGGGTAGCGCTACGATCTCCCTGAATAATAAGAACCGGCTCACCAGGAAAACTGAATTTGACTGCTTTCTCACGGCAGTCTACGGATGCATAACAGGTGGCTAGCCAGTCCATACCAAGAAGAACGTCAAAGTCTAGCATATCGAGGAGAATCAAATCAACTGAAGAATCTCTCTCCCCGATACGAACGGAACACGATCGGTACACAAAACGGGCAACAAAAGACTCGCCTACCGGGGTAATAACGACAAGAGGCTGATCTAACGGAGAAGACTCTCGGCCCAACCTTGGTGCAAAATACGTGGATACATAGGAATGTGTGGAGCCTGGATCAAATAATACCCGTGCATCAAAAGAACATACTGGTAGAGTACCTGTCACGACGGCATTGGATGCCTGTGCATCCTGAGGGGTCAACGCGAACACTCGAGCCTGTCCACCACTAATAGCTGGCTGTCCTCTGCCTCTACCTCGGCCTCTGCCTCTGCCTCTGTCGCCTCGTCCTCTCGGAACCGGACCGCCACGCCCACGGCCTCTAGAAGCATCTGGCTGGCGTGAAGCATCATCAGGAGTAGGAAGTAAAGCTCTCTGCGAAGGTGGTGAGGGTGGTAAAGTCACATGCGGGACTGTCGTCGTGCCCTGGCGTCCCATGGTACAGTCTCTGACACGGTGATACTGACTCCCGCACCGAAAACATCCTGGAGACGACTGCTGGGTCTGTGGATATGAACCAAATAACTGACCTCGTCTCAATCCTCTGCCTCCGCCATCTCCCGGAAATAATCTATCACGATGTCTTCCCATCTGCCGCTGAGCTGGCGTATCAGTACGGATCCTCTTCGGCCCAGAAACGACCGGAGTCTCAGAAATACGCTCCTCCAAAAGTCAGGCTGCATCCATCGCGGCAGCGTATGTATCAAAGTGCTGGGTGCCGATGGCAAGGAATAGCTGTGTATCAAGCCCTCGTACAAACCTCTTTATTCTCTTCTCTTCTGTGTCGACTAGGTACGGAGCATATCGAGACAACTGGGTAAACTGTATATCATACTCCGACACTGTCATCCCAGGAGTCTTGCGCAAAGACTCAAAACTACGGGCTCGATCATCTCGGACACTCTCCAGAAGAAAACGGGCAAGAAATGCAGCTGTAAACTCATCCCAGGTCATAGAAGGCAGACCTGCAGCTCGGCCTCTCTCTACTGAATCGTACCATGTCTGGGCAAGACCCTCCAGACGAAAACTCGCAAACTCCACCAATCTATCCTCAGAACACCTCAACGAACGGCCAATCCGTGCCATCCTATCGAGAAATGCCTGTGGGTCCTCTGTCGCATCTGTACCGGTAAAAGCTGGAGGTCTCAATCTCATGAACTCCTGTAGTGAAACAGGGATAGTCTCCGTAGTAGCAGCAGGAGTGACCATCTGTGCAGCAGGTACGATCGTGGTCTGTGCGGTGGAAGGAACGTCCTCGGATCTCTGTGCCCGGCTGGACTCAACTAAAGATCCCATCATCTGCCGCAGCTCGTGCATACCGGCCTCTAGTCTGGCAATACGGTCAGGATAAGGAGGATCAGTAGGACCCTGAGGGACAGGCGTATCATCCCGCTCGATCCTCGCCTCAGACGGGCCCGCCCGAATCTTATCCCTAGCGGCAGCCCGCTGAGCTCTCGTAGTCTTTGGCGGCATCGAAGCTGGAATAAGAAACAGGACTGATAAGGACATTGCAATTGAATCAAGGAATCAAGAAGGGAAATACAAGCAATTATGTCCTAAGGTCACTTAGGCGGAGTACCGTATCGTAAGTATGCCGCGGATCATACCCACGGTACGCCACTCTGCTTAAGTCACCTACTCCATCTACCAAGGTCGTCCTACACTCAGAAAGGTAAAACCTACACTCTGATACCAACTTTGTCACGACCCGAAAGTACGGAACGTGACTGGCACTTAGATTACGAGACGTCTAAAGGCGTACCGTAACCTAAGTCAGCCAAAGCCCAGAAATCTAACCCAAAATCAAAAGAGAGTGAAGGAAAAACCTTAAATGAAAACGGTTTTTAAATCAAATAAGTTGCATAGAATCCCCTTTTAAAACATCAAAAGTTTCCGAAAATTTCGGCAGAGTCTCCCCTGTATTTTCTATCCCCCAAAATGGGTACAACAAGATAATAAACCTGTAATCATAAAAATGGCATCCCCAAGCGGGAGCTAGCTCTTCGCCCAAGGCGGATCACAACCACATGCAATATAATAGTAATATCAAGAGAAGAACATAAAGAAACGCAAAATACCAGAAAACACACGTCGGCTCAAGTGAGCTCGACCCAAAAGAACCACAAATATACAAGTCTCTCAGTCTCATCACTAGGTTGCATATACAATACAAGTGGTAGATGGAGAATACTAGATACAATGATAAAGCAAAAAGAAATAAAGTATACTCGCAACCCACCTACGGGCGATGTCGCGAGTCTGAGCAAAAGGAACTGATGACAAGATAGCCCGCCGCTACAAGACTGACGGGTCCGACCTGCAAGACACTGTGGCACAACGGGGGTGAGTTGCCAGCTCGTGAGTAAATATAACATCTAATAAGGCAATCGTAAGAATGCACGCAATGCACCACAACATGCATGTCCATATGTGCCATGATATCTCTAGTATGCATGCACAGGTATGCAGTGTCATTATTAAGTCTTTAAGTGTTTTAAATGCTAAGGTTATTGAATTCTTAACTTTAGAACATGAATATCTGTATAATAGCTAAATATCATCAAGAAATCATCTGAAAACCCGTGTCAAGCATCGACACCAAAAAGGAATCATATCTGTCTCAATATCGGGCTCCGTCAGTCCGGATCGGCCCAAATCATAAATCTCACGACAACGGTCGGTATCCTCCGGATATCCGCCGCGCCAGACATCACCGGTAGGTAGTCTTCCCCTGTCAGGCTCATCGTCTACAACTCGATCTTCTTGCCCCGGGGTACCATACCGGGCCCACCATGTACCCGAGACGGTTCATCCACTCCTCGAATCGGGTCTCGAAATCCAACAGAAAACATGAAAACTCATGGTGGACGACACATACATCACGAGAAAACCGCAACTTTGTTTTAAAAATGATGAATAGTGCTTTTGGTAAATTCTTGCGGTTTTCCTCAAAAATCCAGAAATCGCAGAAATACTGAAATCCTCAAGAAAAATCATAAGGTTCCCATGTTATATATATAACAAATGTCTATGATATCAATGTGTATGATGTAAATTTTGGCTAGAGTTCTATGTAAATATGATGATAATGCGGGATATGTGCATGCGATGCAGTTTCATATATTAAGTATGAATGCAGGTGATGATATTAAGATAAACATGTTCTATCGTGCACGTGGCATGTCAATTACCAAAGGCGTGTGTGTCACATGAATAGTGCGCGTGCAACATATGCCAATGGTAAGGTGTTCGTGTCCTACGAAATGATATCGCATAGGTAGAGATGAATGTCCATGCAATTTAACATACTGTTCGCTATAAGGGTATGCAGTGTACATGAATGGATAAGCTAACTAACAATATAATCTTGCAAAAAGCAGGGTAATCCAAACTAGGGGGGGCGCCTCACGCCATTCAGACGATTCCCCCATAGATGAATACATCTACTCACCTGAAATCCCCGCTAATCTGATCCGGCCACCGCTTTGCCTTTTCGCGCCGTATCCGAAGTTTCCCCGACCGATCCTATATTTGCACAATACCAAGCATAAGATTAAAAAGCCTAAAACAATGCAAGTCACAACATACAATTATCCACGCTCTCGTATTAATCATAGCATGCACTCGGTGCGCGGAAAAACGCCCGAAAATCCAATCTTTTAACTAGAATCGTCATTTCGGGGAAATCGGCAAAACTACAACCCGACTAGACGAAACCCCGCTTTCGCGCATTCTAATAATCCTATACGAAGCTAATAATATTGCTAACCTAACGCAAATTGAACGCATTCTATTTTCTACAAAAATCTAGTAAGCGATTTGCTTACCGATTCGATACAATCATCGAAATTTAACGATCTAGCGAGCATATAATTACACCATTAACCATTCTAATCAATTAGATAACCATCCCTAACATAATCCAACCATTATTCTACAAACCTTAATTTTTAAAATTCAAAACCTTCTCTTGATTTTTCATGAACAAGGATTTACACTAAATTAATACTTAGAATTTCAATTCTAGCATAATTAAACCACAAGTTAACAAAAAGATTAAAATTTTCACCTCTCAAGCTTGAACCCTAGCTTGATCAAGTCTCCAAGAAGCCTCCTTTCATCATGTTTTTGAAGAAATTTGGGTTGAAGAGAGAAGGGATTAGGGTTAGGCTTTGAATGGAGAAAGAAATTGTGGATTTTTATTGAATTTTTTAGCAAGAAAGAAGCAAAAATGAAGTGGGAAAATGGGGATTCAGCAGCTGTAGGGGTCGGCCAGCAGTAGGAGGGAGGTGAGGGAATTTTGGAGAAGTTTCTAGCTCATTACAACATCATATGATATCATTTCATGCTTTCATATCAACCTTTTTACAAAAAAAACCCCTTTTTCATCATTTTTTTCATAATTTTCTCACCAAAAAGCTAAAAGTTTGCAAGCCATGTTATAATTTTATTAACACCATATTTTAGCTTATAAAGACTCCTAATTAAGAAATTTACCTAATTAAATTTGTATTTATCCCTAATTAAATGTATTTAAAAAGGCTTAAAATAATAAAAAAATAATTAATTACGATTTTTTTTTATTTAACTAGATAATTATAAGTGACATTTTAGTGACAAAATTATAGTAATATCTTATCTAAATTTTGTATAATTAGGTCTACAATGAAAAATATCAATTTTGACTTTTTACGGAAAAAGCCGAAAAATTTGCCGATTACCGAAAAACTGCCTAAACGATTTTCGAAGGGTTACAGAATATGTCTGGATCACTGATGGGACGGGCATTCTTTGGCATAAGCCACAACTCCATTGTCACACAATGGGAGGAACGAAGTTCATCTCATGAACTAATATACATCCAGACTGCCTCTTTGGTAGCATCTTAAGTAGCGATGTATCCAGCGTTTATGGTCTAGTATGTCACGGTATCTAGCTTGGAACTCTTCCAACATACCGTCCCTTTACTGAGGATAAAGACAATGCCCGTGACTGACATTCAGTCGTCCTTATCACCCTTGAACCTTTCCAGTGATTCTCCCTAGGATCGATTGATACCATCTCACTACAACTAGTGAGAATCCTAACATCCATTTACTTCTATCTCATAGATCAAAACTCAGGATTTAGGAGGTATCACTTTGATCCTATATGGAGAATTCTTGTGATAAGCGGAGATTGACCGAGCGTAGCATAGGAAACTCCTTCCCCATCAAGAGTATGTCATCCATGTCCTCTACGAGGATCACTACCATACTCCCTACTACCTGTTTGTATATACAAGGTTCATCTACCATTTTGATGATGTCAAACTCTTTGACTATCTCATCAAAACAGATGTTCCAACTCCGCGATACCTGCTTTAATCTTGTAAAGCAACTTGTACACGTTTCCGCTGCTCCCACTGTCTACGAAGCCCTCTGGCTGTGTACTTACAGACGCTCTCTTCTAAAACATCAATTTAGAAAAGCAGTCATGACACCCAACCGCCAGATATCGTAGTCATGGTATGTAGCCGTGGCAAATAGGATCTGGATGGACTTAAGCATAGCTCCTTAGAAAAGGTTTCATCATTATCCATGCCTGGTCGATGACGAAAACCTTTAACAAGTCTAGCTTTGAAAGTCTCAACTTTTCCATCTACACCAAGTAATCTTCTCAAGATATACTTGCTCCTGATGGGGATTTAACCCTTCAGATAAAGCAACCAAAGTCCATACTTTGTTGGTGTATAAGGATTCCATCTCAGATTGCTAAGCATTCAGCCATTCTTACAGAGTCCCACTCCTGATGGCCAGCTTGAAACTAGTTGGGTCATCATCTCATAATGCATTCCTCGCTCCCACTGTCATAGAGATACAGAAGTATCTCTCAGGTGGGTGAGGAACCCTACTAGATCGGTGGAGAGGCTGAGGTTCGTTGGATACTATTGAATCCTTTGGTTCTACCAAATCATCTGCTGCAGTTTGTATAGCTGGAACATTTCCAGTTCTACAGAACTGACCTTGCCTTGAGGTTGTCCGGATTTTGCTTTTAGACATAGGCCGGACAACCCCCAAATCTTAACAAACTTAAGATATGGGCTCTTGCCTTTCCATATCACATATGAAGCGGTAGGCAACTGTTTTGATTTGAACCCTATTCAATAGGTATGCAGCTTCTCAAGCGCATAATTCCCAAAAGGAAATAGGCAACTCAGTAGTACTCATCATAGAGCGCACCATATCTAATATGGTATGATTGCTCTGCCCTGATATACCATCGTGCTATGGTGTATGCGGAGGAGTAATGCTGAGAGAGAATCTTATTTTCTTTTAGAATAATCCAGGAATTCTGTGCTCAAGTATTCTCCTCCTCGATCACATCAAAGGACATAATACTTATACCCATTTTGGTTCTCTATTTCTAACTTATATTCTGTGAATATCTCAAAAGGTTCGGACTTGTGTTTCAACAGGAACATATGTATGAATCTTGAGAGATTATCAGAGAATGTAATGAAATACAAAGAACCGGTCTTGGCATGTGTAGACAGGGGACCTACATATATCAACATGTATCATCCCAAGAGTTCACTAACTCTTTCTCTGTTTCCAGTAAACAGAGCTATGGTCATCTTATCTCTGTGACATGACTGGCAAGTTTCACAAGATGTAAATTCAAACTAATTTAAATATGCATCTAGATGTAACTTCAGCCAGTCGGGTTGCATTGATATGACCTAGTATACAATGCCTCAAGAAGGATTCGTTCATTTCTGAACTTTTCCTCTTGTGTGTGTTCCGTATATTAAGAACTGTAGTTTGATTTAGAACATCAATGCTTTTAGATAACGTGCCTGAACCGATCAACTTTTGATATAGGAAATGTTCAAAACATTATCCATCAATATAAAATTTTATCATTTCTTTACTAATAAAGAGACTGATATGGTTTTGTATATCAGGTTCGGTATCTAATAACATTCGTTCAGAATCAATGTATTTAGAATACAGGGTGACAGTGACCAACAGACTTGGCTGCAACACTTGCCCCGTTTTCTGTCTCTTGAAACTTATCACCCGTTCTCAGTTCTCTGCCTTTCTGTAGCCCTATGTAACAGATTACATATTTGGGATCCTGATCCGGTATCAGATACCCAGGACGCAGAGGATACTGAGAAACAGTTCTGTATAATGAACACACCTGAAGGAGATGCATCATATGCACTTTCTTCGTTTGGGCGGCATAGGAATTCTGGTATTCCCTATTTCCTGCTCTGTCTTATAACAATTATAAATTGGAGCGGGACCAACGTTCCCCAGCTCAGTATAACAAGCGGGTTCGGTTAATATATCCGTTTTATTATCTTGATTAAGGCGTGATATGGTCGCTACCTGGAGAGAGAGAGAAGAAAACACTCAGCGTATACTCTTGCAAGATCAGATTGGTTATTATTTTATCTAATCAGGATGGCTCCCACTGTTTTTATCAAATCTTCCTTCAAACCCTAAAAGGAAAGACTAGCCGAGATTAATTATACACTACAAGTTCGCCAATCTTTCAGCCAGGCCAGTGTCGGTACTTTGAGGGAGGTCCCCCGTGCTTTCGCACGAACCTAATTAATGTAAACCTCGTTTTCCCAGAGGCGTAACCTCGTTAACACCTTTCTAGACACCTACTTGATTGGCTAATTGTAATGTGTAAAACTCTCTCAGGAGTAACTCTTACTCGCAGCGGGTATCGGGATCCAACTATCTCAAAGAAGGTATGCAATCTCATTGCAAATTTCAACACTTGAAATTCCCGATAATATTTTGCCCCTAACTTGCTATGACCTTGACGAAAGCCAACAAACCATAGCCCGCTCGTCAAGTTCAACCCGTCATTTCTTGATTGAATTAAACCCACCCGCACGACCCTTGACGAAAGCCAACAAAGCCGCACGACTACCCTAATCCAATCGCATCATATGCAGCAGATAAGCAGCATATAGCTACCGCACACTGCACCTTGACGAAAGCCAACAAATGCGGCATGAATACTATATAAAATTATCTGAAATGACGGAGAGCTACGACAGGTTTTTCTGAAAACCTATTGCGTAATGAACTTGATATCGTTGCGGAATCAAATGGTTTTAAAAGGAGTGTTTTTGAGGCTTTTCTAGTTTTGCTAAAGGGGTCACTCCCAGTGAAGGGATCGTCGGCCCTTTCCTCATCGAATAAGGTGCAGGATATATCATATATACCGCTGTGCAAAGCAGAAACTATAGAAGCAATCAAAAGACAAACCGAGGGTTGTAGCATCTGCCAGTTATTGCTAAAGGAGTCACTCCCGGTGAAGGGATCTCGGTCCTTTCCTTATCGAATAAGGTGCAGGATGTTCTATAAGGAACACCGCGATGCAAAGCAAGAACTGTAGCTACCTGTTTTTGAAAATTCGATTCCACAACATCATTAGGTTTCTTTTTCTTTCATTAATCATATTAATGAAGTCCCATCATTTAAGTACCTAAACATCACAGATAAATACGACGTACACTTATGCCATCCGCATTCGCCTCGATGTCCCTTCGTGCACCGTTAGGTTAGGTAACTAACGGCAGAGCGGGGCAGGGCTAGCGCGGGTGTAAAAAATAAGTAACGTCTATATAATATATCATATATACTATATATAGTATCTATCACAGCATATCAAATGATCACATCACAGATATCGCAGCAGAAGAAACATATGAAACATTGGATATATTAGGACGTCCGTGTTTTCAATACGAGCCAGTATAAAACACGGATTCCACGGTCGCGATGAATAGCCAAACCCACACCCCTAGACCCCTACGAGAGCGGCAAGCAACCCTACCAATTTTAGAGTTAGGAGACCCGGACTCGACTCCTCGAGTTGGTCTCCCACTGGACTCCAGAACCCGGTTACTTGTGCTCCCCTCCTTGGGTTTACCCTAGTGCGGAAAAGTAAATAATATACAAAATGTGACATCTTCCGCAACCTGGAAGTGTCCCAATAAAAGAATATTACATACAAGTTTTTACATGAATGAAAATGAAAAACACTCATCTCACATAAAAACCCCCCGGCTATTCAAACACGACGATCCAATATAACATATCCAGCAACACATAACATCATATGTCATCAACGTAAGTAAACATGCGTATCCCAATTGTCGTTGACATATAGCAACGAAACCGACGATATCACATATTACACTTATGGTCACAGAAAAGAAAGTGTAAAACTACAACAGTTGGAATCCGCAACTTCTTTAGACATCGCATGCCTAATCAAATGAATTCCTTAGACATCACATGCCTAACAATTATAATCTCCGCATTTTAGTCTCAAAATCGAAAACACTTTTCAATACCAAGTCAGGAAATTCAACAAGATTCCCGACATCCTGATCGAATGCTCGTCACAAACTTCAGTAGACGGCCGCACCCCCGATACCGTCGACGAATTGCACCAAGGCGGAACACCGCTGCCGCGAGCACCCGAACGGATGCTTTCGGCGACGGGGTTCTCCTACAGTCACTTGGTCAGGGCTATGGAGTGTAGCTGTCTATTAAGTTTATCCGGCGAGTATCCGCGTACGCTACGTGATTGCGACGGACTTTTGATCGCATCAAAATTCCGTGGCAACCGATCAAGTGAGACTAAAGTGCTATGTTTATAACATTCATTCAGTTATCTCATAACTATATGTGGATTCCAAATATTGTATCACATTCCAGATAAACAGAAAATGTTAAACTTTCCGATCGAACAGTCAAACACCCAAGTTTTCCCGAAACAGCTCAATACATGAAATAAGTTTAAAAAAATTCACTTCATGCCTCAGTACCAACGGTCCAGCCGTAGAAGGGTCAAGTCAACGCCTCACATGTGGCACGCCGTACTGTCCCAAATCCGAAGGTTCAAAGGGCAGTTCAAGACGGTCACATAATCGAGTTAAGGTTTGTTGTCTTCTAGAGGGTCCATCGCGTTACTTGCACTACTTAGAACGTCTTTAAACCTTGGAAAAATCCAAAACTTGGAAATTTTCCGCCAGGGGAAAAATTGGGTATTTATATCCGGTCGAACTTTTTAACATATTCTAAAATTACCCGGAAAAACAAACAGACAAAATTAGACAATCCGATCGAATCTACGAACTCCCAATACAACCCAGAAAACTCAACTCCTGAGTAGAAGTTAAAAATTCCCAGAAAATACAGCACAACAATATAGGAATTACTGTGCAAATTGCAATAAAGGATGCTTCCGTACGGCCGCGGAACCGCCGCACGAGCCATGCTCGTGCCGCGGTTCCGCGGCGGTTTGATGGAGTTAGCCGCTCGTTTTGCACAGTATTTCTTATAAATCCCTGCTTATTTTTCTGCATATTTTTAATTTGGAAAAATCCCAGTTTTCAAAAATTGTACAGAGAAAGGGTCGGATTAGGGTTTCGTGTTTCGATCGGACTTCTAACATCGTCTACGCATCGCCTAAGGCTCTAGCTAGGCTCTGATACCACTGTAGGGTTCCTAGGCACACTAATGAGGTCTCACAAGGCATCAACCATGCCAAATTCAAAATTTTCCGGTGCCGAGAAACCCTAAACTAGATCGTTAACTAGAGAATAGACGAAACTGCAAGCTAGTAAATAACTTTACTGCAAAGTGAATGGAAATACAACCTTTGTAGATCCGGTCTACCACTTCTTTAGCTCCGTGAGACGTCCCTTCGCTGCGATCACCGGGTCCCGGACTCTCGCGGTGGTTTCATCGTAGAAATGATCGGGCTAGGTCGATGACTTCGATGCCGAAGATGATCTACGCCGAGGCGACTCTAACTCGAGCTCCAACATCACCAAGTCATGAAACTTATGAAGAAAACACCCTATACTACATGGCAAGTGGTAGAGGATGAAGAAATAGGAAGTGGGTTCACTTTGGATTTTGATTTCTCACTTGGAATCATCACTTGACATTTTTGTAGAAAGCTTTTCTTCTCTTCACTTGAAGAAGAAGATGAAGAAGAAGAAAAAGAATAATAAATTAATTCCAAAAAAAAAAATGAAGTGATGGTTATCATTTAGCAACCATGGGTGAGGCTAACTCATGTAGAGAATAAACTAGGGTTTAGGTAAATGGTTAGGGTTAAGGAATAAAACAAAATGGTCAAAGCTATTTCAAAGCTTCATGAAGCTTCAACAAAATCCAAACAAAGCCACAATTTTATTTCTAGCCAAAATGAATAAATAAATAAGTCAAATGAAAGCCTAACCATTTACTAAACATGGTTTAAATCAAGCATACACCCAAGTTTGCATGTATCATCAAACATGATACAATCAAGTGCATAAAAAATATATCATATATACAATGTGCACAAACTAGTAAGAAAATAATCTTAAGTGAACCAATACTAGTTAATGTAAAGTAATATATTAAATATATAATTATACATTAAATCATTAAATCAACACTTGACTTAATGATCCGGTCATATAGCATATAACCGACTAATATCAAGTGTATCAATGTATCGAATCAACACTTGATTCGGTAACCCGGCTATATCATATATAACCGTCCAATGATACAAATCGCGAGAATAGAATACAATATCACATACTGATATTATTCTCGGTCCCGCACATATCTCATATGCGCTCCTATTTCGTTTCGCTTGAGCCAGGAAACCTCTGTGTAGGACTCTAAAGACTCGTCAATACGCCGGCAGCAGATGATGATCATATCAAGCACCCACAAGCCGCAAGCGGTCTGCTAAACGTAACGGCCACCCGGGTATTGAGCAATCAGAAGATCAACGAGCAAGCCCGATCACACTCCTGTGAATCCAACCAGTAACACTTACCGTACAGTCCGGTCTGTTCATCTGATATGTCGCATATCTCGCCTAGGGGTGGTAAATGTCAGACCCCAGTAGCTCGATAATTCGTGTCGATATGAGGTCTATAATAGTTTGAGAAACTACTGATAACACTTACCAGTAAATCTCAGCAACCCTGGCCAGGGATTTCCGGTTATAGCCAATCGAACACAGTGCAACATCAGCTCCCTATACCGGGAGAGACGTATCCCCTCCTATCGCTCATTGCCTCCATGTGATTCGGGAATGTACCCAAAAGCCACCGTTTTGCACGCCCTCTTGGACGTGGTAAGGTGGAAATCAAAGCACAGTGGGAATCACACAAGACTCTATGACGATCTCGGGTCTACAGACTAACCTGTACCAGTGTCACCAGAGAACTGCCATCTGACGTAAGGTATAATACCATCTGGGAGTTTTCGGCGAGTCCGTCTAGTGTACCCAGTCTCTACTGAGCACCTGTATATCATCTCTGATGTCAAACACCAATGGATATGGGATCTTCCATCGCCCATCTGTATGGGTCGAGAAGGTATACGCTAGTCTACTCTGGTATATCGATGCCCCATCTTGATACACCCATGACTAGGGACCTTGAAGGATGTACATATGGACTACCATGTCCCTACTAGTATGATCTTCATCAGAGTCCAGGTAGTCAAGTACACATCCTAAGGGATTTACCAATATGTAACAGAGAGACAATCAGTATACACGTTAAGGTAAAGAGCAACCAGATAGCATACTATCATATCGAGCAAGAAAGTCCTCCCTATATATGTCCAAGCATCCACTACAATATACATCCTATGTATAATAATGGCCTCTAGGGCATACATATAACTAACACTACCGGCATAGGTCCTCCCTCAATCATTGCAATCACGTACCTGTGATCCAATAATTGACTCTGAGGGCACTATCTCCAACAGATACTTGCCAGTCTTTTCTCGAAGGTAATATGACCAATACTCCGTTTACTGGAAACAGAGAAAGAGTTAGTGAACTCTTGGGATGGATACATGATGATGTATATGGCCCTATGTCTACAAATGCCAGGGCTGGTTCCTCGTACTTCATTTTATTCACTCATCATCTCTCAAGATTCGGACATATGTTCCTGAGGAAACACAAGTCTGAAACTTTTGAGAAATTCAAGGAATATAAGCTTGAAGTTGAGAACCACAAGGGTAGAAGTATTAAATTTCTTCGATGTGATCGAGGAGGAGAATACTTGCGCATGGAGTTCCTGGAGTTTCTAAAAGGAGAATGAGATTCTCTCTCAGCTTACTCCTTCGAATACACCACAGCACAACGGTGTATTGGGGCGGAAGTATCACACCCTATGAGATATGGTGCGCTCTATGATGAGTACTCCTGAGTTTCCTATTTCCTTTTGGTGTTATGCACTTAAGAAGTTTCATACCTATTGAATGGGGTTCCATCCAAATCAGTGCCTACCACTCCATATGAGATATGGAATGAGAAGAGACCATGTCTTAAATGAGTTAAGATATGGGGTTGTCCGGTCTATGTTGACAAGCAAAATCCGGACAAACTCGAGGCAAGGTCAGCTCTGTATAAGTTTGTTAGGATATTCCAAACATTTGCAAGGGAATATCTTCTACCTAGTTGAGGAGCTAAAGGTGTTTTGTTTCTCAGTATGCCACCTTTTTATAAAAAGAATTTCTTGTGAAGAAATTTGTGGTCATGAGGTAGAACTAGAAGTTGTTCCAGCTTGAAAAACTAACAGCTGCCGATTTGGTGATGTAGGTTACTAGGCACTCTCACAAGGGTCTATAAGGTATCAACCATGCCCGATTTAAAATTTAGACGTGCCGAACAACCCTAACCAAGATGTTTAAACTAGAGATTAGGTGAAACAAAGCATGTTAAACACTTTAACATCTAAGAGTTTGGGATTACAACCTTTGTAGTCCGGTCCTTCGCTTCATAAGCTCCGTGTTGAGGTCCTTTCGCTGCGATCATCATGTACCCGGACTCTAGAGAGGCTCCACGAAGAGAATGATGCAAACTTGCTTCCGATCTTCGATAACAAAGATGATCTACCTTGAAGTTTCTTTAACACAAGCTCTCACTCACAAATGAAGTGAACACCCTAATCTAAATGGCTAGGATAGATTAGGATGATGAAGTAGGATTTTAGCTCTCATTTGTTTTCTATTTCTCATTCAAAATCATCACTAAGCAAAAAGCTAGAAAGCTTTCCCAACCAAAAGAAGAAGGAAGAAGAAGAACTATTTCTTTTGTGATGAATAATGAAAGTGTGGTGAGGTTAGAAATGCAACCATGGGTTAAGTATGATAACTTGACCCATGTAGAGACTTAACCATGGTCAAGGGTTGGGTTGGGTTAACAAATATCATAACAAATATCTTTAGAAAATATCTTTAGCAAGAAACAAAAGAAAACCTTCTAGAAGCTTCTAGAAAAAATTAACCCAAATCAAACATTAATCATGTTTAATCTCCACTAATCATATTGCATTAATAACCCTAACATGTTACAATATTATATATCACATATACAATATTTATTGTAACAAAATAAAATAATACAATTAACATATATCGCATATATAGCAATGTATTACTCGAATGAGAAAAAGAATCCTTTTGCGAGCTTATACTAGTTAATGTAATTTAATATATCTAATATATAATTATACATTAAATTATCAAATCAACACTAGATCCGATAATCCGGCTATTTCACAAATAACCGACTAATATAATCTGTATCAGTTCATCGAATCAACACATGATCCGATGACCCGGCTATATCACATATACCGGCCGATATCTCATATCGCGAGAATCTAATACGGTATCACATACACGTATTGTTCTCGGTCCCGCACATATCATATATGTACTCCTACTCCGTTTTGCTTGAGTCAAGAAACCTCTGTGTAGGACTCTAAAGAATCGTCAATACGCCGGCAGTAGGTGATGATCATATCAAACACCCACAAGCTGCAAGCGGTCAGCTAAACATAATAGCCACCCAGGTATTGAGCGATCGGAAGATCAACAAGCAAGCCTGTACTTTCTCCCGCGAATCCAATCCGTAACACTCCCTACAGTCCGGTCTCTTCGTCTGATATGTCGCATATCTCGCCTAGGGGTGGTAAGCGTCAGACCCCAGTAGCTTGATAAGTCGTGTCGATATGAGGTCTATAACAGTTCGAGAAACTACTGATAACACTTACTAGTAAATCTCAGCAACCCTGGCCAGGGATTTCCAGTTATAGCCAATCGAACACAGCGCAACATCAACTCCCTATACCGGGAGAGACTAATCCCCTCCTATCGCTCATTGCCTCCATGTGATTCGGGATTGTACCCAAAAGCCACCTTTTTGCATTCCCTCTTGGACGTGGTATGATGAAAATCAAAGCACAGTGTGAATCACACAAGACTCTATGACGATTTCGGGTTTACAGACTACTCTGTACCAGTGTAACCAGAGAACTGCCATCTGACGTGAGGTATAATACCATCTGGGAGTTCTCGGCGAGTCCGTCCAGTGTACCCTATCTCTACTGAGCACCCGTACACCATCCTTGATGTCAAACACCGATGCATATGGGATCATCCATCGCCCATCATATGGGTCAAGATGCGTATACGCTAGTCTACTCTGGTGTATCGATGCACTGTCTCGATACACCCTCGACTAGGAACAGTTATAGGATGTACTCGTCGACTACCGTGGCCCCACTAGTATGATCTCATCATAGTCCCAGTAGTCGAGTACATATCGTAAGGGCTTTATCAATATGTAACATAGAGACAATCAGAGTACATGTTAAGATAAAGAGCAACCAGATAGCATACTATCATGTCGAGCAAGAAAGTCCTCCCTATATATATCCAAGCATCCACTACAATATACATCACCGTGTACAGTAATGGCCTCTAGGGCATACATATAACTAACAATCTCCCACTTGCACTAGGGCCATCTGTTGTGGTATCACATACCCAACAATTAGCTGTGGTTGAAGTATCTCATACTCAACCATCCCATAAAAGTCTCTACTGGGAAAAAGGCCTTTGTGAGTGGATCCACGCTGTTGTCCTCTGTGTCTACTCTCCTAACCTTGATCTCCCTGGAGATCAACCATCTCCATGATCAGGTGATACTGCTTAAGAATTATATCTGGATTTCTGATAGGGCGGGGGTTCCTTGGCATAAGCCATAACTCCATTGTCACACAATGGTTGGAACGAAGTTCATCTCATAAACTTATATCTATATCCAGACTGCTTCTTTGGTAGCATCCTTGGTAACGATGTATCTAGCCTTTAATCCTTTTGTAAGTCACGGTATCTAGCTTGGAACTTTTCCAACATACCTTCCCTCCACTGAGGGTAAAGACAATGCCTGCGACTGACATTCAGTCGTCCTTATCACCCTGGAACATTTCCAGTGATTCTCCCCAGGATCGATTGATACCATCTCACTACAGCTAGTGAGAATCCTAACATCCATCTAGATCTATCTCATAGATATAAAACTTAGGATTTAGGAGGTATCACTTTGATCTTATATGGAGAATCCTTGTGATAAGCGGAGATTGACCGAGCATAGCATAGGAAACACCTTCCCTATCAAGAGTATGTCATCCACGTATAATACGAGGATCACCACCATACTCCTTACTACCTTTTTTGTATATATAAGGTTCATCCACCATTTTGATGCAGTCAAACTCTTTGACTACCACATCAAAACAGACGTTCCAACTCCGCGATACCTGTTTTATCGCATAAAAAAACTTGCACACATTTCCGCTGCTCCTACTGTCTATGAAGCCCTCTGGCTGTGTACTTATAGACGCTCTCTTCTAAAACATCATTTAGAAAAGCAGTCATGACACCCAACCACCAGATATCGTAGTCATGGTATGCAGCCGTGGCAAGTAGGATCTTGATGGACTTAAGCATAGCTTTGAAAGTCTCAACTTTTCCATGTACACCTAGTAATCTTCTCAAGATATACTTGCTCCTGATGGGGATTTAACCCTTCAGATAAAGCAACCAAAGTCTATACTTTGTTGGTGTATAAGGATTCCATCTCAGATCGCTTAGCATCCAGCCATTTTTACAGAGTCCCACTCCTGATGGCCTGCTCGAAACAAATTGGGTCATCATCTTATGATGCAATCCTCGCTCCCACTTTCATAGAGAAACCGAAGTATCTCTTAGGTGGGTGAGGAGCCCTACTAAATCGGCGGAGAGGCTGAGGTTCGTTAGAATCTATTGAATCGTTTGGTTCTACCAAATCATCTGTAGTTTGTATAGCTGGAACTCCTTCCAGTTCTACCTCATGACCACTAATTTTTCCACAAGAAATTCCCTTTCACAAAGGTGGCATGTTGAGAAACAAAACATCTTTTGTTCCTCGGTTAGGTAGAAGATATTCCTTTGTGTATGCTTGGGATATCTAACAAACTTCCACAGATCTGACTTTGTCTCGAGCTTGTCCGGATTTTGCTTTTAGACATAGGCCGGACAACCCCAGATCTTAACTTACTTAAGATATGGGCTCTTCCCATTCCATATCACATATGAAGTGGTAAGCAACTGATTTGATTGGAACCCTATTCAATAGGTATGCAGCTTCACAAGTGCATAACTCCCAAAAGAAAATAGGCAACTCATTAGTACTCATCATAGAGCACACCATATCACATAAGGTGCGATTGCTCCGCCCCAATACACCGACGTGCTTTGGTGTATACGGAGGAGTAATGCTGAGAGAGAATCTCATTCTCCTTTAGAATAGTCCAGGAATCCCATGCTCAAGTATTCTCCTCCTTGATCTCATCAAAGGACATAATTGTAGCGTTTTGAAAATCGCTTCGGTGAAATTTCAAGAAATCGGTAAAATTAGGGTGTTATCTGTAAAAATTCAAAATACAAATATTTTTATTATAAAATTTAATATACATATTCTAGCTATGTAATTGCTAGTATTTAGGGTTTATTGAGCCACTGGTAAAATTTCAATTTTTCTGAAAATTTTTCCGAAATTAATTATTTTAATATTATTTTAAGCCGTCACTAATACATTTAATTAGAGAAAATTACAAACTGGAATGAGTTGAAATAAATTTTGAGCATCATACCACATTAAACAAAATTTTAACATGTTGTTTTTGAAATGAAATGGTTTGCCAAAACGGTTTAGAAATTATTGAAGAAAAAAGGCTTTTTTAGTGAATTTAGTGTAAATGGATGTTTGGGGTATAGTATTTATCATTTTCCATCACTCCACACCCATACCCACACTCACACCCCCCCATTTTTTCCTTCCCTTGGCTAAATTCAGCAGCCCCCCCTCAATTGTCCTCACTTGTTTTGCAAAAGAAAAGAAAAGAAAAGAAAAGAGAATGATAGAAGTAAAAGGTGGACTTTGACTTTTCTTCTCACTTTCTCCACCTCACTCTCTCTCCTCCCTCACCCCCACACCACACCTGGCCGAAATTTCTGTCCCCCAACAGCAGCCCCCTTCCCTCTTCTCCCTTCATTTTCCCTCAAAAAAATTCATCAAAATACCTCAAAAATCAAGCTAAAATCCAAATCCGATTCCTACCCATTTTCCCTCATCTTCTTTAGCATGGATCTTGGTGCAAGGATTCCAAATTGGAGGTCTAGATTTGTAGTTTGATTCATGGTTGTGAGGTATAACTTTTGACCCATTGTTCAATTGTTGGTTTAAATTCCTTAATGAAGCTGGTTAGGTACTTAATTTCAGTTTAATTGAAAGTTATGGGTTTGCAAGAGAAGGTTTAGATTAGGGTTTGTGAAAAATCTAGTTAGGGTTTTGTGTTGTGAGACTATGGTTGTGGGAGATATTTGCCATATCAAAGTTATGCTAAATCAAATTAAGTTGCTAGTTTGCATTTTTGTTGATTTAAATTCTGATAATTATATAAATTGCAAACTAGGTTTTTAAAATATTTATGTTTTGGTGAGATAAATTTCTAATCAAGGTTACATGTCATTATAAATATTATATTGTGTGGTTTAATGCCTTTGGTTCATGCAAAACCAAGCGTAGTGGTTGTTTTGTGCATTTTTAGTTGAAATTGTTAAAATTGGGTATTTTGTAAACTAGAATTTTGGGGTTAATGGAATTTAATGAGATTAAATTATGGAAATTGTTTTTATGACTTATTTAAGATATTTAATAAGTATTATGGCCGCTAGATTTGTTTAAACGTCGAGTTTTGTACTAAAACGGGTAATTTTTGCTTGCTAGATTTTCGGAAAAATGGCTTTTAAGGTGAATTTGGGGTTTTTGTGAATTTTAACCTATTTTATAGTATAATTAGTGCTTGTGATTGTGCAAAAGAGTGTGTTTGGGGTTTTCTCGATGGTTTGGCGTTTGTACGCCGACGTCGAGGGTTTTTGGGTTGAATTGTGAAAGCAGCCATAGGTTTTGACCTATGTGGGATTCGTGTGTCGTTTTGGTCTTGAGTCGGATTTTAATGCGATACGATGCGTTATGATATGTAGGTACCCCATGTGGACTTCGAGACGACAAGTAAGCGCGTGGCGACGTCGGCACCGGCGAGCAAGGACCAGGTGAGTAGATTTATATCTACGGGGAGAAGTCGGGTGGATGGCGTATAGCACCCCCGCAGTTCGTGGTGATGTATACGAATACGTATACACACATATATTTTGATTATATATATTATGTTGATATAAGACTTGATGATAAAGGTAGATTCTAGGTGTTCATTGATTAGTTTAGTGTTAGTTGCGAAACCCTAGAGTAGTTGTTACACCCATACACGCACACACACATGCATACATCTATGTTATTACCTGTGCGTATATGGGGATATGTGTTTATGTGTTCACCTGGGTATGTGTTTTTCGTACAGGTTTCATTACGGCTTTGCTGGCACTGCTTCTTTTTGGATGACTTGCTAGTAGGTGGGTTTATTTGTATCGTACCCATCATTATATTTGTATAATATTATTCAGTTGTATATAGAAGTTCCATCAACCAAACATGTATTTGTTTCAGAGATTGAGACCAGTGATGTTATTCTTCCGACCTTAAAGTCGCGCGTTATATTTCTGTGGATTTCTTGTGGTTTTGAGTTTCCTTTTGAGTTTTGATCTTCGCCTTTGGCGTTGTATATTATATTGCTTGTGTGGTTGTGACCGTCGATTGACGAAGAGGTAGCTCCCGCTTGGGGATGCCTTTTATTGATTTCATATACTATTCATGTTGTATCCCGTTTGGGAGCCAGTATTTACAAAGGTGACTCTGCTGAAATTTTCAGGAAATATTTGATGTTTTTAAAACCGCATAATTCGGCTTATGCTATTAAAACTACTTGATTTTAAATTGGTTTTCCTTCACTCTACTACTTTTCTTGGTTTGGATTTCTGGGTTTTCGGCTTACTTAGATTACGTACGCCTCGAGACGTTTCGTAGTTTAAGTGCCGATCATGTTCCGTACTTTCGGGACGTGACAAAGTTGGTATCAGAGCGTTAGGTTTTACCTTCGGAGCATAGGATGAACCTTGGTTGATGGAATAGGTGACGAAAGTAGAGTGACGTATCGTGGGTATGTTCCGCGGCATACTTACGATACGCTACTCCGCTTAAGAAGCCTTAGGATATACATTTCCTTGCACAGTATTACATTCCTTGCTATGATCTGGCCTCATCGGTACCAGTTACGGTTTGCTGCCACGAGTACGGGCAGGGAGAGCTAAGGTTAGGGTTGCGGTCAGCACGAGCTCGTCACGAGCGAGGACTGACCAGGGCGTAATTCCGGTGATACACGATTGCGGAGATGTGTCTTTTTACTGTGTTTTCGCGCCACGAGCATTTGGCGGATCGCCTTTATGAGATTACTCGGACGTGCAGATCAGCACCAGAGGATCGAGCCACTGATAGAGGCCAGCCAGATTTTGATGACCGTTGAGGTATTGCTTACTCCTGATGATTGAGGCACTGTTCAGCGTGCAGACGAGTGAGCCATTCATTGCTGCGAACGACGAGATATCGCCCCAGATGTTGGAGCTATCGCAGGACGAGTTGTACTAAGTGATGATAGAAGGTCGCTAGTCACCGAGGATGAATGACTAGGACATGTGGTTCGTTCGCTACCTCGATGCGAGGTCATCAGATAGATTGATTCCAGCTAGAGACGACTTCACGCGGAGACGTTGAGAGTCGACAGAGACGATCGAATGTCAGAAACCTATTGTTCCAAGTTTAAAGTATTCGGAAAGACATGCAGGCAATTCTATGGACCCTCTAGAAGAATGAAACCCTAACTCGACTTAATGACCGTGTGAAAGCCTTTGAACTTTAGGGTTTGCGGCAGTTCCGTGGTCCATTAGTGAGGCTTGGGTTTGCCCTTCTACGGCTAGACCATCGATGCTGTGGTACGTACTCGATACTGTTAAACTGTACCTAAGATGTTGAGCTCTTGGGGGATTATGAGGTTTTGACAAATCGATCGGATGGTTTGACTTCATTCGAATGCTAGATTGTGAGATGCATTTCTTGGGAGACTCCAGATAAGAGGATAGCCGTTGGAGCTCAGTCCATGCAGCCACGACTAGACGAGTCCGAAGCAGTCGACGTTAGAGAAGAGTGGAGTAAGAGGTTCGTACCAGATCTGGATAAGACGGCATTCCACTCCGCCGACATCAGAGATACGATACACATGCCGAGACATTGTGCTTGGATATACCTTCCAGAAGGAGTCGCGATGAGTATGCAGCCATTCCGGAATAAGAAACTGATATAGTAAAGGACGATGACTTCCGGACAGTTCGGCAGAGACGAGATTTGGGAGAGATTTCGACAGGACCTTTCTGGAATGAATTACGAGAAGACATGGACCCAGGAGTGGTCATGTTACGCACACTAGCAGGCCAGATTTCAGGATCGTCGATGAGATATGCTATGAGTGACCAGGGCAGTTGGCCAGAGATTCTTGGAGGATGTGCTTGAGCGGGACTATTCCGCCATACTTTGATTTTGGTATCTTAGGCGATCTATTCGCATGATTGATTTTGATGATTGAGTTTCATGATATTTGTTTTCATGGACCATGGTTGCATCTGCTGAGTATTTGCGATTTTTGCACAGTTGTTGCACTTGATATCGTTTTCGTGCCTTGGTTTCTCACGTTTATGATTTTATGGGTTTCATACAGTTGAGTTGATTTTGTGCGTATATACGCACACGATTTGGTTTTTGCACTCGGTATGATTCACATATGCTTGCAGTGCAGTGATACGCATTTTGTGCACTTAGATGCACTAGACTTTGATTTCGATTGTGATGTTCGATATTTGTTTTGTGCACCTTGTGCACCTGATTGGATTTTGCACATGTTCGGCACTTGATATCGGATTTCATGATTTCGTGCACGATGGATGCACCTGATTTGGATTTTGCGCATGTTTTGAGATGCGATTTTGGTGCACACCAGATGCACTAAATTGAGATTTTTCGTGCATGTCAGATGCACCTGATTTTGCTGTCAGGCACACACGTTGCCTACGACAGATGCTTCGTGCACACCCGATGCACTTAGATCTTGTTTCTGTGCACTTGTATGACACGTATATGGATTTTGATTTCCGTGCGCACCAGATGCACGTAGTATTCATACGCGTATTTTGGGATTGATTTCTTATAGAGCAGTACGTTTTTATGATATTTGCTATGTGTTTTCGTACTGAGCAGGACTAGTCAGAGGACAGTACCTGAATATATTTTGCATGCATTGATAGCTATTGAAGAGAATTCCAAAAAGCGAGCTATAGTCTCAGTATTTACCTACGTGTCTGATATGACACGAAACGTTTAAAATAAGGAAACCCTTCTAAATTGTTTCCCAAAACGGCGGAACGTACATTTCAAACAAAAGGTATATATGTATATAGTTATTTTCTTATGATAGACGTCCGCCACTGTGCAGTGTTATGCGCATTGCACAGCGACTTTAAGAGATTTGGCATGCATTTCCTTCAGATATTTACATATATAGATTTGATATTTACGTGTATAGTTTCGAGTTATATCATATTGGTTTTGTATTGGATTTGACATTTGTGTCTTTACCATGATCCGATAATTGCGGGATACTTGACGGAGTTTTGATTTTGAGTTATATGCTCATTTTTCATGCGCATGCGCTGCGCTACGATTTGTTTTATGTATTTATGATTTCGGAGCCCCGACGACTTGATGGTTTTGATTAGATGTTTTAGTATTTGGGAGGAGTTTTAATTTAAATTCGGGGACCGAATTTCTTTAAGGGGGAAAGATTGTAGCGTTTTGAAAATCATTTCGGTGAAATTTCGGGAAATCGGTAAAATTAGGGGGTTATCTGTAAAAAGTCAAAATACAAATATCTTTATTATAAAATTTAATATACATATTCTAGCTATGTAATTGCTAGTATTTAGTGTTTATTGAGCCACTGGTGAAATTTCAAATTTTCTGAAATTTTTTCCGAAATTAATTATTTTAATATTATTTTAAGCCGTCCCTAATACATTTAATTAGGGAAAATTACAAACTGAAATGAGTTGAAACAAATTTTGTGCATCATAACACATTAAACAAAATTTTAACATGTTATTTTTGAAATGAAATGGTTTGCCAAAACGGTTTAGAAATTATTGAAGAAAAAGGCTTTTTTAGTGAATTTAGTGTAAATGGATGTTTGGGGTATAGTATTTATCATTTTCCATCACCCCACACCCATACCCACACTCACACACCCCCATTTTTTCTTTCCCTTGGCTGAATTCAGCAGCCCCCCTCAATTGTCCCCACTTGTTTTGCAAAAGAAAAGAAAAGAAAAGAAAAGAGAATGATAGAAGTAAAAGGTGGACTTTGACTTTTCTTCTCACTTTCTCCACCTCACTCTCTCTCCTCCCTCACCCCCACACCACACCTGGACGAAATTTCTGTCCCCCAACAGCAGCCCCCCTTCCCTCTTCTCCCCTCATTTTCCCTCAAAAAAATTCATCAAAATACCTCAAAAATCAAGCTAAAATCCAAATCCGATTCCTACCCATTTTCCCTCATCTTCTTTAGCATGGATCTTGGTGCAAGGATTCCAAATTGGAGGTCTAGATTTTTAGTTTGATTCATGGTTGTGAGGTATAACTTTTGACCCATTGTTCAATTGTTGGTTTAAATTCCATAATGAAGCTTGTTAGGTGCTTAATTTCGGTTTAATTGAAAGTTGTGGGTTTGCAAGAGAAGGTTTAGATTAGGGTTTATGAAAAATCTAGTTAGGGTTTTTTTTTGTGAGACTATGGTTGTGGGAGGTATTTTCCATATCAATGTTATGCTAAATCAAATTAAGTTGCTAGTTTGCATTTTTGTTGATTTAAATTGTGATAATTATATAAATTGCAAACTAGGTTTTTAAAATATTTATATTTTGGTGAGATAAAATTCTAATTAAGGTTACATGTCATTATAAATATTATATTGTGTGGTTTAATGCCTTTGGTTCATGCAAAACCAAGCGTAGTGGTTGTTTTGTGCATTTTTAGTTGAAATTGTTAAAATTGGGTATTTTGTAAACTAGAATTTTGGGGTTAATGGAATTTAATGAGATTAAATTTTGGAAATTAATTTTATGACTTATTTAAGATATTTAATAAGTATTATGGCCGCTAGATTTGTTTAAACGTTGAGTTTTGTACTAAAACGGGTAATTTTTGCTTGCTAGATTTTCGGAAAAATGGATTTTAAGGTGAATTTGGGGTTTTTTTTTGTGAATTTTAACCTATTTTATAGTATAATTAGTGCTTGTGATCGTGCAAATGAGTGTGTTTGGGTTTTTTTTCGATGGTTTGGCGTTTGTACGCCGACGTCGAGGGTTTTTGGGTTGAATTGTGAAAGCAGCCATAGGTTTTGACCTATGTGGGATTCGTGTGTCGTTTTGGTCTTGAGTCGGATTTTAATGCGATACGGTGCGTTATGATATGTAGATACCCCATGTGGACTTCGAGACGACAAGCAAGCACGTGGCGACGTCAGCACCGGCGAGCAAGGACGAGGTGAGTAGATTTATATCTACGGGGAGAAGTCGGGTGGATGGCGTATAGCACCCCCGCAGTTCGTGGTGATGTATAAGAATACGTATACACACATATATTTTGATTATATATATTATGTTGATATGAGACTTGATGATAAAGGTAGATTCTAGGTTCATGGATTAGTTTAGTGTTAGTTACGAAACCCTAGAGTAGTTGTTACACCCACACACGCACACGCACACATGCATACATTTATGTTATTACCTGTGCGTATATGGGGATATGTGTTTATGTGTTCACCTGGGTATGGGACTAGGTGTTCACATACTGGATTTGCGGATGATACTTGGGATTGAGATGAGTCGATGAGATTTGAGTTGAGGCCGTGAGATCGGTGATATGGCAGGATTCGTACTTTAGATACGTCCTGATGTTATAGCGGATCTTTGGATGACGATGCCATGTGAATAGTAATATTAGTAGTGTACTAGACATAGGTCAGTACCCCAGATGATGATCTTGATAAAGAGGATACCAGATGAATAGTGTGATGAGTATGATATTGACCCGTACCCAGATTTGGGGATGCCGTACGACGGATTTACATACGAGCTATATATTGATGATTGATCCGCACTCTTGACTTGGGATGTCTGATTATAGATATGGTATCGGATATGATATTATTGAGGCGGGATCACCGACTAATATATATACAGGTATGTATATGTATTGACTCAGATGTTAGGCGGTTTCCTTACCTGTAGTTCAGCTTATTAGTTCAGCCGTATAGTTTAGTGTAGTTGTTAGACTAGATTAGACTCCTACCTATTTCAAAACTAACGAATCATGGGTATTTTAAAAGACAGGTCATAGGATTCTACGGATATTTCAAAAGGCGTATCTTTTCTTAAAAACACCGTAGCCCTTAGTTTCAAAACACCGCGATTCGTGTTATTTCAAAAGGCACTATTGAAGGACTTATATTAGGGTAATGCAGATTAGTTATCGTTGTGTCTAGTATTCAGCTCTCGCATATTATTGCTATTGCTCCGCATAGCATACTTATTGAAATTCATATTTCATTATTGATATCATGCTGTTAGGACACCATCACCATTACCGATGATGCGTATGTACCACGTACACTTACTTTCCGGCTTAAACACATCTTCATCGGTAATTGCCATGTCACGTACACTTAGAAAATACTATTACATTGATATAGCCTGTTAGCTAATAGTTTAGACATGATATTAGTGTACTTTCTTTATATGCTAGTTTAGACATTGTAGTTATTATCTGCTACTTCATGCATGTTATTATTCACTGTTATGCCGCATTCATGGATTCTCATGCATATATTCACTATCTTACGTGCTATTGAGGTTTTGGATTCGGATTTCCATGAGATTTTCTGGATTTGGGGGAAAACCGCAAAACTTATACAAACTTCTTCTCTCTTTTTTAATAAAAAGCGCGGTTTTCCCATGATGTATGAGTCGTCCACCATGAGTTTGCTGATGGAGTTTGAGACCTGAGTTCGAGGAGTGGAGGAACCATTTCGGGTACATGGTGGACCCGGTGCGGTACCCCGGGGCAAGAGGATCGTGTTGTTGACGTTGAGCCTGGCAGGGGAGCACTACCGACCGGTGATTTTACCCGACGCGTCGGATATCCGGAGGATACCTTCGTAGTCTTGAGATGGATGGTAGGGGTCGGTCTGGACTGACGGCGCCCTAGATATTGAGATTTGAGACATTGAGATTTCGAGATATTGAGGTACTGAGATTTGATGATCCAGGTCAGTCCAGGTAGCCGGAGCCTGAGATATTGAGATATATGGATTTATGTTTTTGTGTCGATGCTAGACACGGTTTATACTGATTTCCTTATGATACCTCATTTTTTTAAAAAAAATACAGAAATCTCACCGAGTTATGAAAGCAGTTTCTTCAGTACATGTACTCTGTTTTCATGCATTCATACATCATCCATACGATATATTGCTATCTGAGGCACCGACACGAGCACTTGGTATTACCGTTGTTTAGAGGTATACCCTAGCCATTGTTATAGGCTGCTGGTTATATATTTGATGATATATTATGATGGTATGACTTAGGATTGCGTTGTTCATGCGATTTCTTTTCGTAGATATTTTTCTACTCACGAGTTGGCAACTCACCCCCGTTGTGCCACAGTTTCTTGCAGGTTTGCCGTACAGGTTTCATTACGGCTTTGCTGGCACTGTTTCTTTTCGGGTGACTTGCTAGTAGGTGGGTTTATTTGTATCGTACCCATCATTATATTTGTATATTATTATTCAGTTGTATCTAGAAGTTCCATCAACCAAACATGTATTTATTTCAGAGATAGAGACCAGTGATGTTATTCTTTCGACCTTAGAGTCGCGCGTTATATTTCTGTGGATTTCTTGTGGTTTTGAGTTTCCTTTTGAGTTTTGATCCTCTCCCTTGGCGTTGTATATTATATTGCTTGTATGGTTGTGACCGTCGATTGACGAAGAGCTAGCTCCCGCTTGGGGATGTCTTTTATTGATTTCGTATACTATTCATGTTGTATCCCGTTTGGGAGCCAGTATTTACAAAGCAGACTCTGCCGAAATTTTCAGGAAATATTTGATGTTTTTAAAACAGCATAATTCGGCTTATACTTTTAAAAATACTTGATTTTAAATTGGTTTTCCTTCATTTTACTACTTTTCTTGGTTTGGATTTCTGGGTTTTCGGCTTACTTAGATTACGTACGTCTCGAGACGTTTTGTAGTTTAAGTGCCGGTCATGTTCCGTACTTTCGGGACGTGACAATAATACTTATACCTGTTTTTGGTTCTCTACTTCTAACTTATATTCTATGATTATCTCAAAAGTTTCGGACTTGTGTTTCAACAGGAACATATATCTGAAGCTTGAGAGATCATCAGTGAATGTAATGAAGTACAAAGAACCGGTCCTGGCATGTGTAGATAGGGGACCTTCATACATCAGCATGTGTCAATCCCAAGAGTTCACTAACTCTTTCTCTGTTTCCAATAAACGGAGCTGTGGTCATCTTATCTCTGTGACATGACCGGCAAGTTTCACAAGATGTAAATTCAAACTAATTTAAATATGCATCTATATGTAACTTCAGCTAGTCGGGTCGCATTGATTTGACCTAGTCTACAATGCCTCAAGAAGGATTCGTTCATTTCTGAACTCTTCCTCTTGTGTGTGTTCTGTACGTTAAGAACTGTGGTTTGATTTAGAACGTCTATGCTTTTAGATAACGTGCCTGAACCGATCAACTCTTGATATAGGAAATGTTCAAAACATTATCCAACATTCCAAAATTATATCCTTCTTTACTAATAAAGAGACTGATATGATGTTGTACATCAGGTTCGGTATCTAATAATATTCGTTCAGAATCAATGTATTCTGGTAATACAGGGTGATAACTGCCAACAGAATTGGCTGCAACACTTGCATCATTTCCAACTCTTGAAACTTATCACCCGTTCTCAGTTCTCTACCTATCTGTAGACCATGTAACAAATTACATATGTAGGATCCTGATCCGGTATCAAATACCCAGGACGTAAAGGATATTGAGAAACAGTTCTGTGTAATGAACACACCCGAAGAAGATGCATCAACATGCACTTTCTTCATTTGGGCGGCACGGGAATTCTGGTAATCCCCTATTTCCTGCTCTGTCTTATAATAATTATAAGTTGGAGCGGGACCAACATTCCTTAGCGCAGTATAACAAGCGGGTTCGGTCAATACATCCGTATTATTATCTTGATTAAGGCGTGACATAGTCGCAACCAGGAGAGAGAGAGAGAAAAAACACTCAGCGTGTGCTTTTACAAGATTAGATTGGTTATCAATTTATCTAATCAGGATGTCTCCCACTGTTTTAGTCAAATCTTCCTTCAAACCCTAAAAGGAAAGACTAGCCGGGATTAATTACACCCTACAAGTTCACCAATCTTTCAGCCAGGCCAGTGCCGATATTTTGAGGGAGGTTCCTTCGCTTTCGCACAGACCTAATTAAAATAAACCTCATTTTCCCAGGGGCGTAACCCCGTTAACACCTTTTTAGACACCTACTTGATCGGCTAATTGTAATGTATAAAACTCTCCCAGGAGTAACTCTTACTCGCAGCGGGTATCGGGATCCAACTATCTCATAGAAGGTATGCAATCTCAATGCGAATTTCAACACTTGAAATTCCCAATAATATTTTACCCCAAGCCTCCTATGACCTTGACAAAGGCCAACAAACCATAGGCTGCTAGTCAAGTTCAACCCGCCATTTCCTGATTGAATCAAACCCACCCGTACGACCCTTGACAAAGGTCAACAAGGTCGTACGACTACCCTAATCCAATCTGCATCATATGCATAAGCAGATAAGTACTATTCAGCTACCGCACACTACGCCTTGACAAAGGCCAACAAACGCAGCACGAATACTAAGCAGTCTTTATCTGAAATGACGGAGGGCTACGACAGGTTTTTATGAAAACCCTTTGCGTAATGAACTTGATATCGTTGTAGAATCGAGTGATTTTAAATGTAATGTTTTTGAGGCCTTTTCTAGTTTTGCTAAAGAGGTCACTCCCGGTGAAGGGATCATCGGCTCTTTCCTTATCGAATAAGGTGCAGGATATTTCACAAATATCACTATGCAAAGCAAAAACTATAGAAGCAATCAAAGGAGAAACCGAGTGTGTAGTATCTGCTAGTTTCTCTAAAGAGGTCACTCCCAGTGAAGGGATCTCGGCTCTTTCCTTATCGAATAAGGTGCTGGATATTCTATAAGGAATACCGCTATGCAAAGCAAGAACTAGAGCTACCAGTTTTTAAACAAGTTTCTACAACATCTTTAGGTTTCTTTTAGTTTCATTAATCTCATTAATGCAATCCCATTTTAATATGCTTCACAAGCATCACATTTGAAACGAAATCTGCAATATAACATATATCTCACATATATAATATAAACATTCATCTCAGGAAGTAATATGATCTCATCACAGAACATTGCAGCAGAAGAAATATATATGAAATATTGGATATACTAGGAGGTCTGTGTTTTAGTACGAGCCTGTATAAAACACGGATTCCACGGTCGCGATGAATAGTCAAACCCACATCCCTAGACCCCTACGAGGGCGGCAAGCAACATTGCCAATTCTAGGGTTAGGAGATCCGGTCTTGACTCCTTGAGATGGTCTCCCACTGGACCCTAGAACCCGGTTACTTGTGCTCCCCTCCTTGGGTCTAGCTAATGCGGAAAAGTAAATAATATACAATGGTGACATCATCCTCAGCCCGGAAGTGCCCCAATAAAAGAATATTACATACACATGAATTTTACATGAATGAAAAATAAAAACCCTCATCTCACATAAAACCCCCGGCTATTCAGAACACGACGATCTAATATAATATATCACAGCAACACATAATATCTCATATCATCAACGTAAGCAAGTATGCGTATCCCGATTGTCGTTGATGTATGGCAACGAAACCGGCGATACACCATATACTACGCTTACGATCGCAGAAAAGAAAGTGTAAAACTACAATAGTTGGAATCCGCAACCTTCTTAGACATCTCATGTCTAACCAAATGAATTCCTTAGACATCGCATGCCTAACAATTATAAACCCCGCATTTCAGTCTCAATATAGAAAACACTTTTCAATATTTAGTCGGGCAATTCAACAAGATTCCCGACATCCTGATCGAATGCTCATCGTAAACTTTAGTAGACGGCCGCACCCCCAGATGCCGTCGACGAAGTGCACTAAGGCGGAACACCGCTGCCGCAAGCACCCGAACGGATGCTTTTGGCAACGGGGTTCTCCTACAGTTACTTGGTCAGGGCTATGGGGCGTGGCTATCTATTAAGTTTACCCGGCGAGTATCCGCGTACGCTACGTGATTGCGACGGACTTTTGACCGCATCAAAATCCCGTGGCAACCGATCAAATGAGACTAAACTGCTAGATTTATAACATTGAAATTAGTTATCTCATAATTACTTGTAGATTCCAAATATTGTATCACATTCCAGATAAATAGACAATGTTAAACTTTCCGATCGAATAAACAAACACCCAAGCTTTCCCAAATAGTTCTCAACACTTGAAATTAGTTTAAAAACATCCATCACATGCCACAGTACCAATGGTCCAGCCGTAGAAGGGTCAAGCCAACACCTCACATGTGGCAACGCCGTACTGCCACAAACCCTAAGGTTTAGAGGCGGTCCAGACGGTCACATAATCGAGTTAAGGTTTGTGTTCTTCTAGAGGGTCCACCGTGTTACTTGCACGGCTTAGAACGTTCTTAAACTACGGAAAAATCCAACGCTTGGAAATTTTCCGGTAGGGGAAAAAGTGAGTTATTGATATCCGTTCGAAATTTTTAACACGTTCTAAAATTACCCGGAAAAAAAAATTAAACGAAGTTAAACTTTCAGATCGAATCAACGAGTTCCCAATACAAGCCAGAAAACTCAACACTTGAGTATTTTTAAAAATTCCCAGAAGCATCAGGAAACACATACGGATGTAACTGTGCAAACAGTAACCCACAATTCCACTGTTTGGCCGCGGAACCGCCGCACAAGGCATGGTCTTGCCGCGGTTCCGCGGCGGTTTAAGTGAATTAAAGGCTCGTTTTTCACAGAATTCCATAGAATTCCCTGCTGATTTTTTTGAGTATTTTTAATATGAAAAATGTCAACTTTTTGAAAATTTTCCTGAAACTAGGGTTTTACGGGTATTCGGAGTTCGATCGGACTTTAAACTTTGCCCAGACTTCGCTTAAAGCTCTAGCTTATCTCTGATACCACTGTAGGGTTACTAGGTACTCTCACAAGGATCTATAAGGCATCAACTATGCCCGATTTAAAATTTAGACATGCCGAACAACCCTAACCAAGATCTTAAACTAGAGATTAGGTGAAACAAAGCATGTTAAACATTTTAACTTCTAAGAGTTTGGGATTACAACCTTTGTAGTCCGGTCCTTCGCTTCATAAGCTCCGTGTTGAGGTCCCTTCGCTGCGATCATCATGTACTCGAACTCTAGAGAGGCTCCACGAAGAGAATGATGCAAACTTGCTTCCGATCTTCGATAACAAAGATGATCTACCTTGAAGTTTCTTTAACACAAGCTTTCACTCACAAATGAAGTGAACACCCTAATCTAAATGGCTAGGATAGATTAGGATGATGAAGTAGGATTTTAGCTCTCATTTGTTTTCTATTTCTCACTCAAAATCATCACCAAGCAAAAAGCTAGAAAGCTTTCCCATCCAAAAGAAGAAGGAAGAAGAAGAACTATTTCTTTTGTGATGAATAATGAAAGTGTGGTGAGATTAAAAATGCAACCATGGGTTAAGTATGATAACTTAACCCATGTAGATACTTAACTATGGTCAAGGGTTGGGTTGGATTAACAAATATCATAACAAATATCACCCGTTAATATCTTTAGCAAGAAACAAAAGAAAAACTTCTAGAAGCTTCTAGAAAAAATTAACCCAAATCAAACCTTAATCATGTTTAATCTCCACTAATCACGTTGCATTAATAACCCTAACATGTTACAATATTATATATCATATATACAATATTTATTGTAACAAAATAAAATAATACAATTAACATATATCGCATATATATCAATGTATTACCCGAGTGAGAAAAAGAATCCTTTTGTGAGCTTATACTAGTTAATGTAATTTAATATATCTAATATATAATTATACATTAAATTATCGAATCAACACTTGATCCGATAATCCGGCTATTTCACAAATAACTGACCAATATAATTTGTATCAGTTCATGGAATCAACACTTGATCCGATGACCCGGCTATATCACATATACCCGGCCGATATCTCATATCACGAGAATCTAATACGGTATCACATACACGTATTTTTCTCGGTCCCGCACATATCATATATGTGCTCCTACTCCATTTTTCCTGAGTCAAGAAACCTCTGTGTAGGACTCTAAAGAATCGTCAATACGCCGACAGTAGGTGATGATCATATCAAACACCCACAAGCTGCAAGCGGTCAGCTAAACATAACAGCCATCCAGGTATTGAGCGATCAGAAGATCAACAAGCAAGCCTGTACTTTCTCCCGCTAGTCCAATCAGTAACACTCCCGTACAGTCCGGTCTCTTCGTCTGATATGTCGCATATCTCACCTAGGGGTGGTAAACGTCAGACCCCAGTAACTTGATAAGTCGTGTCGATATGAGGTCTATAACAGTTCGAGAAACTACTGATAACACTTACCAGTAAATCTCAGCAACCCTGGCCAGGGATTTCCAGTTATAGCCAATCGAACATAGCGCAACATCAACTCCCTATACCGGGAGAGATTAATCCCCTCCTATCGCTCATTGCCTCCATGTGATTCGGGGCTGTACCCAAAAGCCACCTTTTTGCACGCCCTCTTGGACGTGGTATGATGGAAATCAAATGTAACACCTTAGGATGTGTTTAGTGACTATTTATATTTAAGTAATGGGTTTTTAACAAAAAGATTACCAAATTGTGTTTCAAATATTTTTCCTAAATTAACAAATATTTTTCTAAAATTTTCCTAGGCTTGCACACACATGTGCATGTAAACTAGGGTTTCTAAATGAGTTATTACCATGATTAGTGACCATGGTGGGTTAATCATGGGGATTAAGTCTTTTGGGTTTTAATTAAGTTTAATTAAAATTTAATAGTTGCTTTAATTTGAATTTCCTTGGGGTGTTGACTTGGTGAGAGAGAGAGAGAGTGCATTATGGCTTAAGCCATGCTTGCAATTAATGAGGAGAGAGAGAGAAGGGGTTGACATTGGGGTGATGATTTCTCCTCTCATTTCTTTTTTTTGTTCTTCTCTCAAACCTCACTCTCACACACACACACTTACCTCTTCACACTCAACAGCAGCCAGAAGCAGCAACATCAGCAACAGAGAGCAGCAGCAGCAGCAGCTGAGAGCAGCAGCAGTAGCAGCAACTGAGAGCAGCAGCAGTAGCAGCAGTTAGCAGCAGCAACAGCCACAACTCCAGCTGCAGCTCCTTCCCTTCACTTCTTCTTCTTCCTCCAGCTCCCTAAGGTCGAGTGTGGGGTATATTTCCTAAACTTACTCTCTAGTTTACTTGTTTAGTGTAGTTTTGCTTCGGTTAGTGGTTTTTGGTGCGATTTAGTGCGATATGAGGTGGTTAGTGAGAACCTTGGCCAAGTGATGTGTGTTGTGGTGTTAGTAAGTTGTTAGAGTGTTGTTAGGGCCATATTAACCCAGCTTAAACCCCAATTGCACTAAAATACCACCAGATCCCTATTTGATGCAAATTCATCGTTTTTAAGCAAAATTTGAGTTTCTGAAAACTGCTATCGACCCGGTGAGGTCAGAATAATTTTGAGAAGACTGCAGTATAGTGGTTAGGTACTGATACCCCAGGTAGAACCCGACCCCCTTTCTTCACGTTTAAGCCGCCGGAATATTCGATCTGGCCGTAATTTGCGGCCAGATGGGGAGGGTTTGGATTGGGGTTTGGTCCTATGGGTGTCTGCTGCTATGTGGAGTTTTGTGATATACATATTTTTGTAATTTAAGTTCTGTATAAAAATCTGGGACTAAATACCTTTTTTCCGTATTTCTAAAACCTTCGCGACACGCGTGATACGTGTGTGGGTTTAGGGTTTCTGCGTATCGCGACGCGTCAGGGTATTTTCTGGCGCGTGATCACATGTTTTAGCGTATCGCGCACACGCGCGATTGGTTTACGACACGGGTGTCTAGTTGGACCGTAATATCACGTTTTTATGAAATTGAGCTTATGTGTGATATATGTTATGTGATTCTAGGTTCGCAGGCGAGTGAGACGGACGCTGCGAAGAAGGGCAAGCAAGTCGTCGGCTACACTTAGCGCGAGACTTCGGTGAGTAGATTTCACATCTACGGGGATATCGCCCGCATGGCGTTATGCATCAGGGCTGATAGGACCTTGTTATTATATGTTGCATTTACCTCATGGACTGTCATTTCATATTGCATTCCCTGCTATATGTATGCTTAGAATTGATAGAACACCGCACTATTACTAACGGTTTATGTTGCACGAGCACTAGTCTGCATGCTACACGCACACCGTTAGTAATTGCCATGACACGCTCACTGTAGAACTGCCATGATTATATTGCTGTAGTTCATTTCATATATGATCCGATATGACTTTCATGGAAATTGGGAGCCGCATGATATCTTTAAAAACGGAAACTAATTTTAAAAGCGGTTTTCCCTTATATCTATATCATGGATGGATGTACATAGCAAATCGCATTGGATTCACTTCTTGGTGTTTGATTTTCATGTGATTTCTGGTTTTGAGGACCGAGGGATTTCTAAGAAAAGATGCACTATTTGAAAACCCGGTTCCTCGTGATATGATATTTTGGTGCGTCCACCACGCATTTTCTCGGTGCTGAGACGTGTGCTTGAAACCCGATTCGAGGAGATGGATGATCCATTTGCGGGTTCGTGGTGGACCCGGTATGGTTCCCCAGGGCGAGAAATGTTTTTCGTGGAGTAGACGATGAGCCTGATAGGGTGGAGAGTACCTACCGGTGATTGGTTGGACCTGGCGGTTATCCGGAGGATACTGACGAGAGTCGAGAGATGGATGCGGGATGATCCGTACTGCCGGGGCCGTGGGCCGATATCGCAGACGGAGCCCGTGGGCTGATCCGGACTGACGGAGCCCGATATATGAGGATTTGCGTGTCGATGCTGGACAAGAGTATTTTATGATATTTTGGGTGCCGATGTTGGGCACTCGTGATTTCTCAGAGATTTACAGGATTTAAGGGCCGATGGGTGTGCCGGCGCCTGAGTTATTTGGGATTTGGGTGCAGTTGTGGGCACCGATTGATTTCCACGTTGATATTCCGTGTAGATGTTGTTTATCCTATGCTCAGCATTGATTACCATATATCTTATCCTGTAGTTATTTTACCTGACAGAGCATCTGCATGATTATTGCATATACTGCTTATTTCGCATTGATATCATCTGTTGGCATTTGTTAGAGTAGCGCAATACGTGCATGCTCGCGATTACCTTTATATGTTACCTCTATTCACGAGTTGGCAACTCACCCCCGTTGTGCCACAGTATTTGCAGGTTGCCCTCAGCATAGTCGCCGCAGGCTGTCTTTTGCATCTTTTGGCTACAGATACCACTACAGTTGCGGCGAGAGCTGTTTTGCATTTAGGTGGGTTGTGGTATCTGATTACTTTTATTGTATCCTTTTTTGTATCTAGTACTCTCCATCTACCATTTATGTACTTGACTTAGATACTGTGTGAGGACGATGATGTGTATTTTGTATTCTGGTGTCGAGCTCGTGGGAGCCGACTGTTTTTATTTGCAGTTTATATTCTGTGATGTTTACTTATTGCTCATTCTTCGCTACGGCGTCGTATATTACTCTTGTGATGATGGTTTCCGCCGTTGGGCGTGATTGCTCCCGTTTGGGAATATTTTGTTTCATTATATCTCATTTTTACTCATATCCTCTTTTATACCCGGTCGCGGGGCTACTTTTACAATGGAAATGCTGCCAAAATTATTTAAATGATTAAGTAACTTTAAAAGAACTTATTGAATTATTTAAGGTTTTCTAAATGTTTTAACTAAATGTTTTCAACACTCACTATTTTTTTAAATGGTTTTGATTTCTGGGTTCGGCTTACTTAGTCGCGTTACGCCTGTAGACGTAGCGTGGTTAAGTGCCGGTCACGAGTCGAAAGATTCGGGTCGTGACAAAGTTGGTATCAGAGCGTAGGTTTTACCTTCGGAGTGTACGATGACCCTGGTATGATGGAGTAGGTAGCTGCAGCAGAGTGGCGTAGCGTGCGTATGTGTAACGTTTTAAAAATAATTAAATAAATAATTAAATGAATAAAATTGTTTAAGTGAATTTTATGATTTTCGGTAAAGTAAAATGTATTTTTCGTAAAATCAAACCGTGATTGTTTTTCATTATAATATCAAAAATACCTATTCTAATTATGTAATTACTAGTAAATGGTGTTTATTTAGCCACTTATAAATTTTTAGTTTAATTAAATATTTTTCCTAAATTAATTATTTTAAATATTAACATAAGCTTTATTTTTATACTAAATTAGTGTAAATTACAAATTTGAATGGTTTTAATTTGTAAAAGTGAGCCATGGCATATTATAATTTAGTGAGTATCATGTAAAATTCATTTGCAAATTTTTCCAATTTTCTAGAGTTTTCTTGAGTTGCTATAGTAAAGAATTAAAAGAAAATTTAATAAAAGCATGAAAAGACATAATGATATGATATTTTGGGGGAACTTTCTACATCTTTCTTCACTTTTCTCATTCTCCACCCCCTCCTCCTAATTGTGGCCGGCCTCAACACCCCCATGGCAGCCCCCCCCATTTCCACTTCATTTTTTGTTCAAAATTCATCAAAAATCCATTAAAAATTCAATTAAAAATCCACAAAATCCTATGTATTTCCTACCCTTTATTCTCTACTCTTCTTTACATGGATTTTTGAGTGGGAAAACTTGCATTTTTGAGGCTCATTTTCATGTTTGGACTTGAGGTTGTGAAGGTATAAATCTATCTCTTTTGTTTTATTTCCATTAGATTTTTCTTTTAAAGCATAATTAGTTTTATTAGATTAATTCTATGTTCAATTTTTAAAATTCAAGTTAGGGTTTATAAATTCAAGTTATGATTTTTATTAATTAATTAGGGTTATAATAACTAGTCTACCATTTTTAGAAGTGGAAAAATCTTACATGGTTGTTGTATAATAAATTGTTTATTCAAATTGTTTTAATTAAACTATATAGCTAACTAGATTTTTCTAAAATGTGTTTGTGGGTAAAATAAAATTCTTATTAAGGTGGTTATCATTAGATGGTAGTTTTAATGAGAATATTAGCATATTAAAGGAATGAAAAACTTAGTTTGATCAGTAGTTTCTTTTGATAATTGGAAAATACTAATAAAATTGTTATTTTCGTAAACTAGATTTTGGAAATTCCTAAATATATGAGATTAAAAATTTAAATTATAGTTTCATTATATTATTATCATCATGAATTGTGGTTTAGTAAGTGAATTCATGTAAAATCATGTTTGGTTGTGATATTATGAAATTTTAGATTGCAAAGTGTTGAAAATCTATAAAGGTTGCAAACTAGAAATTCCAAATTTATAGAAAATTGTGTAATAAAAATATAATAATGGTTTTTATAATCTAGTTAGGCCATTTAATGAGTTTTATAACCATTGGTTTCATTTAAATGTCAAGTTTTGAAGAAAAACGGTAAATTGGCGTTTTCGGGTTTTTCGAAATCGGACGATTTGATTGATTTTAGGGTTTTGATGGATTAAATCATGCTTTGTATTATTATAAGTAATGAGTTTTCTAAACTATGAGTTATTTGTTCATGTTATCTCGATCCATCAGAGTTTGTACGCCGATATCGAGCGATATTTGGTTCTTTTGCATGGACGGGACATAGGTTTTAACCTATGCTGGTTCCTTGCATCGTTTTGACTTTTGTATGTGATTCAGTTTACGATACTATTTATATGTTTGCGTTTAGGTACACTCACGTGGACTGCGGGCGATGAAGAGGAGGATGGCGACACCGTCTTCGGCAGACATGGACCAGGTGAGTAGATGTATATCTACGGGGGGAAGTCGGGTGGATGGCGTTTAACACCCCCGCAACGTAAAGTAGGAATAGTACTTATTGACATTAGGAAGCCATATGTGACCCTAGATTCTTAATGCGTAAGACCCTAGTAATAACCCTAGGCTGGACTAGACTGATTTAGGAAAACCATATCAGAGGATGAGTACCTTGGAAGAGGTTCGTAGGTTTCAGATAGAAACACACACACGCACACACTGAAACTCGACATGGTGTATACGTGTATGTGTATACATATATAGAACTAGGTATAGGTATATACATGTATATACAACACGTATATGGGGTTCATTGATGTGATATGATATCCGAGGTATGATGAAATAGTATAACTGGGCTTGATACCGTGATTCTTGGCTATACAGTCGTATTAGGTGTTAGCGGATCATTAGAGAATGAGATAATGAACATGTGTACATAAATTATAATGGGTGGTGATGATATTGAGGTACCTGGGACTCTAAATTAGTACCCGGACTGTAACTTGTGATTGATCACGATATGGGATATATATGATTTGATTACGACATCATATAGGTGTGACCTGATGTCGATATCATATAGGTATGACCTGATATTGATATCAAATAGGTGTGACTTGATGACGATATGATATCAGTATGACTTAATCACAATATGATACATATGACATGATATTTCTGAGGATAAACTAATGATGCATATTATGATGGCAATGACATATGATTGATGTAGACGATTACAGTTTAACACCTTGATCATGAGATGTGTTGGTGATGACATTATACGAATGATGAGACACCTAGGAGATACTTGACCCGTACCCCGATATTGGGATGCCGTACGATGGATTTTACTGTACGAGGCATAAATATGATGATTGATCCGCACTCTTGATTCGAGAAAGCCGTACTACGTACGTGACGCTATTGAGGCCGGATCGCCGACTATTAGAGATATTGATTCAGACCTTAGGTAGACTCTTGTTTCTTATTGACTAGTTTCTTAGGTTTTGTTCCTTAGGAGGTTAGATGGACACTAGGTTAGGTTCGAGTCATATAGTGGTAGTGGTAATGGTATATCAAATGAGTAGATAATACACATCCGTCTTTACTTTCACACTGGAATCATAATGATGCATGTTCTTACATATGTTGCTATAATCAGTATAAACCTTACCTGTTAGGACACCAGCACCATTACCGATGATGCGCATATTCCACGCACACTTATTTGCCGGCTCACACACATCATCATCGGTGATTGCTATGTCACGTACACTTTAGATTATATTATCTTTTATTGATAGAATCAGTTAACAACTTGACCGATATAATATTGTGATTACTCTATGATATTAGTATAGACATAATAATTATTACTTAGACATTCATGCATTCATATTTTCATGTTATCATGCAGTATTATGGGCATATGCCGACACTTATCATATACTTACTCATGATTTTGAGATTTGGGTTTCTATGAGATTTCTGGATTTTCGGGGAAAACCGCAAGAATATATAAAAACTTCTCTCTCTCCTCCTCTCTTTTTAAAATAAGATGCTGTTTTCTCGTGATGTATGTGTCGTCCACCATGAGATTTCATGTTTTCTGTTGGATTTCGAGACCCGATTCGAGGAGTTGATGAACCGTCTCGGGTACATGGTAGGCCCGGTATGGTACCCCGGGGCAAGAAGATCGAGTTGTAGACGATGAGCCTGGCAGGGGAAGGCTACCTACCGGTGATGTCTGGCGCGGCGGATATCCGGAGGATACCGACCGTTGTCATGAGATTTGATGATATGGGCCGATCCGGACTGACGGAGCCCGATGTATTGAGACTATGGGACTTGAGATTTACATGTTTGTGTCGATGCTTGACACGGATTTCCATAGATTTCATTGTTGAGATTTCAGATTCCTATACACATTTTACTATGATAACAGCTAAAGATTTCTTATACAGATATTTCTGGATTTCAGGATTGGTTATTTTATATTCATGATGCATGCATATCCATTCATATGACATAGTATTATATGAGGCACTGACACGAGCACGGAGTATCTGCATTTACACGTAGTTTTACCCTGCTATTATTAGATGATTAGGATATAATAGTGTATTATTTTGACCTAGGATAGCGTCGTGCATTCGATTTCTTTTCGTAGATGTATTCTACTCACGAGTTGGCAACTCACCCCCGTTGTGCCAAATTTTATTACAGGTTCGATGTACAGGTTTCCCTGGAAGCTGGCTGGCACATCTTTTCTTTCAGGGTGATTTGCACGGTAGGTTGGTTCACTTGTATCTGAACCACCATTGTATTTTATTCATTCATTTGTATCTAGTAAGCTCCATCAACCATACTTGTATTACTTGATAAGTTTATTGGACCAGTCTTTTATTTCGACCCTAGAGTCGCGCATGTATTATTCTGATCTGGTGGTTTGTTTTCTTTGAGTTTTGAGCCTCGCCCTTTGGCGTTATATATTATTGTGCTTGTTGTGGTTGTTTCCGCCTGTTGGCGTTGAGCTAGCTCCCGTTTGGGGATGCTTTTTATTGTTTATGTATATTATACTTGTTGTACCCGTTTGGGGCCAGTTTTTTTTTCAGAGGAGACTCTGCCGAAATTTTTGGGAAAATTTGCTGATACTTTAAACTTGTTCCTTCATGTTTTCTTTTACTGCTTCTTCTTCTTTTTCATGGTTTAGATTTCTGGGCTTCGGTTTACTTAGGTTACGTGGCGCCTCTAGACGCTTCGTAATCTAAGTGGGGAACACGTTCCGTACTTTCGGGTCGTGACAGTATGTTCCGCGGCATACTCACGACACGGCACTCCACTTAAGCGACCTTAAGGCTTATTGATTTAATTCCTCCTTGAGTATATATATATTCTTGTGATTCGATTTCCGTATTCTTATCGAATCCTAATTTCCTTTTAGCCATTATGCCGCCAAAGACTACGGGGGCGCAGAGAGCGGCCGCAAGGGCCGAGATTCGAGTTGACTCGTCCGAGACGAGGACTGATCCGGACAGTGCACCCATTGTACCCGAGCAGACTGTTCCTCCTGTGACAGATCAGATCGCCACGCTAGGGGCTGGTATGCAGGAGATACGCCAGACGGTGGGATCCAGCATGCAGGAGATGCGCCAGATGATAGGATCACTAGTCGAGACGCTTCGAGCACAGCGACCAGAGGTAGCTCCACCGGTTCCAAAGACCGCGATGGTACCTACCGCACAGCCAGTTGCCCCTGCAGCCATGGAGGTGATTACAGTATCGCTGTCAGAGTTCATGAGGCTGAAGCCTCCGGTCTTCACAGGCACCGATACAGCCGAGGACCCACAGTCTTTCATCGACAGGATGGCCCGGATATGCCGTTCCCTCAGATGCGCAGATGCGAGATGGGTTGAGTTCGCGAGCTTTCGCCTGGAAGGTCTTGCGCAGAAGTGGTGTGATTCAGTTGAGAAGGGCAGAGCAGCAGGTCTTCCTCCTATGACCTGGAAAGAGTTCATGACAGTATTTCTAGCCCATTTCCTTCCCTAGAGTGTTAGGGATGCTCGAGCACGCAGATTTGAGTCCTTGCGCCAGACGCCAGGGATGACAGTGGCAGAGTATGACGTGCTGTTTACAGAGCTAGCAGTTTATGCCCCGTATTTAGTGGCTACCGAGGAGTTGCGAGTCAAGAGATTTGTTCGAGGCTTGCTTACACCACTGTTCCTTGCGATCAGCGCGTAGCACTACGAGACCTATGCAGCAGCTGTAGACGCAGCCCTATTAGTCGAGGAGCGCCTTGCTGAGACTTCGGTAGTTCCAGAGCCGAAGAGAGTTCGTACTAGTATATCCGCACGGAGGCAGTCATTCAGACGCCGCGACAGGTATCGTTCTGGTACGAGGAGTAGCAGAGATTCGGGACGAGGTCAGATGTTTAGTTCGTATCCCCAGGAGAGTCAGCATTCGCCGCGGGGTTGCTTTAGATGCGGCAGTCTACTTCACTTCGTTAGAGATTGTCCTGAGATACATCAGAGGGAGGCGGCAGCACCGCATGTTACCTTACCACCTTCACCACCCCAGAGGGCGTTGCCTGTTGTACCTACCGTTGCTCCGCGCCAGACTCATACGCAAAGAGGTCATGGGCGTGGGGGAGTTGCTCAGAGAGGACGGGATGACCGAGGCAGAGGGCAGTCAGTCACAGGTGGTGGACAGGCGTGGGTTTTTGCTTTGACGCATCAGGACGCGCAGGCGTCCAATGCAGTGGTTTCAGGTATCCTTCCAGTATGTTCAGTTGATGCACACGTTTTGTTCGATCCCGGATCCACGCACTCGTACGTATCCACACACTTTGTGCCGAGTTTGGGTAGAGAGTCTGGTTTGCTTGATCAGCTTCTTGTTGTGACCACTCCTGTGGGAGAGTCGTTTGTTGCTAGGCACGTGTTCCGGTCCTGCACCGTCTGTATTGGCGAGAGAGAGTTGCCTGTCGACTTGATCCTTCTGGAGATGTTGGACTTCGACGTTCTTTTGGGCATGGATTGGTTAGCCACGTGCTATGCTTCAGTGGACTGCCGTGAGAAAATAGTTAGATTTTGTTTTCCCAGCGAGTCGGTTTTTATTGTGTTGGGGGACCGTGGTGCCGCCCCTTACAGTGTGATTTCTTCTTTTCGTGCTGGACAGCTTTTGAGGAAGGGATGTCAGGGATTTCTCGCCTATGTTTGCGATGCCAGTGCTACACAGGTTCCATTGGATCAGGTTCCGGTTGTTAACGAGTTCCCTGATGTGTTCCCTGACGAGCTTCCTGGGCTACCGCCCGAGCGCGACATTTCTTTCTGTATTGATTTGGTTCCTGGCACAAGGCCTATTTCCATGCCGCCTTATCGGATGGCCCCGGCAGAACTTAGAGAATTGAAGGGTCAGTTGCAAGATTTGCTGGACAAGGGACTTAGTCGACCCAGTGTTTCTCTTTGGGGTGCTCCAGTCCTGTTCGTCAAGAAGAAGGATGGCAGTTTGCGTCTGTATATCGACTACCGCCAGCTGAACAGGGTGACAGTGCAGAACAGGTATCCTTTGCCGCGCATCGACGATTTGTTCGACCAGCTTCACGGGGCAGGGTACTTTTCGAGGATCGATTTACGATCGGGCTATCATCAGCTGCGGGTTCGACAGGAGGACATTCCCAGGACAGCTTTCCGTACGCGTTACGGCCATTATGAGTTTTTGGTGATGTCGTTCGGACTCACCAATGCGCCAGCAGCATTCATGGACTTGATGAACCGTATTTTCTGGCCATATTTGGATCTGTTCATTATAGTGTTCATTGACGATATCTTGGTGTATTCCCGGAGTAGTGAAGAGCACGAGCAGCACCTGCGGATTACACTGCAGACTTTGAGGGAGCACCAGCTTTATGCGAAATTCTCCAAGTGTGCTTTTTGGCTGGACAGCGTAGACTTCTTGGGGCATGTGATTTCACGAGACGGTATATGTGTAGACCCGAGGAAGATCGAGGCCGTGCAGCGTTGGCCCAGACCCACATCGGTTACGGAGATTCGCAGCTTTTTGGGGTTGGCCGGTTACTACAGGCGATTTGTGCAGGACTTCTCCAGTATTGCTACACCTTTGACCAGGTTGACCCGGAAGGGAGTCCCTTTCGATTGGACGGAGGAGTGCGAGCACAGTTTTCAGCAGCTACGGACTCGGCTAACGACGGCACCGGTATTATCATTACCTTCAGGCTTAGGCAGGTTTGTGGTCTATTGTGATGCCTCTCGAGTGGGGCTAGGGTGCGTTTTGATGCAGCACGACAGGGTGATTGCGTATGCTTCGCGACAATTGAAGAAACATGAACAGAATTACCCCATTCATGACTTGGAGATGGCTCCAGTGGTCTTTGCACTTAAGAACTGGCGACATTACCTTTACGGCGAGTCGTGCCAGATATTCACGGATCACAAGAGTCTAAAATATATATTTCAGCAGTGGGACCTGAACCTTAGACAGCGCCGATGGATGGAGTTAGTGAAGGATTACGACTGCGAGATCTTGTATCACCCGGGAAAGGCAAATGTGGTGGCGGATGCTTTGAGCAGGAGGCCCGGGGGTAGTCTAGCTTGTTTGAGCACAGTACAGGGGTAGTCGTCGGCAGATTGGCAGATATTATGCGACAGCCGGATACAGTTCGAGTTCACGCCGATTGGAGGACAGATCGCGCATGTTCGTGCACGCCCACAGTTGATCGACCGTATACATGAGGCACAGCGCAGTGATGACCGATGTTCAGAGATCATGGCACAGATTGGACAGGGCAGATTCTTTGAGTTCGTGATCGATGATCAGGGGGTACTACGATTTGGAGTTAGACTGTGCGTACCAGATGCTGGAGGACTGAGGCGTGAGATTCTTGAGGAGGCACATCGATCGATGTACAGCGTCCATCCCGGTTCCACCAAGATGTATCATGATATGAGAGATGTTTACTGGTGGGACGGAATGAAGAAGGACATCGCAGATTTTGTGTCGAGATGCCTGACTTGTCAGCAAGTCAAGGCTAAGCACCAGAGGCCCGCGGGAGAGCTACAGCCGTTACCCATTCCGGAATGGAAATGGGAGCAGATTTCGATGGATTTCGTGGTGGGTCTACCCAGGACTAGGCGAGGGTACGACTCCATTTGGGTGATCGTAGATCGTTTGACGAAAGCGGCTCACTTCCTGCCAGTGAAGACGACTTTCGGATTTGCTCAGTATGCCCAGATCTACGTCGACGAGATTGTGCGACTGCACGGAGTCCCGACATGTATCGTGTCCGACAGAGGCACCCAGTTTACCTGTCGACTATGGCAGAGGCTACAGGAGGCTTTGGGCACTCGCTTGAGTTTCAGCACAGCTTTTCATCCGCAGACCGATGGACAGTCAGAGAGGACTATTCAGACTCTCGAGGACATGCTCAGAGCTTATGTATTAGATTTCGGAGGTAGCTAGGATCATCACTTACCCTTAGTAGAGTTCTCCTACAATAACAGCTACCAGGAGACCATTCAAATGGCACCATTTGAGGCTCTTTATGGGAGGAGATTCAGATCGCCCGCCTGTTGGACAGAGCTCAGTGAGAGCAGTATCTTAGGGCCCTCCTGTTGGACAGAGCTCAGTGAGAGCAGTATCTTAGGGCCACAGATTGTTGAGGAGACGACCGCGAAGATCCAGTTGATTCGCGATAGGATGAGAGCAGCCCAGAGTAGGCAGAGATCTTATGCGGATCTTCGGCGACGCAGACTTGAGTTTTCTGTTGGTGATCATGTTTTCTTGAGGGTCTCCCCAATGAAAGGTGTGATGAGGTTTGGGAAGAAGGGGAAGCTCAGTCCCAGATATGTGGGCCCCTTCGAGATCCTCGAGCGGGTTGGTGCAGTTGCGTACCAGTTAGCCCTTCCGCCCAGTTTTCCAGATGTGCACCCCGTATTTCACGTATCGATGCTCCGTAGATATCTTCATGATCCCTCGCATGCGATTCAGCATCCGACGATCCAGCTTGAGCGCGACCTTTCCTATGCAGAGCAGCCGGTGATGATCTTGGATCGACAAGTGAAGAAATTGAGATCAAAGGACATTCCATCAGTCAAGATACTTTGGCATGGTCAGGGCCGTGAGGAGGTCACTTGGGAGACCGAAAGCGAGATGAAGAAGAGGTATCCCCATCTTTTCGAAGGTATGTGTAGTTAGATTTTGAAATTCGGGGACGAATTTCTTTAAGGGGGAGAGATTGTAACACCTTAGGATGTGTTTAGTGACTATTTATATTTAAGTAATGGGTTTTTAACAAAAATTTTACCAAATTGTGATTCAAATATTTTTCCTAAATTAATAAATATTTTTCTAAAATTTTCCTAGGCTTGCACACACATGTGCATGTAAACTAGGGTTTTTAAATGAGTTATTACCATGATTAGTGACCATGGTGGGTTAATCATGGGGATTAAGTCTTTTGGGTTTTAATTAAGTTTAATTAAAATTTAATAGTTGTTTTAATTTGAATTTCCTTAGGGTGTTGACTTGGTGAGAGAGAGAGAGAGTGCATCATGGCTTAAGCCATGCTTGCAATTAATGAGGAGAGAGAGAGGAGGGGTTGACATTGGTGTGATGATTTCTCCTCTCATTTCTTTTTTTTGTTCTTCTCTCAAACCTCACTCTCACACACACACACTTACCTCTTCACACTCAGCAGCAGCCAGAAGCAGCAACAGCAGCAGCAGCAGCAGCAACTGTCAGCAGCAACAGCACCAGTAGCAGCAGTTAGCAGCAGCAACAGCCACAACTCCAGCTGCAGCTCCTTCGCTTCACTTCTTCTTCTTCCTCCAGCTCCCTAAGGTCGAGTGTGGGGTATATTTCCTAAACTTACTCCCTAATTTACTTGTTTAGTGTAGTTTTGCTTCGGTTAGTGGTTTTTGGTGCGATTTAGTGCGATATGAGGTGGTTAGTGAGAACCTTGGCCAAGTGATGTGTGTTGTGGTGTTAGTAAGTTGTTAGAGTGTTGTTAGGGCCATATTAACCCAGCTTAAACCCCAATTGCACTAAAATACCACCAGATCCCTATTTGATGCAAATTCATCGTTTTTAAGCAAAATTTGAGTTTCTGAAAACTGCTATCGACCCGGTGAGTTCAGAATAATGTTGAGAAGACTGCAGTATAGTGGTTAGGTACTGATACCCCAGGTAGAACCTGACCCCCTTTCTTCACGTTTAGGCCGCCGGAATATTCGATCTGGCCGCAATTTGCGGCCAGATGGGGAGGGTTTGGGTTGGGGTTTGGTCCTATGGGTGTCTGCTGCTATGTGGAGTTTTGTGATATACATATTTTTGTAATTTAAGTTCTGTATAAAAATCTGGGACTAAATACCTGTTTTCCGTATTTCTAAAACCTTCGCGACACGCGTGATACGTGTGTGGGTTTGGGGTTTCTGCGTATCGCGACGCGTCAGGGTATTTTCTGGCGCGTGATCACACGTTTTAGCATATCGCGCACACGCGTGATTGGTTTACGACACGGGTGTCTAGTTGGACCGTAATATCACGTTTTTATGAAATTGAGCTTATGTGTGATATATGTTATGTGATTCTAGGTTCGCAGGCGAGTGAGACGGACGCTGCGAAGAAGGGCAAGCAAGTCGTCGGCTACACTTAGCGCGAGACTTCGGTGAGTAGATTTCACATCTACGGGGATATTGCCCGCATGGCGTTATGCGTCAGGGATGATAGGACCTTATTATTATATGTTGCATTTACCTCATGGACTGTCATTTCATATTGCATTCCCTGCTATATGTATGCTTAGAATTGATAGAATACCGCACTATTACTAACGGTTTATGTTGCACGAGCATTAGTCTGCATGCTACACACACACCGTTAGTAATTGCCATGACACTCTCTCTGTAGAACTGCCATGATTATATTGCTGTAGTTCATTTCATATATGATCCGATATGACTTTCATGGAAATTGGGAGCCGCATGATATCTTTAAAAACGGAAACTAATTTTAAAAGCGGTTTTCCCTTATATCTATATCATGGATGGATGTACATAGCACATCGCATTGGATTCACTTCTTGGTGTTGGATTTTCATGTGATTTCTGGTTTTGAGGACCGAGGGATTTCTAAGAAAAGATGCACTATTTGAAAACCCGGTTCCTCGTGATATGATATTTTGGTGCGTCTACCACGCGTTTTCTCGGTGCTGAGACGTGTGCTTGAAACCCGATTCGAGGAGATGGATGATCCGTTTGCGGGTTCGTGGTGGACCCGGTATGGTTCCCCGGGGCGAGAAATGTTTTTCGTGGAGTAGACGATGAGCCTGGCAGGGTGGCGAGTACCTACCGGTGATTGATTGGACCTGGCGGTTATCCGGAGGATACTGACCAGAGTCGAGAGATGGATGCGGGATGATCCGTACTGCCGGGGCCGAGTGCCGATACCGCAGACGGAGCCCGTGGGCTGATCCGGACTGACGGAGCCCGATATATGAGGATTTGCGTGTCGATACTGGACACGAGTATTTTATGATATTTTGGGTGCCGATGTTGGGCACTCGTGATTTCTCAGAGATTTACAGGATTTGAAGGCCGATGGGTGTGCCGGTGCCTGAGTTATTTGGGATTTGGGTGCAGTTGTGGGCTCCGATTGTTTTCCACGTTGATATTCCGTGTAGATGTTGTTTATCCCATGCTCAGCATTGATTACCATATATCTCATCCTGTAGTTATTTTACCTGACAGAGCATCTGCATGATTATTGCATATACTGCTTATTTCGCATTGATATCATCTGCTGGCATTTGTTAGAGTAGCGCAATACGTGCATGCTCGCGATTACCTTTATATGTTATCTCTATTCACGAGTTGGCAACTCACCCCCGTTGTGCCACAGTATTTGCAGGTTGCCCTCAGCATAGTCGCGGCAGGCTGTCTTTTGCATCTTTTGGCTACAGATACCACTACAGTTGCGGCGAGAGCTGTTTTGCATTTAGGTGGGTTGTGGTATCTGATTACTTTTATTGTATCCCTTTTTGTATCTAGTACTCTCCATCTACCATTTATGTACTGGACTTAGATACTGTGTGAGGACGATGATTTATATTTTGTATTCTGGTGTCGAGTTCGTGGGAGCCGACTGTTTTTATTTGCAGTTTATATTCTGTGATGTTTACTTATTGCTCATTCTTCGCTACGGCGTCGTATATTACTCTTGTGATGATGGTTTCCGCCGTTGGGCGTGATTGCTCCCGTTTGGGAATGTTTTGTTTCATTATATCTCATTTTTACTCATATCCTCTTTTATACCCGGTCGCGGGGCTATTTTTACAAAGGAAATGCTGCCAAAATTATTTAAACGATTAAGTAACTTTAGAAGAACTTATTGAATTATTTAAGGTTTTATAAATGTTTTAACTAAATGTTTTCAACACTCACTATTTTTTTAAATGGTTTTGATTTCTGGGTTCGGCTTACTTAGTCGCGTTACGCCTGTAGACGTAGCGTGGTTAAGTGCCGATCACGAGTCGAAAGATTCGGGTCGTGAATCAAAGCACAGTGTGAATCACACAAGACTCTATGACGATCTCGGGTCTACAGACTACTCTGTACCAGTGTCACCAGAGAACTGCCATCTGACGTGAGGTATAATACTATTTGGGAGTTCTTGGCGAGTCCGTCCAGTGTACCCAGTCTTTACTGAGTACCCGTACACCATCCTTGATTTCAAACACCGGTGGATATGGGATCATCCATCGCCCATCATATGGGTCAAGATGCGTATACGCTAGTCTACTCTGGTGTATCGATACCCTGTCTCGATACACCCTCGACTAGGAACAGTTATAGGATGTACTCGTCGACTACCGTGGCCCCACTAGTATGATCTCATCATAGTCCCAGTAATCAAGTACATATCCTAAGGGCTTTATCAACATGTAACATAGAGACAATCTGAGTACATGTTAAGATAAAGAGCAACCAGATAGCATACTATCATGTCGAGCAAGAAAGTTCTCCCTATATATGTCCAATCATCCACTACAATATACATCACTATGTACAGTAATGGCCTCTAGGGCATACATATAACTAACATGTGAAACTAAAGGGTTCAATAGTCTCCAACGAATCTCAGCCTCTCCGCGAATCTGGTAGGGTTCCTCATCCACTTGAGGGATGCTACGATCTTCTCGGTGACAGTGGTAGCGAGGATTGCATCATGGTAGATGATGGCCCAATTAGGTTCAGGAAGGCCATCATAAGTAGAGACTTTGTGAAATGGCTGGATGCTATGTAATCAAAGACGGAATCTAAGTACACCAACAAAGTGTGACTTTGCATGTTGCACCTGAAGGGGTAAAACCCATTGGGAGCAAATTGATCTTGAGAAGATTCTTGGTGTAGATGGAAATGTTGAGACTTTCAAAGCTTTGCTTAAGTCCATCAGGATTAAAGCAAGCATCGCGGAGTTGGAACATCTGTTTTGATGTGGCAGTCAAAGAATTTGACTTCATCAAAAAGGTAGATGAACCTTGTATATACAAGAAGGAAGTCGAGAGAGTAAGGTTGTTTTCCACGTATTGTACGTAGATGACATACTCTTGATAGGAAATGGTTTCCTATGCTACACTCGGTCAAGCTCCTCTTATCACGAGGATTCTCCATGGAAGATCTGGATGATACCTACTACATCTTGTGGATTATGATCTTTGGTGATAGATCTAAGTGGATGTTGGGAGTGTCCTAAATCCGGGTACATTAATACCATACTAAAAGGGTTTAGTATGGAAGATTCTAAGCATGGTGGTTCGCCCACTTACTCATGGATCACTCCCTCCAAAAAGATGTCTCCCAAGACTGATTTGGAGAGAGCTCGAGTGCAAGGGATACCCTATGCTTCGGCAGTAGGCTCTATCATGTGTGCGATGTTATGTACCAGACCAGATGTAGCTAACTCACTAGGTGTAGTGATCAGGAATCAATCGGATCTTGGGAGAATCACTGGGCAGCTTTGGAGGACATTCTTAAGTACTTGAGAAGCACTAAATGAATGTTCTTGGTTCGAGCTTCCAGAGTGATAAGGTTGACTGAAAGTCAGTCACAGGCATTGTCTTCACCCTCAGTAGAGGGACAGTATGTTGGAAGAGTTCCAAGCTAGATACCGTGACATACTAGACGATAAAAGCTGAATACATTGCTACCAACGATGCTGCCAAAGTGGCTGTCTGGGCATTTCTTATTCATGAGATGAACATGGTTCTTACCATTGAGCGTCCAATAACTGTTATTGTGACTACAATGGAGTTGTGGCTTTAGCCTAGGAACACCGGTCCCATCAGCAATCCAGACATATTCTGAGGACAGTATCACCTGATCAGGGAGATGGTTGATCTCCAAGGGATCGAGGTGAGGAGAGTTGACGCGAAGGATAACACAGCGGATCCACTTATAAAGGCCTTTGCCTAGAGAGACTTCTATAGGACGTTGAGTATGAGATACTGCAACAGACAGCCTTAGTGCAAGTGGGAGATTGTTAGTTATATGTATGCCTTAGAGGCCATTACTGTACATGTGATGTATATTGTAGTGGATGCTAGAACATATATAGGGAGGAATTTCTTAAAAGCTTCAGATTTGTGTTTCAACAGGAACACGGGTCCGAATCTTGAGAGATCATCGGTGAATGTAATAATGTACGAGGAACCATTCCTGGCATGTGTAAACATAGGACCGCATACATCACTATGTATCAGTCCCAAGAGTTCAGTAGCTCTTTTTCCTTGTCCAGTAAACGGAGTTTTGGTCATCTTGCCCTTGAGACATGACTAGCAAGTTTCATAAGATGTAAATTCAAACAAATTCAAATATCCATTTTTATGCAACTTAGCTAGTCTGGTCGAATTGATATGACCTAGTCTACAATGCCATAAGAAGGCTTCGTTCATTTCTGAACTTCTCCTCTTGTGTATGTTCTGTATGTTTAGAACTGTAGTTTGATTCAAAACGTATATACCGTTACATAATGTACCATACGCAATCAATAATTGATTTAGGAAAATGTTCATAATATTTTCCTCCAATACAAAATTATATCTTTCTTTATATAATTAAGAGATTGATATAATATTGCATATCATTTTTGGTACGAATTAACAGTCGTTCAGAATCAATGTATTACCATTTGGTAATACAAGGTGATATTCGCCAACTGCTTTGGCTGCAACAATTGCACCATTCCCTACTACGAGAGACTTATCACCCTTTTCTAGTTCTCTACTTTTTCTTAATCTATATATGAAAGTCTACCCTAGCACCAGCATGGGGTCCAAGAGGTATCAAGCATGCTAAATTCAAATTTTTATGGCGCTAAGCTAGACTTACCGAAATCGTTAGCTAGGTGATTAGGGTTATGGTTTGATATCTACTAAAACTAAAAAAGTGAAAGATGGCTATACCCTCGTAGATCAAGTCCTTCACTTCACATGCTCCGTGTAGTAGTCCCGCGACTCCACTAGGCTCCACTTGAGGCTTTGGACGAGCTTCCTCCGATGACCTTCGTGCTGAAGATGATCCACACGAAATCCCTCCAACTCAAGCTACCTTTACACTAAACTCTTTAGCGTAGTAAACACGCTACACTCGATCTCTAGTCAAGTATAGGATGGTGAATTAAGGATATGATTTTGCTCACAAGTTTGTGTTCAAGCTTCATGGTTCACATCACATGTAAGGGTTGAAGCTTGAACCATGACATTGAGGAAGAAGAAGAAGCTAGAGAGCATGAGAGCAAAATGGGAGCAACTCAAGAAAATAGCTAAGTGTTGAGAATGAGCTTAGAATGAATGGCAACTCTTGACCCCCACTCATCCAAGCATAGAATTTTGCAATATAAAATTGCAACTATGCTTGAATAGTGAGTCAAGATGAATAAACTAATATAAAGCCCATGCTTGCAACCATGCTCTCATTTTCCACCCCATTTCTATTTTTCTCAAAATAGAAATCCTGCCATGATACATATATATTTATATATATATCATATATATATATATTAATACATATAATAAAATATTTAGTGAGCTAATGATATTAGTTAAGACATAATTATATCACATGTAATATATATATCACATTATTAAATCAACACTTGATTTAATAATCCGGTTATATCACATATGACCGACTAATATCATTTATCCGAATATCATATAATCAAATCAACACTTGATTCGACAATCTGGTTATATCATATATAACCGAATCGATAACAGATAACTGCCAGATTATAATACGGTATCACATACACGTACTTAATCAGGCCCACACACATATCACATATGTGTCCTACTTCGTTTCGCATGAACCAGGGAACTTCTATGTGGGCCTATAAAAACTCGTCAATACGCCAGCAGTAGTTGATGATCACATCAGTCACCTACAAGTCGTCAGTGGTACTAGCTGGACGTAACGGCTACCCGGGTATTGAGCGATATGAAGATCAACAAGCAAGCTAGTCCATAGTCTCCTTGAACCCTATCAATAATACTACCGTACGGTCCGGTCTTTTCGTCTGATATGTCGCATATCATGTCTAGGGGTGGTAAACGTCAGTCCCTAGTAACGTGATAAGTCATGCCGTTGTCTGGCCTATAATGGTTCGAGAAACTACTGATAACACTTATCAGAAAATCTCGGCAGCAGCCCTGGCCAGGGACTTCCAGTTATAGCCAATAGAGCATAGCGCAACATCAACCGCCAATACCAGGAGAGATGAAACCTCTTCTATCGCTCATTGCCTCCATGCGACTAGGGACTGTACCTAAAATCCACCTGTTTGCACGTCTCCTTTGAACGTGGTAGGGAGGAAATCAAAACACAGTGGGAGCCACACAAGACTCTATGACGATCTCGGGTCTACAGACTAATCTGTACCAATGTCACCAGAGGACTGCTATCTGACAATAGGTATACAACCACATAGGAGTCCTTGTTCAGTTGATAAAACTGCACATTTGTATTACATTTTTCCTACCATTTTCATATTAAAAAAGGACTTTATTATAATATATTATACATATGAGGGTTTATGTGTAAAAACATTATTTTTCATGTGTTAATATATTTTAATTATCATTTGGTAGGAAAATGTATGCAAATAAATCTATTGACCAAATCCTAGTAGGACTAAGTCTACTAAATATTATTTGAGATTATTGTGCAGAATTTTCCAAGTTGTTATGCAGAATTTATCAAACAAATCAATTTGTTGAAGAAATCTTGCCAAATTAAGAAGCAAAACTTAGAGACCAAGTCTGGAAGCAACCGAGAAAAGATTTTCAGATTCTGAAGATGCCTAGGATTGCCAAATGTCACCAGATGAAAGCACAAGAAAAATCATCAAATGATCCCCACCCTTAGGCCGCGGATCCGCCGCAATTTAAGGGGGTTAGAAGGAAAGATTTTGGGAGATAAATCATTGCTAAATTTTAGCAAGTTTTCAACAATAATATTCTGGCTTTGCACTATAAAAAGGCACCGAGGGCCTCTTGGAAAAGCTATCAAGCCGAAGAGATCACGAAGCTCCCGACGCTCACGCATCCAGGCTGATCATCGACTGTTCGACTACCTCCTTAGGAAAGATTGAGAAGCATCTAGTTGTAATCATTTTCTACGGATTAAAGTGTAGTTTGTTCAAGTCGATTAATAAAGGTAGTTATTTTATTTAATTGTTTTTTTTACATTATGTTTTCCCTCTTTTTTTTTTCATCTTCTTCTCCCAACATGCGCGAGTAATTCTCCGCTTGTTAGGGTTCGTAGGATTAGGGTAGGCTAATGGACGATGAAAATAACTAAACCCTTTTTAAGTCCTATAAAGTTTAGGAACTTTATTAAAAGAATCATTAACATCCTAATCGGGCGCGCTAGCAATTCTTTGCTAGTTCCGACCGCGATTAGAGATTGGATTAATGATTGCTTTGGTAAAGGCTAGATATGAACGGAGTTCCGTGTCGAGATAAGGGTTAAGAGTGGGATTCCTTTTCCCTCCAGAAACCCTAATCTACACGCATCGCCGTCGTTCTAGTTCTAAATCTATTAATGGATAAAAAGGGTAACTCTTAATTAATCGTCCATAACTACTAAATCCTAACGAACCCTACAAGCCTTCTTATTACATTAACTACTTCTTTAAAATAATCTATATCTATATTTTACATTCTTGTTTAACGTAGATCTAGAAACCATTCAACAAAATTCTTATTTCTTTCTCTTTTTCAACACATCTAAAGTAAAATTAAAAGGTTCCACGTTTCCCAGATAACGACCCATACTCATCTCGGTCTAGCTACGTGCGACACTGTTATTGATTGCGGTTAAACTACAAAACACAATTTTTTGTGACAATCAAATGGCGCCGTTGCCGGGGATCGAACCCGGGTCACCCGCGTGACAGGCGGGAATACTCACCACTATACAACAACGACCGTGATGGACGGCACTCCATCTAATTATAACACCACGCTGCCACCACCCACAGGTGCGCAGAATCCACCGCGCATCTCTCTCCAAGAGAGATGCTATCCTATTCGTGGTCCTCTTCCTACTTGTCTATCTCTTCCACCACCTAACGGGGATAATTTCGAAATTAAACCCCACTACATCAATCTGCTGGCCAAATTTCACGGGCTTGAGTCGGAAGACGCGTACGTTTTCATCACCAAATTCGAAAACGTATGCGCAATGATGGGTACTTCACAATTGACTTTAGATGCTATGCGCTTACGTCTTCTCCCATTCACACTGTGCGACTTGGCAGAGAAATGGCTTTATAATACTGCCGCACACTCTATCACTAACTGGGATGAATTTGTCATAGCATTTCTTAAGAAGTTTTACCCAAATCATAAGACTGCACATATTAGGAGCGAGATCAACCAGTTCACCCAGCTTCCCAATGAACCATTTTGGAAGTGCTTTGAACGTTTCAAGGATCTACTTGTCCAATGCCCCCATCACGGAATACAAAGATGGGATTTATGTCGGATTATATATGAGGGCATTAATCCAGCGACAAAGCAGATGCTTGAAACAATGTGTCAATGCAATTTCATGTCTAAAGATGACGGTGAAGCATGGAAATATCTGGAAGATCTCGCAGAAAGCACTTTGCAGTGGGAAAGCGTAAGACCACCTTCAACTAAGGGAGGTATTCACCAGCTCGATATTTCTATCGCAGTAAAAGCCGAAATGGCAGCGATTCAGAAGAAACTCGAAGCTATTGAGAACAAATTCTCGTCATTCTCCCTAAATCAGGTCACGCTTCCTGAGACCGTCTGTGGTTGCTGTTCGGATCCGTCACACTTAACGGAAGAATGTCCTATGAATGCATCGTTTCAAGCTAATACTGCTTTTCAGCAGCGACCTAGAAACGACCCTTATTCTTCCACATACAATCAAGGATGGAGGAATCATCCTAACTTTGCTTGGAACCAAAACCAACAAAGCAACTATCAAAGACCTCCTCCACAGCAACCACAACCACAGAATCAGCCCCCCTTTCAGCCACAAAATTTCCAAAATCCGGCCAACATTTCTACACCACAAGTGGCCGGTACTGACAACTCACTTGCACAAACTTTGGATATGTTCATGAAACAATCCATGCAAAATTCGGCTGAGATAAGGTCTTCTATTGATACCCTAACGAAAAACTCCGCCTCCCATGGTGAGAGTATTAAATCAATAGAAAACCAAATCGCACAGTTAAACGCCGCAATGAGTACGAGAGAGAAAGGGAAACTCCCATCTCAACCCATACCTAATCCTGGCCACTCACAAAGTTATAATGTGAGTGCTGTTACTACATTGAGATCGGGGAGAGTGCTGAATAACCGAGAGGGTGAGCAAATTGATGTTAGTGAAACATTTGATACCCCAGCTTCTTCTTCTTCCCCTAATTCGTCTAGTCTCCCACCTTCACTCGAGCCTATTCTCCGTTTTCCCCAAGGCTCGAACCCTTCGCCCATTTCACCAAATCTATCTAAGTCGATTCCCACTCCAGTTTTGGGATCGAATCCGTACCCACAATCCTCTCCAATGTTGGACCAAACCCTTATTGATAAAGCACCTTATCCAAACAGGTTAAGAGGCAACAGACCAAGTCCACAAATGGAGAAGATTGTGGAAATTTTTAAGCAAGTTAACATAAACATTCCTCTCCTAGATGCTATTCAACAAGTTCCATCATATGCGAAAATCCTAAAGGACTTGTGCACTAGGAAGAGAAAAGTTCAAGTACCTAAAAAAGTTTTCCTTGCGAGTAATGTGAGCACTGCTTTTACACAACAACTACCCAAGAAACGAAAGGACCCCGGAAGTCCTACAATTTCTATTTCTATTGGGGGTAAAAATATCAATCGTGCTCTACTCGATCTAGGTGCTAGTGTTAACTTGCTTCCGTATTCTGTTTATGAGCAATTAGAGATTGGAGAGTTAAAACCTGCGCATTGCACTCTTCAGATGGCCGATCGATCTATCACCCAACCTAGGGGTGAGCTAGAGGATGTGTTAATCAAAGCCGGGGAATTCATATTCCCTGTGGACTTTATCGTTATAGATACACAACCTGTAGCAAACCCACGCAATCAAATCCCGGTGATACTCGGTCGACCCTTTTTGGCCACTTCCAACGCAGTAATTAATTGTAGAAACGGCTCTATGACCCTATCCTTTGGAAAGAAGTCAATTGAGCTTAATATTTACAAGTTGGGAAGTGAACCCTCCGAACCCTATGCTCATGTTTATTCTGTCGAAGTAATGGATGTCGACAGCAGCAAATTTGATCAACCTCATGATACAGACTCTTTTCATATGTTGTTGTTTGACCCAACCATTTACTCTTCCACCGAGTTGTCCGGGTCAACATCTAATGAGGAACTTTATATTGAGTCTGACGATCACCCCATTTTTTCTGATGACATTATTCTTCGGGGTATCGACGAAAGCTTTGAGGAAATTTTCGCTGATGAGCTCGCATTTTTACAAGACACGGGTGTTGAGATGAATCAACTCCAAGATGAAGAAATTGGACCTCCACCCCCTCTTTTGGACAATCATGACAATGCGAGTAATCCATCATTACTATCACTGTGTCGTCTCTCCAAATTGAGACGCAATCCTTTTCCATTACACCTCTTGTCACCTCCCCACTTCTTCACGTCAATAGGTGACATGTTCTTCCACCAACCTTGGTGCTTCATTGATAAAATTTTTGAATGGTTGGTGTTGACCTTCGGTCTTTGCAAAGCTTGGCATTGACCAATAACCTTGACCCCCTCGTGTGATTTTAAAAGATTAAAAATGTTTAACTCAAGTTTGGGGGAGGGGTGGTATATTTTGGCTCTTGAAAGAAAATGATTTTTACAAAATTATGAGCCTAAAATAAGTTTGGGGAAGGATTTTCACTTTCATATATTCTTGCCCCCATTAATAATTTCCTCCCAAGTCTACAGGTTATTGAGCTTAACGGATGACATCAGTGAGGACACTGCTGTAAACAGGTTTGGGGGAGGTTTGTGCTTATTTACATATCAATTTGCATCATATTTTGCATAAGCACAATATTTTCAAAAAAAATTTATAACAAAAGAGTAGAAAGTGAAAAATTACATCCAAAAGATAGGAATAGTTTAAGAAAACCAAGAAAATTAGAAGTTTTCTTAACCGAACTAATAATAAGTAGTTATGAGCTGTTGTCCCAAGGGTTAGTAAAATGAAGAAAGTCACTAATCTGAGGATAAAAATAAGTCTGAAAAATAGTTTCTATTCTGGAAGCCAAACATTTGAATGTTGATACCCTACAATATGTACCTACACACGTCTTGAAACTCGGGATAGTAGAGGATACCTTGAAATGCTCTTGTCTAAAAGCCAAAGTATGAAGAAAATGAAAAATAAAAAATGAAGAGAATATAAAAATGGTGAAAAGAAAAAAATGAACACTGGTTTTGTTATCGCCAAGGCAGCAATAAAAAAATATAGCGAGGGTGCCTCTTCACCTAGTGCCCTAAGGCCAACTGGTCTGGGAGTCACTGCTAAGCCTTAGGTGGTGCAAGACGAGGAAAATATTATCACCTAATCAGCAAGCACATAAGTAATCGGTCTGTTAGTACCTCAAGAAGTATTAACGGTCGCATGAAAATGTGTGCACATAAGTAATCGGTCTGTTAGTACCTCAAGAAGTATTAACGGTCGCATGAAAATGTGTGAGCAAATCTTAATATTCATTAAATTAAAAAGTACTAAGGCAGATGGACAAGAGTATGATAGCTTGAATTGAATTCTCCGAGTGTAGGGATGTTCTTTACACACACGTGGGGTTATATGATCAATATTTGGATGAAAGGTAGGAATGAAGAATAAAGATGATGTTTTATTGAGAGATGATGTGATTTCTAACATCTTTTCATAACTATTAAGATAGGGCTCATGACAACTGAAAAGCTAGTATAGTTGGAAACTCTTCTTTTCAAGGCCTTTCTTTTATGGTTCTTATCCTTATATGTAAATTTCACCATCTTTCTTTTGTTATTGGATTTTGTGGGTGTAATCCGCTGAAAACCCTCAGAAGACAACACTCCTCCTACTAGGGACACCTAGAGGTTTAACGGCTTGTTGCACGTGCTCAGTGCAATCGTGTCTGCCTACGAAAGTGTGCTTAGTTTTCCTTTCTTTTTCTCTTCTTAAATAAACTAGTTTGCTCGGGACGATCAAAGATAAGTTTGGGGGTATTTGTTCAGTTGATAAAACTGCACATTTGTATTACATTTTTCCTACCATTTTCATATTAAAAAAGGACTTTATTATAATATATTATACATATGAGGGTTTATGTGTAAAAACATTATTTTTTATGTGTTAATATATTTTAATTATCATTTGGTAGGAAAATGTATGCAAATAAATCTATTGACCAAATCCTAGTAGGACTAAGTCTACTAAATATTATTTGAGATTATTGTGCAGAATTTTCCAAGTTGTTATGCAGAATTTATCAAACAAATCAATTTGTTGAAGAAATCTTGCCAAATTAAGAAGTAAAACTTAGAGACCAAGTCTGGAAGCAACCGAGAAAAGATTTTCAGATTCTGAAGATGCCTAGGATTGCCAAATGTCACCAGATGAAAGCACAAGAAAAATCATCAAATGATCCCCACCCTTGGGCCGCGGATCCGCCGCAATTTAAGGGGGTTAGAAGGAAAGATTTTGGGAGATAAATCATTGCTAAATTTTAGCAAGTTTTCAACAATAATATTCTGGCTTTGCACTATAAAAAGGCACCGAGGGCCTCTTGGAAAAGCTATCAAGCCGAAGAGATCACGAATCTCCCGACGCTCACGCATCCAGGCTGATCATCGACTGTTCGACTACCTCCTTAGGAAAGATTGAGAAGCATCTAGTTGTAATCATTTTCTACGGATTAAAGTGTAGTTTGTTCAAGTCGATTAATATAGGTAGTTATTTTATTTAATTGTTTATTTTTACATTATGTTTTCCCTCTCTTTTTTTTCATCTTCTTCTCCCAACATGCACCAGTAATTCTCCGCTTGTTAGGGTTCGTAGGATTAGGGTAGGCTAATGGACGATGAAAATAACTAAACCCTTTTTAAGTCCTATAAAGTTTAGGAACTTTATTAAAAGAATCATTAACATCCTAATCGGGCGCGCTAGCAATTCTTTGCTAGTTCCGACCGCGATTAGAGATTGGATTAATGATTGCTTTGGTAAAGGCTAGATATGAACGGAGTTCCGTGTCGAGATAAGGGTTAAGAGTGGGATTCCTTTTCCCTCCAGAAACCCTAATCTACACGCATCGTCGTCGTTCTAGTTCTAAATCTATTAATGGATAAAAAGGGTAACTCTTAATTAATCGTCCATAACTACTAAATCCTAACGAACCCTACAAGCCTTCTTATTACATTAACTACTTCTTTAAAATAATCTAGATCTATATTTTACATTCTTGTTTAACGTAGATCTAGAAACCATTCAACAAAATTCTTATTTCTTTCTCTTTTTCAACACATCTAAAGTAAAATTAAAAGGTTCCACGTTTCCCAGAGGACGACCCGTACTCATCTCGGTCTAGCTACGTGCGACACCGTTATTGATTGTGGTTAAACTACAAAACACAATTTTTTGTGACAATCAGTCCTCGACGAGTCCTGTTCAGTGTACCCATTCTCCAATGAGCACTTGCGTACAATCTTTGATGTCACACACCAATGGTTGTGGGATCAACCATCGCCCTCTAAGGGACAAGAAACGTACACACTAGTCTACTCTGGATTATCGATGCCCTAGTCTCGATGTTCCCACGATTAGGAACTGATTAAAGGATGTACTTTTGGACCACCCTAGCCCCACTAGTATGATCTCATCATAATCCTGGTAGTTAAGTATATATCCTAAGGGCTTTATCAACATGTAAGAGACGGACAGTATAAACACCAGTCTACATGTTAAGATAAAGGTAACCTGATAGCATACTATCATGTCGAGCAAATAAGTCCTCTATATATATGTCCAAGCATCCACTATATCAACAATAATAGCCTCTATGACATACATATTCCTAACAATCTCCCACTTGCACTAAGGACAGTTGTTATAGTATCTTATACCCAACGTCTCAAAAGTCTCTCGAATAGCATCTGGGGGATGTCCTTAGTGAGAGGACTTACTGTGTTATCCTCTGTGTCAACTCTCCTGACCTCGATCTGCCGGAGATCAACTATCTCCCTGATCAGGTGAAACTGTCTAAGAATATGTCTGGATCGCTGACGGGACCCGGGTTCCTAGGCCAAAGCCACAGCTCCATTGTCATCGCAATACACAGGTATTGGATGCCCAATGGTAGGAACCAAGTTCATCATATGAACTTTTTCATCCAGACAACCTCTTTGGCAGCATCGTTGGTAGCGATGTAATTAGCCTATATCAACGAGTCTGCTATGGTATATAGCTTGGAACCCTTCCAACATACCGTCCCTCCACTCAGGGTGAAGACAAAACCCGAGACTGACTTTCAGTCGTCCTTATCACTCTGGAAGCTCGAATCGGTAAAGGACTCCATCTGGAGTTCACCGTTACCATACACCAAGAACATCTCTTTAGTTCTTCTCAAGCACTTAAGAATGTTCTTCTGCTGTCCAGTGGTTTTCCCAAAGATCTTTTCGATACTTATTCACTACACCTAGTGAGTAAGCTACATCTGGTCTGGTACATAACATCGCATACATGATTGACCCGTCTGCCAAAACATAGGGTATCCCTTGTATGCAAGCCCTTTCCAAATCAGTCTCGAGAGACATCTTTCTGGAGAGAGTGATTCCTGAACAAGCGGGTACATTACCACGCTTAGAATCATCCATAGTAAATCCTTTTAGCATGGTTTCTATGTACCTGCATTGGGACAATCACAAATCTATTTAGATCTATCTCTATAGATCTATATCCCCAGGATGTAGGAGACATCAGTTAGATCTTTCATGGAGAACCTGTGTGATAAGAGGATCTTGACCGAGTGTAGCATAGAACATCATTTCCTATCAAGAGTATGTCATCCACGTACAATTTGAGGAAGACAACCATACTCTCTACAGCCTTCTTACTTATACATGGTTCATCTACCTTTTTGATGAATTCAAACTCTTTGACAGCTTCATCAAAATAGATGTTCCATCTCCGCGATACCTGCTTTAACCTGTAGATGGATTTAAGCAGCTTGCACATGCTTCCGCTGCTCCCACTGTCTACGAAGCCCTCTGGCAGTGTCATATACATGCTCTCTTCTAAATCACCATTTAGAAAAGCAGTTTTGATGTGCAGTCTTCCAGATATCATAGTCATAGTATACAACAATGGAAAGTAGGATCCTGATGGACTTAAGCTTAGTGACAAGTCTAGCTTTGAAAGTCTCAACTTTTCCATCTACACCAAATTATTTTTCTCAAAGATCCTCTTGCTCCCGATGGGTTTTACCCCTTCAGGAGCAACATCCAAAGTCAATACTTTGTTGGTGTACATGGATTCCATCTCAGATCGCATAGCATCCAGCCATTTCACATAGTCTCCACTTGTGATGGCCTGCTCGAAACTAGTTGGGTCATCATCTACATGATGCAATCCTCGCTCCCACTGCTATGAGAAAACCGTAGTATCTCTCAGGTGGATGAGGAACCCTACTAGATCTACGGAGTGGCTTCGGTTCGTCAGGGACTATTGAATCCTCCGGTTCCAACAAATCATCAGTTATAGTTTGTGTCTGCTGGAACTACTTCTAGTTCTACCTCATCGCCACTAATTTCTTCCACAAGAAATTCCTTTTCTAAAAAGGTGGCATGTCGAGAAACAAAACATCTTTTGTTCCTCGGTGTGGTAGAAGACATACCCTCGCGAATGGTTGGGATATCCTACAAACTTGCACAGAATTGACCTTGCCTCGAGCTTGTCCGGATTTTGCTTTTCAATATAGGCCGGACAACCCATATCTTAACTCGTTTAAGAGATGGTCTCTTCCCATTCCATATTTCATATGGAGTGGTAGGCAATGGATTTGATCGGAACTCTATTCAATAGGTATGCATCTTCTCAAGTGCATGTCCCTGAAAGGAAATAGGTAACTCAGCATTACTCATCATAGAACGCACCATATCTCATATGGTGTGATTCCTCCACCCCGATATACCGTTGTGCCGTGGTGTATACGGAGGAGTAAGCTAAGAGAGAATCTTATTCTCTTTTAAATAATCCTAGAATTCCGTGCTTAAGTATTCTCCTCCCCGATCATATTGAAAGATTTGAATACTTTTACCCATTTGGTTCTCATCTTCGTAATTATATTCCTTGAAATTCTAAAAAGATTCAATTTTGTGTTTCAACAAGAACACATGTCCGTATCTTGAGAGAACATCGGTGAATGTAATAAAGTACGCGGAACCGTCCCTGGCATGTGTAGACATAGGACTGCATACATCACAATGTATCTGTCCAAGAGTTTAGTAGCTCTTTCTCCGTTTCCAGTAAACGGAGATTTGGTCACCTAGTCTTTGAAACATGACTGGAAAGTTTCATAAGATGTAAATTCGAACAGATTCAAATATGCATCCTTATGGAACTTCATCTAGTCTTGTTTCATCGATATGACCCAGTCTACAATGCCACAAGAAGACATCGTTCATTTCTGAACTGTTCCTCTTGTGTGTGTTCTGTACGTTTAGAACTGTAGTTTGATTCAGAACGCGTACACTATTATACAACATACCTTACCCAATCAACACTTGATTTAGGAAAATATTCACAATATTTATTGGTACAAAATAACAGTCGCTAAGAATTAATGTATCACCAGTTGGTAACACTAGGTGATACTTGCCAATTGCTTTGGCTGCAACAATTGCACCATCTCTACTACTAGAGACACATCACCCTTTCCCAGTTCTCCACCTATTTATAGCCCATGTAACAAATTATATGTGTAGGATCCTGGTCCGGTATCCCATACCCAGGACGTAGAGTAAACTGAAAAACAGTTCTTGGTAACGAACACACCTGAAGACAATGCATCAACATGCTTTTTCTTCGTTTGGGTTGCATGGGAATCCGAATATTCCCCTATTCCTTGCTCAGACTTATGACAATCATAAGATAAAGTGGAACCTTGCCTCGTATAAGCAGGTTCGGTCAATACATCCATATTATTATCTTGATTAAGGCATGTCATTGGTCGCTACCAGGAGAGAGAGAAGGATAATCACTTTGCGTGCGCTCTTTGCAAGATTAGATTGGTTATTTTATCTAATCAGGATGGTTCCCACTGTTTTTATCAAATCTTCCTCAAACCCTAAAAGGTAAGATCAGCCGGGATGAATTACACCCTACAGGTTTGCCAATCTTTCGGCCAGGCAGGTATCGGTACTCCGAGAGAGGTTCCCCGTGCTTTCGCACGGACCTAATTAAAATAAACCTCGTTTCCCTAGAGGCATAACCCCGTTGACACCTTTCTAGACACCTACCTGATTAGCTAATTGTAAAGCGCAAAAATCTCCCAGGAGTAACTCTTACTCGCAGTGGGTATCGGGATCCAACTATCATAATGAAGGTATGCAATGTTATTGCAAATTTCAACACTTGAAATTCCCAATAATATTTTTACCCCTAGCCACTTATGACCTTGACAAGGTCAACAAACCATAAGCGCTAGTCATGTTCTACCCGTCATTTCTTGATTGAATTAAACCCACCTACACGACCCTTGACAAGGTCAATAAGGCCGCATGACTACCTTAATCCAATCGCATCTCATGCTGGCAGATAAACATTAATCAGCTACCGCACACTACGCCTTGACAAGGTCAACAAACGCAACACGTACTAAATAATACTTATATGAAATGGCGGAGGGCTACGCAGGTTTTTAAGAAAACCATGAGCGTAATGAACTTGATATTGTTGTAGAATCTAGTTATTTTGAAAAGGAGTGTTTTTGAGGCTTTTGCTAGCTTCACTAAAGAGGTCACTCACGGTGAAGGGATCTCGGCTCTTTCCTCATCGAATGAGGTGCTGGATATTCATGAATACCACTATGCAAAGCAAGAACTAGAGAAGCAGTCAAAAGATAAAACCGAGTGGGTTGTAGTATTTGCTAGTTTCGCTAAAGAGGTCACTCCTGGTGAAGGGATCTCGGCTCTTTCCTCATCGAATGAGGTGCTGGATATTCATTAAGGAATACCACTATGCAAAGCAAAAACTAGAGCTACCCATTTTGAAAATTTGATTCTACAACATCTATAGGTTTCTTTCTTTTCATTAATCACATTAATGAAGTCCCATCATTTAATGATTCCTAAACATTACAGAAAAGTGAAACGAAATAGAACGTACGCTTATACCATCCGCATTCGCCACTGGGCCTCGTCATGCACCGTTAGGTTACTTAACTACCGGAAGAGCGGGGGCTGGACTAGCGCGGATGTAAAACATAAGCAACGTTTATTATATATCATATATATAATATCACATTCGTCTCACGCAGTTATATGATCAACATCACAGAACCAAGAAGCAGAAGAGATATATGAAATATTGGATATACTAGGATTTCCGTGTTATAAATTTAGCCAGTAATGTAAAACACGGATTGCAGAGTCGTGATGAATAGCCAAACCTACATCCCATAGACCCCTATGAGAGCGGCAAGTAGCCCTACCAATTCTAGAGTTAGGAGACCCGGTCTCAACTCATTGAGATGGTCTCCCACTGGACCCTAGAACCCGGTTACTTGTGCTCCCCTCCTTGGGTCTATCCTAACGCGGAAAAGTAAATAATATACAACAGTGGTGACATCATCCTCAACCCGGATGTGCCCCAATAAAAGAATATTACATACAAATTTTACATGAGTGAAAATTGAAAAGCTATCAACTCATATAAAACACCCGGCAATTCAATCACGACGATCCAATAAAACATATCACCAGCAACACATGATATCACATATCATCAATGTAAGAAAATACGCATATTCCAAATTCCGTTGACATATAGCAACGGGATTTAGGATACGCCACGTATTACATTTACGGTTGCAGAAAAGAAATGTAAAACTGCAATAATTAGAATCTGCATATCCTTAGACATCATAAACCCGGAATATCTCATATTCCGAATTTCATGCTTAACTCTATAAACCCCGCATTTTAGTCTCATATCAAAAACTCTTTTAAATAATTTAGTCGGGTAATTCAACAAGATTCCCGACTACCCGATCGAATACGCATCGGAAACTATAGTAGATGGCCGCACCCCCGATGCCGTCGAGCAAGTGCACTTAGGCGGAACACTGTGGCCGCGAGCATCCGAGTGGGTGCTATTGGCAATGGGGTTCTCCTACAGTCACTTGGTTGGGGTAATGGGGCGAGGCTATCTAGTTAAGTTAATCAGCGAGTATTCGCGTACGATACGCGATTGCGACGGAGTTTCGATCCGAATTGAAACTTCGTGGCAATCGATCTACTGGGAGTAAAATGCTAGATTTATAAGCACTAACTAGTTTTCACAAAACCAATTAAATGTGGATTCCGACTACTGCCTCCATATCAAACTAAACCCGAAACGACGTTAAATTATGAATACGAAACACTCCGTATTAGCCCCAATAGAATTGTTAACATCACATGCAAACTGGGTTAATCAAACATAACCATTAAACACAGCTTCCAGAGATCAGAACCGCACAAAAATTTCAAGGGATAATGCTACAGTAAAACGGGTGTGATCGGGGATTTCATCAATGTCGCCGGCCCAATTTTGGCCAAAATGCTTCAAATTTTTGTGGTGTTCTAGATTCATTATAAATAGCACTCTGCAATTGTTTAAAAAAATTTTAGAGGCTCTGAAAAATTCGACAAAGAACAGGGTTTCATGGTGACTGTTTCGGAGCTGTTTTGGTTTCGTAACTTATCTAACGTCGTCTAATCTTCTAGCTTAGGCTCTGATACCATGAAAGTCTACCCTAGCACCAGCATAGGGTCCAAGGGGCATCAAGCATGCTAAATTCAAATTTTTATGGCGCTTGGCTAGACTTACCAAGATCGTTAGCTAGGTGATTAGGGTTATGGTTTGATATCTACTAAAACTAAAGAAGTGAAAGATGGCTATACCCTCGTAGATCGAGTCCTTCACTTCACATGCTCCGTGTAGTAGTCCCGCGGCTCCACTAGGCTCCACTAGGCTCCACTTGAGGCTTTGGATGAGCTTCCTCCGATGACCTTCGTGTCGAAGATGATCTACGCGAAGTCCCTCAAACTCAAGCTACCTCTACACTAAACTCTTTAGCGTAGTAAACAAGCTACACTCGATCGCTAGTCAAGTATAGGATGGTGAAGTAGGGGATATGATTTTGCTCACAAGTTTTTGTTCAAGCTTCATGGTTCACATCACATGTAAGGGTGGAAACTTGAACCATGATATTGAGGAAGGAGAAGAAGCTAAAGAGCATGAGAGCAAAATGGGAGCAACTCAAGAAAATAGTTAAGTGTTGAGAATGAGCTTAGAATGAATGGCAACTCTTGACCCCCACTCATTCAAGCATGGAATTTTGCAATATAAAATTGCAACCATGCTTGAATAGTGAGTCAAGATGAATAAACTAATATAAAGCCCATGCTTGCAACTATGCTCTCATTTTCCACCCCATTTCTATTTTTCTCAAAATAGAAATCATGCCATGCTACATATATATTTATATATATATCATATATAAATTAATACATATAAGAAAATATTTAGTGAGCTAAAGATATCAGTTAAGACATAATTATATCACATGTAATATATATCACATTATTAAATCAACACTTGATTTAATAATCCGGTTATATCACATATGACTGACTAATATCATTTATCCGAATATCACATAATCAAATCAACACTTGATTCGACAATCTGGTTATATCACATATAACCGAACCGATAACAGAAAACTTCCAGATTATAATACGGTATCACATACATGCATTTAATCAGGCCCACACACATATCACATATGTGTCCTACTTCATTTCGCATGAACCAGGGAACTTCTGTGTGGGACTCTAAAGACTTGTCAATACGCCAGCAGTAGGTGATGATCACATCAGTCACCTACAAGCCGTCAGCGGTACTAGTTGGACATAACGGCTACCCAGGTATAGAGCGATATAAAAATCAACAAGCAAGCTTGTCCATAGTCTCCATGAAGCCTATCAGTAACACTACCGTACAGTTCGGTCTCTTCGTCTGATATGTCGCATATTATGTCTAGGGGTGGTAAACGTCAGTCCCCAGTAACGTGATAGGCCATGCCGATGTTTGGCCTATAACGGTTTGAGAAACTACTGATAACACTTATCAGTAAATCTCACCAGCAGCCCTGACCACGGACTTCCAGTTATAGCCAATCGAGCATAGCACAACATCAACCGCCAATACCGGGTGAGATGAAACCCCTCCTATCGCTCATTGCCTTCATGCGACTCGGGACTGTACCCAAAATCCACCTGTTTGCATGTCTCCTTTGAGCGTGGTAGGGAGGAAATCAAAACACAGTGGGAGCCGCACAAGACTCTATGATGATCTCGGGTCTACAGACTAACCTGTACCAGTATCACCAGAGGATTGCTATCTGACGATAGGTATACTACCACATAGGAGTCCTCGGCGAGTCCTGTTCGGTGTATCCATTCTCCAATGAGCACCTGTGTACAATCTTTGATGTCACACACCAATGGTTGTGGGATCAACCATCGCCCTCTAAGGGACAAGAAACGTACACACTAGTCTACTCTGGAATATCGATGGCCAAGTCTCGATATTCCTACGACTAGGAACTGATTAAAGGATGTACTTTTGGACCACCCTGGCCCCACTAGTATGATCTCATCATAGTCCTAGTAGTCAAGTACATATCCTAAGGGCTTTATCAACATGTAAGAGACAGACAGTATAAACACCAGTCTACATGTTAAGATAAAGGTAACCTGATAGCATACTATCATGTCAAGCAAGAAAGTCCTCTATGTATATGTCCAAGCATCCACTATATCAATAATAATGGCCTCTAGGGCATACATATTCCTAACATGTAACATATTACAAACGTGGGATCTTGATCCGGTATCCAATACCCAGGACTTATAGCATACTGAGAAACAGTTCTCGGAACGAACACACCCAAAGAAGATGCATCATCATGCTCATTCGTCGGTCGGGATGCATGGGAATCCTGATATTCCTCTATTCCTTGCTCAGAATTATGACAATTATAAGAAAAAGCTAAACCAACGTTCCCTAGCCCGGTATAATAAGCGGGTTCAGTCAATACATCCATATTATTATCTTGATTAAGGCGTGTCATGATCGCTACCTGGAGAGAGAGAGAGAGAGAGAGAGAGAAGAAAACACTTTAGCGTGGGCTCTTGCAAGATTAGATTGGTTATTATTTTATCTAATCAGGATGGCTCCCACTGTTTTTATCAAATCTTCCTTCAAACCCTAAAAGGTAAGATTATACGGGATTAATTACACCCTATAAGTTCGCCAATCGGTCAGCCAGGCAGGTATTGGTACTCCGAGAGAGTCTCCCCGTGCTTTCGCATGGAACTAATTAAATAATCTTGTTTCCGCATGGTCATAACCCCGTTAACGCCTTTCTTAGACACCTACTGGATCGGCTAATTATAAAGTGGAAAATTCTCACAGGAGTAACACTTACTCGTAGCGGGTATCGGGATCCAACTATTTCATAGAAGTTATGTAATCTCATTGCAAATTTCAACACTTGAAATCCCCAATGTCTATTTTTACCCCATGCGGTTTATGACCTTGACAAGGTCAACAAACCATAAACCGCAAGTCAAGTTCAACCCGTCATTTCGTGATTGAATTAAACTCACCCGCACGACCCTTGACAAGGTCAACAAGGCCGTACGACTACCCTAATCCAATCGCATCATATGATGTAGATATGAACTAATCAGCTACCGCACACTACTCCTTGACAAGTTCAACAAACGCTGCACGAATACTAAAATAGTATTTATTTGAAATGACGGAGGGCTACGACTGGTTTTGAAGAAAACTTTTAGCGTAATGAACTTGATATCATTGTAGAATCAGTGTTTTGAAAAGGAGTGGTTTAAGCTCCGCTTTTAAAATCGAGTAGTTTATAAAACAAACCGAGTGGGTTGTAGCATTTGATAGTTTTGCTAAAGAGGTCACTCTAGGCTCTTTCCTTATCGAATGAGGTCCTGGATATTCATAAAAGGAATACCGCTATGCAAAGCAAAAACTATAGCTACCTTTTTGAAAATTTTGATTCTACAACATATTTAGGGTTCTTTTCTTTTCATTAATTTCATTAATGACGTCCCATCATTTATGTTTCCTAAACATCACAAAAGAAACGAAAATAGAACGTACGCTTATGCCATCCGCATTCGCCACAGGGCTCCGTCATACACCGTTAGGTTACTTAACTAACGGCAGATCGGGGGCTGGACTAGCGCGGGTGAAAAACATAAGCAACATTTATTATATATTATATATTATATATATATATAGCATTCATCTCAGACAGTTATATGATCACATCACAGTAGCATTCGTCTCAGACAGTTATATGATCACATCACAGAACTCAGGCAGCAAAAACAAACATATGAAATATAGGATATATTACGAGGTCCGTGTTTTAAATTAAGACAGCAATGAAAAACACGGATTCCACGGTCGTGATGAATAGACAAACCCACATCCTTAGACCCCTACGAGAGCGGCAAGTAACCCTGCCAATTCTAAAGATAGGAGACCCGGTCTCGACTCCTCGAGATGGTGTTAGTTGTATGTATGACCTAGAGGCCATTATTGTACATGATTGTATATTATAGTGGATGCTTGGACATATATAGAGAGGACTTACTTTCTCGTCATGATAGTATGCTATTTGGTTACTCTTTATCTTAACATGTAGACTTGTATTTTGATACTGTCTCGCTCTCATATGTTGGTAAAGCCCTTAGGATATATGCTTGACTACCAGGATTATGATGCAGATCAAATTAGTGGGGCCAGGGTAGTCCACAAATTCATCCTTTAATTTTTCCTAGTCGTGGGTGTATCGAGACGAGACATCGATATTTCAGAGTAGACTAGCGTATATGCTTCTTGACCCATATAATGGGCGATGGATGATCACACATCCATTGGTGTTTGACATCAAAGATGGTATACGAGAGCTCAGTGAAGACTGGGTATACTGAACAGGACTCGCTGAGAACTCCTAGATGGTATTATACCTCACGTCAGATAGCAGTTCTCTGGTGACACTGGTACAGGTTAGCCTGTAAACCCGAGATCGTCATAGAGACTTGTGTGATTCCTACCGTGCTTTGATTTCCATCTTACCACGTTCAAGAGAACGCGCAAAACGGTGGTTTTTGGATACAGTCCTGAGTCATATGGAAGCAATGAGCAATAGGAGGGTTTCGTCTCTCCCGGTATTGGGGGTTGATGTTGCGCTATGCTCGATTGGCTATAACAGAAAGTCCCTAGCCAGGGCTGATACGGAGATTTACTGGTAAGTGTTATCAGTAGTTTCTCGACCCGTTATGAGCTTCACATCGCCACGACTTATCAAGTTATTGGGGTCTGACGTTTACCACCCCTAGACTAAATATGCGACATATCAGACAAAGAGACCGGACTGTACGGTAGTGTTACTTATTGGATTCACAGGAGTATGAGCAGGCTAGCTTGTTGATCTTCTGATCGCTCAGTAACCGGGTAGCCGTTATGTCCAGCTAGTACCGCTGACGTGGGTGATTTATACGATTATCACGTACTGCTGGCGTATTGACGAGTCTTTAGAGTCCTACACAGAGGTTTCCTGGCTCAGGCGAAACGAAGTAGGAGCACATATGTGATATGTGCGGGACCGAGATTGATACGCGTATGTGATACCGTATTCTAATCTCTAGATATGCGATATCGGTCGGTTATATGTGATATAGCTGGGTTATCGAATCAAGTGTTGATTCGATAAGTTGATATATATATATATATATATGATATTATTTAGTTATATGTGATATAGCCGGATTATTAAATCAAGTGTCGATTTAATAATTTAATGTGTAAATATATATTTGATATTTTAACATACATCAACTAATATTAAGCTCACTTAAGTATTTCTTTTTCTCACTTATGCATATGATATATATGTGATATATATTATTATTTGTTGTGTCATGCTTGATGATACATACTACATGGGTGTATGATACTCACATCATACTTGGGATAATATGAGGTTTTAATTATTAAGGGTAAATCAAAATTAAGTGGAAAATTGTCATGGTTAATGAAGCTTGGAGAAGCTTGTGGAACCATTGACTTAGTCCACTAATTTTGTCTTACTTTAGATATTTATTAACCTAATCATTATCTAAAGCCATGGTTAAGTCTCTACATGAGTTATATGAGATATTTCTCACCCATGGTTGCCATTCTATTCTATACTTCATCTTCTTCTTCACAAAAAGAAAAGCTCTCTAGGTTCTTAAGAGGTGAAGAAAATTAGTGAGAAAAATAATTCTAAAGTGAGAAAAAATCCTACTTCATCAACCTACACTAGATTAGCCATTTAGTTTAAGTTGTTTTCTTCGCTAATTCCCAATTAGTGATGAGGTAGCTTGAGTTGGAGATTCCTCGACGTAGATCATCTTCGGCTCGAAGACTTCAAGCACGCTTGTTCTTTTCGCCTGGTGGAGCCTAGCGAGAGTCCGGGAGACCACTACTTGTGGAAACATCTTTAGGTTTATTTTCTTTCATTAATCTCATTAATTAAGTCCCATCATTTAAGTTACTTAACCATCACAGATAAATACAGAATACGCTTATGCTATCCGCATTCGCCTCGATGTCCCGTCATGCACCGTTAGGTTAGGTAACTAACGGCAGAGCGGGGCAGGGCTAGCGCGGGTGTAAAACATAAGCAACGTCTATAATATATCACATATACTATATACAGTATCTATCTCATCATATCTGTAGGATTCCTAGGCACTCTCAAGAGGTCTCACAAGGCATCAACCATGCCAATTTCAAATTTTACGGGTGCCGAGAAACCCTAGACTAGATCGTTGACTAGAAATTTAGGCGATATACGAATCTAGTTAACAACTTAACTAAAGATAAGAAGCTACAACCTTTGTAGATCCGGATATCCACTTCCTTGGCTCCACGTAGGCGTCCTCTCGCTGTCCATCTCGAATCCCGGACTCAATCGTCGGCTTGATCGGAGAAATGGGCGGACTAGGTCGTCGGCTTCGTGCCGAAGATGATCTACGTCGAGGCATCACAAGTTCAAGCTCCGACTTCACAAATTTGTGAAACTTGTGAAGAAAACACCCAAAACAACTTGGCAAGAGGTAGAGGGTGAAGAAATAGGAGGTGGGTTCACTTTAGAATTGGATTTCTCACTTTAGAACTCAAGTTGCCATTGATGGCATCAAGCTTTCTTGAAGAAGAAGATGATGATCTAGAAAGAAAATGATAAGTTTCTTATTTAAAAATGAAACTAATATGAATACTTATCATATACTAACCATGGTCAAGTGTAGAGATTAAACTAAGGTTAGTTGGAATGGTTAGGGTTAAGGATGAGATAAGAATGGTGGACTTATTCAAAGCTTCAAGAAGCTTCAACATAGAAACAAAATAAGCCACCATTCTTAATAATATCCAAAATGAATAAATAAATAAATAACTAAGTAAATAATCAAAACCCTAACCATTATACATATAACCATGGTTTAATCTTTACACAAACCCAAGTGAGCAAGTATCATCAAACATGATACAAACAAGTGCATAAAAAATATATCACATATACAATGTGCATCAAGTGAGAAAATCCTTTTAAAATGAACCAATACTAGTTAATGCAAAGTAATATATCAAATATATATAATTATACATTAAATCATTAAATCAACACTTGATTTAACGATCCGGTCATATCGCATATAACCGACTAGTATCCTATGTATCGACTTATCGAATCAATCCTTGATTCGATATCTAGGTTATATCGCATATAACCAATCGATACATTCATCGCGAGAATGGAATACGGTATCACATACACGCATTATTCTCGGTCCTGCACATATCTCATATGCGCTCCTATTTCGTTTCGCTTGAGCCAGGAAACCTCTGTGTAGGACTCTAAAGACTCGTCAATACGCCGGTAGCAGATGATGATCATATCAAGCACCCACAAGCCGCAAGCGGTCTGCTAAACGTAACGGCCATCCGGGTATTGAGCGATCAGAAGATCGACGAGCTAGCCCGCTCACACTCCTGTGAATCCAACCAGTAACACTTACCGTACAGTCCGGTCTGTTCGTCTGATATGTCACATATCAAGTCTAGGGGTGGTATACGTCAGACCCCAATAACCGATAAGTCGTGCCGATGTGAGGCTCATAACGGGTCGAGAAACTACTGGTAACACTTACCAGCAAATCTCTAATCAGCCCTGGCCAGGGACTTCCCTGTTACGGCCAATCGAGCACAGCGCAACATCAACCCCCAATACCGGGAGAGACGAAACCCCTCCTATCGCTCATTGCTTCCATGTGACTCGGGACTGTACCCAAAGACCACCGTTTGCAAGCCCTCATAGACGTAGTAAGGTGGAGATCAAAGTACAGTGGGAATCACACAAGACTCTATGACGATCTCGGGTCTACAGACTAACCTGTACAAGTGTCACCTGAGAACTGCCATCTGACGTGAGGTATAATACCATCTGGGAGTTCTCGGCGAGTCCGTCCAGTGTACCCAGTCTCCACTGAGCACCCGTATACCATCTCTGATGTCAAACACCAATGGATATGGGATCATCCATCGCCCATCTCATGGGTCGAGAAGCGTATACGCTAGTCTATACTGGTATATCGATGCCCTGTCTCGATACACCCATGACTAGGGACCTTGAAGGATGTACTTATGGACTACCATGTCCCTACTAGTATGATCTGCATCATAGTCCAGGTAGTCAAGTACACATCCTAAGGGCTTTATCAACATGTAACTATAAGACAGTTTAAAGAGACTAGTGTACATGTTAAGATAAAGAGTAACCAGATAGCATACTATCATATCGAGCAAGAAAGTCATCTCTATATATGTCCAAGCATCCAATATAATATACATCATCTTTACAATACTGGCCTCTAGGGAGTACATACAACTAACAATCTCCCACTTGCACTAGGGCCAGCTGCTGTAGTATCGCATACCGAGCATCCCGAAGAGTCTCTCAAACTGTATCTGGGGAATGGCCTTCGTGAGTGGATCCGCCGTGTTGTTCTTCGTGTCAACCCTCCTGACCTCGATCTCCCGGCGATCAACTATCTCCCGGATCAGGTGATACCGCCTCAGAATATGCCTGGATCGCTGATGGGACCTGGGTTCCTTGGCCAAAGCCACCGCACCATTGTTATCGCAATACAAAGGTATTGGATGCTCAATGGATGGAACCACTCCAAGTTCAGTAATGAACTTCTTGATCCAGACAGCCTCTTTAGCAGCATCGTTGGCAGCGATGTATTCAGCCTCCATCGTCGAGTCTGCCACGGTTTTCTGCTTGGAACTCTTCCAGCTAACCGCCCCGCCGTAAAGGGTAAAGACAAAGCCCGACTGCGACTTAGAGTCGTCCTTATCACTCTGGAAGCTTGAATCGGTAAAGGACTCCACTTGGAGTTCTCCGTTACCATACACCAAGAGCATCTCTTTAGTCCTTCGCAAGTACTTGAGAATGCACTTCACAGCTGTCCAGTGATTCTCTCCAGGATCAGCTTGATACCTGCTCACTACACTTAGTGAGTATGCAATATCGGGTCTGGTACATAGCATCGCGTACATGATAGAGCCTACTGCCGAAGCATAGGGTATCCCTTGCATGCGAGCTCTCTCCAAATCAGTCTTGGGAGATATCTCTTTGGAGAGAGTGACTCCACAGATCGTGGGCAAGTTCCCACGCTTGGATTCTTCCATACTAAACCTCTTTAGTATGGTGTCAATGTACCTGGATTGGGACAATCCCAAAATCCGTTTGAATCTATCTCTATAGATCCTAATTCCTAATATGCAGGAGGCATCACCAAGATCTTTCATCGAGAATCTTTGTGATAAACCCTACTAGATCGGCGGAGAGGCTGGGGTTCGTCGGGTACTACCGAATCTTCTGCTTCCACTAAATCTTCAGTTATAGTTTGTGTTTCTGGAACTTCTTCCAGTTCTACCTCAGAGCCACTAATCTCTTTTGCAAGAAATTCCTTTTCTAAAAAGGTGGCATGTTGAGCAACAAACACTTTTCGTTCCTCACTGTGGTAGAAAAAATACCCATATGAGTTCTTTGGTTATCCCATAAACTTGCAAAGAACTGACCGTGCCTTGAGCTTGTCCGGATTTTGTCTTTTGACATAGGCTGGACAACCCCATATCTTAACTCGTTTAAGATATGGCCTCTTCCCACTCCATATCTCATATGGTGTGGTAGGTACAGATTTAGATAGAACTTGATTCAATAGGTATGCTGCTGTCTCCAGTGCATATCCCCAGACGGAAATAGGTAACTCAGCTGTGCTCATCATAGAGCGCACCATATCCAATAGGGTGCGGTTCCTCCTTTCAGATACACCGTTGTGCTGTGGTGTATATGGAGGAGTCAGCTGAGAGAGAATCCCATTCTCTTTTAGGAAGTCCAGGAATTCATTGCTCAAGTATTCACCTCCTCGATCAGATCGAAGGATTTTAATACATTTTCCGGTTTGGTTCTCGACTTCTTGTTTATATTCTCTAAATTTCTCAAAAGCTTCTGATTTGTGTTTCATCAGGAACACATATCCGAATCTAGAGAGATCGTCAGTGAATGTAATGAAGTACGAAGAACCATCCCTGGCATGTGTAGACATGGGACCGCATACATCACTATGTATCAGTCCCAAGAGTTCGGTAACTCTTTCTCCGTGTCCCGTAAACGGAGTTTTGGTCATCTTGCCTTTGAGACATGACTGGCAAGTGTCATAAGATGAAAATTCGAATGGTTTCAAATATCCATCCTTATGCAACTTAGCCAGTCGTGTCACATTGATGTGACCCAGTCTACAATGCCACAAGAAGGATTCGTTCAGTTCTGAACTCTTCCTCTTGTGTGTGTTTGTTATACTCAGAACTGTTGATTGGTTTAGAACATAAATGCCATTGCACAACGTGCCTGATCCAACCAACTTTTGGTTACGGAAAATTTTCATAACATTATCCTGTAATACAAAATTATATCCCTCTTTACTCAATAAAGAAACCGATATAATGTTGCATAACAGGTTCGGCATGTAATAACATTCGTTCAGAACCAATGTATTACCAGTTGGTAATACAAGGTGATATTCCCCGACAGTCTTAGCTGCAACAATTGCACCATTTCCAACTCTAATGTCTTTATCACCTTCTCCAAGTTCTCTACCTTTCCTAAGCCCATGTAACTGATTACATATATGGGATCCTGACTCGGTATCTATTACCCAGGACGTAGAGCAAATGGAGAAACAGTTCTCTGTAACGAACACACCCGAAGAAAATGAATCAACATGTACTTTCTTCATTCGGGTGGCATAGGAATCCTGGTATTCCCCTATATCCTGTTCAGTCCTATAACTCTTATAGGAAAGAACGGAACCAACGTTCCCCAGCACAGTATAACATGCGGGTTCGGTCAATACATCCATATTATTATCTTTATTAAGGCATGAAATGGTCGCTACCTGGAGAGAGAGAGAAGAAAACACTTTAGCGTAAGCTCATGCAAGATCAGATTGGTTATTATCTTATCTAATCAGGATGGCTCCCACTGTTTTTATCAAATCTTCCTTCAAACCCTAAAAGGAAAGACTAGCCGGGATTAATTACACACTACAAGTTCGCCAATCTTTCAGCCAGGCCAGTGTCGGTACTTTGAGGGAGGTCCCCCGTGCTTTCGCACGAACCTAATTACTGTAAACCTCGTTTTCCCAGAGGCGTAACCCCGTTGACACCTTTCTAGACACCTACTTGATCGGCTAATTGTAATGTGTAAAACTCTCCCAGGAGTAACTCTTACTCGCAGTGGGTATCGGGATCCAACTATCTCATAGAAGGTATGCAATCTCATTGCAAATTACAATACTTGAAATTCCCGATAATGCTTTTGCCCCAAACGATCTATGACCTTGACAAGGTCAACAAACCATAGACCATAAGTCAAGTTCAACCCGTCATTTCTTGATTGAATTAAACCCACCCGCACGACCCTTGACAAGGTCAACAAGGCCGTACGACTACCCTAACTCAATCTACATCATATGCATAAGCAGATAAATACTGGTTAGCTACCGCACACTGCGCCTTGACAAGGTCAACAAACGCAGCACGAATACTAAACAGGACTTATCTGAAATGATGGAGGGCTACGACAGGTTTTTCTGAAAACCTATTGCGTAATGAACTTGATATCGTTGTAGAATCAAATGAAGTTTTGAAATGGAGTGATTTTGAGGCTTTTCTAGTTTTGCTAAAGGGGTCACACCCGGTGAAGGGATCGTCGGCCCTTTCCTCGTCGAATGAGGTGCGGGATATATCATATATATCGCTGTGCAAAGCAGAAACTATAGAAGCAATTAAAAACAAACCGAGTGTGTAGTATCTTCCAGTTATTGCTAAAGGAGTCACTCCCGGTGAAGGGATTTCGGTCCTTTCCTCATCGAATAAGGTGCAGGGTATATCATATATACCGCTATGCAAAGCAAGAACTGTAGCTACCTGTTTTATTTAAAATTTGATTCTACAACATCTTTTGGTTTCTTTTATTTCATTAATCACATTATTGAAGTCCCATCATTTAAATTCCTAAACATCATAGATAAATACGACGTACATTTATGCCATCCGCATTCACCTCGATGTCCCCTCGTGCACCGTTAGGTTAGGTAATTAACGACAGAGCAGGGCAGGGCTAGTGCGGGTGCAAAACATAAGTAACGTCTATATATAATATATCATATATACTATATATTGTATCTATCACAGAACATCACATGATCACATCACAGATATCGCAGCAGAAGAAACATATGAAACATTGGATATACTAGGACGTCCGTGTTTTCAATACGAGCCAGTATAAAACACGGATTCCACGGTCGTGATGAATAGCCAATCCCACAACCCTAGACCCCTACGAGAGCGGCAAGCAACCCTACCAATTCTAGGGTTAGGAGACCCAGACTCGACTTCTCGAGATGGTCTCCCACTAGACCCTAGAACCCGGTTACTTGTGCTCCTCTCCTTGGGTCTATCCTAATGCGGAAAAGTAAATAATATACAAAAGGTGACAACTTCCTTAACCTGGAAGTGCCCCAAATAAAAGAATATTACATACAAGTTTTTACATGAATGAAAATGAAAAACACTCATCTCACATAAAAACCCCCGGCTATTCGAACACGACAATCCAATATAACATATCCAGCAACACACAACATCACATGTCATCAACGTAAGTAAATATGCGCATCCCAATTGTCGTTGACATATAGCAACGAAACTGGCGATATCACATATTACACTTACGGTCACAGAAAAGAAAGTGTAAAACTACAACAGTTGGAATCCGCAACCTCTTTAGACATCACATGCCTAATCAAAATGAAATACTTAGACATCACATGCGTAACAGTTATAAACCCCGCATTTTAGTCTCATTATCAAAAACTCTTTTCAATATCAAGTGAAACTAAACCGCTAGATTTATAACATTCATTCAGTTATCTCATAACTGTTTGTGAATTGCAATTATTGTATCCCATTCCGGATAAATAGAATATATTAAACTTTCCGATCGAACATTCGAACACCCAAGTTTTCCCGAAACCGTTCAACACATGAAATAGGTTCAAAGACATTCACTTCATGCCTCAGTACCAACGGTCCAGCCGTAGAAGGTTCAAGCCAACGCCTCACATGTGGCACGCCGTACTGCCCCAAACCCGAAGGTTCAAAGGGCAGTTCAAGACGGTCACATAATCGAGTTAAGGTTTGTTGTCTTCTAGAGGGACCATCGCGTTACTTGCACTACTCAGAACGTCCTTAAACCACAGAAAAATCCAACACTTGGAAATTTTCCGGCAGGGGAAAAGTTGGGTATTTATATCCGGTCAAACTTTTTAACATATTCTAAAGTTATCCGGAAAGCCACATAGACAAGATTTGATTATCCGATCGAATCGTCGATTCCCAATACAACCCCAGAACACTCAACTCTTGAGTCAAATTAAAAATTCCCAGAAAATTCAGCATAATAAAATAGTAATTACTGTGCAAAATTGTAGTGATGATGTCATCATATTGCCGCGGAACCGCCGCAGAAGCCAGGCTTCTGCCGCGGTTCCGCCGCACTCTTTACTGTTCATGGGATAAATTTTGCATCGTAATTCTTAGATTTCCCTGCTGAATTTTTTAAGCATTTTTAATATGGAAAAATCCCAGATTTTAGAAAATGTCCACAGAGCACTTGGGTTTTAGGGTTTCGGGTTCGTTCGGGTTTCAAACGTCGTGTAGACTTCACCTAAGGCTCTAGCTAGTCTCTGATACCACTGTAGGGTTCCTAGGCACTCTCAAGAGGTCTCACAAGGCATCAACCATGCCAATTTCAAATTTTACGGGTGCCGAGAAACCCTAGACTAGATCGTTGACTAGAAATTTAGGCGATATACGAATCTAGTTAACAACTTAACTAAAGATAAGAAGCTACAACCTTTGTAGATCCGGATATCCACTTCCTTGGCTCCACGTAGGCATCCTCTCGCTGTCCATCTCGAATCCCGGACTCAATCGTCGGCTTGATCGGAGAAATGGGCGGACTAGGTCGTCGGCTTCGTGCCGAAGATGATCTACGTCGAGGCATCACAAGTTCAAGCTCCGACTTCACAAATTTGTGAAACTTGTGAAGAAAACACCCAAAACAACTTGGCAAGAGGTAGAGGGTGAAGAAATAGGAGGTGGGTTCACTTTAGAATTGGATTTCTCACTTTAGAACTCAAGTTGCCATTGATGGCATCAAGCTTTCTTGAAGAAGAAGATGATGATCTAGAAAGAATATGATAAGTTTCTTATTTAAAAATGAAACTAATATGAATACTTATCATATACTAACCATGGTCAAGTGTAGAGATTAAACTAAGGTTAGTTGGAATGGTTAGGGTTAAGGATGAGATAAGAATGGTGGACTTATTCAAAGCTTCAAGAAGCTTCAACATAGAAACAAAATAAGCCACCATTCTTAATAATATCCAAAATGAATAAATAAATAAATAACTAAGTAAATAATCAAAACCCTAACCATTATACATATAACCATGGTTTAATCTTTACACAAACCCAAGTGAGCAAGTATCATCAAACATGATACAAACAAGTGCACAAAAAATATATCACATATACAATGTGCATCAAGTGAGAAAATCCTTTTAAAGTGAACCAATACTAGTTAATGCAAAGTAATATATCAAATATATATAATTATACATTAAATCATTAAATCAACACTTGATTTAACGATCCGGTCATATCGCATATAACCGACTAGTATCCTATGTATCGACTTATCGAATCAATCCTTGATTCGATATCTAGGTTATATCGCATATAACCAATCGATACATTCATCGCGAGAATGGAATACGGTATCACATACACGCATTATTCTCGGTCCTGCACATATCTCATATGCGCTCCTATTTCGTTTCGCTTGAGCCAGGAAACCTCTGTGTAGGACTCTAAAGACTCGTCAATACGCCGGTAGCAGATGATGATCATATCAAGCACCCACAAGCCGCAAGCGGTCTGCTAAACATAACGGCCATCCGGGTATTGAGCGATCAGAAGATCGACGAGCTAGCCCGCTCACACTCCTGTGAATCCAACCAGTAACACTTACCGTACAGTCCGGTCTGTTCGTCTGATATGTCGCATATCAAGTCTAGGGGTGGTATACGTCAGACCCCAATAACCGATAAGTCGTGCCGATGTGAGGCTCATAACGGATCGAGAAACTACTGGTAATACTTACCAGCAAATCTCTAATCAGCCCTGGCCAGGGACTTCCCTGTTACGGCCAATCGAGCACAGCGCAACATCAACCCCTAATACCGGGAGAGACGAAACCCCTCCTTTCGCTCATTGCCTCCATGTGACTCGGGACCGTACCCAAAGACCACCGTTTGCAAGCCCTCATAGACATAGTAAGGTGGAGATCAAAGTACAGTGGGAATCACACAAGTCTCTATGACGATCTCGGGTCTACAGACTAACCTGTACAAGTGTCACCTGAGAACTGCCATCTGACGTGAGGTATAATACCATCTGGGAGTTCTCGGCGAGTCCGTCCAGTGTACCCAGTCTCCACTGAGCACCCGTATACCATGTCTGATGTCAAATACCAATGGATATGGGATCATCCATCGCCCATCTCATGGGTCGAGAAGCGTATACGCTAGTCTATACTGGTATATCGATGCCCTGTCTCGATACACCCACGACTAGGGACCTTGAAGGATGTACTTATGGACTACCATGTCCCTACTAGTATGATCTGCATCATAGTCCAGGTAGTCAAGTACACATCCTAAGGGCTTTATCAACATGTAACTATAAGACAGTTTAAAGAGACTAGTGTACATGTTAAGATAAAGAGTAACCAGATAGCATACTATCATATCGAGCAAGAAAGTCATCTCTATATATGTCCAAGCATCCAATATAATATACATCATCTGTACAATACTGGCCTCTAGGGCATACATACAACTAACAATATCAAGTGATCACATCACTGAATATCGCAGCAGAAAACAACATACGAAATATTGGATATACTAGTATTTCCGGGTTTTAAATTAAGCCAGTATAAAACACGGATTCCATGGTCGTGATGAATAGCCAAACCCACATCCCTAGACCCTTACGAGAGCGGCAAGCAACCCTACTAATTCTATAGTTAGGAGACCCGGTCTCGACACCTCGAGATGGTCTCCCACTGGATCCTAGAACCTGGTTACTTATGCTCTCCTCCTTGGGTCTATCCTAATGCGGGAAAGTAAATAATATACATCAACGGCGACATCTTCCTCAACCCCGAAGTGCCCCAATAAAAGAATATTACATACAAGTTTTTACATGAATGAAAATGAAAAACTCTTATCTCACATAAAAAACCCCGGCTATTGAAACACGACGATCCAATATAACATATCACAGCAACACATAACACCACATGTCATCAACGTAAGAAAATATGCGTATCCCAATTGTCGCTGACATATAGCAACGAAACCGGCGATACACCACATATTATATTTACGGCCGTAGAAAAGAAAGTGAAAACTACAACAATTGGAATCCGCAACCACCTTAGACATCATAAACCCAACGTCTCCCATACTTCGGATTTCATGCCTAACCAAATGAATTCCTTAGACATTGCATGCCTAACAATTATAAACCCTGCATTTTAGTCTCGATATCGAAAACACTTTCCAATAACAAGTTGGGTAATTCAATAAGATTCCCGACATTCTGATCAAATGCTTGTCGGAAACTTTAGTAGACGGCCGCATCCCCGATACCGTCGATGAAGTGCACTTAGGCGGAACACCACGACCGCGAACACCCGGACGGATTCTTTTGGCAATGGGGTTCTCCTACAGTCACTTAGTCGGGGCTATAGGGCGTGGCTATCTAATAAGGTTACCCGGCGAGTATCCGCGTACGCTACGTGATTGCGACGGACTTTTGATCACATCAAAATCCCGTGGCAACTGATCAACTGAGTCTAAATTGCTAGATTTATAAAATTCAAATTAGTGTGGATTCTAAGTATTGTATCACAATTACATATAGTTAGACGAAGTTAAAATTTTCGATCGAATAAGAAATCACCAAAAATTTCCCAACAAGCTCAACACTTGAGCGGAGTTCAAAAAGTACCCAGAAACCTCCATAGCTCCTATGAACCATCCGTAGAAGGGCCGATCCATGCCTCACTCATATCGCCATGGAACTGCGGCAACCTTAGGGTATGACCACGGTTCCGCGATCCAAAAAATCAAGTTTGGGTATCGTTCTTCTAGAGGGTCCACATAATTGCTTACAAGATTTTCTGAAGATTTTAAACTCGAAAAAAATCCAACTCTTGGAAAATTTCCACCGAGGGAAAATATGAGTTATTGATATCCGTTCGAACCTTTCAACGTCCTCTAAATAACCCGAATAGATGTTAGAATTACGGTTACGAAACTCTCCGAATTGCCTTTATAGAAAGTTAACATCACATGCAAATTTAGCAAAAACTAGCAACACCTGAAACACCAAAATCCAGAGACTGAAACACCATGAAAATTTAAAGCCCAAATTCCCAAATGGACCCGAGCAGGCCGGTTTTAGTGCCTATGTGGCCGGCTATATCAGGCCCAAATTGCTTCAAATTTTCACAGTGTTCATGTTATATCTCATACAACATTCTGCAGTTGTTTAAAAAAATTTTAGAGGCCTTTTTAAATTCGACAGAAACTGGGTTGCAATGTTTAAAGTTTCGGAGTAGTTTCGGTTTCGTTATCTAACAAACATCATCTAATTTTCTAGCATGGCTCTGATACCACTGCAGGGTTGCCTAACACGGCAGCAAGGTTTCAGGAGGTATCTTCCATGCCAATTTCAAAAATTTGCCGTTCTAGCTAACCCTAACCCTAGAATCGTTACTAGAAAATCCGACGAAACAACATGTAAACATATTTACATCTAAGTGAATGAGAAATACAAGCTTTGTAGACCGGTCCTTCACTTCTAATCCTCCGTGTAGTAGTCCCTTCGCTGCAAGTAATGAACATCTGAACTCTAGAAAGGGTTCACTTGAAGAAATGAACAAGCTTGCTCGAAGATTTCGAGGCCAAAGATGATCTACGTCGAGGAGACTCAAGCTCATGCTAACTCTTCACTAATGGTAGATTAGTGAAGCAAACACCCTAAACTAAATGACTAATATAGTAGAAGATGATGAAGTAGGAAATGGGTTCACTTTAGATTTAATTTTCTCACTCATTTTCATCATCTCCCAAAAGCTAGTGAGCTTGAGGAAGGAGATGAAGAAATGCAACCATGGAAAATTGCAAGTGTAGAATCATAACTATGGGTGAGTTAATATCATATATTAACCCTTGTAGAGACTAAACCATGGCTAATGTAATGGTTGGGTTAATAAATATCTTAAGTATGCCAAAATGAGTGGACTTGGTCAATGGTTCCACAAGCTTCTATAAGTTTCAACCATTAAACCAATTTCCACTAATTTTGATTAAACTTAAATAAATAAAACCCTTCATTACATTGAGCATGGTGTGAGTCATACACCCATGTTTCATGCGCCATCAAGCATGACACAATAGAATGTATACTAATATATATCACATATAAACTAATGCACAAAAGTGAGAATGATAAATCATAAGTGAGCTAATATTAGTTAATGTAACTTAATATATTAAATATATAATTATAAATTAAATTATTAAATCAACACTTGATTTAATAATCCGGCTATATCCCAAATAACCGACTAATATCATGTGTATCAACTTATCGAATCAACACTTGATTCGATAACCCGGCTATATCACATATAACCGACCGATAACGCAAATCGCGAGAATAGAATATGGTATCACATACAGTATTAATCTCGGTTCTGCACATATCACATATGTGCTCCTACTTCGTTTCTCATGAACCAGGAAACCTCTGTGTAGGACTCTAAAGACTCGTCAATACGTCAGCAGTAGGTGATGATCATATCAAACAGCCACAAGCCGCAAACGGTCTGCTAAACGTAACGGCCACCCGGGTATTGAGCGATCAGAAGATCAACAAGCAAGCCTGCTCATACCCCTATGAATCCAATCAGTAACACTACCGTACAGTCCGGTCTTTTCGTCCGATATGTCGCATATCGCGTCTGGAGGTGGTAAACGTCAGACCCCAATAACTCGATAAGTCATGCCGATGTGAGGCTCATAACGGGTCGAGAAACTACTGATAACACTTACAAGTAAATCTTAAAAACATCCCTGGCCAGGGACTTACTGTTATGGCCAATCGAACACAGCGCAACATTAAACCCCAATACCGGGAGAGACGAAATCCCCTCCTATCGCTCACTGCCTCCATATGACTCGGGACTGTACCCAAAAACCACCGTTTTGCATGTTCTCTTGAACGTGGTAAGGTGGAAATCAAAGCACAGTGGGAATCACACAAGACTCTATGACGATCTCGGGTCGACAGACTAACCTGTACCAGTGTCACCAGAGAACTGCCATCTGACGTGAGGTATAATACTATCTAGGAGTTCTCGGCGAGTCCGTCCAGTGTTCCCAGTCTCCACTGAGCACCGATATATCATCTCTGATGTCAAACACCAATGGATATGGCATCATCCATCGCCCATCTACATGGGTCGAGAAGCTATACGCTAGTCTACTCTGGTATATCGATGCCCCGTCTCGATACACCCACGACTAGGGACATTAAATGATGTACTTAACGACTTCCCACTCCCAACTAGTATGATCTGCATCATAATCCTGGTAGTCAAGTACTTATCCTAAGGGCTTTATCAACATGTATCAGAGAGACAATCAGTGTACATGTTAAGATAAAGAGTAACCAGATAGCACACTATCATGTCGAGCAAGAAAGTCCTCCCTATGAATGTCCAAGCATCCACTATAATATACATCATATGTACAATAATGGCCTCTAGGACATACATATAACTAACACGATATAATACTAGGATCCGGCTTAAACCAAAGTCCACTAGTATTATCCGTCCGATCATGATTCGTGCACAAGTGTACGAATATGATCGAACCCTACCATAAAACCATACGGCCTTTACAACGTTTCGTCCGAACCAGTGAAACCCTCTCTGTGTGGGACTCTAAAGATCGTTAATACACTGGCAGTGGGTTTAACCACAAGAATGTCAGTGGCACTAGCTGTACGTAACGGCTGCCCAGGTATTGAGCGAAAGGGAGGCCGACGATCAAAGTCATCCTGAAACCCTACTGAGCCTGACAGTGACAATATCCGTACAGTCCGGTCCGTTCGTCTATGTGTATCGCATATCGGGTCTAGAGGGTGGATAAAGTCAGACCCTTAATAATGTGATATTTAGTGTCGGTATGAAGCCCATCACCACCTGAGAAACTACTGATCCGAATCAGTAATTCTCGACTACCTTGGCTAAGGATTTTAGGTGATGGTCATCCGTGCACACCGCGACATCAACCCCCAATACTGGGAGGACGACTCCCCTGATGTTCCGCTCACTGCCTCCATCTGGCTAGGGACTGTACCCAACTAAAACCTGTTTGCACGACTCCTTTGAGCCGTGGTAGGGTAGTAATCAAAGCACAGTGGGAACTCACACGAGACAAACGATAAGCTCAGGTCGATAGACTAACCTTTATACATGTCACCAGGGAACTGCTATCTGACAATAGGTATAATACCAACTAGCATGTTCCTAGCAAGTCTGTCCGGTGTACCCATAACCCAATGAGCACCTGTATACATCTTAGGTGAACCAACTGATACCAATGGGTTGTGAGACCGGTCACCGTCCCTCGTCGGGGTCTCGATACGTATACACTAGTTTACTCTTGGAGTATCGATGCCCAGTCTCGAAACTCCCACGACTAGGGACACTTTTAAGGATGTGCTTATAGACCACCCAACTCTCACGTATATGATCGCAATCATACTGCTGGTAGTCAAGAAATAATCTTATGGACTCTATCACCATGTAATAGTGATCTGTAATGTCACCTGAAACATGTACACGATGATAAAGACAAATTGGATAGCATACTATCATCTCGAGTAAGACTGTCCTATCGGTATAGGTCCTCCCTCAATCATTGCAATCACGTGCCTGCGATCTGATAATTGACTTGAGGGCATTATAGCCAACATTAACATACATTAACTAATATTAAGCTCACATAAGTATTTCTTTTTCTCACTTATGCATATGATATATACGTGATATATATTATTGTTTGTTGTGTCATGCTTGATGATACATACTACATGGGTGTATGAGACTCACACCATAATTGAGATAATATGAGGTTTTAATTAATAAGGGTAAATCAAAATTAAGTGGAAAATTGTCATGGTTAATGAAGCTTGGAGAAGCTTGTGAAACCATCGACTTAGTCCACTAATTTTGTTTTACCTTAGATATTTATTAACCTTGCTATTATCTAAAGCCATGGTTAAGTCTCTACATGAGTTATATGAGATATTTCTCACCTATGGTTGCCGTTCTATTCTACACTTCATCTTCTTCTTCAAAAAAAGAAAAGCTCTCTAGGTTTTCAAGAGGTGAAGAAAATTAGTGAGAAAAATAGTTCTAAAGTAAGCAAAAATCATACTTCATCAACTTACACTAGATTAGCTATTTAGTTTAGGTTATTTGCTTCGCTAATTCCCAATTAGTGAAGAGGTAGCTAGAGTTGGAGATTACTCGATGTAGATCATCTTCGGCCTTGAAGACTTCAAGCAATCTTGTTGCTTTCGCCTAGTGGAACCTAGCTAGAGTCCGGGAGACCACTACTTAGAGCGAAGGGACTACTACACGGAGCTTTTGAAGTGAAGGACCGATCTACAAAGGTTGTATTCCTAATTCACTTAGTGTAATGTTTGATTACATGCTTGCTTACCCTAATTCCTCTAGTTAGATCCTAGGCTAGGGTTACTTAGCACACTAAAATTTTATAAAATGGCATGGTTGATGCCTTCCGAAACCCTGTAGTCATGCTAAAGAACCCTTCAGAGGTATCAGAGCCAAGCTACAGAATTAGACGATATTAGTAGAATTACGAAACTGAAACAACTCCGAAACAGTCGAAACAAAACCCTAGTTTCTGTCGAATTTTTCTGAGCCTCTAAAAATTCTTTAAACAGTTGTAGAGTGCTCTTTATTGTGTAGTATGAACACAAGAGAAGAACGAGCCTATTTCACCGGATTTGACCCGGCGAAACATGGATAAAAACCGACCCGGCCGGTTTTCTAGAGGCATTCTGGTTTCGTTTTTCTTTGGTGTTCTATTCTCTGGGGTTTGGTGTTTCAGGTATTGTTTGTTTTTCCTAAAGATTACATGTGAAGTTTTCTTTCTATAATGGCAATTCGGAGTGTTTCGTAGTCGTAATTTTAACATTGTTTCGGGTAACTTATGTAAGTCCACGTTGCCCACCCCGGTTCTTACGGGGAGGCGGAAACGGTAAAAAACGATTTTTAAACTCAAGGCAACATGGACTAGAAATGAGGATCTTTGCTAAACAGAAACCTAACAAACTAACTAGAAGTTTAACTACTATGTTAGAGGGTTATACCTAGGTCTTGAACTCCTTCTCTTCTTGCTCCTTGGAGTGGTTGGATCGGCTCCACCTCATAGTCTCCTTGTTGTCGAAGAAGGATCCACCCGAAAGCTTCTTCCTTGAGCTCCTTAACCGAGAGGAAACTAAAGTGCTTGGCTTGCTACACCTAGAGCTCTAGAGTGAGTAGAGAAGAGTTTTTAAGGGTTTTATCTCAATGGCTCATACTTCTCAACACATGAGACATGAGAGCCTTGAGAGAGAGGAAGAGGGTGAGCTTTGGATGAGAGAGAATGAGAATGATAGAATGAGCTTGACTTTTTACAACCATCCTCACAAAAGAAAGAATAATCATGATAATAATAATAATTAAGAATTGTGATGGTTAGTTTTAATGACCATTATCATTTCTTTCATTTAATTCATTTTGTAAAGAACAACAAGTAAACAAAAGTCATAGAAATGAAATGATGATGGTCAACAAGTCCACAATGGTCAACCGGTCAACAAAGTCAACAAGTCAACAAAAGTCAAATGTTCAACTCAACCATGGCACAATAATACTTAATTAATTTTATTAATCATATTTCTTATTCTCATTAGGGTTTAGAAAAAGTCAACGGTCAATAACCCTAACGAGAATCCTCTGCCTCTGCCTCTGCCAACTGTGCATACACACCCGCACCCATGTTCCGAGGAGCACGAGTACAATGAGATAAAACCAATCCCAAAACATATACTAGAATCTGGTTTAAACCAAAGCCCGCTAATAATAACTGCCCGGACACCAAACGAGCACAAGTGCGCGGATGCGAACGAACCATGTCGCAAAACCATGCGACCTCTACTCTTCTTTGCCCAAAGGCGAATAGCTCTCTGTGTGGGACTCTAAAGACTCGACACTACGCTGGCAGTGGGTTTAACCACAGGCCGCAAGCGGTACTAGCTGTACGTAACGGTCCTCTGGTAGATGCCGATAAGAAGACTGATGAGGTAAACCCATCCGAACTCCTACTGAGCCTGAATGTGACAATCTCCCGTACAGTCCGGTCTGTTCGTCTGAGAGTATCGCATGGTGGGCCTAGGGGGGAGGTAAACGTCAGTTCTCTAATAGCAGTACAAGTCGTGTCGGAGTGTAGCCCAGAACACCCTGAGATAACACTGGAAACGCCACCAGTATATCTCGCTTGCCTTGGCCAGGGACGACTATATGTAATGGCTCTCCTAGACACAGCGTGATATCAACCCCCAATACCGGGAGAGACGAATCCTGTCTAACCGTCACTGCCTCCAAGTGCTTCGAGACTGCACCCAACTGCTACCTGTTTGCACGACTCATTTGAGCCGTGGTAGGGTAGCAATCTATGAACAGTGGGAGCACACTCGAGGCGAAGTGACAGTGTCAAGTCAGCGGACTAAGCTGTACTCATGTCACCTGGGAACTGATAACTGACGATAGGTATAGTACCAACCAACAGTTCCCTACGAGTCCTGTCCAGTGTACTCGTAACCTAATGAGCACCCACATACTATCTCAAGTATGACGTACTGACGGCTGTGGGACAGACCATCTCCCCTCATGGGATGAGAAGCGTATACACTAGTCTACTCCGGAGTATCGATGCCCCGTCTCGATAATCCTACGACTGGGGACCTGTATAAGGATGTGTTTGTAGATTACCCAGCCTCCACTAGTATGACTGCCATCACAACGCTGGTAATCAAGCAAAGATCCTAAGGGCTCCACTAATGTGTATAGGCGATATGCTAAAAGAAACACATGCGCACATTAAAGTAGAAACAAACCAAGTAGCATACTACTATTTTAAGCAAGATTGTCTATACAACTGTGAATATCCCAAGCTTCCATCAAGTAATATATAAACTAGGATGATACAGTAATGGCCTCTAGGGCATATACACTAACAACTTAGGCGACGTTAAAAAGTTCGAACGAATATCAATAACCCATTTTTTATCCCTCTCTGGAAATTTTCCAAAAGTTGGAATTTTTTGGGTTTAAAAATCTTCAGAAAATCATGCAAGTAATTCTATGGACCTTCTAGAAGAACGATACCCAAACTCGACACTTTGACCGCGGAACCGTGGCCAAAACCTAGGGTTTGCAGCAGTTCCGCGGCGCTATGAGTGAGGCATGGGTCGGCCCTTCTATGGTTTGTCCATAGGTGCTGTGACATGTTCTGGGTATTTTTTAAACTGTGCTCAAGTGTTGCGCTCTCTGGGAAATTTTAGGTGTTTGTTGATTCGATCGAAATGTTTAACATCGTCTAGCTATCTGTGAATTGTGATACAATATTTGGAATCCACAATATTTAGTTTTGTGAAAACTAATTTGAATTTTATAGATCTAGCAATTTAGTCTCATATGATCGGTTGCCACGGGGTTTTGATATGGATCAAAACTCTGTCGCAATCACGTAGTGTACGCGGATACTCGCCGGTAACATTACTAGATAGCCATGCCTCATAGCCCCGACCAAGTGACATTTTTAGAACCTCGTTGCCTAAAGCATCCGTCCGGGTGCTCGCGGCCGCGGTTTTCCGCCTAAGTGCACTTCGTCGACGGTATCGGGGGTGCGGCCGTCTATTAATGTTTCTGACGAGCATTCGATCAGCTTGTCGGGAATCTTGTTGAATTGCCCGACTTGTTATTGAAAAGCGTTTTCAATATCGAGAGTAAAATGTGGGGTTTATAATGTTAGGCATAAAATTCGGAATATGAGATATTCTGGGTTTATGATGTCTAAGGAATTCAGATGGTTAGGCATGAAATCCGAAGTATGTAATATTTCGGGTTTATGATGTCTAAGGTGGTTGCGGATTCCAATTGTTGTAGTTTTCATTTTCTTTTCTGCGAACGTAAGTGTAATATGTGGTGTATCGCTGGTTTCGTTGCTATATGTCAACGACAATTAGGATACGCATATTTACTTACGTTGATGACATGCGATGTTATGTGTTGCTGTGTTATGTTATATTGGATCGTCGTGTTTGAATAGCCGGGGGTTTTTGCGTGAGATGAGAGTTTTTCGTTTTCATTCATGTAAAAACTTGTATGTAATATTCTTTTATTAGGGCACTTTCGGGTTGAGGATGATGTCACCATTGATATATATTATTTACTTTTCCATATTAGGATAGACCCATGGTGGGGAGCCTAAGTAACCGGGTTCTAGAGTCCAGTGGGAGACCATCTCGAGGAGTCGAGACCGGGTCTCCTAACTCTAGAATTGGTAGGGTTTCCTGCCTCTCTCGTAGGGGTCTAGGGATGTGGGATTGGCTATTCATCATGACCGTGGTATCCGTGTTTTTACTGGCTTAATTTAAGATACAGAATTCCTAGTATATCCAATATTTCGTATGTGGACTTCTGCTGCTGATATTCTGTGATGTGATCACTTTATATGATGAGACGAATGTTGTTATTATATATATAATATATAATAAACGTTGCTTATGTTTTGCACCCGTGCTAGTCCCGCCCCGCTATGCCGTTAGTTAAGTAACCTAAGGGTGCATAACGGGACACTGTGGCGAATGCAGATGGCTTAACTATACGTTGAATTTTCGTTTCTTCTGTGATGCTTAGGAAGCATATATGATGGGACTTCATTAATGAGTTTAATGAAAAGAAAGAAACCTAATGATGTTGTGGAATCAAATTTTCAAAACGGGTAGCTCTAGTTCTTGCTTTGCATAGTAGTGTTCCTTATAGAATATCTGGCACCTCATTCGATGAGGAAAGTGCCTAGATCCCTTCACCGGGTGTGACCACTTTAGCAGAAGCTAGCAGATGCTACACCCATTCGGTTTATTTTGAAAAACTCGATTTTAAAAGCGGATCTTAAACCACTCCTTTTCAAATCACCCGATTCTACAACGATATCAAGTTTATTACGCAAAAATTTTCTTAAAAACCTGTCGTAGCCCTCCGTCATTTCAGATAAGTGCTATTTAGTATTCATGCTACGTTTGTTGACCTTGTTAAGGCAAGTTTGCGGTAGCTGATTAGTACTTATCTGCTTGAGCATATGATGCGATTGGATTAGGGTAGTCGTACGATTTTGTTGACCTTGTTAAGGGTCGTACCGGTGGATTTAATTCAATCAGGAAATGACGGGTTGAACTTGACTAGCGCTTATAATTTGTTGACCTTGTTAAGGTCATAAGACGCCAGGGGCAAAATATTATCGGGAATTTCAAGTGTTGAAATTTGCAATGAGATTGCATACCTTCTATGAGATAGTTGGATCCCGATACCTACTGCGAGTAAGAGTTACTCCTGGGAGAGTTCTGCACATTACAATTAGCCGATCAAGTAGATATCTAGAAAGGTGTTAACTGGGTTACACCCCTGGGAAGAGGTTTATTTTAATTAGGTCCATGCAAAAGCACAGGGAACCTCCCTCAATGTACCGACACTGGCCTGGCCGAAAGATTGACGAACTTGTAGTGTGTAATTAATCCCGGTTAGTCTTACCTTTTAGGGTTTGAAGGAAGATTTGATAAAAACAGTGGGAGCCATCCTGATTAGATAAAATACTATTCAATCTAATCTGGCAAGAGCATACACTAAGTGTTTTCTTCTCTCTCTCTCTCTCTCTCCTGGTAGCGACCATGTCACGCCTTAATCAAGATAATAATATGGATGTATTGACTGAACCCACTTGTTGTACTGTGATGGGGAACGTTGGTTCCGCTCAAACTTATAATTGTTATAAATAAGAGCAGGAAATAGGGAATTACCAGGATTCCCATGCCACCCAAACGGGGAATGAGCATGCTGATGCATCTTCTTCGGATGTGTTAGTTACCGAGAACTGTTTCTCGGTACACTCTACGTCCTGGGTATTAGATACCGGAATGGGATCCTACATATGTAATATGTTACATGGGCTAAAGAAAGATAGAGAAATGAGAAAAGGTGATCATTCTCTAAAAGTAGGGAATGGTGCAAGTGTTGCAGCCAAAGCAGTTGGTGAATATCACCCTGTATTACTAAATGGGAATACATTGATCTTGAACGACCATTATTATGTACTCTCTATGATATGCAATTTAATATCAATTTCTTTATTAGATAAAAAAGGATATAACTTTGTAGTAGAGAATAATGTTATGAATATTTACCTAAATTAAGTGTTTATTGGGTTTGGTACGTTATGTAACGGTTTATATGTTCTGAATCAAAACACAGTCTTAACGTACATAATACACACAAGAGGAAGAGTTCAGAAATGAACGAATCCTTCATGTGGCATTGCAGACTAGGTCATATCAATGCGACACGACTAGATAAGTTATATAAGGATGGATATTTGAATCCGTTCGAATTTTCATCTTATGAAACTTGCCAGTCATGTTTCAAAGGCAAGATGACCAAAACTCCATTTACTGGACACGGAGAAAGAGCCACGGAAATTTTGGGACTGATACATAGTGATATATGCGGTCCTATGTCTACACATGCCAGAGATGGTTCTTTATACTTTATTACATTCACTGACGATCTCTCGAGATTCGGACATGTGTTCCTATTGAAACACAAGTCTGAAACTTTTCAGAAATTCAAGGAATATAAGCATGAAGTTGAGAACCAGACGGGTAAAAGTATTAAAATCCTTTGATCTGATCGAGGAGGAGAATACTTGAGCAATGTGTTCCTGGACTATCTAAAAAAGAATGGGATTCTCTATCAGCTTACTACTCCGTATACACTACAGCACAACGGTGTATCGGAGCGGAGGAATCGCATCCTATTAGATATAGTGCGCTCTATGATGAGCACCGCCGAGTTACCTATTTCCTTTTGAGGTTATGCGCTTAAGACAGCAGCATTCCTATTGAATCAAGTTCCAACTAATTTAGTGCCCACAACACCATATGAGATATGGAGTGGAAAGAGACCATGTCTTAAACGAGTTAAGATATGGGGTTGTCCGGCCTATGTCAAAAGGCAAAATCCGGACAAACTCGAGGCACAATCAGTTCTTTGCAAGTTTGTGGGATATCCTAAGAATTCATATGGATATCTATTATGCCACGGTGAGGAACAAAAGGTGTTTGTTTCTCAATATGCCAGCTTTTTAGAAATGTAATTTCTTGTAAAAGAAATTAATGGCAAAGAGGTAGAGTTGGAAGAAGTTTCAACCGCACAAACTGCAACTGATGATTCAATGGAACAAGAGGATTCAGTAGTCCCCAACGAACCTCATCCTCTCCGCCAATCTAGTAGGGTTCCTCATCCACCTGAGAGATACTACGGTTTTCTCATTGATGGTGGGAGTGAGTGGAAGATGATGACCCAACTAGCTTCGAGCAGGCAATCACGAGTGGAGACTCTGTGAAATGGCTAGATGCAATGCGATCTGAGATGGAATCCATGTACACCAACAAAGTATGGACTTTGGAAGATGCTCCTCAAGGGGTAAAACCCATCGGGAGCAAGTGGATCTTCAAGAAAAAACTTGGTGTAGATGGAAAAGTTGAGACATTCAAAGCTAGAATTGTAGCAAAAGATTTTCGTCAATGACCAGGTGTGGATTATGATGAAACCTTTTCTCCAGTAGCTATGCATAAGTCCATTAGGATCCTACTTTCCATCACTGCATACCATGACTATGAAATCTGGCAAATGGATGTTAAGACCGTCTTTCTAAATGGTGATTTAGAAGAGAGTGTGTACATGACTCTGCCAGAGGGTTTTGTGGACAGTGGGACAGAGGAAAGGTATGCAAGCTACTTAAATCAATCTACGGGTTAAAGCAGGCATCGCGGAGTTAGAACATCTGTTTTTATTTGGCAGTTAAACAGTTTGACTTCGTAAAAAACGTAGATGAACCTTGTATATACAAGAAGGTGGTAGAGAGTAAAGTCGTCTTCCTCGTATTGTACATGGATGACATACTCTTGATAGGAAATGATGTCCTATGCTGCACTCGGTCAAGCTCTTCTTGTCACAAAGATTCTCCATGAAGGATCTTGGTGATACCTCCTACATCCTGAGGATTAAGATCTAAAGAGATAGATCTAAATGGATACTGGGATTGTCCCAATCCAGGTACATTGACACCATACTAAAGAGATTTAGTTTCACGACCCAATTTTGGTCCGTGACCGGCACTTAGATTGTATGACATCTAAAGATGACAACATAATATAAGTAAGCCAGAAAACCAAGATCAAAACCCTTTTTCACGGAAAATTTGAAATTTTAGTTTGTAAATAATAAGAATGAAGTAGCATGCCGAATGGTGTTTATAATTGAAATGTAACAACTGATTTTTTTAAAGTTTCGACAGTGCCTCCTTTTTAATTATTAATAGAAAGCAATTATAGGTTGTGTAATTAAGTTGCATCCCTGGTTGGGAGCAATACAATGCCAAATGGCGGAAATCAATATGCAATAATAATACAATACTCAAGATGAAGAATTTCATGCATAAGTAAAGAAAGCATAAGTAAACATAACTAAACGATCTCACTCAGTCGAATTTAAAATATATACAACACATCTCGTTCTAACTAAATGTACAGAGTCTGATGGAGTAATACTAGATTCAAAATATATATACCGAAATAGGAGGTTACTACATAGGTAACCCACATAGCAAAAAGGGCGATAAAATCTGACAAATGGATCCGCACCGCTGCTATGCGTCCGTGCGACTCCTGCAAGGAACTAAGGCACAATGGGGTGAGTTGCCAACTCAGTGAATAAAACTAACATATAACGGCTGATAATGTAAGTATGATGAACCAGAACTAATAATAACAAAGATAAGCATAATGCATGATAACATGTGGAAACATGAATATGTACTCCAAAATATATAAGTCAAAACTGAAATCACATCAATTATTTCCAAATAAATTTCATCTTTCTGTGTCCAACATCGACACAAATCTCCTGTTTCCATCAGGCATCGTTCCCCGAACGATCCTGCAAATCAGTAACCCCGGTCGGTATCATCTAGATATCCGCCGTGTTTCATAAATATCTGTAGGGTTCCTAGGCACTCTAATGAGGTCTCACAAGGCATTAACCATGCCAATTTCAAGTTTTATGGTGCCGAGAAACCCTAAACTACGGATCGTTGGCTAGATGTCTAGGCGAAAAACAAACTAGTAAACTACTTTACTAAGAGAATACGGAAATACAACCTTTGTAGATCCGGTCCTCCACCTCCACGGCTCCGTGATGAATTCCTCTCCGCTGTCCAAATCAAATCCCAGGCTCTAGAGTCGGCTTCATCGGAGAAAGAGCGGGCTAGGTCATCGACGACGTACCGAAGATGATCTACGTCGAGGCATCGCTAGATCAAGCTCCAACTTCACCAAGTCAAGAAAACTTGTGAAGGAAACACACTCTACTACTTGGCAAGAGGTAGAGGATGAAGAAATAGGAAGTGGGTAGACTTTAGAATTGGATTTCTCACTCATTTGCTCAAGTTGCCATTGATGGAGGAAGGTTTTTCTTCATGAAGATGAAGAAGAAGAAGAGGTTGAATATGATAAGTTCTCTAGAATATTTGAAAAAGAATTATCCTTATCATAACATGAACCATGGTTTGATGTAGAGAGTTAACTCAAGTTAGATGAATGGTTAGGGTTTGAAGAAGAAGACAAAAAGGTTACATGAGTCAAAGTTGCATGAAGCTTCATGAAGCTTCATGTAAGAAAGCAACCTTTTTATTTTCTTTTCACTTTTTCTTTTAATCCAAATTAAAAGATAAAAGAATAAATGAATAATAAATAAAACCCTAACCATTTACTTAACCAAGGTTTAACTCTTTACACAAAACCTAGTAATCTTGCATCATCAAACATGATATAATCAAGTGCACAAAAGTATATCACATATACAATGTGCACACTCGAGTGAGAATATCCATTTAAAGTGAACCGATACGAGTCAATGCAAAGTAATATATCAAATATATAATTATACATTAAATCATTAAATCAACACTTGATTTAACGATCCGGTCATATCGCATATAACCGACTATTATCAATGTATCGGCTTATCGAATCAACGCTTGAATCGATAACTAGGTTATATCGCATACAACCAATCGATACATTCATCCCGAGAATAAAATACGGTATCATATACACGAATTATTCTCGGTCCCGCACATATCTCATATGCGCTCCTATTTCGTTTCGCTTGAGCCTGGAAACCTCTGTGTAGGACTCTAAAGACTCGTCAATACGCCGGCAGCAGGTGATGATCATATCAATCACCCACAAGCCGCAAGCGGTCTGCTAAACGTAACGGCCACCCGGGTATTGAGCGATCTGAAGATCGACGAGCAAGCCCGCTCACACTCCAGTGAATCCAACCAGTAACACTACCGTACAGTCCGGTCTGATCGTCTGATATGTCGCATATCTCGCCTAGGGGTGGTAAACGTCAGACCCCAATAGCTCGATAAGTCGTGTCGATATGAGGTCTATAACAATTCGAGAAACTACTGGTAACACTTACCATTAAATCTCAGCAACCCTGGCAAGGGATTTCCTGTTATAGCCAATCGAACACAGCGCAACATCAACTCCCTATACCGGGAGAGACGAATCCCCTCCTATCGCTCATTGCCTCCATGTGACTCGGGACTGTACCCAAAAACCACCGTTTTGCACGCCCTCTTGGACGTGGTATGATGGAAATCAAAGCACAGTGGGAACCACACAAGACTCTATGACGATCTCGGGTCAACAGACTACTCTGTACCAGTGTCACCAGAGAACTGCCATCTGACGTAAGGTATAATACCATCTGGGAGTTCTCGGCGAGTCCGTCCAGTGTACCCAGTCTCTACTGAGCACCCGTATATCATCTCTGATGTCAAACACCGATGGATATGGGATCATCCATCGCCCATCTATATGGGTCGAGAAGGTACACGCTAGTCTACTCTGGTATATCGATGCCCCGTCTCGATACACCCATGACTAGGGACTTTGATGGATGTACTTATGGACTACCTTGTCCCCACTAGTATGATCCGCATCATAGTCCAGGTAGTCAAGTACAGATCCTAAGGGCTTTACCAACATGTAACAGAGAGACAATCAATGTACACGTTAAGGTAAAGAGCAACCATATAGCATACTATCATGTCGAGCAAGAAAGTCTTCCCTATATATGTCCCAGCATCCACTACAATATACATCCAATGTACAGTAATGGCCTCTAGGGCATACATATAACTAACAATCTCCCACTTGCACTAGGGCCATCTGATAGCAGTGGTTGTAGTATCTCATACTCAACCATCCCATAAAAATCTCTCTCTGGGAACAGGCCTTTGTGAGTGGATCCGTTGTGTTGTCCTCTGAGTCTACTCTCCAAACCTCGATCACCCTGGAGATCAACCATCTCCATGATCAGGTGATACTGCCTTAGAATATGTCTGGATCACTGATGGGACCGGCGTTCCTTAGCATAAGCCACAACTCCATTGTCTCACAATGGTAGGAACTAAGTTCATCTCATGAACAAATATATATCCAGACTGCCTCTTTGGTAGCATCTTAAGTAGCGATGTATCCAGCCTTAATCGTCTAGTATGCCACGGTATCTAGCTTGGAACTCTTCCAACATACCATCCCTTTACTGAGGGTAAAGACAATGCCTGTGACTGACATTCAGTCGTCTATATCACCCTGGAACACTACCAGTGATTCTTCCCAGGGTCGATTGATACCTTCTCACTACAACTAGTGAGAATCCTAACATCCAATTAGATCTATCTCATAGATCCAAAATCCAGGATTTAGGAGGTATCATTTTGATCCTATATGGAGAATCCTTGTGATAAGCGGAGATCGACCGAGCGTAGCACAGGAAACTCCTTCCCTATCAAGAGTATGTCATCCACGTACTCTACGAGGATCGTCACCATACTCCCTACTACCTTTTTGTTCATACAAGGTTCATCTACCATTATGATGATGTCAACTTCTTTGACTAATCCATCAAAACAGATGTTCCAACTCCGCGATGCCTGCTTTATCCTATAAAGCATCTTGCACACGTTTCCGCTGCTCCCACTGTCTACGAAGCCCTCTGGCTGTGTACTTATAGACGCACTCTTCTGAAACACCATTTAGAAAAGCTGTCATGACACCCAACCACCAGATATCGTAGTCATGGTATGTAGCCGTGGCAAGTAGGAACTGGATGGACTTAAGCATAGGTACTTGAAAAGGTTTCTTCATTATCCACAGCTGGTCAATGATGCAAACTTTTAACAAGTCTAGCTTTGAAAGTCTCAACTTTTCGATGTACACCAAGTAATCTTCTCAAGATATACTTGCTCCTGATGGGGATTTAACCCTTTAGATATAGCAACCAAAGTCCATACTTTGTTGGTGTATAAGGATTCCATCTCAGATCGCTAAGCATCCAGCCATTCTTACAGAGTCACACTCCTGATGGCCAGCTCGAAACTAGTTGGGTCATCATCTCATGATGCAGTCCTCGCTCCCACTGTCATAGAGAAACCGAAGTATCTCTCAGGTGGGTGAGGAACCCTACTAGATCGGCGGAGAGGCTGAGGTTCATTGGAATCTACTGAATCCTTTGGCTCTATCAAATCATCTGCTGTAGTTTGTATAGCTGGAACCTTTCCAGTTTTACATTACAGACCTTGCCTCGAGCTTGTCCGGATTTTGTTTTTAGACATAGGCCGGACAACCCCAAATCTTAACTAGTTTAAGACATGGGCTCTTCCCTTATCATATCACATATGAAATGGTAGGCAACTGATTTGATTGGAACCCTATTCAATAGGTATGCAACTTCATAAGTGCATAACTCCCAAAAGGAAAAAGGTAACTCAGCAGTACTCATCATAGAGCACACCACATCATATATGGTGCATCTGCTCCACCCCGATACACCGATGTACTGGGGTGTATACGGAGGAGTAATGCTAAGAGAGAATCTCATTCTCCTTTAGAGTAATCCAGGATTTTCGTGCTCAAGTATTCTCCTCCTTGATCACATCAAAGGACATAATACTTTTACCCGTATTTTGGTTCTCTACTTCTAACTTATATTCTGTGAATATCTCAAAAGGTTCGGACTTGTGTTTCAACAGGAACATTGGTCTGAATATCGAAAGATCATCAGAGAATGTAATGAAGTACAAAGAACCGGTCTTGGCATGTGTAGACAGGGGACCTACATACATCAACATGTATCATCCCAAGAGTTCACTAACTCTTTCTCTGTTTCTAGTAAACGGAGCTATGGTCATCTTATCTTTGTGACATGACTGGCAAGTTTCATAAGATGTAAATGCAAACAGATTTAAATATGCATCTACATGTAACTTCAGCTAGTCGGGTCACATTGATATGACCTAGTCTACAATGCCTCAAGAAGGATTCGTTCATTTCTGAACTCTTCCTCTTGTGTGTGTTCCGTATACTAAAGAACTATAGTTTGATTTAGAACATCAATGCTTTTAGATAACGTGCCTGAACCGATCAACTTTTGATATAGGAAATGTTCAAAACATTATCCAAGAATACAAAATTTTATCATTTCTTTACTAATAAAGAGACTGATATGATTTTGTATATCAGGTTCGGTATCTAATAACATTTGTTCAGAATCAATGTATTGGTAATACAGGGTGACAGTGACCAACAGACTTGGCTGCAACTCTTGCCCCGTTTTCTGCCTCATGAAACTTATCACCCGTTCTCAGTCCTCGACCTTTCTGTAGCCCTATGTAACAGATTACATATCTGGGATCCTGATCTGGTATCACATACCCAGGACGTAAAGGTTACTGAGAAACAGTTCTCTGTAATGAACACACCCGAAGATGATGCATCATCATGCACTCTCCTCGTTTGGGCGGCACGGGAATTCTGGTAATCCCCAATTTCCTGCTCTGTCTTATAACAATTATAAGTTGGAGCGGGACCAACGTTCCCCAGCTCAGTATAACAAGCGGGTTCGGTCAATTTTCCGTATTATTATCTTGATTAAGGCGTGATATGGTCGCTACCTGGAGAGAGAGAGAAGAAAACACTCAGCGTGCTCTCTTTCAAGAATAGATTGGTTATTAATTTATCTAATCAGGATGGCTCCCACTGCTTTTTATCAAATCTTCCTTCAAACCGTAAAAGGAAAGACTAACCGGGATTAATTACACACTACAAGTTCGCCAATCTTTCAGCCAGGCCAGTGTCGGTACTTTGAGGGAGGTCCCCCGTGCTTTCGCACGAACCTAATTAATGTAAACCTCGTTTTCCCAGAGGCGTAACCCCGTTGACACCTTTCTAGACACCTACTTGATCGGCTAATTGTAATGTATAAAACTCTCCCAGGAGTAACACTTACTCGCAGCGGGTATCGGGATCCAACTATCTCATAGAAGGTATGCAATCTCATTGCAAATTTCAACACTTGAAATTCCCGATAATATTTTGCCCCTAGCGTCTTATGACCTTGACAGAGGTCAACAAACCATAGGCTGCTAGTCAAGTTCAACCCGTCATTTCCTGATTGAAGTAAACCCACCCGCACGACCCTTGACAGAGGTCAACAAGGTCGCACGACTACCCTAAATCAATCACATCATATGCTTATGCAGATAAGCACTAATCAGCTACCGCACACTACGTCTTGACAGAGGTCAACAAACGCAGCACGAATACTAACCAGTACATATCTGAAATGACGGAGGGCTACGACAGGTTTTTCTGAAAACCTATTGCGTAATGAACTTGATATCGTTGTAGAATCAAATGATTTTGAAATGGAGTGTCTTTGAGGCTTTTCTAGTTTTGCTAAAGGAGTCACTCCCGGTGAAGGGATCGTCGGTCCTTTCCTCGTCGAATGAGGTGCGGGATATATCACATATATCGCTGTGCAAAGCAAAAAACTCTTAAAAGCAATCAAAAGACAAACCGAGTGTGTAGCATCTGCCAGTTATTGCTAAAGGAGTCACTCCCGGTAAAGGGATCTCGGTCCTTTCCTCATCGAATAAGGTGCAGGATATATCACATATACCTCAGTGTAAAGCAAGAACTGTAGCTACCTGTTTTATTTTGAAATTCGATTCTACAACATCTTAGGTTTCTTTTACTTTCATTAATCACATTAATGAAGTCCCATCATTTAAGTACCTAAACATCACAGATAAATACGACGTATACTTATGCCATCCGCATTCGCCTCGATGTCCCCTCGTGCACCGTTAGGTTCGGTAACTAACGGCAGAGCGGGGCAGGGCTAGCGCGGGTGTAAAACATAAGTAACGCCTATATAATATAACATATATACTATATACAGTATCTATCACAGAACATATCACATGATCACATCACAGATATCGCAGCAGAAGAATCATATGAAATATTGGATATACTAGGACGTCCGTGTTTTCAATACGAGCCAGTATAAAACACGGATTCCACGGTCGTGATGAATAGCCAAACCCACACCCCTAGACCCCTACGAGAGCGGCAAGCAACCCTACCAATTCTAGAGTTAGGAGACCTGGACTCGACTCCTCGAGTTGGTCTCCCACTGGACTCCAGAACCCGGTTACTTGTGCTCCCCTCCTTGGGTCTATCCTAGTGCGGAAAAGTAAATAATATACATCAACGGTGACAACTTCCGCAACCTGGAAGCGCCCCAATAAAAGAATATTACATAATAGTTTTTACATGAATGAAAATGAAAAACACTCATCTCACATAAAAACCCGGCTATTCAAACACGATGATCCAATATAACATATCCAGCAACACATAACATCACATGTCATCAACGTAAGTAAATATGCGCATCCCAATTGTCGTTGACATATAGCAACGAAACCGGCGATATCACATATTACACTTACGGTAACAGAAAAGAAAGTGTAAAACTACAACAGTTGGAATTCGCAACCACCTCAGACATCGCATGCCTGACCAAATGAATTACTTAGACATCGCATGCCTAACAATTATAAACCCCGCATTTTAGCCTCCAAATCGAAAACACTTTTCAATATCAAGTCGGGCAATTCAACAAGATTCCCGACATCCTGATCGAATACTCGTCGCAAACTTTAGTAGGCGGCTGCACCCCCGACGCCGTCGACCAAGTGCACCAAGACGGAACACCGCTGCCGCGAGCACCCGAACGGATGCTTTCGGCGACGGGGTTCTCCTACAGTCATTTGGTCGGGGCTATGGAGTGAGGCTGTCTATTAAGTTTACCCGGCGAGTATCCGCGTACGCTACGTGATTGCGACGGACTTTTGATCACATCAAAATTCCGTGGCAACCGATCAAGTGAGACTAAACTGCTATGTTTATAACATTCATTCAGTTATCTCATAACTCTTTGTGAATTCCAATTATTGTACCACATTCCGAATAAAACAGAAAATGTTAAACTTTCCGATCGAACAATCGAACACCCAAGTTTTCCCGATACAGCTCATCACATGAAACAGGTTTTAAAACATTCAGTTCATGCCTCAGTACCAACGGTCCAGCCGTAGAAGGGTCAAGCCAACGCCTCACATGTGGCACGCCGTACTGCCCCAAACCCGTAGGTTCAAAGGGCAGTTCAAGACGGTCACATAATCGAGTTAAGGTTTGTTGTCTTCTAGAGGGACCATCGCGTTACTTGCATTACTTAGAACGTCTTTAAACCTCAGAAAAATCCAACACTTGGAAATTTTCCGTCAGGGGAAACATTGGGTATTTATATCCGGTCGAACTTTTTAACATATTCAAAAATATCCGGAAAGCCACACAGACAAAATCTGATAATCCGATCGAAACTACGAACCCCCAATACACACCAGAAAATTCAACTCTTGAATAAATTTTAAAAATTCCCAGAAAACTCAGCATAATTTATCAGGAATTACTGTGCAAACAATGAGGGCTGACGTCACCAGATAGCCGCGGAACCGCCGCAGAAGCTAGGCTTCTGCCGCGGTTCCGCCGCAATAAATACTGTTCATCGAAATATTTTTGCATCGTAATTCTTATTTTTTCTTGCTGAATTTTATAGCAATTTTTAATTCTGGAAAAACCCAGATTTTAGAAAAAGTCCAGAGAGCATGTATTGGTAAGGGTTTCGGGATCGTTCGGACTTCAAATTCCGTCTGGACTTCGCCTAAGGCTCTAGCTAGGCTCTGATACCACTGTAGGGTTCCTAGGCACTCTAATGAGGTCTCACAAGGCATCAACCATGCCAATTTCAAATTTTATGGTGCCGAGAAACCCTAAACTACGGATCGTTGGCTAGATGTCTAGGCGAAAAACAAACTAGTAAACTACTTTACTAAGAGAATACGGAAATACAACCTTTGTAGATCCGGTCCTCCACCTCCACGGCTCCGTGATGAAGTCCCCTCCGCTGTCCAAATCAAATCCCGGGCTCTAGAGTCGGCTTCATCGGAGAAAGAGCGGGCTAGGTCATCGACGACGTGCCGAAGATGATCTACGTCGAGCCATCGCTAGATCAAGCTCCAACTTCACAAAGTCAAGAAAACTTGTGAAGGAAACACACTCTACTACTTGGCAAGTGGCAGAGGATGAAGAAATAGGAAGTGGGTAGATTTTAGAATTGGATTTCTCACTCATTTGCTCAAGTTGCCATTGATGGAGGAAGGTTTTTCTTCATGAAGATGAAGAAGAAAAAGAGGTTGAATATGATAAGTTCTCTAGAATAATTGAAAAATAATTATCCTTATCATAACATGAACCATGGTTTGATGTAGAGAGTTAACTCAAGTTAGATGAATGGTTAGGGTTTGAAGAAGAAGACAAAAAGGTTACATGAGTCAAAGTTGCATGAAGCTTCATGAAGCTTCATGTAAGAAAGCAACCTTTTTATTTTCTTTTCCCTTTTTCTTTTAATCCAAATTAAAAGATAAAAGAATAAATGAATAATAAATAAAACCCTAACCATTTACTTAACCAAGGTTTAACTCTTTACACAAAACCTAGTAATCTTGCATCATCAAACATGATACAATCAAGTGCACAAAAGTATATCACATATACAATGTGCACACTCGAGTGAGAATATCCATTTAAAGTGAACCGATACGAATCAATGCAAAGTAATATATCAAATATATAATTATACATTAAATCATTAAATCAACACTTGATTTAACGATCCGGTCATATCGCATATAACCGACTAATATCAATGTATCGGCTTATCGAATCAACGCTTGAATCGATAACTAGGTTATATCGCATACAACCAATCGATACATTCATCCCGAGAATAAAATACGGTATCATATACACGAATTATTCTCGGTCCAGCACATATCTCATATGCGCTCCTATTTCGTTTCGCTTAAGCCAGGAAACCTCTGTGTAGGACTCTAAAGACTCGTCAATACGCCGGCAGCAGGTGATGATCATATCAATCACCCACAAGCCGCAAGCGGTCTGCTAAACGTAACAGCCACCCGGGTATTGAGTGATCTGAAGATCGATGAGCAAGCCCTCTCACACTCCAGTGAATCCAACCAGTAACACTACCGTACAGTCCGGTCTGATCGTCTGATATGTCGCATATCTCGCCTAGGGGTGGTAAACGTCAGACCCCAATAGCTCGATAAGTCGTGTCGATATGAGGTCTATAACAATTCGAGAAACTACTGGTAACACTTACCAGTAAATCTCAGCAACCCTGGCCAGGGATTTCCTGTTATAGCCAATCGAACACAGCGCAACATCAACTCCCTATACCGGGAGAGACGAATCCCCTCCTATCGCTCATTGCCTCCATGTGACTCGGGACTGTACCCAAAAACCACCGTTTTGCACGCCCTCTTGGACGTGGTAAGATGGAAATCAAAGCACAGCGGGAACCACACAAGACTCTATGACGACCTCAGGTCAACAGACTACTCTTTACCAGTGTCACCAGAGAACTGCCATCTGACGTAAGGTATAATACCATCTGGGAGTTCTCGGCGAGTCCGTCCAGTGTACCCAGTGTCTACTGAGCACCCGTATATCATCTCTGATGTCAAACACCGATGGATATGGGATCATCCATCGCCCATCTATATGGGTCGAGAAGGTACACGCTAGTCTACTCTGGTATATCGATGCCCCGTCTCGATACACCCACGACTAGGGACTTTGAAGGATGTACTTATGGACTACCATGTCCCCACTAGTATGATCCGCATCATAGTCCAGGTAGTCAAGTACAGATCCTAAGGGCTTTACCAACATGTAACAGTGAGACAATCAATGTACACGTTAAGGTAAAGAGTAACCAGATAGCATACTATCATGTCGAGCAAGAAAGTCTTCCCTATATATGTCCCAGCATCCACTACAATATACATCCAATGTACAATAATGGCCTCTAGGGCATACATATAACTAACAATATCTCCGGTATCGAGTATCCTCGCTAGGCTCCCCGCCTCAAATGCGGCTTTCCTGCCCCTCGGTCTCGACCGGGTCCATCATGAATCCGACTGTATTGCCCCCCACTCAGTCTGGATTACGTAAAAATCAGCAACCGTATAGCCCTCCCACTCGGTTCGGAGAAAACCCAAATCGTAAAAACAACATCTCATGGTGGACATATCATATTAACATGAAAATCACCGAATATAATTAATAGTGCATAAACTCAAAACGGGAAATCTTCAAATCTAATACATCTTGCACCATACTTTATAACAATTTGAGAGGAAACATGAAGTATCAATACTAAAGCAATGCTAAACAATTACTATTAATGATACTAATGGTATGAAGTGAATCACATGTAATATAGCAATTACTAAGTGTATATGTGACATGTCAATATCGACGAGGTTTAGTATAACATATAGATATATACGTGTGCAATATGACTCGTCGATAATTTGTGCAGTGTCCTAACAACTGTTAATCATGATGACTTGTATATATATGAATGCATATGGTATATTTGCTAAATTCAAATTTTATGCACAAAGAAACAATTATAACTAAACTTAATTCTACGGGGGTATTACACCATCCACACAAAATCCTCCGGAAGATGTTTAGTCTACTCACTGGAACACGTCGAATCTACTCAGATATCATCAATCCCTTTCCTTTTCTTGCAGCCTCCGAAGTTTCCTTATTCGAATCTAATATTGAAATTAACTTCGTATAAGAAACGGCTAAATTCCGATACGACGAAAACATGCAAATACAAGTTTTACATACTACACAAGCAATGTGTGACTATTGTAAACTATCCAATACTTATACTTACTGGATTTTAACCCTTCGCTGTTCGTAACAGAAAACAGAGACGTGTCACGAAACATCCGTGTCGTATTTTAGAATTTTAACCCTGTTATAGATATTAGCTTCCAGATTTCATATACTGATAAAATGACTTAAACTAGCAATACCAAACATCCTAATACATATACAGAGAGCTACCCTAAAAACCCCAACACCTAACTCCCTCACAAAACCGGCGAGCTCGGATTTCCATTGAACGTCGCCGGCCAAAATCCGATGGAATGGGTTCGTCTTCCTAGGGTTTATTCTAGGTCCAAATTATAAGATGAAGGTACTGTTTGATTGTGTTAATTATCATCTAAACTATAGCAGATTCATAACAGAGCTTATATTTATCAAAATACGATATTTCCGATATCCGATTTCTACACTCAAACATTTACAGAACTAAAATTCTACAGAGTTTAAAGATTATACCTACAGAAAGATCATTGGAAGTCTCCTTCCAAGATGCACAAGCACAACATATCCTAGCTTGATGGTAGTAGTGAAAATCCTTAGCACTTAGCTCTTCTTCTCTTCTCTCCTTTTTCTTTCTTTGGTGTGTTCTAAGATGTTTCTTTTTCTAAACTAGTTAATTAGCCTTAACTTGATATATATCAACTGAACCATTTGGTACAAATAAAGAATAAGAAGTGATAAGGTAGTAGGTGGTGTCACAATACAAGATGGTGGTGGTTTCATGCAAGGAGGACGTGTGTGTGTGAGGTTAATCCTAAGGTGTGGTGTCTAGGAGGTTTATTCTAACCTTAACCATTATCTAACCCTCTTTGCATAATAACCCTCATACAACTCTAATTATCATAAGGAAACTAACATTTTCACATAAACCCCTCATTACACATATTATTATATAAACACTATTTTCTTTACTAAATTATTCCCACTTCAAATTAAAAGGCCCTCTTTACTACAATAAAACTTTAATAACATTTTCTATTTAAATAAATAATTTAATTAATTATCTAAAATATTTTAAAATGTTACAATATCCCTATCTTAAGAAAATTCGGTCTCCGAATTTAAAACTTAACTACACGTACCTTCAAAAAGATGTGGGAATTTCTTCCGCATCGCATCCTCAGCCTCCCAAGATACCTCCTCGCTATTTGGTCCTCGCCAAAGAACCTTTATAGACGGAAGTACCCTTGATCTCAATTTCTTTGCCTGCCGGTCTAGAATAGCTACCGGCTGCGCAGTGTAGAATAAATCACGCTCAAGCTGTAAAGTCTGATGCTGGATCTCGTGAGAGGGATCGTGAAGATACTTTCGAAGCATAGACACATGGAACACCGGATGCACATCGGGAAAACTCGGTGGAAGTGCTAAACGATAAGCTACAGCACCCACCCTCTCCAGAATCTCATAGGGTCCGACATACCTGGGACTGAGCTTCTCCTTTTTCCCGAAACGTATCACACCCTTCATCGGAGATACACGAAGGAACACATGATCTCCCACATCGAACTCGATTCTACGACATCGTCTATCAGCATAAGATTTCTGTCTATTCTGGGCCGCTCTCATCCGGTTCCGTATCAACTGGATCTTTTCTATAGTTTCCTGCACTATCTGTGGTCCCAAAATGGTATTCTCACCGAGTTCTGTCCAGCAAACGGGGGATCGACACTTTCTCCCATACAAACCTTCGAAAGGTGTCATCTGGATCGTTTCCTGAAAACTGTTGTTATAAGAGAATTCTATTAAGGGCAAGTGATGATCCCAACAACCCCCGAAATCTAAACTGCAGGCTCGGAGCATATCCTCAAGAGTCTGTATGGTCCGCTCTGACTGATCGTCGGTCTACGGATGAAATGCTATACTGAAACTCAATCTGGTGCCTAGAGCCTCATGAAGTTTCTGCCACAATCGGCTGGTGAACTGTGTGCCTCTATCGGACACAATGCAGGTCGGAACTCCATGCAATCGCACAATCTCGTCAATATAGATCTGAGCATACTACGCATATCCATAAGTCGTCTTTACTGGAAGAAAGTGACCTGTCTTTGTCAGTCGATCTACAATACCCAGATAGAATCATACCCTCTGCTAGTCCTGGGCAGACTCACAACGAAATCCATAGAAATCTGCTCCCATTTCCACTCCGGAATGGACAAGGGCTGCAACTCTCCTGCCGGCCTCTGGTGCTCAGCCTGTAGGGTTCCTAGGCACTCTAATGATGTCTTACAAGGTATCAACCATGCCAATTTCAAATTTTACAAGTGCCGAGAAACCCTAAGGCGGATCGTTAACTAGATTTTAAGCGACAAAAGAAACTAGTTAACAACTTAACTAAAAGAAAGAGGCTACAACCTTTGTAGATCCTGTCCTCCACCTCCACGGCTCCGTGATGAAGTCCCCTCGCTGTCCATATCGGATCCCGGACTCTAGCATCGGCTTCATCGGAGAAATGGGCGAGCTAGGTCATCGACTACGATGCCGAAGATGATCTACGTCGAGGCATCACAAGATCAAGCTCCCACTTCAACAAGTCATGAAACTTATGAAGGAAAACACCCTATACTACTTGGCAAGAGGTAGAGGATGAAGAAATAGGAGGTGGGTTTACTTTAGAATTGGATTTCTCACTCATTTCATCAAATCACCATTGATGGAATCAAGCTTCTTCATCTTGAAGAAGAAGAAGAAGAAGATGATGTTATGATAAGAATAATAAAATAGAAAAGAAAATGAATTCTTATCATATACAAACCATGGTTAAGTGTAGAGAATGAATCATGGTTAAGTGGAATGGTTAGGGTTAAGCATGAGACAAAAGTGGTCAAACTTTCAACACTTCATGAAGCTTCATGAAAGATACAAAGAAAGCCACCATATCAATTTATCCTTTTAATTTCCAAAATGAATAAATAAATAAATAAATGAATAAGAAAACAAAACCCTAACCATTCATATAACCATGGTTTAATCTTTACACAAACCCAAGAAAACATGTATCATCAAACATGATACAATCAAGTGCACAAAAGTATATCACATATACAACTTGTGCAATGCAAGTGAGAAAATCCATTTAAAGTGAACCAATACTAGTTAATGCAAAGTAATATATCAAATATATAATTATGCATTAAATCATTAAATCAACACTTGATTTAACGATCCGGTCATATCGCATATAACCGACTAATATCCAATGTATCGACTTATCGAATCAATCCTTGATTCGATAACTAGGTTATATCGCATACAACCATTCGATACATTCATCGCGAGAATGAAATACGGTATCACATACACACATTATTCTCGGTCCCGCACATATCTCATATGCGCTCCTATTTCGTTTCGCTTGAGCCAGGAAACCTCTGTGTAGGACTCTAAAGACTCGTCAATACGCCGGCAGCAGGTGATGATCATATCAAACACCCACAAGCCGCAAGCGGTCTGCTAAACGTAACGGCCACCCGGGTATTGAGCGATCAGAAGATCGACGAGCAAGCCCGCTCACACTCCTGTGAATCCAACCAGTAACACTTACCGTACAGTCCGGTCTCGTCGTCTGATATGTCGCATATCTCGCCTAGGGGTGGTAAACGTCAGACCCCAATAGCTCGATAAGTCATGTCGATATGAGTTCTATAACAGTTCGAGAAACTACAGGTAACACTTACCAGTAAATCACAGCAACCCTGGCCAGGGATTTCCGGTTATAGCCAATCGAACACAGCGCAACATCAACTCCCTATACCGGGAGAGACGAATCCCCTCCTATCGCTCATTGCCTCCATGTGATTCGGGACTGTACCCAAAAACCACCATTTTGCACGCCCTCTTGGACGTGGTAAGGTGGAAATCAAAGCACAATGGGAACCATACAAGACTCTATGACGATCTCGGGTCAACAGACTACTCTGTACCAGTGTCACCAGAGAACTGCCATCTGACGTAAGGTATAATACCATCTGGGAGTTCTCGGCGAGTCTGTCCAGTGTACCCAGTCTTCACTGAGCACCCGTATATCATCTCTGATGTCAAACACCAATGGATATGGGATCATCCATCGCCCATCTGTATGGGTCGAGAAGGTATACGCTAGTCTACTCTGGTATATCGATGCCCCGTCTCAATACACCCACGACTAGGGACCTTGAAGGATGTACTTATGGACTACCATGTCCCCACTAGTATGATCCGCATCATAGTCCAGGTAGTCAAGTACACATCCTAGGGGCTTTACCAACATGTAACAGAGAGACATTCAGTATACACGTTAAGGTAAAGTTCAACCAGATAGCATACTATCATGTCGAGCAAGAAAGTCCTCCCTATATATGTCCAAGCACCCACTACAATATACATCCAATGTACAGTAATGGCCTCTAGGGCATACATATAACTTACAATCTTCCACTTGCACTAGGGCCATCTGATAGCAGTGGTTGTAGTATCTCATACACAACCATCCCATAAAAGTCTCTCTCTGGGAATTGGCCTTCGTGTTTGGATCCGCCGTGTTGTTCTCTGAGTCTACTCTCCTAACCTCGATCCCTTAGAGATCAACCATCTCCATGATCAGGTGATACTGCCTTAGAATATATCTGGATCATTGATGGGACGGACGTTCCTTGGCATATGCCACAACTCAATTGTCACACAATGGGAGGAACTAGGTTCATCTCATGAACAAATATACATCCAGACTGCCTCTTTGGTAGCATCTTAAGTAGCGATGTATCGAGCCTTTATCATCTAGTTAGCCACGGTATCTAGCTTGGAACTCTTCCAACATACCGTCCTTTTACTGAGGGTAAAGACAATGCCTGTGACTGACTTTCAGTCGTCCTTATCACTCTGGAACCCTTCCAGTGATTCTCCCCAGGATCGATTGATACCATCTCACTACAACTAGTGAGAATCCTAACATCCAATTAGATCTATCTCATAGATCCAAAACCCAGGATTTAGGAGGTATCACTTTGATCCTATATGGAGAATCCTTGTGATAAGCGGAGATTGACCGAGTGTAGCATAGGAAACTCCTTCCCTATCAAGAGTATGTCATCCAAGTACTCTACGAAGATCATCACCATACTCCCTACTACCTTTTCGTTTATACAAGGTTCATCTACCATTTTGATGAAGTTAAACTCTTTGACTATCTCATCAAAACAGATGTTCCAACTCCGCGATGCCCTCTGGCTGTGTACTTATAGACTTTCTCTTCTAAAACATCATTTTAGAAAAGCAGTTATGACACCCAACCGCCAGATTTCGTAGTCATGGTATGTAGCCGTGGCAAGTAGGATCTGGATGGACTTAAGCATAGCTCCTTAGAAAAGGTTTCATCATTATCCATGCCTGGTCGATGACGAAAACCTTTAACAAGTCTAGCTTTGAAAGTCTCAACTTTTCCATCTACACCAAGTAATCTTCTCAAGATATACTTGCTCCTGATGGGGATTTAACCCTTCAGATATAGCATCCAAAGTCCATACTTTGTTGGTGTACATGGATTCCATCTCAGATCACTAAGCATCCAGCCATTCTTACAGAGTCTCACTCCTGATGGCCAGGTCAAAACTAGTTGGGTCATCATCTCATGATGCAATCCTTGCTCCCACTGTCATAGAGAAACTGAAGTATCTCTCAGGTGGGTGAGGAACCCTACTAGATCGGCGAAGAGGCTGAGGTTCGTTGGAATCTACTGAATCCTTTGGTTCTATCAAATCATCAGCTGCAGTTTGTATGGCTGGAACATTTCCAGTTCTACATAACAGACCTTGCCTCGAGTTTGTCCGGATTTTGCTTTTAGACATAGGCCGGACAACCCCAAATCTTAACCAACTTAAGATATGGGCTCTTCCCTTTCCATATCACATTTGAAGCGGTAGGCAACTGATTTGATTGGAACCCAATTCAATTGGTATGCAGCTTCTCAAGTGCATAACTCCCAAAAGGAAACAGGTAACTCAGTAGTACTCATCATAGAGCGCACCATATCGAATAGGGTGCAATCGCTCCGCCCCGATATACCATCGTGCTATGGTGTATACGGAGGAGTAATGCTGAGAGAGAATCTCATTCTCCTTTAGAATAATCCAGGATTTCCGTGCTCAAGTATTTTCCTCCCTGATCACATCAAAGGACATAATACTTATACCCTTATTGGTTCCCTACTTGTAACTTATATTCTGTGGATATCTCAAAAGGTTCGGACTTGTGTTTCAACAGGAACATAGGTCTGAATCTCGAAAAATCATCAGAGAATGTAATGAAGTATAAAGAACCGGTCTTTGCAAGTGTAGACAGGGGACCTACATACATCAACATGTATCATCCCAAGAGTTCACTAACTCTTTCTCTGTTTCCACTAAACAGAGCTGGTGTCATTATATCTTTGTGACATGACTGGCAAGTTTCACAAGATGTAGATTCAAACTGATTTAAATATGCATCTTCATGTAACTTCAGCTAGTCGGGTCGCATTGATATGACCTAGTCTACAATGCCTCAAGAAGGATTCGTTCATTTCTGAACTCTTCCTCTTGTGTGTGTTCCGTATACAAAAGAACTGTAGTTTGATTTAGAACATCAATGCTTTTAGATAACGTGCCTGAACCAATCAACTTTTGATATAGGAAATGTTCAAAACATTATCCAACAATACAAAATTTTATCATTTCTTTACTAATAAAGAGACTGATATGATTTTGTATATCAGGTTCGGTATATAATAACATTCGTTCAGAATCAATGTATTTGGAATACAGGGTGACATTGACCAACAGACTTGGCTGCAACACTTGCCCCGTTTTCTGCCTCATGAAACTTATCACCCGTTCTCAATTCTCTACCTCTCTGTAGCCCTATGTAACTGATTACATATCTGGGATCCTGATTCGGTATCATATACCCAGGACGTAAAGGACACTGAGAAACAGTTCTATATAATGAACACACCCGAAGATGATGCATCAGCATGCACTTACTTCGATTGGGCGGCACGGGAATTCTGGTAATCCCCAATTTCCTGCTCTGTCTTATAACAATTATAAGTTGAAGCGGGACCAACGTTCCCCAGCTCAGTATAACAGTGGGTTCAGTCAATACATCCGTATTATTATCTTGATTAAGGCGTGACATGGTCGCTACCAGGAGAGAGAGAAGAAAACACTCTGCGTGCGCTCTTACAAGAATAGATTGGTTATTATTTTATCTAATCAGGATGGCTCCCACTGTTTTTATCAAATCTTCCTTCAAACCCTAAAAGGAAAGACTAGCCGGGATTAATTACACACTACAAGTTCGCCAATCTTTCAGCCAGGCCAGTGTCGGTACTTTGAGGGATGTCCCCCGTGCTTTCGCACGAACCTAATTAATGTAAACCTCATTTTTCCAGAGGCGTAACCTCGTTAACACCTTTCTAGACACCTACTTGATCGGCTAATTGTAATGTGTAAAACTCTCCCAGGAGTAACTCTTACTCGCAGTGGGTATCGGGATCCAACTATCTCATTGAAGGTATGCAATCTCATTGCAAATTTCAACAATGAAAATTCCCAATAATATTTTACCCCTAGTGTTCTATGACCTTGACGAATGCCAAACAACCCATAGTCCACTAGTCAAGTTCAACCCGTACATTTCTTGATTGAATTAAACCCACCCGCATGACCCTTGACGAATGCCAAACAACGCCGTACGAATACCCTAATCCAATCTGCATCATATGCATAAGCAGATAAATACTAGTTAGCTACCGTACACTACGCCTTGACGAATGCCAAACTACCGTAGCACGAATACTAAGTAGTACTTATCTGAAATGACGGAGGGCTACGCAGGTTTTCAGAAAACCATGAGCGTAATGAACTTGATATCATCGTAGCATCAAATGATTTTAAAATGTAGTGCTTTTGAGGCTTTTCTAGTTTTGCTAAAGGAGTCACTCCCGGTGAAGGGATCGTCGGTCCTTTCCTCGTCGAATGAGATGCGGGATATATCATATATATCACTATGCAAAGCAGAACTCCAAAAGCAATCAAAAGAAAACCGAGTGTATAGCGTCTGACAGTTATTGCTAAAGGAGTCACTCCCGGTGAAGGGATCTCGGTCCTTTCCTCATCGAATAAGGTGCAGGGTATATCATATATACCGCTATGCAAAGCAAGAACTGTAGCTACCTGTTTTGTTTAAAATTTGATTCTACAACATCTTAGGTTTCTTTTCATTCATTAATCATATTAATGAAGTCCCATCATTTAAGTCACCTAAACATCACAGATAAATACGACGTACACTTATGCCATCCGCATTCGCCTGGATGTCCCCTCGTGCACCGTTAGGTTAGGTAACTAACGGCAGAGCGGGACAGGGCTAGCGCGGGTGTAAAACATAAGTAACATCTATATAACATATCATATATACTATATACAGTATCCATCACAGAACATATCACATGATCACATCACAGATATCGCAGCAGAAGAATCATATGAAATATTGGATATACTAGGACGTCCGTGTTTTTAATACGAGCCAGTATAAAACACGGATTCCACGGTCGTGATGAATAGCCAATCCCACACCCCTAGACCCTTACGAGAGCGGCAAGCAACCCTACCAATTCTAGAGTTAGGAGACTCGGACTCGACTCCTCGAGTTGGTCTCCCACTGGACTCCAGAACCCGGTTACTTATGCTCCCCTCCTTGGGTCTATCCTAGTGCGGAAAAGAAAATAATATACAAACGGTGACATCTTCCGCAACCTGGAAGTGCCCCAATAAAAGAATATTACATTCAAGTTTTTACATGAATAAAAATGAAAAACACTCATCTCACATAAAAACCCCCCGGCTATTCAAACACGACGATCCAATATAACATATCCAGCAACACATAACATCACATGTCATCAACGTAAGTAAATATGCGCATCCCAATTGTCGTTGACATATAGCAACGAAACCGGCTATATCACATATTACACTTACGGTCACAGAAAAGAAAGTGTAAAACTATAACAGTTGGAATCCGCAACCTACATAGACATCGCATGCCTAATCAAATGAATTACTTAGACATCGCATGCCTAACAATTATAAACTCCGCATTTTAGTCTCAAAATCGAAAACACTTTTCAATATCAAGTCGGGCAATTCAACAAAATTCCCGACATGCCGATCGAATGCTCGTCGCAAACTTTAGTAGACGACCGCACCCCCGATGCCGTCGACGAAGTGCACCAAGGCGGAACACCGCTGCCGCGAGCAACCGAACGGATGCTTTCGGTGACGGGGTTCTCCTATAGTCACTTGGTCGGGGCTGTGGGGCGAGACTGTCTATTAAGTTTACCCGGCGAGTATCCGCGTACACAACGTGATTGCGACGGACTTTTGATCACACCAAAATTTCGTGGCAACCGATCAAGTGAGACTAAACTGCTATGTTTATAACATTCATTCAGTTATCTCATAACTTCTTGTGAATTCCAATTGTTGTATCACATTCCAGATAAACAGAAAATGTTAAACTTTCCGATCGAATAATCGAACACCCAAGTTTTCCCGAAACAGCTCATCACATGAAATAAGTTTAAAAACATCCAGTTCATGCCTCAGTACCAACGGTCCAGCCGTAGAAGGGTCAAGCCAACGCCTCACATGTGGCACGCCGTACTGCCCCAAACCCGAAGGTTCAAAGGGCAGTTCAAGACGGTCACATAATCGAGTTAAGGTTTATTGTCTTCTAGAGGGTCCATCGCGTTACTTGCACTACTTAGAACGTCTTTAAACCACGGAAATATCCAACAATTGGAAATTTCCCGACAGGAGAAAGATTGGGTATTTACATCCGGTCAAACTATTTAACATATTCTAAAATATCCGGAAAAACACATAGACAAAATTTGATAATCCGATCGAATCATCTAAACTCCAAAATGCCCTGGAATATTCAACTCTTGAATAAATATTAAAAAATTCCCAAAAAATCCAGCACCTTAAGTGACAAATTACTGTGCAAAAATGGAGGGCTGACGTCATCATATGGCCGCGGAACCGCCGCACAAGGCATGCTTGTGCCGCAGTTCCGCCGCGCTTTAGATGAGTTAGCCCCTCGAATTTCACAGTAATTCAACTAAGACCCTGCTGAATTTTTTAGCAATTTTTAATCTGGAAAAAAACCCAGTTTTTGAAAAAAGTCCAGAGAGCTATTTTGGAATTAGGGTTTCGATTCGATCGGACTTCAAATTCCGTCTACGCATCGCCTAAGGCTCTAGCTAGGCTCTGATACCACTGTAGGGTTCCTAGGCACTTTAATGATGTCTTACAAGGCATCAACCATTCCAATTTCAAATTTTACAAGTGCCGAGAAACCCTAAGGCGGATCGTTAACTAGATTTTAGGCGACAAAAGAAACTAGTTAACAACTTAACTAAAAGAAAGAGGCTACAACCTTTGTAGATCCGGTCCTCCACCTCTACGGCTCCGTGATGAAGTCCCCTCGCTGTCCATATCGGATCCCGGACTCTAGCATCGGCTTCATCGAAGAAATGGACGGGCTAGGTCATCGACTACGATGCCGAAGATGATCTACGTCGAGGCATCACAAGATCAAGCTCCCACTTCAACAAGTCATGAAACTTGTGAAGAAAACACCCTATACTACTTAGCAAGAGGTAGAGGATGAAGAAATAGGAGGTGGGTTTACTTTAGAATTGGATTTCTCACTCATTTCATCAAATCACCATTGATGGAATCAAGCTTCTTCATCTTGAAGAAGAAGAAGAAGAAGATGATGTTATGATAAGAATAATAAAATAGAAAAGAAAATGAATTCTTATCATATACAAACCATGGTTAAGTGTAGAGAATGAATCATGGTTAAGTGGAATGGTTAGGGTTAAGCATGAGACAAAAGTGGTCAAACTTTCAACACTTCATGAAGCTTCATGAAAGATACAAAGAAAGCCACCATATCAATTTATCCTTTTAATTTCCAAAAAGAATGAATAAATAAATAAATAAATGAATAAGAAAACAAAACCCTAACCATTCATATAACCATGGTTTAATCTTTACACAAACCCAAGAAAACATGTATCATCAAACATGATACAATCAAGTGCACAAAAGTATATCACATATACAACTTGTGCAATGCAAGTGAGAAAATCCATTTAAAGTGAACCAATACTAGTTAATGCAAAGTAATATATCAAATATATAATTATGCATTAAATCATTAAATCAACACTTGATTTAACGATCCGGTCATATCGCATATAACCGACTAATATCCAATGTATCGACTTATCGAATCAATCCTTGATTCGATAACTAGGTTATATCGCATACAACCATTCGATACATTCATCGCGAGAATGAAATACGGTATCACATACACGCATTATTCTCGGTCCCGCACATATCTCATATGCGCTCCTATTTCGTTTCGCTTGAGCCAGGAAACCTCTGTGTAGGACTCTAAAGACTCGTCAATACGCCGGCAGCAGGTGATGATCATATCAAACACCCACAAGCCGCAAGCGGTCTGCTAAACGTAACGGTCATCCGGGTATTGAGCGATCAGAAGATTGACGAGCAAGCCCGCTCACACTCCTGTGAATCCAACCAGTAACACTTACCGTACAGTCCGGTCTCATCGTCTGATATGTTGCATATCTCGCCTAGGGGTGGTAAACGTCAGACCCCAATAGCTCGATAAGTCGTGTCGATATGAGGTCTATAACAGTTCGAGAAACTACAGGTAACACTTACCAGTAAATCTCAGCAAGCCTGGCCAGGGATTTCCGGTTATAGCCAATCGAACACAGCGCAACATCAACTCCCTATACCGGGAGAGACGAATCCCCTCCTATCGCTCATTGCCTCCATGTGATTCGGGACTGTACCCAAAAACCACCGTTTTGCACGCCCTCTTGGACGTGGTAAGGTGAAAATCAAAGCACAGTAGGAACCACACAAGACTCTATGACGATCTCGGGTCAACAGACTACTCTGTACCAGTGTCACCAGAGAACTGCCATCTGACGTAAGGTATAATACCATCTGGGAGTTCTCGGCGAGTCCGTCCAGTGTACCCAGTCTTCACTGAGCACCCGTATATCATCTCTGATGTCAAACACCAATGGATATGGGATCATCCATCGCCCATCTGTATGGGTCGAGAAGGTATACGCTAGTCTACTCTGGTATATCGATGCCCCGTCTCAATACACCCACGACTAGGGACCTTGAAGGATGTACTTATGGACTACCATGTCCCCACTAGTATGATCCGCATCATAGTCCAGGTAGTCAAGTACACATCCTAGGGGCTTTACCAACATGTAACAGAGAGACATTCAGTATACACGTTAAGGTAAAGTTCAACCAGATAGCATACTATCATGTCGAGCAAGAAAGTCCTCCTTATATATGTCCAAGCACCCACTACAATATACATCCAATGTACAGTAATGGCCTCTAGGGCATACATATAACTAACACGGCCTTGACTTGCTGACAAGTCAAGCATCTCGAAACAAACTCCGTGACATCTCTCTTCATTCCTTCCCACCAATAGACATCTTTCACATCATGATACATCTTAGTGGAACCAGGATGAACACTATATGCTGACCGATGGGCCTCTTCTAAGATATCACGTCTCAGTCCTTCTAAATCCGGCACACAAAGATGAGTCCCAAATCGTAATACTCCACGGTCATCTATTACGAACTCAGAATCTCTACCCTGTCTAACCTACTCTATGATCCCCGACAAACGAGCATCTGTGGGCTGTGTCTCTCGGATGCGATCCAATAACTGAGGACGGGTGTGAATATGAGCTAACAGCCCTTCTGTCGATATGAACTCAAACTGTACACGGCTATCACCTAGAATCTTCCAGTCTGCAGAAGATTGTCTCTGCATAGTGCACAAATGAGATAATTTACCTCCAGGCCTCCGACTCAAAGCATCTGCTACAACATTCGCTTTGCCCGGATGGTAAAGAATCTCGCAATCATAATCTTTCACGAGTTCCATCCATAGACGCTGCCTCAAATTTAGATCCCGCTGCTGAAAAATATGCTTTAAGCTCTTATAGTCTGTAAATATCTGGCACGACTCACCGTATAAGTAATGCCTCTAAATCTTAAGTGCGAAAACCACTGCAGCCATCTCTAAGTCATGAGTGGGATAGTTTTGCTCGTGCATCTTCAACTACCGAGAAGCATAAGCGACGACCCTGCCGTGCTGCATCAACACACGGCCTAAACCCACTCGAGAGGCGTCACAATAAACAACAAAACCACCTGACCCAGAAGGTAAAGATAAGACTGGTGCAGTCGTCAAGCGAGTCTTCAACTGCTGGAAGCTCTACTCACATTCATCTGTCCAGAGAAAGGGAACTTCCTTACTGGTTAACCTGGTCAGCGGTGCCGCGATACGGGAGAAATCCTATACAAAACGTCGGCAGTATCCAGCCAAACCCAAGAAGCTGCGAATCTCCATAACTGATACAGGTCTGGGCCAGTGCTGCACTGCCTCAATCTTCTTTGGATCCACACGTATACCATCTTGTGTAACTACGTGACCCAAGAAATCCACACTATCCAGCCATAAAGCACACTTAGAGAATTTAGAGAACAGCTGATGCTCCTTCAAGGTCTGCAATGTGATACGAAAGTGCTGCTCGTGCACCTCCCGGCTCCGGAAATAAACAAGGATGTCATCAATGAATACAATAATGAACTGATCAAGAAATGGCCTGAAAATGCGGTTCATCATATCCATAAAAGCTGTTGGGGCATTGGTGAGCCCAAACGACATCACCAAAAATTCATAATGCCCGTATCGTGTGCGAAAAGAAGTTTTCGGAATGTCATCCTTCCGAACTCTCAATTGGTGATACCCTGACTGCAAATCAATCTTCGAGAAATAGCCAGCTCCCTGCAGTTGATCGAATAAGTCATCAATACGAGGTAGTGGATACCTATTTCGCACAGTAACTCGATTCAGCTGCCTATAGTCGATGCACAATCTCATGCTGCCGTCCTTTTTTTTTAATAAACAAGACAGGAGCTCCCCACGGCGATACACTCGGACGAACGAGCCCCCTATCCAACAACTCTTGCAACTGACTTTTGAGTTCCTTTAACTCCGTCGGGGCCATCCGATAAGGTGCTATAGAAATAGGCCCCGCACCCGGAATCAAGTCAATGCAAAATTCGATATCGCGATCAGGCGTCAATCCTGGTAACTCACCAGGAAACACGTCCGGAAATTCTCGTACGATCAGAACCTGGTCCAACGGGACCTCAGCGGCTCCCACGTCCTGAATAAATGCTAAGAAACCATGACAACCATTTTTCAAGAGCCGTCCCGCACAAAGAGCAGAAATCAGGTTGGCAGTAGTTATACTACAGTCTCCCTGCATAACAAAAATCGGTTCGCCCAGAAAACAGAATCTGACCGCTTTCCCCCGACAATCTATATAAGCGTGACAAGCGGCCAACCAATCTATACCAAGAAGTATATCAAAATCTAGCATATCCAGGAGAATCAAATCGACTAACAAATCCCTATCACTAATACGTACTGAACAGGACCTGAATACGCGTTGAGCTATAAAAGAATCTCCCACAGGAGTAATCACAACTAGTGGTAACTCTAACAACGACGACTCTCTCCCCAGAGAAAGTGAAAAGTGTGCAGATACATAAGAATGCGTAGAACCAGGATCAAATAAAATATATGCATCTAAGGAACATACTGGAATTGTACCTGTCACGACGGCATTGGATGCCTGGGCATCCTGTGGAGTCAAGGAAAAAACCCGAGCCTCACCCCTACCCGCATCCTAACTTCCTTTTCCTCGGTCTCCTCGTCCTCTCTAAAACCATCCTTCAAAGCCCCGTCCTCGCGGAACAACGGCCTGGCGCATAGTGCCAACTGGTGGAGGTTGTAATGCCATCGAAGTAGGAGGTGGAGGGGGTAAAGCAGTCTGCGGAACAAGAGTCCCTCCAAGGCGTCTACACTCTCTAGCCAAATGCCCTGGAAGTCCGCAACTATAACATGTAAATGGAGGCCTCTGCTCCTTGGGGTACGAGCTGAACATCTGCCCCAACGACCCACCTCTACCAAAACCACGGCCTGGAAAGTGTCTGCCTCCACCACTCCCAAACTGCTTGGTAACTGACCCAATAGGTCTAGTCCTCTTCGGCTCCGGAACAATCGCTGTCTCGTTCAGACGCTCTTCTACTCGCATAGCGGCGTCCATAGCCTGCGTATAAGTATCGAAATGCTGGGAGCCTATAGCAAGAAATAGCTGTGTATCCTGGCTCCTCACAAACCTCTTCACCCGGAGCTCTTCCGTATGAACTAATTATGGAGAATAGCGTGATAGCTGGGTGAACTGTAAGTCATACTCTGCCATCGGCATAGCTGCAGATTTCCGCAACGCCTCGAAACTGCTGGCTCTGGCGTCTCTCACGCTCTGCGGAAAGAATTTGGTAAGAAAGACCTCTGAAAACTCTGTCCATGTCATCGGAGGAAGACCTGCAGCTTGCCCTATCTCCATCGACTCACAACATGTCTGTGCAAGTCCCTCTAGTCGAAAACTGGTCAGCTCTACCGACCGCGCATCTGAACATCTCAATGATCTGCCGATCCTAGCCATACGATCAAGAAATGACTGAGGATTGTTAGTTATATGTATGCCCTACAGGCCAGTATTGTACAGATGATGTATATTATATTGGATGCTTGGACATATATAGAGATGACTTTCTTGCTCGATATGATAGTATGCTATCTGGTTTTTCTTTATCTTAACATGTATACTGGTCTCTTTAAACTGTCTTATAGTTACATGTTGGTAAAGCCCTTAGGATGTGTACTTGACTACCTGGACTATGATGCAGATCATACTAGTGGAGACATGGTAGTCCATAAGTACATCCTTCAAGGTCTCTAGTCGTGGGTGTATCGAGACGGGGCATCGATATACCAGTGTAGACTAGCGTATACGCTTCTCGACCCATGAGATGGGCGATGGATGATCCCATATCCATTGGTGTTTGACATCAGAGATGGTATACAGGTGCTCAGTGGAGACTGGGTACACTGGACGGACTCGCCGAGAACTCCCAGTTGGTATTATACCTCACGTCAGATGGCAGTTCTCAGGTGACACTTGTGCAGGTTAGTTTGTAGACCCGAGATCGTCATAGAGTCTTGTGTGATTCGCACTGTGCTTTGATATCCACCTTACCACGTCCATGAGGGCATGCAAAACGGTGGTTTTTGGGTACAGTCCCGAGTCACATGGAGGCAATGAGCGATAGGAGGGGTTTCGTCTCTCCCGGTATTGGGGGTTGATGTTGCGCTGTGCTCGATTGGCCGTAATAGGGAAGTCCCTGGCCAGGGCTAATTCAGAGATTTGCTGGTAAGTGTTACCAGTAGTTTCTCGACCCGTTATGAGCCTCACATCGGCATGACTTATCGGTTATTGGGGTCTGACGTTTACCACCCCTAGACTTGATATGCGACATATCAGACGAGGAGACCGGACTGTACGGGAAGTGTTGCCGGTTGGCTCGACGGGAGTTGTAGCAGGTTTGCTTGTTCTCTTTTGATCGCTCAATACCCGGGTGGCCGTTACGTTTAGCTGACCGCTTGCGGCTTGGGGGTGCTTGATATGATCATCACCCACTGTCGGCGTATTGACGAGTCTCAGAGTCCCACAATGGAGTTTCCTAGTTCAGGAGAAACGTTGTGGTGCACGTATGCGATATGCGCATGGACCCGATTAAAATGCGCGTATAGGATACCGTATATTGGTCGGGCGGCTTGATTTTGGTATGGGTCATATGTGATATGGCCGGATTGACAAATCAAGTGTTGATTTATCATTTAACCATTAGCTTCTCACTTGAAATCCTTTCTTGAGTATGATGGATGTATGCATGCATGCATGTATGTATAGTTTCTTTATTGATTCATGCACATATGGATGTATATATACACATACATACATACATCCTTCATGGTTGTATATACATGAAAACGGTGGCAATATAAGACTCACACCATGGTTTTATTTATGGATTAAATTGCATTTGATTTAAAACAAAAGGGAAAAAGAAAAATGTTCATTATTGTTTTGTTTCTACACTCTTCTCTTGACCTAACCATTCTCACCCACCATTTGACCATGGGTTACTTTTCCCTTTGTGTTTTTAACTCAAGTTCAATAATATCCTAACCATGGTTTGATATGAGAAGAGGAAAATATATATTGATATAATTTTCTATTATCTTTTTGGACTTGAACTTATCATCTTCTCATATTGCCATCATCTTCTTCTTCCTCTCTCATTTTGCTCTCTAGTTCTTTGTAGTGAGCAATATACTCATCAAGATTGGATTTTGAAGTGAGAAAGAGAACCACAACACCATTCTACAGAAGTCTAGCCCACTTGTTTAGAGTGTTAGCTTGATTTCGTTCACTTGATCGGATAAAGTTGCAAGCTTGGACAAAGCGGACTCCAGGTGGATCATCGGTGACCTCGAGGAGTTCAAGCGGAGCTTTTTCAAACCCTAAGTAGCCGAGGAGTCTAGCTTAGGGAGCTACAAAGGTTGTACTCTCTAAACCCTAGCATTTCTTTCACATGATGATGTGAAAAATTTGAAACCCTAATTTTTCTAGGAACGATCCGTTGCTTGTTAGTTTAGCACCCTAAAAATGCATTCTTTAGTTCATGTGATACTTCCAAACCCTTCATGAGGTGCTAGGCTAACCCAACAATGGTATCAGAGCTACTAGACAATGGATGTCGACCTATGGGGGTTCTCACTGTGTGACAGTGTGGCGAAGCATTGGTTCTTACCCCCAGGGTGTCCCGAGACCGGAAGGTGTTCCGGCGGGTTGTAGTCCTCGCGAGGGGGCATGCGTAAAAAGTAGCTACTGAGGGACCCGTTGGTGCCACGGTGACCCCATTGGATGAGGTGGCTACCTGACCAACATTGGTATCAGAGCAAGGTTAGAACATTAGGCGTCACCTTTACGAAGTTAAAACTCCGATCGAACAGAAAATACGGGTTTTGGGTGCTCTCTGGACTTTTTTCAAAATCTGGTTATTTTCAGAATTAAAAATACGTAAAAAATTCAGCAGGAAAATGTAAGAATTACGGTGTAAAAATTATGCAATGAACAGTTAATCTTGCCGTGGAAACGCGGCCTAAGCTTGCTTAGGCCACGGTTCCGCGGCCGTATAAGTCGATCACTGCATAAATTTTATACTGTAATGTTTTGTTCTGCTTGTATATTTTTTATAGTATTTTTAATCTGTATTTACTGCTGAAAATTTCTGGAGATGGTTTTGGACTTGTCGATTCGATCGGAATTTTCATTTCGTTGCTTTTCCGGGTAAATTAGAAAGTATTGAAGTGTTTGAACGAGTATCATTTGCTCACTTTTTACGGGGTTTAAAAGCTTTCAGAAATACGTGCAAGTTTGTATATGGTGGACCCTCTAGAAGACAACAAACCTTAACTCGATTATGTGACCGTCTTGAACTGGCTTTTGAACCTTAGGGTTTGGGGCAGTACGGCGTGCCACATGTGAGGCGTTGATTTGACCCTTCTACGGCTGGACCGCTACCACTGTGTCACACTCCGGATTTTTGAACTCCGCTCAAGTGTTGAGCTTTAGTGAATCTTGGGTATTTGATCGTTCGTTCGAAAACTTTAATACTGTCTAATTATCTGGAATGTGATGCAATGTGTGGAATTTATATTATAAGACATGAAATACGAGGTATGTGATACTTCGCATTTACGATGTCTAAAGAGAATGTGGATTCCAAATATTGCAGTTTTTCACATTCTTTTCTGTGACCGTAAGTGTAGTATGTATTTACCGATTGTCGTTGCTATATGTCGACGACAATCGGTGTATGCATACTTACTTACGTTGATGATATGGGATATTATGTGTTGCTGAGATATGATGTGCAGGATTGTCGCGATAGAATAGCCGGGGTTTTTTTTTATGTGAGATGAGAGTTTTATATTTTCATTCATGTAAATTCAAATGTAATGTAATATTCTTTTATTTGGGGCACTTCCGGGTTGAGGTCGATGCCACCTGTGTTGTATATTATTTACTTTTCCGTATTAGGATGGACCCAAGGAGGGGAGCACGGGTGACCGGGTTCTGGGGTTCAGTGGGAGGCCATCTCGAGGAGTCGAGACCGGGTCTCCTAAACTCCAGAATTGGTAGGGTCGCTTGCCGTTCTCGTAGGGGTCCAGGATGTGGGCTTGGCTATTCGTCGCGACTGTGGAATCCGTATTTTCTATTATTGGCTAAATACTAAATACGGACGTCCTAGTATATCCCACATTATATCTATGTTTCTGCTGCGATATCTATGATGTGATCATTTGATATGTTCTGATGGATACAGTATATAGTATATATGATATATTATATAGACGTTACTTATGTTTTACACCCGCACTAGCCCTGCACTGCTCTGTCGTTAGTTACCTAACCTAACGATGCATGAGGGGACATCGAGGCGAATGCAGATGGCATAAGTGTACGTCGTATTTATCTGTGATGTTTAGGTGACTTAAATGATGAGACTTCATTAATGTGATTAATGAAAGAAAAGAAACCTAAAAGATGTTGTAGAATCAAAAATTTTAAAATAAAAGGGGTAGCTACAGTTTTGCTTTGCATAGCGGTATATATGATATACCCTGCACCTTATTCGATGAGGAAAGGGCCGAGATCCCTTCAACGGGAGTGACCCCTTTAGCAATAACTGGCAGATGCTACACACTCGGTTTGTCTTTTGATTGCTTCTATAGTTTCTGCTTTGCACAGTGATATATATGATATATCCCGCACCTCATTCGACGAGGAAAGGGCCGATGATCCCTTCGCCGGGAGTGACCCCTTTAGCAAAACTAGAAAAGCCTCAAAATCACTCCATTTCAAAACTTCACTTGATTCTACAACAATATCAAGTTCATTACGCAATAGGTTTTCAGAAAAACCTGTCGTACCCCTCCGTCATTTCAGATAAGTTGCATATAGTATTCGTGCTACATTTGTTGGCTTTCGTCAAGGTGTAGTGTGCGGTAGCTATGTGCTGCTTATCTGCTGCATATGATGCGACTGGATTAGGGTAGTCGTACGGCTTTGTTGGCTTTCGTCAAGGGTCGTGCGGGTGGGTTTAATTCAGTCAAGAAATGTACGGGTTGAACTTGACTAGTGGGCTGTGGTTTGTTGTCTTTCGTCAAGGTCATAGCACGCTAGGGGCAAAAGCATTATCGGGAATTTCAAGTGTTGAAATTTGCAATGAGATTGCATACGTTCTATGAGATAGTTGGATCCCGATACCCACTGCGAGTAAGAGTTACTCCTGGGAGAGTTTTACACATTACAATTAGCCGATCAAGTAGGTGTCTAGAAAGGTGTCAATGGGGTTACGCCTCTGGGAAAACGAGGTTTACTTTAATTAGGTCCGTGCGAAAGCACGGGGAACCTCCCTCAAAGTACCGACACTGGCCTGGCTGAAAGATCGGCGAAATTGTAAGGTGTAATTAATCCCGGCTAGTCTTTCCTTTTAGGGTTTGAAGGAAGATTTGATAAAAACCAGTGGGAGCCATCCTGATTAGATAAGATAATAACCAATCTGATCTTGCAAGAGCATACGCTAAAATGTTTTCTTCTCTCTCTCTCCAGGTAGCGACCATGTCATGCCTTAATCAAGATAATAATATGGATGTATTGATCGAACCCGCATGTTATACTGTGCTGGGGAACGTTGGTTCCGTTCTTTCTTATAAGAGTTATAGGACTGAACAGGATATAGGGGAATACCAGGATTCCCTTGCCACCCGAATGAAGAAAGTACATGTTGGTGCATTTTCTTCGGGTGTGTTCGTTACAGAGAACTGTTTCTCCATTTGCCCTACATCCTGGGTATTAGATACCGGGTCAGGATCCCATATATGTAATTAGTTACATGGGCTCAGGAAAGGTAGAGAACTTGGAGAAGGTGATAAAGATATTAGAGTTGGAAATGGTGCAATTGTTGCAGCTAAGACTGTCGGGGAATATCACCTTGCATTACCAACTGGTAATACATTGGTTCTGAACGAATGCTATTACATGCCGAACCTGATATGCAACATTATATCGGTTTCTTTGTTGAGTAAAGAGGGATATAATTTTGTATTACAGGATAATGTTATGAACATATTCTGTAACCAAAAGTTGGTTGGATCAGGCACGTTGTGCAATGGCATTTATGTTCTAAATCAATCAACAGTTCTGAGCATAACAAACACACACAAGAGGAAGAGTTCAGAACTGAACGAATCCTTCTTGTGGCATTGTAGACTGGGTCACATCAATGCGACACGACTAGCTAAGTTGCATAAGGATGGATATTTGAAACAGTTCGAATTTTCATCTTATCACACTTGCCAGTCATGTCTCAAAGGCAAGATGACCAAAACTCCGTTTACGGGACACGGAGAAAGAGTTACCGAACTCTTAGGACCGATACGTAGTGATGTATGCGGTGCCATGTCTACACATGCCAGGGATGGTTCTTCGTACTTCATTACATTCACTGACGATCTCTCAAGATTCGGACATGTGTTCTTAATAAGGCATAAGTCTGAAGTTTTTGAGAAATTTAGAGAATATAAACAAGAAGTCGAGAACCAAACCGGAAAAAGTATTAAAATCCTTCGATCTGATCGAGGAGGTGAATACTTGAGCAGTGAATTCATGGACTTCCTAAAAGAGAATGGGATTCTCTCTCAGCTGACTCCTCCATATACACCACAATACAACGGTGTATCAGAACGGAGTAACAACACCCTATTAGATATGGTGCGCTCCATGATGAGCACAGCTGAGTTGCCTATTTCCTTCTGGGGGTATGCGCTTGAAACAACCATACATCTATTGAATATGGTCCCCACCAAATCTGTGCCTACCACTCCATATGAGATATGGAAAGGGAAGAGACTATGTCTTAACTATGTTAAGATATGGGGTTGTCCAGCCTATGTCAAACGACAAAATCCGAACAAACTCGAGGCACGGTCTGTTCTATGCAAATTTATAGGATATCCCAAGAATTCACAAGGGTATATCTTCTACCACCCTGAGGAACAAAGAGTGTTTGTTTCTCGGCATGCCACCTTTTTAGAAAAGGAATTTCTTGAAAAAGAGATTAGTGGTCATGAGGTAGAACTGGAAGAGGTTCCAGCTACAAAAGCTACAACAGAAGATCTGGTGGAACCAGAGGATTCCGTAGTTCCTAATGAACCCCAGCCACTCCGCCGATCTACTAGGGTTCCTCACCAATCTGAGAGATACTACGGTTTTCTCATGGATGGTGGGAGCGAGGATTGCATCATGGAGGATGATGACCCAACTAGCTTTGAGCAGGCCATTACGAGTGGGGACTCAGTGAAATGGCTGGATGCTATGCGGTCCGAGATGGAATCAATGTACACCAACAAAGTATGGACTTTGGAAGATGCTCCTGAAGGGGTAAAACCCATTGGGAGCAAGTGGATCTTCAAGAAAAAACTTGGTATAGATGGGAAAGTGGAGACTTTCAAAGCTAGACTTGTTGCAAAGGGTTTTCGTCAAAGCCAGGAGTGGACTATGACGAAACCTTTTCTCTAGTGGCTATGCTTAAATCCATCCGGATCATGCTTGCCATCGCTGCGTATCATGATTACGAAATCTGGCAAATGGATGTTAAGACCGCCTTTCTAAACGGTGATTTAGAAGAGTGCGTGTACATGACTCAGCCAGAGGGCTTCGTAGATAGTGGGAGCAGCGGGAAGGTGTGCAAGCTGCTTAAATCCATTTATGGATTAAAGCAAGCATCTCGGAGTTGGAACATCTGCTTTGACGTTGTTATCAAAGAGTTTGATTTCGTCAAAAACATAGATGAACCTTGTATCTACAAGAAGGTGGCAAGGAGTAAGGTTGTCTTCCTCGTATTGTACGTGGATGACATACTCTTGATAGGAAATGACATTCCTATGCTGCAATCGGTCAAGCTCTTCTTATCACAAAGATTCTCAATGAAAGATCTTGGTGATGCCTCCTGCATATTGGGAATCAGGATCTATAGAGATAGATCCAAACGGATATTGAGATTGTCCCAATCCAGGTACATTGACACCATACTAAAGAGGTTTAATATGGAAGAATCCAAGCGTGGGAACTACCCACGATCTCTGGAGTCACTCTCTCCAAAGAGATGTCTCCCAAGACTGATTTGGAGAGAGCTCGCATGCAAGGGATACCCTATGCTTCGGCTGTAGGCTCTATCATGTACGCGATGCTATGTACCAGACCCGATGTAGCATACTCACTAAGTGTAGTGAGTAGGTATCAAGCTGATCCTGGAGAGAGTCACCGGACAGCTGTGAAGAGCATTCTCAAGTACTTACGAAGGACTAAAGAGATGCTCTTGGTGTATGGTAACGGAGAACTCCAAGTGGAGTCCTTTACCGATTCGAGCTTCCAGAGTGATAAGGACGACTCTAAGTCGCAGTCGGGATTTGTCTTTACCCTTTACGGAGGGGCGGTTAGCTGGAAGAGTTCCAAGCAGGAAACCATGGCAGACTCAACGATGGAGGCTGAATACATCGCTGCCAACGATGCTGCTAAAGAGGCTGTCTGGATCAAGAAGTTCATTGCTGAACTTGGAGTGGTTCCATCCATTGAGCATCCAATACCTTTGTATTGCGATAACAATGGAGCGATGGCTTTGGCCAAGGAACCCAGGTCCCATCAGCGATCCAGGCATATTCTGAGGCGGTATCACCTGATCCGGGAGATAGTTGATCGCCGGGAGATCGAGGTCAGGAGGGTTGACACGAAGAACAACACGGCGGATCCACTCACGAAGGCCATTCCCCAGATATAGTTTGAGAGACTCTTCGGGATGCTCGGTATGCGATACTACAGCAGCTGGCCCTAGTGCAAGTGGGAGATTGTTAGTTGTATGTATGCCCTAGAGGCCAGCATTGTACAGATGATGTATATTATATTGGATGCTTGGACATATATAAAGATGACTTTCTTGCTCGATATGATAGTATGCTATCTGGTTGCTCTTTATCTTAACATGTATACTGGTCTCTTTAAACTGTCTTATAGTTACATGTTGGTAAAGCCCTTAGGATGTGTACTTGACTACCTGGACTATGATGCAGATCATACTAGTGGGGACATGGTAGTCCATAAGTACATCCTTCAAGGTCCCTAGTCGTGGGTGTATCGAGACGGGGCATCGATATACCAGTGTAGACTAGCGTATACGCTTCTCGACCCATGAGATGGGCGATGTATGATCCCATATCCATTGGTGTTTGACATCAGATATGGTATACGGGTGCTCAGTGGAGACTGGGTGCACTGGACGGACTCGCCGAGAACTCCCAGTTGGTATTATACCTCACGTCAGATGGCAGTTCTCAGGTGACACTTATGCAGGTTAGTCTGTAGACCCGAGATCATCATAGAGTCTTGTGTGATTCTCATTGTGCTTTGATCTCCACCTTACCACGTCCATGAGGGCGTGCAAAACGGTAGTTTTTGGGTACAGTCCCGAGTCACATGGAGGCAATGAGCGATAGGAGCGGTTTTGTCTCTCCCGGTATTGGGGGTTGATGTTGCGCTGTGCTCGATTGGCCGTAACAGGGAAGTCCCTGGCCAGGGCTAATTCAGAGATTTGCTGGTAAGTGTTACCAGTAGTTTCTCGACCCGTTATGAGCCTCACATCGGCACGACTTATCGGTTATTGGGGTCTGACGTTTACTACCCCTAGACTTAATATGCGACATATCAGACGAGAAGACCGGACTGTACGGGAAGTGTTGCCGGTTGGCTCGACGGGAGTTGTAGCAGGTTCGCTTGTTCTCTCCTGATCGCTCAATACCCGGGTGGCCGTTACGTTTAGCTGACCGCTTGCGGCTTGGGGGTGCTTGATATGATCATCACCCACTGTCGGCGTATTGACGAGTCTCAGAGTCCCACAATGGAGTTTCCTAGTCCAGGCGAAACGTTGTGGTGCGCGTATGCGATATGCGCATGGACCCGATTAAAATGCGCATATAGGATACCGTATATTGGTCGGGCGGCTTGGTTTTGGTATGGGTCATATGTGAGATGGCCGGATTGATAAATCAAGTGTTGATTTATCATTTAACCATTAGCTTCTCACTTGAAATCCTTTCTTGAGTATGATGGATGTATGCATGCATGTATAGTTTCTTTATTGATTCATGCACATATGGATGTACATATACGCATACATACATACATACATCCTTCATGGTTGTATATACATGAAAATGGTGGCAATATAAGACTCACACCATGGTTTTATTTATGGATTAAATTGCATTTGATTTAAAACAAAAGGGAAAAAGAAAAATGGTCATTATTGGTTTGTTTCTACACTCTTCTCTTGACCTAACCATTCTCACCCACCATTTGACCATGGGTTACTTTTCCTTTTGTGTTTTTAACTCAAGTTCAATAATATCCTAACCATGGTTTGATATGAGAAGAGGAAAATATATATTGATATAATTTTCTATTATCTTTTTAGACTTGAATTTATCATCTTCTCATATTGCCATCATCTTCTTCTTCCTCTCTCAATTTGCTCTCTAGTTCTTTGTAGTGAGCAATATACTCATCAATATCCTAACTATGGCTTGATTTCGTTCACTTGATCGGATAAAGTTGCAAGCTTGGACAAAGCGGACTCCGGGTGGATCATCAGTGACCTCGAGGAGTTCAAGCGGAGCTTTTTCAAACCCCAAGTAGCCGAGGAGTCTAGCGTAGGGAGCTACAAAGGTTGTACTCTCTAAACCCTAGCATTTCTTTTATATGATGATGTGAAAATTTTGAAACCCTAATTTTTCTAGGAACGATCCGTTGTTTGTTAGTTTAGCACCCTAAAAATGCATCCTTTGGTTCATGTGATGCTTCCAAACCCTTCATGAGGTGCTAGGCTAACCCAACAAGGATCCTCTGCTGCATTGGTCCCTGTAAACACCGGAGGTCTCAACCTCATAAACTCCGGAAGTTATAGCTCCATCACCCTCGAGTCTACAAGTGCGACCGTCTGCATGGGCTGTACATCGGGCTCTACCATGGTCGGTGCCCGATCCTGTCTCTGTACCCGGGTGGCCTCAGCCAACTGTCCCACCATCTGCTGCCAGCACAACATGCCCTCCTCTATCCTAGTCAGTCGGTCTGGAGGAGGAGGATCAACATGCTCTGGTACCGCCGGAAAGTCCTGTGCGTTAGTCGCCGTCAATGGTGGATTTGTCTTAGCTTCATTCCTAGCTCGCGTAGCCATAGCAACAGGAACAAGAACGAAAGTTTATAAGGCGTATGAATAGGAACAGTAATTATAGGGAGTCAAAGGAAGGATTAAGCAAGATATACATCCTAAGGTTACTTAGGCTGAGTATCGTAGCGTAAATATGCCGCGGAACATATGTACGGCACTCTACTCATCCTAAATCACCTACTCTATCAAACCAAAGGACGACCTACATAACGAAACTTAAGTTTACTAACTCCAAATCACTACTCGGTTCCGTAAGGTTAATCCTAAGCTCTGATACCAATTTTGTCATGACCCAATTTTGGTCCGTGACCGGCATTTAGATTGTATGACATCTAAAGATGACAACACAATATAAGTAAGCCAGAAAACCAAGATCAAAACCCTTTCTCACGGAAAATTTGAAATTTCAGTTTGTAAATAATAAGAATGAAGTAGCATGCCGAATGGTGTTTATAATTGAAATGTAACAACTGATTTTTTTAAAGTTTTGACAGTGCCTCCTTTTTAATTATTAATAGAAATCAATTATAGGTTGTGTAATTAAGTTGCATCCCTGGTTGGGAGTAATACAATGCCAAACGGCGAAAATCAATATGCAATAATAATACAATACTCAAGATGAAGAATTTCATGCATAAGTAAAGAAAGTATAAGTTAACATAACTAAACGATCTCACTCAGTCGAATTTAAAATATATACAACACATCTCGTTCTAAGTCAATGTACAGAGTTTGATGGAGTATTACTAGATTCAAAATAAATATACCAAAATAGGAGGTTACTACATAGGTAATCCACCTAACAAAAAGAGCGATAAAAGCTGACAAATGGATCCGCACCGCTGCTATGCATCCGTGCGACTCCTGCAAGGAACTAAGGCACAACGGGGGTGAGTTGCCAACTCAGTGAATAAAACTAACATATAACGACTAATAATGTAAGTATGACGAACTAGAACTAATAATAACAAAGATAAGCATAATGCATGATAACATGTGGAAGCATAAATATGTACTCCAAAATATATAAGTCAAAACTGAAATCACATCAATTATTTCAAAATAAATTTCATCTTTCTGTGTCCAACATCGACACAAATCTCCCGTTTCCATCCGGCATCATTCCCCGAATGATCCTGCAAATCAGTAACCTTCGTCGGTATCATCTAGATATCCCCCGTATTTCACAAATATCTCTGGTATCGAGTATCCTCGCTAGGCTCTCCGCCTCAAATGCGGCTTTCCTGCCCCTCGGTCTCGACCGGGTCCACCATGAATCCAACTGTATAGCCCCCCACTCAGTCTGGATTACGTAAAAATTCACAACCGTATAGCCCCCCACTCGGTTTGGAGAAAAACCAAATCGTAAAAACATCTCCTCACGGCGGACATATCACATCAACATGAAAATCACCGAATATAGTTAATAGTGCATAAACTCAAAATGGGAAGTCCTCAAATCCAATACATCTTGCACCATACTTTATAACAATTTGAGAGGAAACATGAAGTATCAATACTAAAGCAATGCTAAACAATTACTATTAATGATACTAATGGTATGAAGTGAATCACATGTAATATAGCAATTACTAAGTGTATATTTGACATGTCAATATCGACGGGGTGTAGTATAACATATAGATATGTGCGCGTGCAACATGACTCGTCGATAATTTGTGCAGTGTCCTAACAACTGTTAATCATGATGCCTTGTATATATATGAATGCATATGGTAGAGTTGTTAAATTCAAATTTTATGCACAAAGAAACAATTATAACTAAACTTAATTCTACGGGCGTATTACGCCATCCACACAAAATCCCCCGTTAGATGTTTAGTCTGCTCAACGGAACACGTCGAATCTACTCAGATATCATCAATCCCTTTCCTTTCCTTGCGGCCTCCGAAGTTTCCGTATTCGAATCTAATATTGAAATTAACTTCGTATAAGAAACAGCTAAATTGCGATACGACGAAAACATGAAAATACAAGTTTTACATACTACACAAGGTTTGTGTGACTATTGTAAACTATCTAATATTTATACTTACTGGATTTTAACCCTTCGCTGTTCATAACAGAAAACAGAGACGTGTCACGAAACATCCGTGTCGTATTTTAGAATTTTAACCCCATTACAGATATTAGCTTCCAGATTTCATATACTGATAAAATGACTTAAACTAGCAATACCAAACATCCTAATACATATACAGAGTGCTACCCTAAAAACCCCAACACCTAACTCCCTCACAAAAACTGGCGAGCTCGGATTTCCATTGAACGTCGCCGGCCAAAATCCGATGGAATGGGTTCGTTTTCCCAGGGTTTATTCTAGGTCCAAATTATAAGATGAAGGCACTGTTTGATTGTGTTAATTATCATCTAAACTATAGCAGATTCATAACAGAGCCTATACTTATCAAAATACGATATTTCCGATATCCGATTTCTATACTCATATATTTACAGAACTAAAATTCCACAGAGTTTAAAAATTATACCTACAGAAAGATCACTGGAAGTCTCCTTCCAAGATGCACAAGCACAATATATCCTAGCTTGATGGTAGTGGTGAAAATCCTTAGCACTTAGCTCTTCTTCTCTTCTCTCCTTTTTCTTTCTCTGGTGTGTTCTAAGATGTTTCTTTTTCTAAACTAGTTAATTAGCCTTAACTTGATATATATCAACTGAACCATTTGGTACAAATAAAGAATAAGAAGTGATAAGGTAGTAGGTGGTGTCACCATACAAGATGGTGCTGGTTTCATGTTAGGAGGAGGTGTGTGTGTGAGGTTAATTCTAAGGTGTGGTGTCTAGGAGGTTTATTCTAACCTTAACCACTATCTAACCCTCTTTGCATAATAACCCTCATACAACTTTAATTAGCATAAGGAAACTAACATTTTCACATAAACCCTTCATTACACATATTATTATATAAACACTATTTTCTTTACTAAATTATTTCCCACTTCAAATTAAAAGGCCCTCTTTACTATAATAAAACTTTAATAACATTTTCTATTTAAATAAATAATTTAATTAATTATCTAAAATATTTCAAAATGTTATATTTAGTATGGAGGATTCTAAGCATAGGAATTACCCACGATCTCAGGAATCACTCTCTCCAAAGAGATGTCCCCCAAGACTGATTTGGAGAGAGCTCGCATGCAAGGTATACCCTATGCTTCGGCAGTCAGGTCTATCATGTATGCGATGTTATGTACCCGACCAGATGTAGCGTACGCACTGGGTGTTGTAAGCAGGTATCATTCAGATCTTGGGGAGAATCACTGGACTGCTGTGAAGAACATTTTTAAGTACTTGAGAAGGAATAAAGAGATGTTCTTGGTGTATGGTAACGGTGAACTCCATGTGGAGTACTTTACCGACTTGAGCTTCCAGACTGATAAGGACGACTCTAAGTCGGTCTCGGGTTTTGTCTTCACCCTCAATGAAGGGACGGTTTGTTGGAAGAGTTCCAAGAAAGAAACCATGGCAGACTCGACGATGGAGGCTGAATACATCGCTGCCAACGATGCCGCCAAAGAGACTGTCTGGATGAAGAAGTTCATAACCAAACTTGGTGTGGTTCCGTCCATCGAGCATCCAATACCTTTGTATTGTGATAACAATGGAGCCGTGGCTTTGGCCAAGAAACCCAGGTCCCATCAACGATCCATGCATATTCTGAGGCGGTATCACCTGATCCGGGAGATAGTTAATCGCCGGGAGATCGAGGTCAGGTGAGTTGATACGAAGAATAACACGGCGGATCCACTCACGAAGGCCATACCCCAGATACAATTTGAGAGATTCTTCGGGATGTTGGGTATGAGATACTACAACAGCTGTCCTTAGTGCAAGTGGGAGATTGTTAGTTGTATGTATGCCCTAGAGGCCATTATTGTACATGATTGCATATTATAGTGGATGCTTGGACATATATAGAGAGGACTTTCTTGCTCGACATGATAGTATACTATTTGGTTACTCTTTATCTTAACATGCAGACTTGTATTGTGATACTGTCTTGGTCTCACATGTTGGTAAAGCCCTTAGGATGTATACTTGACCGCCGGGATTATGATGCAGATCATACTAGTGGGGCCAGAGTAGTCCACAAGTTCATCTTTTAATTATTCTTAGTCATAGGTGTTTCGAGACGGGGCATCGAAATTCCAGAGTAGACTAGCGTATATGCTTCTTGACCCATATGATGGGCGATGGATGATCCCACATCTATTGGTGTTTGACATCAAAGATGGTATACGGGTGCTTAGTGGAGACTGGGTACACTGCACAGGACTCGCCGAGAACTCCTAGATGGTATTATACCTCACGTCAGATAGCAGTTCTCTGGTGACATTGGTACAGGTTAGTCTGTAGACCTGAGATGGTCATGGAGTCTTGTGTGATTCCCATTGTACTTTGATTTCCACCTTACCACGTTCAAGAGAACGTGCAAAATGGTGGTTTTTGGGTACAGTCTCGAGTCACATGGAGGCAATGAGCGATAGGAAGGGTTTTGCCTCTCCCGGTATTAGGGGTTGATGTTGCGCTGTGCTCGATTGGCTATAACAGGAAGTCTCTGGCCAGGGCTGATACGGAGATTTACTGGTAAGTGTTATCGGTAGTTTCTCGACCCGTTATAAGCCTCACATCGCCACGATTTATCAAGTTACCGGGGTCTGACGTTTACCACCCCTAGACTAGATATGCTACATATCAAACGAAGAGACCAGACTGTACGGTTGTGTTACTTATTGGATTCACTGGAGTATGAGCAGGCTTGCTTGTTGATTTTCTGATCGCTCAGTACCCGGGTAGTCGTTACGTCCAGCTAGTACCGCTAACGTCTTGTGGGTGACTGATATGATCATCACCCACTGCCGGCGTATTGACGAGTCTTTAGAGTCCTACACAGAGGTTTCCTGGCTCAGGTGAAACGAAGTAGGAGAACATATGTAATATGTGTGGGACCGAGATTGATACGCGTATGTGATACCGTATTCTAATCTCGCGATATGTGATATCGGTCGGTTATATGTGATATAGCCGGGTTATCGAATCAAGTGTTGATTAGATAAGTTGATATATATATGTATATGATATTAGTCGGTTATATGTGATATAGTCGTATTATTAAATCAAGTGTTGATTTAATAATTTAATGTGTAAATATATATTTGATATATTAACTGTTGGGTTACGGCAGCGCCCCGGCCATCAATCCGTGGCCAAATGTGGAATAAAAACTTTTAAAACCTGATGCTAAAGAACCCTAATATACGGATCGTACCATTAACCCTATACTAGTACTTGGAAAGGAGTTTAGAGAGGTTATACCGATCGATCCTTGTCCTTCGGTCTTAAACCACTGTCCCAAGCTCCTCGCGGCTTCCCCGATCAAGTTTGATCTCCGGTCTCCCCAAATCGAAGAAGATCCACGTCGAGAGTTCGTAATACGGGCTCCCACCTTAAAACCGAAACAACTCGAGCATCCAGTTTGCTAGCCTAGATACCCAAGATGAAGTAGAGATAGTGTGTGAATACTTTGTCTCAAAACACCTATGGATTCTCAACTCATGAGAGGGATGAGTGGAGGTTGAAGAAGATGCCCTTGAGAGGAAAGTGTGAGCTCAAGAAAGAAGCAAGTGAAGAAAATGGCTTTGTTATTGTGTTGGATATTTTGTGAGCACTCCAAGCAACTTAAGAAAATCCAAGGCTAGAAAAAGATCTGCTTTCTCGCACCAAAAATATTCCACACAATATTAATAGCCCCAAAATTAATCTATGTCATAATGAATGATCACAAGACCCAACACCATGAGTCTCCAAGTGCATGTGCTATGAATCAATGCACAAGGCCAAGACTTGCACTCACACTTTCCACCAATTTAAACATTTAAGCTAAATGTTTAATCCAACAAAAGAAATGGCATCAACTAAAGAAATCTTGTAACGAATTACAAGAATATCCCTCATCTGTATATACATACCCGCATCCGTATTCCGACTGAATACGACTACTACGAGACGAAAGTAATCCAATAATATGCAGTGTTGCCTAGCACGACAGCAAGGTTTCGGGAGGCATCGTCCATGCCAATTTCAAAAATTTGCCGTTCTAGCTAACCCTAATCCTAGAATCGTTACTAGAAAATCCGACGAAACAACATGTAAATATCTTTACATCTAAGTGAATGAGGAATACAACCTTTGTAGACCGGTCCTTCACTTCTAATGCTCCATGTAGTAGTCCCTTTGCTGCAAGTAATGAACATCCGAACTCTAGAAAGGGTTTCACTTGAAGAAATGAACAAGCTTGCTCGAAGTCTTCGAAGCCGAAGATGATCTACGTCGAGGAGACTCAAGCTCATGCTACCTCTTCACTAATGGTAGATTAGTGAAGCAAACACCCTAAACTAAATGGCTAATATAGTAGAGAATGATGAAGTAGGAAATGGGCTCACTTTAGATTTAATTTTCTCACACATTTTCATCATCTCCCAAAAGCTAGTGAGCTTGAGGAAGGAGATGAAGAAATGCAACCATGGAAAATTGCAAGTGTATAATCATAATCATGGGTGAGTTAATATCATATATTAACCCTTGTAGAGAATAAACCATGGCTAATGTAATGGTTGGGTTAATAAATATCTTAAGTATGACAAAATGAGTGGACTTGGTCAATGGTTCCATAAGCTTCTCCAAGCTTCAACCATTAAACAAATTTCCACTAATTTTGATTAACCTTAAATAAATAAAACCTTTTATTACATGTAGCATGTTGTGAGTCTCATACACCCATGTTTCATGTGGAATCAAGTATGACACAATAGAATGTATACTAATATATATCACATATATACTAATGCACAAAAGTGAGAAAGATAAATCATAAGCGAGCTAATATTAGTTAATGTAACTTAATATATCAAATATATAATTATACATTAAATTATTAAATCAACACTTGATTTAATAATCCGGCTATATCCTATATAACCGACTAATATCATGTGTATCAACTTATCGAATCAACACTTGATTCGATAACCTGGCTATATCACATTTAACCGACCGATAACGCAAATCGCGAGAATAGAATACGGTATCACATACAGTATTAATCTCGGTCCTGCACATATCACATATGTGCTCCTACTTCATTTCGCATGAACCATAAAACCTCTGTGTAGAACTCTAAAGACTCGTCAATATGCCGACAGTAGGTGATGATCATATCAAACACGCACAAGCCGCAAGCGGTCTGCTAAATGTAACTGCCACCCTGGTATTGAGCGATCAGAAGATCAACAAGCAAGCCTGATCATACTCCTACGAATCCAATCAGTAACACTACCGTTTTTCACGTTCTCTTGAACGTGGTAAGGTGGAAATCAAAGTACAGTGGGAATCACACAAGACTCTATGACGATCTCGGGTCGACACAATAACCTGTACCAGTGTCACCAGAGAACTGCCATCTGATGTGAGGTATAATACCATATAGGATTTCTCGGCGAGTCTGTCCAGTGTACCCAATCTTCATGAGCACCCGTATATCATCTCTGATGTCAAACACCAATGGATATGGGATCATCCATCGCCCATCTATATGGGTCGAGAAGCTATACTCTAGTCTACTCTGGTATATCGATGCCCCGTCCCGATACACCCATGACTAGGGATATTAAAGGATGTACTTACCGACTACCCTCGCCCCACTAGTATGATCTGCATCATAATCCTGGTAGTCAAGTACTTATCCTAAGGGCTTTATCAACATGTATCAGAGAGACAATCGGTGTACATGTTAAGATAAAGAGTAACCAGATAGCATACTATCATGTCGAGCAAGAAAGTCCTCCCTATATATGTCCAAGCATCCACTACAATGTACATCTCATGTATAGTAATGGCCTCTAGGGCATACATATAACTAACAATCCACCACTTGCACTAGGGCCATCATATAGCTGTGGTTGTAGTATCACATACTCAACCATCCCATAAAAGTCTCTCTCTGGGAAAATGCCTTTGTGAGTGGATCCGCTATATTGTCCTCTAGATCTACTCCCCTAATCCCGATCTCCCTCGAGATCAACCATCTGCTTGCTCAGGTGATACTGCCTAAGAATATGTCTGGGTCACTGATGGGACGGGGGTTCCTAGGCATAAGCCACAACTCCATTGTCACACAATGGTAGGAACGAAGTTCATCTCATGAACTAATATACACCCAGACTCCCTCTTTGGTAGTATCGTTGGTTGCGATACATCCAGCCTTTATCATTCTAATTTGCCACTATATATAGCTTAGAACCCTTTCAACATACCGTCCCTCCACTGAGGGTAAAGACAATGCCTGTAACTGACATTCAGTCGAACTTACTACCCTAAAAGCTATCCAATGATTCTCCCCAGTATCGATTGATACCATCTCACTACACCTAATGAGACTCCTAACATCCACATAGATCTATCTCATAGATCCAAAACCTAGGATTTAGGAGGTATCACCTTGATCCTATATGGAGAATCCTTATGATAAGAAGAGATTGACCGAGCGTAGCATAGGAAACTCTTTTCCTATCAAGAGTATGTAATCCACGTACAATACGAGGAAGACCACCATACTCTCTACTACCTTTTTGTATATACAAGGTTCATCTACCTTTTTTATGAAGTCAAACACTTTGACAACCACATCAAAACAGATGTTCCAACTCCGCGATGCCTTCTTTAACCCGTAAAGCAACTTGCACACGTTTCCGCTGCTCCCATTGTTTACGAAGCCCTCTGGCTGTGTACTTATGGATGCTCTCTTCTAAATCACTATTTAGAAAAACAGTCATGACACCCAACCGCCAGATATCGTAGTCAAGGTATGTAGCAATGGCAAGCATGATCTGGATGGACTTAAGCATAGCTACTGGAGAAAATATTTCATCATTATCCACACCTGATCGATGACGAGAAACTTTTACAATAAGTCTAGCTTTGACAGTCTCAACTTTTCCATCTACACCAAGTAATCTTATCAAGATATACTTGCTCCTGATGGGGATTTAACCCTTCAAATATAGCAACCAAAGTCCATACTTTGTTGGTGTTGTTAGTTATATGTATGCCCTAGAGGCCATTACTGTACATGAGATGTACATTGTAATGGATGCTTGGACATATATAGGAAGGACTTTCTTGCTCGACATGATAGTACGCTATCTGGTTACTCTTTATCTTAACATGTATACTGATTGTCTTTCTGTTACATGTTGGTAAAACCCTTAGGACACGTACTTGACTACCTAGATTATAATGAATATCATACTAGTGGGACAAAGGTAGTCTGTGAGTACATCCTTTAATGTCTCTAGTCGTGGGTGTATCGAGACGGGGCATCGATATACCAGAGTAGACTAGCGTATAGCTTCTTGACCCATGTAGATGGGCGATGGATGGTCCTATATCCATTGGTGTTTGACATCAGAGATGATATAAGGGTGCTCAGTGGAGACTGGGTTCACTGGACGGACTAGCCAAGAACTCCCAGATGGTATTATACCTTACATCAGATGGCAATTTTTTGGTGACACTGGTACAGGTTAGTCTGTCGACCCGAGATCGTCATAGAGTCTTGTGTGATTCCCACTTTGCTTTGATTTCCACCTTACCACGTTCAAGAGGACGTGCAAAACGGTGGTTTTTGGGTACAGTCCCGAGTCATATGAAGGCAATGAGCGATAGGAGGGGATTCGTCTCTCCCGGTATAGGGAGCTGATGTTGCGCTGTGCTCGATTGGCTATAACAGGAAGTCCCTGGCCAGGGCTGCTTCAGAGATATATTGGTAAGTGTTATCAGTAGTTTCTCGACCCGTTATGAGCCTCATATCAGCACGACTTATCGAGTTACTGGGTTCTGACGTTTACCACCCCTATACGAGATATGCGACATATCAGACGAAGAGACCGGACTGTACGATAGTGTTACTTGTTGGATTCGCAGGAGTATGAGCAGGCTTGCTTGTTGATCTTCTGATCGCTTAATACCCGGATGGCCGTTACGTTTAGCAGACCGCTTGCGGCTTGTGGGTGTTTGATATGATCATCACCTACAGCCGGCGTATTGACTAGTCTTTAGAGTCCTACACAGAAGTTTTCTGGTTCATGCGAAACGGAGTAGGAGCACATATGTGATATGTGCGGGACCGAGATTGATGCGCGTATGTGATACCGCATTCTATTCTCGCGATATGTAACATCGGTCGGTTATATGTGATATAGCCGGATTAGCTGATCAAGTGTTGATTCGATAAGTTGTTGCATTTGATATTAGTCGGTTATATGTGATATAGCCAGATTATTAAATTAAGTGTTGATTTAATAATTTAATGTATAATTGTATATTAGATATACTAGATTACATTAACTAATATTAGCTCACTTATGATTTCTTTTCTCACTTGTGTGCATTAGTGTATATGTGATATATATTAATGTACAACTTTTGTGTCATGCTATATGCCACATGTGACATGGGTGTATGAGACTTGCACCATGATTAATAATGTGATAGGTTTATATTTATCTAAGTTAATCAAAATTAGTGGGATTAAGTCACATGGTTGAAGCTTGTAAAAGCTTGTGGAACCATTGACCAAGTCCACTAAGTTAGTTTTACTTGTAGATATTTATTAACCTAACGATTATTAAGTAGGCATAGTTTATTCTCTATATGGGTTAGTTTATGACACTAACTCACCCATGGTTGCTATTCTCACCTCATTAGTTCATTCTCTCCTCTCTTCATTTTTGAGCTTCTTCTTCCTCATGAGAAAAGCTCACTAGTTTTTCTCAAGGTGAGAAAATATTGTGAGAAAAATAAATCTAAAGAGAGCCCACTTCCTACTTTATCATCCTCTACTTCTTGCCATTTAGTTTAGGGTGTTTGCTTCACTAATTTCACAATTAGTGAAGAGCCAGCTTGAGCTTGAGTCTCCTCGACGTAGATCATCTTCGGCCTCGAAGATTTCGAGCAAGTTTGTTCATTTCTCTGGGAGAACCCATACTAGAGTTCTGGAGATCGATACTCGCAGCGAAGGGACTATTACACAGAGATTTAGAAGTGAAGGACCGGTCTGCAAAGGTTGTATTCCTCATTCACTTAGAAGTAAAGTTGTTTACTTTGTAGTTTAGCTTCTAAAATTCTCGTTAGATCCTAGATTAGGGTTGTTTAGCACACTAAAATTTTAAAATACAACATGTTTGATACCTTGCAAAACCTTGTGGTTGTGCCTAAGAACCCTACAGTGGTATCAGATCCTTGCTAGAGCATTAGGAGTTGTCTAGGCGAAGTTAGAAGTTCGAACGAACTCCGAAAACCTGATATTGCCCACTTTCTGGAAAATTTTCAAAATGTTGGAATTTTTCATATTAAAAATACTCAGAAAATCATGCAGGTAATTATATGGACCCTCTTGAAGAAAGAGTCCTTAACTCGCTTTAGTAACGGCCGAACCGCGGCCAAAACATGGTTTTGGCGGCGCTTCCGCGGCGCCACTAAGGAGGCAAGGGACGACACTTCAACGGTTGGTCCATTGGTACTGGGGCATGCTTCTGGGAATTTTTAAAAGTGCTTAAGTGTTTAGCTCTCTGGGAATTTTTGGAATTCGTTGATTCGATCGAATTGTTTAACGTCGTCTAGCTTTTTCTGTAATGTGATACAATATATGGAATTCGTATAGCTAGGCATGAAATCCAAAGTATGCGATATTTTGGGTTTATGATGTCTAAGATTATTATGGATTCCAAATGTTGTAGTTTGACATTTTCTTTTCTGCGACCGTAAGTGTAATATGTGGTGTATCGCCGGTTTCATTGCTATATGTCAACGACAATTGGATACTCATATTTACTTACGTTGATGACATGTGATATTATGTGTTGCTGTATATGTTATATTGGATCGTCGTGTTTTGAATAGCCGGGGTTTTATGTGAGATGAGAGTTTTTATTTTCATTCATGTAAAATTCAATGTATGTAATATTCTTTTATTGGGGCACTTCCAGGTTGAGGAAGATGTCACCGTTGTTGTATATTATTTACTTTTCCGCATTAGGATAGACCCAAGGAGGGGAGAACAAGTAACCGGGTTTTAGAGTTCAGTGGGAGACCAACTCGAGGAGTCGATTCCGGGTCTTCTAACTCTAGAATTGGTAGGGTTGCTTGCCGCTCTCGTAGGGGTCTAGGGATGTGGGTTTGGCTATTCATCACGATGGTAGAATCCGTGTTTTATACAGGCTTAAAATAAAACACGGACCTCCTAGTATATCCAATATTTCATATGTTTCTTCTGCTGCTTTATGATGTGATCACTGTGGATTCTGAGACGAATGGATACAATATATATGAGATATATAGTAGATGTTGCTTATGTTTTGCACTCGCACTAGTCCCGTCCCGGTATGCTGTTAGTTAAGTAACCCAACGATGCATAACGAGACACTATGGTGAATGCAGATGGCATAAGCGTACGTTGTATTTTTGTTTCTTCTGTGATGCTTAAGAAGAATAAATGATGAGACTTTATTAATGTGATTAATTAAAGAAAAGAAACCTAAAAGATGTTGTAGAATCAAATTATCAAAAAGGGTAGCTCTAGTTTTTGCTTTGCATAGCTGTATTCCTTGTAGAATATCCAACACCTTATTCGATAATAAAATAGCCGAGATCCCCTCATCGGGAGTGACCTCTTTAGCAAAAGCAAGCAAATGATACAACACTTGGTTTGTCTTTTGATTGCTTTTATAGTTTCGTCCTTGTATAGTGGTATTTGTGAAATATCCTGCACCTTATTCGATATGGGAAGAGCCGAGATCCTTTCACCGGGAGTGACCTCTTTAAAGAAACTAGTAAAAGCCTAAAAACACTCCTTTTCAAAAATCGCATGATTCTACAACGATATCAAGTTCATTACGCAAAAGGTTTTCATAAAAACCTGTCGTAGCCCTCCGTCATTTCAGATAAGTATTATTTAGTATTCATGCTGCTTTTATTGGCCATTGTCAAGGCGTAGTGTGCGATAGCTGAATGGTGCTTATCTGCTTATGCGTGTGATGCAGATTGGATTAGGGTAGTCGTATAACCTTGTTGGCCTTTGTCAAGGGTCGTGCGGGTGTGTTTAATTCAATCAGGAAATGACGGGTTGAACTTGACTAGCATCCTATGATTTGTTGGTCTTTGTCAGGGTCATAGGGGGTTAGGGGAAAAATATTATCGGGAATTTCAAGTGTTGAAATTTGAAATGAGATTGCATACCTTCTATGAGATAGTTGGATCCCGATACTTACTGCGAGTAAGTGTTACTCCTGGGAGGGTTTTACACAAGACAATTAGCCGATCAAGTAGGTGTCTAGAAAGGTGTCAACGGGGCTACGCCTCTGGAAAAACAAGGTTTATTTAATTAGGTCCGTGCGAAAGCACGGGGAATCTCCCTCAAAGTACCGGCACTGGCCTGACCGAAAGATTGGCGAAATTGTAGGGTGTAATTAATCCCGTCTAGTCTTTTCTTTTAGGGTTTGAAGGAAGATTTGATAAAAACAGTAGGAGCCATACTGATTAGATAAAATAATAACCAATCTGATCTTGCCAGAGCGCACGCCGAGTATTTTCTTCTCTCTCTCTCCAGGTAGCGACCATGTCACGCCTTAATCAAGATAATAATATGGATGTATTGACCGAACCCGCTTGTTATTCTGTGCTGGGGAACGTTGGTCCCGCTCCAACTTATAATTGTTATAAGACCGAGCAGGAAATAGGGGATTGCCAGGATTCCCGTGCCGTCCAAACGACGAAATTGCATGTTGATGCATCTTCTTCGGGTATGTTCATTATAGAGAGCTGTTTCTCAGTGTCCTTTACGTCCAGGATCCCACATATGTAATCTGTTACAATGGCTACAGCTAGGTAGAGAACTGAGAACGGTTGATAAAATTTCAAGTTTTGGAAACAGTGCAATTATTACAGCCAAGATGTTGGCAGTTATCACCCTGTATTACTAAATACATTGATTCTGAACAAATGTTATTAGATACTGATTGGTAGAGATTCTGCGTGTTTAAGTTTAGTTAATTACCGCAATCAAAACGGTTTCGCTTGTAGCTAGCCGGTTGAGTACGGGTCGTCCACAGGGAGATGGGAATCTTTTTCTATGTGCTTTAACGAGTTAAGTCCAAAAGTCCAGATTTGTTTGTGATTAACTAATTGTTAAAATGATATGTAAAGAGAGCTTGTTAGGGTTAGGATTAGGTTAGTTTGAGTTAGGAGTCGCTCACTTCTTTCGTTGCCACTCTTAATATCGGTGTTACGGTAATTGGCAACAACGGAGATTAGCACGACTAGAAAGGAACTTGCGAGTATAAGCTAGGCTTTCCAACGCTTAAGTTCTTCCTTTTGGTGCTTGTCCGTCCGTTCTTGGCTCTTATCCATAACCACCGGTTAATTCAACCACAACCGGTCTCACTACGGAATCGCCGCTATCATGTAGGATAGGGTGCCGTAGGGAGCGGATTGTGGTTCAATTAACGGGAGTCGATTTAAGATGTTGGGCAAGGAGAGAGTGAGAGAGATTTCCTTCTCTCAAACTTCCCTTATCCTACCCTAACAAGTATGAAACTACTCACCCATTATACGGAAAAGAAAATAAAACAAAAGAGGAAGATAGAAAGAAGGAGATTAGAAGATAACAACTAGCTATTTGCGACCTCACCTCGGCAAGGATCAAGCGTAAGCATCATGGTTGTTTAAGGATAAAGGAAAGGAGAAAAGAAAGAAACAAACACAAATAACAACAACTAAGTTAACAAATGAAAATTACAAGCAATAAACATAACAAGAACAAGACAAGTTTAATAACAAAATGAACTCTTTATTCATCATTCTTCACTCACAAAAGCTCACTACAAGTTTTTCAATGGAGAAGAGATGAGAAGAGGAAGAAGAACACAAGTATTCTAAAACCTAAAAATACAAGATTATGCACCCCTTGGCTTCACAAGGTTCTGGGCTATTTATAGGCAGGGAGATGGAAATCTAGGGCAAAATTCTGATGCTTCATGAAATGACAAAACTGCCCCTAAAACCCTACCCACTGCCGACACCGTACGGCCGTGGTTCCGCGGCCTAAGCATGCTTAGGCCGCGATTCCGCGGCCATAGTAGGCAGTTGGGCCTTCAAATTTGGTGGCTTTCTTTGGTCAGCTGTGATCTTTATTCTGGTATATGATTTTTCTCATAATTTCTTCACGATTTTTCCAGAATTTCTGTTGATCAAAAGATGATTTGATGTGGATCTTTTTGTCATGATTTCCTCGAGCTCCGTGTAGATTTCTTGGATCTTGTGTTGCCATTGAGCCTTGTGCATGAAAATGACATTGATTTGCCATTTTGTCTCTTAAACTGGTGTGTGGCAACAGACGGATAAAGAGCGGAGATCCGTGTTTTATCTATGAATGGCAGGAACCCGGATTTTGTCGTGTTTTTCCATGAATTTCACCGTTTAGAGCCGAGAACCTGTATCCTGCAATTGACTAGCAAACACGGCTCAAGAGTACCTACCGATATGCAATGTGATAAAAATTGGGCGGTATGAAAATGCAAAAATCTGATATGAACAGATATCGAACCTGATATGCAACATTATATCAATCTCTTTATTTACTAAAGAAGGATATAATTTTGTATTGTTGGATAATGTTTTGAACATTTCCTATATCAAGAGTTGATCGGTTCAGGCACGTTATCTAAAAGCATTTACGTTCTAAATCAAACCACAGTTCTTAACTTACATGAACACACACAAGAGGAGTAGTTCAGAAATGAATGAATCCTTCTTGAGGCATTGTAGACTAGGTCATATCAATGCGATACGACCAGCTAAGTTATATAAGAATGAATATGAGAATCTGTTCGAATTTTCATCTTATAATACTTGCCAGTCTTGTCACAAAGATAAGATGACAATAGCTCCGTTTACTGGAAACAGAGAAAGAGTTAGTGAACTCTTGGGACAGATACATGATGATGTATGCGGTCTTATATCTACAAATGCTAAGATTGATTCTTTATACTTCATTACATTCATCGACTATCTCTCAAGATTCGGAAATGTGTTCCTGTTGAAACACGAGTCTGAAACTTTTGAGAAATTCAAGGAATATAAGCTTGAAGTGAAGAACCAAACGGGTATAAGTAGTATGTCCTTTGATGTGATCAGGGAGGAGAATACTTTAGCATAGGAGTTCCAGGACTATTCAAAAGGAGAATGAGATTCCCTCTCACCATTACTCCTCCGTATACACCACAGCACGTCGGTGTATCGGGGCAGAGCAATCACACCCTATTAGATATGGTGCGCTCTACGATGAGTATTACTGAGTTGCCTATTTCCTTTTTGGGAGTTGTGCACTTGAGAAGCTTCATACCTATTGAATTGGGTTCCAACCAAATCAGTTCCTACCACTCCATATGCGATATGGTATGGGAAGAGCCTATCTCTTAAGTAAGTTAAGATTTGGGGTTGTGCAACCTATGCCAAAAGTAAAATCCGGAAAAACTCGAGGCAAGGTCAGTTCTGTGGAAGTTTGTTGGATATCCCAAGCATTCGCAAGGAAATATCTTCTACCACACCGAGAAATAAAATGTGTTTTATTTCTCGGCGTGCCACCTTTTTAGAAAAGGAATTTATTTTGGAAAGAAATTTGTGGTCATGAGGTAGAACTGGAAGGAGTTCCAGCTATACAAACTATAGCTGATGATTTGGTAGAACCAAAGGATTCAATAGTTCCTGACGAACCTCGGCCTCTCCGCCGATCTGGTAGGGTTCCTCACCCACCTGAGAGATATTTCGGTTTTCTCTATGACAGTGGGAGTGAGGATTGCATCATGAGATGATGACCCAACTAGTTTCGAGCAGGCCATCAAGAGTGGTGACTCTGTAAGAATGGATGGATGCTATGCGATCTGAGATGGAATCCATATACACCAACAAAGTATGGACTTTGGATGCTTTATCTGAAGGGTTAAAACCCCATCAGGGGCAAGTATATCTTGAGAAGATTACTTGCTGTAGATGGAAAAGTTAAGACTTTCGAAGCTAGACATGTTGTAAAAGGTTCTCATCATCGACCAGGTGTGGATAATGATGAAACCTTTTCTAATAGCTATGCTTAAATCCATCCAGATCCTACTTGCCATTGCTATATACTATGACTGCGATATCTGGCGGTTGGGTGTCATGACTGCTTTTCTAAATACTGATTTAGAAGAGAGCGTCTATAAGTACACAGCCAGAGGGCTTCGTAGACAGTGGGAGCAGCGGAAACATGTGCAAGTTGCTTTACGAGTTAAAGTAGATATCGCGGAGTTGGAACATCTGTTGTGATGTGGTGGTCAAAGAGTTTGATTTCATCAAAATGGTAGATGGACCTTGTATGTACAAAAAGGGTAGTATAGAGTATTGTGGTTTTCCTTGTATTATACGTGGATAACATACTCTTGATAGGAAAGGTGTTTCCTATGCTACACTCGGTCAATCTCCTCTTATCACATTGATTCTCCATATAGGACCAAGGTGATACCTCCTAAATCCTGGGATTTGGATCTATGAGATAGATCTAAGTGGATATTAGGATTCTCACTAGGTGCAGTGAGATGGTATCAATAGATCCTGGGGAGAATCACTGGATAGCCACCAGGGTGGTAAGGTAGACTGAATGTCAGTCACAGGCATTGTCTTTACCCTCAGTGGAAGGACGGTATGTTGGAAGAGTTCCAAGCTAGATACCGTGGAAAACTAGACGATAAATGCTGGATACATCACTACCAAAGATGCTACCAAAGAGGAAGCCTGGGTGTATATTAGTTCATGAGATGAACTTCGTTCCTACCATTGTGTGACAATAGAGTTGTGGTTTATGCCTAGGAACCCCCGTCCCATCAGTGACCCAGACATATTCTAAGGCAGTATCACCTGATCATAGAGATGATTGATCTCTAGGGACATCGAGGTTAGGGGAGTAGACTCAGAGGACAACACGGCGGATCCACTCACAAAGGCCATTTCCCAGATAGAGACTTTTATAGGATGGTTGAGTATGAGATACTACAACCACTACTATATGATGGCCCTAGTGCAAGGGAGGATTATTAGTTATATGTATGCTCTAGAGGCTATTACTGTACATGAGATGTACATTGTAGTGGATGCTTGGACATATATAGGGAGGAATTTCTTGCTCGACATGATAGTATGCTATCTGGTTACTCTTTATCTTTGTTAGTTATATGTATGCCCTAGAGGCCATTACTGTACATTGGATGTATATTCTAGTGGATGCCGGGACATATATAGGTAGGATTTTCTTGCTCGACATGATAGTACGCTATCTGGTTGCTCTTTATCTTAACATGTATACTTTCTGTCTCTCTGTTACATGTTGATAAAGCCCTTAGGATGTGTACTCGACTTCCAGGACTATGATGTAGATCATACTAGTGGGGCCTGGGTAGTCCATGAGTACGTCCTTCAATGTTCCTAGTCATGGGAATATCGAGACGGGGCATCGATATTCCATAGTAGACTAGCGTATATCTTCTCGACCCATGTGATGGGCGATGGATGATCCCATATCCATTGGTGTTTGACATTAGAGATGGTATGCGGGTGCTCAGTGGAGACTGGGTACACTGAACGGACTCGCCGAGAACTCCCAGATGGTATTATACCTCACGTCAGATGGCAGTTCTCTGGTGACACTGGTACAGCTTAGTCTGTTGACACGAGATCGTCATAGAGTCTTGTGTGTCTCCCACTGTGCTTTGATTTCCACCCTACCACGGCTCTACTGAGTTGTGCAAACAGGTGGTTTTTGGGTACAGTCCCGATTCAGATTGAGGCAATGAGCGATAGGAGGGGATTCGTCTCTCCCGGTATTAGGGGTTGATGTTGCGCTATGCTCGACTGGCCATAACCGGAAATCCCTGGCCAGGATTGCAGTGATTTACTGGTAAGAGTTATCAGTAGTTTCACGCTCGTTATGGACCTTACATCGGCATGACTTATCAAGCTACTAGGGTCTGACGTTTACCACCCCTAGGCGAGATATGCGACATATCAGACGAACAGACCGGACTGTACGGTAAGTGTTGCTGGCTGGATTCACAGGAGTGTGAGCGGGCTTGCTCGTTGATCTTCTGATCGCTCAATACCTGGGTGGCCGTTACGTTTAGCAGACCGCTTGCGGCTTATGGGTGTTTGATATGATCATCACCTGCTGCCGGCGTATTGACAAGTCTTTAGAGTCCTACACAGAGGTTTCCTGGCTCAAGCGAAACGAGATATGAACGCATATGAGATATGTGTGGGACCGAGAATAATACGAGCATGAGATACTGTATTCTATTCTCGCAATATGTATCATTGGACGGTTATATGAGATATAGCCGGGTTACCGAATCAAGTGTTGATTCGATACATTGATACACTTGATATTAGTCGGTTATATGCAGTATGACCAGATCTTTAAATCAAGTGTTGATTTAATGATTTAATGTATAATTATATATTTGATATATTACTTTACATTAACTAGTATTTGTTCACTTAAGATGGATTTTCTCACTTGATGTGCACATTGTATATATGATATAGTTTTGTGCACTAGTTTGTATCATGTTTGATGATACATGCAAACTTGGGTGAGTGTATGCTATACACCATGTTTAGGTTAATGGTTAGGGTTTTAAATTATTCACTTATTCATTTTATTTATTTTCTTTATTCCTTTTGGCAAAAATGAAATGGTGGCTAATTTTGTTTCTTGCTTAAGCTTCATGAAGCTTCTTAGCTTTATCTACCATTTTGTTTTTTTCTTAACCCTAACCATTCACCTAAACCCTAGTTTAGTCTCTACACTAGTTACACTAACCCATGGTTGCTATATGATAAGATCACTTGATTTATTATTATTAATCAATTGATTTTATTATGCTTATCATATTCTTCTTCTTCTTCTTCTTCTTCTTCTTCAAGAAGAAGAAAATGCTACCTCCAATGGTGTCATGATCAAAAGAGTGAGAAATCCAAATCCAAAGTGAACCCACTTCCTATTTCTTCATCCTCTTCCACTTGCCATGTAGTAGAGTGTGTTATCTTCACAAGTTCTATGACCAAGTGAAGATGGAGCTTGATCTTGAATTGCCTCGACGTAGATCATCTTCGGCATCGAAGTCGACGACCTAGCCCGATCATTTCTTCGACGAAACCATCGCTAGAGTCCGGGATCCGATGATCGCAGTGGAGGGACGTCATCACGGAGCTAAGGAAGTGGAGGACCGGATCTACAAAGGTTGTAGCCCCTTTCACTTTTTAGTTAAGTTGTTAACTTGTAGTTTCGCCTTTACCTCTAGTAACGATCTGGTTTAGGGTTCGTTGGCACACGAAAAATTTGATTTTGGCATGGTTGATCAGTTGCAGAACCTCATTAGTGTGCTTAAGAACCCTACAGTGGTATCAGAGGCTAGCTAGAGCCTTAGGCGATGAGTAGACGAAGTTAGAAACCCGATCGAACCTGAAACCCTAATTCAAAATCCTTCTCTGTACAATTTTTCAAAACTGGTCTTTTTGTGAATTAAAAATATGCATAAAAATCAGCAGGCATTTTTAAGAATTACTGTGAAGCACGTGCGCATAACTCGACCAAGTGGCCGCGAAACCGCGGCAAGAGCATGGCATGTGCGGCGGTTCCGCGGCCATATAGGTGTATCTTGGCATTTTCTTTGCACAGTAATTCCTATCTGTTAGTGCTGTGTTTTCTGGGAATTTTAGCTTCTACTCAAGAGTTGAGTTTTCTGGGTTGTATTGGGAGTTCGTAGATTCGATCGGATTGTCAAACTTTGTCTATGTGTTTTTCCGGGTATTTTAGAACATGTTGAAAAGTTCGACCGGATATAAATACCCAATTTTTTCCCTGCCGGGAAATTTCCAAATGTTGGATTTTTCCATGGTTTAAGAATGTTCTAAGTAGTGCAAGTAACGCGATGGACCCTCTAGAAGACAACAAACCTTAACTCGATTATGTGACCGTCTTGAACTGCCCTTTGAACCTTAGGGTTTGGGGCAGTACGGCGTGCCACATGTGAGGCGTTGGCTTGACCCTTCTACGGCTGGACCGTTGCTACTATGGCATGAAGTGGATGTTTTTAAACTTATTTCATGTGTTGAGCTGTTTCGGGAAAACTTGGGTGTTTGATTGTTCGATCGGAAAGTTTAACATTTTCTATTTATCTGGAATGTGATACAATATTTGGAATCCACAAGTAGTTATGAGATAACAGATTTGGATGTTATAAACATAGTAGTTTAGCCTCACTTGATTGGTTGCCACGGGATTTTGATGTGATCAAAAGGCCGTCGCAATCACGTTGATTACGCGGATACTCGCCGGGTAAACTTAATAGACAGCTACACCCCATAGCCCCGACCAAGTAACTGTAGGAGAACCCCGTCGCCGAAAGCATCCATTCGGGTGCTCGCGGCAGCGGTGTTCCACCTTAGTACACTTCGTCGATGGCATCCGGGGGTGCGGCCGTCTACTGAAGTTTGCGACGAGCATTCGTTCAGGATGTCGGGAATCTTGTTGAATTGCCTGACTTGATATTGAAAAGTGTTTTCGATAATGAGACTAAAATGCGGGGTTTATAATTGTTAGGCATGCGATGTCTAAGGAATTCATTTGGTTAGGCAAGCGATGTCTATGCAGGTTGCGGATTCCAACTGTTGTGGTTTTACACTTTCTTTTCTGTGACCATAAGTGTAATATGTGATATCCCGGTTTCCTTGCTATATGTCAATGACAATTGGGATGGGCATATTTACTTACGTTGATGACATGTGATGTTATGTGTTGCTAGATATGTTATATTGGATCGTCGTGTTTGAATAGCCGGGGTTTTTTTTATGTGAGACGAGAGTTTTTCATTTTCATTCATGTAAAAACTTGTATGTAATATTCTTTTATTGGGGCACTTCCAGGTTGCGGATGATGTCACCATTTGTATATTATTTACTTTTTCGCATTAGGATAGACCCAAGGAGGGGAGCACAAGTAACCGAGTTCTAGGGTCCAGTGGGAGACCATCTCGAGGAGTCGAGTTCGGGTCTCCTAACCCTAGAATTGGTAGGGTTGCTTGCCGCTCTCGTAGGGGTCTAGGGGTTTGGGATTGGCTATTCATCACGACCGTGGAATCTGTGTTTTATACTGGCTCGTATTAAAAACACGGACGCCCTAGTATATCCAATATTTCATATGATATTTTTCTGCTGCGTTATCTGTGATGTGATCATGTGATTTGTTAATATAGATATTATATATAGTATATATGATATATTATATAGACGTTGCTTATGTTTTACACCCGCGCTAGCCCTGCCCCGCTCTGCCGTTAGTTACCTAACCTAACGGTGCAGACGGGACATCGAGACGAATGCGGATGGCATAAGCGTACGTTATATTTATCTGTGATGTTTAGGTGGACTTAAATGATGGGATATTCATTAATTTGATTAATGAAAGAAAATAAACCTAAAAGATGTTGTGGAATCGAATTTCAAAAATAAAACAGGTAGTTACAGTTCTTGCTTTGCATCGCGGTGTTCCTTGTAGAACATCCTGTACCTTATTCGATAAGGAAAGGACCGAGATCCCTTCACCGGGAGTGACTCCTTTAGCAATAACTGGCATATGCTACAACCCTCGGTTTGTCCTTTGATTGCTTCTATGGTTTTTGCTTTGCACAGCGGTATATATGATATATCTTGCACCTTATTCGATGAGGAAAGGGCCGACGATCCCTTCACCGGGAGTGACCCCTTTAGCAAAACTAGAAAAGCCTCAAAAACAATCCATTTAAAATCCATTTGATTCCATAACGAGATCAAGTTCAAAGAATTAAAGGTTTTATTAAAAACCATTTGCAACCCTCCGTCATTTTAGGAAGTAGAGTACTTAGTATTCGTGCTGTGTTTGTTGACCTTAGTTAAGGCACAGTGTACGGTAGCTAAGTGATGTCTTCCTGCACCGCATATGATGCGATTAGTTAGAACAGTCGCGTGACTTTGTTGACCTTAGTTAAGGGTCATGTGGGTGGGTCTAATTAATCACGAAATGACGGGTAGAACTTGACTAGTACTTATGATTTGTTGACCATAGTTAAGGTCATAAGTGCTAGGGGTAAAAACCTTTATCGGGAGTTTCAAGTGTTGAAATTTGCAATGAGATTGCATACCTTCTATATGATAGTTGGATCCCGATAACCACTACGAGTAATTGCTACTCCTGGGAGAGTTTTGCACTTTACAATTAGCCGATCAAGTAGGTGTCTAGAAAGGTGTCAACGGGGTTACGCCTCTGGGAAAACGAGATTTACTGTAATTAGGTTCGTGCGAAAGCACGGGGAACCTCCCTCAAAGTACCAACACTGGCCTGGCTGAAAGATTGGCGAACTTATAGAGTGTAATTAATCCCGGCTAGTCTTTCCTTTTAGGGTTTGAACGAAGATTTGATAAAAACAGCGGGAGCCATCCTGATTAGATAAAATATATATAACCAATCTAATCTTGCAAGAGCGCACGCAGAGTGTTTTCTTCTCTCTCTCTCCAGGTAGCGACCATATCACGCCTTAATCAAGATAATAATATGGATGTATTGACCGAACCCGCTTGTTATACTGAGCTGGGGAATGTTGGTCCTGCTCCAACTTATAATTGTTATAAGACAGAGCAGGAAATAGGGGAATACCAGAATTCCTATGCTGCCCAAACGAAGAAAGTGCATATGATGCATCTCCTTCGGGTGTCTTCATTACACAGAACTGTTTCTCAGTATCCTCTGCATCCTGGGTATATGATACCGGATCAGGATCCCAGATATGTAATCTGTTACATAGGGCTACAAAAGGGTAGAAAAACTGAGAACGGGTGATAAGTTTCATGAGACAGAAAACGGTGCAAGTGTTGCAGCCAAGTCTGTTGGTCACTATCACCCTGTATTACCAATACATTGATTCTGAACAAATGCTATTAGATACCGAACTTGATATACAAAATCATAACAGTCTCTTTATTAGTAAAGAAAGTATATAATTTTGTATTGTTGGATAATGTTTTGAACATTTTCTATATCAAAAGTTGATCGGTTCAGGCACGTTATCTAAAAGCATTGACGTTCTAAATCAAACTACAGTTCTTAGTATACAGAACACACACAAGAGGAAGAGTTCAGAAATGAACGAATCCTTCTTGAGGTATTGTAGACTAGGTCATATCAATGCGACCCGACTGGCTGAAGTTACATTTAGATGCATATTTAAATTAGTTTGAATTTACATCTTATGAAACTTGCCGGTCATGTCACAAAGATTAGATGACCATAGCTCTGTTTATTGGAAACAGAGAAAGAGTTAGTAAACTCTTGGGACTGATACATAGTGATGTATGCAAGGTCCCTTGTCCATACATGCCAAGACAGGTTCTTTGTATTTCATTACATTCTCTGATAATCTCTCAAGATTCAGACATATGTTCCTGTTGAAACACAAGTCCGAACCTTTTGAGATATTCACAGAATATAAGTTAGAAATAAAGAACCAAATACCGGGTATAAGTATTATGTCCAATGATAAGATCAGGGAAGAGAATACTTGTGCATAGAATTCCTGGACTATTCTAAAGGAGAATGAGATTCTCTCTCCGTATTACTCCTTTGAATATACCACAGCACAACGGTGTATCAGGACGGAGCAATCGCACCATATTAGATATGGTGTGCTCTATGATGAGTATTACTGAGTTACCTGTTTCTTTTAAGGGGTTGTGCACTTAAGAAGCTGCATACCTTTTGAATTAGGTTCGAATCAAATCAGTGCCTACCACTCCATATAAAATATGGTATGGGAAGAGCCTATCTCTTAAGTAAGTTAAGATTTGAGGTTGTTCGGCCTATGTCAAAAGCAAAATCCGGACAAGATCGAGGTAAGGTCAGTTCCGTAGAACTAGAAAGGTTCCAGCCATACAAAACTGCAGCTGATGATTTGACAGAACCAAAGGATTCAATAGTCCCCGACGAAACTCAGCCTCTCCGCCGATCTAGCAGGGTTCCCCATCCGCCTGAGAGATACTTCGGTTTCTCGATGACAGTGGGAGCGAGGATTGCATCATGAGATGATGACCCAACTAGTTTCGAGCAGGCTATCAAGAGTGGGGACTCTGTAAGAATGGCTGGATGCTTAGCAATCTGAGATGGAATCCATGTACACCAACAAAGTATAGACTTTGGATGCTATACCTGAAGGGTTAAATCCCCATCAGGAGCAAGTATATCTTGAGAAGATTACTTGGTGTAGATGGAAAAGTTGAGACTTTCAAAGCTAGACTTGTTAAAGGTTTTCATCATCGACCAGGCGTAGATTATGATGAAACCTTTTCCAGTGGCTATGCTTAAGTCCATCCGGATCCTACTTGCCATTGCTACATACCATGGTTACGATATCTGGTGGTTGGGTGCCATGACTGCTTTTCTAAATAATGATTTAGAAGAGAACGTCTATAAGAACACAGCCAGAGGGCTTCGTAAACAGTGGGAGCAGCGGAAACGTGTGCAAGTTGCTTTATAGATTAAAGCAGGCATCGCGGAGTTGGAACATCTGTTTTGATGTGGTAGTCAAAGAGTTTGACTTCATCAAAATGGTAGATGAACCTTGCATGTACAAAAAGGTAGTATGGAGTATGGTGATGATCCTCGTAGAGTACGTGGATGACATACTCTTGATAGGAAAGGAGTTTCATATGCTACGCACGGTCAATCTCCTCCTATCACATGGATTCTCCATATAGGATCAAAGTGATACCTCCTAAATCCTGGGTTTTGGATCTATGAGATAGATTTAAAGGGATGTTAGGGTTCTCACTAGGTTTAGTGAGATGGTATCAGTTGATCCTAGAGAGAATCACTAGAAAGGTTCCATGGTGATAAGGACGACTGAATGTCAGTCGCAGGCATTGTCTTTACCCTCAGTGGAGGGACGGTATGTTGGAAGTGTTCCAAGATAGATACCGTGGCAGACTAGACGATAAAGGCTGGTAACATCGCTATTAAAGATACGACCAAAGAGGAAGTTTGGGTGTATATTGGTTCATGAGATGAACTAGGTTCCTACCATTGTGTGACAATGGAAGTGTGGCTTTAGCCCAGGAACCCCGATCCCATCAGTGACCCAGACATATTCTGAGGCAGCATCACCTGATCATGGAGATGGTTGATCTCCAGGGTGATCGAGATTAGGAGAGTAGACTCAGAGGACAACACAGCGGATCCACTCACAAAGGCTTTTTCCCAGAGAGAGACTCATATGGGATGGTTGAGTATTAGATACTGCAACCACGGCTACAGATGGCCCTAGTGCAAGTGGGAGATTGTTAGTTATATGTATGCCCTAGAGGCCATTACTGTACATTGGATGTATATTGTAGTGGATGCTGGGACATATATAGGTGGGACTTTCTTGCTCGACATGATAGTACGCTATCTGGTTGCTCTTTATCTTAACATGTATACTTTCTGTCTCTCTGTTACATGTTGATAAAGCGCTTAGGATGTGTACTCGACTTCCAGGACTATGATGTAGATCATACTAGTGGGGCCTGGGTAGTCAATGAGTACTTCCTTCAATGTTCCTAGTCATGGGAATATCGAGACGGGGCATCGATATTCCAGAGTAGACTAGCGTATATCTTCTCGACCCATGTGATGGGTGATGGCTGATCCCATATCCATTGGTGTTTGACATCAGAGATGGTATGCGGGTGCTCAGTGGAGACTGGGTACACTGAACGGACTCGCCGAGAACTCCCAGATGGTATTATACCTCACGTCAGATGGCAGTTCTCTGGTGACATTGGTACAGCTTAGTCTGTTGACCCGAGATTGTCATAGAGTCTTGTGTGTCTCCCACTGTGCTTTGATTTCTACCCTACCACAGCTCTAATGAGTTGTGCAAACAGGTGGTTTTTGGGTACAGTCCCGATTCACATGGAGGCAATGACAGATAGGAGGGGATTCGTCTCTCCCGGTATTGGGGGTTGATGTTGCGCTATGCTCGACTTGCCATAACCAGAAATCCCTGGCCAGGGTTGCAGTGATTTACTGGTAAGAGTTATCAGTAGTTTCACGCTCGTTATGGACCTTACATCGGCATGACTTATCAAGATACTGGGGTCTGACGTTTACCACCCCTAGGCGAGATATGCGACATATCAGACGAACAGACCGGACTGTACGGTAAGTGTTGCTGGCTGGATTCACAGGAGTGTGAGCGGGCTTGCTCGTTGATCTTCTGATCGCTCAATACCCGGGTGGCCGTTACATTTAGCAGACCTCTTGCGGCTTGTGGGTGTTTGATATGATCATCACCTGCTGCCGGCGTATTGACGAGTCTTTAGAGTCCTACACAGAGGTTTCCTGGCTCAAGCGAAACGAGACAGGAGAGCATATGAGATATATGCCGGACCGAGAATAATACGAGTATGTGATACTGTATTCTATTCTCACGATATGTATCATTGGACGGTTATATGAGATATAGCCGGGTTACCGAATCAAGTGTTGATTCGATACATTGATACACTTGATATTAGTCGGTTATATGCAGTATGACCGGATTATTAAATCAAGTGTTGATTTAATGATTTAATGTATAATTATATATTTGATATATTACTTTACATTAACTAGTATTTGTTCACTTAAGATGGATTTTCTCACTTGATGTGCACATTGTATATATGATATAGTTTTGTGCACTAGTTTGTATCATGTTTGATGATACATGCAAACTTGGGTGAGTGTATGCTATACACCATGTTTAGGTTAATGGTTAGGGTTTTAAATTATTCACTTATTCATTTTATTTATTTTCTTTATTCCTTTTGGCAAAAATGAAATGGTGGCTAATTTTGTTTCTTGCTTAAGCTTCATGAAGCTTCTTAGCTTTATCTACCATTTTGTTTTTCCTTAACCCTAACCATTCACCTAAACCCTAGTTTAGTCTCTACACTAGTTACACTAATCCATGGTTGCTATATGATTAGATCACTTGATTTATTATTATTAATCAATTGATTTTATTATGCTTATCATATTCTGTTTCTTCTTCTTCTTCTTCTTCAAGAAGAAGAAATCATGCTACCTCCAATGGTGTCATGATCAAAATAGTGAGAAATCCAAATCCAAAGTGAACCCACTTCCTATTTCTTCATCCTCTAGCACTTGCCATGTAGTAAAGTGTGTTATCTTCACAAGTTCTATGACCAAGTGAAGATGGAGCTTGATCTTAAGTTGCCTCGACGTAGATCATCTTCGGCATCGAAGTTGACGACCTAGCCCGATCATTTCTTCGACGAAACCATCGCTAGAGTCCAGGATCCGATGATCGCAGCGGAGGGACGTCATCATGGAGCTAAGGAAGTGGAGGACCGGATCTACAAAGGTTGTAGCCCCTTTCACTTTTTAGTTAAGTTGTTAACTTGTAGTTTCGCCTTTACCTCTAGTAACGATCTAGTTTAGGGTTCGTTGTCACACGAAAAATTTGATTTTGGCATGGTTGATCAGTTGTAAAACCTCATTAGTGTGCTTAGGAACCCTACAATCTTAACCTGTACATTGATTGTCTCTCTGTTACATGTTGGTAAAGCCCTTAGGATACGTACTTGACTACCTAGAAAATGATGAAGATCATACTAGTTGGACAAAGGTAGTCTGTGAGTACATCCTTTAATGTCCTTAGTCGTGGGTGTATCGAGACGGGGCATCGATATACCAAAGTAGACTAGCGTATAGCTTCTTGACCCATGTAGATGGGCGATGAATGATCCCATATCCATTGGTGTTTGACATCAGAGATGATATACGGGTGCTCAGTAGAGACTGGTTACACTGGACGGACTAGCCAAGAACTCCCAGATGGTATTATACCTCACGTCAGATGGCAGTTCTCTGGTGACACTGGTACATGTTATTCTGTCGACCCGAGATCGTCATAGGGTCTTGTGTGATTCTCACTGTGCTTTGATTTCCACCTTAGCACGTTCAAGATGACGTGCAAAATGGTGGTTTTTGGGTACAGTCCCGAGTCACATGGAGGCAATGAGCGATAGGAGGGGATTCTTCTCTCCATGTATAGGGAGTTGATGTTGCGCTGTGTTCGATTGGCTATAACAGGAAGTCCCTGGCCAGGAATGCTTCAGAGATATACTGGTAAGTGTTATCAATAGTTTCTCGACCCGTTATGAGCCTCATATCGGCACGACTTATGGAGTTACTGGAGTCTGACGTTTACCACCCCTAGACGAGATATGCGATATATCAGACGAAGAGTCCAGACTGTACGATAGATTTACTGATTGGATTCGCAGGAGTATGAGCAAGCTTTCTTGTTGATCATCTGATCTCTCAATACCCGGGTGGCCGTTACGTTTATCAGACAGCTTGCGGCTTGTGGGTGTTTGATATGATCATCACCTACTGCCGGCGTATTGACGAGTCTTTAGAGTCATACACTGAGGTTTCCTGGTTCATGCGAAACGGAGTAGGAGCACATATGTGATATGTGAGGGACCGAAATTGATGCGCGTATGTGATACCGCATTCTATTCTCGCGATATGTAACATCGGTCGGTTATATGTGATATAGCCGGATTATCGGATCAAGTGTTGATTCGATAAGTTGTTGCATTTGATATTAGTCGGTTATATGTGATATAACCGGATTATTAAATCAAGTGTTGATTTAATATATTAAGTTTATAATTTTATATTAGATATACTAGATTACATTAACTAATTTAGCTCACTTATGATTTCTTTTCTCACTTGTGTGCATTAGTGTATATGTGATATATATTAATGTATAACTTTTGTGTTATGCTAGATGCCACATATGACATGGGTGTATGAGACTTGCACCATACTTAATAATGTGATGGGTTTATTTTTATCTATGTTAATCAAAATTAGCGGGATTAAGTCACTTGGTTGAAACTTGTAGAAGCTTGTAGAACACTTGACCAAGTCCACTAAGTTTGTTTTACTTGTAGATATTTATTAATCTAACCATTATTAACTAGCCATGGTTTATTCTCTACATGGGTTAGTGTATGACACTAACTCACCCATGGTTGCTATTCTCAGCTCATGAGTTCATTCTCTCCTCTCTTCATTTTTGAGCTTCTTCTTCCTCATGAGAAAAGCTCACTAGCTTTTCTCAAGATGAGAAAGTATTGTGAGAAAAATAAATTTAAAAAGAGCCCACTTCCTACTTCATCATCCTCTACTACTTGCCATTTAGTTTAGGGTGTTTGCTTCACTAATTTCACAATTAGTGAAGAGGTAGCATGAGCTTGAGTCTCCTCGACGTAGATCATCTTCGGCCTCGAAGACTTCGAGCAAGCTTGTTCTTTTCTTCGGGAGAACCCATACTAGAGTTCCAGAGATCGATACTCACAGCGAAGGAACTACTACCTGGAGCTTTAGAAGTGAAGGACCGGTCTACAAAGGTTATATTCCTCATTCACTTAGAAGTAAAGTTATTTACTTTCTAGTTTAGCTCCTAAAACTATAGTTAGATCCTAGATTAGGGTTATTTGGCACACTAAAATTTTAAAATACGGCATGTTATATGCCTTGCGAAATCTTGTGGTTGTGCCTAAGAACCCTACAGGTGTATATGGATTCCATCTCAGATCGCTTAGCATCCAGCCATTCTTACAGAGTCCCCACTCTTGATGGCCTGCTCGAAACTAGTTGGGTCATCATCTCATTATGCAATTCTCGCTCCCATTGTCATTGAGAAAACCGAAGTATATCTCAGGTGGATGAGGAACCCTACTAGATCGGCGGAGAGGCTGAGATTCGTTGGGAGCTATTGAATCCCCCGGTCCTACCAAATCATTTGCTGTAGTTTGTATAGCTGTAACTCCTTGCAGTCCTACCTCATGACCACTAATTTCTTCCATAAAAAATTACTTTTCTAAAAAGGTGGCATGCCGAGAAATAAAACACCTTTTGTTCCTCGGTGTGGTAGAAGCTATACCTTGCGAATACTTGTGATATCCAACAAATTTCAACAGAACCGACCTTGCCTCGAGCTTGTCCGGATTTTGCTTTTAGACATAGGCCGGACAACCCCAAATCTTAACTTACTTAAGAGATGGGCTCTTCCCATACCATATTGCATATGGAGTGGTAGGCACTGATTTGGTTGGAACCCAATTTAATAGGTATGCAGCTTCTCAAGTGCATAACACCCAAAAGGGAATAGGCAACTCAGTAGTACTCATCATAGAGCGCACCATATCAAATAGGGTGCGGTTGCTCTACCCCGATACACCGTTGTGCTGTGGTGAATACGAAGGAGTATTGCTGAGAGAGAATCTCATTCTCCTTTAGAATAGTTCAGGAACTTCATGCTCAAGTATTCTCCTCCTCGATCACATCGTAGGATATAATACTTTTGCCCATATGGTTCTCTACTTCTTACTTATATTCTTTGAATTTCTCAAGAGCTTCAGACTTATGTTTCAACAGGAACATACGTGCGAATCTTGAGAGATCATCAGTGAATGTAATGAAGTACAAAGAACCAGTCCTGGCATCTGTAGACAGGGGACCTGCATACATCATCATGTATCAATCCCAAGAGTTCACTAACTCTTTCTCTGTTTCCAGTAAACGGAGGTATGGTCATTTTATCTTTGTGACATGACTGGTAAGTTTCATAAGATATAAATTCAAACTGATTTAAATATGCATCTTAATGTAACTTTGCTAGTCGGGGCGCATTGATATGACCTAGTCTACAATACCTCAAGAAGGATTCATTCATTTCTGAACTCTTCCTCTTGTTTGTGTTTTGTACGTGAGAGCTGTAGTTTGATTTAGAATGTATATGCCAGTAGATAACGTTCCTGATCCGATCAACTCTTGATATAGGAAATGATCAAAATATTATCCAACAATACAAAATTATATCCTTCTTCACAAAATAAAGAGACTGATATAATGTTGCATATCATGTACGGTATCTAATAACATTCGTTCAGAATCAATGTATTTGGTAATACAGGGTGATAACTGATTGATCGTTTTTCCCGTTGTGTAGTATATAGAGAAATTTGTAAAGAACTTCACAACCAAAAACTATTTTGACCGCAATCAAACTACGGTGTCGGATGTAGTTAATGAATGAGTGCGGATCGTCCACAGGGATTGCACGATTCACTTGTATTTCGATACGTTTGAAATGAAAAGTTAAGCAACAATAAAAGAAAACATGATTCAAGAATGATTTGTATTCGAGTGTCACTATTCTTTATGCAAGAATCAAGAAACTATAAACAATCAAGAATCGGTGTTTTGATAATATTTCCAATCAACAATCAAGAATCTAAATGAGGCTCGTAGGAATCGATAGGATCGATAGACGTGATGTAATCTAAAGATATCGTGTTCTTGTCCTTCGAAGGATTTATACTAGATCGATGATCATCGACAAGAGTTAGGGTTTTCTCGTGAAACTAGGGTTTCATCTTATCCCTTGTTCTGTTGTCGATATCATTCACATTCTAGCCTCTAGCAATTTCAAGAAACGATCCTAACTCCCCCATTTTGAACGATGTCAATCAAGAAAGCATCGAAACAAAATGGGTTGTCGGTTCTTGAATTTGCTAGGGTTTACAAAACTTGTGGGATTCAAGAATCGATTGCAAATTTGTTACATCATCATACTAAAGATCGTCTCGACTCCTCGACGAGCGGAGTTTTATTCACACATCACCACACAGATAATATTCAAGAATTGTGAAGATAACATGATGCGGAATTTAAAGAAAACAAGATAAAAGAATATCACCTTTTATTTAATCAACAATTTCAATACATTCTTTCAAGATCTACAAGAAGAAGAAATCGATCGTTGACTCGGCTTCGCTCGTCTCCGTGGATCGTGGATCTACTTTGATCTCTTGCCCGATTGAAGATCGGCTCGGCTCATAAAAGGGTTGAAGGCATCTTGCTTGGCTTGCACTCAAGATCTTGAATTGTGGTTGGATTTAGGGTTAGGGTTTCCTACAAGCTCTCTCACTAAACTTGAGGAAGAGAGGATGAAGAAAGAGATTGATTTTTCTAAACTTTCCCCAGGTTGAATTCTTTTTTACAATGAGCCTAGGGTCTTATTTATAGAACTCCCAAACCCTAGGTTTAGGTTTGAATTAGAACTTTCCCTCCCAAAGTTTGTTGAAGAGTTTCTAGAAGGAGTTTGTTAGGAGTTAGCTTAGGGTTTAAGCTAGGGTTTAGGGAAAGTTCTAGAATAATAGGCTAATTAAGTGAAGCTCAAAGTGTTTGCTGATCTGGTAGAACTCTCTGGAGTTTTCTGGAACTTGGATTACATTTCTGAACTGTAGCCACTGATTCAGGAGTTTTGGTCTAAAATTGAGAGTCTGAACCCTTGGGCCCACCGCGGATCCGCCGCGTATTCACCCAATGTGCCGCGGTTCCGCGCTTTGAAGGTGAGCTTGGACTTCTAGTCTTCTGGTGTGGGCTTGTACTGTAGTGTGGGCTTTTCTCTGATGTTTTGATTTGCAATTACTCCTTTGTATTAGTACCAGATTTGCATTTAGTGAGTTTACGAGCAATTGTAATGGTCGAGCAATGTAATGATCGAGCAAGCTTCTCTTTTCCTGCATAGACTTCGAAACACGGGTTGCGATATATAGAAAATATGCTTTGTAATGAAATGCAGTCAATTTCCCTAGAAATGCCGGTTTTAAGGTCGAATACATGTAATCTGATATTTTGCGACCGATTTGCTAATATGTAGAATATGAATGCCGAACACTTCTATATGTATGCAGATGATGAGGAAATTGCCGGTTAAAATATGCAATATTTTCGAATGATCAATAACCGCCAACACCTTGGCTACGACAATTGCACCGTTTCCAACTCTTGAAAATTTATCACCCATTCTCAGTTCTCTACCTATCTGTAGCCTATGTAACAGATTATATATATGGGATCCTGATCCGGTATCTCATACCCAGGACGTGGAGGATACTGAGAAATAGTTCTTTGTAATGAACACACCCGAAGAAGATGCATCATCATGCACTTTCTTCGTTTGGGCGGCACGGGAATCCTGCTAATCCCCAATTTTCTGCTCGGTCTTATAACAATTATAAGTTGGAGCGGGACCAACGTTCCCCAGCACAGTATAACAAGCGGGTTCAGTCAATACATCCATATTATTATCTTTATTAAGGCGTGACTTGGTCGCTACCTGGAGAGAGAGAGAGAAGAAAACACTCAGCATATGCTCTTGCAAGATTAGATTGGTTATTATTTTGTCTAATCAGGATGGTTCCCACTGTTTTTATCAAATCTTCCTTCAAACCCTAAAAGAAAAGACTAGCTGGGATTAATTACACCCTACAAGTTCGCCAATCTTTAAGCCAGACCAGTGCCGGTACTTTGAGGGAGGTTCTCCGTGCTTTCGCAGGGACCTAATTAAAATAAACCTCGTTTTCCCAGGTGCGTAACCCCATTAACACCTTTCTAGACACCTACTTGATCGGCTAATTGTAATGTGCAAAACTCTCCCAGGAGTAACTATTACTCGCAGTGGGTATCGGGATCCAACTATCTCATAGAAGGTATGAAATCTCATTGAAAATTTCAACACTTGAAATTCCCGATAATATTTTACCCCTAACCTCCTATGACCTTGACAAAGGCCAACAAACCATAGGATACTAGTCAAGTTCAACCCGCCATTTCCTGAATGAATTAAACCCATCCGCATGACCCTTGATAAAGGCCAACAAAGTCGCACGACTACCCTAATCCAATCGCATCATATGCTCAAGCAGATAAGCACTAATCAGCTACCGCACACTACGCCTTGACAAAGGCCAACAAACGCAGCACGAATACTAAAAATTACTTATCTGAAATGACGGAGGGCTATGACAGGTTTTTAAGAAAACTTTTTACGTAATGAACTTGATATCGTTGTAGAATCAAATGATTTAAAATGGAGTGTTTTTTAGGCTTTTGCTAGTTTCGCAAAAGTGGTCACTCCCAGTGAAGGGATCTCGGCTCTTTCCTCATCGAATGAGGTGCGGGATATTCACAATACTACTTTGCAAAGCAAGAACTATAAAAGGAATCTGTTCAGTCGAAAATATTGCAATATTTAACATAACAATTTCCTCACTTTTCTAATCATCTAACAATGTTTATTATAAATATAACACATATTACCAGTTCGTCTGGAAATTATCAATTACTACGTGCTATACTTTATAATCAACATTTTGGAAGGAAATTGTATGTTTATTTTTTCACGCATGATATTATATATCTCAACATTCTTCATTGAGATTTTGTGTAGAAAATTATCTCAGAACAGATATCGGAATCGCAAATTCGCCGACAAAATACAGGAAATAAAAGAGTTAAAATCAGGCAGAGATTCAGAAGAGATAAAAGGATTCCAGATATCACCTGAATACCCCTAGACTAACACCAGAAGACACAGGAAAAATGAAGCAACAAGTTCACTAAACGGCCGTGGAACCGCGGCCGAGTCAGGCCGATCCGCCGTGGATCTGCGGCCGAGTTAGGGCATCGGGTGACAAGTTCCTTCCAGAAGCTTCCCTACAACCTCTTAGCTTGTTGAGAACGCTCTATTGTAACAACCTTGTTCTGGAAATTTCCCTACAACAGCCTAGCTTCTTGGGGAAGCTTGATAACTATCTTATTCTAGAAGTTTCCCTACAACTACCAAGCTTCTAGTGGAAGATTGGTGAAGGGCTATAAAAAGGGGCCTAATCCTACATTAAAAGGTTGTTGAATTTTAGTAGACATTTTGTACACAATTTGGGGAGACAATTTGAGTGACACAACTTGTGATCCCAACACCAATTCCAAATCAAGATCCAATCTCAAGATCAAGAATCGTTGAGAACAATATCGAGCGAGATCGTTCAAGATTCCTTTACGCGAAGCCGATCGTCATCAACGAGCACGTGATCCTCGATAGATCCAAGACTCACGGTGATCAAGCAAAGTGAAGATCGATGGAGAAATTACCTCTTCAAGGGAGTGATCAAGAGCTTTCTTCTTGTAATCTCGGATTGAGGAAGTTGTAATTTTAAGTTGAATAATAAAGGTGATCATTACTCTTAGTCTTGCTTTCTTTAAATTTTCGCATTATGAAGTCTCTATTTGTTGATTCTTCGATTTTCATAATGTGTGAGTAAATATCCGCTTGCTAAGGATTCCAAGGAATTTCGTAGATCTAATGGTGAGAGAATTCTATATTCATCTTAAGTCTTATGGAGGTTACAAACTTTAGCAAAACGAATCATCAATGTCCAAATTGTGAGTGAAGATAAATTTATTGAGAATATCATCACAATTTGGGGATTAGATTGATGATCTTTCTTGTTAGAGCCTAGATATGAACGAAAATTAATGAAAGGATAAAGGGTAATGAAGGAGAAACCCTAGTTTCTTCAAAGGATCCCTAATCCGCATTAATAGCCATCGATCTAGTAGTAATTCTACCAATAGATAAGATGAATCATCTTGAATCATCATCATTGCTACTAATTCCTATCGAATCCTATAAGCTATTCTTCAATTTTCTTGATAACTAAAATTGATCTTGGACATTATCTTGAAAACTTTTTCTTGAATTTCTTGAAAATATTTCATCAATTAAATCTTGAATCATTTTCTTAAATTTTCTTTACTAATTTTTTGACTCATCTAAAGCAAGAATTTATGAATTCCTCGAATCTCAGTGGATGACCCGTGCTCACTAACGATCGCTACAAGCGACACCGTTATTGATTGCGGTTATTATACGACTAAAACATCATCATCGCTTCTTCTTTACTAATATCTTTTCTTTTAAAAATCAAAGAAGTGAACATTCTTTCTTTTTAGATTCAATCAAATGGCGCCGTTGCCGGGGATGCGTCCGTAATTTGTTCGTTCTTGCTATTTGAGTTGAAATATTATTATTCCATCAAAATTTAAATCAAGAATCGCATCTTGTGCATAACGATTAATGTGTGAATTTTGCAAGGAAATCTGGAATCATTGGAGCAGTGAGATAAAGATTCTGTAGCATTCAGGAAGTCCAGTGGAGCAGTAGGAGCACCTGTAAAAAAATTTGGTTCAACGATCAAGCAATTTGTCCGCGGAACCACGACCATTAGCTTGAATTAGCAGTGGAACCGCGGTGATATTGTTGATTCGGAGCTCCAGATTCCTCTGGTATATTTCATACCTTCTCCTCTCTCCTCTGCTAAGTCCAATAACCACTTTTCTGCAGGATTCTTTGCAAAAATTCGCCGCTCAAAAAATTTTGTGTTGCGTGTCTTGAAATTGGTTGTTTGTGCATATTGTAATACGGAAATTAAGGGGCAAAGACCAAATTCAGATTAGGTGGGGATTTCATTACCCTTCCTAAGACCCAAAAATCACAAAACTAGCATCCGCATCACCCTTCATTAACTAAAAAAGATTTAGACAAGACTCTAAGGACCGTCGCACTCAATTAGGACAGAAGAAGGTCGTGGGTAATCTATTGCTTTTCCGCATTTCTTTTGTGGTGTCTAAGGCAAGTGTGTCTAAGACATGTGGTTACTTAATTAGGCCCGCTACTTACGTAGCGGATACCTCCCACATACCTGGCACTTACCTGGCCACAGGAGGGATAAAGAGGTAGCAGAGGATTTATCCTGCGATTTGTCTTCTGAAAGTCTAGGAGCGGTCTAGTGACTTGACCTAGGTGACCGTAGATCTAGGATTGATTATGCATTTTTTTGTGATTTTTTTTCTTCTAAATCCGTCTTTTTTCAAAAACAAACCAAACCATTCTTTTTAATTTATACATACGCTGCCACTTGCGCTAAACCCGCTTAGTGCATGCTTGGCTGGACACGGGATTCTAGTGCCCGTCTTGTCCACGTTTTTTCTATCGACTCCGAAATCGGTATTTCTTCATCTTCTTTTTCCTCACCACCCACCACATCCACCGAGATGGACGGTTCTCCATCAAATTTCAATAACACCACTTTTCCACCACCCGCAGGTGCGCAGAATCTACCGCGTATATCTCTCCAAGAGAGATATTACCCTATTCGAGGTCCCATTTCTACCCGTCTTTCCATATCACCAGCCAATAGGGATAATTTCGAAATCAAACCACACTATATCAATTTTTTACCTAAAGTTCATGGTCTAGAGTCTGAAGACGCATACGTTTTTATCACCAAATTCGAAAACGTATGTGCTATGATGGGCACTTCACAACTTTCTGTGGATGCTATGCGTTTACGTCTTCTGTTGTTCACTTTGTGCGACTTAGCCAAAAAATGGCTTTATAACACACCCACACACTCGATTTCAAACTGGGATGAATTCGTTATAGCATTCCTTAAGAAATTTTACCCCAATCATAAGACCACCCGTTTTAAGAGTAAAATCAACCAGTTTTCCCAGCTTCCCAATGAACCATTTTGGAAATATTTTGAACGTTTCAAGGATCTGCTTGTCCAATGTCCTCATCATGGAATCCATAGATGGGATCTGTGCCGAATCATATATGAGGGCATTAATCCAATAACAAAGCAGATGCTTGAAACCATATGTCAAGGAAATTTCATGTCAAAAGACGATGGTGAAGCCTGGAAATTCGTGGAAAATTTTGCTGAAAACACTTTGCAATGGGAAAGCGTTAGTCCATCGTCTAGGGGAGGAATCCATCAACTTGATGTTTCCATAGCAGTCAAAGCCAAAATGGCAGCAATGCAAAAGAAATTTGAAGCTATGGAAAACAAATGTTTATTAACCTCCCTAAACCAGGTGACGCTCCCTAAAACCGTGTGTGGATGCTGTTCCGATCCATCACATTTGACGGAAGAATGTCCTTTGAATTCTCCGTTTCAAGGTCAAGAACACACTAATGCTGCTTTTCAGCAACGACCTAGAAACGATCCTTATTCTTCCACTTATAATCAGGGTTGGAGGAATCACCCTAATTTTGCTTGGAACCAACACCAAACTCAAAATACGGTTCCAAACCAAAATAACTTTCAAATGGTCCCTCCACAATAACAGCAACCACTACAAATGAGTCAACACCCCTTTTAACCACAAAATTTTCAAAATCCGCCCAACACATCTGCACCGTATAATAATTCTTTGCAATTGGCCGGTACCGATAACTCTTCTTCACTCGAACAAACCTTGGATTTGTTTCTAAAAAATTTCATGCAAGTTTCGGCTAATATAAGGTCTTCTGTCGATACTATAGAAAAGGACTCCGCCTCCCACGGTGAGAGTATTAAATCGATAGAAGTACAAATTGCACGATTAAACGCCGAAATGAGTGCTAGAGAAAAAGAGAAACTTCCAGCTCAACCCCTACCTAATCCTGGCTACTCACATCATGTGAGTGCTATTACCACGTTGAGATCTGAAAAAATGTTGAATAACAATGTGGGTGAACAGATTGATATTGATAATGATGAAGAATCGATTGAAACCCCGGCTTTCACTTCTACCTCTTACCCTATTTCGTCTAGTTTACCTTCTTCTTCCGAGCTTATTCTCCGTTTTTCCCAAGGCTCGAACCCTCCACCCACCTCCTCTGTAAGTCTACGGTAGCGCCCCGGCCGTCTGTCCGAGGCCAAAATACGAAAATGAAAACTTTTTCAAATTAGAAACCGGCGCTATTGTATACTTTAAATCTGGATCGAACCATTAACCTACAACTAGCTAACAAGAGAAGGGTTAGAAAAGCTATACCGATCGATCCGTGTCCTTCGGTCTTGGCCACCATCCCAAGCTCCTCGCGGCATCTCCGGTCTCGATCTCCTCGTTGGAAAGTGCACCACATCTTCGAGTCTTTTTACGGGCTCCCGCTTCATCCGAAGCAACTCGGGCACGAAGGACGCTAGCCGATGTATCCAAGGCGAAGTAGAGAATGTGTGTGACAACTTTGTCTCTTACATCCATTGCATGGATGGAGGTTGAAGATGAAGCCATCAATGGAGGTTGTGAGCTAGAGAAAGAAGAAGAAGAGGAGGCTTTTTCTTTCTCATGTGTGTTGTATGATGAAATGAGAGAGTGAGAGTGTGAGAAATTACAAGAGGAAACTATCATATGGCAGCCCCTTCTCTCTCATCCTCTCATTTCAACTTACAAATCCATCACAAAATGCGACATATGCACAATAAAAGAGACCATGAGTCACTAGGTTGCATGTGTCACAATAAATGCACCTCATGGTTTCTAGCTCATAGTTTCCATTTGTAAACATTAACCCAAATGTTTACAACAACAAAAAGATACGGCAACATCAAAAGTAAACTCATGACGGATCACAAGGATACCCCTCACCTGTATATACAAACCTGCATCCGCATTCCGACTGAATATGAATATAAAGTAATCCAACAAATCTAATACTAGGATCCGGCTTAAACCAAAGCCCACTAGTATGATCCGTCCGATCATGATCCGTGCACTACCGCACGTATATGATCGAACCCTGCCATATATCATACGACCTCAACAACGTTTCGCCCGAAACTTGAAAACTGTCTGTGGGGGACTCTAAAGACTCGTCAATATTTTGGCTTTGGATTTAACCATTAGCACGTCAGAGGTACTAGCCGTACGTAACGGGCTACCAGGTATTGACCAAAAGGGAGGTCGATGAGCGAACTCATCCTGACACCCTACTGAGCCTGTCAGTGACAATATCCATACAGTCCGGTCCGTTCATCTATGAGCATCGCATGGCGGGCCTAGGGGGTTGGTAAAAGTCAGACCCCCAAAAGCGGTACAAGTCGTGTCGGAGTGTTACCCAGAACACCCTGAGATACGACTGGAATACCTACCAGTAAATCTCCTGCCTTGGCCAAGGACTTCGTGTAATGGCTCTCCTAGACACAGCGCGATCTCACCCTCAATACCGGGAGAGACGAAACCCCTGCCGATCCGCTCACTGCCTCCATATGGCTCGGGACTGTATCCAACTAAAACCTGTTTGCACGACTCCTTTGAGCCGTGGTAGGGTAGTAATCAAAGCACAGTGGGAACTCACACGAGACAAATGACGATCTCAGGTCGATGAACTAACCTGTACACATGTCACCAGGGAACTGCTATCTGACGTGAGGTATAATACCAACTAGCATGTTCCCGGCGAGTCCTGTCCGGTGTACTCATAACCCAATGAGCACTTGTATACATCTTAGGTGAATTAACTGACACCAATGGATCGTGAGACCGGCCACTGCCCCTCGTCGCGGTCTCGACTGTATACACTAGTCTACCAATGGAGTATCGATGCCCAGTCTCGAAAACTCCCACGACTAGGGACCACTTTAAGGATGTGCTTATAGACCCCAGCTCCCACGTATATGATCGCCATCATACTGCTGGCAGTCAAGCAAGAAACCTAAGGGCTCTATCAACGTGTAATAGCGACCTGTAAGGTCACCTAAAGCAATACATGATGATAAAGATAAACCAGATAGCATACTATCATCTTGAGTAAGACCGTCCTACCGGTGTAGGTCCTCCCTCAATCATTGCAATCACGTGCCTGTGATCCAATAATTGATTCTGAGGGCACTATATCCAACAATTTCCCACTTGCACTCACGGCTAATTATTGCGATGTCGCATACTCACAGCCCGTATGATACCGAACACCCAACTCCTCTACTAATCAGTCTCACAAAGCCCGTTTGCGAAACTATTGCGTTCGAGGAATAGCCTCAGTGAGTGGATCCGCCCTAATGTTTCTTTCTATGTCTCTCTTTATCTTAAGTTCGCGGAGAAAGCTATCTCCCAAAATGAGCAATACCCGTCTTAGAATATGTCTAGATATCTGATGGGACCAAGCTCATAAATGAACTCCAAATCCAAACTTCTTAGACTGTATCGTCAACTGAACTTAATCAGTATCCTATGTCATGCCTCCCTCAGTGTCCGCTTGGATCACCTGTCCAAGCTACTGCCCCTCATCCGAGGGAAAACTATAACTCTGACAGTCACTCTGTCATCCAGGTCACCTTGGAAGCCTGGAATGATAACTGTCTCCTAAAAGAGGTTGTTGTTATCATATCCCTAGAACATCCACTTATGTTCTAAAACTTCTTCCGATCGTTTCTCCAGGATTGGATTAATATCAACTTATTGCTTCTCATGCAAAAAACAACATCTGGTGTGGTACTTGACATCTCATGATCAACTCAATTGCCTAAGCAAGTGATCTGCCAATCATGCACATCCCTCTCCCCTTTAGTCTGTAAGACACCTTTAGAGAGGGTGACTCCATTACTTGCAGGTACGCTACCGTGCCAGGAGTCGTCCATTCTAAAACACCTTTAGATTGCTGTCTAAGTACCCAGATTGGAAAGCTACCCAAATCTAGATCTAAAACCATAGATCTAGTAACCAGAATATCTGATATAATATCCATATCCTATGTGGAGAAACCACTGTGTGACAACCAAAGTATAACCGATAGTAGTATAGGAATTTCACTTCCTATTCTGTATATGTAATCCAAATACCAGGACATCACACCCTACTACTTTCTTAACAGATCCATCCCCTATTCTGATGAAGTCAAACCTATAACTGTCACATCAGAAATAGATGATCTATCTCCGCTATATCTGCTTTAGTCCACAAATAGACATAAGCTACTTGTCCAGTATACTTCCATTGCTCCCACTGACTACGACAACCCTCTGGCAGAGTCATATACAAGTACACTTCTAAAGCTAGTTTAGAACGACGCTATACTCATTCTCCTGCCGGGTCTCACAGTCTGGAACAACAACAATGGCATGTCTGGGCAAACAAGAACCTCCTTGTCACCGTTTTTGAGCATACCGAAGTACCTCTCGAGTGCCTGAGGTTACCCACCATATCTGCGGAGTGGCTAATGGAATGTCAAACTAGATTGAATCTTTAGGTCCTTGTCAAATTTTCAGTAATCGTTTGTGGTTGTGGAATCACTTCCAGTTCTACCATACTCCCACTGTTGTTTTCTGAAAAAGTCCATTTTACTAAAACTGTGGCGAGTCAAGAACGATATCACTATTGATCTTCCAGATGGTAGAAAGTCAACCCTTGTCATAGCCCGGATCAACCAACAAACAGCCATTACAGAAATGTGCCTTGAGTTATCTAGAGTCTGGTTTTAAGCATAAGCCAGAAAACTCCCCGCACCTTAACATTGTTAAGATGTGAACTATTCTATATCCAATATAGAAACAGAGGCACTGATTTAATTGGAACCAGATTTAGATCATGCAGCTGTCACCAGTGCATGTCAACTAAATGCAGAGAGGCCGATCAGCATTACTCAACTTAGGAGTGCTTCCAATTATGAGTAACCTGAAAGAGAAGCAAGTTCTCTTAATCATTACTATCAACTGAATACCATACACAAGTATCTACATCTTCTCAAAGAATCCTGATACTTGCAACACGTGGTTCTCTACTTTACTCTTATACCTATAACTTCTCAAAACTTAGACCTTGCATTTCTACGAAACATATGTCTAAGAACTAGAGAAGTCACAAGTAAACAGAATATAGTATGAGTACCAACCCTTCTGTCCCAATGGACACTAGACAACATACAATACTCTGTATAAGTCCGCTGAGTCTAATAACTCATTCCCTGTGTGTCGTAGGTTGAAAACTGTACTTATGGTTAGGAAGAATTACATCGCTGTTTAATGCTCCTTACCTAACCATCCACTGATATAGGTAAATATGATAGACATAATTTCAAAAAGTTATATATCACTTTATAAAAATAAACGTACAGATATATCAATTTGAAATTGGTGCATAACAACGGATATTCAAAACCAAATATTTGCCGTCCGGCAAACAAGCCAGGCGATTTCCTCAAATATCACCAATTACAACGAATCCCGATATAATGAGGATGATCATCCAATTCCCAATAGCTTACTCCCACTCATCATCTGTAAAACCATACAGATGTGAGAATCAAATTTGGTAAATACATACCCTGGAGCAAGGACTGATTGGGAAATCAGTTTTCTTTTAACAATACACAGTGAAACTGAAACATGTAAATGTTTCGAAGGGGTATCCGGGTATTCCTAGTAATGCCTCTTCCATTATCAGATTCACAACTATAACCGTATATTTCTTTGCCATCTCTCCAAATCCCTTTATATGTCTTTAGTCATTACCTTCTGTACACCCCTTTAGGCCAAATGGTTTTCTTCCTTCCCTACCGTTCGGCACCAGTCTATGGTTTGGAAGAAGACTATCCAATAAGCGTAATGTGTGTACTCTCCTAATCCTAGGATTACTAGTAACCTGAGAGAAGGTGAAGATAAAAGACAACTGAATAAACCTTATTCCTATTTCTCCTGAACCAGATTCCATCCCCGAACTGGAACAACTTCCTTCGAGTTCGTATATAACCATACGATGGAATATCCAAATAACTGTGGATCTTCGTAGTGATACGGAGTGTCCCGGAGAAAAACAAAGGTGAAGTAGGAGTGGCGATGAAATACTTGGTTTGGTCGTGAATAGTAGTCGCAGTTTACTTTGCCCTCTTACTAATCCCTTTATTTGTCTTTACTTAATACCTTCTGCACACCTTCGTTAGGCTAATTGGTTTTCTTCATTCCCCACCGTTCGGCACCTGCCTATGGTTTGAAAAAGGACTATCCAATAAGCGTAATAGGTATACCGTCCTAATCCAAGGAGCACTCGCAACGTGAGAGAAGGTAAAAGGAAAAGACAACTTAATAGTCCTATTCGTTTTCTCCAGAACCGGAAAACCATCCTCGAATCTAGAACAAGTTCCTTTGAGTTCGTATATAACCGTACGATGGTTTTATCCAATGGAAGTAGATGTTTGTAGTAATACGGGGTGTTCTGAAGAAAAGGGTAAAAGTAGGAGTGGCAATGAGGTATGCAACTCAGACAATCCAAAAGCCAGTATTTTAAGAAGGTTCGGTTAACTTGGTCACTGAGTCATAGTCAAGGGTCGGGTCATGGTCGCTGCCAAAGAGAAAGAGAAAAGAAATACTCTGGGTATACTCTAACCTAGATCATAATGGTTATCAATTTATCTAATCAGGAAACCTCCCACTGTATCGTCAAATTCTCCTCCAAACCTGAAAGAAGAATTAGTCGGGATCACCCGAGGTGTAAACCAACTCATCAGTGGGAATCGGGATCCAACTATCATCGCATGATAACGTGACGGAATCCACTCACGTTATCACACTCCAGATGGTATGCGTATATCTGGCAAGTTTCAGTTTCTTTAGAGACTCCCGATGTGATTTTTACCCCATGCTCTTATGACCTTGACTTTGGCCAACAAATCATTAGTCAAATGTCAAGTTCTACCCGTCATTATCCAGGTTAATTTGAACCCACCCGTACCTACTCTTGACTTTGGCCAACAAAGTAGTACGACTGTCCCAAACCAACGCATCTATCTATGCAACAGAAAAGTAACAAATAGCTACCATACACTATGCCTTGACTTTGGCCAACAAACATAGCATGAATACTAAGTGCTACCCGTTTGAAATGATGGAGGGTTACGAATGGTTTTTGGTGAAAAACCTTTAATATAATGAACTTGACATCGTTGAAGGAACCGGATAGCTTTTTATAAAAATATAGTGGCGAAAACCTTTGCTAAAGAGGTCACTCCCGGTGAAGGGATCTCGGCTCTTTCCCCATAGAATGAGGTGCAGGATATTCCAACTGAATACCACGATGCAAAGCAAAAAGGCAATCGGCTATAGTGAAGTTATTACCCTGATGCAAAACTTCTGTCCAAGGGGTCACTCCCGGTGAAGGGATCTCGGCCTTTGCCTCGTCGACTGAGGTGCTGGAAATTCATAACCGAATACCACTGTGCAAAACAAAAGAGAAAGTTCTTGAAATAACAGCCTTTTTTGAAAAATGTTCCAACAACATCAAAATAGGTTTGTTTAGCTTGCATTGATCCAAATCAATGCTGTCCCATCAATTAATCACACCACTAAAGAACGAAAATATGATGTACGTATATGCCATCCGCATTCTCCACTGGGTCCCGTCATCACCCGTTAGGTTACTTAACTAACGACAAAGCGGGGACTGGAATAGCGCGGGTGTAAAACATATACAACATATACTAGTATATATATCAATATATAATAATTGCTCGAGGCGTGATAAAATGCAACATCACAGAAATGTAATAAGCATAACAGAACAATACAGATAATCTGGGATCCCTGGGTTTCATAGAGCCGCTAATAAAACCCGACGTTCCCCTGGTCGTGTGGATAGCCTGTGCAATGTAATCCTAGACCCCTTCGGGCACGGCAAGTTACCCGCCAAAACCTGAAGCGAGGCAGCCCCTTCAGCAAAGTGAATAGATCACCCAGCACTTCACGAAATCCGGTAACTTGATCACCCCTCCTTTGGCCAACCTGTACCCCCTACGAGTGCGGTGAATAGCCCGCCAATTCTAGAGTAAAGCCCCCTCCGTCTCAAAGCCATGAGATGCGGGCTCGTTGCCCTCTAGAACCCAGCTACCCGTGCACCCCTCCACGGGTTAATCCTAGTACAAAAAGTAAAATATATAACGGGTATATCGACCTCAGCCCGGTCGTGTCCCAAAAGAATAATATACAAACAGGCTGTGACTGCAGTCCACATGTCGGACGCTCGCCCCGCAATATCAAATGTACAAATACAACCAAACTGTACTACCATTGCATCCAGGCTATCCACCACGACAAATCCGCAACATCACAGCATAACACAGAACATCAACGTGAATGTCACGTTCGCAAATCCGTCTAAAAGTGCTATAGCAATTAGACAAGATTTACCGATCAAATGACATTCACGGTCACAGATATAATGTAAATACTGTGAACTAACATATTTAAAATTTTCGATCGACAAAATTTCCCGAAGTGGGCCCCAAGTACAATACCCAATACTCAAACAAATCTGGGCCCAGAAAAAAAATAACAGAAACCCCAATTCCAACTCAGAGACCACTGTAGAAATTTTGGTGCCCTAATGCTACAGAAGTGTGGCGGAACCGCGGCCAAAACAAGGGTCATGCCGCGGTTCCGCGGCGCTACAGTGGGTTTAGGCTACCAATTTTCTGCAGTGCTCTTAGAAAAGCCTGCATGATTTTCTGACGTACTAAAAAAAAATTTTTAGACGACAAAAAAATTTCGACAGAAACTGCACAAATTGGAATCGCGGTTTTGGAAATATCGTTCGATCGACGTTCTAAACACGTTAGAGCAAGCTAGTAAAGGTTAATGACGTGGCTCTGATACCATGTAAGTCTACGGTAGCGCCTCGGCCATCTGTCCGAGGCCAAAATGCGGAAACGAAAATTTTTTCAAACTAGAAATCGGAACTATCGTATACTTTAAATCCGGATCGAACCATTAACCTACAACTAGCTAACAAGAGAAGGGTTGGAAAAGCTATACCGATCGATCCATGTCCTTCGGTCTTGGCCACCATCCCAAGCTCCTCGCGGCATCTCTGGTCTCGATCTCCTCGTCGGAAAGGGCTCCACATCTTTGAGTCTTTTTACGGGCTCCCGCTTCATCTGAAGCAACTAGGGCATGAAGTACGCTAGCCGACGTGTCCAAGGCGAAGTAGAGAATGTGTGTGACAACTTTGTCTCTTGCATCCATTGCATAGATGGAGGTTGAAGATGATGCCAGCAATGGAGGTTGTGAGCTAGAGGAAGAAGAAGAAGAGGAGGCTTTTTCTTTCTTATGTGTGTTGTACGATGAAATGATAGAGTGAGAGTGTGAGAAATTACAAGAGGAAACTATCATATGGCAGCCCCTTCTCTCTTATCCTCTCATTTCAATTTACAAATCCATCACAAAATGTGACATATGCATAATAAAAGAGACCATGAGTCACTAGGTTGCATGTGTCATAATAAATGCACCTTATGATGATTTCTAGCTCTAAATTTCCATTTGTAAACATTAACCCAAATGTTTACAACAACAAAAAGATACGGCAATATCTAAAGTAAACTCGTGACGGATCACAAGGATACCCCTCACCTGTATATACATACCTGCATCCGCATTCCGACTGAATGAGAATACGATGAGACTAAAGTAATCCAACAAATCTAATACTAGGATCCGGCTTAAACCAAAGCCTACTAGTATGATCTGTCCGATCATGATCCATGCACTACCGCACGTATATGATCGAACCCTGCCATATATCATACGGCCTCTACAACGTTTCGCCCGAAACTTGAAAACTGTCTGTGAGGGACTCTAAAGACTCGTCAATAGTTTGGCTGTGGATTTAATCACTAGCACGTCAGAAGTACTAGCCGTATGTAACGGGCTACTAGGTATTGACAAAAAGGTAGGTCGATGAGCGAACTCATCCTGACACCCCACTGAGCCTGTCAGTGACAATATCCGTACAGTCCGGTCCGTTCATCTATGAGCATCGCATGGCTGGCCTAGGGGGTTGGTGAAAGTCAGACCCCCAAAAGCGGTACAAGTCGTGTCGGAGTGTTGCCCAGAACACCCTGAGATACTACTGGAATACCTACCAGTAAATCGCCTGCCTTGGCCAAGGACTTCGTTTAATGGCTCTCCTAGACACAGCATGATCTCACCCCCAATACCTTGAGAGACGAAACCCCTGCCGATCCGCTCACTGCATCCATGTGGCTCGGGACTGTACCCAACTAAAACCTGTTTGCACGACTCCTATGAGCCGTGGTAGGGTAGTAATCAAAGCACAATGGGAACTCACACGAGACAAATGACGATCTCAGGTTGATGAACTAACCTGTACACATGTCACCAGGGAACTGCTATCTGACGTGAGGTATAATACCAACTAGCATGTTCCCGGCGAATCCTGTCCGGTGTACTCATAACCTAATGAGCATCTGTATACATCTTAAGTGAACCAACTGACACCAATGGCTCATGAGACCGGCCACCGCCCCTCGTCGGGGTCTCGACTGTATACACTAGTCTACTAATGGAGTATCGATGCCCAGTCTCGAAAACTCCTACGACTAGGGACCACTTTAAGGATTTGCTTATAGACCCCAGCTCCCACGTATATGATCGCCATCATACTGCTGGCAGTCAAGCAAGAATCCTTAGGGCTCTATCAACGTGTAATAGCGACCTGTAAGGTCATCTAAAACAGTACATGATGATAAAGATAAACCAGATAGCATACTATCATCTTGAGTAAGACTGTCCTACCGGTATAATTCCTTCCTCAATCATTGCAATCACGTGCCTGTGATCTAATAATTGACTCTGAGGGCACTATATCCAACATCCTCGAGTCAACCAAAGATGGTCCCCACTTCAATTCTGGGATCGATTCCACCCCCACAAACTTCTCCACAAATGTTGGACCCAACACTTATTGATAAAGCTCTATTTCCAGATAGGTTGAGGCCCAACAAACCTAACGCACAAAAGGAGAAGATTGTGTAAATGTTTAAGCAAGTTAACATAAATATCCCTCTCCTAGATGCTATACAACAAGTTCCGTCCTATGCGAAAATACTTAAGAAATTGTGCACTAGGAAGAGAAAAACTCAAGTGCCCAAAAAGGTATTCATGTCAAGTAATGTAAGCACAGCTTTTACACAGCAATTACCCAAGAAACATAAGGACCCTGGCTATCCTACATTCTCTATTTCTATTGGGGGTAAAAATATCAATCGTGCTTTACTCGATTTAGGCGCTAGTGTTAACTTGTTTCCATATTCTGTCTATGAGCAATTAGGTATCAGAAAGTTAAAGCCCACGCACACAACACTATAGATGGCCGATCGATCCATCACCAAATCTAGGTGTGAGCTTGAGGATGTGTTGATAAAAGTCGGGGAATTTGTTTTCCCTGTGGACTTTATTGTTATAGATACACAGCCTGTAGCGAACCCACGGAACTAAATTCCGGTGATTCTCGGTCGACCCTTCTTAGCTACTTCCAATGCTGTAATCAATTGTAGAAATGGCTCTATGAACATATCCTTCGGGAATAGGTCAATTGAGTTTAATATTTACAAGTTGGGAAGTCAACCCTCCGAACCTCATGCTCGAGTATGTTCTGTAATAACCCTAATTTTTCTATACAAATTTTTTTTCAAAATCCATAAAGGAGTATTTTAACCTGAGCACAATATATAAGTAATTATTTTGTTTTTAAATAACTCCATTTTTAGTGTACATAAATTGCTTTAAAATTAAAGTATATTTGGGGTATTTAATGTTGCTGTTACCACTTTAAATAATTATTTCACACCATAATTACAAGAAGGAGCTTGTAGCTCATTGGTAACTCCTTGCACTGCTGAACCAAGCCACCAGAGTTCAAATCCCATACACCACATTATTTTTAATATTGATTTTTTTTTAAAACCTTTAGAATACCAAGAGTTTACACGTGCATATCTCACAAAAACTCCACTACACCCAAAGATGTAACACTTGCAGGAGTTAGATGAACCGTCGGGAGGGGGGATCCTGGCCACCGGACTCGGCCGGGAATCGGCCAACTCGGCCTTGACTCGGCCGACTCAGTGCTCCGACCGTGTCACGGCCGAGTCACCCCCGAGTCGGCCTATTCCGGCGACGGCCCTAACATGAAAGTTGTGTTTTTTTATATTCCCTATGCACCTGCAAAATATCAGCATCAGCCCACTTTCAGAGCTCTTTAAAACCCCCAATTACTCCACTTTTAATACATTTTATCACATTTTTATTTTAAAATTTTCATCTAGCCTAACCCTAGCCTAACCCTATAAATACCAACCCTACACACTACCTTCTCACCCTCAAAACCCTAGGTTCACTCTCTCAAAAATTTTCCAAGATGTTTTTACGTTGAAAACAAGTTCGCGGCGAAGCTCCGACGAAATTCCGGCGCGAATTCCGGCGACGTTTTTAGAAACAACCGGCGACGAAGCAACGCCTCGGCAACTTCTTTGTTTCCTCTACACTCCTTAGTATAGATCGAAACCCGTAAGTCCCATTCTTTCCTTCTTTCTATTTCTCTAAAATACGAAATTACGAAACCCAACGGAATCGGAACAAATCCGATTTCCGACTCGGCCTTCTATAAAATTTCACTTCTAATCAATTCAATCATGCTTAAACATCTCTATATTGACTATTAAACATTCAACGAATAATTTGAACAAGTTTTCTCACATGAAATGATAATCTTTCCAATCTATCGTATTTTTCACTTTAATACCATCATATTTCGATTTCACATTTAACCCCTAAACTTTGCTGTACATTTAAAGTAGAGCACGAGGTAATGACCTACCTCCACACACACGCAAATACAACCCTAAACGACATCATCAAAACTTAGAATACGATAAAACGAAACTTTCATTTAAATACCATAATCTTAATAAAACCATTCTTAAAAGTTTTAGATTTGATACGCTTTTAAACAAATACCTCTCATTAGGAAATACGATAAGTTGTGGACATCGATCGTTTATCTAAACCTGACTTTATGGTGTCTAGACTAGGCAAGTGAGCTTAGGTAACTTTAAAAGGCCCGTCTCACGATTCGTGAGCGGATCCTACCTTCCTCACTTGTACTTACCTGGCCACAATTGGCGGTGAAGAGGCGATTTGAGGCTTCTAACGACTTGTCGTTTAGACCATTTAGAAATAGGCAAGTTGGCTTAGGAAACCCTAGAATCTAAAATACGGAAACTTACACTTTGCAAATAAATACCTTTTACTTTATAAAACCGTTTTCTAAAGGATTAGTATTTTACAATCTTTGCAAAGCGCCGCTACAACCCACCTTTGGGGAACCCGTTAGGAATAGTATGGTTTATCGTGCACCCTCGGGCTTAGTAGTGAGAGATTCAGATCTCCGCAAGGAGCATTCGGTCTCGAAAGGTTTAAAATACGGCATCTCAAGAAAATGAGATTTTTAGAATATAAAATATTTATTAAAATTATTTTTCTATAAACATATGTATATTTATCATTTAAATACCAATTAATTATAATATAAAATTTTCCACCTTTTCCTAAAAATCACAATAATAAATTTTTACACTAAAATACCATGAACTTCAAATAATCAATATTACAGATAAATACCTTTATTTATAAAACTAGGATATTTTCACTAGAAATGTCACAACATAAAATCCGCCCTCATTACAACTCTAAAGACGAACAATAAATACTTGAGGCGTATTTTGAAAAGTATATAAATGTATTTTACATAAAACCCCCTCAAGTTTTATAAATTACCCTAAGGACCCTAGCAATTAAAAGACTTCGATTCACATTTCTGATTGTCTGACTCGGGTTTGAGTCTGATTAATCTGACTTGAATATGATTCAAGTCAATCTATAAACTACAAGATTCCAATTTAATATGAACACATGAATCCATGAATACAATTATCAATTTATACAACTTGACTGAACCGAACCATGGATATATATTCCTTTTACATGATTGTCAGTATTCCATTTACATGACTCCACGGTTACAACCGTTTCCTGATATCATGGTTTCGGTTAGTCAGTCAATCACTCATACAATCAATACAATTTTACAAGATAACAATACAAACAAGACATCGCGGGGTTTAAGGGGTAGATTGGTACGGAAGATGTTAAAGGTGGCACGAGACGGTCAGATTTAAGACACCTAACATGAATCCAATTGCCGTTGTTCCGGGCCTTCTAACGGTGCCTTGTACTCTATATTCCGTTTGCCCTGGTTTCTAGCATATAGAGACCCCTCTCATATACACTGGCATTCTTCTGTACCAAGCTACAAACAACAGTGTTAATACAACATTACAACAATACAATACAACATTAAAAGCTACTCTCTCTCCCCTACTCTTTGTCTATTTCTTCCCTACCTTTGGGACTTATCGAGCGACCTGTTCACTGACGACATTCTATTTCTTTCTTCTTTGAATGTCGTAAAGTGGTTTGGACCCGGCAGAGATCGAGCCATCTGCAGAAGACTTGGAGCGGTTTGCCGAAGATCCAGCACTGTAGTTTCATTGTACATTTTTCCATTTAGTACTTTTCATTTCCTGTTATGCCACTGTTTAGGTATCTTTTATTTCAGTTGTATTTCCTTTTCATGCATTGTACAAAAGAATGTTAATAAAAAAAAGTTGCTATTTTTATTATCTCTTGTCTCTTGTGTATTTATTTTATATTGCTTAGATACGCTTAGCGTACGTACTTCTGAGTGTATACGTAGCGGACCTCGTCGCGTCTCCTTCGCCGTACACTAGGAAGCGGGCGTGACATGTTCTGTCGAATTAATGGATGTCGACAGCAGTGAATTTGAACAGCTTCACGATACAGATCCAGACTCCCTTAGTAAGTTGTTGTTTGACCCAGCGATGTATTATACACATATGGACCCTTCTTTCGAGTTGTCCGGGTCAACATCTAATGCTTATTATGAACCTGCTATATAGTCTGAGTATCATCTCGTTCTTTCAAATGAGAATATTCTTCAGGATATCGATGAAAGCTTTGAAGAAATTTTCACTGATGAACTCGTATTCTTAGCAGACACGGGAGTTGTGATGAATCAACCCAAAAACAAAGATGTTGGCCCACCACCCCTTCTTCTGATCAATAACAAGAATGCAATTAATCCATTATTATCATTGTGTCATCTCTCCAAATCGAGACGCAGATCCATTTCATACCATCTCTTATTTATTCCCCACTCTTTATTGGCTCATATAACGTGTTCTTCCACCAACCGGTGCGTTTCATCGATAAATTTTTTGAATAGTTGGTGTTGACATTTGGTCTTTGCAAAGCTTGGCATTGACCAATAACTTTACTCCCTCTTAAAATGCTTAATATTGTTTAAATAAAGTTTGGGGGGTGATTTTTGCTAAGTTTTACGATCAAAGAATTAATTACCGCAATCAAGAACGGCATCGCTTGGTAGCTAGCCGGTGAGTATGGGTCGGTCTACAGGAATTTTGTGTATTCTTAATTTGTTCTAACTAGTTAATTCCAAACGGTGTTGGATTGATTTTCACTAAAAACTAAAGTTGATCTAGACTGGGATTTAAACCTTGCTAGGGTTAGGTTTAGGTTAAGTTTGGAAAGTCAATATTTCTCACCGCTTTCTATGCCCTAATTAAGATCTATTAGGTGTTATGGTAATAATTAATAAAGTGGATTAGTCCCATCGGGAAGAAACTAGGTTTCTTCCTCTAGGTTCTTGTCCTTCCTTTCTTAATTCTTACTCCAACCTTCATGGAAAACATGCACAACCGGTCTTTTATACTACGGTATCACTGCTACCTCGTGGGATAGGGTGCCGTAGGGAGCGGTGTGTGTATGTATGTATGGAGTCCTATAAAAATATGTGATGGGCAAGAAAGGGGTGAGAGATCTTCATCTCTCAAACCTTCCCTATTCCTAACCCTAACAAGTGAGGAACTACTCACTCATTAGGGAATTGATAAACATGTTCTAAACTAATTAACTAGGGCAGATAATAAAAGTTATACTAGGCAAGATAATAAAAGTTATACTAGGGCAGAAAGAAAATTAACTAGGACAATAAAAAGAAAACTTACTCTAATTTTTATTTGATGCTCTCTTCAAACATTTACAGGAATTGAATTCTGAATTTTGATAAATACAATGAGGCACAAGAAGAGGCATACCTTAAAAAGAGATTTAGGGCTTCTATTTATAGATCATAGAAACCCTAGGGTTACATTCGATTCACATCTGTATTTACAAAATTACCCCCAAGAAACCTAGTCAACGCACCGCCACACCGTCACAAAATTGCACCGACACGTGCTCCATATGGCCGCGGATCTGCGGCCAGAAGACAGGTTTGGCCGCGGTTCCGCGGCCATATTGTAGGCTTGTTGGGTGCATTTTTCTAGGTTGCTTCTGGTTGACTTTGGCTTCTTGTTTCTTCTCTTGGATTCTCAGATTGTCTTCTAGTTTTCTTCCAGATTTCCACAGTGCATATTGTCGTGGACTTTTACCTTTTGCTTTGTGACGAAGTCTTGAACCTTACGCTGCCTTTTTACTTTGAAATTGTCCATTGATCTTCGTTTATTCTTCAAACTGTAGGCATGATCAAGATTCTTCCATTTGTTGGTCGTAGTCTCACTTTTGTATTGTCTTTTCATCAATTTCACTGTTTTTGTTCCGAGAACCTGTAAGCTGCAACTATGTTGCAGACATGGTTCAAAAGTACCTGTTTATTTGTAAAATGAATAAGAATGGGGAATATAATAATGCAAAATTATGATATGAACAAATATCCCCAAACTTATCTTTTGCTCGTCCTCGAACAAAACTAGTTTTATTCTCGAAAAAGACGTAACCTCACTTTCGCAGGGAAACACGATTGCACTGAGCTCGTGCAACAATCCGTTAAACCTCTAGGTGTCTCTAGTAGGAGGAGTGTTGTCTCCTGAGGGTTTTCAGCGGATACTACCCATAAAATCCTATCAATTCGGCCTGTTGACTTTTATTCTCCAATTAGGTTTTCTAACAAGAAACTCTATTATCTTTGACTCAGAAATTATCCATCCGTATTTTTCACGTCTCCTTATCATTTAACTTAAGATTATATAAGTTCTTGTAAATTTTTTTAGCTTTTAGCATCTTTTAAGTTTTCCTTCTAGGGTTCTATCTCAACTTAGGAATTTTTATCATCTCTACTAAAGATACAAGTCTTATTTTTCATTCCTATCTCTTATCTAAACCCCAATCACATACCCCTACGTATGTGTATATATCATCCCTACACTTAGATGTTCAAATCAAGCTATTATACTCTTGTCGATCATCTAAAGTACTTTTCAATTGGTGAATTTTTGATGAAATTGCTCACACATTCTTCATGCGACCGTTAATACTTCTTGAGATACCAACGACCATTACAAAATGTGTTTGCACATTAAAGCATAATTCCTAGTCTTGTAACACCTATGACTTTAGCAGTGACTCCCAAACCAGTTGGTTTAAGGCACTAGGTGATAAAGCACCCTCGTTAAATATTTTTTCTATTTATGCAGCCTTAAATAATTACAAAAACCAGTGTTCATTTTTTTTATATCTTTATTCACACTTGTATTTTTTATTTTATTTTCCTTCATACTAAGGACTTTAGATAAAAGCATTTCAAGGTATCCTCTACTATTCCAAGTTTCAAGGTGCGTGTTTGTGCAATTTGTAGGGTATATATTTTCAGAATTTAGACTTCAGCCTAGGGATTATTTTCCAAACTTACACTTTAATAAAAATTTCAATACCCTTCCCTTATTTTGACTTAGTCCAAGAAGTGAACTCAAAATTTACCTATTTCTAAGTAAACTACAAAGACATATACTTTCTACCGTTGAATTTTAAGAAAGGTTATTTTTAGGGTTTTCAAATTTACTAAGTCTAAGATCTAGTTGTTTCTAGCTAGTTAACCTTTTTGTCAAACTCAAGTCAATTATGGCCAAAATTAAGCTTTTCAATTTTTATAATTTTTAAATTTTTTCAATTTTTATGGGTTTTTAAATAATTATGTAAATGCAAAAATATACAAATGAATGCGGAGGAAGAAAGCTTACCGAGCACACCCCCAAACTTAAACTTGACAGTGTCCTTACTGTCAGGCTACACCAAGAGGGTTAAAATGACCGGTATTCCCCTGTTTATTTTTTATTTTTTATTTTTTTATTGTTAACAGAAAAACAAAACAAAATATATACAAAAAGGTCTCACCGAAACTTAGACAGTGTTTCCACTGTTTAAGCGTTAAAATTCAGAGTTAGGGAGGAGAAAAACACAGTATCAAGCTATACAAGGCCTTACACAGGCCAAAGGTTAGCACCAACCATTCAAAATTTTTATCCTTATAATGATGTAGTTGGTGAAAGAATGGAGTGTAGAGGACAGAAATGAGAAGCACACGAGACCGTATGGGAAGAAAGGTGGAATATGGTCTCGGTATATTAGGAGAAGAATGGAGGAAGAGAGAAAAAAGTGTAGTACGGACTTGAGGGTGTAAATTTAGTGAATAAATTAGCAAAAATTATGATGACCGATGTGTTAAAAGTAATTATGCTAATCTATCAACCCGTCGAGAAATGGGGTCAAATCCATCAAGATTCGTGAGAAAACATGGGTACATTGAACTTGATAAACTATCCATTGAAAATGGAAGCGTGACGGATTCTTGCGCGGTCGACATGATGGATTCCATTAATGGTTCAAAATGACTTGGCTTGAGTTCGAGTTTCAGAGGTGAAACAATTAAAGGTAAAATTGGTGAAACTGTCTCGAACTCGAAGGATTTCATCAATGGTTCGAAATCACTGTCAGCAACTGATTCGGATGGTTCAACTGACTCATCCGAAAATTCAAAGGACTCAAACTCGGGTAATGAGTCTTTGATCAGTCGAAAATACTGCATTTTTGACACGTCAATTTCCCAATCATTTGCACTCATCTAGCAGTGTTCGGTTTGCATATTACACATATTAGAAAAACATCCCTAAAATACCAGATTACATGTGTTATACTCTAAAACCGGCATTTTTAGGGAAATTGACTGTTTTTCATGGCATCGCATCATCCTTATATTGTGCAACACTTATTTCGAAGTCTGTGCAGGAAATTCCAGGAGAAAGGCTAAATTTGTGAAACAGTGCTGTTAAAAAGTCGCCAACTCAAGGACTTGAGATCTGATAGTAATATAGAAGGAATTCTGAGATTCATTATATCATAAAAATACCAATATGTCATCAGAAAGCAACAGATGAAGTATGAAGCACTAATGCTGCTATTGGGCCGCGGATCCGCGGCCCAAACCCACTTGGCGCCGCGGATCCACGGCTGACATGCCACGTCATCACTCCCTCTCTCCTTCAGTATTCCTATCTCAGTTCCTACACCTCAGCAAAACACTGCAATTTCCATAAAACTCCTGAACATTCTGCCAGATCAGCAAGGCTCCTTGTCAAAGCTAATCACTTCCAAGCTTCCAAAGCAAGCCAAGCAACTTCCTTAAAGCCTAGAAGCTTCTCCCTAACTACCAAGCTTATGAAAGAAGCTAAGCTAATCTAAAGCTTACAAGGGAAGCTAAGCTAAAGCTTATAAGGGAAGCTAACCTAGACTAAGCTTATGAGAGAAGCTAACCTAATCTAAGCTTCTTAAGAAAGCTAACTACTCTTAAGGCTATAAAAGAGACCCTAGGCTTCACTTCAAGGGGTTGTTCGACAATTCTCCCTACAAGTTGAGTGACACAACTTGTGTCTCAAAACCCTAACCCTAATCCAATCAAAAAGCCAAAAGTTCAAGATCTTTGAGTTCAACCGAAGCAAGAATCCTTCAAAGCCTTTAGAAACGAAGCCGGACTTCATCGGAGCAAATGATCCAAGCCGATCCGCGACTCAAGGAGCCAAAGCAACGCCAAATTCGACGATCTAGTTCCTTCCTTTTGTAAATTCAAGAGAGTTGTAACGAATTTGTCGATAAATAAAGATGAAATTCTTTTATCTTTCTTTCTTTAAATTCATGTATTATGATTCAATCTAGATTTTTGAATGTTTTCTTTGTGATGATGCTTGAGTAAACTCCGCTCGTGGAGGAGTCGAAAAAAATCAATAGATGATGAAGTTGACGAATCTTTAAACATTTTCTTAAGTCCTATAACGATTGTAAATTCTTGTGAATCGAATGATCGATGACCTAGTTTCGAGACAATACTTTCTTGATTGTGTTCGCTCGAAACTAAGGATCAACGATCGATCATTTGATTAACTTGAAGCTATCTTGTGAATGAGATTCATCGAAAGGACAAAGGATAAGATGAGGAAACCCTAATTCTTCGCAAGATCCTTAATCCTCGATAAATCGACATCGATTTAGCATCAATTCGTTAATGGATAAGAAAAATAATTTCTAGTCTTCTTCACATCTATGATCTAATCGACTCCTACGAGCTTTATTTCAATTCTTGAAACTTAAATCGATTGGAATTCTATCACTTCTCGATTCTTGATTTTAAATGCTTTCTTGATTTTTGATTAGATCTAGTTGATTCTTGAAATTCATTGATATAAATCTTGAATCATTTTCTTTTCTCTTCTCTTAAATTTTCAATTCAAATAAAACAAATACGAACGAATCACATAATCCCTGTGAACGATCCGCACTTACTAACGCGCTATATACGACACCGTTATTGATTGCGGTCAAAATTCTTTGATTGTGATTTCTATTCATTTTCTAAACCGACACACAAAGAAACGATCAATCAAATGGCGCCGTTGCCGGGGATCGTGTGCTAATTTGTTCGTTTTGAAATTTGAGTTGAAAAGTTTATTCCATCATAATTTTGAGATCAAAATTCGCGCAAAACACTAAACGATTTGTTGTAGTTTTTTGCAAGGAAATCTGGAGCTTGCTGTCCAATTGGAAAAATATTTGGAACATTCCAGAGGGCTAAGGAAGTGATCAGGAGTGCTCTGTGAATTTTTTGTGCAAGGAACTGTTCATCGCACCGCATTTCTGCGGCCTTAGCCCTCTCATCCGGCTGTTTCGCGGCCTCTTCAATGCATCGCTGCACGAAATTTGCTCTGTAAAATCCTGACTTTCTTATCTCCTTCCTCATCTGCTACAATTAACAATTTTCTGCAGGTTTCTTTGCAAAAATCGCAGCGCCGCAAAAAGCAATAAAAATTGTGCGTGTTTTTGATTTTTGGTTGTTTGCATATTAATACGGAAATTAAGGGGCAAAGACCAAATCCAGATTAGGTGGGGAGTTCATTACTCTTCCTAAGCCCCAAAAATCACAAAATTGCATCCGCATTACCCTCATTAACTAAAAAAGATCTAGAGATGACTCTAAGGACCGTCGCGCTCGCTTAGGACAAGAGAAGGCCGTGGGTAATTCATTGCTTATCCGCGTTTCTTTTGTGGTGTCAAAGGCAAGTGTGTCGAAGGCTAGTGGTTACTTAATTAGGCCCACTACTTACGTAGTGGAGAACCTCCCACTTACCTGGCACTTACCTGGCCACAGGAGAGACAAAGAGGCAGTGGAGGATTTATCCTGCGACTTGTCTTTTGGCAGTTAGGAGCGGTCTAGAGCTTTGACCTAGGTGACCACTAGATTTTAGGGTTTTGCTTGTTGCATTTGTTGTGATCGCATCATTTTTTCAAAAATCCGTATCATTTTTCAAAACAAACACCAAACACTTCATTCATTTCCCCTAATTATAAGTCACGCTGCCACTTGTACTAAACCCTTTTTAGTGTAAGATAGGCTGGACACGGGATTCTAGTGCCCGTTTAGTCTGCGTCCCCCAGATCGACTCCGAAGTCGATATTTCTACATTTACTTCTTCTTTACCCACTACCACACCCACATCGATGGATCCATCTCCATCAAATTTCTTTACCACTAATCTGCCGCCGTCCGCAGGTGCGCAGAATCCACCCCGCATCTCTCTCTAAGAGGGGTGCTATCCTATTCGAGGTCCTCTTTCGACCTGCTTATCCATTCCACCAGCCAACGGGGATAATTTTGAGATTAAACCCCAATACATCAACCTTCTACCTAAATTCCACGGTCTCGAGTCTGAAGACGCATACGTCTTTATCACCAAATTTGAAAATGTATGCGTAAAGATGGGTATGTCACAGCTTTCTGTGGATGCTATGCGTCTACGTCTTCTTCCATTTACCTTGTGCGATATAGCCGAGAAGTGGCTGTATAACACTAATGCACATTCCATTATGAATTGGGAAGAATTCGTTGCGGCATTCCTTAAGAAATTCTACCCTATGCAAAAGACAGCTCGAATCCGTAGCGAACTAAATCAATTCACCCATCTTCCGACTGAACCATTCTCGAAATGCTTTGAACGCTTCAAGGATCTTTTGGTTCAATGTCCACATCACGGCATCCCGAGATGGGATCTTTGCCGAATCATATATGAGGGCATTAACCCTACCACTAAACAAAACCTTGAAAACATGTGTCAATGCACCTTTATGACCAAGGATGATGGGGAAGCTTGGAAATTTTTAGAAGAGTTCGCTGAAAAATCCTTATAGTGGGAGAGTGGAAACCAGTCATCGTCTAGGGGTGGCATACACCAAATTGATGTGTCCATAGGTGTTCGAGCTGAAATGGCAGCAATGCAAAAGAAGCTCGAGGCTATGGAACACAAATTTTTAGCAGCCTCCCTAAATCCGATGTCGCTCCCCAAAACTATATGTGGGTGCTGTTCTGATCCTTCTCACTTAACGGAAGAATGTCCATTAAACTCTCCGTTTCAAGGTCACAAGCATACCAATGCCGCATTTCAAAGGCCTAGAAACGATCCATATTCTTCCACGTACAATCAGGGTTGGAAGAATCACCCGAACTTTGCTTGGAACCAATCCCAATCTCAAAACACGGTTCCAAATCCGAATCATTTCCAAAGGGTCCCTCCACCACAATAGCAACCACTTCAACTCACTCAGCACCCCTAGCAGTCACAAAATTTTCAAAACCAGGTCAACACTCCTGCACCGTCTAATCCTATGCAGTTGACCTGTTCTGACGAGTTCTTTCAATTCACTCAAAGAATGAAATCACTCTTGTCAAATTTCATAGAAGTGTCGGCTGAGGTTAGGTCTTCCGTCAGTGAGATAAAGAAAAACTCAGCGTCCCAAGCTGAGAGTATCAGAACGATGGAAGCAGAAATTGCACGACTTAAAGCCGAAATGAGTGCGAGAGAAAGAGGGAAACTTCCGTCTCAACCCCTACCGAATCCTGGGCATTACAATGTAAATGCCGTCACAACGTTGAGATCAGGAAGAGTGCTGAATAACCATGTTGGGGAAGAAATTGATGATATTGAATATCCTATCAATAACACCCCGGCTGAGACCTTTCCTCCCACACACACTTCTACTTCTGATCCTTGTTCTTTTACTCCATCGCCTTCTCACGAGCCTATTCTCCGTTTCCCTCTAGGCTCGACACCTCAGCACAGCTCTTCTAGTCCTCCACAGACGGCCTCCACTCCTCTTTTGGGATCACGTCTACCCCTACTTCCTTCTCCTATGATGGACCCAGCGCTTATTGCTAAAGCTCCTTACCCGAATTGGTTAAGGGGTAACAAATCGAGTCCACATATAGAGAAAAGTATGGAAATGTTCAAACAGGTTAACATCAACATCCCTCTCCTAGATGCTATTCAACAAGTCCCCGCTTATGCGAAAATTCTTAAAGACTTGTGCACTAGGAAGAGGAAGACTCAAGTGCCGAAGAAGGTCTTCATGTCCAATAATATTAGCACTGCTTTTATCCCACAGCTACCAAAGAAACATAAGGACCCAGGATGTCCTACGATATCGATTTCTATTGGGGGTAAAAACATCAACCGTGCTCTTTTAGACCCTGGCGCAAGTGTTAACCTACTTCCATACTCTGTTTATGAGCAACTAGGGATTGGAGAGTTGAAACCAGCTCACTGCACTCTCCAAATGGCAGGCCGTTCAATCACCAAACCTAGAGGTGAACTAGAGGATGTGTTGATAAAGGTCGGGAAATTTGTATTCCCTGTAGACTTCATTGTTCTCGATACACAACCTGTAGCAAACCCTCGGAGCCAAATTCCGGTGATTTTAGGTCGACCATTCCTTGCCACTTCCAATGCTGTCATTAACTGTAGAAATGGTTCAATGAACTTATCATTTGGAAATATGACCATTGAACTGAACATCTACAAAATTAGAAGTCAGCCATCAGAACCCTCTGCTCATATCATTGATGTGTGCTCTGTCCACGAGATTGCTCCCGAAAGTTGCGGAGTTGAGGAACTTTGCTTTGAAGATCTCGACGACACTACCACATCACTGTTTGATCTTGCACACTATCTTAGTGAGGACACCATTTCCACGCTTGAGTCCGACACTCCTGACTCATCACCATCCGAGTCTGTATCTTTTACAGGCTATGAGCTTCTTTATAACTCCGAAAATCAGTCGATGATCCCACCTTCTATTTCTCCGCCAGCATTAGATCTCAAACTTTTACCTTCTCATCTTAAATATGCATATTTAGGTGAGAATGAGTCTTTACCGGTTATCATATCCGCTTCTCTAGCATCAGAGCAAGAGAATGCACTTTTGTCGGTATTGAGATCTAATAGGGAGGCGTTTGGTTTGACCATGGCGGACATCAAAGGGATTAGTCCCTTGATTGTAGAACATCATATACACTTGATGGATGATGCCAAACCAACCCGAGAACCACAGAGACGGTTGAACCCCGTCATGAAGGAAGCGGTGATGAAAGAGATCATCAAATGCCTTGATAATGGTATTATATACCCAATCTCCGATAGCCAATGGGTGAGTCCAATTCATGTCGTCCTTAAGAAATCTGGCATCACTGTTATTACCAATGAGGCAAATGAGTTGATTCAGACACGCGCCCAAACTGGGTGGCGTGTATGTATTGATTACAGAAAACTCAATGCCACCACGAGGAAAGACCACTTTTCTCTACCTTTCATTGATCAGATGCTGGAACGCTTAGCTGGACGTGAGTATTATTGCTTTATGGACGGATACTCTGGCTAAAATCAGGTCCCCATAGCCAAAAAGAATCAAGATAAAACCACTTTTACTTGTCATTTTGGTACCTTTGCTTATAGACGCATGCCCTTTGGGTTATGCAATGCTCCCGCTACCTTTCAGCGGTGTATGATGGGGATATTCTCTGACATGGTCGAGAATTTTTTGGAGATTTTCATGGACGATTTCTCGATTTTTGGAGACTCTTTTTCTGACTTCCTATCGAATCTTGACGCAGTTCTTACTCGTTGCAAAGAGAAGAACTTAACCTTGAATTGGGAAAAATGCCATTTCATGGTCCAAGAGGGAATTATGCTTGGACATGTTATTTCACGGAAATGCATTGAGGTTGACAGAGCTAAGATAGATGTCATTCAAAACCTTCCTCATCCCAAAAGCGTCAAGGATATCCGATCATTTCTTGGCCATGCGGGCTTTTATAGGAGATTCATTAAGGATTTTAGCAAAATTGCTAGACCTTTAACTCTTCTCTTGGCCAAGGATACGACCTTTCATTTTGACTCGGATTGTGAGGCAGAATTTGACTCACTTAAACACTCTCTCACTACAGCCCCCGTTCTATCGTCTCCAAATTGGGACTACCCTTTTGAGCTTATGTGTGATGCATCAGATTTTGCAGTAGGTGCAGTCTTAGGACAGCACATTGAAAAGATGCCACACGTGATCTATTACGCAAGTAAGACCCTGAATGATGCTCAAATTAACTATACAACTACCGAAAAAGAACTTTTGGCGGTTGTATTTGCATTAGAAAAATTCAGGCCTTACTTGATTGGCTCACCAATAGTTGTGTACACTGACCACTCCGTCTTGAAACATCTTTTGGCGAAGAAAGATGCTAAAGGTAGGTTAATACATTGGATCCTTCTATTACAAGAATTCGATCTTGTTATCAAAGATAAGAAAGGATGTGAAAACGTTGTAGCCGACCATCTTTCACGCATCTCTTCTTCACCTGTGACCCTGCCGATCAATGATTCGTTTCCGAACGAACAACTCTTAAGCGTATCCGAGGAACCTTGGTTCATGGATATTGTGAACTATCTTGCCACGGGACTGATACCCAGCGATTGGTCAAAACAGGACAAACATCGTTTTCTATCCCAAGTAAAACACTTTTACTGGGATGAACCCTATCTGTTTAAGTATTGTCCTGATCAGATCATTCGCCGATGTGTCCCGAATGAGGAGTTCAAGAGTGTTCTATCTTTCACTCATGATCAGGCCTGTGGGGGTCACTTCGGTCCTAAAAAGGCGGCGGAGAAGGTTTTGCAATGCGGTTTTTATTGGCCGACCTTATTCAAGGACACATTTGATTATTGCAAAACCTGTACACAGTGTCAACACACGGGTAGGATTTCCCGGAGAAATGAAATGCCTCAGCAACCCATCTTAGTGGTTGAAATTTTTGATGTTTGGGGCATTGACTTTATGGGTCCCTTTCCCAACTCCTTTGGGAATCTGTACATACTGCTTGCGGTTGATTACGTCTCAAAGTGGGTTGAAGCCATTACATATCGCACTAATGACAAGATGGTTGTCATTATGTTCTTAAAAGAAAACATCTTTTCGCGATTTGGACACCCACGTGCTATTATTAGCGATAACGGGACACATTTCTGCAACAAGTCTTTTGAGACTCTGATGCGGAAATACGCAATCAATCACAGACTGTATACACCTTATCATCCCCAAACGAGCGGGCAGGCTGAGATTTCGAATAGACAGATCAAACAAATCCTGGAGAAGACTGTTGCTAAGAATAGAAAAGATTGGTTGACCAAACTGACGGATTCTCTTTGGGCATTCCAAACTGCATATAAAACCGATCTCGGGATGTCTCCATATAGGTTAGTGTTTGGGAAGGCTTGTCACTTGCCAGTCGAGATTGAGCATAAAGTAATGTGGGCTATTAAAGAAATCAACTTTGACTTAAACCAAGCCTGCACTTTCGGAAGCTGCAATTAAATGAGCTAAGCGAACTCCGCGATGAAGCTTATGATAACGCTGTAGTTGTAAAGAATATGACTAAGGTTTTTCACGATAAAAACATTTTGAGGAAAACGTTTACACCTGGTCAGCAAGTCCTTCTTTATGATTCACGACTACAACTTCACGCGGGTAAGCTACGATCTCGGTGGAAGGGACCTTTTATTGTGCGGTCTGTATACCCGCACGGGGCAGTAGAAGTAGAAAATGTTAAAACGGCACATTTTTCCAAGTAAATGGACATAAATTAAAGCCGTATTTTTCCACTGACCCCAAAGAGGAGCTCCAGTTCTTACAGGAGCCATTTTATCTTGATTAAAATTCCTCCGTCTCACCTCCATGTCCTGTAAAGTACTGCATCATCTTTTTGAATGGAGGTGAGTGAAAAGAATAAGTTTGGGGGAGGATCTTCACTTAAATATTTTGCCCCCACTAATAAATTCCTCCCAGGCTTACAGGTTTTGTAGGTATAGCGGTTGGCAACAGTGAGGACACTGTTGAAAACAAGTTTGGGGGAGATTTGTGCTTATTTTTGCATCATTTGCATATCATTTGCATAAGCACAAAACATTTCTTTAAAAACCTATAAAAATTTTAAAATTTTCAAATATAAAAATATTTAATATTTAAAATTTTTGTACATAAATAAGATAATAAAAGATTAGATAGTGAAAAATTACATCCATGAGATTGGAAAAATTTAAGAAAACCAAGAAAATTAGAAGTTTTCTTATACGAACTAGTAATAAATAGTTATGAGTCGTTGTCCCAAGGGTTAGTAAGATGAAGGAAGTCACTAATCTGAGGATAAAAATAAGTCTGAAAAATAGTTCCTATTCTGGAAGCCAAACATTTTTGAACGTTGATACCCTACTATTCGCACTTACACATGTCTTGAAGCTCGGGATAGTAGAGGATACCTTGAAATGCTCTTGTCTAAAAGCCAAAGTATAAAGGAAATAAAAGAAAAAAATGAAGAAAATATAAAGTGGTGAGAAAAATGGACACTGGTTTTGTTATCGCCAAGGCAGCAATAAAAAAAATATAGCGAGGGTGCCTCTTCACCTAGTGCCCTAAGACCAACTGGTCTGGGAGTCACTGCTAAGCCTTAGGTGGTGCAAGACGAGGAAAATACACCAAATAAGCAAGCACATGAGTAATCGGTCGGTTAGTACCTCAAGAAGTATTAACGGTTGCATGAAACTGTGTGAGCAAATTCAGCTAAATATTCATTAATTAAAAAGTATTGAGGCAGATGGACAAGAGTATGATACCTTGAATTGAATTCTCCGAGTGTAGGGATGTTCTTTACACACACGTAGGGTTATATGATCGATGTTTGGATGAAAGATAGGAATGAAGAATAAGATGATGGTTTATTGAGGGAGGACATGATTTCTAATATCTTTTCATGACTATTAAGATAGGGCTCATGACAACCGAAAAGCTAGCATAGTTGGAAACCCTAGTTTTCAAAGTCTTTCTTTTACGATTCTTTTCTTTAAATGTAATATTCACGGTCTTCCTTTTATTATTGGATTTTGTGGGTGCAATTCGCTGAAAACCTTCAGGAGACAACACTCCTCCTACTAGGGACACCTAGAGGTTTAAAGGCTTGTTGCACGTGCTCAGTGCAATCGTGTTGCCTACGAAAGTGTGCTAGTTAGTTTTTCTCTTTCTTTATTTTCTCCTTCACTTTCTAATAAATCAGTTCGCTCGAGACGATCGAAAATAAGTTTGGGGGAATTTGATCAGTCGAAAATACTGCATTTTTAACACGTCAATTTCCCTATCATTTGCACTCATCTAGCAGTGTTCGGTTTGCATATTACACATATTAGAAAAACATCCCTAAAATACCAGATTACATGTGTTATACTCTAAAACCGGCATTTTTAGGAAAATTGACTATTTTTCATCGGATCACATCATCCTTGTATTGCGCAACACTTGTTTCGAAGTCTGTGCAGGAAATTCCAGGAGAAAGGCCAAATTTGTGAAACAGTGCTGTTAAAAAGACGCCAACTCAAGGACTTGAGATCTGGTAGTAATATAGAAGGAATTCTGAGATTCATTATATCATAAAAATACCAATACATCAGAAAGCAACAGATGAAGTATGAAGCACTAATGCTGCTATTAGGCCGCGGATCCGCGGCTCAAACCCACTTGGCGCCGCGGATCCGCGGCTGACATGCCACGTCATCACTCCCTCTCTGCTTCAGTATTCCTATCTCAGTTCCTACACCTCAGCAAGACACTACAATTTCCATAAAACTCCTGAACATTCTGCCAGATCAGCAAGGCTCCTTGTCAAAGCTAATCACTTCCAAGCTTCCAAAGCAAGCCAAGCAACTTCCTTAAAGCCTAGAAGCTTCTCCCTAACTACCAAGCTTATGAAAGAAGCTACGCTAATCTAAAGCTTACAAGGGAAGCTAAGCTAAAGCTTACAAGGGAAGCTAACCTAGACTAAGCTTATGAGAGAAGCTAACCTAATCCAAGCTTCTTAAGGAAGTTAACTACTCTTAAGGCTATAAAAGGGACCCTAGGCTTCACTTCAAGGGGTTGTTCAACAATTCTCCCCACAAGTTGAGTGACACAACTTGTGCCTCAAAACCCTAACCCTAATCCAATCAAAAAGCCAAAAGTTCAAGATCTTTGACCGAAGCAAGAATCCTTCAAAGCCTTTAGAAGCGAAGCCGGACTTCATCGGAGCAAATGATCCAAGACGATCCGCGACTCAAGGAGCCAAAGCGACGCCAAATTCGACGATCTAGTTCCTTCCTTTTGTAAATTCAAGAGAGTTGTAATGAATTTGTCGATAAATAAAGGTGAAATTCTTTTATCTTGCTTTCTTTAAATTCAAGCATTATGATTCAATCTAGATTCTTGAATGTGTTCTTTGTGATGATTCTTGAGTAAACTCCGCTCGTGGAGGAGTCGAAAAAAATCAATAGATGATGAAGTTGACGAATCATTAAACATTTTCTTAAGTCCTATAACGATTGTAAATTCTTGTGAATCGAATGGTCGATGTCCTAGTTTCGAGACGATGCTTTCTTGATTGCGTTCGCTCGAAACTAGGGATCAACGATCGATCATTTGACTAACTTGAAGCTATCTTG